>OY728166.1:1239038154-1241538154 GCA_963277665.1 Viscum album | reverse complement strand
ATTTCTTTTTAAATATATTTAATATACTTTTATAATTATTTATTTATAATTATAAAAAAATTAAAAAATTATATTTATATCATTATATATATTTATAGAATTATACATATATATATTTATTAAATATATATAAATATTAATATAGTAAATATATTCATTATTTATGTAAATTTATTATAAATTTAAAAATTATTTAAATATATATAACTATTTATTTATAATAATATAAATAATTTAAAAAAAATATTTATTTATAATTAAAATTAAACAACTATATCAATATAGTAGATATACATTCATAAATTAATTAATTTCCAAATATGGTTTTATAAATATGTCTTTAATATTGTTAATTAATATGTCATGTAAAGAGCATAAATATTTTTTAATATATAAATCATATTTATATACATTAATATATATCTATATATTTAATATACACATTTTAATAACGTTATTTATCATAATTATATAACAAATAAAATGTTTAATATTTAATAATTTATAATCATTTTTATTCATTTTTATAAATAATTATTTAAATAATAAAATTTTTATTATATTTTTAATAAACTCATTTTTAGGAAACTCATTTTTAATTTTGTATTTATTTAGTTATATAATTTTATTTATTTGGACATTTATAAGTGTTAAAAAAGTGTTGATGAGAAAAATATTTATCAGCGCTAAAAATAAAGGCCGGATAAAGGGTACCCTTTATCAATGCTAAAAATAAAAAACTGATAAATGATACCCTTTTTTGATGGTAAAAGTAAAGTTTTGTTAGAGGAGTCCCTTTTAGCACTAAAAATAAACCTCTAATAACGGTTCCCTTTATCAACACTGATAAAATTTAAAATTTGTCAGTGCATTCTTTAGCGTTGATAAAGATGTTATTTATCATCACTTTTTTAGTGCTGATTAATAACAGCATTGTTAAACGCAAGTTATTTAGTAGTGAGAGTTCTTCTCATTCTTAAGAAGGTAAGAGTAAGAATTCGAGAGAGAAGTCTATTGTTCATAATGATTCCCAATTCTTGATTAACCATACACAATAGATGAAACCAGATATTTATAGATCTAGATTTTAGATTAAAACATTATTTAATTGTGTGCCAACCCTTAAATAATATTATAATATTTAACAAACACCATGCCATAATATAATATTTTTATTTTTATTTTTATGTTTTTATCTAATTCCTATACTGATAAATATTATTTTACTAGTTTATAAATTAATATTCATCATCGAACGCCATCTTGGTCTGGTCAAACTCCTCACAATTTATTGAATATATGAATAAATATTTAATTCATTTTAATAAATGTTTTTTTCATAAGATAATGAAAAAATATTTATTAAATATTCAATAAATAAAATGATTATTTTATCCATAATCAAACAAATAAATGTTTATTAAATATTCATATTATCAAATAAATTATTTATTAATGAATAAATAATTATTTATTACCTTGTGAATATTGGCGGCCAATAAAACATGAATAAAATTATTCCTCGGTCTTGAGAGTAATATTTAGTCCATTAATTAAATTCGAAAATAATTTATTCCATATCAACAAAAACACTTAGTTTGTGAACCTCTAGGGTTCTTCCTCATTATCATTAGGTGGGATTTCTTAAATTCCTAGATTAATATCTAGTAATGGGCTAAGACATCCATGAGAAAGAATTTAATGTTGCAACAACAAAAACCACATACAAACACTCACTGTGTAATATAATCCCATTATCTCAATATCTCATCATGTTGGTCGCACATCTGTGTCATCAACCTATATTATTGATATGTTTTTCTTTGACTATCTAAAATTATTTTCATTACACAATGTCCATGGAATTTATGTGACAATTATATTTCAATAAAATGACCAATATATCCAATTCCATAAAGATTGAAGGTAAAAATCCTTCACTGGCATATCTATTAATAAAATCCGATTTGTGATACATACAACATATCATAAATTCTGAAACATATGGAGTGATATTTTTTTAATTAATCAAATTTCACATGTCATGGAATGAATTAAAGATAATATTAAATTATAAGGAACATTACACATGAACATAGATAAGAATATCCAAAGACACCAAAACATGAGTAATTCCAACTGGCGATTGTATTCCCATAATCTAACCTATTAGAGATTATCAAGTGTGAACTTCATGAGAAGAAGCCTCGTATATTTTTTTGTACTCACGCCTGATAGTCTATAAACTATATTCCCTATCATATAATTTTATCCAAGTATAGAACTATATTTATGATATATCATCATATCATCTTAGGGTTCTTATCGCAGCAGAGAACTTTTATGACCTTTTCAATGTGACATATGCACTTGGACATTATCACATCAATGTTATACAGAAGAAAAATCACTATGAGAGAATATATTTATATTAATATACACTTCTTTGAATATACATGTAATCTAAATTACAAATTAGTTGGTTATCAGGAACCAACTACAAAAATGTCCCACTTACAATAGAGCCAACCGCTAATGACTGGCTAGCTTCACATGTAAAACATGATTCTATTGAGTATGTATATTGTTTTCAGGCTTGCCACATTTCCATGTATTGGGTTTGTAAATCCACATGTATATACGGCGAATCTGTTTGCTACAACATTAGTATCTTAAGAAAATCCCTCTTGTAGTGATATAACTGTGTGTCCATATTTTATTCCTATTTCAAAGTATTGAAATGATGACTAAATCTATAGTCAAATCTAATCATAATAATGATAATGATATTTCTTTTGGGATAAGCCAAAATTGGAACAAAAAGTTTCTAAAACCACCCTTTAAGTTGCATTTGAACCCCAACATACTCGGATATTGTAGATATATCAACCCCTTTCAATAATAAGTTTTTCTTAAATATTACCTTAGGCTTTTCTATGATATAAGATCAAATTGTACTAAGTGGTGACAAGTGTTTGATTCCATTGATAACTAGTATTCCCTCTTCTCCAAACACCATATTCACCAATTATGATTAATGCATATATAATATCAAATTTCAGTATGATCGATAGTTTATTTTTATTAAATATTGGGAAAAATAACCCATCAAAATACAAAGGAAAATTCAAGGAGGTCTAAAATGGTGAATCCCAAGATAATCCCATTGTACAAAATTCCTACACTCAAATGGAACCAAGCCCAAACTATAGAAAACATTCAAGGGATCCTCTTAACTACCCTCATAGAAAATCACATCCACAAAAAAAATTAGCATCTCTCCATATATAAGAAACCTTGTACTCCTGATCATTCTCCATTGAGAAGCTTCTAACCAAATAAATCAAATTCTTAGTAGTATCATCTTTTCCATGAAAGGCCTGTACCAAAATCTATGAATATGATTCAATTTCAGAAATCACAAACCCATACCCATTTCAAAGTAAAACTATAGAGATAAAAGCACACACCTCCACCCTAGAGGAACTCCTAGGACCATAAAAACCAATTACGGAAATATAAACTTACCCATTTGTGCCCTGGGGTAAACCACCCCCTCTCATCAACACATTAATGTATGATCTATCCACATTAATTTTGAAACCGCTCAAGGGTGGGATCCAGTTTTTCCAATAGCCTTGTGAACTCAAAGTAGCCATCAGTTGGATAAGAAAATTTCAAAGTTATTGGGGATTTTTTCCACCTTTAATAAGTAAAAACAAATCATAAATGATGGATTTTATTCTCACCTAGAGATAAGAAACTAGGGGTCGGTTTTCTAGCCTCTCCTTATTCCTAACCTCCCAAATAGTCCAGTAAATGGATATAAAAACTATGTTATGGATCATGATCTCCAAATCCTGATGTTCAGAGCCCAAAACCCACATGGAAAGGAAATATTGCATAGAAATGTTGTTGATGAATCATTTTCTTGTGCAATCTCAAAAATATTTATAATAAGTGCAATACAGTGGTTGACCTAGGTCGATCTCTTGAGGAGCCATTTGCGGTCAAACAATCACTACATATAATTCACTATATATATGTGAAATAAAATAAATTACAATGATATTTTAGAAATGAGAATAAAATACTAAAAGTAAATATGTAGATGCAATGCAAACATAATGAATGCAAACATAATGATGTTCGACAGAAAGGAGATCCTCCGAGGGGAATATCCGGAGTGAACCTCCATCGTCTCTTTCTTAGTTTCAAATCTACATAATGATCATGCTCCATAGTATGTATAAAAATACCCTTCTTCCTATGGTTGTTAATATACAGAACTCTCAATGATTTCCGAGAGACTATACATCCACCTCCTCGATTGAGGGAGAATGTGATAGAAGTGAAAGCTAAGCCTCAGGTGGTAAGTGGAGATACAAAGGAGTCTTGCATACTAAGATCCCCCTTAGCCTGACTCTAAGTAAATAAGAAACAATAAAACATTAATGATAAAAGACTTGGGTTCACCACTGAATTACTCCCCTAGTAACATCCTCAAGTTAGCTACTCATGATCACAAGCATAAGATTTCACGGTGATGAACAAAATGGGGGTAGAAAACAAAATAGAGAGTGAAAAGAGAGAAAGAAAAAGAGAGAATTAAGAACACATAAATAAAAATATAAAATGATATTAAAGAATGAAATTAAAATAAAATAATACACTAAACTACATAAAATTTCCAACAAAGGCTATTCCAAATTTTCCAACACATTGAGATGAAAATGGACACTCTTTTATAGGGAGAGGGGTGACATTTTCGTTCCAAACTTATTCTCCGAATGTAGGCGAGTTAATGACTTCCTTAATGACATAATTGGGATATTTTTAATTATTTATAGTTGTTCGTATATCTCTCATTTTTATACCCACTAAACTATAGAATTATTTTACACTTTTGGAGAGAGATATAGAAAAAGTTCTCGAGATATTTAATTCTTTGAAACAGACTCTTTATCATCCAATGCACTGAGTTCCACCGAATGAATGTACTTGAAAATGAACGAATAATGTGCATCTATATTAATGAAAATTTTTCCTTGGGATTTCCTATAGCTCCATGAAAAACTTCATCTCTAATGGTTTGTCCATATATGAGATATTGGCCCAACAATAAACTTCTCCAGTTTTAGGAACAGTTTTTTAGGCTTCATTTCTGATCTAGATTTGAGCTTCTAAATTATTGATTGAGATTTGGGTCTAGAAGGATAAAATTAAGCCCATAAAAAAATAAAAACCTATAAAATAATAATTTTTCAATTATTAATTGTGTAGAAAAAGTTATGGATGAAATATTAAAATAAATTAAAACTGTTTAAATCCAAAATAATCCATTTTTCTAATTCAGCTCAAAAATACTCCTAAAACATAAAATGTGACAATTTACCTTTAAATAACAAATTTGTGGGATTAAAAACATTGAAATTTAGAATAAAATAATTCAAAATATTTGTTCTATCAATTCCCCCACACTTAAACATTTCACTCCAGGGCAATCGTCTTATATCATGTTCAAAACAAACTTCACAAAGCATAAATGAAAAAACAGCTCAATTATCATATAGAAGAAAATATGGTGCCTCATACATGGATAAACAATTCTCAACTTCTCAAAAATAATATTAATCCATTTAATCTCATGTTATACCTCAAATTCAAGCCGAACCTACCTCCCCGGAAAAATATTTCTCTCTTCACTCAAGGATATTTAATGTGGAGTTTTTTTCATTCTCATAGCATGCGTGATTTCCATAAGCTTTCTATTATCCGAGTATCTTCACTTCACAAAGTCACATAAGTTTAAAAAATGAGGTTTTTTCATGGGATTTTATGAGGATGAGGTTTGGGAAGTTTAAATATAAATACATTTGAGGCATAATGAAGAGTGTTAAGCTCTAAAGTGAAGTAAATGCATGAAAGGAGTTTTGTTCAAGAATGGTTTTATCCTCAATCAGATCAAAAATGAATCACCTCCAAACAACTATTTCATTGGGAAGTTAACACATGAAATTTCAGCATCAATTAATTTAATCCCTCTTTTCCCCAATTGTAGCATTGTTTTATCTTGAATTTCGATTTGGATTTCTCTTCAGAATCTTGTATTTGAGGAAAAGAGAGGCAGCTTTTGATCTTCGAATATTAGTGAACACCCAGACCATATATGTAAAGATATTTTGGACCACCCACACATATTTCCATAATGGCATTTATTCCCCCCAATAAGCAACAAATATGGAAACACTTTCAATTCAACTCAAAAATATTCTTTAGGAAAGAAAAATACAGCCCATCTTCTCCCTCTCCCACACTTGAGATCAATGATAATCATGCATTTAACTTCTAGACCATGATTTGAAAGGGATAAATGGCTTGTAATGTGGCTTCAAAATAAGGTATTTTATGGATACTAGGGGCTTAAAGAAATATAGTTGTAAAGGTTGGACAAAATTAGAGTTCAATTAAAAAGGGGTTTTCAAAGTGATGCCTCAGTCATTCTTGACACATTCCATGAACTCTAAGAGATTAGAAAAAGATAAAAATAGAAAGTTATGGATAACTAAACAAGATTTAAGACTCTAAAGAAAAATATAAATGTAAGAAGATCTCAAATAGGTTTAGAAACCACTCTGTTTGGGAAAGATTTTCAATTTGGACAGCACTAGTGCACATGAGTTTCACAATAAACCAAACTTCTTCTAATGAAAAGATCCTAAATCAAGAAATAGAACCCATTTAACAATTATTTTAAACCTAAAATACTAAAATATTGAAATTTTCCAAATATACCAAGATGTATTTAATTTTTCCAAGTATTATATTCAGCTCAAGATTCTAAAAACACAATAAAAAAATGAAAAATGAAAACAAGAAAATTTCAAAAAACAACAAGAAAAATAAAATGAAAGCACAGAAAAAATTTCTAAAAACAAGTTGAAATCCCTCCCCAACACATATTGAATTTACTACCCTATTTTAACTCAAATAATTTCATGAAAATTTTCACTTTTAATTTATATAGGGAATCAAATAAAATAAATAAAAGGAAAGACACATCCTGATTTATTTTTCAGTAGAAGCCTTGATTTAATATTCTAGCTACTACCACATTGAAAATAAAAGATTGAAATGAAAAGACATAAGAAAAGTAAATAAAAATAAATAGAAAAGATGTAGAAATTAGATAATTATTTTTTTGACCACCCAAGTGGTTGTTATGTTTTTACAGCCCCTAGTCAGGCCGTTGTACCACATGATTCTCGATAAATTATTCCTTGATCACCACCACATAAGTGGTCTATTTCATATCATACAAGGTATGATCCATTTGTACTATATTAGAAATTTTAGGAAAGTGGAAGTCAGAAAACAATTCAGTTTGAATAAGATTAAATTATGATGAATCAATAAAGAAATATTCCCTTTCATGTAAGTCATCTTGGAAATAGATCTCTTCTGACAGGACCATTGGAAACTCCATATCTGTAGGTAAATATTTATTTTCATCTTCAAAATCAATATGTAGGTCAAAAGGTACTAATTTTTCATTATCAATCATGAAAAGATCATGTTTCAGGTTATCTTCAACAAAGTGATTCCAGGATTCTTCCAAAAAATGTTGATCTCTCATAAGTGAATTAGCTGGCATGTGTATATCAGGGACCTACTCAAGAAATGGATGAGTTTTGGATGATATGATTAATTATTTTAGAAGCTCCTTCTCACCCGCCTCATGTTCTTTAACATAAAAAAATAATTGGTGAAATCTCTTCCTCAACTTGTTTTGGTTCAGGTTCCAACTCAAGTTCCGGTTCAGGTTTCTCCATTAGTGAACGAACATATTCGTCAATGATTTCAGCTTTGATCTTCAATTTTTTTTATTTATCCTTTAAATTATTGAATATGGGATTCAGGATCACATTGAACTTCTTCATGCACTTTTGATTGGTTAGTCCATGCATAATAATTTGAATTGAAATTCATCATGAACAAAGAGTTTTTTTTTTGTTTTTGAAATTTATAATTTTTTGTGTTTTTTTAAATGAAAGGAAGAAAAATAATTTACAACATGTGAATAAAAATAGTGAATTCATACCACTTTGATCCACGTAAATGGATCCAATTTGATGAATCACTATCGCGGATGCTCTCAAAAATATTTATACTAAGTGCAACACAGTGGTCTACCTAGGTCGATCTCTTGAGGAGCCATTTGCGGTCAAGCACTCACTACTTATAATTCAATATATATATATATATATGTTAAATAAAATAAATGAAAAGGATATTTTAGAAATAAGAATGCAATATTAATAGTAAATATGCATATGCAATTCAAACACAATGAATGAAAGCAGAATGATGTTAAACAGAAACGAGATCCACCCAGTTGATTATCCAGAGTGAACCTTCATCTTCTCTTTGTTAGATTCAAATCTACATAATGATCATGCTACATCATATGAATGAACATCCACTTCTTCATATGCTTGTGAATATATGACAATACCAATGATTTCCAAGAGACTATACATCCACCTCCTCGATCAAGGGAGAATGTGGTGGAAGTGAAAGCTAAGTATCGGGAGGCAAGTGGAGACACAAAGGTGCCTTGACCACTAAGATCCTCCTTAGCCTAACTCTAAGTAAATAAGAAACAATAAAAAAATTAATGATCAAATACTTGGGTTCACCACTGAATTACTCCCCTGGAAAATTCCTCAGGTCAGCTACTCATGATCATGAGCATAAGATTTCATAATGATGAAGAAAATGGGGGGAGAAAAAAAAAGAGACAATGAAAAAGATAGAAAGAAGAACACTTAAATAAAAATATAAAATGATATTATAGAATGAAGTTAAAATAAATTATAACACTAAAATACATAAAATGGAAAACAAAGGCTATTCCTATTTTTCCAACACTTTGAAATGTAAATGGACACTCTTTTATAGGGAGAGGGGGTGAGATTTTCGCTTAAAAATTCTTCTCCGAATGTAGGCGCATTAATGAACTCATTAATGACATAATTGGGAACTTGTTACTTCTTGAAAGATTTTTGTATATCTATCATCAGTCTACCCACAAAAGTGGAGCGCCATTTTACACTTGGGCAGAGAGATATAGCCAAAGTACGTTGGATATATAATTTTTCCAAACAGACTCTTCATCTTCCAATGCACTGAGTTCCAACACATTAATGTCCTTGAAAATGAAATAATCATGTGCATACATCTTAATGAAACTTGTTCCTACGGATTTTTTATAGATTCTTGTAAAACTTTATCTCCAATGGATTGGCCATTTATGAGATATAGGCCCAACAATAATGTTCTCTAGTTCTGTGCATAGTTTTTGAGGCTTGAATTGTGATATGGATTTCAGCTTCCAAATGATTGATTAAGCTTTGGGTACAAAAGGATAAAATTAATCCCATGGAACAGAGAAACCTATAAAATAATAATTTTTTAATATTTATCAGTTTAGAAAATGTTATGGCTAAACCATTAAAATAAATTAAAACTTTTTAAATCCAAAATAAGCAATTTTTCAATTAAGAACAAAAATACTCCTAAAACATAAAATGTGACAATTTCCCTTTAAATAACACATTAGTGGGATTAAAAACATTGAAATTCAGAATTAAATAATTGAAAATATTTTTTCTATCAGTTGTACCTACCAGAAGATACCTGATGACCCATATCTGTCCATAAACTAATCACCCAATAACTCTAGATGAACAAGTGAAACACTAATTCTATATATAAATTGACACAACAAAAACATTGAGAATCCATGGAAATACCTTTGTTATGAACTTTTTCCTCCATCAGAATTTCTTGGTTCCTCTCCCTCCAAACCAAAAATTTCATCTTTATTGGAAACTTCTTGCACCATAATCATAAAGCCCACTCATTTTGAATAGTATCATTATAGAAAAAATATCTATATACATGACCATTGAATGTACCTGCGATAGACTCAGTAAAACAACATATGTCCACCCCCTTCATTAAAATAAATACCTTTAAATAAATCTAAATGATCACTGTTCAAAATAACCCCTAACAGATTGGGTTAATTGCTTGCTTTCATAAAGGTAATATTTTCCATTGGAAACCCAAGGGAATAAATTTCATCCCATACCCATTTGTCCCTCCATAGGTTAATGTCTCTTGACCAACCACCCAAAAAGTCACATCCTAAAGAACTTCTAGGTGATTTAGAAAACCTTTGGCCATCTTTGATAGTTTAGAACCACCCCAATCATCCCAATGGTTAAAATATTTATTTTTTATAAAAGTGGTCCATAGAGAGTCCCCCATGATAAAATCCCATCCAAGCCACGCTTGCATAGCTTTCATGGATTCTGTGGCATCCTATAAGTTGATGCCTCCTTCCACAATCAGTTTATCCAAGCGGTTCCACAAATCCCAATGATTCATGTTAATGGAATTATCATCCCACAAAAAATTATTCATGACCTTATACATTTAATAAATAGTCCCTTTAGAAGGAAAAATGATTGAGATAACATTCATTAAAATAAAGGAAAAGATTTTGTTGATCTAATCCACCTGACCAAAAAAGGAAAAAAATTTATTCTTCTAATTGAGAATCCTCCCCATAATTATATAAATAATATCATAGAAGAATATATTATTAATTCGTCCTTTTGAAATCAGGGACTCAAGGTAAACCATATGAATCTTCTTCATTTGGATTCAGAGAGTATCATGAATATCCCTGGATCTTCTACCTAAATATTTGTTAGAGATAAAAATGCTTAACTTCCTTGATTTTTTCCACTAACCTCTTAAAGAACTATAGATTCCCATGACCTTCATAAAGCATTGAAGAGTCATCTTCCTACCCTTAATGAAGATAAGGATATCATCTGTGAACATTAGATGAAAAATAAAACCCTTCATAGTTGAAATATGAAATAGGATAATCCTTCTTTTACACATACACATTTGCAAGTTGTTTTAAAGAGCATCTAGAGCAATAATGAAAATAATGATGGGCAAAAGGCCCCACTGCTGCATCCCCCACTCACTCTAAAAAAGCCAAAAGATTTCCCCATAAGAGAGATAGAAATCAAGGGGGATGGGTAGAAATGAAAAAATAGATCCAAAACCCACTCAAGGAAGACAAGTTTCCTCATGGTCTAGATAATGAAACTTTATTAAAACTTATCATATGCTTTATTCATATCTATATGGATAAAAATAAGGAATATGACCACACTTTTGATGATATCTTACACCATTTACTTATAAATTATAGTCACCCTTGAATACTTATACCTTAAAAAATACATGTTGTTCCAGAGAGATAATATGTGGTACCACTATATTCAATATTCTAGCAATCAGATTGGCCATTAGTTTATAAGAAAGATTACATAAATAGATAGGTCTATACTAATTAATGGAGAAGGGATCCTTGAATTTTGGGATAAGAACCACTATAGAAGGGAAATAACTCTTGTTGATAGAGCCCCCCCCCCCCCAATATAATTCTTGAATCTCTTTAACAACATGATCTCCTATTAAGTCCCAAGACATCTCATAGAAGTCCCCCAGAAAACCATTTGTTCATGGGGTGTTATCCATAGATATTCTATGAATAGTATCCCATATCACCCCTCCAAAGGGAGAAATCATTAAAAATCATTATCCATACCATCAATAAACCTAATAATTCACCCCATAATGATATATTCATCCTTCGAGTGCCCCTGATATGATAAATTTAAAGGAGTGGATCCTGTCATCATAATTTGAAAATATTCTAGCACTAATTTCCCCACCACATCCACATCTGAAAAATATGATCCATCCTTTAGCTTGATATTGACCTTCATTTTTTCCTCTCCTTTAAACAAGACCAAAATGAATAACTATTGCAATCTCCATCCTTAAGAAATCTAATTCTGGATCATTGTTTATAAACCCTTTCAATATCTAGTAACCGTTCAGCCAAAATGTTCTGTTTCTCATATAAAATCACAAAGGTTCCCTTATCCGATCTATCTCAAAATTCTCCATCCAGCCTATCAATATCAGTTTGTAAGAATTATGCCGAATTATCCACAATTGGATTATTACTAAGATACCTGGAAATGTGTGATTTAAGATGCCTTAGCCTTCTAGATAGACCAACCCATGCCCTACTAGACTCCTCCAGTACCTAGAACCACTTCATCATCAGCATAAAACCCTCAATATGGTGTGATTTAGAAGAGTATATGAACAGAAAATTATCATAACCAGCACCTTTTAATTCAATTAGCAATGGTGATAAGAAATAGATCGAGTTAAGTGAGTAACAGAAGATCAAGAGAACAAATCAAGACCTTGAATATTGGCTAAACATATATCAATATGACTCCAAAAATGACTTTGACCCTTGAAATTTCTTCCACGCATATAATTTCAACACTAAAATCCCAAATCCAATAGAACATTGTTAGAAATGAAGTGTTTAATGTTCATCATATCATTGATAAATATCCCTGACACACCTCTCTTTTCTGAGATATCAACAATGGTGTATAAATACCCTCTGAAAAACCATGGGACACCGAGTGAGTCAATGAAATCCAAATAATCCCAAAGAGCTCTTCCTCCCTACACATCACTACTGGAAAAAATAAAGGAAAATAAAAATTTTGAACCCCTAAAAAATATGTTCCCAGTAATACATTTATCCATGGAGTGAATCATGTCCCCCTAAAAATTATTTTTCAAGAATATCCAAATATGTTTATTCATTAGATAATCAAGAAAATGAAAATCAAATCCCATTTTCTTTTCAAAATTGATGATTCATCTTGGATCTTTTTTTGGTTCAAGAATAACAGCCATCGAGACATTATACATCCTAGATTCAACATCCAAAAAGGAAATCTTACCCTGTACCCCCAATCCACGGGCATTCCAAATGACCACAAAAACCATTAGAATAACTGGTTATTATCCCTACAGCCAAACGTACCTATTTTTGGGACAAATAGTCTCTTACAATCCCACTTGTACATTGAATCAATAACTGGCCAGGAAACACCTTCTAGTGAGACAACCTTCCTCAGAGAAAATATTTTCTTCTTCAAGGGACTATATGTCTCTAATAACAAAAAAAACTTATTCCTCGATGAAGCTGGTGGAGAACCCGGTACCATATATTCTTGGAATAAAGAAACCAATACTATATGTTTAAGAAATCTCTTGGAGGAATGAATTACATTCACCACCCATTCAAAAAAAATTCTTCTCAAGTCTCATCAGTATTTCCAGAAGGACAATGCAAACTGGCCATCAAAGAAGCTTTTAGTATTTTGGATAAAGGAGAGAAGAAACCCAAATACTGGAATATGGGGATAACTCTCTTGGAATTATCCTAATAAAACCCACAATATTCATATCCTCTCCACCATCAACCTATGACTCCATTGTTTCCCTATGCAATTTTGTTGATAAATATACAAGAACCACTTGGATTGAATCGCATGGTACCAATAGAAACCCTTTAAGTCGAGGCTGAAAATCCCCCGACAAATAGCTGCTAGTCAGGACCCCCCCCCCTAAAAAATTAGAGGCTTTATTAGACACATGTCCAAAAAATTTGAAATTTCAATGTCCATTACCAAAACACCATCTCTCTCCTCCACCGCTATAGAATATGAAGACCGATGAGTTTTTTTTGTATATATGGGTTTTATAATTTTTTATGGAAAGGGGATAGGGTTTGAAATATTTTTAAAAATGAGTCTTTAGATGTGTGAACCCCATTCACACATCTCTCTGCACCTAAGATGCGTGAATGGGGTTCACGTATCCTTCAAATATATGATGAAGGATGCGTGAACCCTGTTCACGTATCCGGCTGAGAAAATCTATAAAAGGGGGTCTCGCCCCCCACCCCCCCCCCCCCAATTTATTCTTCTCCTCTGGATTTTTCTGGAAAGCCCTACAAAATTTCATTCTCAACAAATTTTTGTTGCTATTAAGAAGGTAAATTTTTTATTTAAATTTTTTATTGTTTAATTGTGTTTATTTATTTCATTTATAAGATTTAATTATTTGATTTTTGATATGTAGAAACTAGTGTTTGTGTGTATGGTTTCTTTATTTCTTATGTATTGATGTGTAAATTAGTGTCTTTTGTATGATTTAATTTATGAATGATGTTTTTTTGTATGAATTCGTATTAAATGTTTAGGAAAATTAATTATGTCATGTCTAAAATGTTATATGAATTCATGTTGAATGTTTTCGAAAATTAAATATGTTATAAAAAATGTTATTTTGAAAGTAATATTAATTTAAATTATAATATTTTTATGCACTATTAATATAATTTGTGAATAATAAATTATTTATATGTATCATATTTAAATTTGTTAAAAAATATATATTAAAATTTTTCTGTTAATGGTATAAAAACAGTTTTGTATAAATAAAATTTTTAAATTATATTAGTTATAATTAAAAAATTTAAATATAAAACATGTGTAGATATTTAATATGTATTTCATATAGTAATAGATATAATAAGTATACCCAAAAACATTGTAATTTTTGTGATGAGTGATCTCGAGATGACCGATCGACGCATAATTGAAATTGCATGTCTTATTTTGTGAATGTGGTTATTAAATTTGTAATAATTGCATTTATTTTTTTGTATTGATGACATGTGAGTCTTCTCTGACTAAGAATATAATGACCTGCATTCCTACTTAAAAAACTTATGTATTTCATACCCCTAGACCCCCTCACATGTATGTGAGTAAATTTGTAATTAAAAGGAAATCAACAAGAGGTTTCCCTGAAGAGGCATCCCTGGAGAGGTTTCCCCGAAGAGGTGTTAGGGAAAAAGCATTTGACATGATGCATTTCTATTTGAAAGGAAACTAACAGTTTCTAAAATATTTGATAATAGAGACTCCATGAGTCTACCCATAGGTTTTAGTTATTTTATCAAATAATTATAAACTGATCATAAGTCTCAACATCAAGTTATGATTAATTATTCAAAACTAATTAAAATATATAATTTTATATTAAATAATGTAAAATATTGATGTAGTATATAATAAATTATTAATTAATTTTTATATGTAATAATGTCTGCGCAAATATATTGCAACGATGAGACCATTTATATAGAGTAGGGATTTAGCTATAGTATGCCACCTGTCAGAGTGGTAAATCTTCATGGATTTATGAAATTTGATGCAATTCACAATAATATTATAATCAATTAAAATTGAGGGTCGATCAATCCATTTATTCAATCGAATATTGACATATACAACATCCTAAATGTTTCTGGCACACTGAGTACCCTTTGGTCGATGATGATGATTGGATGGATGCATCTTCCTTATTCAAATAGTAGTATGCTAATGGTTTGATGGAGTTGTATGTGGTGATTTTGATATAGATTTGGTGTAAATGACTACTACAGAACCATGTTTTGTGAGCTCTGTACAAGTTGGTCCTTCACATTAGTATTTTTCATTGCCTCATTCTCATTTGACTCCATTAATAGAAGAAAATTATGAAGAATATGATCAAAATGAAGAAGGAATTGTAGATGAAATCCCTTTGTGTGCTGATATAGTGAATGAAATTTTATCTGAGGAAGAAGAATCTTGGGAGCCATCAGGATATGATGTGGGTGAGGGTGATGTGGGGAATGAACCTTCTGAGTTTCCTTTGAGAGATTTGGGTGATGGTGATGTGGGAAATTAACCTTCTGAGGTTCCTTTGAGATAAAGACATCCAAGACATGCACCAGTTAGTGGTAATCATCCTTATGTATTGAGTTCCTTAGTAAAAGGAATGTCTTGTGAACAATATTTTGATTATGATGTCATTACACTGGCTTCTGAATTTCCTGGAATTATAGGAAATAGGTCTTCATCAAATGATAACGTCATCCATGTCGGGTAAGAGTTTTAAAGTAAATTGGTCATGATAAATGTGATAAACCAATACCACATTCAGTGACATTTCACATTTGGGGTTGATGAGTCAATGAAGATAAAATATATCATTCACTATGAAAATTATGGGCCAAAATGTAAATTTCAATTAAGTTCAATATTTGATAAATTTTCTACATGTTTGAGGATAAACAAATTAGAAGGGCCACACACTTATGTGCATCCAAGCTTGTCATAGGATCACTCTTCCCATGATTTAGAGTTTATATAAAATTTTATTTGTGATATGATATGAACTTGTTAGGATTTTCCCAATTCCCTTGTTCAAGAAATAATTCAACAGTTGTATAACCAAAAGATATCATATTCCAAAGCTTGGAATGAAAAACAGAATGCAATTGTAAAAGTGTAAGATGATTGGGATGAATCATATGCTATGTTTCCAAAACTTATGGAATTTTTATCTCTTAAAAATTAGATTTTTTATCAGTTGAAAAATGTTGAGTATGTATCCCCCAATCACCGAGTTGATCTAACAAAGTTGATGTTAAATAGGGTTTTTTGGTCATTCAGGCCATGTATTGCGGCCTTTTCCTATTGTAAACAATTTATTCATGTCGATGGCACTTTCCTGTATGGAAATTATACAGGCGTTCTACTCATTTCTGCCACACAGGATGGTAATCATGCTCCACTTCCACTTTCTTTTTCTATTGTTGAAAAGGATAATTTTGAATGTTGGAGCTGGTTTTTGATCTCCATCGAGCGATTATAGAGTATGTGGTTTGTGATGGGGTTTCATTGATTGAGCTGAATGATTATCAACATTATTTCATTAGACATATTGCAAGTAATGTGCCTAAAAATTTCAGAGATGATGCCATAAAGAATGTGATCCTATAGTTGGGTATGTTTTTCTGAACTTATTTTTTTTTAAATTATTCTCCATTTTAATATATTATTCTCTTATGGTTTTAGCATATGATCCCCAACAATAAAGGTTTGATCATTTCCTTAAATAGATATGAACTGCTAATAATTATGTGTATGAATATATGATGCAGATTTCGAAGGAAAAATGGTCATTAGCATATGATGGTGGTAGAAGATATGGCCAAATGACCACAAATATAGTAGAGTGCATAAATGGGGTCCTCAAGGGTGTGCACAAACTTTCTATCATAGGGTTAGTGAAAGAGAAATTTTATAGATGTGTTCACTACTTTTTTGACCAGTCCTAAAAGGCTTGTTAGGGGATGGAAAATGGAATACGTTTTACGCAGCATTTCCAAGTTGATATTGATTTGATACTGAATGAGGCTTCAAGATGGACTGTTCTAGCCTTTGACAGGGAAAACACAACCTTTCAAGTAAGATTGAGCTACGACCAGGCTACATGCACTATTGGTCGACTATTTGTAGTGATGTTAGATAACAAATATTTTTATTTTGCAAACTTTCAGGCATATAGATATCCATGTGCACATGTTATCACACCTTTTGATTCAGTAAATATATCATGGGATCCATATGTTGACCCACTGTATCGCATGACCACATTGGTTAACTGTTATAGTGTATCTTGGATGCCTGTTGGTGACTTTCATTCTATCTCATTTCCTATTGATCAACCGACCATCATCCCTCATATTTTCAGGTTTCATAATTTGGTTCTATTTTCATTTATGATTTTTTCAATTTCTATCGTTTTTTAAATTATTGGCTTCATACTACTAGGTTACAGCCCTGAGGAAGACCAAAATCAAGTCAAATCAGAAATGAAATGGATTGGAATCGACAATGAGGAGGGAGAAATGACGCAGTATTTGTCATGCAGAAGGACATACTCATAAGAGATGTCCCTAAGTGGCAGCATAGATCTCCACATCTCATCATCCATGATAGAGTTTGTTTATTGTATCAAAAATATGTATATTTGATTTGTATGTGGAAGTTTCAGTATTGAATCCTTTTATTACTGACTTGCTCTGTTTCTAACATGTTTCAATTTTGGTTTGTCTCGTTTTTTATTCTCTAATAAATAATTTTGTGATACTCAAAATATTCAAAAAAACAAAATTGAATGAAAATGAATATATCATGCTTCCACATGTAACAAAGACAGTAATACACACACAACAAAAGAAGTATAAATTGAAAATATTAACACAATATTTTTTCAATTGATTATTCTAGATTCATTTAAATAACAATTGAAATTTTTTATTGAACCTCTCATACCACATGCACAAACTCATACGACCTTGAGATTATATGATAAAAATGACATATCACCGATTCCATCCATATGATTATAATTCTTATGCATTCGTGTATCTTATGGGCCACACAAAATAACTAGCTCATGGGATCCCACATGCAATGCTTATAAGACCACTATCAGTTTTAATTAATGCAAACCTAATAAATATTGAATCTCAAAATTAGGTAATAGGGTGCTTTATTTATTGAGGGAATTGGCCAAGTAATAAAAACACTAATCCACAAACAAAAAAACAAGTATAAATCAAAAATATTAACACTATCATTTTTCATTTCATTTTTCTAGATTTATTTAAATAATAGTTGAAAATGTTTATTGATTTCACTATAATAAAGTAACGATGATATCATTTGTGCAGATGGTAGATTTTCTGTTTCTTGTATTTCAGGCTACTCATGTATCACGACTGCTTTTAGAGGGACATCCAGTGCCTCCGTTGAGTGTATGCAGATCTCACCATTTCCTTCATACCGCACCACCTCCCGCTATCATCCCTCATCTTCATCGTGCTGGATTCTATGACGTAGCGATGTGCGAATTCACCTTTCTCGATCATCATATCATTACTGAACATGTAGAGATATGGAGGCCAGAGTCACATACATTCTATTTTAGAGAGGGGGAGATGACTATTACCCTGCAGGATGTTTCCATTTTGTTGGGTCTCCCCATCGATGGTGCGGCTTTGATTGGCTGAGTTGGAGTAGATTTTCCGAAGCTTGTTCACAGAATACTAGGCATAGAGGTCCTTGATAATGTCAAGACCATCGTTGGTGGTCAATTACACATGCCTTGGTTAGACCAGCACTTTCCATAGTTAGTAGAGGATTCCGATGAGATTATCGTGCTGCAATTTGCACGTGCATATATTTTGAGGTTGATCGATGGAACGCTTTTTGATAATCACTCCACTACTTTTATACATTTGATGTATTTATTATTTTTAGAGGATATGGGTGAGGGCGGCCGATATAGCTGGGGGTTTACTTGTCTAGAATATACATAAAGGTTGTTATATAGCTCATGTCGCATCGATAAGATGCAGATCATGGGATGCATGGTTCTTCTATAGATGTGGGTATGGGAGCACATCCCTCATTTAGCTCCACATGCTCGTGTTCCATTACCAGAAGATATTGTAGCAGAGGCTCTTCATAGACATTGGTATGTTATTCCTTCCTTATACTATCTAACTTAATTGTATAACTTTCTATTATGAAACATAAATATAACAATATTATATACATGTGGAGTCAGTCACATCGACATTCAGATTCCCCCATACATGAAGTCCACACCTACAGACTAATATTGTACAGCATTCGAGCACAAGATGTAAGTGATTATTACTTATATTTTTAAATATTTTTTCTTTACTATACATGTATTCAATTTTTAATTGATTATTTATTTTTTCATTCATATTTTATGTATGTCATATAAAGATGCTATTATCCAGAGTCTTCCACCATACTGTATGGAGATGCTTGTTATCGGCTCTTGTAGAGTTCCATTGTTTCATTTTCATATAGTCTAGTGGCATCAGATCGATAGAGTAATGAGATAGTTTGGATACTTTCATCCTGTTCCTGACCCTTCCAATCAGTTAGATTCACTACACTCCCTGAAGATGTCAGGGAAGAGAGATTTTTATTAGAGGAGATACCATACCAGTTATATTGATTTATGGGATAGATGATTGGACTTCCAGTTATGAGGGTCAGGGATAGTGCGTTTTCATTTGGTGGATCATATGGATTACACATCTTGGTACTATAAGTCCCCAGTCAGATTTCTGACATGACACAGATGAGGCTTTCATGAGCTAGTATACATAGTTCCTTCCACAATTTAGTGAAATTTATATTCATATTTCTTAACAACATAGTTTTTTTCTATAGGATGCTCATATCTGTCATCTACGGCACATGTCTGATCGAGTAGAGAACACTGTATTTTACCCAGCATATTTTCAAACCCTTGTATCACAGTTGATTCCTTCGATGGGAGAGATTTATCATGGATTTTTCTTTGATCCCCTACATGTCGAGGAGGCTGCGGAGCCTGTTGAGGCTCATATAAAAGTACCAAGGGGTGACGACCTTGTTATGGATCTTGTTGTTCCACAGGAGGAGGATGTTCAGATTGATATGTCGGAGGCTATTGTTCCACAGGAGGAGGGTTATTCGCATGATTAGTCATATGCTCCTCCAACTTCTCAGGCTCAGACATAGGTGGATATAGATGTTGACTAGGTTAATCTTGATTATTTATTACAGACATCCTTAGCACAAAAAACATCTTCTTTCCATGTTGGTGAGAGTTCCATCCAGCCTCCATTATCCTTAGATGTAGGCCAGGGTACAGACGGTGAGACTGTACATCCACCGTCTGTCACATTGGAGGATGTGGGAGTGGCTACTGAGGATGATGTTCAGCATACGCCAGAGTGTGGACAGAGACATACATGATGAGGATGCAGCCAGTATACACCTGGATGTGGGTCAGAGGAGCATCCACGCTAGATGTGTAGATTAGTTAGTTTTTTTATTTAAAATACATTCTGTATGCGCATTACTATTATCATTTAAAGAGTTCTATTTTTTTTAATAAATGTCTTACTATAATCAAATTATATTACAAAATTAATAATTTCTATTTTTTAATAATTAATAAATATTAATACTCTGGATTAAAAGATATGTGAAAATCAAAAAATCTTGACAAATATTATTGATCTCAATGATTTGAATCATGAAACCATGGAACGTAGTTCTTTGTTTGAAAAAATTAAATTGCATGAAAATGAATTTCAATAAATAATGAATAATTTTGAAGAGTAGATGACTATGATTGAAGACCAAAAAAACTAATATATAAGATGTATGGAATTAGAAGTTCATTTGGCCAATTTTGAGAAAATACATATTCAAAATTTATAAAAGGACACATGTTTTTCTGGTACACAATCTTCATTGGAGGATTTTACTGTTAAAATACCTTTATCATGTGATAAAATTATAAACATTATGAAAAATATTTATTTCATATTCATATAAAATAAGAAACAATCATTAAGTAAGTTAATAATGTGTCAGAATATGTAAGAATAAGTATTTAAGAATACCATCCTTTGTGAAGTTATATAAGATTTCAAAACTGATGTTTATGAGTGTTTCTCTTTAGGGGGAGGTAAATGAAGAAATATTAAATTAATGATAGAATTAATATATCAATTATAATCAAATCTAATTACTATATAACATTCTGGAAGATCATTCCATATAAATATAAATGTTTTTCTAAATCTATCTTCCTTTGTTATCAAAAAAAATAGTGTATAGAAAGAGGTTGTAATTGAATTAATCAAATATATACGAAATTCTTTCTTCTAAATATATGATCTTTTTTTAACCTTTCTGTAGGACGTGTGAACGAGGTTCACACATCCTTTAGATAATTCATAAAAGATGTGTGAACCCCATTCATTCATCTAAGTTGCTAGGATGCGTGAATGGGGTTCACACATCCTTCGAAGACAGGATGAAAGATGTGTGAACTCCGTTCATGCATCTCTCTGAGCCAAATATTCATGGATGGGGTTCACACATCTAAAGACCCATTTTGAAAAATATTTCCAACCATATCCCTTTTCAAAAAAAAAAATTAAATTCTTATATACAAAAAACCCACCACCGATCCATCAACATTTCCAAAACACTTCTTATCTCCTCCACCACTGAAGAAGATGATGACTGATCTGTCGGCACAGTTAGAACTACCATGGAATCTAGAGCACTCCTCTTTCCATCAGAATCAACATATGTCCCTAATGAAGGGGAAATTGGACCACCTCGACCCCTCGTAGCTTCAAGAGAACCACACCTAGGCTTCAACTTCTTTTCCCATAAAACTCCAATACATGCCCTTGAAACCCATAGGACAAGAAAAACTTGGGACGAGATTGAAAAACCAAATTCTACCACTACTTGAATACTTCATGATATTTAATGAGATACCATGAAGGGAATTTCACTAACAGATTCATCTCCACGCATAAACAAGGATTAACCGCATCTTGTAGCATGTTCGTGTTCACATTCGAGTGAAGCAAACTCCCCATGGAGTCTCCCACTTTTGAAAGGATTTATGGATTATAAAATTGAAGAGGAAGACCCATGATCTTAATCCACACTGTAGCCATTCATGATTATTTACTGTAGTTTCATTCCTAGGACTACTACGATAGCATGAACTGATGAGAACCACATCGTCTCTCCTCCTAATCCCAAGCATGCACAAAATCATCATTGGTTAACAAATGGATACAAAAATAAAACCTATAAAGTTCAGAAACATCCATAGGATGATGAAAACCATAAGAATCCACCATGTGGTGAAATATATCTAGTGGAGTTTTATCCAATTCCAAGCGAGCCACCAAATAGAGCATTCGATAATCTGCATCATCTTGTAGTTTTTTCTCTGAGACAACAACCACAAGCGCTCCATCTAATCTCTCCACACATCTATGCTCAAGTGAATCAGTGGAATTCTATGTAAATAACCAGGATACTAGAAACCAAAAACAAAATCCTTGAAATATTTCATCTTTGGAATCCCATCCACAAGAGATCTATTCCTGCCACTTGAAGGAACACCTCACATCAGAGACCCTTTCTTTGACGATGAAGGATTAACTCCCACAACCGCAGAAGGAGCCAGAAGGACGCAGGAACCCACAACCGTCGAAGATCTCACCATACCCCTATTTGACACAACCATATAAAATGATAGTACATATCAAGGAACATGAGATGAATTCCTTGCACTTAATCTTGTGAAATTATTTTAATCTCTATAATTTCTTCCTATGCCCATGCATGTTATACTAGAAGGATTATATGCCAACAAAAACTCAGTCTTGAGTTATTTCATATTTTATTTTTCAATGCTTTGTTAATATATGTACAATGACGAGATTTAGAAAATCCATGAATCTATTTGTTGGATCTTTTTCCCTAGAGCACCATTCCTACTTTAAGTCATGCACATAGAAATATTATTACTTATTCTTAACAAACTATTAAGAAAAAAAACAAATCATATGTTACCAACATATTTATCTTGAAAAATTATAGCAGTTACACTATCAAATTATACATATATGACACTAATTTTTTTCCAAAAATATATTCTATGATCACTATACATTATTTTTTTATAAAATAATTTATGTAATCTATGAATGTTAATGGAGTTAATTGACGCCATCAACCCTTTTTAGTCATTCCTATTAAACATATACCATAGGGTCTTCTTTTTTTTCATTACATATAGAAATCTTTCATAATGATTTCTCTAGATGAGGTGGTATCAAAAATTAATAACCCAATATGATGATCATAAACATATGCTTTGACTAGTAGAATTCAAAAAGGATTTTAGTCATGATGAGTGGATAACATGTTTTTTCATAGACAAAACCTTTAAATAATCAATCATTCATTATTGGTATTGTCTTGTAGCATCTATGTCCAGTTTCACCTAAATACTAATCAGTACCCCAAGTCTTATAATCACTCAAAAGTTGGAATCCCTAAATCTTGATTCAGGGACTCCATTACATGAATTTATACACACCTGTCAACCTTATAATATTTAAATTTAGTGATTATTTGTTGGAATATTTATTTTAAAAGAATAATATATGTATAATCCACCATGGTGAACATATACCACCTCTTTGATTATATATTTTCCAAAATAGTATGTGTCTCTAGAACTACCCATCCCACTAAGCTTAGTGGATTTCAGTATTCCTATAAAAACATATGTTCATCTGGAGCCTTAACTCATAGAGATTAAGTATGATAACAACATTTATTCTAAAATTAAATAATGTATAATCAAGTCTATTCATACACTAATATAATTTTTTTTTGTATAAAAAATTCTAAACTTGATTCAATCCAATCTTGAAATGAGAGACAATGATCTCCCCTTAGATGACATAAGAATCTCTCTTTCGTTGCTCCTTTTGAGTTCAATATATAACCTTTCTATTCTTTCTCATTTAATATATTTAAATACATGTATGTTGTAATTATATTGTATTTAATATGTAGTGGTGAATATAAACTAGATTAATATACCTTCAGTGGATGCAACTACTTTCTTCTTCAATTAATTTTAATATCTTTTCTAGTGACCATTCTTACTACATAAGAAGTAAATAACCTCCTATTCATTATTATACTTTTGAATATTTGGTCTCTTTGAAGGATGGCATAAAAAATCGTTTTCATTTATATTATCCATGGGATCATCATCCTTGTGATTAAAAATTTTCACTAAAAGGGTTGGAGATACAGGTTTCAACCAATCTGTGTCTGCTTTGTGAAATAGGGATAAAATTTTTCTTAGTGACTTCTCTATTTCATTTATCTTGTATATAAAAAATAAGGATAATCAGGGTAGTATGGATAATAATATTACATAAATGGATAATTTTTATCCAAGTGGAAGCCTAATTTTTTTAACAGATCAATATACCCCATTATTTTGTAATCATGATCTGTAGCTATATTACCTTTTTCTAATTTACACTAATATAGTGCATTTACAATATTATTTATTTTTAGTCTTTACTTTTCATTATAAATAGTATGGAGGTTTGATATTATAGTATAATAATCCATTTCTTTTTATTGTATCATCAACTCATTGAACATAGTTGATAATATAATTCAAAAAATAGAATCCTCAACATATCACTAGTAGAAATCCTTTTAACCTTTTCTCACCTACTAGTTTTGTATAATAGGAAAAGGGGATTCGAACACATAATAAAAATTTTATTAGAATAATGCACCACATAAATGATTATACCATATCTTAACATTTGTATTTTTTAGGACATACCTTAACTTAAGGAATGATTTCACTACTTTTTTGTTTTTCCTTCCATTGTTGACAATAAGTAAAATAGTTGATTAGTACTTTACTAGATTACAAATTATTTGAAAAATAATAATTATAATTTTATTAAGTTTCCCAATTCTTTATCAAGTCACAAAAACCATCACCATTGAACACAGAATATCTTGTTGTAGGATATTATGTTGAAAAAGATCAATATTCCCCGTTGAATAACCCCAATTAGGGTTGGTCAAGCTATTTTAAGGTATTTAGGTAGGTAGTTATTGTCTAACCACAGGATTGAAGCTCCATGTTCCATTGACTAGACTCCCCAATACTAAAACCCTAACTTGGATTTCCTTAACACTTTATCCCCCACATAACACCATTTCTAGCAAGAGATACTTCTCTTGATGTAAGATGATTAATTCAACCCATAACCCTACAATAAAAGTAAGTGTCATAATGAGGTTTTTTCAAACACTTATTTCTATGAATTTCATTCTTAATCATGTAATGAAAGACCTAGTATATCATAATATATATTTGAGGGATTTTAATTTATTATGCAAAAATTATATCTTAGTTTATCCATTACATGTCTTACTAATATTTAGTGGATTTTCCCTCACTCAGCTTATCTCTATTTCTATTTATTTTCATCTTACCTTCATGTAATTTCCCCTCTAATATTTGAAGACAAAGATGTCCATATTATGTTCATTGCAATTTTTGGTTGTGTGCCCACTAGAAAACAATAACAACTTAGATACAAACCTAAAATAATTATTAGAAATATAGGGTGACTTTGACCTATTTCATTGAAGGCATTAATACGAACAAACTTATATACATGCTACATTATGGTTTTAGTTTTTTCCTAACATTGTAAATGAATATATATATTCCTTAACTCACTGTGGATTTTCCCTTTATAAACTTCTCTCTATTTATATTTATTTACCTCTTACCTTCAAGTTACTACTCATGTAATGGCTATGGACATAGATGCCCATATTATGGTTGTTTCTATTGTAAGTGGTTTTCCAACTATAAAATAATATCATCATCAAGACAAGCACGAAAAATTTGTTAGAACAATATGGAGATTTTGAGATATAATTTCTACTGTAGAAATTCATCAAATAGAGGTTAGTATCAAAACATTATATTTCCCATTTTTGGTTTTAAATTTGTGTATTTAATGAAAATATAGAAAAATATTAGTTTAAGTTTGTCTGATTTCCAGACCTGGATGTATAATTTTACATGTAATCCATAGATTCCCCTAAGGGAGTGTCATCTCATAAGAATGGAATGCTTTAATATTTCATACATCACCTCCATCTTCTAGCACCATTTTCATTATTTTTTTTCTCTATTCTCTTTGACAGTTTCATTCTTCCTTCACCATCTTCTATTAACCATATGAAGTGTATCTAAGGTTTGTTTTTTAAAACATAATTCCATTTGTTATGTAATATTTTATTTATTTAATATGTATTATAACATTCATTTATCTTTCATATTATATCTTCATATATTTTTTGAATGTATGATTTCATTCATTCATTCAATTTTGTCATATGTATATATCATATTCATATTTTCCTTATAGTTTCATCAATCTAACTGTCTAAAATTTTCTTATAAACATAAATAACGAAATAATTTACATTTATGGGTGTAAATGACACATGGGATGAGTGTAGTGAATGGTTAATTTGCATCTCATTGATCCTTTCCTCCTAGGATTTGTGATTTATTTGTATCATTTTTAATTTAATATTCCTTATATCATTATTTACATATCATGCATTCCATGCACATGTTTATGAGGGTTTTATCATCCTTTATAACCATTTTTTATGTGTTTGTAATGTATTTTTTTCACTATATTATTATTATTTTTAATTTATATTTGTTTATATTCACAATCAGTATGTTTTGAACATTTAATATATTGAATTTTATATATACGTGTTTCCAGTTAGTATATTATGTTCACTATTTTTTCATGGTTGGTATGTTGTGTCCTTTTTTATTATATTGTGTCCACTATTAATATGTTTCTTTCACTTCATATTGAATCCACAATATATGTGTTTATATTCACTTTTAGTATATTGTTTCACTATTAGCCTATTCATTATTAATATGTTCTGTTTCTACTATATATGTGTTTCTATACGTATGTGTGTTTTAACTGTGTATATGTTTCCATTCATTGTTAGTAATTTTTATTCACAATTAGTATATTGAATCCAATATTTTTTTATGAACTAAAAATATATAAACATGATTCATATAACAGAATAAACTAAATCCAATATTATAGGATAAGTGAATGAATCTTCCAATTATGCATTACTTTAGGAACATGGAAAAGACTTTAAGTTGTAGATAAGTTGGTCTTTATCAGGTGAATAATGAAGATTAAAGATGTATCACACATCACTTATGGTATATATTATTTATAATATTCATTCCTATTATTTTTAATTATGTAATGATAGGTTGAGAATTTAAATGGGTTTTCTTTGATTTACATTGTTTATATAATGAACCCCTAAAACCAATCAATGGTATCAGAGATGTATTCCTTACCAAATAAATGTGTTTATTTATCTGTTAAATGAAGACCGAATTTTAAGAATCCTAACATTATTTCTCCCTCTAGAAATTATGCTATAAAATAATGTAATGTAGAGTGAACCACTCTATGTTATGTTAAGCATTAGATGTAATATGGAGTGGAAGGCACGTCTTATGTTTAGAAGTTAATGTAATGTGTGTTACTACTATGGGTAAATAGAGTATCATGTTTTCATATATAAATTCATATATATTTTTATATATATTATGTATAGAACCGTTAAATATTTATGTAGTGATAATGAATTTCTTAGATTAGTACATCTCTGATATATTATACTTTTTTGGTTCCACTATATTGAACTCCAATTTTAGAAAAACAAACATAGTTGTCATTATGTACTATAAGTAATTAATATTCATTGGAATTTGTTACATATTTTAGTCAATAGTGTGTTATTTTTCAATATCCATTTTC
This sequence comes from Viscum album, assembly GCA_963277665.1. Classification (NCBI taxonomy): domain Eukaryota; kingdom Viridiplantae; phylum Streptophyta; class Magnoliopsida; order Santalales; family Viscaceae; genus Viscum; species Viscum album. The sequence continues at coordinate 1,241,509,908 of OY728166.1, read as the reverse complement.
ATGATTTTTCAATAATTTTATTTATTATCCCATTTTTAGTTTTATTTCCATGTGTAAAAATTATTACATCATAAAATGTTCATAGATTTTTTTATATAGTTTCGATTAGTATTTTTCTTAAATTTACCATACCATAAAAAATATTTGAGTCAGATTATTTGATTGTACAACATGAAATGTCTAAACAAATTATGTTTCATCTACTAATGACATTTTTATTTCATTTTTCCATGTTCAAAAACTATGAGAATTTCTCAATTATGATGCACCTTAAACTAGATTCTCCTACTTTCAAATGGATGTTGCATGATTTATTCTCTCCTATTTTGTTCAAATAAAAAACATATTATTTAAAATAGTTAAAAACTATTGTTTAAATTATGTTTTCTTTTAGAAAACTATCCATACTAGATTTAGATGTAAAGTTTTCCCTAACCATTATTCAAAAATTCTATTAATTATATGATTAATTTTTTTAATCCATATATATCACTCAAATTTGAATGGAAGAAATATTTTGATACTTAACAAATGGTGAGATTGGGCTCGAGAGTTTCAGTGTAGTGAGGGATCTATGGTTGTACAACATTTTCAAGCATTAGTAAATATTAAGGGTTCTTCTTGGGGTTCCATTGGTGTGACATTGACTGACCTCCAATGATTTCATCCTCATCACATTTTCTAGCTTCTTATTTGGTTTTTACAATAGTATTGATTGACAATATAGATTTTATTTTTCCTTTATAGTTGTTTGAAGGAGAAACTCATGGTGAGTATACCGACTATGGAGATGCAGAAGCATGGGGGATCACTGTCCCTTAACTGTATGTGAGGTGATCTTGTGTTAGGTTAGGACCGCCAAGGCATTGTCACTTCAAACCTTTTTCTATTTTTAAAGATGTTTTATTATTATTATTTAATCTTAAAACCTTTTTGAGTCTGTAAATATTTATATATCAATAGAATTTTATATCATTTCAATCATACATTGATCACAATCATATATTCATACATTATATACTACATAAAATTATAGTATGAATTCCTTTAACATGTAGTTTAGTATTCCTATTAAGCCTCTTCTATGTTAACAAACCCCATATAATGTTATAAATATAAAATAAATACAATTGTTTGAAATCACATACACCTGTATGAATAATTTATTAATATATTGATTTAATTTCTATAAACATGTTCACATAAATGAACATCTATAGTTATATAGAATGATTCCAACAATATGTTCCGCCACAAATCTTTACTCTATTTCCTTGTGTCATAAGCAGCCCACTCACTTCATTTCTTCTTCAAATTTCCTCACTCTCTCCCAATGAGTTACACAGATTACATAGATCATCACTATAATTTTTTAATCATTTGTATGAAAATTTATAATTAAATGATCATTTCATGAAAATGGATATGTTTTGTACAAGTTATTTATAGATCAAAATTGATATTAAATTTACCAACTTGATCACACTGAATATTTAAACAAGGTTTTCATTCATTCAAACCCTCAAATTTCTTTAGGAGTTATTTTGTTTTGTGTGTGTTCATGTTCAACTATTAAATGAGACAAGTCTACCTGGTTTAAATGGTAAAAACTTGGCCAATTTTTTAATATGATCCAGCCACACTGACGATGAAATCGCTCATTTATTGATCAGGCCCTAAAAAAGATCAATGGGACTTAATGAATTACTAAATAAAATATATTTTATATATAATAATATTTAATAAATATAAATTTTAAAAAAAAAATTAAAAATATAATTATAATATAAGTTAATCGAGTTGGGTGGGTCTCTTATTTGGTCACTAATTAAATCCTGAACCCAACACTATTATTAACTGGGATTTTAAATTTATGCCTATTTAAAACTGAGATTAAAAATTTAGGCATGAATAATCCTTTTTAACTTGTGAGGTTTATCAGGCCAGTCAGGTCCCCTGACCCATGTACATGTTTATATATATATATTTAATATGTATATATGTAAACATTTTACTACAAAAAATATTTAAAATACTTTTTAAATAATTTATTCAAATATATTTTTTTATTAAAAAATACATTTTCCAAGGCCCATATTTACTTAAATATATTTTATAAATAAAATTATAACATACCTGGCTAGATAAAATTCGTTAAGAGCACATCCAAATGGGGTTAGAGTTTTGTTTGTGGTTTAACAATACTACACGATTATTAATCAAGTTAGGTATGAATATCCTAAAATAGGAATATATATATATACACACACAAACAATTTTAATATATATTTAGTTTCATATTTAGGTTTTAATCATATTTTACCCTTTTAACATGATAAAATTAAATAAATAAATAAATTAGTATAAGCATGCATTTAAACTGATTTGGAATTAAAATGGATATTATATGATGGGTTCAGTGACATTTTTTTGGGAACCAATTATTGTCATACCTAGTTGTTTGTTCATGTTTTCTAAATTTAAAAACTAAAACCAATATTTTTAGACCTAAAAAAACAAACAAAATAACAACATCAAAACACAAATATAAGAAAATATAACAATTTACAATTCATTCTTCTCTCTAAACCCCTCATTATCTAACACCCATAAACCAAAATAATTATTTATATCTTCTTCCCTGATTCCTTCACAGTCCAAATTACCTAGAAAAATCATTATTATGGATCCTTTCTCTTCTTCTATGGGATATGTGTATTCGAATTTTGTTCTTTCCGTCTCTTTATCGATCAATATATGTAAGAAAACTGCATGGTGAGGAGAAAAATGGTATAATGGTGGTCGGCGTCATGTTTTTTTATGTTTTCTTAAAAAAATTAAAATGGGTGGGTTGAATTTTTTTAAAAAAATGTGTATAAAAGTTGTTTGGTTCAATATTTCATTTCTGAAAAAAAAATGTTTTATTTATTTATTAATATATTAATTTGTATGTTATGATTTATACATATATTATTATAAATCACATATATAGGGTCTTATAGTTCATTTAGATTAGTTATATACTAATTTTTTCATTATTATATAACTATAATATTGTTATGCTTTATAAATATATACATTATGATGACATGCCTTATGTTTGTGCCACACTTTATGATCTCTTATGTTTACCATGTTCTTATGATATTTGACTCTTATTCCATGTTTGTATGTGATTTCTTATAATAATTCCATTTTTATTTCCATTATATGTCTCCAAGATATTCCATGTAGTAAGTGTATGGTGAGGTCAAGGAGAAAGTGTGGAAATGGTAATAAAATACTATGTTATTGTTTTTAGCACATACCCAATTCCCAAAAAAGATGGACCTCCAGATTTTTGGGAGTATTATATGGATTTTTATGATAAATATGATGTCATAATATGTATATGAGATCGATTTCATTAAAAAAATATTGTAATAGATATTATTTATTATATTTAGGAAATTAATTTTAATTTTAACTACTTTTAAGATGTTCAGGATATGTTTTAAATTAATTTTTAAATTTTTTTCATAGTGAATATTTTATAAGCTTTAAAAGTTTCCTACATGAAATTTAAAAAGTTTTCCTATGTTTCAAGTAGTCGACTTTGAATGATTTTAAAATTTAAACTATGAATAAAATATTCATTAAAATAGAAACATTGGCTTAACATATAAAAAAGAATGATAATAATAACAATATATTCATTTAAACATACATAAATCATATACATGAATCGGTAAAATCAATGTCATTGGGGTGGAGATTCCTCCCCCACATGGTGGTCTGCGATGGGTATGCCCATATCAAGATCGCTGATCTCCATGATGGTGTAGAGTCTGATGAACTAGAGAAGGCTGATCCTTAGGCACTATAATGTCGATTATCGCATGCTCCACTTGTGTGTCAGTGAGAGGAGGTGTTAACTGAATGTCATTATGTGCTCTCGATCCTTCTCCCATTAGATTAGTATAAGGAACTTCCATCATCGCAGTGTAAAACCAAACCTGTGATGGATTTATACCCGAAGACTATGATGGATCTAGACCCCTAGTTGGAGAGAACTGTGGATATTCTATAAAAATGATGGATCTCATGCCTCCTGATGCACATCCATAATCGGTTGAGGCTAGAATTCTAGAGGGGAGACCTATGCCTATGGAACAAGTGAGGGATCACATGAAGGATTACACGGTCTATGTTTTCTTCATCGTGGATCCTTAGCATCAGTAGATGTTGGAGGCGGTTTTTGAGTAGGAACCTCCACTCTCTGGGGTGGTCGATTGAAGATGATCTCGTGAATCGCCTCATAAATTGGCCTCAACACCAGTGTTGTGGCATTGATCACTACCTGGATAACGACCTACTCCTCCTCTAGATCACTCAAGTTAAATAGATACTCTGAATGAGAACACTGGATATAGATTGAAAATTAATTAGAAAATACTTTAAAAACAAAATAATGGAAATTTATTGACTTATGATATCACGAAGCACTCTGTTGTGCTGGGTGAGATATAGTATAGACATCATTCAATACCATTGCTAACACTAAAACTTATCTGAAATATAGAATCGCATCATTGGTATACCCTAGATATGACGCTCTTCTCAACTACCCTAGTGGTCACAAAATTCTGCATCTTGTCAGTGCAAGTCCTTGTCCTACTTCCCAGTCAGCTTTAACTCATGAAGATTCTGTGTCTGTGGCGATGCAAATGGAATGGGTTGAACACAGCCAAACTGGAACATTAATCTATCAAGGTGGTGCCACTCAATATTATGAAAGTGAATGAGAGGAACTACAACCCTAGAATCATGAATTCTAATAGTCCAGTATGTTGGAAACTGATCCAATATAGACTAATATGGCATCTATGTAATCTGAAATGACATGTCAGATTTTTTTTAAAAAGTTCCTTACTAAAAACCAAAATTGATGGTATTATAAATTTTTTAAAACAGTGATAAATTGTATATATATAACTATTCATGTAGCAGACTGTCTAACTTGATATGGTATACACCCAAATGATGTGTCAGAATCTTTTCGAAGATGAGTTTCTAAGTCCACCTATAAAATACAACATTGAAAGTGAAAAATAATATGAAGTTATATTCAATAAATCATACTATCATCTGAAAACAATAGAGATGAGTGGTCATACCATCATTCACATGGATAATCATGCCACACCCCTATAGGTACTGAATATACAGTAAGATCTGGGAATATTTTAAGGATGTTATCCCATTCCCACATCTGAAGAAGGATGACGCATGCCCCGAGACCTGTGTGGCTTGTGTGGCATGTCATTCATAATTCCATGTATGTGTAAGCCATGCAGGAAAATCCCCAGCTATATATCCCTACCTGATCATATTCCTTTAGTAGGTCTAGATACATCATTTTCACATTCTTCCATGAGTGATCAACACACATGGTCCCTCCAATGATCCATAATATGTATGCACGGGCATGACGCATGACAGCCTTATTTTCGGCCTCATCGAGTAAATACTAAAAGTAATTCTCAATCTAGGGCATAGACATAAACCCTCCATCTATATCCATAGGGTAATATAAAATGTAAATTCCTATAAATATTTAAACATGGTTAGGAAAGTATGCATTGGTGCGTCCAATAATGGATTCCCCTGGATATTAAGATCGAGAAGGACTGTGAAATCATCTAGGGTCCCTCAGTTTGGTGGATTGTGTGTGTCTCTGGTCTCTACCTCTCTAGGATAGAAGCAAGAAGGTGATGGTCAACAAATGTGAAATAATATATTGCAATGTCATAGAATCCATCATTATAGAGGTATAGTATAATGGTGGTTGGAGGCAGCCTGTGATGAAATCTATGCGCTCGACACACCATGATATGTTGAAGCACACCACCCTGTAGCATGTCCTAGAATTTATGTTCAGCCTACCCGGTGAGAATTATAGTATCCTCTATTTTATGTAAAAAAATAAAATGAGTTATAAGTGAAAATTGAAAATATAATGTTATGTTCAGTAAAATTTTATGACTTGTAGAATGAAAGACATTTCATGTCTATTCAAATTGTTTTATGGAGTTATTTTTTATTAAAATAAAATGGAATCTATTCATGTTTCTCAAAACATAGTTTTAAAGTGTTTTCTAGATATGTTTTTTCCTAGTAAAGGGGTTTTGTATGATATGTTTTTATATATTCATAAATATAAACATGCTATCTTTGTTAGATAAATGTTTATTAGAAAATGGTGTGCTTTGTAATTTATGCATCATTTCCCACATGATTGTTTGTTTCATGATTATTTTCTCCCATTCTTGTTTTCTTCTCCTTATTCTCCTTTTTAATATTCTTCACCTTCTTTTCCCTCTTCACATTCTTCAATTTATTTCTCTTCTTAGTTATGGAATGGGTTTATGTCATCATCATCGCTATTGTCACCATTCCTTCTACACCATGGTTTATTCCCCATGAATTCTATCTTGAAGTTCACATACAGTTACAGAATCGGTTGTACTAACCAGTGTTGTTGGTTGTGTACTACAATAAACTCCTTTATATGTTTGAAAAACCTCCCCATAGTATTACACATAGTCAAACATGACTCTCTATGTGAAAAATGTTTTGTGATTAAGATTCTAATAGTGTTGATAATTTTTACAATGATGGTTTATCATATAATTTTTATTATACTGAAAGTTTAGAAGGGATTTTTATATCCTAGAATGTGATACTATTGATTCATTATATAAAATTTTATTATAATATTAGTAACAAAATGTTTTGGAAACTGAGGTAAAGAGAAGACAAAATGCCAAATCAGTTTAATTATCATTGATAAAATGAATATTATGATCATATAAAGTGAAATGGAGAATAAAAAACACAATAAATAACACCATATAATTTACAGTATGAGATTATCATAATGGAAAAAATACATCATTTTGGCTGAGAGTGTGAACACGACCCATAAATGTTAGTGTATCATTTCTGATTATGACCTTCTTGATGGTATATGGTGCATCTAAAATATTTGTATTGTTCTTGAGGTTATTCCATCTAATTTTACATCCTATTGGCCTTTTGTCTCCCATGGTAACACTACCGTTTGATGTCATGGATCCCTATTGGTTTTCTTTCAAGCATTGGGAAATATTGAAACTCCACAAAATATTTCCATAGTGTATCATAATAGTTAAAAATAGTGTCCATCTAGTACACTAGATCAACATATGCTTCCCATGATATGTTTACAGAGAAAATTCTATGATGGAGTGTGCACATGAAAACCATAAGGCCTAAAATATTCCATATTGACATTGCCTCGCTTCCAATAATACCACCATTTTTTCACTGATGCTATTTGTGATGGTTTCTGAATGCAATTGAACTTCAAATTGAGATTCTTATTGATGGAAAATGTATACATGATAACCATAAGATTCTTCTATTTTCTTTTCAAAATCACATTGAAAGTTCCTTCCGTACCTTATCCCCTTCTGAATCCCATCTGAGGCTATTTTTTCTACCAACGAAGTACTTCCTGCAACAATAAAATGTCTCCTAAACTAGGGTAGTTATAGGTAACTTGCGAAGCCCCTTGAATACACCATTGATTCATTCCACAATATATGTGGTCATGTTTTTGTACCTCTTCCCCCCTTCAAATGCTAATGTCCATTTTTCTTTTCAAACCCACATCATATAACCATACATTTATTGATTAGCCTTGTAGACTTGTCTTACACATTCTTCAAACATTCATTGATCCTTCTAATATTCTAAACAAAAGTGATTATATTTCAAAAAAATTGATTTTATCTTTACATTGAAATAGTAAAAAACAATTAAGACAATGTATACCCAGCCTTTTGATTTCTTTCTTCATAGGTCCATTATGAAATTTTTTCCACACATTTTTAGTAATGTGTCTAATAAGGTACTGATGTTGTTCATTTTGGGGTCTCCATGTACCAGGTTCTTCATTGATTGCCTCATTGATTTCCTGATACCAATTAGATATCGAACACACACCCTAAATGTAAGAGAAATTGTTATTGATACATGCCAAAAACCAACTCCATGATTCATAGTTTTCCTTCTCCACAACGGAAAAGGAAAGTGGCAGAGGTAGCCAACGAGCCTGTACCCTAGTGGTATAGGCTCCTGCTTGGCATCCAAAAGACCCAGGATCAAATCCAGGCACGGGCGAATTTCCGGGTACGGTAGCAGTACTGTAACAGCTACTGTAGCAGCGACATCACTGTAGCAGCTCAGCACAGTAGTAGTGTAGGGACTGTAGTAGATACTGTAGTGGCGACGGTACTGTAGCAGGTACTGTAACAGCACGGGTACGGTAACAGTACTATTCACCATGGGGTCATTTGGGCCATAAAATGGGATTTCAAGCCTTGTATTCAGGCCACATGGTCTTGGGCCTTCGAGCTATGTAATGGGTCACCCTCTACCCAGTCTAAAGAGGTATTTTCTTTAAAAATAATAAATTGAGGCTTCGGCCCCATCCTTTAAAAAACATGGCAGAGGTAAAAATTTACATCTTGGATTTTTCAATCAACAATACAGCCTTGTATTTTCTATATAGAAATGTTCCATTAATCTATATGAACTTTTTTCTAAAATTAAATGCAGAGATGCTGGGGAGGAATGCCTAAAAAAACAAGCGAAATTGAACATGATATTTTTCAAGTTTATTATCTTGAGACATATGATCATTAATATGAACATGGGAGATTACTTGGTTGTTGTGTATCAGAATGTCTAGCAATTTTGGAAAAACCTGATACGAGTAGTCCCAATTACCATCGAACTTCACATTTTCCTCTTGTTTTCCTTCCATTCTTTATTATAAGAAATATTATAACCAAAATTATTTTGTATTTTATCTTGCACAAGAAATATAAGAACATCTTGACATATCCTAATCATCTCATAACAATGGATGATAGAAATTCAGAATTTAATGAGGTATGATCTTGTGGTAGGTTTGGCAGAATGCAAGTATGAGTTTCCTCAATCTTTGAGATTCTCCAACCTCCAAATGAAATGTTTGGAATATCCCTCAAGAGGATTCAACAATCATCCCCATACTTTTCACATCGTATGAGGTATTTTTTATGGCCTGATTATTGAACAATATATATACAGTTCCTATCAATGTGAAATATCTTTAGAATATTTTTTAGTGTATCTTTACATGGAAAATACCTTCCAATATATAAGGTTTTTTCTATCTCACTAAACTTATCAGTTAAACTCTAGGAAACTCAGTTGCAGGCCTGAGAAAATTGTAGTCAAATTCAGGAACATGTTTCATTGCTTCTGACCATGATGAAAAGGTTGGTGGATGATTTATTTTAGCTCGAGGATGTTGTACAACTATTTTATTTCAAGAAACATCATCCACAACTTTTGTTCCATCATCCTCATCTGCACCGTTGTCACCATTTATTCCATTATTATGAAAATAATCATCAGATGTTGGATTGATATGAATATCTGGGAGATCATCTAGTCTGTCCTCTTTTGTATCATTTAGAATAGGATCAATTTCATGGGGTAGATATTCAACCACTCTTATAAGTCAACATCTTCTTACAACTATACATTTCTGTTGTATAGTAGAAACATCAACATATAACTCTATCATAGTATCATCTAACCATTGGGAAAATAAATTTAACTTTTGGACCCAATGTGAATCAACAACCAATTGGTTTGAAATATTCCACAGTGTAGTAAGGAATGGTAAATGTCTGTAGCTCATAGACTTGATCTTATGATCAGGTCCCAATCTTAAGGAAGTACTAATTCTATCTTCACGTTAACTTAGTTTTACACAATTATTTGTTCTAACCATAGTTATTTGTTTTGTAATATAAGAAGATCCTTTCTCTATTTGAATAACCTCCCTATAGCAGTACACATAGGAAAACATGACTCTCTATTTCAAAAATGTGTTTTGATCAATATTTTGATAGTGTAACTAATATTGACAATGATGTTTGAAAATATAATATTTATTATACTGAAATTTTAGAATTCTCTTTTATACCCTAAAATATGATGCTAATGTTTTGTTATATAAACTTTTATTAGAATATAAGTCACAAAATGTTTTGGAAACCAAGGTAAAAAAAATTGAAAGCATCAAATCCATTTAATTATAATTGATAAAATTATAATTATGATAATATAAAGTGAAAATTAGAAGAACAAAGTCATCAAATAACACATTAATTCATTACAAAAAACAAAAAACCATGACATATTTCAATATAACATGGTTTGGATGAGATGAGCCTCACTTCGGATGTGAGGTAAAATCTAACTTATTTTAAATTGGTAACTTAAAAACATTTTTTAAAGTTATGTGCTTATCTTTGGAATTTTGAAAATCTTTAGGACTTCAAATAACATATATTAGATGTTATATTAGATGTTATTACAAGTCCAAAATACTTTAAAAATTTTAAAGTTAAGAACATATCTTTCGAATATGATATTAAGCTACCAAGTGAAAATAAGATGTATTTTACCTCACATTTGAAGTGAGGCTCATCTAATCCAAACCATGTTCTACTGGAAAATGTCAAGGTATTTCTAGTATGTTGTAAATAATCCTTCTTTTATTTAATGTATTTTCTCTTCTCCATTTCACTTTACATGGTCATAATTATTATTATCTAATCATTATATGTATTCATTTTTTATTCCTATGTTATTAATTAATTAAAATATAATTAATCATTTCTAATAATAACTATTATTTATAAACTATATAATTTGTTATGATACTATAATTTTACAAAATTTTCTTATATCCTAAACTATGATAATAGTGTTTTTTAGTATATATTTTACTTAGTTTATCATTCTTTAATCACTATTTAATAATTACTAATTTGTTCATTAGTTAATCATCCTTCAATCACTCTATAATCATTCCTTATTAAATCATTAATCATATCATATTCATTAGTTAATTTTTATTAGCTAATCATTATATGTAATCATTTTTTCATCTTAATTTATTAATTAATTAATCTATATTTAATCATTAAAAATAATAAGTATTATTTCTAAACTATATATAAAAAATTAAACTACTGAAAAAAATAACATCTTTAAAACTAACTAAAAAGAATCCAATTAAAAATAAAAAATTTAATTCTTTCATGTCTTTGACCTTGTCCATTTCATTTTATATCATCATAATTATCATTTTATCATTGATAAATATACTATTTTTATTTTTATTTTCATAGGTATTTTATTCATTAATAAAGAAAATATGAATCATCTAAAGCATATCGCCAGGGAGTGTCAAACCAGAAGTGAAACAAGGCCTGTTGTCATGTAACAGGTTACCCAACTCAAGCCTAGAACACCTTTTTGGAATTATTACTCCTATGTACATTTATTAAAAATCTGAATTCACTTGTTTGTATCCAGACATGGATTTTATTTATTAGATAACCACATAATATTTATGCTACTAAAATTTTAGAATTTTTAATCTTATGTTATTTATTAGTTAATATATAATAATCATTACTAATTATAAATATTATTTCGAACTAAATATAAATAAATAAACTATTTTATAAATAAAACATGTACAACTAACTAAACTACTAAATAAATAAAATATTTAGAACTAACTAAAAATAATTCAATAAAATAAATAAAAAAATTAATTAAATAAAAAAATTTCCTCAAGATGATGCTTCACAAAAAAACTAGGAGTTCTTTTAGACTACATAATCCACTGCACACGAAAAGGAATTTTTTATATAGAGAATCTATGGAATAAAAATAGATAAGGGAAATTGGAATTAAGGATAAGGGGGAAGGTGCCCTTTTATGGGGAGTTAAGGAAAAGGCAGTAGAGGGTGTCACCTTTTCCATTTACGTTAGGTGAAATGTGGCACCCCTGATGAGGCCTTTCACTCTATCTCTGGAGAAAGGTGGTAACACCCTCCCCCATTGCCTTTTCCAGGTCGTCAATCTGAGGAAACGGTGATGGTAGGGGGAGGCGGTATCGGCCCGGCCACCATTAATACACATTTTTTTAAAAATAACATTCACTTTTAAAAAAATAGAAAATAATCTGACGATGTATCTACATTTATCTTCATGGAAACTGTGTAGGAGTTATTCAAAAGGTACCATCGTGAGGGAGAGTCAGAAGATCTTTCAACTTCCCTGAATACTATCTAGAACCTCTCCTCAGTCGCGGATGACCACATAGACCTAAAAGAGATGATTTGGGAAGAGCTGGATTCCATGGCACAACGCGTCTCTAAGGATGCGACCTAGAGATAAACCCTTTGCAATTCTGAGGAAGAAGACCTCAGGGTGACCAATGCAAGGAATGACTACCAAGATCTCTTAAAATATGTATCCTCCAACCTGCATCAGTCCCATGACCAATTCCCCAATTTTATCCTTGAAAACCAACATCCAATGATGGAGGATGTCAAGACCTGGGTCAGCACATCTATCACCTTCCACGAGACCTACATGAATGGATTCTACAATACCGCCAGTAGCACCGGGGAGAACATCTGAATGCATATGAACACCTCCATGGAGCCCATGAAAAATGGCCTCACCATGGTTGACTGATACTTCTCCATGTGGGTTTTTTATGTGTTTATAAATTATTTTATTATATTAATGGGTTAGGGTCCTCGATAATTTTAAAAAGGGGACCTGAGATGAGTGAACCCCGAGGAAGATGTGTTAATGTGGTTCACACTTCCCTTTCTGTCACTAGAGAAGCCTAAACCCCATTCATACTTCCTAGGCATGGTGTAGGATGCATAAACCTCATCCATACTTCCTCTATAATATTCATAAAGGATGCGTGAAAAGGGTTCATGTATCCTCCCGGTCGAATACTATAAATGGATCCCTCAACCCAAATCTCATTACCCTCCTCTGATTTTTGTTGAGAATCCCTATTGAAAATCATTCTCAACAGATATTTACTGCTTTTAATATGGTAAAATTTATATTTAAAATTTTAATTGTTTAATTGTGTTTATTTATTTTGTTTTTATGGTTTATATATTTAATATGTGATGTATAGAAATTAGTGTCTATGTGTATGGTATATTTTTTAATATGTATTGATGCATGTATAAATGTATAAACTAGTTTCTTTTTATGGGTTAATTTCTGAATGACTAATTTTTTGTTGTATGATATAATTCATATTTAATGTTTAGAAAATTTATATATGGTGAGTCAAAAATGTAATTTATATTTTTGGAAAAAAATAGATTTTAAAAATTTATATTTTTTTAATTTAAGTGGATAGTTTATTATATTTATATTTTAATAAAATATGTTATTTTTAAAATAGTATAAATCTAAATTATAATATTGTATACACTAGCATAAAATTGCTTTTAAAAATGTATTTATTTTTAATTTCAATGGTGATTTGAATATATTTCTATGTATATAAAATATGTTATATTTAAAGTAAAATAAATTTAATTTATAATATCTTATTCAGCTATATAGTTTATTAAATAAATATTAGTTATATTAAGTATCATATTTAAAATTATTAAAACATATATATATATATATATTGTTAATGGTATAAAAAAATTATATAAATAATAAATTTAAATTATATTAAGTGTAAATAATTTTTTTTGAAGTATTAAAGAATTAAATATAATTAATTAAATATTAGTAAGTAGAAAAATGACAAAATATTTCTATATATGTAATTTTATTAAATTGAAAATAACATAAGTTTATATTATTTCAATGGTTTTCATGTAATTGTAAATTATATTACTTTTATTTAATTCTAATAATAATTTTAATCAATAAATTTAAATTATATTAAGTATAAATAATTATTCATTCAAGTAATAAAGTATAAGATATATTAACTTATATTTTGGAAAGTAATAGAATGGGAAAACAATATTAAGTACACATATGAAATTTTATAAAATTGAAAATAACACAACTGTTTAGTATTTTAATGGTTATTATGTAAGTATAAATTTTATTAGTTTTAATTAAATTTATTAAATGTTATTATTAAATATATATATATATATATTAAAATTGAAATGTTAAATTTTTTGAAAACAAGTGTAGATATTTAATATATATTTCCTCTAGTAATAGTTGAAATTATATAATATGTAGAACATAATATATATACCAAAAAGCATGTTAATATGATTATTTAATGACTAATATTGAGATGATCATCAAATTCATAATTGAAATTGCATGTCTTTTTTGTATGTGGTTATATAGTTTCTAGTAATTGCATTTTTTTGCATTAATAAGATGTGAGTCATACCTCGCTAAGTATGTAAGGACCTATAATTTCTCTTAAAAATGTTATGTATTTCATTCCCCTAGACCCCCTCACATGCATGTGAGTAATGTTTTAATTAAAAGAAGATTAAAAAGAGGCATCCCTGAAGAGGCATTCGAGAACAAGAATTCTACAAGAGGCATTCGACAAGAGGCATAGCTATTTGAAAGGAGACTAGTGGTTGATGAAATATTTAATAATAGATACTCTAGGTGTCCACCGATAAATTTTGGTATTTTTATCATATAATGATAAACTAATCTATAGTAAGTATCAATATCAATTCATGGTTATTTATTCATAAGTAATTAAAATTTATGAAACATTTGACAATGTGGTATAAAAATATATAATGTTATATGAAATTTTATTTGGCAATAATATCACCATCACTATACCTCAATAGTGATAAACTCATTCATAGAAAAATCATCAAGATCAAGTCAATTACTCATTCATAACCAATTTAAATTATTTAAAATTTTCATGTAGTATATAATCTTTTATTGATTATTTTTTTCTAGAAAATTATACCTATGAAAAGATATTGAAATAGTTAGGTAATTTATACTGAACAGGGTTTTAGCTACTTTTTTTCACCTATAAGAGTCGAAAATCTTTATGGTTTTCTAATATTGGATGATGTTCTCAAAAAGATTTATATTTGGTAAAAACTGAGGGTTGATCAATCAATTACATCAATAACATATCGACATCTTCTATATCATGAATGTTTATGGCACACCGAGTACCCTCTGGTCGACGATGAGGATTAGATGGATGCATCTTTGTTATTTATACAATAGTGTAGTAATGGATTGATGGAATTGTATGTGGTGATTTATGATATTGATATGGTGAAACTGATGACTAAAAAACCTTGTTTTGTGAGCTCTTTAGAAGTTGTTCCTTTAAAAAACACTTATTAATTGTCTCCTCCTCATATTACTCATGTGATAGAACAAAATAATGAAGAATATGATTACAATTTGTAAGGAAATGTTGGGGACAACCCTTATTGTACTACTGATATAGTGAATGAAAGCCTATTTGTGGATGAAGTATCTTCTGAGGCATCTATATATGAAGTGGGTCAGTGTGATGTGGAGAATGAACCTTTTGTGGTCCGGATGAGAGACATGCATCCATGGTAGGGTCATGGGGGGAATGAACCTTCTAAGGTTTTTATGAGAGACATGCATCTAGAACAACCACCAGTTAGTGGAAATCATTCTTCAATATTGATTTCCTTAGTTGAAGAAATGTCGCGTGAAAAACATTTTTATTTGGATGTCATTACACCGGATTCTAAATTCCCTGGAATTATAGGGAATAAATATTTATAAAATTATAATTCCATCTATGTCAAACATGAGTTTTAAAGTAAACAATCCATGAAAAATGTGATAAAACAATACCACATAGAGTGGCATTTCACATTTTTAGTTGAGAAGTCGAAGAAGAAAAAATATCTCATTCAATGTGAACAATATGGTCCTGAATGTAAATTCTGATTAAGGGAAATATATTATAATATTTTTTCATGTTATAAGACAACCAAATTAGAAGTCCCACACACTTGTGTGCATCCAATCTGGTCGTAGGATCACTGTTCACTTAATGAAGATTTTATATCAATTGTTATTGTAGAGATGATATATACATATCAGTATGTTCTGGTTTTTCTTATTCAAGAAGGAATTCCATAGTTATTTAACTATAAGATATACTACAACAAATATTGGAAGTCAAAATAGAAAAAAATTATAAAAGTGTATGATTATTCGGATTAATCTTATGTAATGTTTCCACAACTTATATAATTGTTTTCTCTCAGCAATCATATTATTTAACATTTGGACACTATTGAGTGTGTGTACCCCAATCATCGAGTTGATCGATCAAAGGTGAAGTTCAATATGATTTTTTGGGCATTCAGGACATGCGTTGTTTCTTTTCTCTATTATAAAAAAATTCATTCTAGTCGATAGAACTTTCCTTAATGGAAGGTATATATGTGTTTCACTAATTTCTACCATACATGATGGTAATCGTGATCCTCTACCACTTGTATTCTCAATTGGTTAAAAGGAGAACTTTGAATCCTAGGGATGGTTTTTGGCATGTGTACGCATTCATGTCACACAAAACCAGGGAGTGTTTCTTATATCTGATCATCATCAAGTGATTGTATAGGCTGTAAATAGTGATGGGGTTTCTTGGATAGAGACAAATTCTTATCATCATAATTGAGGTAATAAAGAAGGAGATCCTCAAGTTGGTTATGTTTTTCTAAACTAACTTTTTTAAAATAAAATTTAATATCCTTTTTAATACATTATTCTCTTATGGTTTTTGCATATCATTTTCATCAAGAAAGGTTTTATCTATGTCTTGAATAGATTCAAAGGGATAATGAAGATGTGTTGGAATATATGATGTAGATTTAAAAGGAAATGGTTATTAGTATATGATGGTGGTAAAAGATATGTCCATATGACCACCAATATATTGGAGTGCATAAATGGGGTCCTCAACGATGTGTGAAAACTCCCAATTGTAGGGTTACTGCAAGAGACATTTTATAGATGTTTGCATTACATTTTTGAACAGTCCCAAAAGGAATATCAAAGGATGGAAAATGGAATACATTTTACATAGCATTTCCAAAGCGGCATTGATAATATACTACAGGAGGATTCACTGTAGAGTATTCTAACCTTTTGTTGGGAAAATAATAGATTTCTGTTAAGAGAGTGCTATGCCCGGGATACATGCACTAGTGATTGAGTTCTTGTGGTCATGTTGGATAATAGGTACTGCGATTTTCGAAACTCATAGGCATTGATATATCTATGTGCACATTTTTTTATAGCTTGTGCTTCGGTAAATATATCATGGTATCCTTATGTTGACATGTTGTATCACACGAGCACTTTGGTTAACTATTATAGTGCATCTTTGATGCCTGTTGGTGACTTTCATTCTATCTTATTTCTTGTTGATCATTCGACTACCATCCCTGATATATACAGTTTTTGTAAGTTGGTTTTCTTTAATTTGTGTTTTTTTTCAATTTTTTCATTTTTTAAATTAGTGGATTCATACTACCAGGTTGTTCCCATGAGGAAGACCATACTCTACTCAAATCAAAAATGAAATGGATTGTCCTCAACAATGAGGAGGGGGACTATGATACATTATTTTTCACATGGAAGCATGTACTCATAAGATATGTCACCAAGTTTCAGTAGAGAGCACCACACCCCTTCATCCATGACTGATTCTGTGCATTTTATCATGAATGTATATATTTTGTTTCATATATGGACATTTTAGTAATGAATCTTTTTATTTCTAACTTTTCCCATTTCTGACATGTTTCAATTTTTGTTGTTTCATTTCTAGATTCTATCAAAATTAATTTTGTGATATTATAACTATTAAAAAAATACACATACAATGAAATTGAATATTTCATGCATCCAAATGTACAATTTGTGTTTCTCAGCACTTTTGGTTTTATAAAAAAATAGAATAAATTAAAATTCATTGGAGATCAATAAAAAAATAAATTCATAAAATAAACCAACAGCAATGCCCATATATATTCTTCTATGTTATTTTTCTTTTTGTAGTTTTAAAAAAAATATTACAAGTTTTATGGAATTCACTATAAATTTTTTTAGATTATATAATTTTTTTAGATAGTAGTTCCTCTATTTCTCACATCCCATACTAATCATGTTTCAAGGATTGTTTTAGTGGGACGTCTTATGAATCCTTTGATTATATGGAGATCTCATCATTTCCATCATGTCATACCACCTCCTACTGTCATTCCACAACTTCATCATGATGGATTCTATAGCGTAGTGTTGTAAAACATCACCTTTTTTGATAATCAGTTCATATAAACTATCACAGATAGATGAAGGCCTAAGTCACATTCATTCCATTTTATTGAGGGTGAGATGACTATTACCCTGAAGAATGTTTCCATTATATTAGGCCTCCCCATAGACAGTGTAGTTGTGACTGGATGATTCAGACCAAATATATTTGAGCTTATTTGTATATTACTAGGCATTGAGTCCCACAGTGATGGAAGGTCCATTGTCAGTAGTATATTATTCATGTCCTAATTAGACCATCACTTCGTACATCTAGTAGATGATGCTAACGAGTTCATAGTGCTGTGATTTTCATGTGCTTCTATTTTGAGGCTAATCGGTGACATAATTTTCATTTATCACTCCGCTACATTTGTACATGTGATGTATCTACCTTTACTGGAGGATTTAGACCAAGAAATATTGTATATATGGGGGTTTTCATGTCTTACATATACAAAGAGAGTGTTAATCAGTGTATGTCACATCCATAAGATGCAGATCATAGGATGCGTTGTTCTTCTACAGATGTGGGTATGGGATCACATCCCTCAGTTAGCACCATTCGCTCATGAGGCATTGCCTATAAATATTGTATCAATGGATCCATGTTGACGATGATATTTTATTCATTCCTATGAATTTCTAACTTAATTGAATAACTTTCTATTATGAAATACAACTATAAAAATGTTATCTATAGTTGGGATTAGACACATCGACATTCTGATACGGCCAGATAGAACACCCATGCCTACAAACGGATGCTAGACAACTTTTGGCCAGATGATCTAAGTGATTATTATTTATATTGTTAAATAATATTTTTACTATAAATCTATTCATTTATTAATTTATTATTCATTTTTTCTTTCAGATTACATGGATTCCATATAATGATGATATCCTATAGAGTCTTCCACAATACTGTTCAATAATTCTTGCTACCATCTCCTGCATAGTTCCATTGATTCATTTTCATATTGTTGTGTGGCATCAAACTGATAGAGTTATGTGGCAGTTTAGATTCCTCCAGCTTGTTCCTCACCCTCACAGTCAGTAACCTTTACTGCATTCCCTTAAGATGTCATGGAAAAGAGGCTTTGATTGGAGGAGATATCATTCCATATATATTTATCTATGGGATATACTAACGGAGTCCAGATTATGAGGTTTGGGGACAATACGTTTTCATTTATTGGATCAACTGGATTATGCATCTTGGAATAGTAGGTCCCCAGTCATATTTCTAACATAATAAGGATTCATCTTTCATGAGTTGGTATTCATTATTCTTTCAAGTGTTGAAGGTATCTTTTATTAACATTACTTAATAGAAGAAATTGTTCTCATAGGATACTCATATCACTCATATCCTTCATATACCTGATCTAGTAGAGGGAGGCGCATTTGGACAGACATATTTTCACCGTGTTTTGGCAGAGTTGACTCCTTTAATAGACAAGATTTACATGTCGTTTTCTTTGATCCACCACACGATTATGGGGATAATGAGCCTAATATAGATGTACCATGGGGTGACGACCCTATTATGGATACTAATATTCCATAAGAGGAGGGTGTCTGTCATGATCAGTCATATGCTTATCTATCTTCTCAGTCACACCCAAAGGCAGATATAGGATTTTATTAGTTTGAGTTGGATGCTTTATTACTCCCTGTTGTGCTTTATTACTCCATATTCTTCATATGTTGTCAATAGTTCCAGCCATCATCCACTATCCTTTGAGGAAATACAGGTTATAGGTGGTGTGATAGTACATCCACCGCCTGTCACACTAGAGGATATGGAGGTTGATGTTGATGATGATAAATAGGAGCAGTATACGCCAAACTGAAGACATAGGTGTAGATGCATCCAGTATACACCTGGATATTGGATAGAGGATCATCTAGGTCATATACATACATTAGGTTGATATTATATTTATGATACATGTTTTATGTTCCTCACTATTATAATTTATATAGTTCTGTTCTTTTTTTAATATGTGGCTTACTGTTTTCAAATTGTCTACCAAAATCAATAATTACTATTTGTTATTCATATAAATAAATCGTAATATTATCTATATATGTATAATAAATAATATTTTTAAATTCATTAATAAATATTAACAATATTAATTAATTTTAATTAAAAAATACTCCAAATGAAAAGATCTATGAACTTGAAGAAATCATGAATAATAATATTGATCTCAATGACTTGAAATTGGATGTAAAATCCTAGATGATCCTGGAACATGAATCTTTGTTAAAAAAAATTAAGTTCCATGAAGAGTAATATGAATTAATACTGGATAATTTTGAATAGTAGGTGATTATGATTGATGATCTTAAAAACCACAATATGAGATGTTTGGAATTAGAAGTTCATTTGGACAATTTTGAAAAGATACATATTCAGAATTTATAAAAGAAGGAGACAGTTTCTACTATTAAAAAATCTTCACTGGAATATTTTAAGGTTAAAATAACTCCATCAAGTGATAAAATTATGGAAATTATTAAAAATATTATTTTAATATTCCTCCAAAATAAGAAATAATTCTTAAGAGGGTTAAGAATGCATCATCAATGATGGATAATAAGAAAAAAATCTCCAAAAAAATTAGAATGTAGTGTGAATAAATGCATGATACACCAATATAAATTAGAATACATGTTCATATGTGAAATCATGAATACTAGAGGAATTGGAAAAACTTCATTTAGAAAAAATACAACCTTTCTATTCACGTTTAGAATTAAGGAAGATCCACCATATTTCCTTAATCATTGTTTATTTTATCTATTCTTATGATGTAAGAAATTGATAGTGAACCAATTTTTCAGGGGGGAGGACATCATAAGTAGTGAGTGCTATCAATTTTTTATCACAAATATGATGAATTTATCATCCTTGAATTATTCGTCAATTGGGTTTTAAATAAAAATAAGAAAGAGGGTAGTCATTGATAAATTTTATGAATGTGTTGTCATATCCAAGACAGTAAGTATAAAGAAGATATCATCATGGATTGATCATATTTTTGGTACCCTAAAGAATTATAATTTAAGAAGATCAACCTTGGTGATTTTATATATGTTTTCAAATATGGATAGTCATAAGTCAAGGTTGAATTATAGTGTATTATATATATTATAACATCTTGAAAATAGTTCTTAACGACATACACCATTATAAATATGTTTATAATTGTTTCCATTGAGGGGGAGATAAATGAAGAAACATGAAATTACTACCTGAATTAGACTTTCAATTCAAATCAAATCGAGTTACTGTATAATGTTCAGGAAGATAATGTTATTGAAAGAGGTATATTTTTCAAAATCACTCTATCTTTGATAACAAAAAAATAAACTCAATAGAAAGGGGTTATGATTGTATTAATCAATGATATATGAAAATTTGAATGCATACACTCAAAGTTCATTTATCCTTCTTAGGCATCCATAGAAGGTGTTCTCAAGGACTATCGTCGTCGACTTCTTCATCAACGACTTCAATGACTAGTTCAGATTGGTGCAGTGGAAGGACAACTTTGGAACTAATATCTGCTTCTACACAGTGTTTCACAATCAAGGACTCAGTGTCGGTATGGAGGAATGCATGACATGGTGGGGTGTGAAAACCATCAATGTGTATTAGGCTCAGGGTTCATGCTAGAGAGATTCTGGGACGGAAACACCAAGGTCACCCCGGCTGGAGTGTCGTACTTTTCTAGGATGACTCCTAGCTATTGAGTGACACTTCACAACCTTGAGGACCTTCCATATGAACCTGAAATGATGGTTTTGGAGATTTTTTTGGTGGATGCCCACTCCCCATCATAATTCGGGCAAAACTCTATACATAATCCATGGAATCATTTACTTGAGGTTTTGAGTGAAGAATTATTTTCATTATAAAAAACCAAATCATAACATAATGTTGATTCTGAAGAAATAAAATATTATGGTCATGAATACAGGTATTGAATATTATTAAATATTTATCATATCTGATTTTTTTATTAATGATATAGTTTACGATGATGTCCTAACATCACATGTCACATTAAAAGATCATATCAATTTATTAATATGATAAGAACCACGAATTTTTATGAAAATATTCTTAATTGTTTTCCTATAGGTAGAAGATATCATTTCACTGGATGAAAATGATATAGTCTATTGTGGATAGATTGATTATAAGTTTTTGATAATTATTCTCATGATGTTAATCCCTTATAATTTCCAAAAAAGTAGATTATGATAACTTTACCCTCAAGTAGAAAATCCACATTCATATGTGTCATTGGATGTTCATATCTATGGACGTGTGTAATGATTATTTGACCCCAATATTATTATTAATTCATATTAGGAGTCATATGATTTCATATATTGTTGTAAACTATGATAATATTTTTTTATGGTGACGTTAGGTATGTTTGGTGCATCACGGTTGATATTGTATTATGGAATAATGTATGTTCATTAATTAAATATGATATATTAGGCTCTTTGATGAGAATAAAACTACATGATTAAGTCTAGGTATATGGAATTCTATTGAAATTCTCATATCTAGAGAGTCAAAAAATTAAAATCGAACACATATGTTGATGACACTAATATGCAACCTACTTGATTTGAGATATCATGATAAAATAGACCATATTAAAGAAAATATGTTTGTAGGTGGTTGTATGTAATTGGGACATAAACCTCTTTCTCTATGAGGTATTTGATGTGTTACTATACATTAACCTTGAGCTTTAGATAGTGTAGCCTATTGCTACTGAGAATGGGTCCTAGAGAGTCAGACACTATGTTTATTCAAAAGCTCAATTATATTATATATAAATTTAACTTGTTGAATAACTATTATTTTCATACGTGTTTTAATGGTTATTCCTGATGTGTTGATCAAAAATACACAACCAATGGTAATTTAAGAGTATACGTGAGTTGGATATTTACTAAGTATTTATTTATCTAGTAATTATTTATTTAATTATGTGAATATATAATAATAATTTATTTTAGATTATTTACAAGGTAACAAAATATTTACTTAGTTACTTCAATATTTGATAAATATGTGTTTATTAATTCAATGAAAATAGTATTTATTTATTTACTAGTGAATAATATAGTGATAATTATTTAATTAAATAAATAATAATTATTCATGTCCGGATAAATATTGAGGATTAACAAACCGAGTTTAATGATCCAGTAAGATATTTCATATGAAATATTATTTGAAAAAAATATGAAATTATTTATTCAATGAAGTAATGTTCATTTTATTCATGATTTCAGAGCATGTAAAATAAATAATAATAATTTAATTATTAATTATCCATGAGGTTTGTTAGAGATTAAGAAAATAATGAGGGACCTTGGGTAAATTATTATTTTTAACTATAGCACTATTTAAACCCCGTTATGACATTTTCTGATACCCTATCCAATTTCTTATCATTATGACCAAATAAGTTCTAAAGAGGTTTCCCCCATGTTTTAGAGAGTTCTTCCTCTAAAAATCTCTTAAGAATGAAAATCAAATGTCCTCCTTCAGAAGAATGATTCTTTCTCCCCTTGATGGATTTTTCTTAAATAAATAATGGTCATTAAAATCATTAGACCCATCCACACAATAACACATAAGTCTCAACGATGATGATCAGCAGTTCACATAATATGTGTGGATCACCATTAGAGGTAATCTACCCATGATTCCTCTGACACAATGACAATATGAAAATAGGTATTCATCCAATCATCGACAGTAAAGAATGAAATTTCACACAATATATTTATTTATTTAAATAAATTAATTATAAATTATATGTGAGAATATCCCCTCTTCTTGTTATCATCACTTATATCCATTAATATTCAATTTAATTTCATTGGTCATGACCTTCTTCATCGTGTACATCTCAAAATTATTGTGGATTATGAAGAGAATCAGAGTTAGAAACTACTCAATAGGAACTTCCCCTACATTCAGAGCCATCAAGTGGTATTAGATAAGACATTTAAAAATTTATAATTATTTATAATTCATTGATCAATTATACACAACTATTGTAAGTTTTTTTCTTCCAGTTTAATCATTATTTAATCTGGAGTTTTATTGACATGTTTTTGACATATTAGTATGCTTAGTTGAGGTTTTATATGTTCAAAAATATATTAAGAACAAATGAAGAATGATTGGAGATGTCATCGATTGGTGCTAAGGGTTCTGGCAGGTAGACATGGGTACATGACGTGTGATTGTAAGTACATGTCGTGTTCCAAGATTCATCACACATGGATTTGTTATGAGATACATGACATGTCAAGAGATTAATAAAACGTGGTTTTTCATTAAATGTATTAAACTTATTTCATGCTGATTGTGCTATCTTGACATACGGTTTTTCATATTACATGACATGTAGACGGTGTACACATCATGTAGTCTACATGGTTTCATAGTTAAATTCACAGAAATTATGTGGTCAAAAATGCATCACATGTATGACAAATGAGACTAACAGGTTTTAACATTAATGAGATATGAAATGTGCAGTTGGATTATACATCATGTGACTAATTAATCTATACATCAGGGAAGTACTCTGAGTTTATTAGTGAGTTTCACAAATACATAGAAAGAAAAACACATCATGTGTGGCTCATTCGTACACATCGAGTATTCCAATCAAGATACACATTGAGTCTCTAAGTGTTTATCCTGAGAATATGGTAAGTTAAAAACATGGTGTATAGCCTATTAGTACATGTTGTGTAGTCTCCCGATAATGAAAAAAAATTAAATTACATGGGGAGTTATAATTTCAGCATTAAAACCCAAATTATATGGTTATCAACTGGAATTGTTTCTATGATATAATGTTTTATTGAATTATTAAATGATAAATCAATTCCATATAATTATCAATAAACATTGGTAAAGCTTTTTATATGAAAAAATTTCAATAAATGATGGGTACAATCAATACTATTCATTTGGTAATTCAAGCATGTTTTTATTAATAATAAAGAATGAATTGAAGTGAATGCTAGATAGTGTAATTGTTTGTATTTATTGATAGTATGTGGGTGACATGAGAATAGACCATCCTTTGTATGTGTTTGGTCTATTTAATTTTTTATTATAATATGGTTTCTCTAATGATTTATTAAATTAAATAATTTCCTATGTGTCATTCCCCTCCTCTCTTTATATAAGGGCATGCATGCCCGTAGTTTCTTTTTTTTAACCCCCATTAACCAATCCCATTTCCCCCTCACCTAAATGTTATTAAATTCTTATTTAATGGATAAAAATATTAGGTGATTAAAGTCAGTTCATGTTCTAATCCAATGTAAAACCAGTCTAGGAGGTACACTGGAGAATAGGTGGAATGCAACATCTCAAATCAGGCATGGTCCCAGGAGTTTATTCCCTATGTTCATGTGTTAGTTTATCATATTATTGAAAAACTGACCATTATAAAAGCTTATTCTCATTCATATATTTAGTTCTATTCCATCCAGTTGCATGGGTAATAATTTATGTATTCTCAATCAATAATTAAATTAATTAATAAGCATGAAAGATGAAATTGAGATAAAATAAAAAAAATATGTGTAAAGATGTAGGTTTCTTATCACATCGGCATCCAAATGTACAATTTGGGTTTCTCATAACTATTTATTTATATAAAAAATAATTGTAAATTAAAATTATTTGTAGATTAATAAAACAATAAATTAATAAACTAAACCAACAACACCACCCATATATATTTTTCTATGTTATTTTTATTTTTGTAGTTTAAAAAAAAGATTACATGTTTTATTTAATTCACTATAAAAAATTATTGATTATATCATTTCTATAGATGGTAGGTCCTACATTTCTCACATCCCATACTAAACAAGTTTCACGGATTGTTTTATAGGGTCATCTTTTCCCTCCTTTGATTGTATGGAGATCTGATCATTTCCATCATTCTAATCCACTTCCGACTATAATTCCTTATCTTCTTCACGATAGATTCTATAGCATAGAGTTGTGCAACTTCACCTTTTCTATCCATCAGTTCATTTAAATTATCATAGATATATGAAGGCCATAGTCACATACATTTCATTTTATAGAGGGTGGGATGACTATTACACTGTAGGATGTGTCCATTATATTGGGCCTCCCCATCGATAGTGTAGTTGTGACTAGATGATTCAGAGAAAATTGGTTCGAGCTTGTTCATATATTACTAGGAATAGAGTCCCAAAATGATGCAAGGTCCATCATCATTAGTATATTATGCATGTCCTACTTAGACCATCACTTCACATATCTAGTAGAGGATGATAACGAGCTCATAGTGCTGTGATTTTCACATACTTCTATTTTGAGGCTAATCAGTGGCATAATTTTCATTGATCACTCCACTACATTTGGACATCTTATATAAGGCCCTAGCCTTAAACATTACTTAATATTGAGATATTTCAATAATAAACATTGAGTATCTTTTCAGGTTTAGAGTCTTACATAATTAGATCATAAATCATGCATTACATTCCACATTTAAACAAGGTGGTTACATAAAAGACAATATTCACTTTTCCCGTCAAAGGAAACATATTTAAAATAAAACATGGATTATTTCTTGACACTTCCTCGACACTATCATCACGTCATGTACCTTTCCCTTGACCTGTGAAAAACATTTCGAAAACATGGGATATGAATAAAAAGCTCAGTATGGGGTATAAAAATACAGAAAGAAAACCTTCATCCATGTATAAATAAGAATAATTGAAACATACTTTACCCATAAAAATAAGCACTTTAACATACCTCATGAAATCATAAAGTTTATGAATAACTCATAGAAAACATAATTCAGAAAGGTAACTTGAGGCATTCATAACATTCTTACGTAGGGAGTATCCCTCATGGTTACGTTTGGAATACCCTTCATAGTATATTCCCTAAATCTCTTCAGAGAAACCATAGCGTTTAACTCCTTCACATTACCCAATGCATTGGAGAGCTATATTAGGCTCACCCGCCCTTATTCTATCACGGAACCACCCGTCTTCATAAACAATTCCCAAGAACCATAACATAATCGTATCACATAAAACATGCATAAAAGAAACATAACATTTCCACATTTCAATCATGAGATATCAATACAAAACATTTATATAATAAAAAAATTATAAAAACCATTTTCAATACCAAAAATAAAAGAAAAGTAAAACATGGTATTTATTTTTCATTTAAAAAATAGTTTTGGCTTGTAGAGGAAGCCGAAACTCAAATAATGGTCACGGTGGCGGAGAAGTCGTTGTTTCCACATACGTACGATAAAAACATTCCCTTCTGTCGTTTAATAAAACATTTCGTATAAAAAATATTCCCTTTGATTAAAAGTAAAAGTCAAAGGGGTTTATACACTGTATAAAAGATAGTTGTGTATAAAATAAAATATGCCTCAATGAAAGGAGATTGAGACGAAGTCCCTTACCTCGTGTCCGACTTGACTCGATCATTATTTAATCTCCTAAATAATAAACTCGAGTTAATTTCTAATTTCTTAAGAACATTTTTCAAGTTCATTAATTCTTTTATATCACTTATTACCATGTTATGAACATTATGTAATTATTTATGTTAATAACGATCGTTTTGTCGATCTTTGGTACTTGAACCAAAAATAAACTTCTTATAATTTCAAGTTGTTCATGTGGTAAAATATCCATTATATCCAGAATTATATTCATAATGTAGATACCATATATATCATATATATCCAGTATATACATGCATTTATAATATTACATAACAATTTAGAGGTAAGAAATGAAATGCACCGTTCATGGAGACGATAAGTCGTATGTACGCATGAACGCTACTTTTATTTCTATTTCGTATTTAATGGAGTGAAATTATAATGATATAAACGTATATTATAATTCCAGTATAATATCATATAAATTATCATTAACTCCATCCTTTATATTTCCCATATATGGCATTAACGATTCAAATCACTTTGAGGGGGCGGTAGTCTGCACTTCCTAAAATGAAATTATCGCGTTTTACCCATAATGGAAACCATAAAGGTATTCCATAAATTAAAAACACAAAAGCATAACGAAAAAATTAAACATAATATATATCATTTATAAATATAGTGACATCTTAATGGCCACTATTAAAGGTGTTAAAATAATATTGAACGATCATCGTTTCATGAGGTAGTAATTCGCCACTCACAGAAACAGTATGTTCTTTAAACATTAGATGAAGGTGTGTGTAAGTGTAAATCAAATAATTCCCATCCAAATATCCTATTATATTTAAGATACTGGTTTTTTTACAAAATAAAGGAATAAAAAGAGTTTAGGGGGTTGGAGAAGCAAAATAAAACAAAAGAACATTAGAGAAAACTTTACCTTTAAATCGGGTAACTCCCCATGGATTGAACCAAAAGGGTTTCTTGAAGAGCTTGATACCTGTGTTAAGGATTCTAGGATGAAGATAGGGATTTTTAGAGATAAAATGAGTTGTTTATGGCCAATCCAATATCTTGAGAGGTGTGGGTAAGGTGGTAGAGGTGGGGGGATTCTTATAAGATGGAGGAGGGGCACTCTTGGAAAGTCTAGAAATGTTACTTTATAATATAATGAGTTTCGGATTTTAAATGTACCAAAATGATATATTTAGAGGATAATGAGATAAGGGTTCCAACTCCCACAATCATATAGGTTTATGACGAGTGTATTTCTTATATTTTACATTATCTTTTCATTTTATTTAAAAAGTTCATTAATGAGGTAATCGCTGCATCATCATGATGTCATAAATAATATAGTTTAATTAATGTCTAAAATTTATAAAAAAAATACTATGATGTAGGAAATATTTTTATCTTTCCAATGAATATTTATAGTCTAAGATATAATTTATGTAGAAAAAATTAAAATTGTTTTACTTAGGTGTTACATACTTTGTAATATTTAACTTTCTTTAAAAATAAAAAGATAAAAAGTCACTATCACACAAAAGTGATTCCATGGGGTCCCAATGTTTGTCACAAGGCATACCATGGTCGTCCATTAAACAACAAGTAGCATTAGAACACATTTTAGGGTCATTTTCTATTATTATGTTATTATTTTATTACCCTTAACTACCCGATTACTAATTAATCACGATACTTAAAGATAATTACCGTCGTTACTATTCATAATGTCCAAAAACAAAAGAGTATTAATTACATAATTTAGACCTTATGATTCCAAATATGGAATCCATTTTACTAAATTCCAAACACATAAATCGTAATAATTAATTTAAAAATAATTCTCGTTGTCAAAACAAATAGCGGGTTTTTTTGAAACAATATCTATCAAAAGTTTCACACTTGTTTATGCCCAATTCCAAGATGAAATTAATTATAATGACCAAAATTGGATTAATTAGTAAAAATATATTCTAATTAATCTTTAAAACCCATTAAAAAGATAATATAACCATATAATTTAATTAGATGAAAACACAGTTTTGAAGTAAAAAAGTAGTATTTTTCACTATTCATT
Source organism: Viscum album (assembly GCA_963277665.1). Lineage (NCBI taxonomy): Eukaryota > Viridiplantae > Streptophyta > Magnoliopsida > Santalales > Viscaceae > Viscum > Viscum album. The sequence continues at coordinate 1,241,480,004 of OY728166.1, read as the reverse complement.
AAAAAATGAACATTGTCAAAAAAATACCAAACATTTATCCAATGTAAATTTCAATGTCCCAATACTAAAGAATATGTTTATTTTGACAAATATTGCTTATAAAATTGTCAAAATATAGATTTTAAAATGGTTCTCCGTCAAAAGGAGGTAAAAAAATCATTTAAAAATATTCGAGAATTCTATGCTAAAGATTGGATTTATTCTCATTTTAAGCCTCTAAAACACTATCTAATTCATAAATAGTCATAGATAATGAAAATCGATAATTCTTTACTTACATGGGATGTTACATATGATGTATCTATCTTTACTGGAGGATTTAGACCAAGAAATATGGTATAGATGGGGGTCTTTTGTATTACATATAAAAAGAGGGTGCTTAGCAGTGTATGTCACATCAATAAGATACAGATCATAGGATGTGTTGTTCTTATACAGATATAGTTATGGGATCACATCCATCACTTATCACCACATGATCGTGAGTCATTTCCTACAGATATTTTATCAAAGGCTCCACGTTGATGATGATATGTTATTCATTCCTCTGAATTTATAACTTAATTTTATAACTTTATCTTATGAAATACAACTATAACAATTCTATAAATAGTTGGACACATAAATATCGGCATTCAGATACCACTAGACACAATGTTCATGCCTACAGACTTATGATGGACAACTTTTGTCCAAATGATGAAAGTGATTATTATTTATATTATTAAATATTTATTTTTTACTATAAATCTCCTCATTTATTAATTGATTATTCATTTTTTCTTTCAGATGACATGGATGCCATATAATTATGATATCTTCAGGATTCTTCCACAATATTGTACAGTGATTCTTGCTACCAGCTCCTACATGGTTTCATTGTTTCATTTTCATATTGTTGTGTGGGATCAAATTGATAGAGTTATGAAACAGTACATATTCATTCAGCTCATTCCTAACCCGCACAGTCAGTAACCTTCATTGAATTCCCACAAGATTTCATGGAGAAGAGTATTTGATTGGAATAGATACCATTCCATATATATTATCTATGGGATATACTAAAGGAGTTAAAATTATGAGGGGTAGGGACAGTATATTTTCATTTATTAGATCAGCTCGATTATGCGTCTGGGTACTGTAGGTCCCCAATCATATTTCTAATATGATAATGATGTGTCTTTCATGAGTTGGTATTCATTATTACTTCAATTGTTGAACATATCTTTTATTAACAGTAATTAATAGTAGAAATTGTTCTCATAGGATACTTATATCACTCGTATCCTTCATATCTATGATACAGTAGAGGGAGGAACATTTGAAAACAAATATTTTCACCATGTTGTGGTAGAGTTGACTCCTTTAATGGACAAGAATTATCATGTTGTTTTCTTTGATCTGCCACACTATTATGGGGATATCGTGACTGATATAGATTTACCATGGGGTGATGACCCTGTTATTGATACTGATATTCCATAAGAGGAGGTTGTTTATCATGATCAGTCATATGATTATCCAACTTCTCATTCACACCCCAAGGAGGATATAGAAGTTGATTAGTTTGGGCTACATGCATTATTACTCCCTTTTATGTAGACATCCACATCACTACATCCATATTCTTCATATGTTGTCGAGAGTTCCAGCCATCATCCACTATCCTTTGAGGAAGGATTGGTTATAGGTGGTGAGATAGTACATCCACCACCTGTCACACAAGAGGATGTGGGGGGTTGATGTTGATGATGATATACAGGAGCAGTATAAGCCATACTGGAGACATAGACAAACATAGTGTAAATGCATCCAATATATTCCTGGATATTGGATAGAGGATCATTTAGGTAATTAATATACATTAGGTTTATATTATATTTATGATACATGTTGTATGTGCCTTACTATTATAATTTATAGAGTTTTGTTGTTTTTTTAATGTGTGCCTTACTGTTATCAAATTATCTACCAAAATCAATAATTACTATTTTTTATTTATATTAATATTTAGTAGTATTATCTATATATGTATAATAAATAATTTTATTAAATTCTTTAATAAATATTATCAACATTAACTATTTTGTATTCAAAAATACTCTAGATGAAAAGATCTGTGAACATTAAGAAATTTTGAAAAATATTATTGATCTCAATGATTTGAAATTGGTTGTAAAATTCTAGAAGATCTTGGAACATGAATCTTTGTTAAAAAAATTAAGTTTCCTGAAGAATAATATGAATGAATACTGGATAATTGTGGAATATTATGTGGTTTTGATTTATGATCTTAAAAAACACAATATGTGATGTATGGAATTAGAAGTTCATTTGGACAATTTTGAAAAGATACATATTCAGACTTTATAAAAGAAGTAGATAGTTTTTAATGGTACACAATCTTCACTAGAATATTTTAAGGTTAAAATACCTCCATCTTGTGATAAAACTATGGACATTATAAATAATATTGTTTTAATATTTCTCCAGAATAATAAATAATCCTTAAGAGGGTTGAGAATGAATCATCCATGAAGGATAATAAGAAAAAAATCTCAAAAAATCAGAATGTAATGTGAATAAATCCATGCTACACCAATATAAATCAGAACAGATGTTTAGATGTGAAATCGTGAATACTAGAGGAATTAGACCAACTTCATTAAGAAAAAATTCAACCTTCCTATTCACATTTAGAAGTAAGGAAGATCCACCATATTTCCTTAATCATTGTTTATTTTATCTATTCTTATGATGTTAGAAATTGATAGTGAACCAATTTCTCACGTGGGGTGACATTAGAAGTAGTGAGTGCCTTCAATTCATGATAACAAATATTATTAATTTATCATCCTTGAATTATTCCTCAATTGGTTTTCAAATACAAATAAGAAAGAGGGTCGTCATTGATGAATTTTATGAATGTGTTATCATATTCAAGACAATATGTATAAAGAATATATCATCATGTATTGATCACATTTTTTTATCCTAAAGAATACAAATTGATGAAGATCATCCTTGGCGATGTCATATAAGTTTTCAAATCTGGACAGTCATAAGTAAAATATGAATTCTATTATATTATCTATATTGGAACATCTTGAAAAGAATTAATAAAGACATCCACCGTTATATTTATATTTATGATTGTTTCTATTAAGGGGGAGTTAAATAAAGAAACATTAAATTACTACATGAATTATAATGTCAATTAGAATCAAATAGAATTACTGTATAATATTCAATAAGATAATGTTATTGAAATAGGTCTATTTTTCCAATCACTCTATCTTTGATAACAAAAAAAATAATCTCAAAAGAAAGGGGTTATGATTGTATTAATAAATGATATAGGAAAAGTTGAATGGATACACTCAACGTTCACTTATCCTTCTTATTCCAATTTAATTTTTTTGATCTATTTGTTAAAGTGAGTACATAGTTTTAGGTTGATTATTATAAAACATGTTACATATATCATTTAATATATTCATCCTGAAATAAGGTTGGATTACCCTTGATTATAAGTATATGAGTTCTCATTTTAGGTGGTATAATGATCAGTTGCTAGAGGACAACAGTGTTTCCTAAATCAGATCCTATTGTTTTATAGACTAAGTATGGCTCAAGTAGACATAAATTGAAATAAAGGATGTAGCATTACTTAAATATGAACTGATACCCTTTTCCATTGAACATTTTACTTCCTGTTAATATAAAGGAGAAGAAGTGGAATTAATTTTTTCTAAAGTAAAGTGGAGATATTGATATTGACAAATTCAGTTGGAAATAATTTTGGATATATGGATATTCTATAAAAATTGATGAACAAACACTTCTGGTGATTGAAAATTACACCTAGAATTAGACCAGGTGATCAAAATGTACATGATCATAATTATTAATATTTTTTATTATTTAATTAATATGTTTTAATATTTATTGATATTTTATACATATTGATGATTTTTTAATCAATATTTATTTATATTTGATTATTATTTACAAATATTGATGATTTTTTCAATTACAAGTTCTTGAGGAAGACTTAACCTAGTTCACGCTTCCTCCCTAAAATTCATGCAAGAAGTGTGAATGGGGTTCACGATTCCCAAGATCCTTTTAAAAAAACCGGGAAACCCATCCCATTTATAAAAAATTAAAAAACCATTAAAACCCCCTATTATTCTTCACTCAAAATTCACAGTAGTCACCTCCTTCATGAGAATATCACCCTAAAACCTATCTAGATCGATCAGAAAATGAGGATGATCCTGGAGGAGGGGTCATCGGTGATGAAGTCCGACCTCATCGTGGCAAAATATGGGATCATAAATGATATGTTGCTTAATGAAGATCTCCTAATAATTATGTAGAAAAATGATAATCTTTTTTTGTTGTATGTTAAGTATGGAGTTTATGCAGAGGTGGTCGAGTTTGACATTATGATGAAGAACCCGATTCTGATCAGTGATGGACCCATGAAGATGAAGATCACTGGGAGAAAAAGTTTAGACGATGGATTGCCCACGTTCGAAACCCCAATATCTGGTATGTTACCTATATATATAAAGGGGGAGGGAGGGAGGGGGAATATCCATATTTTGAAATATTTCGATCCATGCAGCAGTAGTGGTGGATAATTTCTCGGGGAAGAACATAGGTTTTGAGAACACCACCAGATCTCTAAATTATTAGGAGGTGGTGCTAAGGGTTCAGGGTGAAAATGTGATCTTCCACAACCTCCATATCAGTGGCTACTAAGAAACCCTCTACATTCACACTTACTTCCAATTTCATCATAACTACACCACTTCTAGGATGATCGACTTCATCTTCAGCGATGGATCTGCCTTGTTCCAAAAATGCAAGAAAGTGGTGTAAAAGCCGACAGAGGGGCAGAGCTGTGTGGTGATGGATTAGGGTTGGATGGTCTAAAATAATCCAATAGGAATCGTTCTATATAATTTCACCATCATCCCCGACCACATGTACCTCACTCTCCTGAACCACAATAAGACGTACCTCAGGTAGCCATGGAAGGTGTTCTCAAGGACCGTCGTCAAGGACTCCTTCTTCAACACCTTCAATGACCCTTTCAGATAGGTGCAGTGGAAGGACTGCTTCGACCCAAACATATTCTTCTACATAGAGTTTCACAATCATGGAATTAGTTTTGGTAAGGTGGAACACGTGACATGGTGGGGCATGAAAACCATCAATGTGTATCAGGCTCAGGGTTCACGCCAGAGAGATTCTGGGACGGCGACGCTGGGGTCGCCCTGGCTTGAGTATCATAATTTTCTATGATGACTCCTAGCTAGATAACAGCACTGCACAGCCTTGAGGTCCTTCCGTAGGAACAAGAAACAATGGTTTTGGAGAATTATTTGGTGGTGTCCCCCTCCCCAGCTTAAATATTTTTAATTGGGCATAGCTCTATACGTAATCCATGGAATCGTTTACTTAAAGTTTTGAGTGAATAATTAGTTTTCATTATATAAAAACCAAATCATAACATAATGTTGATTCTAAAGACATAAAATATTATGGTCATGATTATCAATAGTGAATATTTTTAAATATTTTTCATATGATGATTGTTTTTATTGATGATATAGTTTGCGATGATGTCCTAACATCACATGTCACATTAAAAGTTGATATCAATTTATTAATATGATAAGTACCTAGAATTGTTATGAAAATATTATTAATTATTGTCCTATAGGCAGAAGATAACATTTCACTGGATGAAAATGATATAGTCTATTGGGGATAGATGGATTATAAGTTTTTGAGACATCTTCTCATGAAGTGAATCCCTTATAATTTCCAAAAAAGTAGACTATGATACTTTTACCCTCGAGTAGGAAATCCAAAATCATATGTGCCATTGGATGTTCATATCTACGGACTTGTGTAATGATTCTTTGACCCCAATATTATTATTAATTCCTATCAAGAGTCATATGTTTTGATATATTGTTGTAATCTATGATAATATATGTTCATGGTGAATTTAGGTATGTTTGTTGCATCACGATAGATATTGTATTATTGAATAATGTAGGTTCTTTAATGAAATATGATATATAAGGCTCTTTGACGAGAATAAAATTGTGTGATTATGTCTATGGATATTTAATTCTATTGAAATGTTCATTTCTAGAGATTCAAAAAATAGAAATCAAAAAAATATGTTGATGAAACTAATATGAAACCTAATTGATTTGAGATATCATGATAAAAGAGACCATATTAAATAAAATATGTTTGTAGGAGGTTGTATGTCATTGTGACGTAAACTTCTATCTCTATGAGGTATTTGATGTGTTACTAGACATTAACCTTGAACTTTAGATAGTGTAGCCTATTGATACTGAGAAGGGGGCCTAGAGGGTCAAACACTAAGTTTATTCAGAACCTCAATGAAATTCTATATAAATTTAACATGTTGGATAAATATTATTTTCATACGTGTTTTAATGCTTATTCTGGATGTGTTGATCAAAAATATACAACCAATGGTTATTTAAGAGTATACGTGAGTTGAATATTTACTAAATATTTATTTATCTAGTAATTATTTATTTAATTATGTGAATATATTATATTAATTTATTCTATATTATTTACAAGGTAACAAAATATTTACTTAGTTACATCAATATTTAATAATTATGTGTTTACAAATTCAATGAAAAAAATATTTATTTATTTACTAATGAATAATATATAGATAGTTATATAATTAAATAAATAATCATTATTCTAGTCCTGATAAATATTGAGGATTAATAATCCGTGTTTAATGATCCAGTAAGAAATTTAATATGAAATACTATTTGAAAAAATATGAAATTGTTTATTTAGGGAAGTAATTTTTATTTTATTTATGATTTTAGAGAATGTAAAATAAATAATAATAATCTAATTATTAATTATACATGAGGTTAGTCAGATTTTTATAAATTAATGAGGGACCTTGGGTAAATTATTATTTTTAACCAAAGCACTATTTAAATCCCATTATGACATTTTCTGAAACCCTAGCTAATTTCTTATCATTTTTCCTAAATCAGTTCTAAAAATGTTTCCATCAAGGTTTAGAGATCTCTTCCTCTAAAAATATCTTAAGAACACAAATCAAATGTCCCCATTCACTAGAATGATTTTTTATCCCCTTGAAGGATTTTGATGAAATAAACAATGGTCACTAAATGCATTAGAACCATCCATAAATGAATCCATACGTTTATACGATGATGATCAGTGGATCATATAATATGTGTGGATCACAATTAGAGAGAATCTACCCATGATTCCTCTAAGAAAATGACCATATGAAAATAGTTATTCATCCAATCATAGATAGTGAAGAAGGAAATTTAACACAAGATATTTCTTTATTTAAATAAATTAATTATAAATTATATGTGAGAATATCTACTCTTCTTGGTTTCATCATTTCTATCTATTAATATTCAATTAAATTTCATTGGTCATGACCTTCTTCATCATGTACATCTCGGAATTATTGTGGATTATGAAGAAAATCGTAGTTAGAAACAACTCAATAGGAACTTCAGCTACATTTGGAGCCATCAAGTGGTATTAGAGAAGACATATAATAATTTATATTTATTTATTATTCATTAATAAATTATACACAACTATTTTTAGTTTTCTTTTTCTAATTTAATAATGATTTAATCTAGAGTTTTATTGAAATGTTTTCGACATATTAATATGTTTAGTTCAGGTTTTTTATGTTCGATAATATATTAAGAACAAATGAAGAATGATTGGAGATGTCATTGATTGGTGCTAAGGGTTCTGGCCAGTAGACATGGGTAAATGATGTGAGATTTAAAGTACTTGTCATGTTCCATGATTTGACACACTTGGATGTGTTTCGAGATACATGATAAGTAAATAGATTAATGAAACATGGGTTTTCATTAAATTTATTAAACATACTGCATGTTGATTGTGCTCTCCTGACATATGATTTGTTAGATTACAAGACGTGTAGACGGTGCACACATCATGTAGTCTACATGGTTTCATAGTTAAATTCATGTAAATTATGTGGTCAACAAAGAATCACAAGTATGACACATGAGACTAACAAGTTTTAACATTAATTAGAAACACAATGTGCAGTTGGAGTATACACCATGTGACTAATTAAACTATGCATCAGAAAAGTACTCTGATTTGGTAAGTGAGTTTCACAAATACATGGAAAGAAATACACATGATGTGTAGCTCATTATTACACATCGATTATCCCAATAAAGATACACACTGAGTTTATAAGCATTTATCTCGAGAATATGGTAAGTGAAAAAAAATATGTGTATCATGTTAGTACATGTTGTGTATTCTCCCAAGAATGAAAAAAATAGAATTACGTGGGGAGTAAATAATTTCAGCACTAAACCCAAATTATATGGTTCTCAACTAGTATTTTTTCTATGTGATTATGTTTTATTGAATTAGTAAATGATAAATTAATTCCATGTAATTATCTATAAACGTTGGTAAAGCTGTACATATGCCAAAATTTCAATTAATGATGGGCACCATCAATAATATTCAGATGGACATTAAGAAAAAATGAATTAGTTAACTAAATTAATTCAATCATGTTTTTATTAATAATAAAGAATGAATTAAATTGAATGCTAGATAGTGTACTATTTTGTATTTATTGCTAGTATGTGGGTGACCATGAGCTTAGAACGGCCTAGGTGTGTGTTTGGTCTATTTAATTTATTATTATAATATGGTTTCTGTAATGATTTATTGAATTAAATAATTACCTATGTGTCATTCCCCTCCTCTATTTATATAAGGGAATGCATGCCTGTAGTTTCTTTTTTTCAACCCCCATTAACCAGTCCCTTTTCTCCTCACCTAAATGTGATTAAATTCTTATGTAATGGATGGAAATCCTAGGTGAGTGAAGTCAGTTCATGTTCGAATCTGTGGTGAAACCAATCTAGGAGGTACACCGAAGAACAGGTGGAATGTAACAACTTGAATCATGCATGGTTCCATGAGTTTATTCCTTAAGGTCAAGTGTTAGTTTACCATCAACTGGATAAACTGACCATTAGAAAAGCTCATTTTAATTCCAATATTTATTTTTATTTCATCCAGTTTCATGGATAATAATTTAATTATCCTCAATCATTAAATAAATTAATTAATAATCATGAAAGATATAATTGAAATAAAATTAAAAAAAATGTATAAATATCATCTAGACATGTTAAATCATTTTAGTAAAATCCACTTAATATTAATGTACTCATGAGGATAGAGAAAAGTTACTGAGAAAATTATCCAAAAGCTTGAGGATATATATTTTTCTGAATTAATATAGTCTAGGTATAAATGTATTAATAGATATTTGGGGTTCTTTCTGAGTTTACAGAATGCCTGAGGTGGTTTATCTTTTCCTGTTAGAATCTATAGTTTTCATTATCTATAATAAATTTACATGTTGTGAAAAGAGTACATGGTGAGTAATGGTTTTTAGGCTCATGTCATGGGATGAGTACACAGTATGAACATTTAAACACAGTTTAAGTTCTAAACACCATATAATGTTAAATATCAGTTTTTAATTAAAAAGGTGATGAGTTTTTTTGGCATATCTAAGTCCATACACTAGTACAAAAACGGTTTCTACGTCGGTTATTTTTGCTTTTTCACGTCAGTTTTGAACAGACGTGTTTGCGAGCGACGTTAAAAATATTATTTTTAACATCGTTTATTTATTAACCGATGTTAAAAATATTTTTTTCAGGATTTTTCATGTCGGTTATTTAAAAACTGACATGGAAGACCGTCTATTTTTCATAAACAAAATGACGTTGAAACTCTATATTTCATGTCGGTTTTTAAATAACAAACGTGAAAATCATGAAAAAAAACATTTTCACATTGTTTATTTAATAACCTACATGAAAAATATTTTTTTTAAATTTTTCACATCGGTTATTTAAAAACCGACGTGAAAGACCATTCGTTTTAAAAAAATGATGACTGAACTCTATTTTTCATGTCAGTTTTTAAACAACTTTCGTTAAAAGGAATTTTTTACATTGTTTATTTAATAACCGATGTGAAAAATTTTAACTATATTGTAGATAATTTTGCGATCTTTGATTTGATAGATCGTAGTGCTAAAATAGAGTTACGGTTCGAATGTTATGACTATCTGAAGATTCATATTTTTTTTACGAGGAAACATCGAATGAGCTAACGAAATCTTCGTCTTAAAAAGATTTTTTGAACCCGAAGGAGGATTATTAGTTTTACCCTGATAAGAAACATTTTTTTTAATTATAATAAAATAATAATCATTAAATTTTATAATATTTTAGAAAACTAATCATAAAAAATGTAAATCATGGGAAAATAAAAAAAAATGCCTTTATTAGATCGTGAAGCGAAGAACTTCATCTTAAAAAAATTGAATCTGAAGGATGAATTGTAGTTTTACCATTATACAGAAAATAATTATTCATTATAATAAAATAAAAATCATTAAATGGTATAATAATTAAGAAAACTAATCATAAAAAACATAAATCATGGAAAAATAATAACAAACACCTTGATAAGATTGAAAAAAGAAGAAATAATGGATTCTTGATGAAGATCAAATGAGTAGACTCGGTTGGATGGTGATGGTTGAAAGAAATGATAGTAAAAAATGTTAACCATATGTGCATACTGAAAATATATAAATGATATGGTAAAAGAAAACGCGGTATTAAATGTTTTAGGCGGCAATCAAAAATTTCGATTTCGTGCTGTAAACAATTGAAATTCCGTGTTGGCGGGATAAAAAAAGTATCATTCACATCGGTCATAAAAAAATCTACGTGAAAGTTAAAATTTTGAATCGCGACAATAATGAGATCAATTTTTTTACAACACGGCATTGAAATTTTCAATTGCCGCCTAATATTTCATATACTGTGAATTTATTTTCAAGTGATTTTCACTGATTTTTCACGTCGGATATTATATAACCGATGTGAAAAATAAATATTTATGACCTTTTCATGTCGGTTATATAAGAACCGATGTGAAAAATAAATTCTTATGACTTTTTCACATCGGTTATATAATAACCAACGTGAAAATACATTTTTATGACTTTTTCACGTCAGTTATTAAATAACGGACGTGAAAATTCAATAACAAAAATGTAGAAAATTTCCTAATATTCTAGTTCAATGGTCCTAGAGCTCAAATGGATTTAAGGATCATGATTTATATCCATCGAATTTTGATCACCTCTAAACAAAGTCTTAAAGAATGTCAACTTCCGATAACCATAACTTTTGATCCGTAATTCCGTTTGAGCTCTGTGAAAACTCAAAACAAATCTTCAAAAAATTTCTACATGTTTATAAACATTTTTCACGTTGTTTATTTAATAACCGAAGTGAAAATTTTCTTTTAAAGTCGGTTATTTAATAACCGACGTGAAAAATCAACTTTCATTCGATTTTGCACGTCGGTTATTAAATAACCGATGTTAAAAGTCATTTTTCTCATCTGTTACTAAATAAGCGACGTGAAAAATGTTTAAAAAAATGTAGATGATTTTCCAAGCTTCGTTTTGATAGGTCGCAGAGCTCAAACGGATTTACGGATCAGAAGTTATAGGCATTGGAAGTTGACATTTTTTAAGACTTCATTTAGAGGTGATCAAATTTCGATGGCTATAACTTTTTATCTGTAACAACATTTGAGCTCCAGGACATGTCAAATAGAAGAATAGGAAATTTACTACATGTTTTTTATCAATTTTTCATGTCAGTTATTTAATAACTGACGTGAAAAAGTCATAAAAATGTATTTTTCATGTCGGTTCTTATATAACATACGTGAAAAGGTCATAAAATTTTATTTTTCACGTCGGTTATTATATAACCGAGGTGAAAAATTAGAGAAAATCACTTAAAAATAAATTCTTAGTATACGAAATATTAGGCAACAATTGAAAATTTCAATGCCGCATTGTAAAAATATTGATCTCATTATTGGCGCGATTCAAAAATTTAAATTTCACGTTGGTTTTTTTAAAACTGACATGATAAAATCATTTATTATGTCAGTTATTAAATAACCGGCATAAAAAATTGGTTTTATCATGTCGGTTATTTTATAACCGATGTGATAAATCAAGATAATGGATTTATCATGTTGGTTATAAAATAACCAACATGATAAATCAAAATAATGCATTTTTAACATCGGTTATATTATAACCGACTCTATAAATCAATTATATGGCCTTTCACGTCGGTTATAAATAAACGACGTAAAAAAAATTTGTACTAGTCATAGGATTACAGGACGTTTAAATGGAATAAATGTCATGGATAGGTATTTTAGGGTATTTCTCGGTTGATATGTTTATTCATTCTTCTACATATCTCTCCCCTATTAACCTAAGTCTCTCCTACAGAAATTTTTTGAACCTCCATTCAATCCTGATAGGGACTTGTTAGACCTATTGGGGGTTTTACTGTCTAGGGAGTTACTCTACTCTCTATGAATGATGCATATGTCTAGAGTACTGATGTATATGTGATTTTCTATATTTAGAACAATTTTCCTAGCTATCTTTCCATAGTGTGATCCTTGGGGTGATGTTACCCATATTTCTTCTTGGATGATTTGGGTTACTTTTGTTTTGTAAGGTTTTGTTGTACTATTATGGATTTGAAATGATATGTTATTTATTCTTTGTTTTGACCTGATATATTTGTTGTGATATATGTATATGAAATGATTTGAAACTGATTTACCTACTTTATTTGGAAATGTGGAAAAGTGGTAAATTAAATTATTTTTCCATACTTTTGATATAAAAACTGCTAAATTGTACATCATGCATTGTTTTATTTAAAGTTGAGATTGCTTGGATTATTTTTCAAACACTTGATAGGGAACACTTAGGTGAGACCCTACTGAGCCAGTTAGCTCACACCCTATGTACCCCTTCAGCGGTGCGTAGACCTGGTTATGTCTTTCGATGTAGGGAAAGGAAAGGAACAGCAGTGTCATAAACGTTTTATGTCAGCTGGGTTTGGGTAGATTGATGGTTAAATGGTGTGGGTTTTCCCATGCTATCACATGGAGACTGTTGAAGTAGTTGTTTTAGTTTTTTTCATCTTTTGTTGTTAGACTTGTGTCTTACCTTTATAGTTGTATCAAATATGTTATTCTTAATATTTTATATAATATATTTTTATCATCTGTTTTCTCTCTCTACTATGTGTATATATTCCATGTTGTTGCTTCAGGTTGGGTAAAATCATTCCCTTTTCTTATTGTTTGATGCCTGGGTGCTAGTTGATATCCTGTGGGGATCAGGAACACCCTTTAGGTATATCGCAGATTGGGTAAGGTTCTAGTATCGAGAGGGTGTCATGGTTTTTTCTTTATATTATGTGGTTAGTTCCAATTTATGTCATAATGTGGAGGTAGATGAATGTAGTGGAGGTCGTGGGATGGAAGTATATTATCCATAGGTGTTATTGTTGAACATATCATATATGTATAAAATGATGAATGGTGTTTTATATAAATGCTTATGGATGTATAACAGTTTTTGTATGATGAGTTCATTGTGCATTTATAGTTTATTTTATTTTATGACTGAGTTTTTAGTTTCATTTTTTTATTAAATTTTACAAAACATAAATATATATTTTTTTAATATATTTAATTGTAGTTTATGGTAAACACTTCTAAAACTGGTATACTAAAATATATTTAGAGGTTTTTAATGATAACTATTGCTATATATAATAATAAATAAAGTATATAGAGAGTGTTATGTTCATTTACCCTATTTTATTTTCTTTTTATTTTTTTAAAAATACATGAATTAAAAACCGTCGTTATATGCTCCAAAAAAAACACAAACAACCACCACTAAAAAAGAAAAACTTCCACTAAATAGATACCGACTATAAAATATCTAGCAATTTTCATAACTATTATTAAACCATTTAGCCTTGATTTAAACTACTTATAGTAGAAAAGAAAAAGCTTCGTATCCCACCCTTTTTTGTAGTGTGATCAGAACATAAATTGAAGGATTTAATCAAATAAGTATAAGGTTCAATCATATTATTAATAAATATTTGATACAAGTCATCACTAGAATACACCTTCCCCAAAAACATGAATTTATTCAATAAGATAACCTTATTATATTTGAAAGAAACCTAAAATAACTTCTTACATGGAAGTTCAAAAGAGACTTGATTATTCTGAATCTCATGTGCATACAATGCATTTAAACGAGTAGAATTATTCCAAAAATCAAAATCTAGTTCCATGCTTCATTGCTATAGATTTGGTATTATCTGGTTCTAGTCTTTATCAGTCCTTACTAAAAGCACTGATAAATTTCACCTTTATTAGCACAAGTAAAATGTACTGATAAAGGATACCTTTTATCAGTGCTAAAATGAAAGTGATGAAAAAGGGTAGTTTTTATCAATATTTTTTAGCATTTATAAAAGGTACCCTTTATCAGCAGTTTTTTCTAGCACTGGTAAAATGAACCTTTATCAGTACATTTTTTTGTGGGGATAAATATCACTTTTATCAGTGCTAATAAAAAGTGCTGATAAATCGTACATTTTCTCAATGCTATCGAAACACTTTTGATAAAAGAAACTTTTATCAGTGTTTTTTGCTGACATTGATTAAAGTAGCCTTTATAATCACTGATAAAGGGTCCCTTTAATAGTGAATAAAAAAGTATAGATAAAGGGTTCCTATTATCTGTGCTAAAAAAAAGATGATAAAAACCACCCTTTATCAGTGCTTTTGTTTTAGCACTGATAAAATTTACCCTTTATTAGTGTTTTTTTGTGCTTATAAAGGATATATATCATAAAAATAGTACATATTATTAAAAAACATATATTATTATATAAATGTATTTATATTGATAGAAATATAATATATTTTATTAAATATTATTTATAAAAGACTAAATATGAATTTACACTTAATATATAAGATATTTAGTAAAATTGGATAGTAAAATAACTAAAAAATTATAATAATTAATAATTTTATAATTATTATTTAATAATAGTCATTTGATAATAATTGGATGCTATAAAAATTAAATAAATGAATGAATGGTCTTAGATAATTTGAAAACATGACTTGAACATCAAATATCCAGAACATTTCATCCAGGTGTCCATTTTGGTTCTATCACATATCCTATTGAATCCTATTGTAACACCCCAAGCTTCCACAATATGTTTCCCTTTTAATAATGAAATAGCTTTTGTTTTATGCAACTTCATGATTCTAACACACCACAACCAATAAAATTAGTCGTTATGAATAGTAATAACCACTTTTTGAAATTTTATAAATATAATTTTTCAAAATAGACTTCATTTTTTGATTCATAATATCAAAATTCTCATAGGGTAAATTTTTGGTACTTTTTTGAAAACTTTCAATTTTTGTTGATTAGTGAAAAATACTAAATTTTAATTAAAAACATCTTTTTTAATCGAAATAATTTATAGTGTTAAATTATACATTTGAGAGGTTTAAAAGTTTCATTAGATTATATTTTTATCATTTAATATAATTTAGGTCATTAGATGTAATTTCACATTTAAACTGGACATAAACAAGTGTTAATCTTTTGGTAGTTATTATTTCTAAAAAACACGCATTTTGTTTTGACAACGGAAATTAATTTTAAATTACATTACGACACTTCTGTGTTTTTAATTTGAAAAAATGAATTCCATATTTTGAATCAAGAGGTCTAAATTTTTTAAATATGTAACTTTTATTTTTAGACATTATGAATATTTATTTCAATAAATATTTTATTTATCATGGTTAAAGGGTAAATCTGGTAAAAAATGGTAAAAAATATTATTATAATAATATTAAATTCCAATAACATGTGTAATATTACTATTGGTTGATACATGTCTGACCATGGTCATCCTTGGGTATATTTTGGGACCCCATGGAGCCACTTTTGAGTGATAATGACACTTTATATTAACTGATTTAATGTAATGAAAAAAATGACTTAAACATATATCTTTTAGTAAAATAATTTTTACAACAGGTTATATAAGTTATATTTTCAACTATAAATATTAATTTTAAATATAAAAATAATTCCTACATCATTTTATATTTTTATAATTTTTAGACATCAAATAAATAAAAATATTAATGACACAATAATGATGCAGTGCTTACCTCGTTAAAGAATGATTTAAATAAATGAGATTATAAAAATTAAAACAAAATCCAAAACCTGTCCAATTCTTAGTGGATGGTTTTATTTCTAAAATTAATCATCTTATATTCAACTTTAATGATTTTTTGACCTTTAGAAACCGAAAATAATTATATAATAAAATAATATTTTCAAACATTCCTAAAGAGCCCCTCCCCCCCCTCTTATAAAAAACCCTCACCTCTAACCCATTTATTACACCTATAAAGACCCTTGGTTCATCCAAAATAAGCCCAATTAAGTTCCATACATCCCTCTCTTCCTCTTATAATACTTACCTTAGGCAGAAGGCACTTCAAGGAATCCTTTTGGTTCAAACCAAAGGGAGTTACCCGATTTAAAGGTAACGTCTCCTCTTAAGTTTTTTTCTTTTATTTTACATATAAAACCCCCTAAAATCTATTTATTCTTTTCTTTTATAACAACACAATTATCTGAAATATATTAGGTTGTTTTAATGAGAATTATTTGAACTACACTTACACACACCTCTATCTAATCGGTATAGAATATATTGTTTCTGTGGACGACGAATTATTGCCTCATGAAACGATGATTGTTCAATCTTCTACTACCACCTCTTATGGTTTCTATTATGATGGAACTATAATTATATATGATATTTATGATATTTATTTTATCTATAATATTTTTTAGTTCACTTTTATTTCATACCTTTATTCTTTTCATGTTGTATATATACGATAATTTCATTTCAGGAAATGCGGACTACCGCCCCCTCAAAGTGATATAACTCGTTCATACCATACATGAAACGTATAAAGGATAGTTTTTATGAACTTAAATAACATATATAAAATATTATATTATACTGGAATAATAATATACCTATGTATAATTTGTTATTATTTCCTTTTAAAATAAAAACAAATAAAATGGAAGTAGTGTTCATGCGTACGTACGGATTACTGTCTTCACAAACGCGATGAGATTCATTCTCCATCATAACCATTCAAGAATAATTTTGATTTGATTACTAAAAATAAAATTTAAGAACATTATATCATTTTGGATATGAATAAAATAAATCCTATCCCTAATAAACTTCACTTACATAACAAAACATATAAAGTAAAATGAATCAGTTAACACCTGAAACAATGATACTACTAAAATATTATTAACAAAGAAATATTAGAAGATCATATATGATATCATATTTATGTATGTGGTTCTTGTATAATTTAATATCAATTATTTAACTATTATTCACGAGGTTAATTTACCCTTGACCAAGGAAAAGTATAATGTAAGGGTTAATTTCACAATCTCTTTATTATCCGAGGTTGTTTTTACGTAAGTGTCTAATGGGACCTCTTTATCATCCACATCTGTGTTTCTTAAAAATTTATTTCAAAACATTTTTAATATTTACTAAACTATGAGATAAAGTCATTTATACCCTTGTTTACCTTTTTTATAAAATGTTTTTAATGTAATCTTTCCATCTTTTTCCAAACAAGGTACTTTATGACCTTTTCGACAAATTAAGGTAAGAAGGTTTTTCTAACTCATACGGTGGGTGCGGTTATTCTCTGCCGTTATAAAACCTTTGAAGCTTCCCTTAAAACTTATAACAATGTTTTCAAAATAAATGTTTTCTTTTATAATTATATTACTTTTAAATGATTTCAAAATAGAAATAGATATTTCTATAAAATAGTTTTGATTTCATCAGTGTCAACATCCTTTAATGGATTTTATACTTGATTGGAGTTGATTTATTATGATACAAATATTCTATATTTTATTGAAGGTTTTGTGATATTTTTTACTATGTATGTGTTATTTTTAACCATTCATGATTTTTGTTTAATGTATTAACATTTCGTATGATAGTTTTAATACGATGTTTTATGTTATGTTTCAACCTTTTAATATAAAGAATGCATTTGACTTTGTATGTTACGGGTGGAGACCACTATAGCTCCTCTATGCATCAGTAGGTCTCATGAGACAAACTAGTGTATTGGTACAAGGTGTTGACAAAATCATATTTGTAGTCTTAGCATGAGGCCTTGACTATGTGGTTATGATGTTTGGCATTATGCATTCCATCATTTTAAAATTAGATATGGATATTAAATGTGATTATTAGACTAGTAGAATATCCATGTAAATAAGTAAATGGAATTTTTTGATTTATCTTTTCCATATTATGATGAAGTTTAGGTTTAAAAGGATTTTTTAGTTTTATATATTTCCTTTAATGTTTATTCTTATTTAGGAAGTTTCTACTATATTGGTATCCTTATTGAGCATCTGAGCTCACCCATTTCCATGTTTTATTGGTTCCAAGATGTGAAGAAGTATTTTATGGTTGACTTGTGTGGATAATATAAGTGATATAAGTGTTTTAAAAGGGGAAAATGTTATTGTTGTTTTTATCTCATGATTTAATGTAAAACTTATGTATGTATCTAGTACTTCCAAGGCTACTAAACAAATCGGTCTTTTCAGGACATGATTCCTTATATATTATCAATGTTATTTAATAATTCACTAACTCTGGGTAACTAGGGTTGGGGCGTTACAGTTGGTATTAGAGTAAGTTTAGTACAAACCTTCGAATCTAGATTTAGAAAAACTATGATTAGAGAACATTACCCTAGGATGGACTTTGAATATTAGTATAGAAGAACTTCCTTGAATTTTGGTAATGTATAAATTTTGTGAGTTTTCCAAGAAATACATCCCTGTATGAATAAGATCATGTAGAGGCAGCTCTGGCACATATGTACGTAGGAGTGAAAACTCCGACAAGAAGTTTCAGGCTTGACACAAGGTATCCTAGTACACGACAATGGGCCCTGCTTCACTCTTGGTTACGACACTCCAAGTGGATATGATTAGGATAATTCACTAAAAACCATTATTAAGGATTTATGATTAAATACCTCAATAAAGAAAACATTTTTATGATTATCGTTTATATCCTTAAATTGTTCAATTTATGTTAAGTGTTTTTCAAGTTTTCAATTATGTATTGAAATTCATAAACTAATCTAGTGTATTTCATTGTTTAGAAATGGTTCCTAGTGGAAGGAATGTGAACCATATCAACGCATGTAATCCGTGTATGGATTTCCCTCCTACTCAAGATAATTATAGTGGAGATGGTGATGCAACTGGTGCTGATCAGCTTATCACCATACTGGGACAACTCACTTAGGTTATAAATAATAACCTTTCCCATATAGAGAAACCTGATCCACAATGCAGAGGGTTAATGTTAGACCAATTCATGAGGCAACAACCACCAACATCCAGTGTGACTGCAAATCCATTTGTAGCTAAGAAATGGATAAGTTCCTTAAAAAAATATTTCATGCTTTGGGGAGTAACGAAAGGGAAAAGTTTTCATGGAAGTTTATCACCTCATGGGAGATGCAGATAAATGGTGGTCATTAATTTAAAACACAAATGAATATGAAGAAGTATGAAATATATATTGTATGGAGTTTAAATATATTTTCTTAGAAAAGTATGTTCCTCGTGATCATCAATAGGATATGAAACGTCAATTTTTGAGTCTGAGGAAAAAGGAGGATGAGAAAGTCGCAAATTATGAGGCTAACTTTACAAGGATAGAAAGGCATGCAGCATATTATATATGTAACCCAACGAGTGAGATTGATTGATTATTTGATTGGTTAAAACCATTTATCAATCGAGCATTCATCTCAAAATCCTTACAATCATATGAAGATATTCTCTCATGTACAATCAGTATAGAAAAGGAATTCTCTATGTTTTATAAATTTAAAAAAAAATGAAAGAGAAGAAGAGATCTATTAAACTCTTTAGAAATGGAAATAAGGAGAGGAAGGGAAAAGTTGAATATCTATCCTATGATAAATTTGGGAAGAAACACCTCAGTACTTGCTTGAAGGGAATGGGAGTCTATTATAAGTGTGGTGAAAAAGTACACCAAGCTAGTGATTGCAAGGGAAAAAAAGAGGCTATCAATGTTGAATTCTACAAATATAAAGAAATGGGGAATTATGAAAATGAATGTATTATGCACCGATGAAACTTACCGCAAAAAAGGCCAAGGGAGAAAGGATAAGCTTACTTGATCACTACTATTGAGGTTGAAGCTCTGATAGACATGATGGCAGGTAATTTAATGATTTCCTCATGTTTAGCCAATTCTTAATTTGAATCTTCATCAAAGAATTGTTTCATATATTCCCTGTTTCATACTAAAATTAGATATTTCCAATTTTATTTAACAAGGGAGTTATCAATCAAAACTCCTAATGTAAGTATCATTGCAACAATGTTTTGTGAATTAGTCCCCATTAGGGTATATAAATATTTTTTATTCACTGATCTCATCGTCATACCCATTATTAAATTTTATATAATCCTCGGTATGGATTGTCTTTCAGACCATGATGTTAAAATTTATTGTAATAAAAATGAGGTTAAATTTTTGATGATGATAAATAATACATTATCTTTAGATCAGAAATGTCACCGTCTAATTCTCATATAGATCCACCCCCTGTAGCTCTACAAAAGTCAATTATTAGGGAGGAAGAGATTAAAATAACTATGGGTGAGGAAAGGAATGTTTAAATAGAGGATGCACCTATTGTACAAGAATATGTTGATGTATTTATAGAGGATTTACCTGTACATCCTCTAGAATGAGAAATTGAGTTTTCCATTGATTTAATTTCAAGTTCAAGGGCCATATCAAAGGCCCCTTATAAAATGGCCACTGTGGAATTAGTGGAGATAAAGAAAAAACTAGAGTAGTTGAGTAATAAAGGATTTATTTTCCCTAGTGTTTCTCCATGGGGAGCCCATGTTCTTTTTGTTAAGAATAAAGATCGATCTATAAGGTTGTGCATTGACTACAGGGAGATAAATTCTATAACAATAAAGAAAAAGTATCCCCTAACTCTCATTGGTGATTTATTTGATCAAATTCATGGAGCTCAGTATTTTTCAAAGATTGAACTTCAATCTGGATATCATCAGTTGTGTGTGAAGAATGAATACATTCCAAATACAACATTTCGAACCAGGTACGGGCATTACATGTTTATAGTAATGCCTTTTTGACTGATTAATTCACCCTCTATCTTCATGGATCTAATGAACAGAGTTTTCAAGGAATATCTTGATGACTTTTTAGTGGAATTTATTGAAGATATCTTGTAATAATCCAAAATCTATGAAGATCATGAAAATCACTTGCACGCTATTCTAGAGAATCTTAGAAGAAATGAATTATATGGGAAGTTAAAAAAGTTTGAATTCTGGCTTCAGGAGATTTCATTTCATGACCATATTGTCTCTAAGGATGGAATCTTTGTTGATCCTTCAAATACCAAGGAAATCTAAGAATGGATAGCACCTAAAAGTATAACTGAGTTATATAGTTTTATTGGTTTAGTAGGTTATTATTGGTGTTTCGTCCAAAATGTTTCTCGATTGGCTAACCCATTAACCAAGCTCACATGTAAAGGGGTTAAATTTGTTTGGAAAAAATAGTGTGAAGAATGTTTTGAAGAGATAATGAGAATATTAGTCAATTATAATATATTAAATCTACCATCGAGGAATGATGGGTTTTTTATTTATAGTGATGCTTCAAAAAAAGGACTTGGTTTTTTCATTATGAAAAATGATAGGGTTATTTCCTAGGCATCACAACAGCTAAAAATTCATGAACACAACTATCCCACTCATGATCATGAGTTAGCATCTGTAATCTTTGCTTTGAAGATATGGAGACACTATATCTATGGAGAAAATGTGAGATTTATACTGATCACAAGAGTTTGAAGTATATTTTCTCACAAAAAGAACTCAACATCAAGCAAAGGAGATGGCTCGAACTATTAGAGGATTATTATTTCACCATACACTACCACTCGGGGAAGGAAAATAAGGTGGTAAATGCTTGGAGAAGAAAGTATCATGGAGTTTTTAATAAGATGAGAGTTGAAAGGGATCATATGTTCATGGATCTAGTAAAGATGGATATGGGAATAATCATGGAAGGTCAAATTCAATACTTTTTCAAATGGTTGCTAAACTATCTTTACTAGAAAGGATAAAAAAAATTAAGACTGATGATGAGGAGTTTCAAAATAAAATTAAATATGTGAATGATGGGAGATTAATCGACTTCGTATATGAAGATGGTATTTTGAAATTTGTGGAGGGACTTTGTGTTCCTCACATACCTTATTTAAAAATGGAATTATTGGATAATGCTCATAGCTCCAATTTCTCTATACACCCTGGTAGCACAAAGATGTATAGAGATTTGAAGGAACATTTTTAGTGGGACATAATGAAGAGAGAGATAGCGGATTATGTGTCAAGATGTATGGTTTGTCAATATGGGAAAGCTAGAAGAAAACATCCTAGAGGAGTAATGAAACCTCTTCCCATACCTAAGTAGAAATGGGATGATATTATGATGGACTTTGTCATGGGGCTACCAAAGAATCCTCGAAGGAATAATGCCATATGGGTCATTATTGATCTTCTTACCAAGTCATCTCATTTTCTTTCTATAAGAGAATATTTACCACTTGAATTTCTGGAAAGACTATATATTACTGAAGTTGTAAGAATTCATAGAGTACCCCTATCGATTGTTTCTGATTGTGATCCCTGTTCTACATCAAGATTCTGGAAAAGTCTTCAGAAGGACTTGGATACTGAACTTCATTTGAGCACTTCCTACCATTCTCAAACTGATGGAAAATCAGAACAGACTATTCAAACATTATAAGACATGTTGAGATCTTTCTCACTTGAATTTAAAGTTATGTGGGATCAATATTTACCTCTGGTAGAATTTTCCAATAACAATAGTTTCCATTCAAGTATTCAGATGGCACCATATGAAGCATTATATAAAAATATATGTCGCACACCAACTTTACAAGATGATGTTGGTGAAGGAAAACTCGTAGGCCCAAAACTTGATGAGGAAACAATAGAAAATGTTAGGTTTATCCAAACCCACATCAAAGTAGACCAAAGTAGGGAAAAGAGTTATGCTGATAACCTAAGGAAAGATTTCTAATTTAAAGTAGTAGATCATGTTTTCTTGAAGAAATCTACAGGGAAGGGTGTTATACAATTTTGTAGGAAAGGAAAATTAAGTCCCAGGTACATCGGACCTTTCGAAATTCTAGAATGCATTGGAGTTGTAGCTTATCATTTGGAAAAGCCTCCAAATATCTCCAAAGTTCATGATGTGTTCCACATATCACTGTTGAAAAAATACATGTTTGACCCAACGCATGTACTCACCTATGAAGAAATAGAACTGAAACCCGATATACCTTATTGTGAAGAGCCTATTAGAATTCATGATATAAGAGAACAAGTGTTGAGAAACTGGACAACTCATCTAGTGAAAGTTCTATGGAGAAACCATAATATGGAAGAGGAAACGTGGGAACCTGAGGAACTTATGATGAAGAAGGACCCAAATATTATTATGCAGTAATATTCTTGAAATTTATAAGACTAAATTATTTTAAGTAAGGATGAATGTAACACCCCAAGCTTCCACGGTATGTTTCCCTTTAAAAAATGCAATAGCTTGTGTTGTATGCAACTTTGAGATCCTAACACACCACGACCAATCAAACATTCTGTTATGAATAGTAAGATACACTTTTTAAAATTTTATAAATTTTATATTTCAAAATGGACTTCATTTTTGGATTCAGAATATCAAAATTATCTTAGGGTGAATTTTTGGTACTTTTCTGAAAACTTTCAATTTTTGTTGAATAGTGAAAAATACTAAATTTTAATTAAAAAAAAACTTTTTTAATCAATGTAATTTATAGTGGTAAATTATAAATTTGTGTGGTTTTAAAGTATCATAAGATTATATTTTTATAATTTAATATAATTTAGGTCATTGGATGTAATTTTACATTTAAACTGGGCATAAACCAGTGTCAATCTTTTGATAGTTATTATTTCTTAAAAACACGCTTTTTGTTTTGACAACAGGATTTAATTTTAAATTACTTTCTACCACTTATGTGTTTTGAATTTGGAAAAATGGATTCCATATTTGGAATCAGGATGTACAAATTGTAAAAATAGGTAACTTTTAGTTTTAGACATTATGAATATTTACTTTAGTAAATATTTTATTTACCATGGTTAAAGGGTAAATCCTGTAAATAAGTGTAAACAAATATTATTATAATAAAATAAAATTTCCCTAACATGTGTCCTATTATAATTAGTTTGTACATGTCCGACCTGGGCATCCTTGTGTCGATTTTGGGACCCTTTGGAGCCACTTGAGAGTGATAATGACACTTTATATTAATTAATTTAAAGTAAAGACAAAAATGACATAAACATATATCTTTTAGTAAAAGAATTATTAAAATGGGTTATATAAGTTATATTTTAGACTATAAATATTCATTTGAAAGAGTAAAATATTTCTTACATCAGGGTATTTTTTTATAATTTTTAGAAATAAAATAAATAAAATTATTTATGACACAATAATGATGTAATATATACATCATCAAAGAATGATTTAAATAAATGAGATTATAAAAATTAAAACAATATCTGAAACCTAGAGAATTATTATTGGATGATTTTATTTCGAACATGAGTCATTATATATTATACTTTAATGAGTTTTGGACCTTTATAAACCAAAAATAATTATATAATAAAATAATATTTTCAAACATTCCTAAAGAGCCCCTCCCCCCCTTTATAAAAATCCCTCACCTCTAACACATTTATCACACCTCTCAAGCCCCTTGGCTCATCCAACCTCTACCAAATTTATCACCCTACATCCCTTTATTCCTATTATAAGCCTTAACTTAGGCATAATTTACTTCAAGGAAGCCTTTTGGTTCAAACCAATGGGAGTTATCTAATTTAAAGGTATCATCTCCTCTTAAGTTCTTTTCTTTTATTTTACTTCTCCAACCCCCTAAACTCTCTTTATTCATTTATTTTATAAAAACACCAGTATAATCAATATACTATTTTGTTTTATGAGAATTATTTTTACTACACTTACACACACCTCCATCTAATGGATATATAACATAATGTTTCTGTGGATGATGAACAACTGCCTCACGAAACGATGATTGTTCAATATTCTACTACCACATCTTATGGTGACCATTATGATGACACTAAAATTATATATAATATTTATGATATTTATTTTATCTATAATCTTCTTTAATTATATTTTATATAATACCTTTATTCTTTACATGTTGTATATATATGATAATTTCCTTTGATAAAGTACGGACCACCACCCCCTAAGTGTGATATGACGCGCTCTTACCTTACATGGGACGTATAAAGGACAGTGTTAATTAAAATACTTAATGTATATAAAATATTATATTATACTATAATTATAATATAATTATGTATAATTTGGTCTTATTTCCTTTTAAAATAAAAAAATGAAATAGAAGTAGTGTTCGTGCGTACGTACGGATTACCGTCTCCATGAACGTGATGAAATTCATTTCCTGTCATAACCATTCAAGAATAATTTTCATTTGATTATTAAAAAACATATTAAATAAAATTATATCATTATGTATATGAATCAAATAAATCCTATTCATAATAAACACGACTTATGTAACAAAACATATAAAGGAAAGTGAATCAGTTAACACCTGAAACAATGATATTACTAAAATATTATAAAAATGTAATATTAGAAGATCATATATGATATCATATTTATGTATTTGGTTATTTTATAATATAATAACAATTTTTTAACTATTATGAAGGAGTTTAACGTACCCTCAACCAAGGAAAAGTACATAGTAAAGGTTAATTTCTCAATATCTTTATTATCCGACATTAATTTTATGTAAGTGTCTACTATAACCTCTTAATCATCCACATCCATTGTTATTAAAAATGTATTTAAAAAAATTCAAATTTACTAGACTATGGTTTAAAGTCATTTATACCTTTTTTTACTTTTTATATATATTTTTTAAAGAAATATTTCTATCGTTTTCCAGAAAATGTACATTATGACCTTTTCGAAAAATTAAGGTAATAATGTTTTTTTAAATTATACGATGGGTGCAGTTATTCTCCCCCATTATAACACCTTTGAAAATTCCCTTACAATATTATAATAATATTTTCAAAATAAATTTTTTCTTTTAAATTACATGACTTTTAAAATATTTCAAAATAGAAAGAGATATTTCTCTCAAGTAGTTTTGATTTCATCTATGTCAACATCCTTTAATGGATTTTATACTTGATTGAAGTTTATTAATTATGATACAAATCTTCCATATTTAATTGAAGGTTTTGTGATATATTTGACTGTGGATGTGTTATTTTTATACCATTCAAGGTTTATGGTAAATGTATTAACATTTCGTATGGTAGTTTTAATACGAATGTTTATGGTACGTTTCAACCTTTTCATATGAGGAATGAATTGGACTTAGTAAGTGACGGGTGGAGCCTGCTATAGCTCATCGATGCATCGGTAGGTCTCATGAGACAAAATATTGTCTTGGAACAAGGCCTTGACAAAATATTATTGGTAGTCTTAGCATGAGGCCTTGACTATGTGGTTATGATGTCCGACATTATGCATTCTATCATTATGAAATTAGTCATTGATATTACATGTGATTATTAGACTAGTATAATATCGATGAAATTATGTAAAGGGGATTATTTGATTTATCTTTTCCATATTATGCTGATGTTTATGTTTAAAAAGATTTTGTTTTAGTATTATACATTTCCTTAAGTGTTTATGCTTATTTATGAAGTTTCTGCTATATTGTTATCCTTACTGAGCATCTGAGCTCACCCCTTTCTGTGTTTTATTTTTTCCAAGATTTGAAGAAGTATTTTATGGTTGAACTGTAGGGACAGGATAGGGGATATAAGTGTGTTCAAAGGGGACAAAATTTTGTTGTTGTTTTTCTCTCATGATGTAATGTAAAACTTATGTATGTATCGTGTACTTATAAGGCTACTAAACTAATCGGTCTTTTGGGACATGATTCCTTGTATCATGCCAATGTTATGTAATAATGCACTGACTCTTGGTAACTTGGGTTAGTGAGTTACACCTATAAATAGATCTACACCATGTTGATTGGGGGAGCCTTGATCACTATGTTTTGCTATAAAAAAGTCTAGAAAGCCCTCCAAAATTGATTTTATGGTTGGGATACCCTAATTTTTTAACATTAAATGGGATTTCAACTTTATTAAAGAGGTTTTTCTTATAGGTTTTTAGTGGATACTAAATTTAATATCTAAGATTCCATTTATATAGATATTATGGTATGGAAATTTTACCATCTTCTATATTTTAGTTTTATTTATAATTAAATATACGCATGTTTCATTATATTTACAAAATAAAAAATCAGTTGTATAAATAAATATTTGAACACATTTTTATAAAAATTATTTTTAAATATATAATACATATGGAAATAAATTTTATAATTCATTTTATTTTGAATAAAAAAATAAACATTTTATTTAACTGATAAAATTGAATTAATATATATATAGACATATACAAGTAAGTTTTATATAGAAATATATACGTGTTAATAAAAAATGTATATTTATTTGTATATTATAATATATGTAATCTTTTTGTGTGTATGTATGAAATATAAATGTGTATTCTTGTGTGTAAATATGTTTTTGTGTGTGTGTCAATATTGTGTAAATACCTCATATATAAATTTATTTCTATAAATATGTAATTATCATTATCATTAAATATATTATATAAACATATTTGTAGTAAATATTTATAAATACATTTAAAAAAATTATCTAAATATACAATTATATGTAAATATGTATATATATATATAAATATGTATAAATATATATATGTAAATATATAGACATATAAATATATATGTAATGTATTAAATTTGTATCCAAATATATAATATATAGATATATTTGAAAGATATATTTAATAATAATTATATACATCATATGAAATTAATTATTATCTATTTTATTTAAAATAATATCTATCCTTTTTCACTTTAAAAAAATATATATGGATATATATATATATATACTTATAAAAATGTATATATAATGTCCATATATACATATGTGTGTATCAATAAATGTTTATATATTTATATTTATATTCTAATATATGTTAATAAATATTAATATAAAATATATTTAATTAAATATATGTATATATATATCGCACACACATAAACATATATTTTATAAATGTATTTAAGAATAATAATATAAATATATAAATAAAAAATATGTATGTAAATATATATATATATATAAATATAAAAATATTGTAAATTATATAACAAATCAAGCTCGATGCAATGGTAAAGGCATTAAAATTACAAAAGTGAGGTCCAAGGTACGAATCAAGGAGTGTCTGTGGGTGAACAAGAGGTTGGGCAGAGGGAAAGCACTGAAAAGGGGCATTCAGAGCACTGAAAAGGGGGAGTGGGGAAATATTGGGTTCCAATTCGAGTGGGGTGGGTGTCTGCAAAGTGGTGACAATCATAGGGGGGTATTGATAGGACATGGATTGCTCAAAAAAAGTATTATTTTTAATTTTTATCAGCACTCAAAAAAAGACTGATATAGGTGGTCTTTATGAGCGCTTTTTTTAATCACTGATAAAGGGATCCTTCACGAGTGGGTTTTTAGCACTAAAAAGGTTGTATTTTAATATTTCTTATATCAACAACTTTTTTACCAATGATAAAGCCAATTTCTAGTGATTTTAAAATTTTTATTTGTGGTAGTGATTCCTTGATTGGTGACATGAATGCATGAATTATTTCTGATGTGTACTTCTTTCATGATAACACTTTCTTCAAATGTTTAAAATAGCGAATGATCCTTTCACACATGCACTATAACTCTGAAATAAGGCCACCATACAACTTTTTTCAGTGTCATATTGACTTTGGATATCATCATAACTAGATTTTCTTCTGCATTTATATTTTTAGTGGGTTAGTTCAATTTCATTCCATAATAACATTACCTTGAAAAATTCTTTAGTTTTCCATAGAAAAATCATTCTCATTTTTTCTGGGAAGGATTTCATATATTCTTAAATTATTGAATTTTCTTCATGGAATATAATAAATATCTTTTTTCCTCCTTTCCCTCAATGATATGAATCTTGGAATAAAATTGAGAATCCATACTCATGTCTCTCAACATGGTTTCTTTTTCAATGTGATGAATCTTTTGATATTTTTCCTAGGAAAAATCCTACCTCCAATTAATGAGTGATTTTATAAATTATTTCCTCATTGTAAGAAACTTAAAAATAATCACAAATACTTGGAATGTTTCTTGTATTTTAATTTTAAGGTAATGAAGTTTGTTTTTGATGTCTTAGAGCACAAAAAACATACTCCAAAACTGGATTATTATCAACTATCTTGATTCTATGATATTTTGAAATATGAAATTTACTAGAACTTTATTCCCTAGATTTGTACGTGAATTTGACCACATCCCATATCTCTTGAGTGGAATTAATTTAGATAAATTATTCATAAAGATTCTTTGATAATGTTTTGATAACATTTCCTTGACAGAAAACCTCATTTTCATCCCATTTGTCTTCATTAGAAAAAATGTGTATTACATGTTTCGTGTCAATGGGAATGCCATAGAGATTTTGAGTCGGCACATCAACGGTGGGAGGAAATCTTGGTTCAAGAATTTTAATGATCTTTAATATTGTAAGAATAAACTCTATCTGGTATTTCCAATATAAGAAGTTATTTCCATCAAAATTTTCACATTTGACCATATCTTGGTTCATCACATTAAGATATTCAGAATCCATATTCCTGGTTTTTCTTGTTTAAAACCTTATGAATGTTGAAACTATGTAAAATAGGACAATAGAAAATGTAATATGAAAACATGACACTTTTAAGTGTGATGAGATCACTGTCCAAAAGTGTTTAATCTTCCCCCAATTAGGTTTTGTAGGTTGCAACAGAAATGTACCTCATGGATAATTTCAATGTGTTGAATAAATTTATACAAAAAATTTGATGTTTTCATATGGGATTCTAAATCGTGGATTTAAGTATTTATAAAGATGAAGTTGGGATGAATATTTTTTTAAATTTTGTTGGGATAATTATTTATGGATCAAAATAGATACCACATGTACAACCTCAGTCACATTGAATCATCCAAGAAGGTGTTTATACATTCCAATCCCCACATTTCATCAACATATGTTTTGTGTTTTTGTGTGTGCATTAGAATTGTACATGGGTCGGGCCTATTGGGTTCAGACTAGAAAAAAACCAGGCCCATTTGTTAATCGGGTCTGGTCAGACTGACCCTGACATGACCTATTAATTAATCAAACCTTGAAAGAAAATCTCTACAGGCCCTAATATATTATTAATTAAAATAAATTATATGTATAATTATTTTTAATAAATATAAATGTTAAAACATTTTAAAATATATTATTATAATATAACTTAATCAGGTCAGGTGGGTTGGTTATTCGGTCACTAATTAATGCCTAAGCCCGACCCTATTATTAATCAGGCTTTTCAATTTAGGCTTGTTTAATAACCAAGTTTAAAAAATTAGGCCCTAATAGGAATTTTTGTTGAGTCGTGATTATCTTGTCAGATAGGTCCCCTGACCCATGTACAATTCAATATATATAATAATTATATATATAATTGTGACCCAATTTTTTCATCAAACCTTACAATGTCAAAAGGAAATATTTGATCACTTACATAACCAAGTAACTTTCAGGTTTATATTTTTAGATAATTAGGAAAAAATATTAAATATATTAGAAAAATAAATAGCTTTCCTATAAATATATATATCATCTCCCATAAAAATTAAAGTCTATCACCCCTCATATACATATTCTTCTTAAAATATTTCTTCATAACCTGGGGAAATTGAAATATAAGAAAGGGTGAGATCAGATGAATGGTAAGGGTAACCATAGGAGACATCAAATATTATGTAATCATAACAAGATCATAAGGTTATATGAGCATAATTTTTTTAAATTATACCCTATGTATCATAATCTTGACTCATGTAATAAATCTTGTAAGTTTATAAGACATAAATCATAAAATAATCAAAAAACATAATCCATGAGAGCATTGCATAAGACATGGAATTTTCGAATACACATAAGAATAGAAAATACATAGGAAGATAAATATCATGGGCTCAAAATACCACCATCACCAGTGGAATACCTTTACTCATAGTGTAATGTGTTCACTCCCTAAACCATTATAGTATTCAAGGTTTACTCCCAAGACTATCATAGTGGACATAATCCCTTAATGAATCAAGTTCACTCCTCATTACAATCCTGTCTATATCATGAAATATAAATAATTACCCATTGTATTGTAGGGAGATATAGGTCACACAAAAAACATAATGAAAACCATACATAACTATGTCACAAGAACATAAATCACTCAGCATACCAAAAACTATGAAAAGAAATGGGTTTCATAAACATTTCATCATAACAGAACCCATGGAAAAGCAATGGGTTTCATAAATATCATGCCATAAAAAATGTAAATTATTAAAATAAAGAATAGGTATGGTATATTTGGGTAAAATTCCCATAAAATTATAATTAAAATCAATTAATTTCATCTTATATGGAAAATGAATATGAAAGATCACATGAAATAATTCTTAAGGAAAATAACCTTTCCATTTTAAAATCACATCTATTTTTAAAAAAAATACAAACTTATAAAAGAAAAAAAATATTTGAAAACAAACTTGTAAAATTCTAAAGTAATATTCAAATAATTGAGGTGACATTATGGAAGGAAAATCCTCTCATTTCATATAAGTTAAAAAAAGTCCTTTCATATTTTTTTTCATAAAATTCACAAAGTACCGTGTTTGGAAAATGCTAACCATATTCCTTTAAACACATTTTTAAAAAAGATAAAAAAGGATAAAAATGACTTTAAAAATTAATAATATAATATTAAAAAACTTTTTGAAAACATTTTTATAAAACATGGTCATTGAATAGAAATATTCTCCAATAGACACTTAAACAAAAACAATCCCAGATAATGATGAGATTGTGAAATAGAACCTAACCATTGTGGTAACATTTTAAGAATAATCTGCATGAAATAAATAAATTTGTATGTATATTTATATCCCATAATGTTTCATGATAATAATCATAAGACTTTCATGGGAATTATATACACCACACAAAATAAATAAGCAGTGTGTAAGGCATGTTCCCCAACAAATAAAAGTGAGATGAAAATCCCATACAAATATCATATCATTTAAATGATAATTAATCCAAAGAATATATTAAGTTTATCAACTGTAAATTCGAATAAAAAGTTTAAAATAAAATATAATGTAATCAAAAGTCATTTAACACATAATATTAGCATGATATAATCAATGAAATATAAGTTTTACCAAATGAATGGAAATGGAGTTAAGAAATCCCTTACATTAAGTCCAAATCATCAAACATGTTCTCTATATTCCTGAATAATAAAATTAGGTTAATTATTTACATTATTGAGAACATTTTTCAAGTTAATTATTCATTTTATATCCATTATTAGCATGTTATAACAAATACTTAATTATTTAGGTTCACATTGTATATTTTGTACTTGAGTCCAAAATGAATTTGGTATAATGTTTATAGTCAAATCAGACATTATTACATCATATCCATATTAATAACCATGAAATAATTATAATTTTTATAAATCAATTATAATTTTAAATACGCCCATCAAATATGGATATGAATAATGAACTATGTTATAATCACAGAGATGGTAGACCGTATGCACGCATGAATAACATTCTCATATTTTAATGATCATTTTGGAAAGAAGTTAATTAATATTTTATCCTTAAATAATTATACTAATATCATATATATCAAATTTATTCATTAAATATACTTATGTATAACATCCATGTGATGTGTTGATGAAAAACAAATCACATCTCTTCATGGAGGTGGTAGTCCAAACGTACGCACAAACAACGTTATCATTTTTTTGTGAATGGAAAGGTAAAAATGGTAATGATATATATTATCTTTTAAAAATTATAAATATGTAATTTATTTCATATATAAACCTTAATTATATCATTATAAATAATCTTGATAGGCGATGACGGAAAAAGAATTACATTGATTCATGAGGTGGTAGTTCGCCGTACACATAAACAATGAATTCATTTCGTATTTGATAGAAGTGGAGATGGGTACAATTCATGACACTAACATAATAAAATCTAATAATAATAAGGATACTAGAGTTATTATTTTAACATGGTTAAATATGTATTTATGGATGTGGAAGAATAAACAAAAAATAAATGCTCGATTAAAAATGATACCTCTTCTTCGGATAATCTCTTTTTCATAGCCCCTTATGACTACTAAGGGTAGTTTTATATAAAACATAATAACTCTAGATAGTGTGGAGGGATTATAAGAAGATATTTGGGAAGGTATTTTAAAAACCAAAAGGGTTTTGAAGTGTGATTAAATGATAATAAGTGGTTGCCTTTTATAATAGAGGAGGGAGGTACTCTTGGAATTTCCCAAAATATTAAGTTAATAAAAATTAATTTTCAATTCCAAATGGATCCAAAGTGATTTATTTCTAAAATAAGATAAGTATAGGTATCCATCCACTCATAAAATAAAATTTAGATAATTTTTTACTATATTTGGACCCTTATCGTTTGGTTTTAACTATTATTTAACCATTTTAACTCTTACCATGACAACATGATTTTTTACTCTTTGAGTGCTAATATAGTTACTATAAAAAATTGACCCATAAATGGATCATGAATGAAATTATAAACCTTATCCTAATATTTTGGATGAATTAAATTTTTTTAGGAGTTTTATATCATTTAATAAAATATTATTTACCACAAAATATTCTTAATGTATATTTACAGACTATTCATTACTTTGACTTTAATAATATCAATAAAACACTTATAATTACAAACAAATATTTTATTACAAGCATAATATGCCAGGGTATTTTATAAAAATTAGTTAATCACAATAATTATCTCAAATTATATTTATTTTAATATTTTTAATAATACTTTTTTCATATTTCTATTAAAAAAATAATTATTGCATCACCGTTGTCTAAGCATTTAAGGTGATTGTTTCTTCACTAAAAATTTAGAATAAATTACCATGATAAATATAAAAAATTTATATTTCAAATGAATATGTATTTTTGAATATAACCTCTAGATAACCTCAAATTAAAACTTTTATAGTTGCTAAAAATAAGAGTGTGACGTCTTTGAATTTTCTTTAAATAAAATATTATTAATGTCATAATCACATAAAAATGGAATCCAAAGGCCAAATATAAGAAACGTGAATGATTATGGAAAATAACAATCATATAATAAAAGCAGGGCATGTTTAAGGTTCAATTTATAGTCTTTATCATATTATTTTTACCCTTAATTACCTGATTTACCTTTTACCGTGGAAACAAAATTAATCCAGGTTACTATTCATATTATCCAAAAAAATTGTTCTATTTAATAAATTTGGAAATCCTAGTTACATATATGGAATCCATTTTTCAAAATTTTAAACAGATAATATGTAGCATTTAATTTAAAATTAAATCAGTGAAACACAACGAAAAATAGTTTTTTTTGAAAAAATTCCCCTTCAAAACCTAAAATATTTTTATACTAAATTCATGTATAAAATCCATTTAAAAAATCATAATTATATTATTTTAAATAAAAAGGAATAAATAAAATTTTAAAACTAATAAAAAATATAATTTTACTTTTTAAATACTTGGAAAGAAAATACAATTTTCAATAAAAATCAGTATTTTTCACTATTTATGGAAAAACGAAAACTTTCAGAAAATTATCAAAATTTTACCATAATATAATCTTGATATTATAATTTTAAAAATTATATTTATTTCATTAAATAATATTTATAAGAAATCCAGAAATTATTTATATTGTTCTCTAACCAAATCAATAAAAATCATTCATGAATAAAGTGTATTTGATGACACTACCTCAAAAAGGGGTTTGCACAGCGCCACACGTTAGCAGTGATAAAGAAGGGATATAAATGGGGAGACTTGAAATGGCTTTATGTCTCTATGAATACTTTCCAACACCTCTCATCAGCTGTTGATGACAACATGGACCCAAAAAGTGCGGATTTGAGAAGAGCTGGATGTGGTGGTGCCACCCAATTTGGAGCCAACGACCCATAGATCCACCCTAAAAGGTTTATAGTATGAAGACATCGTAGTGATATAAGTGAGGAATGACTACTATGAGCTCTTCTAATATATAGCCTCTGACATGTGGTGGTCCCGTGACCAGCTCCCCAGTTTCCACACTGCGAACCACCATCCAACGATGGCGGACGTCAAGACTTGGGTCATCGCTGCCGTCACCATCCATGAGACTTGCATGGATGGATTCAACAACACCACTAGAAGCACTGGGGACATCATAAAAATAGATATGAATGCTTCTTTAGAGCTCACGAAAAATGGACTCATCGTGGTCAACAAATACTTCTCTAGGTTCTACTCGAATCAGATTCGTAGACGCCGCCTCCTTTACAAGAACAATGGCCCAGAACCTATCTGGATCGACCAGATGACGAGGAAGATCCTGGAGAATATGAACCCCAATCTCATGGTGGAAAAGGATGGGGGTATATATTCCATATGTTTAATGAAGATCTACTAATAATTTTGAATAACAATGAGGATTTGTTTATGATGTACGTCAAGCAGGGCGTCTATGCCGAGGTGGTTGAGTTTGAATTGACCATGAGGAACCAAGTTCTGATCAGTGAAGGACACAAGAAGATGAAGTTCACCAATAGAAAAAGCTTTGGAAATGGATTTCCCACCTTCAAACCCCAAACATTCGGTATGTTATATATATATATAGATAGATAGATATATAGATTCCCTCAAATGATTTGATGCATGCAGTTGTGGTGGCGGATAATTTCTTGGAGAATAACATTGGTTTTGAGAATACTGTTAGAGCTTTGAAGCATCATGAAGTGGAACTAAGGGTTTAGGGTGACAAGGTGATCTTCCACAACTTCCAGATTGATGGATACCAAGACACCCATTACATGCACGCCTACCACCAGTTCTATCGGGACCACCCAATTTATAGGATGATCGAATTCATCTTCGGTGATAGCTCCACCATGTTACAGAACTACAAGATTGTGGTGTGGAAGCCATAGTAGGGGAAGAGATGTGTAGTGATGGATTAGGGCGGGAAAACTTCAAGAAGGTGATGGTCATCGTGCTCTAGAATTGCATCATCGTCCCCAACCCCACATACCTCACTCTCCAGAATCATAAGATGGTGTACCTCAGGCGGCCATGGAAGGTGTTCTTGAGGACTGTCGTCATGAACTCCTTCATCGATGCCTTCATCGATCCCACCAAATGCATGAAATTTAATTACGACTTTGGCACCCACAATTGCTTCTACACATAGTTTGACAGTCGTGGCCCCGCCACTAGGAAGGCGGTGCTCGTGATGTATCGGGGGGAAAACCATTGATGTGTATCAGTATTGGGGGTTCTCACATGGGATATTCTTGGATGGTGACACCTGGGGCACCCCAGCCAGAGTTTCAAACTCTTCTTGGATGACTCCTAGCTACCGAACGGCAATGCAAAGCCTTGAGGTCCTTCTACAAGAACCGGAAATGGATGGTTTGGAGAATGCTCTAGCAGCTGCCCCCACCCCAGCTTAAATCTTTTTGATAAGCCATATATCTGACCATAATCTATTGAAGCATTTAATAGAGGCACTAATAAATATATGTCCTTTCACAAAGACATGATAAAGAGGTACTTTATCCTTGCTAAAAAACCATGATAAATGACCCTTTTATGAGTGTTTTTTAGCACTCTTAAAGGACTAGCTTCCTGCAGTGTGCTTCTATATAACACCACACCCAAAAGAAAACATAACATTTAAAAATCACACCTAGAAGGAAACCTTCTATATACATTTAATTAAGATTATGAATACAAAAATGTCCACCCATGGTATATATAAAAAACACTACTATTTATATTTCAAATAATTGTTTTTATATAATTACATTTACAATTGTCGAATAAACATTGTAAAACATTAATATTTCATCTTTTTCTACCCATGATCCCCTCTAAAAAATGTATAGCCATGGTATCAGTTTCCAAAAAAATCATCTCACCCCGAGAAAAAGATTCCACCAATATATGAAAACAAATATTATGTTAATAATACTATAAAAAAATAAATTAAGAATTAATATGAAAGAATACTATAGAGACCCGTATCTTGACGTACATGGACATTACATTACATTTGCGGAATACTTAGTACATAACAAAAACACACACTAAAGGATCGTAATAGTTTAGTGTCTTTGGAAACTCGGAACGTAATCTTCTAATCGTGGTGAAAGTTCTTCAATATCTCCCATAAAGGTCATCCCTTTTTTTTTACCTAAAACCTTTCTTTATATCTTGGGGAAAAGAAAACATAAAAGGGTGAGCTCAAATGCTCAGTAAGGGTAAACAAAAGAAATATCAATCACATCATATATATAGGAACATAGCTTTTGGAAATCTTAACCTGCAAAAAAGCTCATAATATCATAACATGGGATAAATCATAGAAGTGAAATGTAATCCCAATAATCATAACTTAAAACATGAAACTTTGTGGCATTCACACATAATCATAGAGAATCATTTCTTGTTAGTCAAGACTCATTGTCAAGACTATCTTAGTGGACAAAGTCGCTTTCTGAATCGAGTAACCCTCGTTTCAGTCCTGTTTCACTGAACCGGTATAACCTACCATTCCAGCCCTGTCTATCTCATGAGATATAAAATCTTTACCCAATTCATTGGAGGGAGATATAGGTCCCACCCATCTCATAATGATACCATTCTTATGTGTGCCACAAAATCATAAATCATACATCATTTCATAACCCATGTAATAAAAATGGGATTCTTAAAACAACATGACATCATAAAACCATTCATATAAGATAAAGGAATTCATAAACATAATTCCATCACAACATAGTCAAATCAATGTAAAAATATGGATAGAAACAGAACCCTTTATTATCTTAGATGGAAAATAATTTTGATAAAACACTTGAAATGAATTCTTGAGGAAAATATCCTTTCTTCTTCAAAATCAATTTCTTTTCACAAAACATCATGCAATTTTAAAAGAAACAGATTTTATTAAAAATAGTCATGAAATCATTTGGAGGAAGCTTCATGAAAATAAGGCTTTATAAAACCGTAAAAATCCGTTCATGCCGTTTAAGTTAAAAAAAACATTCTTCGTACTTTTGTCGGAAAAGTCAAAAAGTACCTCGTATGAAAAAGCGACAAAAGATTCCTTTCATATTCTTTACTAAAAACTCACCGAAGAGTAAAATTGGATTTAAACTATTGTAAGTGGATGGAAACAATATTACATATTGAAGGAACATGGATGTGGATGATAAAATACACCCCAGTAAATACTTACGAATAAACAATCTCGGATAAAAATGAGATTGTGATATTTCCCTTACCTTAGGTCCGACTTGCTTTGTAAGTGTCCGAACCTCCTGTATAATGATTTAAATCATGTTATTGACTTATTACAGAATCCTATTCATTGTTATGATATCATATATGGTTCACTTATGACATTATATTACCCGTTCTTTTGTAAATTCCATGTTAAAGAAGCGTTTTGGGTAAAATCGTTTCATTTATCGTAGGTGTTTTGACTTGTTGTTCTTGACATCATTATTACTTATATCATGATTTAATTACTTCCAGAATATAAAATATGATTTATATATCATATATATTCAGTATATATATATATATAATAGGTAGATAAATAAAATGAAAAACACCGTTTATGGAGACGGTAGTCCGTACGTACGCATGAACGCTGTTTTTCTTTCCTTATTGTCTTGAAATAGAAGTAAGTAGATGACATACATATGTATATATATACATAAATCCAGTAGTTTTATAATGTAATATATTTCATTATTATTTCTTATATATACATTATAATCATTCTTAAATGGTTAACATGGAGAATGAATCTCATCGCGTCGTGGAGACGGTATTCCGTACGTACGCACGCGCGGTGATTTCTTTTTCCGTAGGATGGATAGATGGTGAAATAGGGTTGTTTCATACTTATAATAACATATCAGTATATGAGTGATACTGATGTTATTACTTCATAATGAAACAACCTAAGAAGAAGAAGTGGAAGAAGAAATAAAGATGAAAGAATTGGTAACGGTAATTACCTCTTCTTTGAAGTGCCTCTTTGGGACCTCCTCTTAGGGCACTAAAATTGGTCTTTGAGGAAGACCAGAACCTCTAGGATGTTGCTAGGGAAGTGGAGAGGATAAATTGGCAGGGGTTGGCCGAGCTTGAGTGCTCAATTTGGTGTGAGGAGGAGGGGGAGGAGGTGTCCTTTTATAGGGGAGGAGAGGGGCACCTTAGGAATTCTTAAAATTATTAATTTATAATAAATCTAACCCCACTTCAAAACCTCCAAAAATGACTCATATTCGAAGCTTAGATGAGATAGGGTTGTAATCTCATCAACCAATCAAATTTATACATGTTTGGATCTTATTTTAAACCTTATCAATTAGATTTAACTCTAAGTTAAATAATTTAACTTTTACCGTGTCTTTTTGTTTTCTTTCACTATATGGTTAATACACTTACTATAACATGCCAAACGAACCCCAAATTGTTTATTATTAATATATATATCCTTATCTAAGTCATTTGGCCTAACCTTAGATTTTTAGGAATACAATAACAATTAATAATATAATATTTGATTTAAAAACTATTTTGTGTCAATTTTGACACTATTTGATATATGATTTTTGTGAAAGTCATAACAGAATTAAATGTTCGAACCAAGTTGATTAAATCAACATTAATATATCATAGTAACCTAGAAAATTAGTGTAATTCATAAAAAAATCTCAAATTACATTTAATTTGGTGTTTATAACATCAATTATGTCAATATTTCATTAATAAGATAATTACTGCATCATCGTTGTGTCATAAATAAATTAAATTATTTTATGTCTAAAAATTACAAATAAAATACCATCATGTAGTAAATCTTTTTAGCTTTCTAATGAATATTTACAATCGAATTTATCTTATCTATAACCCCATATTAAAAATGATTTACTTATTAAACTTTGATTTTAACTATTTTAACCTTTCTTTAAATAAATTAATAATAAATGTCCTAATCTAATCCAAGTGGGCCTAAATGGTCATATTTTATTCCTAAGTTTGTTTGTGGTCGAATTACACTTGTCCAATAGAATTAGGACATGTGTTAGGGTAATATTAATATCATATTTACCCTTAGTTACCCTATTTACTATTAACCGCGGTAAAAATAGTAAAAAGTTACTATTCACCAAAAAATTATTTTCATCTCATTGAACCACATTTTAGTCCTTGATATTAACCGTGTCTCTCGGATTTTTGAAATTCCATTCACAGAAGCGGTAAAATTAAGTTTTATGCAAAAATTCAGTTTTTAACCTACCACTTGGTAGTTTCACTATTCATCAAAAATTGATGTTTTTCAGAAAAATGCCAAAATTTCATCCCAAGCTATATTTCATATTCCGAATTCAAAAATGAAGTCTATTTTACCAAATTCATAACATAAAAGTTGCATTAATTAATTTTATAATTAAATCCCGCTGTTAAAACAAATAGCGTGTTTTTAAGAAACAATATCTATCAAAAGATTGACATCTGTTTATGTCTGGTTTAAATCTGAAATTACAACCAATGACCAACATTGTATTAAATTGTAAAAATATATTCTAAATATACTTTAAAACCACTCAATTTAATAATTTATCACTATTAATTATTTTGATTAAAAAAGTTGTTTTTAATTATAATTTAGTAATTTTCACTATTCATCAGAATATGAAAGTTATCCGAAATGTACCAAAATTTCACCTTAGGCTAAATTCGATACTCTGAATCCAAAAATGAAGTTCATTTTGAAAAATAAGATTTACATAATTTCAAAAAGTTGTTATTACTATTCATAACGGCTAGTTTTAATATTATTTTAATAGCATATCGTTGTTTAGTGAAACTCGGTATTGCGTATTACACACGCTATCGAGGAAGGTCGTGATTGCGTGTAATGCAAGGCAAGTCAAGAAGGTGTGTTGTGCAAGATTATTTTGGTGTAGCGTACAACACAAGACATTAATAAAATTAAAAAGAATATTTTTCATAAATTCTCGGGTTGTTACATTCTACCCCCCTTAAAATGAATTTCGCCCTCGAAATTCGTCGGGGTTATAAATGGTTTACTATTCGAAAGTTTCTTTAATAGAAACCCACATCGTAAAAGGGGATACCATAACTTGGCTTTAAAAACTAAAGTATGAAATGTAACGATTACCCAAATAAACTAATCACTGGGTTTCCACATAGGTGAAAATATGGATATGGAAGAGAAATCTAACCATCATGTTCTGATGGAGAGTGGTAGAGAACATGGCCATGGAAAAGCCAGTAATCACAAATCCATAGATTTGTGATGATATAAGGTACCATCTGATTCATCAGGTATAAGATCACTAGGACAACATTTTTGGTTTTCAAGATCATTTCCCTAAAGTTGAAAATTTGAATTAGAATAAATACTTACTTTATTTTGGTACAATCTCACTGTTGTTCGTGCCTTGAACAATTTCTACTTCATCTATTAAATAAATGAAGTTGAATTTGTTATTCATGAAGTGTTAGCAGATCATGTGATAGAATGACGGGTCATTCCATCTGTCTCAAACAAAAAGGTTAGCAAAAGTTATTAAATATACATAAGTCATTCTATAGTGAGATTAATCATATATGGTTCCTAAAATGGACTTATACTTCATATATCATACTGCTTAATATAATAAAACTAGTTTATACTAAACAGGGACTTCCTGTAGGATAGTGGTAGGCGATAAAGGCCAGTCGCACTTCGGTTGTGGGTTTGATTCCCACAGCCTTGTCCGACGCGATGGGTTGTCGCCAGTCCTGCAGGTTGTCCTTTTTCTAAAGCTATATTACTATAACATCCCATCAATAATATCGAAAAACGTTTTATCCTAACTTATGTCCAACATAATCCATTATAAGCTTATCTAAAATACTTCGGTCCAAGCTCATAGTATAAAGAAAATGATTACTTGAAATGTCGCCAACCAAGCATGTGAATACCATCATTTATCCCCCATATATCTTGTTGGTCACATTCCAATCATGTGAATACTTTAATGATGTATTCTCTTGAAAAATAAGAATACCCATTAAACCTTAGTGAAAACATGAATGCTGTCAAAAGTTAACTCTTTCCACATACCAAAATCCAAAAATTCTATATACTCAAACCATGATATAACCTTCTCCTTATATCAGTCATGAGCTCATGAATACTATCAAACATTTTATTTTCTCATTATCCCTTCATTATGCGCATATCATCTACATTCCAAAAATATCTGAATAACCTTTCATGGATACTGGTAACATTAATCAGACAACAATGTAACAATCCTTACATGTCTCTTTATTCCATAGTGCCATGAGATTACTTATACAACATTACATATGATAAACATGTAATCATTCCACTACCTTCTTAAACCATTGACCGAGCTTCAATAATTCTTTCATCTCACATATCATTTGTAGTCTCTTCATCATCATCAACATAAATACTTCCCATACGACCATACTGATTATCTTCATGAGACTTTCCCTTAGGGCATTGGTTTTCATAATGCCCGTACATTCCACATTTAAAACATTTAACCATTGTTGATGTCATAGCAATACCATTATCCTCATCCATGGTGTTAACTGAACCTTTTCCTTTGCACTTACTTGCTTTGTGTCCTTCTTTTCCACACCCAAAGCATCTTCCAGTTCCTTTGAAACATTCTCCTTGATGCCTCTTCCCACATGATTTACATAGGGGAAATTGAACTTTCTTTCCTCTATGATCATCATGGAACTCCATCTTTCTCTTATTAGTCGAGTCAGGAAACTTACCAAATTTTACTTTATTGATCATGTTGTGAGATTGCTGATTCGGCATAATAATGATGTTGGGACATCCAAATCCCATTTCATTTGGTTGCTCATGAAGAATATCATTCCATTGTCCATAATATCCTCCATTATTGTGAATCATCTTGTTTCCAGCCATTTTCTAAAACCCAAACAGAATAGTGTTAGATGCAAAAATCGTAATAAAGGGGGAGTAACTTAAATATCTATCATCTTTGGTTTAATCTAATATCGTTACCATAGTTCTAGAACTATATCCTATACGTATACTTATCCTTAGGGGAATCCCTAGACATACCTTAGAAATATCTCTAGGGATCTCACTAACGTTTTCGCATCCTAGTTTCCAAAGGTTGACTAAACCTTTCCTCTGATACCAACTGTAGAGACCCGTATCTTGACGTACATGGACATTACATTACATTTACGGAATACTTAGTACATAACAAAAACACACACTAAAGGATCGTAATAGTTTAGTGTCTTTGGAAACTCGGAACGTAATCTTCTAATCGTGGTGAAAGTTCTTCAATATCTCCCATAAAGGTCATCCCTTTTTTTACCTAAAACCTTTCTTTATATCCTGGGGAAAAGAAAACATAAAAGGGTGAGCTCAAATGCTCAGTAAGGGTAAACAAAAGAAATATCAATCACATCATATATATAAGAACATAGCTTTTGGAAATCTTAACCTGCAAAAAAGCTCATAATATCATAACATGGGATAAATCATAGAAGTGAAATGTAATCCCAATAATCATAACTTAAAACATGAAACTTTGTGGCATTCA
This sequence comes from Viscum album, assembly GCA_963277665.1. NCBI lineage: Eukaryota > Viridiplantae > Streptophyta > Magnoliopsida > Santalales > Viscaceae > Viscum > Viscum album. The sequence continues at coordinate 1,241,435,518 of OY728166.1, read as the reverse complement.
CACATAATCATAGAGAATCATTTCTTGTTAGTCAAGACTCATTGTCAAGACTATCTTAGTGGACAAAGTCGCTTTCTGAATCGAGTAACCCTCGTTTCAGTCCTGTTTCACTGAACCGGTATAACCTACCATTCCAGCCCTGTCTATCTCATGAGATATAAAATCTTTACCCAATGCATTGGAGGGAGATATAGGTCCCACCCATCTCATAATGATACCATTCTTATGTGTGCCACAAAATCATAAATCATACATCATTTCATAACCCATGTAATAAAAATGGGATTCTTAAAACAACAGGACATCATAAAACCATTCATATAAGATAAAGGAATTCATAAACATAATTCCATCACAACATAGTCAAATCAATGTAAAAATATGGATAGAAACAGAACCCTTTATTATCTTAGATGGAAAATAATTTTGATAAAACACTTGAAATGAATTCTTGAGGAAAATATCCTTTCTTCTTCAAAATCAATTTCTTTTCACAAAACATCATGCAATTTTAAAAGAAAGAGATTTTATTAAAAATAGTCATGAAATCTTTTGGAGGAAGCTTCATGAAAATAAGGCTTTATAAAACTGTAAAAATCCGTTCATGCCGTTTAAGTTAAAAAAAACATTCTTCGTACTTTTGTCGGAAAAGTCAAAAAATACCTCGTATGAAAAAGCGACAAAAGATTCCTTTCATATTCTTTACTAAAAACTCACCAAAGAGTAAAATTGGATTTAAACTATTGTAAGTGGATGGAAACAATATTACATATTGAAGGAACATGGATGTGGATGATAAAATACACCCCAGTAAATACTTACGAATAAACAATCTCGGATAAAAATGAGATTGTGATATTTCTCTTACCTTAGGTCCGACTTGCTTTGTAAGTGTCCGAACCTCCTGTATAATGATTTAAATCATGTTATTGACTTATTACAGAATCCTATTCATTGTTATGATATCATATATGGTTCACTTATGACATTATATTACCCGTTCTTTTGTAAATTCCATGTTAAAGAAGCGTTTTGGGTAAAATCGTTTCATTTATCGTAGGTGTTTTGACTTGTTGTTCTTGACATCATTATTACTTATATCATGATTTACTTACTTCCAGAATATAAAATATGATTTATATATCATATATATTCAGTATATATATATATATAATAGGTAGATAAATAAAATGAAAAACACCGTTCATGGAGACGGTAGTCCGTACATACGCATGAACGCTGTTTTTCTTTCCTTATTGTCTTGAAATAGAAGTAAGTAGATGACATTCATATGTATATATATACATAAATCCAGTAGTTTTATAATGTAATATATTTCATTATTATTTCTTATATATACATTATAATCATTCTTAAATGGTTAACATGGAGAATGAATCTCATCGCGTCGTGGAGACGGTATTCCGTACGTACGCACGCGCGGTGATTTCTTTTTCCGTAGGATGTATAGATGGTGAAATAGGGTTGTTTCATACTTATAATAACATATCAGTATATGAGTGATACTGATGTTATTACTTAATAATGAAACAACCTAAGAAGAAGAAGTGGAAGAAGAAATAAAGATGAAAGAATTGGTAACGGTAATTACCTCTTCTTTGAAGTGCCTCTTTGAGACCTCATCTTAGGGAACTAAAATTGGTCTTTGAGGAAGACCAGAACCTCTAGGATGTTGCTAGGGAAGTGTAGAGGATAAATTGGCAGGGGTTGGCCGAGCTTGAGTGCTCAATTTGGTGTGAGGAGGAGGGGGAGGAGGTGTCCTTTTATAGGGGAGGAGAGGGGCACCTTAGGAATTCTTAAAATTATTAATTTATAATAAATCTAACCCCACTTCAAAACCTCCAAAAATGACTCATATTCGAAGCTTAGATGAGATAGGGTTGTAATCTCATCAACCAATCAAATTTAGACATGTTTGGATCTTATTTTAAACCTTATCAATTAGATTTAACTCTAAGTTAAATAATTTAACTTTTACCGTGTCTTTTTGTTTTCTTTCACTATATGGTTAATACACTTACTATAACATGCCAAACGAACCCCAAATTGTTTATTATTAATATATATATCCTTATCTAAGTCATTTGGCCGAACCTAAGATTTTTAGGAATAAAATAACAATTAATAATATAATATTTGATTTAAAAACTATTTTGTGTCAATTTTGACACTATTTGATATATGATTTTTGTGAAAGTCATAACAGAATTAAATGTTCGAACCAAGTTGATTAAATCAACATTAATATATCATAGTAACCTAGAAAATTAGTGTAATTCATAAAAAAATCTTAAATTACATTTATTTTGGTGTTTATAACATCAATTATGTCAATATTTCATTAATAAGATAATTACTGCATCATCGTTGTGTCATAAATAAATTAAATTATTTTATGTCTAAAAATTACAAATAAAATACCATCATGTAGGAAATATTTTTATCTTTCTAATTAATATTTACAATCGAATTTATCTTATGTATAACCCCATATTAAAAATGATTTACTTATTAAACTTTGATTTTAACTATTTTAACCTTTCTTTAAATAAATTAATAATAAATGTCCTAATCTAATCCAAGTGGGCCTAAATGGTCATATTTTATTCCTAAGTTTGTTTGTGGTCGAATTACACTTGTCCAATAGAATTAGGACATGTGTTAGGGTAATATTAATATCATATTTACCCTTAGTTACCCTATTTACTATTAACCGCGGTAAAAATAGTAAAAAGTTACTATTCACCAAAAAATTATTTTCATCTCATTGAACCACATTTTAGTCCTTGATATTAACCGTGTCTCTCGGATTTTTGAAATTCCATTCACAGAAGCGGTAAAATTAAGTTTTATGCAAAAATTCAGTTTTTAACCTACCACTTAGTAGTTTCACTATTCATCAAAAATTGATGTTTTTCAGAAAAATGCCAAAATTTCATCCCAAGCTATATTTCATATTCCGAATTCAAAAATGAAGTCTATTTTACCAAATTCATAACATAAAAGTTGCATTAATTAATTTTATAATTAAATCCCGCTGTTAAAACAAATAGCGTGTTTTTAAGAAACAATATCTATCAAAAGATTGACATTTGTTTATTTCTGGTTTAAATCTGAAATTACAACCAATGACCAACATTGTATTAAATTGTAAAAATATATTCTAAATATACTTTAAAACCACTCAATTTAATAATTTATCACTATTAATTATTTCGATTAAAAAAGTTGTTTTTAATTATAATTTAGTAATTTTCACTATTCATCAGAATATGAAAGTTATCCGAAATGTACCAAAATTTCACCTTAGGCTAAATTCGATACTCTGAATCCAAAAATGAAGTTCATTTTGAAAAATAAGATTTACATAATTTCAAAAAGTTGTTATTACTATTCATAACGGCTAGTTTTAATATTATTTTAATAGCATATCGTTGTTTAGTGAAACTCGGTATTGCGTATTACACACGCTATCGAGGAAGGTCGTGATTGCGTGTAATGCAAGGCAAGTCAAGAAGGTGTGTTGTGCAAGATTATTTTGGTGTAGCGTACAACACAAGACATTAATAAAATTAAAAAGAATATTTTTCATAAATTCTCGGGTTGTTACATTCTACCCCCCTTAAAATGAATTTCGCCCTCGAAATTCGTCGGGGTTATAAATGGTTTACTATTCGAAAGTTTCTTTAATAGAAACCCACATCGTAAAAGGGGATACCATAACTTGGCTTTAAAAACTAAAGTATGAAATGTAACGATTACCCAAATAAACTAATCACTGGGTTTCCACATAGGTGAAAATATGGATATGGAAGAGAAATCTAACCATCATGTTCTGATGGAGAGTGGTAGAGAACATGGCCATGGAAAAGCCAGTAATCACAAATCCATAGATTTGTGATGATATAAGGTACCATCTGATTCATCAGGTATAAGATCACTAGGACAACATTTTTGGTTTTCAAGATCATTTCCCTAAAGTTGAAAATTTGAATTAGAATAAATACTTACTTTATTTTGGTACAATCTCACTGTTGTTCGTGCCTTGAACAATTTCTACTTCATCTATTAAATAAATGAAGTTGAATTTGTTATTCATGAAGTGTTAGCAGATCATGTGATAGAATGACGGGTCATTCCATCTGTCTCAAACAAAAAGGTTAGCAAAAGTTATTAAATATACATAAGTCATTCTATAGTGAGATTAATCATATATGGTTCCTAAAATGGACTTATACTTCATATATCATACTGCTTAATATAATAAAACTAGTTTATACTAAACAGGGACTTCCTGTAGGATAGTGGTAGGCGATAAAGGCCAGTCGCACTTCGGTTGTGGGTTCGATTCCCACAGCCTTGTCCGACGCGATGGGTTGTCGCCAGTCCTGCAGGTTGTCCTTTTTCTAAAGCTATATTACTATAACATCCCATCAATAATATCGAAAAACGTTTTATCCTAACTTATGTACAACATAATCCATTATAAGCTTATCTAAAATACTTCGGTCCAAGCTCATAGTATAAAGATAATGATTACTTGAAATGTCGCCAACCAAGCATGTGAATACCATCATTTATCCCCCATATATCTTGTTGGTCACATTCCAATCATGTGAATACTTTAATGATGTATTCTCTTGAAAAATAAGAATACCCATTAAACCTTAGTGAAAACATGAATACTGTCAAAAGTTAACTCTTTCCACATACCAAAATCCAAAAATTCTATATACTCAAACCATGATATAACCTTCTCCTTATATCAGTCATGAGCTCATGAATACTATCAAACATTTTATTTTCTCCTTATCCCTTCATTATGCGCATATCATCTACATTCCAAAAATATCTGAATAACCTTTCATGGATACTGGTAACATTAATCAGACAACAATGTAACAATCCTTACATGTCTCTTTATTCCATAGTGCCATGAGATTACTTATACAACATTACATATGATAAACATGTAATCATTCCACTACCTTCTTAAACCATTGACCGAGCTTCAATAATTCTTTCATATCACATATCATTTGTAGTCTCTTCATCATCATCAACATAAATACTTCCCATACGACCATACTGATTATCTTCATGAGACTTTCCCTTAGGGCATTGGTTTTCATAATGCTCGTACATTCCACATTTAAAACATTTAACCATTGTTGATGTCATAGCAATACCATTATCCTCATCCATGGTGTTAACTGAACCTTTTCCTTTGCACTTACTTGCTTTGTGTCCTTCTTTTCCACACCCAAAGCATCTTCCAGTTCCTTTGAAACATTCTCCTTGATGCCTCTTCCCACATGATTTACATAGGGGAAATTGAACTTTCTTTCCTCTATGATCATCATGGAACTCCATCTTTCTCTTATTAGTCGAGTCAGGAAACTTACCAAATTTTACTTTATTGATCATGTTGTGAGATTGCTGATTCGGCATAATAATGATGTTGGGACATCCAAATCCCATTTCATTTGGTTGCTCATGAAGAATATCATTCCATTGTCCATCATATCCTCCATTATTGTGAATCATCTTGTTTCCAGCCATTTTCTAAAACCCAAACAGAATAGTGTTAGATGCAAAAATCGTAATAAAGGGGGAGTAACTTAAATATCTATCATCTTTGGTTTAATCTAATATCGTTACCATAGTTCTAGAACTATATCCTATACGTATACTTATCCTTAGGGGAATCCCTAGACATACCTTAGAAATATCTCTAGGGATCTCACTAACGTTTTCGCATCCTAGTTTCCAAAGGTTGACTAAACCTTTCCTCTGATACCAACTGTAGAGACCCGTATCTTGACGTACATGGACATTACATTACATTTGCGGAATACTTAGTACATAACAAAAACACACACTAAAGGATCGTAATAGTTTAGTGTCTTTGGAAACTCGGAACGTAATCTTCTAATCGTGGTGAAAGTTCTTCAATATCTCCCATGAAGGTCATCCCTTTTTTTTTACCTAAAACCTTTCTTTATATCCTGGGGAAAATAAAACATAAAAGGGTGAGCTCAAATGCTCAGTAAGGGTAAACAAAAGAAATATCAATCACATCATATATATAAGAACATAGCTTTTGGAAATCTTAACCTGCAAAAAAGCTCATAATATCATAACATGGGATAAATCATAGAAGTGAAATGTAATCCCAATAATCATAACTTAAAACATGAAACTTTGTGGCATTCACACATAATCATAGAGAATCATTTCTTGTTAGTCAAGACTCATTGTCAAGACTATCTTAGTGGACAAAGTCGCTTTTTGAATCGAGTAACCCTCGTTTCAGTCCTGTTTCACTGAACCGGTATAACCTACCATTCCAGCCCTGTCTATCTCATGAGATATAAAATCTTTACCCAATGCATTGGAGGGAGATATAGGTCCCACCCATCTCATAATGATACCATTCTTATGTGTGCCACAAAATCATAAATCATACATCATTTCATAACCCATGTAATAAAAATGGGATTCTTAAAACAACAGGACATCATAAAACCATTCATATAAGATAAAAGAATTCATAAACATAATTACATCACAACATAGTCAAATCAATGTAAAAATATGGATAGAAACAGAACCCTTTATTATCTTAGATGGAAAATAATTTTGATAAAACACTTGAAATGAATTCTTGAGGAAAATATCCTTTCTTCTTCAAAATCAATTTCTTTTCACAAAACATCGTGCAATTTTAAAAGAAAGAGATTTTATTAAAAATAGTCATGAAATATTTTGGAGGAAGCTTCATGAAAATAAGGCTTTATAAAACCGTAAAAATCCGTTCATGCCGTTTAAGTTAAAAAAACATTCTTCGTACTTTTGTCGGAAAAGTCAAAAAGTACCTCGTATGAAAAAGCGACAAAAGATTCCTTTCATATTCTTTACTAAAAACTAACCGAAGAGTAAAATTGGATTTAAACTATTGTAAGTGGATGGAAACAATATTACATATTTAAGGAACATGGATGTGGATGATAAAATACACCCCAGTAAATACTTACGAATAAACAATCTCGGATAAAAATGAGATTGTGATATTTCCCTTACCTTAGGTCCGACTTGCTTTGTAAGTGTCTGAACCTACTGTATAATGATTTAAATCATGTTATTGACTTATTACAGAATCCTATTCATTGTTATGATATCATATATGGTTCACTTATGACATTATATTACCCGTTATTTTGTAAATTCCATGTTAAAGAAGCATTTTGGGTAAAATCGTTTCATTTATCGTAGGTGTTTTGACTTGTTGTTCTTAACATCATTATTACTTATATCATGATTTACTTACTTTCAGAATATAAAATATGATTTATATATCATATATATTCAGTATATATATATATATAATAGGTAGATAAATAAAATTAAAAACACCGTTCATGGAGACGGTAGTCCGTACGTACGCATGAACGTTGTTTTTCTTTCCTTATTGTCTTGAAATAGAAGTAAGTAGATGACATACATATGTATATATATACATAAATCCAGTAGTTTTATAATGTAATATATTTCATTATTATTTCTTATATATACATTATAATCATTATTAAATGGTTAACATGGAGAATGAATCTCATCGCGTCGTGGAGACGGTATTCCGTACGTACGCACGCGCGGTGATTTCTTTTTCCGTAGGATGGATAGATGGTGAAATAGGGTTGTTTCATACTTATAATAACATATCAGTATATGAGTGATACTGATGTTATTACTTCATAATGAAACAACCTAAGAAGAAGAAGTGGAAGAAGAAATAAAGATGAAAGAATTGGTAACGGTAATTACCTCTTCTTTGAAGTGCCTCTTTGAGACCTCCTCTTAGGGCACTAAAATTGGTCTTTGAGGAAGACCAGAACCTCTAGGATGTTTCTAGGGAAGTGGAGAGGATAAATTGGCAGGGGTTGGCCGAGCTTGAGTGCTCAATTTGGTGTGAGGAGGAGGGGGAGGAGGTGTCCTTTTATAGGGGAGGAGAGGGGCACCTTAGGAATTCTTAAAATTATTAATTTATAATAAATCTAACCCCACTTCAAAACCTCCAAAAATGACTCATATTCGAAGCTTAGATGAGATAGGGTTGTAATCTCATCAACCAATCAAATTTAGACATGTTTGGATCTTATTTTAAACCTTATCAATTAGATTTAACTCTAAGTTAAATAATTTAACTTTTACCGTGTCTTTTTGTTTTCTTTCACTATATGGTTAATACACTTACTATAACATGCCAAACGAACCCCAAATTGTTTATTATATATATATATATCCTTATCTAAGTCATTTGGCCGAACCTTAGATTTTTAGGAATACAATAACAATTAATAATATAATATTTGATTTAAAAACTATTTTGTGTCAATTTTGACACTATTTGATATATGATTTTTGTGAAAGTCATAACAGAATTAAATGTTCGAACCAAGTTGATTAAATCAACATTAATATATCATAGTAACCTAGAAAATTAGTGTAATTCATAAAAAATCTCAAATTACATTTATTTTGGTGTTTATAACATCAATTATGTCAATATTTCATTAATAAGATAATTACTGCATCATCGTTGTGTCATAAATAAATTAAATTATTTTATGTCTAAAAATTACAAATAAAATACCATCATGTAGGAAATCGTTTTAGCTTTCTAAGGAATATTTACAATCGAATTTATCTTATGTATAACCCCATATTAAAAATGATTTACTTATTAAACTTTGATTTTAACTATTTTAACCTTTCTTTAAATAAATTAATAATAAATGTCCTAATCTAATCCAAGTGGGCCTAAATGGTCATATTGTATTCCTAAGTTTGTTTGTGGTCGAATTACACTTGTCCAATAGAATTAGGACATGTGTTAGGGTAATATTAATATCATATTTACCCTTAGTTACCCTATTTACTATTAACCGCGGTAAAAATAGTAAAAAGTTACTATTCACCAAAAAATTATTTTCATCTCATTGAACCACATTTTAGTCCTTGATATTAACCGTGTCTCTCGGATTTTTGAAATTCCATTCACAGAAGCGGTAAAATTAAGTTTTATGCAAAAATTCAGTTTTTAACCTACCACTTAGTAGTTTCACTATTCATCAAAAATTGATGTTTTTCAGAAAAATGCCAAAATTTCATCCCAAGCTATATTTCATATTCCGAATTCAAAAATGAAGTCTATTTTACCAAATTCATAACATAAAAGTTGCATTAATTAATTTTATAATTAAATCCCGCTGTTAAAACAAATAGCGTGTTTTTAAGAAACAATATCTATCAAAAGATTGACATTTGTTTATGTCTGGTTTAAATCTGAAATTACAACCAATGACCAACATTGTATTAAATTGTAAAAATATATTCTAAATATACTTTAAAACCACTCAAATTAATAATTTATCACTATTAATTATTTCGATTAAAAAAGTTGTTTTTAATTATAATTTAGTAATTTTCACTATTCATCAGAATATGAAAGTTATCCGAAATGTACCAAAATTTCACCTTAGGCTAAATTCGATACTCTGAATCCAAAAATGAAGTTCATTTTGAAAAATAAGATTTACATAATTTCAAAAAGTTGTTATTACTATTCATAACGGCTAGTTTTAATATTATTTTAATAGCATATCGTTGTTTAGTGAAACTCGGTATTGCGTATTACACACGCTATCGAGGAAGGTCGTGATTGCGTGTAATGCAAGGCAAGTCAAGAAGGTGTGTTGTGCAAGATTCTTTTGGTGTAGCGTACAACACAAGACATTAATAAAATTAAAAAGAATATTTTTCATAAATTCTCGGGTTGTTACAAATACAATAATAAAATTTCAATATTTAATAAAAATGACACATTGGGAGTTATATTGGTCACACCGTGCATTATATTTAGGTGGGGTTGATTCCTAAATTTTATAAATGAGTTATGAATCATTTTCTTAAAATATCAAAACAATCTGAATGCCTTTTTTTGGTTTTAAGTAGGTCACTTGTTCTTTTCCTAAAATTAATGTCAATTTTAAATAATGACACATTTGGAGTTATACCAGACAAACCATTTTTCATATTGAGGTGAGTTCAATTCTTACCTGTCAAAAATTAAGGATGAGTCATTTTCCAAAAGTATCAAAACAATTTGAAGGTGTTTCCTTGGTTTCTAGTATGTCAGTTGTGATTTTTAATAAAATGTCATTTCAAATTGGGAACACGCATTTTGAGTCTTATCGCTCGCATCGTGTGTAATTTTGGCATGAGAATTATTCATACATGTCAAAAATGACTTATGAACTATTGTCCTAAATTATCATGAAAATCCGAGCATGTTTTCTTGGTTTTTAGTGAGTGACACATTTTGAACTAAAATGTCAATTTTAAATTGATAACGGCACTTTTAGTCATATCGGTCACACTGTGCACTAGATTGAGGTAAGGTTAACTCTTGAACATCAAACATGACTCATAGGTCATTTTCCTAAAGTATAAAAATAATCCGAATGGATTTTATCATTTTTTTAGTCTGTCACTTGGTTTCTGTACTTAAATTAATGTAAATTTTATATAAAACTTGACACTTTGAGTGATATCAGCCACATTGTGCATCATATTGTGGTGAATTAAATCCCTACACATAAAAAATGACTAATATATTATTTTCCTAAAATATCAATATAATATGAATGTGTTTTCTTGATTTTTAGTATGTCACTTTTTATTTTTACTTAAATTCATGTCAATTTTAAATAAAAAGAGATGCTTTGATTTATGCTAGTCACACCCTATATCGTATTGATGTACGGTTGAGTCATACATGTAAAAAATGACTCATGGATTGTTTTCCTAAAGTATAAAAACAATCCAAATGTGTTTCTCAATTTTCAGTAAGCCACTTATTATTTTTTCATAAATTAATGTCATTTTTAAATAAAAACACACTTGGAGTCATATCGGCGACACCGTGTGCCGTATTAAGCTTTGATTGTATCCAACAAATCACAAATGACTCATGGATCATTGTTTTAAACTATCCAAACAATACAAATGCATGTTCTCAATTCACAATATGTCACTTGATGTTTTTACTTAATTTGATATCAATTTTAAATAAAAAGAGACACTTTGAGTTATGTCGTCCACGCCATGCATCATATTAAGGTCTGGATGATTCCTACATGTCAAAAATGACTTATAGATCTGTGTACTTAAGTATCAAGATAATCTGAATATATTTAATCGGTCTTCAATTTGTTAGTTGTGTTTTTTTACGAAAAAAATGTCTTTTCAAAATGTAAACATTCATTTTGAGTCATACTGTTCACATCGTCTATGGGTTTGATGTGATACTACTTCATACATGTCAAAAATGACTTATTTATCATTTTCCTAATTTATCATGACAATTAGAGTGCATTTTAATGTTTTTTAGTGAGTGGCGCATTTTGAACTAAAATGTCAATTTTTAACTGATAACATACACTTTTTGTCATATTGTTCACACTGTGAATCGAATTGAGGTGTGGTTGATTCCTATACATCACAAATGACTCATGGATCATTTTCATAAAGTATCAAAACAATTCAGATATTTTTTATAGGTTTTCAATATGTCACTTGTTATTTTTTCTCAATTAAATGTCAATTTAATATAAAAATAATACACACTTAAAAGTCATACCAGACACATCATGCATCAGATTGAGGTGTGGTGGATTATTGTATGTAAAAAATGACTCATGGATCATTGTCCTAAAATATAAAAACAATCCAAATGTGTTTTCTCAAATCATATCATGTCACTTGTTCATTTTACTAAAAGTGTTGTCAATTTTAAATAAAAAGACACACTTTGAGTGAAACTGATAACTTGTTGTTTTTTCTAGATTTTGAGTTGGTATGTTGCTATAATACCAACTATATTGACCCAGACATTTCATAAATATATATCACATCTTATTAGATTAATATTCCATACATAACATAATGATCCATGCCAGACAATTTTCTGTATAGTGCTTTGGGAAACATGAAAACATAAATAACTAGTTTATAAGAGTCTCTCATTAAGTTATTATTTACTAGAAACCATGTTATAAATATCATTTCTAAAGCTATTATTAATAATATAAGGATATGAAACATAATAAATGGTTATCATATATGCTCCATAAGTGTAAGAAAGGGAGATATCAATTATCATATAAGGATAACACGAGCTTAAAGATGTTAGAATATGATATTGACATTAGAAATTCATACCCTGCATATCATAGATCATAATCATGAGTCATGGATCAAAGAATGGTATTTCATAAGTAATTAATCTTAAAGGATCAAAGAATATTATAAACTAAAAACATACACTTCAAGTCATACCAACCACACTGTGTATCAAATTGAGGTGCATCTGATTGAGCTACAGCTGATTACTACATTGTTAAGGAAATATTCATGATAAATCTTTTGGGAATTCATAATTTTCATTCAAATACTAAGAAATCATACATTTAATTCAATATTCTCTCCCTTTTATTGATTATTTTAGATATATGAAAGTAACGTATATCTTTCCAAAGGATCTCTAAAAAAACTAAATTAGTATTAGATAAAAATGATAAATATTAACTTAAAAATAGTAGATAAAATGATGATAAAATTAATTAATTAATTAATTTAGTAATAGTAATTAACCTGTATATATTCTAGACCCATTTCCTTGTTGGAATTATCTCAGTTGCAGTATCAAAGTCCAATCTCTCACGATCATGATCAGTTTCAAACAAACCTCCCTAACTCGAAAAAAGGAATCCGACTATATAAGAAAATAATTCCTATGTGAGTGATACTAAAAATAATTAAATTAAACATAAATATTAACTATCCACTAATTCTATAGAAGTCACATCTTTATCCTATTGTGCACATTTTTCCAGCAGTTATGTTTCACATTCGTTTCTAAGCACATCTATATCATCTTTTGAATGTGACTTTTTTTGATAGTCATAGTAGTACTAGAAAAAGATAAATACACAAAGTGTTATTAAATATTTTAAATGAAATAGTAATTATCTTTGAAAATACCTCTTCAGTGATGATAGTTTTTTCATTGAATATGATCTCTCTCATAAATTTATAAACATAATAACCACAATCATTTCAATTGGTTTGTTTTGGACACTATAGAAAAATTGTAGAGAATAATTAATTTGTTTTGATATGTGTTTGGATAGTGAAATATTATTATATATACCCTGATACTTATCCAGGTGTATAACTTTTCTTCTTTTTCTTCCTTATCCCCTGGCCTCATTCCATGTTTTTCACAATAGTGATTCACCACACTATCATAAGAGAATACTCATTAAAAGATTACATAAATTATATAAATTGATGTTTATTTATAAAATGTTAGATTTATTGTATGTAAAATTGAAAAATGACATCATGTGTGGATGGTTTGTTTGATATCCAAGCATTAAATCTAGGAAAAAAATCTTTGGAGTATCCATATTTACTATAATGAGCATCCAATGCTGCCTAAAATGAATAATTAATGAAAGAAATTAAAATAAATTTGATATGACTAAATTGTAGAGTCTTACCCCTATATCGTCTTTATTAAATAGAGTTTTTCATCCAAAAAAATCTTTTAAATGATTTGATCATACATGCCACTATTTCATCCTATTTTTGGGTTCTATTTTTTCTTTTTCTGTAGAGGTGATGTGAGGACTAACGAGTTCGAACTTTTTCTCATTGGGAAATCCCTTCAATTGTTTTACATATATAAAACTTCCAAAAATATGAAATTTATTTTGTCATAATTAATATTGTATATCATCTTTTGGAAAATCAAATCATTAAAACATACCTCATGTATACATTTACAACTAAGCCACCAATCCATTCATAGTAGAGGATTTTATTTTGCACTCTCAACACCAATAAAGTCTTGATCTTTCTCTCTGTGAATATTTTATTCAAATTCAATTTTGTGGTTGCGACCATATTTTAACTTTGTATTCATATGAGCCTTTAATGATAGTAAATTTGGGTATAGAACGGGCGGGGTAATGATTATTTGGGTAGATCTTTTTGATCAGTTGGTTGATCCTTCTGATGGTTTTGAGGTGGGTTTTCATTTCATCCCCTTATCTTTGTATGTCTTTAATAACATTCATCGGTTCAGAATTTTTTTAATTAATTATTAAAGATTTAGATTTAAAAGTAAAATGGAAATAAATACCTCTTTTTCAGAATGTTTTTTTAAAAGATGTTATGGCCATGAGATTAATGTTCCAATAATTTTTCTACTATATTAATATCATCCTCATGAATTGGAATAGGTAGATCTATGCTTGGCTCATGGGCTACACTGATCAACAATCACACATGGCATGTTGGAAGTGGTCTGTTGTGTAGCATGTCCTTTTGAATAATGAACACCATATCCCTCACCTCAAAGCAATGTGTTGGTGTTTCTAGATATAAATCACAGTCATTATCACCCTATACAATGTCAGTATAGGAAAGGTATTAGTGTATATCTGATTCACATTTAACAAAAATATCTACAAAAGTTTCCATCATCCCTGACTGCCATTAGAATTGTCCTTCAAGGGTAGATATTATTTCTCTTATCTATTTTATTAATTCACTTGGATAATCCTCTTGTTTTTTTCTAAAAATATATTTGTGGTGTCACCAAAAAACCCAAACCTCTAACACAACCATACTGTTCTAGATGATTCAAGTCCACTAATTGTTTGTGTTCATCTAGAATAGGTGTTGTTGATTCTTATTAATATGTTGGATAGAAAATATAGGAAAATAAGAGATCATTTTTATGTAATAGTTATTTAAAAAAATTATTATGTAATACTTACACATGTTTCCCATAATTTTTTGTGTGTTTTAATCTACTAGTATCTCATCTTTATTTACACATTCCTTCTTACATAGAACATGGCATGGGATGGACGTGCCTTTAGACATTGGGTCATCAATCTTAATATAAATATAGTAACATAATTATGGTGTTGTTTCATGTCACATAAAATTATTACAGTAGATTTAAAATATGTAGCATTTTTTTCCAAGTGAAGTGTACCCCATCCTTACTTTAGAGTAGGGTTATGTTTGTTTTTATGCTTGTTCCATATTTACATCACTCAATTACTATTTCATAAATAAAAAAATTTCAATCAAAGTGATTAATACCTTTATCTTCAAACAACATATTACTATCCATAATGTACCTGAAAATACACATCCACACAATATCTTGTAAATGCATCCCACACTTCTTGGGTTATCAGGTGTGTATAGATAACCAGTGGGTGCAGGTTTATTTTCCCTTAAACTTCTATAAGATGATGTCTTGTTAGGATTGTGTGAAATCCTCTGTGAATCCTTCCAACAAGCATTAATACATACTTATTATGGGATTCATCTACTATAAATATAATTTTAAATGTATGATGAAGAG
The DNA here is from genome assembly GCA_963277665.1 of Viscum album. Lineage (NCBI taxonomy): Eukaryota > Viridiplantae > Streptophyta > Magnoliopsida > Santalales > Viscaceae > Viscum > Viscum album. The sequence goes on along the minus strand of OY728166.1, from coordinate 1,241,419,983 downwards.
TATTTGACTGTTTTATTATTTTTTTAGTAAAATAAACAAATGATATCATAATGTTACCATAATCTCTTCCCACATCAGTGGCTTCATCCTGGTCACAACATTGTTCCAAGAATCTACATCAATCAACACAAATTGCTGAGTGAAAATTACAATATAACTATTGATCATGTACTTATGGAGGTTAACATGTTGACCTTGTGCATTACATCCCACCTCGAATTTGATTCCTTTGACTTTCACCTTAATGATTTCTACTAACACTGTCAAGCTACGACGCTCCTATGTTTTCTGCAACACTAATCCTTCATCACCAACCATTTCCTTGAAATCAATATCGTCAATATGTTCCTATGTAGTGGTATAATTTTCAAGTGAATAAGTTCATTGTACCTCTACAATGGGATAATCATAAGGTTGAGAACTTGTTTCTCCTTAGAAATGGTAGCACCAATACGTGCAGATGTTTATTCCTCTATAATAAAAGCAATAGAAGGTTGAGTGGCCTATTGTTCCTTGGGATTGGGAGAACTAGCACGTGTGGAAGTCATTATCTACAGAAGTTATTAAAAATTTAATTTATAGTACATAAATGGAGAAAAAATGGATAATAACTTGAGGTAACATGATATATATTACAAAAAATGAAACCTGATTATTGAGATCTCTTTTTCTTTTTTAAAGACTAAAGGTATTTTACCCCTCTATGGATGATAAAAATCCCTTCATTGTGGTCTCATTTGGCATAAAAACTCCGTATACCATGGGACCACTGTGAAAATATGGCAATGTCTCAATGAAACAGTCATCCTTATATGAACTTTCATCTAACCATTCAGTGGTTTTAGTTGATAACAGAACAATTGACCACTTTCTGTTTTTGTGATATGGAACAGAAAATACTTTCATTTCCTATGATTCCATTATAAATAGTTTGTCTTTATACCTTTCCTTACTAAAATCAACATTCACAAATCCCAATTCATCTATTTTAACAACAATCCTATTATCAACCCAATAGTATTGAAAAATCAGCACTTGGAATGTTGTATACTTCAACCCCCATATTTGTTTGATTATGCCAAATTATGACATATTCGCGTAAATAGTATTTTGTCCTTAGTACCAGAAACATGTATCTCTTCATCCATGAGTGTAAATACACTATTTTTCATTGTACTTTCTTCATCGTGATCATTTGTATAGAACATATAACCATTAATTACATAACACTTATAAGATAATACATACATAGTTGGTCCTTCGGCTATCTATCGAAGTCATTCTGAAATTGAATCCATATTTTCATATGACTCCTTAAAATATGGTCCCAAAACCATCCTATAAATTATTGATTATGTGTATTTAGTATCCATCTTTCAGCCCTTGATTGATTCAAATACCAAATAATTTATTTGTGTGTTTAAACATATGGGAAAACCTTCAAAATATTACGAAAAACATAATGTTGGGCCTACTTCTGATCTCTAATATTGATTGTAAGAATATCACTTCCAGAAATTCTTTCACCCATAAGATTACCAATGTGACGAAATTTCAATAGACCAAAGCCTTCCACACCAGACAGGTATTCGATATAGAATTCAACTACTTCCTTAACAATATATCACTCTAAAATACAACCCTCTGGATAAATTTGACTTTTCACATACACATTCAAAATCATCATATACAATTCAATGGGTTACATCCATTTATAGTGTACAGGACCACATAGTTGAATCTATCTCACCATGTCAACCACCACATCAAAGAATGGTGTCAGGAAGAACATTTCCAATTCACATAATATGACAAAAAATTATCTTTCCATAGTCATCAATTTCATTGGGTCTATAACACTACTGCATATAGATTTCAATAAGAAATAGATCTTAGTTAATGTATGATGGAAATTATTGGGAAAAATTCAACGTAAATCTATAGGCATTAGATCTTGCATCAAAACATGGAAGTCATGAGATTTCAGACCCTTTGACTTTAAATCAGTCATTGACATGATGTTCTTGATATTCAATGAATACCCCTCTATAACCTTTACGTCATTAAAGAAGTCAAAAAACTGATATCTCTTCTACCTGGAAAGTGTGTAAGGAGCTGGAGGAAGAAAAGTTTATTTTTCACCCTTCATCGGTGCCAACTCTTCTCATATACCCATGTCAACCATGTACAACCCAGCCTTAATTACATACTTTGTTTTTTCAGGTGCATTTAGCAGTATGTCGATGACATTATCACATAAATTTTTTCAATATTTATAATATCAAAAAAATGTATAAGGTATAGACAATTTCAGTATGGTAATTCAAAAAAATTTAATCTTTTTTCAACTGTTTATTGTATGGTTTTTTAAAAAATGGTTTACCAAAAGGAGTGTGCACAACTTTTTCTTTCTCAAAAAGTTGATCACCTATTACTGGAGACAATGTTTTACATTATTCTGAACTTCTATCGAAAGGTATTATCCATGATCGATGCCTATGTCATTGGGGTAGAAATCTACGATGTCTGAGAAACATGGTTTTTGATGAATGTTTAAACCTAATTGACTATGTACCTTATTCACGGATATGACCCCATTGAGTTCCTTTAATGTTATATCCCGAGAAAGTTTCATAAGTAGAAAAGTTATTTATCATACATCATGGATCCCTACATAAAATCTTAATTTCTGTAAGTATCATACGACATAACACCTGAATCACAAAATAATTTCAAATACTTGATCAATGGATCCAAATAAACATCAATATCATTACCCACCTTTTTTGGTCCTGATATAAGCATAGAAAACATGATGTATTTTCATTTCATGAATAAACATAGTGGAAAGATATAATTTACCAACATAACCATCCATGTATTGTGAGTGATTCTTTGAAAACCAAAAGGATTAACTCCGTCTATAGATAACGCAAGATGAATGTTTCTCATCACATTTCCAAATTATAGACACTCACAATCAATTATATTCCACTGAGGACAGCCTTTCAAGTGATATAGTTTCCCATTTTCATTTCTTATGTCTGCATGCCACGTCAATTTCCCAATAGCCTCCCCACTTCCATATAGGCATATAAACCTTAGAATGATTGGAAATTGCCATAAAAATTTCATAGGACTGGATTCATCTTTCTTTTATTGATAAGCACCACACTTTTTTCATTATCTAAGTGATTTTCGGACCTTGAAAAATAGTATACAATCATTCAAGATGGCGTGTATTCTTTCAAATATCATACCAATCGAGCGTAGCATTTGTTTGGGGTTGTATGTTCATCTTGGAGGCTCATTATATTCTAGGATCATTTCATCCAAGAGAGAAAGTAATTTTTTAAAACTTGTGTCACTCCATATATAGCATGCTTTCAAATTATATAGCTTCATTATGGTAGGCAAGGATATATATTTATTGAAACCACCATACAATAGTATCTTTTCACAACTCTTTAACTACTCAAACAATTTTGGGCAATTGTGAAGTTCATATTAAACTATCCTTACCATTTCCTCAATATGATCTTCATCATCATTCACATCTATAATCACATCCTCAATATGGTATTCTTCATTTTCCACACATGTAATCATATCAGATGATCCATAAAACAATGTTTTTCCAGCCACTAGTGACATTAGATTTTTCCCTGTGTTTATTCCAATATTTATAACTTCAATCTATTCCACAACAGATCAAGTGTTATTCTAACTCCTCTGGGCTAACTTGTCTTGAAATACAATAGTGTAAACACATACAAAAGATTTGAGAAGGGTCATATGTATGATCTTTTTCAAACATGAGGAACTCTTTTACTCCATCTTCATACTCTTTTGTCAAACGATTGGAATACATCCATTCTTTATTCATATCCATCCTATTTGATTTGATGATATTAATATTGAACAAAATAAATACCCAAAAGGGGACTTTCAAATAAGGGGAACTCAGCATTTGAATGATAGTTACTTTTTAATTTCATTTCCTAGGAATCACCCCCTTAGAAACTAACACCAATTTCCTTTGAAAACTATTTATAAAATCACACTTTAAATACCATTAAAAAACTGACCATTTACATAAATTCCTCATTAAACTAACAAACCCTTTTTAAAAATGAAACCATCATTAAATATGCTTTCAAAACATTCACAACCCTTTTTGAAATTTATTTGGGTGAGTTGAAAAACTCTTGGAATTAAACCTAAGTCCATTCCAAGTGTTTAAATCTTTTTAATGATATTTAAAACCAAAAAATGGTATGTTGAACACATATAATTTTTAATAAACATTTCAAAACACTTGAATCATTTAAAAGATCTAATTAGGCATTTTCAAAAAGACATAATTCCTAAGAGAGGCACTTTATAAAGGATACGTGAATAAAAAATATCCAATGTTTTATAAAATATAAAGCTATAAAAGGTTTATAATGTCTCTCATGAATAAGTAGTATGAATCCTATACTTTAATCCAGAAAATACTACTGAGGAGTGAATAAGTGATAGATAAAGACATATGTCTCACTTGAAAATAAAATCACATATCTTCAAAGTGGGGAACCATCTTCCACTTGATTATTGAATCATGTACTACCCAAGTTGGATCCTTGAAAAATAGTACATTAGCAAAAATATTCCCCTTATTTAGGATATACATTAGGTAAATGTTAAAAGACTATAGGAACTCAAACCTTCTTCGCTCTTAGTGGTTCATTTCACATTGTTATTAACTACATTTCAAACACTTTTTAGATTATTCCAAAAATATATCATACTAAAGATAATACCAATAACACCTCCTATAAAGCACCACTATTTTCATATCTAGTAAAGAATTTTGAAAGTTTCTCTTATGTCTCTTTAACTGTTTGGACCCATAAGCCACCACATGCCCATCAGAGACATGAAATATTCAAATCATGACTCCATATACATCACAATATAATCCATACTCATTATCCATCCCATTATTAGTTAATATTGGTGTTTTAATTAATCTCCCATTATGATCTTAGAAGAATATCTCGTTAACATCTATAAGTAAAAGAACCATACCACATTCTTATTTAAGGAATTCTTAGAACTTCCAATCAGGAAGAATCATAGTTGACCCTCTGGTAATAAATGGAAATTACCAACCAATTCTACACTATTTTAATTATTCATTTACTACTCTCAAAACTCATTAGGGTGGGTCTTCACTACTACCTTGTATCATAGAGGCTTCCCATATATGGATTTGGGTTTTTGGGTGATGTGTTGATAACAACACCATAACTAGGGAATTGACTGGTGAGTTGGATTAATCATCACCATGAACTATCCTAAGAAAAGATCTCAGTTATAGGATGATTCATCAGGGAGGTAAACCATATATATTGTCATATCCTCATTTATGACCTTACAAACCTAGAAGAAGGAAGAATTATTCAAAATGTTGGTTCCCATAGTTATGAATCTATACTAAAAATTATATTGTTTACCAATGATTGGGTTGGGCTTCGTGGATGGATCTATGCCCTGAAGGTGTTTCCGGCATGGACTGGGGTTGGCCCTTCAAAGTGCACTAAAAACATATATATTTTGATATAAGCTAAGGGTACTTGAGTTATATGAATTGTTCTAGGTATCATAGTATTAATTTATCTTCAACAAGAAATTCATCTCAAAACCTAATCAGTAATTGGATAAACTACACGAAAATTTTCTACATAGTGCATGATGTGGTAAAGATAAGCCTCTAAGAATAGTTTCATCATTACTTCATTTATTGTTTCCCTATTTTTCTTGTTATAACCATTCCTATTCTTCTTCTTTCATATTTTTCTCCACATACCTCCATTTTCACATTTTTTAAGTGTCCTATTTTTCATTATTATACTACTCCAAATCTTATAGTGAATCTTTTTCACGGGTTGGGGATGGTGGAATAGTAGATGAATGTATATTACTAGATGGGGTAATTCCTTTGGTTGATAAGTAATATTGTTTATTATCCATGGCTATAATGATATCTATAGTCTACTCCTCTAACATGGAAATTAAATTTGATGGTTATGGGTGATAGTATGATGAGATGTGGGTGAAAGTATAATGACCCAATATTAAAATAGATGAACTAGTTCACTACTACCCCAAGAGTGTACATTGATTCACTTGGGATGATGCCTATCACTTTGTGTATTGGTTTAATATGTGGGGCACAATTTTACAACTTTGAGTAAATTGATAAGATATAATTGAAATATCCTAAGAACTGACATGAAACCTTCATATACCATAAATTATTGAGAAAAATAAACAATTCATTTTTCTATAATTGTATAAAAATATAAAAGAAACACCAACATCACTATATAAATGCATTCAGAAATAATAAACCATATTTATATGTAAACAGACAATGAAAAACATGTGAAACTATACTAAGAAACATAACTAAAAATAGATGGGATATATTTTATGACATGATCTCCAACCATACATAGCCTCCATTCTCAAAATCACCTAATAGATAAACCAATTCCTGTGCCACTAAACATAAAATGGACCACAAATATCCAATAGATAACCATATACTTATTAAAACAAAATTGTACTTAGATCATTATAAGAATACTCATAATGGTAGCACCTGAGGAGCTGGATTCATGGAAAAGGTGGGTTTTTAGAGGAGGAGGGATTCGTAACATAGGTGGGGTTCGGCGGCAGGGGTCGGGTACATAAAGGAGGGCTTCGCTACGGTAGGATTAGGTGGCAGAGGAGGAAGATGAGGGCTTCACAGTGGTGGTGGTGGTGGTGGAAGATTTAGCATCAGAGGAGAAGGAGGTGGAGGAGGTGGTGGTGGGATTTGTAGCAGTAGAGGAGGGCTTCATGGCAGAGGTGGAGGAGTAGGAGGACGAGGAGTCGGCGGACGAGGAGGAGGTGGAGTCAGCAAGGTTTGGCTTCCACAAGAGTTTGAGTCATGCAATAGGAGGAAGAGGTTGTTGGGTATTTTTATAAGAGTGGAAAACCATTTTATCAGCACTAGCAAAAAAAGGGCTGATAAAGGTATGTTTTATCAGCATTAAAATAGAAAGTACTCATAAAACATCCATTTATCAGTTTTTTTAGTGCTGATAAAAGGTGTCTTTATCAGTGCTAAAATTTAACATTGATAAAAATTACATTTATCAATGGTTTTTTAGTGTTAAAAAAGGCATATCTTTATCAATGCTAAAAAAGCACTGATAAAACTATAATGATAATAAACTATTTATATATTTATATATGATTATAAAATCTTATGTATAATAAATATATATTTATTTATTAATAATAACAATGATACATAAATATAAATTTATTTACATTTTCATAGTTAATAAATAAATATTTATTTATAATTATAAATTTATAAATAAAAATATTTATATATATATAATTCTATATAATTAATATCTTTATTATAATTTTATAATTATTTAAATATATCTATATTTATTTTGAATTATATTAGTATATAACTATTATAATTTTATAATATTTTAATAACTATAAATATATACTTATTTATTTTAAATATATATTTATTACATATTTATTATAAATATATATTAATTATATATATATTTTAATTATAGTCATAAATATTAAGAAATTTATATATATATATTTAAATAATTATGAAAATCCAATAAATATATTAATTACTTATATTGTTATAATTTCATAATTATTTTAATAAATAATTATGAAATTATTAAAAATATATATTTCATTAATATATTTATTTCACTTTTACAAGTATTTAAATAAATATATATTTATATATTTATATTTATGACTATAAATAATTGTATATTTAATTATAATTATAATTAAAAAAATAAAAAATATATTTATTATAAATATATTTATTATTGTTTGATAATTATTTAAATATATATATATATTTATTTAAATAATTATGAAATTATAAAAAATATATATATAATTAAATATTTATTTTAATTTGATAATTATTTAATTATTTAAATATTTATTTATATTTATGAATAGAAATATATATATATAATAATAATAATAATAATTATAATAAATATATTTATTATAATTTTATAATTATTTACATATTTATATATATTTTATTTATAATTATAAATATATATATATATATATAATTGTTTTTATATATGTATCAATATATTTCCATAATTATATATATTTATAAAATTATAATTATTATAATTATAATTATTATAATTTTCTAATTATTTTAATACATATATATATATTTTAATTCTAATGATAAAATAAATATTTTTATAAATATTTTTTTTATAATTATAAATATATTTATATGTATATATATATATACATGTTTTAAAGAAGGGATCATTTCCTCTTGTCGATGAAAATTTGGATGCCTTTCTGAAAAGATTGACGTTGGGCATGAACTCTTTAATTGTGATGCTTGTTCTTCCCAAGGGTGTTAAGCCATAGCACCTTGAGGATCTTGTTGGGTGCATATCCTCTCTCTGGGGGTTCAAGAACTGGAGGTGTGTCTCCCTAGGTCAAGGATTTTTCCATTATTTTTTTCTTTTGGATGATCTTATTGCTCACACATGGTCCTTTAGTTCTCTTTCTCTGAATCCCGAGACATTTCATCTCTATGATGGACTCTGGATTTTGATCTATCAAAAGTTAAAAACTCCTTTACACATGTATGGGTGAGATTATATGGTTTGAATTTTATTCTTTGGCATCCTAAAAGTTTACATGACATTACGATGGTATTTGGTGTTCCCATTCAATTGTATAACAAAACTGAAAACATCAGGTATGGGCACATTGTAAGAATGTTGGTGGAGATTGACCTTTTCTCCACTCTTATTTAGAAGGTGACCCTCTCAACCCCATCTGATAACATCAATATAACTGTGAGGTATCAAAAATATCTATAATTTTGTCATCTGTGTTGTTCTGTTGGTCACTTTAATGATAAATGTATGAAGAAGACCAATGAGAGTGTTCTCTTGTAGGATAAAAAGGACTCTACCCCCTCGAATAAAGGGGAAAAAATGGCCCCATAGATCCTGATCTTGGGGTATCAGCTGCTCAACCTTCTGAGGCTATTGTTGATAATTTTGATCAACAAATGGTTCATACGGGTTTTGATGGAGATTAGAAGGTCTCCCTTGTTGCCTTTATGGCCCCTAACTTTGTTGAGCTTTTGGTGGAGGACTCAGACCTTAACACTAGAAGAGATACACCAAATCTTGAGCGATTTTAAGATGATATGGAGGGATAGACTACGTGTAGGAAAAAATAATGGGCTGAGATTGCTGTTGGAGTTCCTAATCTTGTAGTGTAGGAGCACTCCTCATCACGGAAAGGAAAAAAACAAAATAGAGATTGATTCTTCCCCATCATTGAATGAGGGACTTCCTCTCATGGAATCACAGTCAGAAAGGAGGTTCTAAAAGTAGTTTGGCATCAAAACTGTAAAGACCTGTAAAATTCAAGGGAAATTTTTTCTTAATTTTCATTAGAATTTTACAAGAGCGCGGTTTCAGACGGAACCTGATTCCGAGGCCCGGAGTGCCCAGAATCATTTTCCGAAGTTTGGCTCGGGTACGTTCAGTGAACGAACGAGCGGGAATTCCTAACTTTTGATCCGGTGCTCGGAATTGAAATCTGAGGGCACCGATGAACTCGCAGCGCCGATATTCGCTTAAAGAAACCTTTTCGGAAGTTGCGTTTGTTGCGGGTCGAAAGATAGTTTTTGGGTTTTTAGTTTAAGTTAAATAAAATTTGTGAAGAACAAATTTTACTTTAACTTGATAAATCCTACCAAAGGGGGTTGGAAGTGGGACCCACATCCACTTAACCTCCCTTGGGAGGATTAAGTGTGGTGGGGCCCACACGAAGCTCCCAACCTTTCATCTTCTCCCAACTCCCTTAACCCCTCTTTAATGACTTGAGTTATTTAATTATGGAGTTGATCTTTTTGAATTTCAAACCTTTGAAATTCTTTTGTTAGGTTTGTAAATAAAATAAGCTCTTATTTTATTTTGTTGGGTTAGAACACTTTGGCCACCTTGAGAGCTTTTTGGGAGCTTTTCTTCTTCTTCTTCAACTCTGATGAAGAACACGAAGAACCTTCGAACTTGACGTAGAACGCTCAAGTTCCGACGAAGAACGCCGCTCCGCTCTTCTTCGTCTTCCGTGACAACAAGAGGGAACGCCGCTTCCTCCTCGGATTCCCTTCATCGACATAAGAAGTTTCGCCAACGACGTATCACATCGGACGCATCTCTTCGTCAACGGATTTGACGGACGACGACCGCGACGCCCGACCTCCGCGATGTTGTCTTCCGCGGACGTTGACAAATCCTCGAACTAATACCGAAGGTAGGGGTTGTTGATTTATTTGATTAACTATTCCATTCTTGATCGTGGATTTAGCATGTCTAAACGTGAGGCAACTGAATATTTTAAGTTGTGTTTTAACGTGAGGGGGCCGGACCGCATGAACACGGCCGAACCCCCTCCTTCGTTCTTGGTGTTTATTTTGCAGATGAATCAAGGGGCATGGTGCCGTCGCACCACGCGAATATTCGCTTAAATCTTTTGCGCGGCGCCGTCGCGCCGCGTCGTGGAAGGACCATCAAGAACGCGACGCCATCGCGCCGCGTCAAGGGGAAATCGAAGGCGCGGCGGAGGGGCGCGGTGCCGTCGCACCGCGCCGGACGACGAACACCGCGGCCGGTTCCGGGCCGCGGCGGAATGAGAAGACCGGCGGTCGGGCCGCCGGCGTCGGAAGCCGAAGAGGGGACCGGAATTTCCGGTCCCGTTGGAGAAAACCGGCCGGCCAGCAGGCCGGCCGGATGGCAATAAACCGGGGGAAATTAATCCCCCGGCCGGCTCACAAAACCCCCCTCATTATGAGGGGGGTGGTTTCCATGAAAGGGGGGGGGGGGCAGCAGCCCCCCGGTTTTTCTTCAAGCCGGCCCCCATGTGGGGGCCGTTTTTCTTGCAAAGGGCGCGGCACAAGGCCGCGCCGCCATCCCAATCAGCGGGGGGCTTCCCCCCCCCCCCCCCCCCCCGCGTGCTGCCTCCATGCCACCGTCGGGCCGCCGCGCCACCGCCGGGCTGCCGCGCCAACGCCGGGCCGCCGCGCCACCGCCGCGCCGCCGGCCGGCCGGGCCGGGTCAGAGCCGGGTCGGGTCGACCCAGGGGGGGGGGGGTCGGGCCGGGTCGACCCGGACCCGGACCCCCCGTTTCGAATCAGTTTCGGTCTTTTGGCCATAACATGAGCCTCGGACCTCCGAATGACGAACCGTCTGCGGCAACGCGATCCTTGGATCGAGATGGTCGTTTCGGTATATCGCACTCAAGGTTTCGGTTTACTTTGACTTCGGCCGGGTTGGTTCGTTCACGAAACCAACCGGGCCTTCGGAGCGGAAACGCTCATATCTTGAGCTACGGACGTCCGATTGACGTGCTGTCAGCTGTGTTGTGTTCCTCTTAGTGAGACGGATCTTTTGGCATACTCTGCCTGAGGTTTGGACGCAGGTGGAGTACGGTCGGGTTGGTTTTTCCTTAAAAACCAACCGGGCCCCGGGGACGAAAATGCCAATAACTCTCAGACCGGGCGTCCGATCGACGCGCCATCTGTTGCGTTGAGTTCCTGTTGACGATACGGAACTTTTGGATACATCAACTCTGGTCTTTGTAACAGTTGATGTATCAGCCTCTCGGCTCGTGGAGCGGACCCTCCGAACGAGCTTGCTGTGTGCGGGAACCCTAGTGCTGGCTGCGACTGCTACTACTGCTACTGTGACTGTGACGACGACAGTACAGAGATCCTGTGTGGATTCGACGACGACGACTACAGCACTCAGCGATCCTACGTGGGTCAGTGCTACAGGTCCTGTGTGGGCCCGATCCTGTGTGGGTCCGATCCTGTGTGGGTCTTTGCGCTCAGCAGTCCTGTGTGAACCAGCGCCTACAGGTCCTGTGTGGTCCCGATCCTGTGTGGGTCTTTTGCGGGGGTTAGTTACCTATCGATCCTTCGTGGGTCTGACGACTTCGATGGATCAGTGATCATCTTTATCGTCCTTTGAAGAAGTATACCTGTGTGAGCTGAAACCTATTGCTTTCCTGTGTGGATTGTGTTGTGCAATCCTGTGTGGATTACGTTTTGCTTTCCTGTGTGGAATACGTTTACTTTCCTGTGTGGACTGAGTTGTACTTGGGCTCGGAGGTTGGAGCGTATTTGAAATTGATGACTTAGGTATATGTATGGGCATATATCTAAGCAGTTTCGATTGTTACTTCATGATTGTACCTTTCTTCGTGGTTATCCTTTATGGATTTTGAGAGACCTTCAGGAGTCTCGGGGTCCCTACTGAGTAGCTTATACTCACCCCTGCACGGGCTTTGCCCGCACTACGTTGTGTTGGTTGCAGACGACAGACAACGTTGATCTTAGCTGAGGCTGCCAGAGCAGGACGGTACCCGGAGGTGGACCACTAGGCGGGACGTGCTCGGAGCGGACGGCGGGACCCGTGGAGCAGAGGAGCTATCTGTACCCACCCTTCAGGTGGGATTTCCAGTGGACAGCTCGGTGTAGCGGCTTTACTTTTCAGTTGTTGTTCTCCCTTTCGAGTTGTACTTTACTTTCAGTTTGGGTTTGTATTCTGGCCCATTTACTTTTCCACACTTTCAGTGGTACTCTGCTTTTTTTAGTGTTTACTTTCCGCTTGCTTACTCTGTGGTGTTTGTTTACTTTACAAAGGCAATGCCTTCCCTTTTTACCAGGATTTACGCCTTGGTGCTAGTCGCCAGCCCCTGGCCTATGGAAGGCGGGCTTGGGGTAGTCACGGCACGGACCCCGAGGACGGGTCGTGACAAATTGGTATCAGAGGAGTTCGGTTCTACCGCGAACTCTGATCTTTTCTATGTGAAGCAATAATGTTTAGCGTATTGAGTGTGGTTATTAGTCCAGGGAGTCCAGTGTTGGTGCGGCGGCCAACGTATCCGTACACCAGGACCCTGACTTCTGATTTCCGACTTAATGCACGAAAACATTAATTGCGTGTCTGTTTCAAAGTTTTCTTTGTGATTACTTATATCAGCTCACCAGGTATACTGTTCTGACCGTGGCGCACCTATTTCCTTTTCAGGATGGCCCCACGACGGCAGCCAGCTAGGGTTCCGAGAGTCGAGCGTGACGACAGCCCACTGAGCGACGAGGCCTTAGTGCAGGGCCCTTTGTCAGCAGTGGCACCGGCGGTAGCTCTACCCGCCGAGCCCCCGATACTTCCAGCAGCAGCCGCTGACGATGCACGTCGTCTCAGCGCACTGCATGAGTTTTAGCGCCAGCGACCGCCCAGGTTTTGCGGGGAGACGGATCCCCAGGCAGCAGAGGACTGGCTAGAGGCAGTGGTTCGAGTGTTTAGGCTAGTGAGGACACCAGCAGACCTCATGGTGATCCTCGCTGCGAGCCTGCTACACGCAGCAGCAGGACGATGGTGGAGATTGATGCTCCAGGTACACGATGAGGCATCTCTACTTTGGACGGACTTTGAGAGCCTCTTCCGCTCGGAGTTCGTCCCAGCCACCCTTCTTCCGGTGCGTATCCAGGAGCTTCTACAGCTGCGGCAGGGCAGCATGACGGTCGCTCAGTACTCGGCGAGATTTACCGATCTATCGCGCTACTCGACCGACATGGTACGGGACCCATTCTTCCGGGCCTGGACCTTCGAGCAGGGTTTGAGACACGAGATCAGGGCATCACTGATCTCCCTCAGCATACCGACTCAGACAGGAGTACTGGAGCGGGCCCTTCTGGTCGAGAGCTTCCTTGTTGAGTCTACACCAGCACAGAGACCCACCGCAGGGCGGCACGTGGCAGAGTCATCTGCAGCAGGCAGTCGACGGATGACTCAGGGGTCCAGACAGACCAGACCTTCGGGCAGACGACCTCAGGACACTAGCTCAGCAGTGCGGGGCACACAGCGCGGAGCCAGTCTTTTGAGAGGCAGACAGTGCTACTCGTGCGGCGGGCAGGGCCACATGGCTCGTGATTTCCCGACCCGTCGTGCCGAGAAGCAGCAGTCAGTTGATGGACCACCGAGGCAGAGGCAGAGGGTCGACCGTGGCGGTCCGCAGGGAGGAGGCGGACAAGGCAGAGGAGCTGGACGAGCAGCCGGTGGTGGGCGACGCTTTGAGGCTCTTCCACCACCACCACCAGGAGGTCCACCCCGACCACAGGGAGCTGGCGGGCAGCGACATGCACAGCTCCAGGAAGCAGAGGCCTACGACCACGGCGCACCCGAGATGATTCGAGGTACTATCTGTGTCTACTCCACCCTTGCTGCAGTTCTTATAGACACAGGAGCGAGTCACTCTTTCATAGCCGCTGCCCTTGTTCGGAGCTCGGAGATTCCGACAGAGCTGTTGGCTCGATCCTTACGGCTAGAGACTCCTACGGGAGCAGACTCGACGATTACGCACTGGTGCCGGAAGTGTGAGCTTACTCTAGGAGGTGAGAGCTTCGGCTGGGAACTTCTTGTAGCAGCGTCGAGGCCTTACGACGTCATCTTGGGCATGGATTGGCTGTCTACGGTCCATGCACAGATTGACTGTTTTAGGCGCAAGGTGCGATGTGTACGCACCGACGGGAGCAGGTTCACCTTCACCGGCGAGAAGGGAGCCTTAGCAGCACAGGATGGACTTCCGCGAAGGAGAGGACAACCCATCACCCATCAGTTGGCTAGCCTTATCCTTGGAGCAGTTGACGTGCGGAGTCCTGGTTTTCCTGCAGTGGTGGATCAGTTTGCGGACGTTTTTCCCGATGATGTTCCAGGGCTACCTCCTCGCAGAGAGGTAGACTTTTATATTGACTTGTACCCCGGGACAGCCCCGATATCCACTCCAGCATATCGGATGGCCCCCGCCGAGCTTCGAGAGCTACGGGTATAGTTGGAGGACTTGCAGGGCAAGGGGTTCATCCGACCCAGTGTTTCACCCTGGGCTTCCCCGATATTGTTCGCCAAGAAGGAGGACGGGAGCTTGCGACTTTGTGTTGACTATCATCGCCTGAACCAGGTGACAGTGAGGAACAGGTATCCGCTACCGAGGATTGATGACCTCTTTGATCAGCTCAAGGGAGCGTGGTGGTTCTCAAAGATAGACCTCAGGTCAGGCTATCATCAGCTCAGAGTCAGAGATGAGGATGTGCAGAAGACAGCCTTCAGATGTCGGTATGGCCACTATGAGTTCTTGGTTATGCCATTCGGTGTAACCAATGCTCCAGCAGTGTTCATGTCTCTCATGAACAGGATCTTTCAGCCATACCTCGATCGGTTTGTCGTGGTCTTCATCGACGACATTCTGATTTACTCTACGACAGAGGAGGAGCACGCCTATCACTTGCGAGTTGTTCTTGACACACTCCGAGAGCACCAGCTTTATGGTAAGCTCTCAAAGTTCCAGTTATGGATACGTAAGGTCCACTTCTTGGGACACGTTATCTCTGAGGCGGGAGTTGCAGTGGATCCCGCGAAGATTGAGGCTGTGTTAGCTTGGGAGCCACCCAGGAGCGTGACTGAGGTTCGGAGTTTCTTGGGACTAGCTGGATACTGTCGGAGATTCGTGCCAGACTTATCTAGAGTTGCGGCATCACTCACAGCTTTGACGAAGAAGGGGAAACCCTTCGTATGGTCAGACAGGTGTCAGCAGAGCTTCCAGGAGCTGAGACAGAGATTGACCTGCGCACCTATCTTGAGGTTTCCTGAGGAGGGAGTAGGGTACGTAGTCTACTGCGATGCATCAGGGACCAGACTCGGTTGTGTTCTGATGCAGGAGCGGGCAGTGATCGCCTATGGATCACGTCAGTTGAGGTCGCATGAGCAGAACTACGCTACCCATGACCTGGAGTTAGCATCAGTGGTCTTCGCTCTGAAGACATGGCGACACTACCTGATGGGCGAGCGCTTTACAGTCTTTTCCGATCATCAGAGTCTCAGGTATCTCTTCTCGCAAAAGGACCTGAACCTGAGACAGCGGCGATGGCTCGAGTTCCTCCAGGACTATGACTTTGAGATAGTCTATACTCCTGGGAAGGGGAACGTAGTAGCCGATGCCCTCAGCAGGAGGACGGGCATTCAGCTACTTGAGGAGGCGACGGAGCAGCTAGCCTCTTTGCAGATATCCTTCGTGGATAGAGATGGAGCAGCCTTCCTTCAGTCTCTCACAGTCACTCCTCCACTACTGCAGCGAGTCAGGGAGGCACAGCGTGGGAACGTTGACTGTGAGACACGGCGTGCACAGATATCCTCGGGACAGGCACCTGATGGTTTCTCCCTTGGAGCAGAGCACGACATCCTTTTCAGAGGACGTACCATGGTACCAGTCGCTTTGAGAGAGGAAGTGCTGAGAGAGTTTAACACTTCTCCTTTGGCAGTGCATCCTGGAGTGGCGAAGATGTACCAGGACCTTAGACGACAGCACTGGTGGCCGGGCATGAAGAAGGCAGTAGCAGAGTTCGTTTCTCGATGCCTCACCTGCCAGCAGGTGAAGGCAGAGCATCAGGTACCAGCAGGCTTGGTACAACCCTTGGAGGTTCCGGAGTGGAAGTGGGACGACATATCTATGGAATTCGTGACTGGACTTCCACGTACTTCCAGAGGTCACGACTCCATCTAGGTGATTGTTGACCGACTCACCAAGTCGGCACATTTCTTACCCATCAGAGAGCAGGGCTCAGTAGAGAGCTTGGGACGTCTCTACGTTCAGGAGATTGTGCGGCTCCACGGCGTGCCATCATCTATCATCTCCGATCGAGATGCTCGCTTTACTTCCCAGCTTTGGAAGGGGTTACAGGAGGCGTTCGGGACGCAGCTACGTCTGAGCATAGCCTTTCACCCTCAGACGGATGGTCAGACGGAGAGGACCATTCAGACTCTCGAGGACATGCTCCGCGCATGTGTTCTCGACTTTGGTCATAGCTGGGAGGACCACCTACCCTTGGTGGAGTTTGCGTACAACAACAGCTACTACTCCACCATCGGGATGGCACCGTACGAGGCGTTGTACGGCCGACCTTGTAGATCTCCTTTGTGCTGGACAGACCCCGGAGAGTTAGCACTAGTGGGACCGGAGATGGTCCAGGCCACGACAGAGAAGGTCCAGGTCATCCAGGAGCGGATGAGGACAGCTCAGAGCCGACAGAAGTCATATGCTGACAGGAGGCGGAGGCCACTAGAGTTCGAGGATGGCGACCACGTCTTCTTGTGGGTCTCACCTCGACGTGGTATTCGGAGATTTGGCTGAGGAGGCAAGTTATCTCCGCGCTTCATCGGACCCTTCCAGATTCTCAGCAGGATTGGTGAGGTGGCTTATTGTCTGGCTCTACCACCTCAGTTGCACCGGGTGCACGACGTCTTCCACGTGTCTCAGCTGAGGAGATACGTGCACGACCCGACGCACATCATTGACCATGGGGAACTTGACGTTGACGATGGGGCGACTTTTACGGAGGTCCCGGTGGAGATAGAGGATCGACAGGAGCGGGTCCTGCATGGGCGATCGATTCCTCTTGTGCGCATCAGATGGCAGCACGGGAATCTCCAGGAGAGCACATGGGAGCGAGAGGATCAGATGCGTGCTCAGTACCCTCATTTGTTTCCCTAGTTTTTGATGTATCTTTACGGGGACGTAAATCCCTGAGGTGGGAGTAATGTAAAGACCCGTAAAATTCAAGGGAAATTTTTTCTTAATTTTTTTTAGAATTTTACAAGAGCGCGGTTTCAGACGGCACCTGATTCCGAGGCCCGGAGTGCCCGGAATCATTTTCCGAAGTTTGGCTCGGGTACGTTCAGTGAACGAACGAGCGGGAATTCCTAACTTTTGATCCGGTGCTCGGAATTGAAATCTGAGGGCACCGATGAACTCGCAGCGCCGATATTCTCTTAAAGAAACCTTTTCGGAAGTTGCGTTTGTTGCGGGTCGAAAGTTAGTTTTTGGGTTTTTAGTTTAAGTTAAATAAAATTTGTGAAGAACAAATTTTACTTTAACTTGATAAATCCTACCAAAGGGGGTTGGAAGTGGGACCCACATCCACTTAACCTCCCTTGGGAGGATTAAGTGTGGTGGGGCCCACACGAAGCTCTCAACCTTTCATCTTCTCCCAACTCCCTTAACCCCTCTTTAATGACTTGAGTTATTTAATTATGGAGTTGATCTTTTTGAATTTCAAACCTTTGAAATTCTTTTGTTAGGTTTGTAAATAAAATAAGCTCTTATTTTATTTTGTTGGGTTAGAACACTTTGGCCACCTTGAGAGCTTTTTGGGAGCTTTTCTTCTTCTTCTTCAACTCTGACGAAGAACACGAAGAACCTTCGAACTTGACGTAGAACGCTAAAGTTCCGAAGAAGAACGCCACTCCGCTCTTCTTCGTCTTCCGTGACAACGAGAGGGAACGCTGCTTCCTCCTCGGATTCCCTTCGTCGACATAAGAAGTTTCGCCAACGACGTATCACATCGGACGCATCTCTTCGTCAACAGATTTGACGGACGACGACCGCGACGCCCGACCTCCGCGACGTTGTCTTCCGCGGACGTTGACAAATCCTCGAACTAATACCCAAGGTAGGGGTTGATGATTTATTTGATTAATTATTCCATTCTTGATCGTGGATTTAGCATGTCTAAACGTGAGGCAACTGAATATTTTAAGTTGTGTTTTAACGTGAGGGGGCCGGACCGCATGAACACGGCCGAACCCCCTCCTTCGTTCTTGGTGTTTATTTTGCGGATGAATCAAGGGGCATGGTGTCGTCGCACCACACGAATATTCGCTTAAATATTTTGCGCGGCACCGTCGCGCCGCGTCGTGGAAGGACCATCAAGAACGCGACGCCATCGCGCCGCGTCAAGGGGGAATCGAAGGCGCGGCGGGAGGGGCGCGGTGCCGTCGCACCGCGCCGGACGACGAACACCGCGGCCGGTTCCGGGCCGCGGCGGAATGAGAAGACCGGCGGCCGGGCCGCCGGCGTCGGAAGCCGAAGAGGGGACCGGAATTTCCGGTCCCGTTGGAGAAAACCGGCCGGCCAGCAGGCCGGCCGGATGGCAATAAACCGGGGGAAATTAATCCCCCGGCCGGCTCACAAAACCCCCCTCATTATGAGGGGGGCGGTTTCCATGAAAGGGGGGGGGGGGCAGCAGCCCCCAGGTTTTTCTTCAAGCCGGCCCCCACGTGGGGGCCGTTTTTCTTGCAAAGGGCACGGCACAAGGCCGCGCCGCCATCCCAATCAGCGGGGGGCTTCGCCCCCCCCCCCCCCCCCCCCCCCGCGTGCTGCCTCCATGCCACCGTCGGGCCGCCGCGCCACCGCCGGGCCGCCGCGCCACCGCCGCGCCGCCGGCCGGCCGGGCCGGGTCAGACCCGGGTCGGGTCGACCCGGACCCGGACCCCCCCGTTTCGAATCAGTTTCGGTCTTTTGGCCATAACATGAGCCTCGGACCTCCGAATGACGAACCGTCTGCGGCAACACGATCCTTGGATCGAGACGGTCGTTTCGGTATATCGCACTCAAGGTTTCGGTTTACTTTGTGTTCGGCCGGGTTGGTTCGTTCACGAAACCAACCGGGCCTTCGGAGCGGAAACGCTCATATCTTGAGCTACGAACGTCTGATTGACATGTCGTCAGCTGTGTTGTGTTCCTCTTAGTGAGACGGATCTTTTGGCATACTCCGCCTGAGGTTTGGACGCAGGTGGAGTACGGTCGGGTTGGTTTTTCCTTAAAAACCAACCGGGCCCCGGGGACGAAAATGCCAATAACTCTCAGACCGGGCGTCCGATCGACGCGCCATCTGTTGCGTTGAGTTCCTGTTGATGATACAGAACTTTTGGATACATAAACTCTGGTCTTTGTGACAGTTGATGTATCAGGCTCTCGGCTCGTGGAGCGGACCCTCCGAACGAGCTTGCTGTGTGCGGGAACCCTAGTGCTGGCTGCGACTGCTACTACTGCTACTGTGACTGCGACGACGACAGTACAGAGATCCTGTGTGGATTCGACGACGACGACTACAGCACTCAGCGATCCTACGTGGGTCAGTGCTACAGGTCCTGTGTGGGCCCGATCCTGTGTGGGTCCGATCCTGTGTGGGTCTTTGCGCTCAGCGGTCCTGTGTGAACCAGCGCCTACAGGTCCTCTGTGGGCCCGATCCTGTGTGGGTCTTTTGCGGGGGTTAGTTACCTATCGATCCTTCGTGGGTCTGACGACTTCGATGGATCAGTGATCATCTTTATCGTCCTTTGAAGAAGTATACCTGTGTGAGCTGAAACCTATTGCTTTCCTGTGTGGATTGTGTTGTGCAATCCTGTGTGGATTGTGTTGTGCAATCCTGTGTGGATTACGTTTTGCTTTCCTGTGTGGAATACGTTTACTTTCCTGTGTGGACTGAGTTGTACTTGGGCTCGGAGGTTGGAGCGTATTTGAAATTGATGACTTAGGTATATGTATGGGCATATATCTAAGAAGTTTCGGTTGTTACTTCATGATTGTACCTTTCTTCGTGGTTATCCTTTGTGGATTTTGAGAGACCTTCAGGAGTCTCGGGGTCCCTACTGAGTAGCTTATACTCACCCCTGCACTGGCTTTGCCCGCACTACGTTGTGTTGGTTGCAGACGACAGACAACGTTGATCTTAGCTGAGGCTGGCAGAGCAGGACGGTACCCGGAGGTGGACCACTGGGCGGGACGTGCTCGGAGCGGACGGCGGGACCCGTGGAGCAGAGGAGCTATCTGTACCCACCATTCAGGTTGGATTTCCAGTGGACAGCTCGGTGTAGCGGCTTTACTTTTCAGTTGTTGTTTTCCCTTTCGAGTTGTACTTTACTTTCAGTTTGGGTTTGTATTCTGGCCCATTTACTTTTCCACACTTTCAGTGGTACTCTGCTTTTGTTTAGTGTTTACTTTCCGCTTTCTTACTCTATGGTGTTTGTTTACTTTACAAAGGCAATGCCTTCCCTTTTTACCGGGATTTACGCCTTGGTGCTAGTCGCCAGCCCCTGGCCTATGGAAGGCGGGCTTGGGGTAGTCACGGCACGGACCCCGAGGACGGGTCGTGACAAAAACAATACATGGAAATGAAGTTGTCATCCAAAAAACTATGGCCCTAGATGTGGTAGAGATGAATGGGTTGGGCAAGGCCGAGCTAAGCTCACTCTAGAGCAGGTTAATCTCAGAGAAAAGTACTTAGTACTTTTCTATTAGAAGAATTCCCAATTGGAATGAGAACCTACCAATTATATCTTAGATCATAATTATGGGCATGATTCTCAGTCTCCTCTTTTCTAGTGTTTTGGATGAGGGCTTGACTTTGTTTAACCCCATCCTCTTTCTTTCTCATGTGTTATCTTTAATTTTTTATTAATTTGGTAGAACCAGGTTCTTCTGGATCCTAGACCTTTTTCAATATATATATATATATATATATATTTATATATTTTAAAATTATAATAAATTTATTTATTATAATTTTATAAAAAGTTTATATATAATTATTAATATAATAAATATATTTATCATTTAAAAATTACAATAAATATATATATTTATTTATATTTATAATTATAAATATACATATATATATATTTATTTATAATTATAAATATAAATAAATATATTTAACACGTATTTAAATATAATTATAAATATAATAAAAAATATATCATTTAAAGAAATTATTGTAATTTTATAATTATTTAAATATATATATAATTATAATTATAAATATAATTTAAAAAGTAATTATATATAAGAAAATATTTATAATTATAAATATAATAAATATATTTATCATTTAAATATATTGATCTTGATTTTATGTATATTTATGTGAACATAATTGCTTCATGGGAACATGAATGAATCATATACACCGAGTAAAGTATAGATCTCAAAAGAAATAAGTCATCATATATATGGACAAAATGAATAGTAATGAGTGTGTAATGTATAAATGAACATTCATGATGAATAAATAACATATGAACATCAATTATATTCACGCGTCAATTGAAAAAATTCATTGGCAACATTTATTTATTTAATTATATATATAATTTTAATTATAATTATAATTATACATATTTAAAAGTATTTATATATAATTATAAATATATATATATATATATTAAAAAATTATTTATATATAATAATAAATATATAAATATAATAAATATATTTATTATTTACTGAAATTTATTATATATATTTGAATTATTAAAAATATATATTAATTATAATCATGATTTTTTATTCAATGTATAAAAATAAACATTATTTTTTAATATAAATATAATAATTTTACATAAATTAATAATATTTTTTATTAAAAACTTTTATCTGTGAAAAAAAGAATTGGAAAAGGTAAGATTTATCAGCGCTTTTAGCTAGAGCTAATAAATGTCCTCCTTTTATTACTGCTTTCTGATTAGCGCTGATAAAACATGGTGCATCCCTTTCCTGGATTTGTGGTAGTGAGGTTTTGAGTGAAGTAGTTTTATTATTATAAAAAAACCAAATCATAACCTAATGTTGATTCTCAAGAAGTAAAATATTAGTGAAATAATCTAAGTTTAATGACTACTATTATTCATGCTTTTTAAATATTAATAAATAGTTATCACATCATGATTGTTTTTATTGATGATATAGTATGTGATGATGTCCTAACATCACATATTACATTAACAGATCATATCAATTTATTTCTATGATGAGTGATTGATTCATCACGTCTGAAAATCTACTCAGACGAAAAATGTTCACCTCAGACCTCATCACATAGCGAAGTCTATCCAAAAAATGCCTCGCCCAAGATATCTCACCAATAACTAAATATGGGGAAAAGTGTTGTAGGTTGGTGAAATGTTCAGCATATTCCATCACTGACATGTCTTCCTGTGTCAAATCCAAGAATTCATGATCCTTCTCATCCCTTAGCTTCTTTGGATAGAAGTGGCTCAAGAAATTCACCTCAAAGTCCTTCCAACATAACTCCTCTTACTTCCCATCCTACTCTAGAATATCCCACTAATGCTTGGCGGGTCCACATATCATATACACAATAAGATTCTCCCTCGTATATGTGGTAATCTCAAGGTGTTTGAATATCGTCTAGACTGACTCAATCCAGAACTCATCTTCCTAGGTGCCTCCCTCCCCAATGAACATAAGCAGATGTTGTAGCTGAATCTCTCTTATCAACTCAGACATCAAAGGCATGGTGCGAATAGACTCCCTTTCCATAAATTGCATGACCCTCAAGAATGTTTCATGTAGATGAACATCCATTTTATCCTCAATAGTAACATGAAGCTTCAGCTTAGTTGTTTTAGGAGCGTGCTGATTGACACTCTCCTGATTCTCAACTCGAAGATGACGAGGAGGCATTTTCTCTACTAGACAAACATACTCTATAGAACACTAGCTAAAAACAAATTATAACTCAAAAGGCAACAAAAACAAAGAACCACTACTTTGGGTATCTCAAAACATGGATTTAAAGTGTTTTAGCATGACATAATACTTCATTTCATTCTATTTATCGAATATACTGGGTATCTCATACCAAAATTCATTTAAGAAAATTATACGACACAAGCAATAAATTTGTCACTATCATGGACAATGCTTTTCAATATACATCCATATGTGCCTATCATGATTCATGCATACCCATCTCACAACATTCTAGGGCACAAGTATAAATCTCAAGAAAGAATAACATCACAAAGTAATAACATCACACAACGTGTAAATCAATCAGGCTGAAATAACATCAACTATAACATGAGAACTGTATAAAAAACTATCCCATCCCTAGGTACTTGGATTTTCCCCCATACATGAGTTAGCTACTCCCATAAACAAGATCATTACCAATTCCAAAAACATCATAGTCTATTTTCTATATCTTTTCCAAATATTAAAGCAACATAACTAAAAAACTTGATGCTCTGATATCACTTTATAACATCCCCTGATCTGAAACACTCTCACATGGAAAAATCGGGTTATTTACTGACCTCAAACGCACCTCCCTGTATGCTAGAGGCTTCTGACAAGAAGCTGGGGTGTGATATGTATAGTGGGGAGACTATACCCTGGGTATAGAGTAAAATACAGTGGAATAATCCATAATAATAAATATTAGAGTAACATAAAACAATAGAAAAAGTATATCATAGATCTAGGAAAATAAATCGTGCAACCAATAACCAATAATGATGAATCATGTAATGATAGGATGAGATCTATATAAATGTAAAACTTAAAACAATAGAAGAAAAAGAATCATTTAATACTAAATAATCCCCAAAGATCACAGTCATGAACCCCACATCAATCCAATATCTAAACTCTATCCCATCTAGCAAGAAAAAAATCATCAATAAGGTCATTTTCCCTTGTCTAAACATGCATCCATGTAATCTGCTCGGGTACCAAATAGTGGCCTAAATAGGTTATGAGTAAAACTCATTATTTAGACACCACCATGTCAAAATATAACCAGTTTGATAATAAGTGTATGTAATATGTGATAAACCAATGTATTTAATAATTAGTTAATATAATACATCAATCAACCTAATTCAACACCATACTATAATGTCTGTGAGCATGTAACAAAACCATTCCACTATATCCATATATCTATGGAAAAATCACAGAAATTAGGGCCAAGCTTGCTATATAAGCATTACAGCATTAGACTGGGAATAGTCCGCTCAATATAAGCATTACAACATGAGACAGAGAAGAACCTTTTCAATATAATCATTACATAATGGGAATGAGAATATCCCGCTCAATATAATCATTACATCATGGGACTAGTAAAATCCCACTCAATATGAGGATTACAACATGGGACTGGGGAGAACCCGCTCAATATAATCATTACAACTTGGGACTGGGCAGATCCTTCTCAATATAAGTAGTACAACATGGGACAGAGAAAATAATTCTCAATATAATCATTACATCATGGGAATGGGGATATCCCATTCAATATAAGCATTACAACATCAACTCATCAAGTCATAACAATAAGGATGTAATAATATCACATCATAAGTCTCACTGGTTAATTAATAAAATCACTATTTTTTCTTTCTATTACACTTTCATTTTGATCTAAAATGATCAATAGTCATATCGATATGAAATAAGTCATTACCTAGGTATTCTATATTAAGAAATCACCTAAGGTCTCATATCATGCTAAAAAAACCTTAAACCCATAGCCAAGTTCTTATTATTGAAAGGTTTTCTCCCCCCATGGGTATCCATAACCTAGGTTCCATAAATAATTAAATCCAGAGGGATCCAATCAATATTCCAATCCATGATTTACTATAGATCAACTGATCAAATTAAATCACATGTTACATTGGTGTAATCACAATTTTTAATTTAATTCAAAATTAAATAGACCATAGGGTTAGGTTCAAACACAAACATTTATCATAAATTTAGCCACACTAGTAATGGGTAACACTAATAGAAACAAGGGTTATGGGGATAAATAAAAGAAACAAAGATCACACAACATCTAGGTTAAACTAGATCCAACTATGGCCCAAATATTTCCAACATAATGATGGAGAACAACGGAAGTGAGGGGAAAACCTAACAGAACAACTCACCAAAGATTGAATGTGGAAATGGAATGTACTAAATGGAGGTAAGTAACCCAAAATCACCAAGATCACCTTAGGTTTCTAGAGGAGGAAGGGTTTCACTGAAATAAGGAAATAATCATACACACAAGAGGCTTAAAACCAATGGGGATGGGAATTACATGATGTGTAACCCTTTACCTGAATGGCCCTAAGACCTTCGTTTTTATTGATTTTTGATAACCCCCTTTCAAGGGATGAGGGGGAACACTTACAAGGCCTATATACGAAGTGATTACATGGACCATAGGCTTAAGAGACATTACATGACCCGAAGTTCTTAGTGAATTAAACCAGACTATAACTACAAGGAACTTCCCCTCCACATCATCTGCATCATAATGGTATCTCTCCACTTACACATGGCTATCTGGATAAGGATCCCATGAAAGCATAGGCTGGTCCTGATGGTGCAGCCATAACCTCCCATTCTTCCAAATCCATTGGTTCTGCTCTGGTGAGTGTGCCTGGTCTAAATCCTCCTTTGGGCTGCTCCTCTTTTGTAGAGTTTGTTTGGGGAAACTACATATAGACCAAAGGCCTTGAGGTGGTATTAAGGACTTAAAGGTTTCCCTAAATCCTTACTTTCCCTAAGGCCTAGGTGGCTCAAAGGCCTTAAGAACTCCAAACCCAAACCAGTGGCTCAAGGTGAATAGTTCTGGCTGCTACAGTACCAAACAGTACCTGCTACAATAACTACATAGTACTGCTGTAATACCCTTGTACAGTGTATAGTACTGCTACAGTACCTACTATAATGCTACCATAGTTCCTGGAAATATGCCTCTTCCTAGTTTTGAACCTGGATCTTGTGGATTCACTTAAGGATACCTCACTAACTTGGTTGAGTCTCATGTGTGATGTGTAACTCTTTCATGTCGTGTATTTTTCAACTAATGAGATATGCAAAAAATGTGTTACCTCAGTTTACAATTTAACCCTACTCAACTTTTACATGATGTGAATGGTTTACACGACATGTAACCACTTTATTCCATGTACAGGTTCACAACATTTTTCAGTTCATTTACACATCATGTAACACATTCACAGCATGTAAATGTCCAGTGGGCAGTTCTCAGACCAGTGTATGCATAATAGCCCCAAACACCTCCTAACCTTTATAAACTATGTAAAACCCTCATAAACCATTTAAAAAATTTATACCTAGACTCCATTAATTAAAACAAACATACATCCCTAAACATTAGGTTATTTCCCCCAACAAATGCTCTTCTTCTCTGAATAAGACTCATCCACTGAGGTTCGATGAAAAACTCAAAGAGGGACGTACCTAGAAAAAGATAATATCTTAAAAAAATTATATCTAATTATACAATTATATGTGAATATGTATAAATATGTGTGTGTGTGTAAATATTTAGGCATATAAATATATATGTAATGTATAAAATTTATATCAAAATATATAATATATAGACATATTTTAAAAATGTATTAAAAATAATCATATAAATAATGTGGAATTAATTATTATCTATTTTATTTAAAAAAATATCTAACCATTTTATTCACATTATAAAAATTTATGAATATATATATATACATACTTATACAAATGTTTATATAGTGTTTATATATACATATGTGTGTCTATTAATAAATAGATATATAAATCTATTTTTATATTATAATATATGTAAATAAATAATAATATATAACATATTTAAATAAACATAAGAATATATATATCACACACATACAAACATATATTTTATAAATGTATTTAAAAATAATTATAAAAAAATGTATGAATAGAAAAATGTATGTAAATAAAAAAATATAAATAAATAGAAATATCATAAAATATAGAAAAAATAAGACTTATGTCATGGTAAAGACAATAAAATAATAAAATAGAGGTACAAGGATAAAATATAGGGGTGTGTGCTGGTGAAGAGGAGTCTCAAAAGAAGAAAATAACTAAGGGGCATTTTGGTCATTAACTGGGGGGTCTAGGCTTAATGGGGGTGGGTGGCTGCAAAGTGATGGCAAAGGTGGGGCGAGACACTAATAGGGGGTGGAGAGCTCAAAATATTTTTTTTCAAAATTTATCATATCTTTTTTATCACTGATAAAGGATGACTTTTAACAATGCTTAGATTAACAGTACCTTTTAGTGCTTATAAATAATTTATCTAGTGAATTTAAAAGCATGATATGTAGTAGTGCTTCCTTGACTGGTGACATGAATGCATAAATTATTTCTGAGGTGTACTTCCTTCATGATAGTACTTTATTCAAATGATTTAAAAAATGAATAATCCTTGAAAACATGATCTATAAATATGAAATTAGGCCACCATACCATCTTTTTCAGTGTCATATTTACTTTGGATTTCATCACAACTGCATTTTCTCCTGACTTAATATTTTCAGTTGGTTTGTTCAATTTCTTTCGATGGAAAAGTTTCCTTGAAAAATTCCCTAGTTATCCATAGACAAATCACTCTCCTTTGTTCTTGGAAGGTTTTACATTCTTAATAAATTAATGACTTTCCTTCATGGAATGTAAGAAATAGATTTGTGGCACCTTTCCTTTAATGATATTAACCATTGAATCAAATTTTTAATCCATACACACATATCTCAACATGGATTATTTTTCAACGTGAAGAATATTTTGATATTATACTAATGAAAAAAAAGACTCACTCCAATTAATGTGTGATATAATAAATTCGTTCCTCATAGGTGGAAACTTATAAATAATCACACGGACTTGGAATGTTTCGTGTATTTTAATTTTATGGGAATTCTATTTGTTTCTGATGACTTGAAGTAAATAAAATTGTTCGAACACTAGCTTGTTATCAACCATAATTAAGTTAAGATATTTTACAATAAGATATTTATTGGTACTTCCTCAACTTTTTACTTGAATTTGATCATGTCCCATATCTCTTGAGAGGAATTTATTCAGAGAATGTAGTCATAAAGATGATTTGATAACATGTTGAGAAAAATTCATCGATGAAAAACCTTATTGTCTTCCGATTTTTTCATTTTACAAATTTTTTCTACTTGTTTCACGTCAATAAGAGTTTCATATAGATTTTGAGTGGGAATATTGAGGGTGGGAGGAATTTTTTGTTCAAGTATGTAAAAAATCTTTAACACTGTAGGAAGAAATTGCATCATGTCATACCATTGGAAGAAGTTATTTCCATTGAAATTGTCACGTTTTACTATATCATGGTTTATTAATTTATGATATCCAGAATCCATATTCTATTTTATACCTGTTTAAACCATTTTGAAAGTTAAAACTATGGTAAACCAAACAATAAATTATGAAATATGAAAACTTAACACTTTCAAGTGTGATGAGATCACTGTCCAAAAGTGTTTAATTTTCCCCCAATTAGTTGTTGTAGGGTCACAATAGAAATGTCCCTTTTGGATAGTATCAAATAGGTGAAGATCTTTATAAAAAAATTCACTATTTTCCTAGGATATTCAGGATTATAGATTCAGGGAGTTATAGAGAGGAATAGGGGATCATTATTTCTTGATGTTTTCACAAGATAATTATTTATAGATCAAAATTAATATCAAATTTACAAACTTGATCGCATTGAATATTCAAAGAATGTGTTCATTCATTAAAATGCCCACATTTCTTTAGGAGTTATTTTTGTGTGTCTGTATGTGTGTGTTTGTTTATGTTAGACTTCTATATGGGCCAGGTCTATTCGGTTCAAACTAGAAAAAATCGATCTATTTGTTAATCGGGTCTGGTTGGATCGACTATGACACAAAATGTTTACTAATCAGGCCTTGAAATAAAATTTAAATGAGCCTTAATGTATTATAAAATAAAATAAATTTTACATAAAATGATCTTTAATAAATATAAATGTTAAAACATTTTTAAAAATATAATTATAATATAACTTAATCAGGTTGGGTGGGTCACTTATTTGGTCACTAAATAAATCCTGAACCGGACCCTATTATTAATTAGGATTTTAAATTTAGTATTGTTTAAAATTGAGATTAAAAAATTACACCTTAATAAGCCTTTCTATCTAGTTGGGATTATTAGTCCAGACATGTCCTATGACCCATGTATAGGTCTATATATATCTAAAATGTATATAAAAATTTTACTAAATTAAATATTATAAATAATTTTCATATCATTTACTCAAATATTTATATTTTTTATGAAAAAATCCATTTTCCATGGCCCATATCTACTCAAATATATTTTATGAATAAAATTATAACATACCCGACCTGATAAAATTGAGTATGAGTACTTCCAAATGGGGTTAGAGTTTGGTTTGAGGTTTAATAATACTATTAGATTATTAATCAAGTCAATTTTAGAAATCCCAAATTTTAATATATATATATATATATATAGACACACACAATTTTAATATATATTTAGTTTCAAATTTAGGTTTTTAACATGTTTTACCCCTGGAACATGATAAAATAAAATAAATAAATAAATTTAAACACATATTTAAACCAATTTGGATATTAAATGAAAATTATATTATGTGTTTGGTTTCATTTTTGTGGGAACCTCTTGTTGTCATCCATAGTTTTAAGTTCAATTTTTCTAAATTTAGAAACTAAAACCAATATATGTAGTCTCAAAAAAACAAACAAAATAATGACATCAAAACACAAATATAAGAAAATCTAACACTTTCCAGTTCAATATTCACTCAAAACCCCTCATTCTCTAACACCCATAAACAAAAATCATTATTTATATGTGTTGGGATTCATTAAATTTATTGATGAGAGAGGAAAATTATTAATGAGTATATTTATATCAACATTAAAAGGGGATTGTCTCCCAAAATTAATGGATACTTAATTCTCAATATTAATGGATGGAATAATTGATGTTGACTACATTAATTGGTGACTATGTACTTGGTGTCTATATAAAGAGGATGCAGTAACATATTTCAAGGGTTTTCTGACAAGATGTAGTTGGAAAGGGAGACTTGAGAAGGGGTAGCCACGTTTACGATGGCCTGTGTGACACGATGAAGACGGAAAAATTTTCTTGTACATGTGGAGAGGTTCCAAGAAAGATGTTCAATATTTCATCCACCAGGAGAAATAAGGGAGCTACCGCATCAACAGTAGCATGTGCGGCACATCGTCGTTTAACAAGTATGAAGTAGTGGTGATGCAATTGATGAATGGGGTCACGTATCGAAATTCTTCTTAATAGTGGTGATCAGATGGTGTGTCCTGGTTCATGATCGGCGGTACATCATGATGGTGAGATCATTCAGGTGTCGCAAGCTGGTGTAACACTGACACATGTTTGAGTGAATATCTCAGAGGTAGCAACATTTCATTGATATAAGGGGGACATTTCATCACAGATTGATCATCTGATACATGGTGTTGGTGGGATGAATAGTCAGAGAGAAGATAGAGTCGTATCAAGGTGTGGTTTTCACATAAGTTTTTCTAGGCCATCATTGTAATTTATGTTTGGTAATTACTTGGATTCTTTTATTCTATGATTCATAATGGATATATTTTGGAATTTACTCATATTTTTTTAATCCTCTGAATGGGAGGGTTTTTCCACGTTAAAAAATCATGCATGTTGATTTCTATATTTTTCTTATATTGCTTCCATATTTTTTGGGTTTCTCACAATATTTTTAGAGAGTAATTTCCAGCCTGAAATCGATATTCTACCAATAAAGTTGTATTATAGGTGATGGTTTGGGCTTTCATTTTTTTGTGAGAATTTTTTGGAGGCTTCAAAGAGGATCGAAGATGCGTGCTTGAAGTAGAATAACATTTGGAAATTAAATAATAATGAGAGAGGTGATACAAATGTCAGATCAGGGGATATTGAGTAAGGGGAATGTTTTTTCTATAGGTGATCCAGATTATGTAGTGATCATGATTATGGGGGAGCCATATGTTTTTGGTTCATGTCTTGTTTAGTAGGATGGTGCAAATACAAATGTGGTGAAGATTTCGGCGTTTGGTTTTCTTTTTACAGGGGGGGTGATTTTATTTTTATTCAAAGTGAAAAAGTACATCGTCATATTTTCTGAAATTGATGATGGTTGGTGTGATACCAAACTATTTTTTTCCAATTGGGATTATTGGTTGTTTCCATTCATTGATATTTTGAAGGGGGAAATTGTTGGAATTCATCACATTTGTTGATGAGAGAGTAAAATTATTAATAAGAAGATTTATATCAACATTAATTGAGGATTTTATCCCAACATTAATGATTATTTAATTCTTGAAATTAATGGATGTAATAAAATATGTTGAATGCATTAATTGGTGATTATGGAAATGGTGTCTATATAAAGAGGATGTTGAAATATATTTCAATGGTGTGCCAGCAAGATGTTGCTAGCAAGGGAGACTTAGGAAGTCATTTCCATGTTTGCGGTGGCCTATGTGACATAACGACAGTTACACAATTTTCTTGTATGTGTGGAGAGGTTCTTGGAAAGATGTTCAATATGTCTTCCACCGGGAGAAAGAAGGGAGGTACCACGTCGATGATTGCATGTGTGGTACGGCGGTGTTTAACAGTTATGGAGTAGTGGTGAAGCAATTGATGATTGGGGAAATCTTTCGAAAGTCTTATTGATAGCGGTGATTAGATGGTGTGTCCCAGTTCATGATCAGTGTTACATCATGATGATGAGATCATTTAGGTGTCACAAGTAGGTGTGAGACTGACACATGTTTGGGTGAATATATATAAGGTAGTAATTTTTTGTCAAAAAAAGGGTTATGTTTTGTCACATATTGATCTTCCAATACATGGAATTGGTGGGATGAATAGTAAGAGAGAAGATGGAGGCATATTGAGGTGTGGTTTTCACACAGGTTTTTCTATGCCATAATTGTAATTTAAGTTTTAGCATTACTTGGATTATTTGTATTCTCTGATTCATAATGGATATATTTGGGAATTTCCCTGTGGTTTTTTAATCCTCCTCATGCGAGGGTTTTTCCATGTAAAATAATCATGTGTGCTAATTTATTTATTCTATTTATATTGCTTCCATATTTTTTGGTTTTCTCACAATACTTTTGGAAACCAATTTTCACCCCATGATAAGGATTCTCCTGAAAAATATATTCTTCCCTGGTTCCTTTACAATCCAGATTACTTGGAAATATCATTATTATTGATCCTATCTCTTATTCGATGGGATCTACTTAGTCAATTTTTTTATTTCTTTCTCCTTCTTGATAAATATATAGAAGAAAAGTAAATGGTGAAGATAAATAAGGTTATAATGGTGGATGGTGTCTCTAACTTTCTCCTCATGGCCATTGTGGTTGTGTTATTTGAAAGGCACCATCATGAGGGAGACTCAAAAGAGTTTTCCACCTCCATGAAGACCGTCCAACACCTCTACTCAACTTCCAGTGACCACAGACACCAAAAAAAGTAGATTCAGGTGGAGATAGATGTGGAGAAGTGAGAATATCTGAGGATAAGGTCCCAAGATCCACACTTGATGCTTCTGAGGATGAAGACCTTATGGTGATCTGAGCGAGGAATGACTTCCAGGAGATTTTCCAATATGCGGCCTCCAACCTGCAGCGGTCCCGTAACTAGTTCCCCAGTTTCGACCCCACAAACCACCATCCAACAATGGCGAACATCATGGCCTAGGTCAGTTCCGTTGTAACCTTCCATGATACCTACATGGACAGCTTTGAAAACATCATTGGAAGCAACAGGGATAACATGAAATTGGAGAGTAACACCTCCGCACAGCTCATGAAAAACAGGCTCTCCATGGTTGACTAATACAAGACTATGCTCGACTTGAATCAGATTTCTAGCCACCGCCTCCTTTATGAGAACAGCGACATGGAACCAATTTGGATCGATCGGATGAGGAGGATGATCTTGAAGGAGATAAAGTCTGACCTCGTGGTGGCACAGGATGGGAACATAGACTCCAGGACAATTAATGAAGCTCTACTAAGAATTTCTAAGAACAACGATAATGTATTTGTGCTTTACGCCAAGCAAGGTGTCTATGCAGAGGTGGTTCAATTCCACTTGACCATGAAGAACTTAGTCCTGATCAGCGATAGACCCATGAAGACTAAGATCACCTCCAGTAAAATCTATCGTGATGGATTCCCAATCACAACAACAAAATAGGGTTTTATCAGTGCTAAAAAAATATTTTATCGGTGCTAAAAAGCACTGATAATCATGGCACTATTAAAAGAATCCCTTTTATTATTGCTAATTTTTTTTTATAAAGACCCCTTTTATTAGTACTAAAAAAGCGCTGATAAAAGGGTCCTTCATTGGCACTTTTTTAACGCCGTTAAAAAACCTCATTTAACAGCACTAAAAAATCATTGATAAATCTCAAAAATAACTTTTCAAAAAAAAATATATAGTTTGGAGTGTTCCCTTTTTATCAGTGCTCAACCCCCCCCCCCCATTAGCACTATCCACCCCCCATCAGTTCTAGGAACCTTCTCACCCTCATCATCACCCCTTGCCTTTGTTAGGTTTCGAACCTAAAACCTCCTCCAAATGCACTCTAGACTCTTCGACTCACCTATATCATTTTATTTCATTTTATGATATATCTATATATTTCTATATATTTCATTACATTTTTTTATCTATATATATATATATATATATATTATTTAAAATACACATATAAAATTTGTTTTCTGTGTGGGTGTTTATAAATACATAAATATATATATATTTATGTACATGTGTGAATCTATAAATATGACTATACATATTTATATTTATTTAAATATATTATATATTAATATTTATATACATATATTACAATATGTAGATAAACAAATATAAGTTTTTCAATACGCACACAAATATATTTATATAAAAAAAAACAGTAGATATACATTAATTTTATATTTATATGTATATAAATATTCATTCATTTGTATTTTAAATAAAATGGGTATTTTATTATTTAGATGTGTTTAATATATTGAGAAATATAGTTTATATATAAATATATTTAATTATTTATTTATAGAATTAAATTTTTATCGGTGAATATATAAAAAATAATGTAGATATTGTTATATATTTGATTATAAATAACAGTACATTGTGAAAAATGATAAAATTTCCAAACCATAATATCAATATGAATGTAAACCCTAAAAATAAATTCAGTCTTCACCAAAAATAGGCAATAAGACCCTTGAAATGAGGCTGAAATTCCATTGAATGTTAAAAAAATATGGGTATCCTAACTAAAAATTCAGTTTTGGAGGCCTTATAGACATTTTTTGCTTTGAAAATGTGATAGAGGTTTACCACTCTCATTAGGGTCATACAGCTCGTCATAGTCTTTGATTTGATATGCGGCAGATCTCAAATAGACACTCGGATCAATAGTTGTGGTCATTTGAAGTTTGAGTTATGTTTTCAACTTTTTTCCAATTTTTTATTATTTTTTAAATTCTTTTATATTGAAATTTTTATTAAATGACAATTACTCAATAATAATTAGAAAATTATTAATTAAAAAAATATTTTAAACTATTTTATAAGTCATTATCACTAATTATATTATATATTAAGTGTAATTGACTATTTATCTTTATTTAAAAGATATTTAAAAAATATATATTATATTTATATCAATATAAATATATTTATATTTTTATATATTAATTTTAATGAAATATAGTTTTTTTAAGTATACTTTTATCAGCTCTTGTAAAAAAACACTGATAAAGGGGGTCTTTATCGGTGCTTTGAAAAAAACACTGATAAAGGGGTCCCTGTATCGGCGCTAAAAAAGCGTTGATAAAGGGGGTACCTTTATCAGTGATAAAAAAAATTGATAAAGGGTTCCTTTTATCAACGCTTTTTTAGTACTGTTAATTGTTCCCTTTATCATCGTTTTTTTAGCACTGATAAAGGTACCCCCTTTATCAGCGTTTTCTTTATCATTGTTAAATGGTGGCGCTATGAAAACATGTTTTTTTGCTAACCATCAGAACCCCAATAATTAGTACGTTATATATATATACATATAGATAGGGGGTAGAGAGGGAGGAGGGAGGGGGATTCATTATTTGAAATGATTCTAGGCATGCGGTTGTGGTGGCAGAGAATTTCTTGGAGAAGAACATAGGTTTCGAGAACACCACCAGAGCTCCAAAGCATCAGGCGGTGGCATTGAGGGTTAAGGCTGACAAGGTGGTCTTCCATAACTACCAGATCAATAACTACCATGAAAACCTATATGTTCACACCTACCACCAGTTCTACCAAGATTTCACCATCTCTTAGATGATCGACTTCATCTTCAGCGGTGGCTCCGCTGTGTTACAGAACTACAAGATGGTCATGCAGAAGTTGATGGAGGGGAAGAGCCTTATAGAGACATATCAGGGCTAGATAGACTACAAGAATCCAATAGGAATCATGATCTATAATGGCACCATCATCACCGACCCTATGTACCCCACTCTCTAGAACCACAAGAAGAAGTACCTCAGGTGGCCAGGGAAGGTGTTCTTGAGGACCGTCGTCATGGACTCCTTCATCGATGCCTTCATCGACCCCACCATATGGATGTTGTGGAAGGATGACTTTGACACCAGCAGATTCTTCTACACTAATTTCAATAATTGTGGCCCCAACATTGGGAAGGCGCCACACATGGCATGACAGGGTGTGAAAACCATTGATGCGTGTCAGGATCAGGGGTTCGCTTAGGGGAGATTCTTCAATTATGACACCTGGGTCACCCTAGTTGGAGTGCCGTACTTTTTTGGGATGACTCCCAGCCAACGAGTGGCACTACAAAGCCTTGAGGACCTTCCACAAGAACCAGAAATGCTGGTTTTGGAGAAAACTCTGGCGGCTGCCCCCACCCCAGCTTAAATATTTTTGATCGGCCATAACTCTATACATAATCCATGGGAGCATTTACATAAGTTTTTGGGTGAAGAAGATTTATTATTATAAAAAAATCATCACATAATTTTTATTCTGAAGATGTAAGATATATTAGTGAAACAATCAAACTGTCATGATTACCATATTTAATATTAATAAATCTTTATCACATAATGATTTTTTATTGATGATATAGTATGTTATGATGTCCTAACTACACAAGTCACATTAAAAGTTCATATCAATTTATTGATATAATAAAAAAAAGAATTTTCATGAAAATATTCATAAATATAAGTTTTATATCCAGAATATATAGGTTGATGGGACACAAATTATACAATCAATTGAGAATAACTCTTTCAGACTTATTCTCATGATGTGCATCCTTGATATGATCAAGAAAGGATATTATGATATATTAACCCTCCGGTAGGAAATTCACATTCATATGTGGAATTGGATGTTCCAATCAATTATTGTGTGTAATGTTTTTTTGACTCTGAGATTACTATTAATGCATATCATGAGTCATATGTTTTGATATATTGAAGTAAACTGTTATGATATTTATTCATGATGAAGTTAGGTATGTTTTATGCATCACAATTGATATTTTATTATTTAATAATGTGTGAATGTATTTTCTTATTATTTTATTTAATGAGAAATGATATATGATTTTCTTTTATGAGAACAAAACTATCTGATGAAGTCTATTGCTATGAAATTCTATTGGAAAGTTCATTTCCAGACAGTCAAAAAATAGAAATTGAACACATATATTGATGACACTAATATACAACCTTCTTGATTTGAGATATTATGATAAAATGGTCTATATTACCCAGTGTATATTCATAATAGGATGTATGTCATTGTGACATTACCTTCTTTCTCTATAGGATATTTGATAAGTTTCAAGAAACTAAACTTGAAATTTAGGTTGTGCATCCAATTGCTACACAGAAAGGGGCCAAGGGGGTCATACATTAACTTTATTTAGAACCTCAGTTAAATTCTATATGAGTTTAATATGTTGGATAAATATTATTTTTGTATGTGTATTAATAGTTATTCATGATGTGTTGATCAAAAATATTCAGGAACTAGTTATTTGAAATAATATATGTGAGTTCAATATTTACTAAATATTTATTTATATAATGATTATTTATTTAATTATGTGAATATAAAATATTTATTTATTTTGGGTTATTCACAAGGTAACAAAATAATTATTTAGCTATGTAAATATTTAATAAATATGTATTCACTAATTTAATGAATATAATATTTATTTATTTATTAGTAAATAATTAAATTATAATTATTTAATTAAATAAATAATCATCATTCAACGGCTGATAAATATTGATGATTAATAGACCGAGTTTTATGACTCAATGAGAAGTTTCATATTAAATATTTCTAAAAAAATATGAAATTATTTATTCAAGGAAATAATATTTTTTTATCAGCGAGTTTAGAGCATGTCAAGTAAATAATAATAATTTTATTATTAAATAAACATGAGGTTTTTTTGAGATTACAAAAATAATGAGGGCCCTTGGGTAAATTATATTTTTTAACTCTATCACTATTTAAACCCAATTATGACATTTTCTGAAAACCTATCTAATTTCTTATCATTGTGCACAAATGAGTTCTGGAGAGGTTTCCCTCAAGCCTTAGAGAGCTCTTCCTCTAAAACTCTATCAAGAATGAAAAATGAGTTTCCTCCTCCACCCGAACAATTCCTTCTCACCTTGAAGGATTATTATTCAATCAACAATGGTCACCAAAACCATTATAACCATCCATGTGAGCACCCAAATGATTTCTTGACGATGATCAGAGGTTCGCAGAACACATGTGGATCACTATAAGTGGGAATATAAACAATATTCCTCTGACACAATGATGATATGACAATAGGTCTTCATCTAATCATCAATAATGAATAATGTAATTCAACACAATATATTTCATTATTTAAATAAATTAATTATAAATTTTATGTGAAAATATTCTCTCTTCTTAGTACCATCATTTCTGTCCATTAATCAGAGATTTAATTTCATTGGTAATGACCTTCTTCTTCATGTACATCTCAGAAATATTGTAGATTATGAAAAATGTCTAAGTTGGAAACTACTTAATAATCACTTCCATTGCATCTAGAACCATCAAGTGGTATCATAGAAAACATATAATTATTTATAATTATTTATTATTCACTGATCAATTATACACAATTGTTGTTATTTTTATTCTTCTAGTTTATTAATTATTTAATCTGAAGTTTTATTTACAAGTTTTGAACATATTAATTTGATTTTTTCAAGTTTTATATGGTCATAAATATATTATTAATAGATAAAGAATGTTTTGAGATGTCATTGATAGGTTCCAAGTGTTCTGGTCATTAGACATGGATACACAGTGTATGATTGTAAGTACATGTCATGTACCGAGGTTCATCACACATTGATGTGTTTTGAGATACACAAAATGTTGAGAGATTAATGAGACATGGGTTTTCATTAAATATATTAAACATAACACATGTTTATCGGGATATCCAGACATACGGTTTGTCGGATTACATGAAATGTAGATGGTGTACACGTTATGTAGTCTACACGATTTCATAATGAATTTTTAGGAAATCGTGCGGTAAAATACACGTCACATGTAAAACACATGATACTGGAAAGGTGTAACATTAATTAGGTAAAAAATGTTCAATTAGCATACACATCATGTAACTCATTAATCTATCCATCTAGAAAATACTCTGAGTTGGTAAGTGAGTTTCACAAATACATGAAAAGTGGAAAACACAACATGTAACCCTTTATTACATGTCATGTATCCCAACCGAGATGCACACCGAGTCCCTAAAGTGTTTATCCCAAGAATATGGTAAGAGAAAATAACAACATGTAGCCTATTAGTACACACTGTATAGTCTCCTAGGAATGAAAAAAAATTAAATTTCATGACGTGTAAATAATTTCACCATTAAAAACCAAATTATATGGTTAAAAATTGGTATGTTAATTGTGAAATAATGTTTCACTGAATTAATAAAGGAAAATTAATTACAAGTAATTATCTATAAAAATTGGTAAAACTATTGTTATGCCCACATTTGAATAAATGATGGATACCACCAAGACTATTCAAATGGTCATTATGAAAATAAATGAATTATTTAATTGAATTAATTCAAGCGTGTTGATCTTTATAATAAAGAATGAATTGAAGTGAATGCAAGCTAGTGTACTTTTGGATATTTATTGCCAGTATGTGGGTGAACATGAGCTTAGAACATCCAATGTATGTGTTTGGTATATCTAATTTATTATTATTGTACGGTTTTTGTTATGATTTATTAAATTAGATAATTGACTATGTATCATTCCCCTCCTCTCTTTATATGAGGGCATGCCTTCTCATAGTTTCTTTTTTGTAAACCCCCTTTAACCAATCACTTATCCCCACCAACATGTTAGTAAAAGCTTATTTAATGGATAGAGCTACCAGACGAGTAGTTCATGTTCAAAGCTGAGGTGAAACAAATCTAGGAGGTACACCAGAGCATAAGTTAAATACAACAACTTGAATCATGAAAGTTTCCAGGAGTTTATTCCCAAAGGTCATGTGTTATTTTATTATCTTCTAAATAAACAAACCATTATAGAGGATCATGGTCATTCCTCTATTTATTTTAATTCCATCCTGTTGTGTGGGTAATTATTTATGTATTCTCAATCATTAAATAAAATATTTAACATTCATGAAATATGGAATTGAAATAAAATTTAAAAAATTTGTGTAAATATCATCTATACATGGTTAATAAATGAATTAAAATACATTTAATATTAATAATAACATAATAATATAAATGGGCAGTTTACACATAAACATAAAAAACAATAAAATCAAATATTATGTTACATAAGACTTCCATTACTTGAAAATGAATGCAACCATATAACTAAGTGTTTTCATGTATAATGTTTGGAAATTTATTTTTATAGGGTAATTATTATAAGTTTTTTAATTCAGATTAACCAAATTGGTATTGGTTGTAATGAATAATTTTTTTCCAATACAATTTTGGAGGCAATTATTGAGAAAATCCAAGTCCAAGATTTTAGGATCAGAGAGTCCACTAAACAGATCAAGGATCTATGTGTTAATACAGTTGGAAATTTATGTCTACCAATATTTCTTCAATTAATTTTTATGGACAATGTCTGGGTTGTGATAAGGAATAGATGGATCATTGTCACTAGAATATCCACACAAAAGGATATTCTAATACCAATGGTAAGGGATATTGGTTTTCGATAAAATAGTGGGAGATTACTAAATTAAATTAAATTTATTATCTATTTTTTAGACTTAATACATTATTATAAACCAATATGACTTTAATAATATAATTTTGATCCATATTTGAGAAGGATAACCTTCTAAAAAACTCTAATATCTAAGAATGGAATAGGGGATTGTGCATTATACTATTCCATGTATAGAAATTATATATTTTTTGAATCCCTTATTCGCAAAGCACCTAGAGAAGTTCCCAGTGAGGAAGAATTGTCTCTCTATGTGAAACATTTGGATGATTCTACATATTTCTAATGTTTTATTTTATCATCGTTGTCCAATGATATTTTAAAGTAATAGGAGGATATGGATTCATTTAGAATAATGTCTTACCTTTTTTATATTTATCAAGAGAAGACAAGACATGAGAGATATGAGATCTCCAATGCATTATTCATGTGTAAGATTAGAGTGTCAGTGAAAATTGTGCATAATTTAGTCAAGATAATTGGATACATTGAGCACTTAGACATATTAGGATTTAATATCCCTGGTGCAATGTGGAAAGATTTAATTTTATCTTCATCACTACAAAAGATCTTCTCTAGTTTCATAATCTATTATAATATGAGAAATAATGAGAAGTATCTTTCAAGGATACATTAATTATCCATGTTGAAAAAGATATGAGGCATGAAAAACCTGCAGTCCTTATGGTGAATACAAGGAAGAACAAGGAAAAGAGGCCTAAGAATCACTCAAAGTATAATGCTCCAGAGCATTGAATTTCCATGAAAAGGAAGATCCAAAGTTATGAAATGAAAAAAGACACAGTATGTTTTTCATGTGGAAAGATGGTCTACAAGAAGAAGAACTATAACCAATTAAAGAAGAAAGGGGACACTTTAGGTGCATTCTTTATCAAGTGAAATCTTTTAATGTCTGTACATTAGATATAATATATAGATTATGGTTCTCAAATATATATTCAAATACTAGAACTAAGTATATTTTGAATGATTATATGAATATAGGTGGATTTATGTGCTGCTAATGGAGCGGGGTCTAATTCTCTCTCCATTGGAGACAATTACCTCACATTTCGAACATGAATTATCTTAGTTTTAGAACTATAATTATGTGTTTAGTGTTACCAAAAACATCATAATATTCTCTTTTCTTGACGTGGATGGATTTATTTACAATTTTGGAAATAAAATTGTGACTTTTATAAAAAATGATATGGTTTGACACATCTCAATAATGGTATTTATTTATTAAATACAATAAAAAAGAATTGGAAATTGAAAAAGAATTGAGATTGTATGCATCATGTCACACCTAGTTGTGGCATCACTATCTTGGTCATGTAAAAGAGAATAATTTGAAAAAGATATATCAAGATGGTTACCTAATCTATTTTGATATAAAACCACTAGAAGAATTGCATGTTTTCTTACAAAGAGGAAAAGTGAAGATGTTATTTGGAGGAAAAGGTTAAAGGGTTACAGAGATTCTATAATTGGTACATACAGATTTGTGTAGTCCTTTTTTCCATAGAAACTAGTGTTGATTATTCTTACTTGATTACTTTTACTGATTGCTTGAGTAGATATGGCTATGTCAAGTTGATGAGGTATAAGTATTAATCTTTAAGGAAATTTAAAGAGTTTAAGAATTAAGTAGTCAATCAACTTGGTATGAAGATAAATAAACTTTGATCTTGTCATAGAGGAGAGTATCTTAACCAATATTTCATCAACCTTTTATGGGAGTGTGGGATCTTATCCCAACTCACACCTCCTTATACAATCGTACCTTTCTTATCATGTTGATTTCAATGATGAATAATGCAATTCGTCAATTATCCTTTTGGGGATATGCATTAAAAAATACATCATGAACACAAAACGTTGTACTAACCAAAGTGGAAAAAAATATCCCATACCTATTGTGGATTATAAAGGAACCTATTTTTTACTTTCATGTATGGGGATGTGAAGCATTTTTTAATGTATTAATAGAAAAAAAAACTAGAACCCAGAGGAATGACATGTATCTTTATATGATATTCTAAGGAAAATAAAAGACATTACCTATAAAACCATTCAAATAAAAT
The DNA here is from genome assembly GCA_963277665.1 of Viscum album. Classification (NCBI taxonomy): domain Eukaryota; kingdom Viridiplantae; phylum Streptophyta; class Magnoliopsida; order Santalales; family Viscaceae; genus Viscum; species Viscum album. The sequence continues at coordinate 1,241,376,818 of OY728166.1, read as the reverse complement.
AATTTGGGTCGAACTACATCCCACCTTTCTAGAGAGGGAATACATCCTAAGAAAGGATGGAGAGATAAATTTTGGCTTTGATGAAGTCAATGCTCTAGATACACCAGAGTTTTTGCAGGAACAGATCCCATGTGTTCATATAGAATAGGTTATTCATGAAACTCAAGTACTGTGTAGGATCACAAGTGAGGTTACATAACTAGTGAGGTTAATGAACCTATTTATGATAAAGAGGTAGTAGAGAGCTCATAAGATTTAATATGGAATTAATCTATGAATCCTGAATTGGATACCATGTATCAGAACCAATTATGGGTTCCAGTTGATCTGTTAGTTGATCTAAATCATGTTTGGTAAAAATGGGTATTCAATAGAAAATTAGTCATTGAAGGTAAATTTAATACCTATAAAGAAAGGATATTGGATAAAGGGTTTAAACAATTCAAATGTATTGACTATATTGAAACTATTTATCCCGCTTCTATGTTTAAATCCATCAAAATTATACTTTCCATAACCTCTTTCCATGACTTTGAGATTTTTAATATGGGTTTCAAAACAACTTTCATTAATTAGAATCACTAATTAGATGTCTATATGATACCACTTGAAGGTTTTATGACTCCAGGCATCACTAATAAGATATACAAGTTGTAGAAATTAATTTATACATTAAAGAAAGAATCTAGCTCATAGAATATTCAATTTGAAAAAACCCATAAAATATTTTGGTTTCATAAATAAAAAATGTGAGTTGTGTATTTACAAGAATATTATTGGGAGTATGGAAAAATTTCTAGAAGTATATATTGAAGACTTATTACTTATTGAAGATGATTAACCCATATTCCATTCAGTTAAGGACTAGTTAAAAAAGTGTTTATCTATGAAGGAATAAGGTAATGTATTATATATCCTTGGAATCATTTTCATTCATGATAGATCCAAAATAATACTTAGACTAAGTCTAGGTACATATATAGACCATATACTATAGAAATTTAGTATTGAAAATTTAAATGGGGATTAGTTCCAGTGTCAAATAGTATATATATCTCTAAGAAAAATCATCCTCAAACTCAAAAAGAGAGAGGGGGAGGGATAATTTGTAGGAACCCATAAACGTTTGTGACATGATATATCATGTATGAAATGTTATGAACTCAGGTTAATGCCACATATGTTTTGAGCATGGTAGGTAATTATCAAGATGATCTAGTAGAACAACGTTGGTCTATTGTTAAGGCTATCCCTAAGTATCTTAGGTGTACTAAAAATATATACCTGGTATATAGAGGAGTTGAGGATAAATTTATCAGGGGATATAATGATGCTAGTTTCCAAATACATCATAACAATAATTGGGATATATCTTTAGTCTTGATTGAGGATCTATGAGCTGGAAGATTTTAAAGCATCCATTTTTCCCCAATTATAAATCATAGTCCAAGTATATTGTGGCTTCTAATATAACCAAAGAAGTAGTTTGGAATAAAAAATGTATCTAATAGATCTATGTGGTGCTTATTAGTAAAGATACTATCACATTATATTGTAATAATACTACAATGGTGGATCTCTCAAAGAAGCCAATGTTGTATCCAAAGATGAATCACAAACTTCAGAAATATTATATCTTGAGGGTTTTTTTCTCAGATGAGTTATGTCGTGGTGAGAATATATTGCATACCCCTTTACTAAATCCTTATCTCAGTAGAATAATGAGTATCATGAGAGAGATAATAGACTGAAAGCTTATTGTAGTTGAATCTAGTACAAGTGGGAGTATATGGGATTTGTTTCTCTAGAACCAACTTCTGTATAATTTATGATTACATGTATTCATGTATTTTTAATATTAATGATGTTTTATCACATCATGACTATTATTCAATGTTACATAGTATGTGACAATGTCTGAAGTAAACATGTCATGCTAAAAGTTAATAATATTTCCCCACCATGACAAGAACCTAGAAGTTTAGATACAGTATTATAAAATATAATTTCTTGGGAAGTATGATATAATTTAATGGGACCCAAATAATACAGACTATCAAGGGTATGGGGCTCATATTTCATTGATAATTCTTCTCATGATGTTCTTCCCTAGTAATCTCATGAAATTTGATTATGAGATCTTGACCCTCTAGTAGGAAATCCACATTCATATGTGTCATTAGATGTTCTTATCTTTGAAATTGTGTAAGTATTATTAGAATTTATGATTATTATTAATTCATATCATGAGTAGTGAACTTTGATGTATTGTTATAAAACATAGAAATATATGTTCATCGAAATATTGAGTATGTTGGGTGCATCATGATTCACATTTTTTAATGAATAATGCAAATGGTATTTGACACTTCTGTTCTTTAATAAAATATGATATCATAATCCCTTTAATGTGAATATAAGTTTCTAATTAATTAAACGGACAAGGAATTCTATCGAAAAGTTAATTTATAAAAATTCAAAGAAAGATACATCGATAACATATGCTAGTGACACTAGTATGCAACCTGTTTAACGTGAATTCCATGACCAAATAAAAAATTCTACCAAATATTGACAAAAGAGAAACCGAAAACCCAAAGAGGATCATTTCACATTAAATTTATAATTAATTTTTTTAAGATGTAAGAAAATGTTACCTCATATTAGGAACTTTATTTAATGTATTTTTTTATCTTCGAAAAAACTATTTTTAGATTATCTTTTTTATGTTGTAAGGATCCAAGTGTAGAATTTCAACAATAGTGATCCACACATGATCATTTGATCTATAAGTGACTCTGATTTATTTTTTGATTATAGAGTGGTGAATCAATAATCTTTCATTTTTTTCATGACGATTTCATGATCCTTTAGGCATGAAGGAGTTATTCTCATTATTAAGAATATTAGTGGAAGAATTCAAGAGAGAAGACTGTTGTGTTCAATGATTCTCAATTCTCAATTAACCTTGCACAATAGACATAACCATATATTTATAGAGTTAGGGTTTAGGTTAAAATGTTATTTAATTTTTTTTCCTGGCCCTTAAATAATATTATAAACATTAACAAGCCCCATTCCATATATTAATGATATTTTTTAGAATTTTCTAATTTGAGAAATGACAAATAATATTTTACTAGATTGTAAATTAATACTTATCATTAGTGTGTCTTGTTTCTGATGGTTGATGGGATCTTAGGGTTGTTTCAGGGAGAGTGGGATCTAAGGTCTGGTAGTGAAGGACCATCCAGCCCGGATTTCAGGATTTTTTTGTATGTTGTTACAGTTGAGCTGATGATGTTCCTTTTATAGTTGATCTTATTGCTATTGTTTGGGATTTTCCTGACATTTTCCCAGATTATTTACCTAGGCTTCCTCTAGAGAGGGAGGTGGAGTTCAAAACTGATCTAGTGCTAGGTATGCAAACAGTTTTGATACCTACATATCGTATTTCACCAGTATAGCTGAAATAGATCAAGATTTGATTGGATGACCCGATGGAAAATAGTTTTTTCACCCTACTTTTTCACCTTAGGCAACCCCAATACTCTTTTTGAAGAAGGAATATGGTTCACTCTAATTTTTTATAGACTATCGATAGTTAAACCTGATAATAGTTAATAAAAATCATCATTTTCCTCATGCAGATGATTTGTTTGATCAATTAAATATAGAAAAGTGGTTTAAAAATATTGATCTTTGGTGCGGTTATCATCCGCTAAGAGTTCAAGACCATTATATACCAAAGACGAATTTCAAGTGGAGGAATAGAAATTTCAAATATCTTGTGATTTATTTGTTATGAAAAACCATCCTACAGTTTTTATGGATTTGATGAATTAGATATTCCATCAGGATCTAGAAAATTTTGTGGTAGTTTTTGCAGATGATATTTTGGTTTACTCAAGATCCTTGAGTGAGAAGGAACATTATTTGGGTTTTATTTTTAAAATCATAATGAGTTAAAATTTATATGGAAAGATTTCAAAATGAAATTTATAGACTCAAGAAGTGCAGTTCTCAGGGAACATGATTTATGATCATGGATTACTAGTTGATCTTGAGAATTTAAAGGTTTTCTTTACATGGTAATAACTATAAAATGTCTTTGAGATTTAGATCTTTCTTGGACTTTCTAGATACTTTTGGTAATTAATCAAGGATTTCTCAAATTTATATTCAACTTTGATTGATCTTACCAAGAAATGGGTGAAATTCATATGGGATGTAAAGTGTCATTCATCTTTCAATGAGATGGAATGACTTACCACATCAGCTCTTATTGTGATCTTATCTGTGATTGGTAATGGGTATGTGGTTTTTTGGGATGTTTCATGCGATGGTTTAGGTTATGTGGTCATGTATGATGATCATGTGGTTTCTTATGGATCTCTTAAACTTCTACCATGTGATAATAATTACCCCACTCATGATTTATTGATTTTTGCAATTATACATGCTCTTAAGTGTTATGGGAACTATCTTTTTGGGGAACAATTCATAGTATTTTGTGAACAAAAGATTTTGAGAAATATATTTTCTCATAAATAATTGAATCATATATAGATCTAGTGGTTTGAATACCTCTAGATGTTTTACTTTGATATTGCATACACCCTTGGGAAGGTAATGTCATTACATACGATCTTAGTAGGGAAGTGTCATCGCAAGCTGTTTTGAAATTGAAGAAAGGGTAGAACGTTATTGATATTTTCACTTAGTTTCATCTAGATTCTCAGGAGGATGTTTTAAAAATGGTTTTTACCAATTTTATGTTAACATCATCTTCTTGTGGAGTCTATTCTATAGATTCAATAGTAGGATGATGATTTTAGGGGAGTTCAAGAAACCCTATATGGTAGGGAGACTGTTTCTGGTTGGTCTCTCTATTAAGATGATATTATTCTTTTTAGGGATCATTGTTTCATACCAAAATTCATGAGGAGATTATATTTATTTGATTTCCATAGTTCATCATGGGCCAGTCATCTGGGCACTACAAAGATGTATTATGACATGAGATGGTGATTCTGGTGTCCTGGTATGAAGCGTGGCATTTCTAATTTTTTGACCAACTATTAAACATTCCAATAGATAAAGGAAGAGCATCTGAAAACTTCTGGTTTTCTCCAACCACTTCTGGTGTGGGTTTGGAAATAGGATGAGGTATCCACAAAATTTTTATTTTGATCGCCATGGACTCCCTGGGGGAGGAATTCTATCTGGGTGGTAATTGATCGGTTGAAAAAGTTAGTTCATTTTTTTCTAACAAGAGACACTGCTAAAGTTGAAGATCTAGGATAGATATATATATATAGAATATTTTGAGGTTATATGGGTTCCTTATTCAGTTTTTTAAAACATGGAACCTAGGTTTACTTCATGGTTTTGGAGGAGTCTCTAGGAGGTGATGGTGACTTAGGTTAGTTTGCATACAACTTATCATCTATAGTTATATTGAAAGATAGAGAATGTTGTTTAGATTCTAGAGGATATTCTATATGCATGTGTCTTGGATTTTAGTGGATCATGGGATAGTCATCTATAATTGGTTGAGTTTTCCTATAATATTTGTTAACATTTTTCGATCAGAATGGATCTTTTTTAGGCTTTTTATAGTCACCCATGTAGGTCACCACTTTGTTGGGAAGAGGTGGGTGAAGTTTCTTTGGTGAGGCCGAGTTTAGTTAAAGAGATGTATTTGAGGATTAAAGATATATTTCAGTGTCTTGTTATAGTGAAAAGTTGATAAAAATCTTATGTGGATCAATAGATTCTTCCTTTGGAGTTTTTCTTAGTTGATTAGGTTTTCATGAAATTTTCTCCTTAGTTGTGTCACCATAGGCTTCGAAAATGGAGAAAGATGTCCTAGAGATATGTTGGACAATTTGAATTCACTGAGTTGTTTGGGTAGTTATCTTATCAGTTGGCATTTCCAAATTAGTTGATAGCAATTCATGATATTTTCTACATATCACAACCTAGGAACTACCATCCAAATCCCTCTCACATTCTGAGTTGGGAAAAGATTAAGTTAGAGATATATGTTTCTATTGTTGAGTATCTAGTTGAGATCATTGACTTTCAATTGAAATTCTTTCATGGGAAGTCTATTTTTTTGTCAGATTGTTATGTAGACACGAATCATATTCTCATGAAACATGGGAATGTGACTAGTTAATGAGGGAGCAGTGGCCTCGACTCTTTATCGGAATTCATTCTTCCACATGACTTCCAGGGATGGAAAGTATTTTTTGGAGAGCTTTTAACATTATATTACATGCTTTTAGGTATTTTTCTTCTCTTTGCTAGTTTTCTTCTTGAATTTGGTGAAACTTTGGACTCCCGAGGATAGAGAACATTTTTTGAGAAAAATGTCATAATGTTCAATGATGTGTGTTTGTTTGAATTAATAGAGTATGCGTATAAACGTATTAATGGATTTGTGGGGTTCTCCATGAGTTTGTAGAATTCTTTTGGTGGTTATATTTTCATGTAAAAATATATAGTTTTAATTGTTTATAGGAAATTTACACGTTGTGTAAAGAGTACACAGTGTATAATGGTCGTTAGGATCATGTTGTGAGATGAGTACAAAGCTTGAATGATTACACACTATGTAAGGGTTATACATCATGTGATGTAAAAATATAGGTTTTTAATTAAAAAGTTGATAATATTTTCATCATATCTGAGTCCATAGTATTACACGATGTGTAAACAGATTAGAAGTCGTGTAACTATCACGAATAGGGATTTTTGGGAGTTGTTGAGCTAATATGTTTATTCATTCTTTTACAGATCTCTCCCCTCTTGACCTAAGGACCCCCTTCGGTGATTTTGTGAAACTCCATTCAATATGGATTGATTCATTTGTCATTATATCATCAGGTTTGTTGCACTATATCTCTCTAGGAAAGAGTTCCCTTTTTCTTCTTTATTTCCTTTGATCAAGGTAGCACTATTGCATTACGCTATTATTATTTTTGATTCATGGTGATATTTTTCTTTATTATTTTATTGATTCATTGTGTGATCTTGTTTTGGGGGTTGTTTCTTATACTGGTTGCAGTGCAGTGGGTCTGCGTTCTTGAGTTATGTGTTGTTTACTCCTCTCTGAAAACCCTTTTGTTAAATTTAATCAATTATAAGTTGTGTATGTTGATTATAGGGCCTCTTTTTTCATTTTTGGTTTCTTAATTGTGGTGGAATCCACTATAGACATGTTCAACCCATGTTTGAGGTATCTAATCCCATCTCTAGCCTATGTTAGTGAACATATTTGGTTGTATTTTTTATAAATTGTTTTATTAAATGAAATAGAAATATATAACTAATTATTTATTGTGCGTGTGTGGAACTAGGTTTTTATAAAATATGGTTTTATATTGGTCTTGGTAAATGGAAAAGGTTTTTCAAAAGAATTAAGAAATGGTTTTATTAAATTTTTTTCAAATCATGAAATGATGAAGTGGTTTGGAAAATATATCACATTGGAATCCTTGGGTACTTAAGTGAAAGGTATAGTAATAGGCCTAATCAACATTTGAGGTATTTTCTCATGGGGGTTTCCTCTACTCCCTAGGCCCGTTGTTCTAGGGACTTATTAGACCTGTTGGGGGTTCACATTCTAGGGAGTTTATATACTCTCTAGGATCGATGCACATGTCTAGAGTCTTTATGTGTAAATTATTTTCTACGTTAGGTACAATTTTCATAGATATCATGATGTAGTGTGATCCTTGGGTTTATGTTAGCCATGTTGATTCTTGGATAATTTGGGATGATTTTGGTTTGTAAGGATTTGTTGTACTACCGTGGATTTGATATGATATGTGATGAATGATTTGTTTTTGACATGATATATCTATTGTGATATATGTATATGAAATGAATTGAAACTAATTTATCTGCTTTATTTGTAAATGTGGAAAAAGGGGAAATGAAATTGTTTTTATATAATTTTTATGTAATAACTACTAAATTTTATATCATGCCTTATTTTATTTTATGTTGATAATTCTTAGATTATTATTTCAAGACTTGATAGGGAACACTTGGATGAGACCCTACTGAGCATGTTAGCTCACACCCTACATACCCCTTCAGCGGTGCATAGACCTTGTTATGTCTTTCGATGTAGGGAAAGGAAGGGAATCATAGTGAGGATAAAATTTTTAATATTAGTTGGGTTTGGGTATCTAGATGGTGATATGGGGTGGGTTTTCCCATGCTATCACATGGAGACTGTTTGAGTAGCTATTTTAGTTTTTTATCATCCTTTTTTGTTGGACTTGTCTCTTGGATATTTTTATGCTACATTTCATATGTATCACTTCCATATTCTTAATATTATATGAAATATATTTTTATCATCTGTTTTTTCACTCTACTATGTGTATATATTCCATGTTTCTTCTTTAGGTTGGGTGGAATCATTCCCTCTTCTTATTTTTTGATTCTCTGGTTCTAGTCACCAACCTGTGGGGATTTGGAATACCCTTTAAGTATGTGGAATATTGCGTCAGGTTCCAGTATCGAGAGAGTATATGGGTCAGTTAGTTACATTATGTGGTCGGTTCCAGTTGATGACATGATTTGGAGGTATATGGATGTAGTGTAGGTCATGGGATAGACGTATATTAGTCATGGGTTGTTATTGTTGGACATGTTTATATGTATATAATGATGACTGAGGTTATGGGTTGACTAATTTTATGGGTTGATTGAGGTTTTATATAAATGGTTGTGGATGTATTATGGTTTATTCATGATGAGTTCATTGTGAATTTATGGTTTAGTTTATTGTATGAATGAGTTTTTTTATTCATTTTTTTATTATATTATGCAAAGTAATATTTCTTTTCGTAATATATTAAGTGGCCATTTATGATAACCACTTATAAAAAGGTAAATTAAAATATAATTAGTGGTCTTTAATATGAACCATTTCTACATATAACAACTATTAAAGTATATAGAGAAAATTATGTTCATTTCCCCTATTTTATTTTTTGGTTTATTTTTTTAAAAAGCCCATGAATTAAAAACTGCTGCAAATTGCTCTAAAAATAACCACAAGTAGAAAAAACACACTACACAACCCACCATTTTTGCAGTTTGATCATACCATAAATTGAATTATTTGGTAAAATAAGTATATGGATCAATCATATTATTAATAGATAGTTTATAAAAGTCTTCACTAGAAAACCCCTTCCTCACAAACACGCATCTCTTCAATAAGATAACCTTGTCAGATTTGAATGAAACCTGAAACACATTCTTATATAAAAGATAAACATATACTTGATTATTCTGAATATCAGGTGCATACAATGCATTTAAAATATAAAATTTATTCCTAGAATAAAAATTTAGTTCCATGCTTCACTGCTAAAGATTTTCAATTATCTAGTGTCAGCCTTTATTAGTGATATCTAAAAACCCTAATAAAGGTATCCTTTATTAGCGCTAGTAAAAATCACTGATAAAGGTTATCTTTTATCAGTGCTAAAATAAAAAATGATGATAAATAGTTTTTTCATTTGTTTCTTTTTAGTGATAATAAAAGAAACCCTTTATTAGTTCATTTTTAGCACTAGTAAAATGACCCTTTATTAGTGCCTTTTTAGTGCTAATAAAGACCAATTTTGTAGTACACTCTTTTTGAGGTATGTAGCCTTTTTTTATGAATTTTTGTGTGTTTAATGTACATGCGAGGAGTTGAAAAGAGGTTGGGTGAGTTTGGAATGGTTTTGGATGAGTTTGGAGGCTTTTAAAGGGGTGCACGGTTTGAGCACGGTTAATGGAAACTGTGCGGATTCTTCAAGAAACCGTGCAAGGGAGACAGTAGGATTCATACGGACTACGCACAGTTTTCCAAACCATGCGAGGAAACCATTCGTACCCTAGCTCTTGAGGAAGTAGCGTACGCACGGTTAGCGTATGGTTTTCCAAACCGTGCGGGCTAACCGCGCGGCTACTTAAAAATAGGGTTGTAAGTTCTGAGCTTCCTCAGGATTAACCTATTTAACCCTAAACATCCTCCCACTCATGAATCACTCGTGATTTTTGGTTCTCAAAGGTTTTAGGGGCTCTCCCACTCGATTTGGAAGCGTTTTGAAGAGGTTTCTTGGGAAATTGAAGGATGCTTCTCCCAGGTAAGTCCCTCCTCTTGGTTTCCTTGTGCTTTCCTCTAGATCTACATCCCTCTCTTTCGTGGTTTTCTATATATACACATTTTCTATGTATATCTAGGGTTTTGGTTGCCATGGATGATGTTTTTAAGGCTTTTGAATGTTAGGTAAAGGTATCTAGAGAGGTTTCGGTGGTGTGATCGCCAGGTTTGAGGTTCGGTTGCTTGTGGGTCGATTTCTCAGGAACCCTAAAGGTAGGTGGCTTCTCTCTCGACTCTACTTGGTTTGAGATAATGGTTTTACTTACAATTAATTTTATTGGCTTGAAATTAATTATGTTTTGATGTGCAAAGTTGGTTGGAAATACATTTGGGGATTTTTTGGAAAAAATAGGGTTTTATGGTGAAATGCTTTTGTTGTGGATTTTAAAATGGAGATTTTAAAATGGGATTTTATGGTTGATTTGTGAAAATTATTGATGGGAATGGTTTTAAATAAAAGTTTTGTTTTATTGAAATGTTTTTTGTCATGGAAAATGGTTTTCAATAAATGGGTGATTTATTGAAGTGGATTGATATGCAATGGAATTGGTTGATTACATGTGGTTGTGACCTTGGTGGGTTATATGCTTGGAATTGACTTGTTTTGAATATTGTGTGGAAGTGGCAAGAAGTACCACTATAAAAAGAGTATGGATAGTGGAAGGAAGGACCACCATCAAAGGATAAGTGGATGGGAAGAGCCACCAGTTGTGAATGGGTGAACGGGTTGGAAGAAAGCTCCGTCGTTTGGTTGTTATGGTATTTTATTTGTGTATTGCCTTGAAAGATGGAATTTTTGTGATAATGTGTAAATTTTGGAATGGTTTGTGGCATGTTTGGATGGATTTCCCTTGATTTCTTAGTTTCGGTGTGATGGATTGGTAAAGGCATGTTTGTCTTAAAAAAATGGTTGCACTTGTGATTTATTTTATATAAATTGTTTTATATAAATATGTTAATGGTTTTATCCTAGTGGCGTGTGTAGGGAAGTAATTTGGGGAAATCCTACTGAGTTTTAGTACTCACCCCATGCTTTGGCATGTTGGTGTCTTTTCAAATGTCGTGTACCGTGACATGATCAAAGGTGAGGCATCACCCTCCTTTAGTAGATCGTTGTGATCCCTTGGTGGAGCTTGGAGCATGGAGCTTGGTGTGGAGTTGTGGTGGTGTCATGGCTTGTGGGGTTTGGTTGATTAGTTTCTGTAGTGTACTCTGATGTTGTTTGGACATGTCTGGTTGTATTAGTTTGGATTTTTGTTGTGGAACAACATGGTTGTCTTTTGGGAATGCATGTTTGGGTAATTTATTTGACATGAATCATATAGTGGCTGTTAGTGGATGGATTGGTTGGTTTTATATTAAGGGAAAATCGTTCCCCAAATTGATCTTGAAGCTCTCGGCATTTATTTCCAGTCTTTGGTGTCTAGGGAACCTCGCTTAAGGCTAAGTATTCCTCACCGCCTCCTCATGCCAATGTGGTAGGGGCAGGGTGTTACAACATTTATCAATGATATCAAAAAGCATTGATATATGGTATATTTTATCAATCCTACAAAAAATATAATGATAAAAGAAACCTTTCTCAGTGTTTTCTTATAACAATAATAAAATTGGCCTTTATAATCAATGATAAAGGGTCATTTTATCAATGATAGAAAAAATTACTCATAAAAGATACAATTTATAAGTGCTAAAAAGTCCTGATAAAAGATACCATTTATCAACGCTTTTATTTTATCACTGATAAAAGATACCCTTTATTAGTGACTTTTTTCTAGCACTGATAAAGGGTGTATTTCATAAGAAATAGTACAAATTGTTAATGATCATATATTAGTATAGAAATGTATTTATATTGATATTAATATAATAAATTTTATTAAATATCATTTATAAAATACTAATATGAATTTACACTTAATATATAATATATTTAGAGAAAATGGATCATAAATTACTTAAAAAATAATATTAATTAATAATTTTCTTATCATTATTTAATAATATTTATTTAATAACAATTAGATGACATAATAATTCAATAAATGAATGAATGATGTTAGATAAGTTAAAAACATGACTTAAACTTCAAACATTCATAACTTTTAAATCGGGTGTTCGTTTGGGTTCTACCACATATCAAATTGAATCATGAAAAGATATATATGCCTTGTTTATTGGGGGGATCCTTGATCACTATTTTTGTAGTAAAAAAGGCCTTGAATCCCAACAAAATTGATTTTTTAGTTGGGATACCCTATTTTTTTAATATTCAATGGGATTTTAACTTCGTTTAAGAGGGTCTTATTATACTTTTTTAGTTTAGACTTAATTTATTCTCTAGGATTACATTTATATAGATATTCTGGTTTGTAAATGTTAACATTTTTCATATTATAGCTTTATTTAAAATTAAATATATGTTTGTTTCATTATAGTTATATATAATAAATCAATTGTATAAATAAATATTTAACAATAATTTATAAAAAAAATATTTTTAAATATATAAACCATGTGGAAATAAAAATTTATTATTCATTTTATTTTAAATTAAAAAAAATAACCATTTTATATACCATATAAAAATAAATTTATATATATATATATATATATATACCAATACAAGTAAGGTTTATATAAAAATATGTGTGTGTCAATAAAAAATATATATTTATGTGTATATTATAATATATGTAATTATTTTTGTGTGTGTGAGAAAAATATAAATTTGTCAATGTGTGTGTAAATATGTGTGTATGTGTGTGTGTATCAATATCATGTTAGTATGTCATGTATAAATGTATTCATATAAATATATCATTATCATTAAATGTATTATATAAACATATTTATAGTAAATAATTATAAATAAATTTATATCTCAAAATACAATTATATGTAAATATGTATAAATATATATATATATATACATATAAATATATTTGTAATGTATGAAATTTATATCTAAATATACAATATATATAAATATTTTAAGAATGTATTTAAAAATAATAATATAAATCATATGGAATTAATTATTATCCATTTTATTTAAAACAATATCTATCCTTTTTCACATTATAAAAATATATAGATATATATATTTGTACTTATAAAAATGTAAATATAATGTTTATATATACATATGTGTGTATTAATAAATGCATATATGTTTATATTTATATTCTAATATATGCTAATGAATATTAATATATAATATATTTAGCTAAATGTAAGTATATATATATATATATCGCACACACAGACATATATTTTACAAATGTATTTAAAAATAATTATACAAATATATGAATAAAAAGATGTATGTAAATATATATATATATATATATCATAAAATATATAACAAAATAATTTTGGTGGATGGTAAATACGTTCAACTTGGAAAAGGGAGGTCCAAGGATCGAATATAGGGGTAAGCACAGGGGAACAAGAGGCTGACCAGTGGAAAAGTGCTGAAAAAGGGTCATTCTAAGTGCAAGTAGGTGGAGTGGGGGAAGTACAAGTTCCAAGTGGGGTGGGGTGGGTGGATTCAAAGTTTTAACATTGGTTTTGGGAAGGGCTAATAGGGGGTGGAGTACTCAAAAAATATTATTATTTTAAAAAAATTATCAATGATTAAAGAAACCACTGATAAAGGTAGTCTTTATCAATGATTTTTATAAGAACTAATAAAGGGATCCTTTATCATTGGTCTTTTTGAACTGATAAAAGATAACTTTTAATGGAACTTATATCAAAAACACTTTTTTGTGATGATAAATCCAATTTTAGCACTTTTAAAAAGTGATATTTGTGGTTGTGGTTCTTTGACTAGTGACATGAATGCCTGAATTATTTCTGAGGTGTACTTCCTTCATGATATAACTTTCTTAAAATGTTTAAAACATTGAATAATCCATGCATAAATGCACTATAGCTCCAAAATCATGCCATCATTTCACCTTTTTTATTGTCATATTGACTTCAGATATCATCACAACTAGATTTTCTTTATTCTGCATATTTTTAGTGGGTTTTTTCAATTTATTTTGATAATAATGTTCCCTTGAAAAATTCTCTCGATTTCCAAATACAAATCGTTCACCTTTATTCTGGTATGGGTTTCCTTTCTTTTTAAATTGTTGAATTTTCTTCATGGAATGTAAGAAAGATCTTTGTGGATTCTTTCACTCAATGATATGAATCTTGGAATCAAACTGTGAAGATTTACACGTGTCTCTCAACATGGTTTATTTTTCAATGTGAAGAGGTTTTTTTCTATTATTCCTAGGAAAAATCCTCACTTCCATTAAAACAATTTAATATTATTATTTGAAAAGGACACCTTTTGGTGAAGTGGGAACCAACAAATTCATACTTCCATGAATTCGACCACAAAACATTAGATTCAAACTTCAAATTTCAATTTTTGAAATTAAAAAATCAAGCTAATTCACTACCTCAGGCAAGATTTTTCTTCTTGTTGTAAAACCTAGCATAAAGAGAACCCATCATCACATTAGTTCATCGGTGAGTAATGACCATCTAAGTCCAATTTCATCATCATAAAATCACCATCATCGTTGAAAAACACACCAAATGAGCACCATACACTCAAAATCATCATCGATGAACATTGTTAAGGGGGAAAGCACCACTACCATCATCGAGAACTAAAACCAATCACCAAAAATCATCAAAACCATGAAATAAATTCTGTAATCCATCACAAAGAAGAAACCCTCCAAGAGCTCATGGAAAGAGACGAAGCCACCACATAGAAGCATCTCCTGAAACACCATCAACTACTCAGACCTCGCATTCAAAAACCCCTCGAGAACCACCATACTAAACTAACTAGGATAATCTTTGTGGAAACTGGGATCCAGAGTAGATAATGGAACAACAAAGGAATCAACAGCGTCATGCGACCACCGCCAGGACCACCGAACCTAGCCTTTAGAGCCACCATTGGGCAAAGAACACCAGGAAATGACGTCATCAAGGAAGAACACCAAACATAACCACACAAAAGGTGGAACCCTAGAAATAACTGAGAGATAATGGAGAACACTCTGAGGAAAGTGAAGGCATATCCTCGACATAGCCGACCAAACCACACTATCTAAAATAATCTAAAAATAGCAAGGATGCCAGATCTGAGGCCAAATTTGAAATACCTACACACCAGATATGTCTCCAAGGTCACTTAATGATGAAGTGAAGAAGAATATACTCTGATGAGGGAACGCTATGGGAGGATAGGTTAGAACGAGAGGATGCGATAAGATTTGAGGCATGTGAAGAATAAAGCAGGGAGTGTAGGGATGAGGATGACGAGGAGGAAACCAATGAGGAGGAAGACAAAGAAAGACAGAAATCTTGATACATTGATGGGAAGAAACCACTAGAAGGAGAGGAACCTCACTCAGGATAGAAATCCAAGAGATATTGGATCACATAAACATACTCCAATATTATCTTGTTATCAACCATCTTGAAGCTATGATATTTTGTAATATGAAATTTACTGGTGCTTTCTTCCCTGACAATGTACTTGAATTCGACCATGTACCATATCTCTCAAGTGGAATTAATTTTGAGAAATTAATTATAAAGATGATTTGATAATGTTTTGAAAACATTTCGTTGATGAAAAACAACATTTTCTTCCCATTTTTCTTCATTTCATGAATGTGTTCTACTTGTTTCATGTCATTGGGAGTTCCATCCAGATTTTGAGTGGGCACATCGAGTGTGGGATGAATTTGTGGTTCAAGAATGTAAAATATCTTTAATATTTCAAGAAGAAACTTCATCTAGTCTTTCCATTAGAAGAAGTTATTTCCATCAATATTGTAACATTTTTTGATATCTTGGTTCATCACTTTGAGATATTGAGAATCCATATTCAAGGTTTTGGTTTTTAAAACCTTTTGAATGTTGAAACTATTTTAAATATAACAATAGAAAACAGAATATGAAAACTACGTACTTTGAAGTGTGACGAGATCACAATCCAAAAGAGTTTAATCTTCCCCTAATTAGGTTTTGTAGGGTTGTAACAGAAATGTTCCTCATGGATACTATAAAAGTGGTGAAGAAATTTATACAACAATTTTGATGTTTTCCTATGAGATCCTAGATTTTAGATTCTGGTAGTTACAGATAGGAAGTGTGGATAATTATTTTTTGATGTTTTCCTAGGATAATTATTTATAGATCAAAATAGATACGAGATGTACCAACTCGGTTGAACTAAATCATCAAATAAGGGGTTCATACATTCAAACCCTTTCATTTATTCAGGAGTTGTTTTTTTGTACATGAGACTTATACATTGGTCAGGCCTATATGGTTAAAACTAGAAAAAACCTAACCCATTTGTTAATCAGTTCTGGCTAGACCGACCATAACATTACTCGTTAATTAATAGGTCCTTCAAAGAACATCTCAATGGGCCTTAATTAATTATTAAATAAAATAAATTTTATATATAATGATCTTTAATAATTATAAAAGTTAAAATATTTAAAAATAATATAATTATAATATAACTTAATCGGTTCATTTGGGTCACTTATTAGGTCATTAATTAAAGCATGATCCTAACCCTAATATTAATCAATTTTTAAATTTATTCCTATTTAATAACCAAGAATAAAAAATTATCCTCTAATAGGAATTTTTATCTAGTTAGGAATATCATGTCGAACAGGTCTCGTGAACCATATATATTTCTATATATATAATATGTATATATATAATTATGAGCCAATTTTTTCCATCAAAACGTACAACATCAAAAAGAAAATATTGGATCACTTACATACCCAAGGAACTTTTAGGTTTAGATTTTTCGAAAATTAGTAAAAATTATTACATTTATTTGAAAAATATACAATTTTCCCATCAAAATATATATTATCTCCCAAAATTTTATCAATTCTATCACCCTTAATAGATATATCTTACTTAACACATTTCTTCATTACCTGGGGAAAATAAAACAAAAGAAAGGGTGAACTCAGATGCTCGGTAAGGGTAACCATAAGAGACATCAAATATTATGTAAGCATAAAATGATCATAAGGTTATATGAATATGAAATTTGAAAATTATACCATATGTACCATAATATTGATTCATACAATAAATCTTGTAAGTTCATAAGATGTGAATAGTAAAATAATCAAAGAACATAATCCATGATAGCATTGCATAAGACATGGAATTGTGGCATACACATAAGAATAGAAAATACATAGGTGGCTACATATCTTGGGATAAACACACAATCATCCCCACTGGTATCCCTTCCCTCATAGTTTAATGGGTTTACTCCCCAATCCATTATAGTAGTCAAGGTTCACTCCCAAGACAATCATAGTGGACATAATCTCTTACTAAATCGAGTTCACTCATTATTCCAATCTGGTCTATCTATTAAAATATAAATCATTACCCAATTAATTGGAAGTAGATATAGTTCAAACTAATCACATAATGAAAACCATAAATATTTGTCCCATAATGACATAAATCATGCAACATACCAGAAACTATGAAAAGAAATGGGTTTTATAAATATTTCTTCATAACAGAACCCATGGAAAAGAAGTGGGTTTCATAAAAATCATTTCATCATAAAAATAAATCATCCAAAGAAATTATAATGATGGTATCCTTGGGACATATACCTTTTAAATAATAATTAACATCAAGGAATTTTGTCTTATATGTAAAATTAATTTGAAAGATCACATGGAATAATTATTGAGGAAAATAACTTTTCCATTTTAAAATCACTTCTATTTTTTTAAACTACACACTTATAAATGGTAAAAAATTATTTTAAAATAAAATTTTAAACTTTTAAAGGAATATTAAATTAATTTAGGAGACATGATGGTGGGAAAATTCTCTCATGTACTATAAGTTTAAAAAACATTCCTTTCATATTTTTTTTAGAAAATTCACAAAGTATCTTGTTTAGAAAATGATAAACATATTCCTTTAAAACCATTTTGAAAAAAAGTAAAACATGGGTAAAAATGAATTTAGAAATTCATAAGTGAATATAAAAAAAATTGAATATTTTTTTATAAAACAAGTACATGGAAGATAAATATTCTCTAATGGAGACTTAAACATAAACAATCCCAAATAATGATGAGATTGTGAAATAAAACCTTACCATTTGGGTAACATTCAAATCATAATACATGTGAAAGAAATAACTTCAGAGGGATATGTATTTTCCATAATATTTTATGATAATAATAATAATAAGAATTTCATGGGAAATATATACACCACACAAGAGAAATAAGTAGTGTATAAGGCATGTGTCCTATAGAATAAAAGTGAGATGAAAATCCCTTACAAATATCATATCATTGAATTGAGAATTAATAAAAAGAGTTGATTATGTTTATAAATTATAAATAAGTTTAAAATAAGTGAAAATAAAAAATAATTAAATCAAAATTCATTTCACACATAATCTTATCATGATATAGTCAATAAAGTAGAATTTTAACCCAATAAATGGAAATGGAGCTAAGAAATACCTTACTTAAAGTCCAAATCATCACAAAAGTTCTTTATCTTCCTAAATAATAAACCTAGGTTCGTTATTTACTTTCATTACAAAAATTTTCAAGTTTATTATTCCTTTTATATCAATTATTATCATTCTATAACAATTATGTAATTATTTAATTTCATGTCAAACGTTTTGATGATATTTGGTACTCATGTACAAAATAACATTGATATGATGTATATAGTCAAAGTGGTAATTATTTTCTAATATCCATAATAATAAAAATTAAATAATTAACTTTTTTATAAATAAATTATACATTTAAATACACCCATAAAATATGAATATGAAAAATGAACTATGTTTCAACCATGGAGACGGTAGGTCATACGCACGCATAAGTAACGTTTCCATTTTTCATGGATCATTTTAGAAAGAAGGTAAGTATTGATTTATTATTTAATAATGATAATAATATAATATATATATCATATTAATTCTTTAAATATACTTATATATATCATACATGAGATATGGTGATGAACAACAAATCACATCACTTTGTGGAGGTGGTAGTCCACACGTACACACAAATGATGTTATCATTTTTTGTGCATGGAAAGGTAAGAATGTGAATTGTATATAATATATTCTAAAAATGATAAATATGTCATTAATATCATATATTAATGTTAATTCCATCATTATAACAAGTCTTGAGATATAGTGATGGAAAACGAATTACATCGGTTCATAAGGCGGTAGTCTATCTTACATAAGAACGATGAATTATTTTATTATTTAAAAGAAGTGGAGATTGATTTATGTAATTATACTAACATAATAACATATCTTCATAATTATGATACTTTATTTATTATTTTCACATGTTTGATGAATTATTTATGGATGTAGAAGAATAAACAAAGCGTAAACACTCGATTAAAAACGATACCTCTTTTTCAAAAAATCTTCTTTTATTAACACATTAAGACTAAAAATGGTGTTATTATTTATAAAATAAGACCTAAATAACATGTATATGGATTATATTAAGATATTAGGGTAGGTATTTTCTAAACCCAAAATGGTTTTTAATTGTGAATAAATGATAAGAAGTGATGCCCTTTTATAAGAGAGGAGAGAGGTACTCTTGGAATTTCCAAACATATTAAGTTAATAAAAATTAATTTTCAGTTAAAAATGGATCAAAATTGATTTATTTATAATATAATATGATCTTGGGTATAAATACACTCATCCAATAAAATTTAGATAAGTTTCGACTCTATGTTTACCCTTATCTCTTGGTTTTAACCCTTATTTAACCCCTTTAACTCTTACCATGACAATATGAATTTTTACTATTTGAAGGTTAATATAGTAACTATAAAAACCTGAATCACCCATAAATGGATCATGTATGACATGATAAATATTATAAAAATAATTTGGAAAAATTTAAGACTTTTAATAATTTTATATCATTTAATAAAATATTTTTTACTATAAAATATTCTTAATGTCTATTTTAAGAACCATTCATTACTTTGACATTAATAATATCAAGATAACACTTATAATTTTAACAAAAATTTTTATTACATACTTAATATGTCAAGGTCTTCTATTAAATTCATTAATCGCAATAATTATCTCAAATTATTTTTATTTTAATATTTTTAATAACACTTATTTGATATTAACATTAATAAAATAATTGTTTCATCAACTTTGTGTAAGCATTTCAGGTGATTGTTTCTTAATTAAAATTTAAAAATAAATTAATACGATTAAGATAAATATTTTATATTTAAAATTAATATATATTTTTGAATACATCCTCTGAATAACCTCATATTAAAATTATTATAGTCATTAAAAATAAGTGTGTGATATATTTGATTTTTCTTTAAATAAAATATTATAAATTTAACAATCAATTAATAATGGAAAAGTCCATATATTATAACCTTTAATTCTTATGGAAAAAATTTAATAATCTAATAAAATTGTGAAAAGTTTAAGGGTTATTTTATTGTCCTCATCGTATTATTTTTACTCTTAATTACCTGATTTACCATTTACCGTGGTAATAAAATTTTCCAAGGTTTCTATTCATATTGTGCAAAAATAAAAAATGACCTACTTACTAAATTTTGACCTCCTTATTTCCACTATGGAATCCATTTTTGAAAATTCAAAACATGGAATTTGTATCATTTAATTTAAAATTAAATAGGAAAAATGTAATGAAAAATAGATTTTTCAGAATAACACCCCTTTTAAATATAAAATGTATCTATGATAAATTCATGTATAAAATTCATTTAAAAACCATAAATATATTAGTTTAAATAAAAATTAAAAAATTAAATTTTAAAAGTATTATAAATATATTTTTAATTTGTAAATACGTCAAAATAAAATACATTTTTCAATAAAACACTACCACAAAAATAGGTTTTCACAGTGCCACCCTTTAATAGATGATGTTACTCATTTAATAGTAACTTTTTTCTAATAACTTTAGTAATTTTCATGTAAAATTGCATAATTGTTATGAAATACACATGTTTTATTACTAAATATAATTTTTGAGCATTATTTGAATTAATCCAATCAAGTCAGTTTACTGGTTTAATTATAAACCTCACACTTCTTAACCATATTATATGTTTATTATTTTTTAGGTTTACTTTACTACAAATAATTATACTATAGTTTGGACTAATAAATCCATTTTAAGGGTTATATGGTCTACACAAGAAGGCCCAAAGAATATATGATGAAACTAGACCATCCATGATGATTGAATTTATGGGCTCAATCTAGAAGCCCAAATTTGATTAAACACCATAATATATTCTTTAATACCCAAAAAATCGTGGATAAAACTTCCAAGTCCCAAATCCAACAAAAAAGGGCCCAACATGTTTTTTTAATTCCAACCCACCATTCTATTTGGAATTTAAAACCAATAAACAATTACTAACTTTTCTATTGATATAGACATCAATTAGAGCTGATATGTTTTCGTGTGAAGTACAAGATATAGGCGGCCAAATTTTTATAAGAAATGGTTTGTATTTGAGGGAATATTCATATTCAAAATGCATTCAAATTAGGACCATCTAAAAAGTATGGATTGAAATGGACAAATTAAAATTGTTTATTCAAACCAAAATAACATTGTCTCTTGAATTATAATTTCCATCATGTTTTTAGGGTATACTTTAAACATTAATATATAAAACTTTTAATAATAAGATTTCTCCTTATTCTGATGTCTAGAGTATCAAATTAGTGATCCTACTATAAGGGAATATTTGGAAAGAAAACAGTCCACCTCTTTGGGTTGTAAATATATTCCCCTCTTCTTCGTAAAAAGGGTTGGAATTTTAGAATAGATGAGGATACATATGCACGAAAAAATCCTTTTCAAATACTTGGTGAAACCTTATAAACTCAAGTTTTCACTTGATATACCCTTCCTCCTCTCTCTTTTTTCATGTTATTTCATGTTCCTTTCGTTTGTAATCAAGTAAGCTGTTTTAAATTTTATTTCAATTTTTTATAAAAGTTTATTATTAATATTTTCTTTTAATAATTCACCCTCTTATATTAAATATTAATGGAATTTAATTAGTTTAAATCATGTTCAAACCCCTTCCCTTCCTCCACTTTATCATTCAATCGAAATTCTGTGATTAATTATCATCATCATTCATGTGTGTGTTCGACACACATCTATTTTCTTATCACTTTATTTTAATTATATTTATAATTAATCACCATGAACACATATTACCATATTACTAACCATATAAATGGATGAATAAATATACCATCGGGTTGAGTCATAATTTGGGGATATTAATTGTTTGATAGCTTTGGCTTGATGAATATTCTTTAGGCGGACATTGTATATGTTGAACATAAAATTTCATGGATTAATGAGATTTTTTGTTTAACATGTGGATTATATGGATTATTGGAAAACTAAATACACTAACATAAAGAAGATTTTATTGATATTATGACCCTAATAAATGTTATTTATCGGAATAAATCATCAACACTTGGAAATTCTGATCAAATTCATCTTGTGACGTGGGTATTAATTTAATGTAATATAAAGAAAAGCTCAAGGATATCATAAGCTTAAATAAACAATAATGAACTCTCCCCAATTTTTATAAAAAAATTAATTTAATCTACATTAATCAATCATTTCATTTTATCTCTACAAAAAAACCCCATTAAAAAGACAAATCACAAAAACAATCGACTATTCAAAAAGTATCATCATTGAGGATTCAACCTAAGTGCCACTATACACATTATCAGAGCACTGGACCCCTGAATGGTCGATTGGAGACAATAAGCTATAATTCAAATTTCACAATTACTGGGGATGGTGTATTAATTAGTTGTTATTTTTTTATTTTTTCTAAAACAAAAAAAAATTAAAAAAACAAAACAAAAATGGAAAAAAATAACATAAAGAAAAACTCATCTTACTCATCCTTCAAAACTTATCTGAATTCCTTGTATCCTCCCAAACAATCCCTTAGATATTTTGACCCTAAAATATATTGAAATATTCTCCAACTTAGGAGTTACATTAGAGATAATAAAGTCACTCAATATCAAATCATTATCCAACCAATTTTACTAGATATGGTCAATCCTAGTGAACAAACCCTTATAGAAATCATTGCCCCTGATATGAATTACCAACCCATTTAAATTCAATATCTAAATATTCAGGTTGATTTAGAACTCAAATCAGGATTGATTCATCTTCTACCTCATTTCTAGGGGCTATCCGGTGAGGATCTGCATCTTTATCTCAACGAGTTCCCATATGAGCGCTCTACCATGGAGCCTCAAGGGGTTTCTAAAGGAAAAACTAACCATGAGCATTCCCTTTCTCCTCTGATGACTTCTTTAAGTCATGGATCTATTACCTCCCTCCTAGTTCCATAACCACAAGGAATTACATGAAGCAACTCTTCTTAGATAAATTCCTCCTGGATTCTTATAATGTTTATATCTGAATGGAAATAAGTGGTATCTATCAATTACCTAATGAATCACCCCATGAGTATTAGAAGATATTAAAAAAGATTGTAGAAACCTACCCATATCACTAAATCACTAAAAAACTATGGATCCAATACTTCTATTAGTGGTTATTTATTTGGGAGTAAACTCTCATTCATAACGCAGGTGGGGGTGCATTTATTGATAAAACCCATGCAGCCGCAAGAGATATCATAAGCAACATGACTGAAAAAAATGTAGCAATTCCATACTCAATAATATGCCCAAGTTAGAAATTTCCAAGAGAATCAATCTATAGAGCCCAATAAAATGACTGAGTGGATGAGTGAACTTACAGGTCTTGTAAAACAACTAGCAGTGGCTGCCAAAGCCCCAAACTCATCTTCTCCACAATATATGTTCCTTGGACCTATAAAAAACTATGGAATCTAAAGCTCACCACCTAATCCAAAAAACACATGTCCATGAAATCAAGAGGATCCATCTAATTAATTTAGTCCAATGGATCTCAATGCAGTATATGCTCAGAGGAACACCAATGCTCAATACTCAGGTCAGTTCATTAAAAACTTCAATCAACCCCACTCTAAGCCCTTCTCTTCTACCTATAACCTGGGCTTGAGGTATATTAATCCCATTTCTCATCACCCTTAGTTCCCTCCACGTAATCCAAACCAATTACAATATATTCAAGGTGGTGGTAACTTCCAAAAACCTTGTCATTTTGTTCTTCAACCTCAAATGATCAATCCTCCTTTTGTTCCTCCTGAATTCCACTATCCTAATGAGCCCTCCCAATACCCAACCCAATATAATCACTTTTCCATGAACCAAAATTATGTTAATACCAATACGGTACATTCACCCTCTTCCAAGAAACTATGGGAATGCGCTATGAAATATATTTCCTCCTTTATCCATTCTAGCATTAAAAATATTGAAACCCAAATTGGTCAACTTTCATCCCACCTTAGCCAGCAAAAATCATCCAATTCTTCCCAACCCCAAGGGTAATGTAAGTGAAATTGTACTTCTATTGGGAAAAAAATTTCCATACCTCATGATGGATCCTCAAATGAACCTTTGAATGTTGAGCTTGAAAATGAAAAGAAAAAAAAGCTAAAAAAGAACCTGAAACTACTCCCTCACCTACTTATATCCCTATAAAGAACCCAATTCCTTTTCCTCAAGTCATGTCTAATATAAGTAAGTCCTTTGAACATGATCCTACAATTCTTAACATGTTTAGATGTGTTGAAGTAATTATTCCCCTCTTAGATTACATCAAAAAAATCCCTAAGTATGAAAAGTTTCTTAAGTATTTTTTCACCAATAAGAGTCAACTTAAGACCATTGATATTCTTTCAACCTAGTAGTCCATACCCATGAAATGAAAACAAATTACGGACATTTACTATTCAATTCCAAATAAGGAGTTTCAACTTTGATTATCCACTCATAGACCTAGGATACTTGATAAATTTCATGCCCAAATCCATCTTCTCCAACCTTGGTCTTGGTCCCTTTCACCCAAAGGGTGTTGTCATCCAGTTATCAAATCGAAGTACAGCTAGTTTGGAGGTAATATTTGAATATTTCCTTGTATGATTTAATAATATTATCTTCCAATCTGATTTCTATGTCCTTGACATGGAAGGTTAGATGACCTCTTGTCAGTCTCCCCTAATTCATGGAAGATCATTCCTCCTAACAGTTAGAAGTAATATTTATGTCTATAAGGAAATCCTATCCATAGAATTCGGTGGCCAACAGATCAAATTCAACATTTTTCAAGCCATGTGATACCCATATGAGGATCAATATACTTTCTGAATCCATGATTTTGGGGATACTTTTAAGAGTCAATTTAACCCCATTCCATAATGTTCATCAAGTTATAACAAGAGTCGAGCTTGTGAAATTTTCACCATGATTAACCAAGTAATAAATGGGGAAGTTTATGTTGACCTTTAATTCATATACTCCATTAATCTAGAGGATATTGAAAACATTCTTAAATCCCATCTCAACTCTAATCATTACTATTCCACCTTGGACAATATTGAGGAAAATGAACTAGAACCAACTAAAATCCATTCCCCTATTCCTAAGTTGTCTAGACCATAAATGAAATATGTGACTGATCTAAAAACTCTTCTTATAGACCAGAAATATGCATTTCTTTTTCATGATAACTCTTATATTTTAATTTTCTCTACCACACTTACAAAAAATGAGGAGTCCAAACTAGTTCATGTGTTATAATAAAAAAATCCTTAGGTTGGAACCTAGATGACATATCGAGAATCAACCCTCCTCTTTTCATGCATCAAATCCAACATGAGGAATCATCCAAACCAATCATCCAACCACAAAGAAGATTGAATCCACTCATACATAAGGTAGTTAGGGAATATATTACTAATTTTCTCTAAGATGGTATTATCTACCTAATTTTTTATAGTGAATGGGTTAGTGTAATTCAAGTGGTGCCTAAGAAAGTTGGGATAACTATTGTCACAAATGAATATGGAGAGGTTATCACAACTTGAGTGAAAAAAAAATAGTGCGTGTGTATCAATTATCGAAAATTGAATTCAAAAACATGAAAATATAACTACCCCCTTTCTTTCCTTAATCAAATGCTATAACGTTTAGCCAAAAATTCACATTACTGCTTTCTTTATGGATACACTGGATACTTAAAAATCCCAATAGCACCTCAGAACCAAGGAGAATAATTTCACTTACCTCTCTAGAATATATGAATAAAGGAGAATACCTTTTGGCCTTTTCAATGCTCCTACACCATTCTAGAGATGTATGATGAGTATCTTTTCAGAATTCATTGAGCACTATATGGAGGTATCCATGGATGACTTTACCATTTATGACCATTAATTTGAATCATTATTTCATTCAATCTCTCAAATCCTTCAAAAATGTGTCAATTTAACATTGTGATGAATTATGAAAAATGTCACTTTAGGGTTACCAATGGGATTATTCTAGGGCACATAATTTCACAAGATGGTATTCAAGTAAATCTTCCTAAAATTGAGGTGATCCAATATCTTCCTAAACCCATAATAGTTTTACACATATGTTCATTCCTTGGCCATGTCGGTTTCTATAGGAGATTTATCCATAACTTTAGTAGGATTTCCCTCCCAATCACTTGGATACTCAAAAATGATGCGGCATTCCATTTTGATGAATCTTGAAAGAGAGCCTTCATTGACCTCAAATTTTTTATTACATCTTCCCCAATAATCTACCCCCTATATTAGTCATTACACTTTGAATTGATGTGTGATGCTTCTTATAGGTACATTGGGGCTGTTCATGGTCAAAAAATAGAAAATATTCCTCATGTCATCTATTATGACTCAAAAAAATTGGCCGAAACTAAATCTCACTACAATGAGACTGAGAAGGAACTTTTAGCTATGTTTTTTACCTTATATAAACTCTGACCCAATCTTTTAGGTGCCAAAATCAGCATATTCACAGGCCATTTTTCTATAATGTTCTTACTCATGTAAAGTGATTACAAACCTAGGAAAATAATATGGATCCTAATGATCCAAGAGTTTGACCGTGAAATCAATGATAGACCAGGAAAAGAAAATCCTATTGTTGATCATTTGAGTATAATTTCTGATTTTCCTCATTCAAAAATCATTTATCCTTAATTCCCCACTGAGCACCTTTCATCACTCACTCCAAAGTTACCATGGTATTCCCAATTCTAAATTACTTGGTTTCTGGTATTTGTTTTTGGATTTTTTTCAATAGAATAAAAAATGAAGTTGAAAAGTGAATCAAAATACTATTTTTGGGAGCATGATAATATTTTAGAAAACTAGAGACGACATGGTAATTAGAAGATGTGTTGATGAAGATGAAAATTCCTAAATATCAGAATTATGCCACTCACTTTCCAAAGGTGGCTACTTCGGACTGTAGATTCTTATAAACTTCACTTTTCAAGGACACACATGATTTCTATAAGTCATGTCCCACATTCCAAAATATTGGAACAATTTCCAAAAGAAAATAAATTCCCCAAAAACCTTTAATTTCTTGTAAGATCTTTGAAGTTTGGGGTATCGATTTCATGGGACCATTTCCACCTTCCAATGGATTCTCATATATTCTTCTAGCTATTGAATATATTTCTAGGTGGGTCGAGGCCAAACTCACTAATAAGGATGATGCACATAATGTTAGTGAGTTCCAAAAAACCCACATTTTCCATTGATTTGGAACACTATGTGCCTTAATAAGTGACTTGGGAACTCATTTCTATAATTGGACCATGGAATATCTTTTGAAAAATAAAGGGGTTTTACATGAAACTTCAACTGATTGTCATCCACAAATAAATGAAATTGATGAAATTTATAATAGAAAAGTGAAAAGATTACTTGATATAATTGTAAAGCCCACCAAAAAAGACTAGTCTGAAAGACTCGGCAGAGCACTTTGGGATTATCAAACTACCTATAAAACACCCATTGGGATATTTCCATTTAGGATAGTTCATGAAAAACCATGTCATTTACTAGTTGAAATCCAACATAAGTTATTTTGGGCTATCAAAACTTATAATTTTGATTGTGAAAAATCTGGTGAAGAAAGATTGTTGAAGGTAAATGAACTGGAGGAGCTTCTACTATATTCTTAAGAGAATTATAATCTATATAAAGAAAATGCTAAGGAACTCCAAGAAAAAACATTCTATGAAAGGTATTTAATAAATGTGAAAGGTTAATTATCTTAAACTCTTGATTTTAGCTTCACCTAAGAAAGCTTAATTCTCATTGGGAAGGTTCTTTTATTATTACTAATGTTTACCCATTTCGTGTCGTGCAAGTCCATGACCACACATCCAAAATTACATTCATGGTTAATGGACATTGGTAAAAGAATCACCATTAGAGGAAACACATCCCTGGAACCACATCGACTTCCATTTGATCCCTAACTTCTACAGTTGACCCACCACTGTATAGAGATGCTGGCCCACCAAATCCAAACCAGGGGAACCTCTTTCCCTTTATCTCTTATTATTTCTCTCCCCCCTATCTCTTCTTATTCTAACTCTCCCATTCTCTTTTTTACCACTTTCCTCATCAAAATGTTTATTTACTCTTTCTCTTTCATGTGGGTATATCTTTATAAAAAACTAAAAAAACTAAAAAAATTCGAAACATAGTTTCATAATTACTCATATTACACTTTTAAAAAAATTCGAACCCTTTTGGGGAGTCAAAAGAGATGTTTTCATCTCAATTTTTTTTGTATTTTCTGCATAAATTTGGATAAGGAATCTTGTGTCAAAACTAACAAATTTTAAATTCTCAGTTTTTTGTTGGGAAAATAATTCTTCCCCAGCTGTGATGAACAACATTAGCTATCATTACAAGGTCACCTATGACCATATTTTCATTTTTTGTGTTTTTTTACACTCTATTTGTAAGTCATGAGTTTGTAGACCTTTGATTTGAATTTCTTACTTTGGCCTGATTTAATATGATAGAGGCATTTTCTAAACCACATGAGAATAACAATATCCAAACAGCCTCCCATTAACCATACATTAATCCTACTTTTGAAATCCCCTTAGTGCCTATGAAAACCATTTCTACGATATCCAAATTATAAGCCCAATACCTTGTCCCACCCTGCATCAACATATAATTACATTTCATAATTTATAGAAATTTAAGTATGGTGGGAATGGATATCATTTTGGGTATCCATTTATTTATTTCAATGTGTTATCAAATGTTTGAGGGAAATATTATATTTCAGTGTGAGGGAGAGGTTTTCAATTAGTGAGTTTGGTAAATTGATTTTCATTTATGTAATTTCGTACATTTTATTGAAAAGTGTTAAAAAAATTGAAGAAATAAATAAATAAAAGGGTTGTGTCTTGGGAAGGTGAAAATAAATCTTCCTTAACCATTTATATTATTATAACTGTTACAATTACTTTCATGATGAGATCTAACATGTTAGGAGTTAATTGTGATATTTCTTTCAAGTTCAACTTTAGAAAAAAATTCAAAAAAAAAGAAAAGAAAAGAAAAAAAAGAACACTTGCGTTATATATTCTTGTGTCATTGGGAGAAGTTTTGTGTCTTGTACATATTTCAACTTTTAATCCCATTCAAATTTTATCCATCTCTTTTGTGTCATCCTTCACACAATTATTCCCTTGTAAATATGTGTTTCCATAAACTTCCATGTCTTATTTCAAATTGTGCATTTCTTTTTCCATGATAGTGATTTACCCCTCTTTTCCTCTCTCTTGGAAATTTAATTCCTACCATCCCATATCCATATAAAAACCCTTAAAAATACCTATTGATTCTTATGATCTTTTGGATAGGGAATAGAAGATGAGATATCTTTCATACTCTAATATTTTTACTTTTGGTTGGTGAATTAATGAACCTCCATAAATAAATTTTTATCATCTTGAGAGGAGTGAGTTTTGAGTACCCAAATTTTCCATTTCAAAATTTGAGCATGAAAAATGAATTATTTTTGGAATATTTTTCCTGTTACAATTTGTGGTGGAATTCATTATGGATGAGTGAAATGTTCTAAACCTCCCTTGATTGGGGAAAACAAAATTTTAATATTTGTTGGTGGGTGAGAATGATTTTTTTATGTTATTATATTTGTTTCACATGAGTACATGCACAAAAAAAGTGTGGTGTAATTGATTTTATTCACTTATTCATAAAGTTTTTTCTATTACCTTTAGTAATTTTCAAGTAAAAGTTCATAATTGGTGTGAAATTCCCATATTTTAATACTAAATATAAATTTTGAGAATTATTTAAATTCATACAATTGATTCGGTTTACTATTTTAATTATAACTCTAAATCTTCTTATTTAAATTGTGTGATTCCTATTTTTTAGGGTTCCTTATAAAATTTACTAAAAAAATTTAGTTTAATTTTGGGCCAATTCTTCCATGTGAAGGATCATATGGTCCACACAAGAAGGCCTATAGAATCTGTGAAGAAACTAGACCATCCATGATGATTGAATTTCTATGCTCAATCCAGACACCCAAATTTGATGAAACTCTAGAATATCTTCTTTAATACCCAAAATAATCAAGGATAAAATTTGGGATCCCAAATCTATCAAAAAGGGGGCCGACATATTCTTTTAAGTACAGCCCATAATTCTTTCAAAAATATAAAACTAGTACATAATTATTGACCTTTATCCCAATATAGAAGTCAATTAAATATTATAATTTTGTGTGAGAAATACAAGATATTTAAGGATTACTTTTTAGAAGAAATGGTTTGGATTTGAGGGAATATTCCTATTCAAAAATCCATTCACATTATGGCCTTTAAAAAAATTTGGATTGAAATGGACAGATTAAAATTGTTTAATCAAATAACCATAACATTGGATAGAAATGTCCAAAGACCTCCAATTCTTTAGGTTATACTTTAAACATTCATATATACAACTTTTAAGAAGAATATTCCTCCAGATTCGGCTATATGAAGTATCAAATTGCTGAGCCAAGTGGAGGATCATATTTGGAAATAAAACAGTTCACCTCCTTAGGCTATAAATACATTCTCCTCTTCTCATTGCAAAGGGTTGGCATTTTAGAATAGGAGAGGATAAATTATCATGACCAAATCTTTTCTAAAGGCTTTAGAGGACCATATAAACTCAATTTTTCACTTGATACTCCCTTCCTCTTCTATTTATTTTCATGTTCTTTCGTGTTCCATTCCGTTGTAATCGTGTAATCTATTTTCAATTTCGTTTCAATTTTAATGAAATTTTTTTCATCTGATTCTTTTTTAATCATCCATCCTCTGTTATTAAATATTAATGGTCTTAAAATAGTTTAAATATAGTTAAAACCCCTTCCCTTATTCTGCTTTCTCATTCAATGAAAAGTCGGTCTTTAATCCTCATCACTATTCGTGTGTGTGTTTGACGTAGAACTCTTTTCTTATCTCATTATTTTCTTTCTAATTATAATTAATCAACATAAAATCATATTACCAGATTGATAACTATATAAATGGATGTGTAAATATATCCTTGGGTTGAGTGATAATTTGGGGATATTAAGTGATTGATATCTTTTTCCCAATGAATATTCTTTAGGTTAACATTGTGTTTGTTGAACTTAAAATGTCATGGATTAATGATATGTTTTGTTTAACATGTAGATTCCATGGATTATTGGAACCATAAATACACTAACATAAACAAGTTTTGATTGATATTATAACCCTAAGTTATGTTAATTCTTGGACTAAGGCCTCAATACTTGATAATTCTGATCAAAGTCATTTAGTGAAGTGGGTGTTAATTTAATGCAATCTAAATCAAACCTCAAGGATATAATAAACTTAAATACCCAATAATGAACTCACCCTAATTTTTATCAAAATTTTAAATCAATCTAAATCAATAAATCATTTCATTTTAGCTCTGAAAATAGCCCCCCCCCCAATTAAAAAGACAAATCATAAAAACAATCAACTATTAAAAAAGTATCATCGTCGAGGATTTAACCCAAGTGTCACTATACAAAGTAGAAGATCATTGTACCCTTGGATAGTTAATAGTAAAAAATCATACAGCTTCAATAGTGGTAGAAAAAGTACTGATAAATGGGGTACCTTTATCAGTGCAAAAAAATGTTGATAAAGGTACCCCCTTTATCAAGACGTTTTTTAATAGCTTTGATAAACGGGGGTCTTTATCAGTGCTTTTTTACTAGTGTTGATAAAGGGTATATTTCAAAAAAATCATTAAAAAAATATATACTGATATGTAAATATATAAATATAATTATATTTATATAAATATAATATTTATTTTTTAAATATGTTTTAGATAAGTATAAATAAACATTTACACTTAATATATTGGATATCTAGAGAAAATGGATTATAAAATATTAAGAAAAATATTATTAGTTAATAAATTTATAATTATCATTGAATAATAATCAATTAATAACAATTTAAAGACACAAAAATCGAAAAATAATAATAAAAGATAAAAAATAAGATGAAAACGTAACTCAAACTCCAAACGGCCATAACTTTTGATTTGGGTATCCATTCGAGCTCAATCACATATCAAATCGAAGCCTGTGATGATATCTAAGTGATGGTGAAATAAGGATACCTTTTTTCATATCTTTTTAGGCCAAAAAATTCCCATAAGTTCTCCAAGAGTGAGTTTTCAGTTGGGATACCCAGATTTCGTAACATTCGATGGAATTTCTGCCTCATTTCAGTGGTGTTTTTGTCTTTTTTCAGTGGGGACTGGATTTATTCTCATGTATTACATTCATATTGATATTATGGATTTTAAATGTTTGAATTTTTTACAATTTATTGTTATTTATAATCAAATATATAATAATATGTTTTTTACATATTCACACATAAATATTTAATTTTATAAATAAATAATTAAATATATTTACATATAAAGTATATTTTTCAGTATATAAGACTTATAAAATCCATTTTATTTAAAATAAAAATATATGTATATTTATATACCAATATAATGTGTGTGTGTGTGTGCGTTTGTGTGTTTATGTATTAACAAACAGATATATATTATCTATATATTCAAACATATGAATATACATATGAATATATAATATATGTAAATATTTATAAATATGTATAATTATACTTATAGATATGCATATATATAATATGTATACATGTGTATTTATGTTTTATATATGTATTTATTTATTTATTTATAAACAGACACAAAAAGACAAAATTTATAAATGTATTTAAAACTAATCTTATAACTATATATTAATATATATATATATAAAGATAAATATATATATATATATATATTAAATATATATATATATATATATTAATATAAATCTATATTAATATATGAATACATATAACTAAATGTATATATATAAAAAAATAGATATATCATTAAATGGAGAACAAAACAAGATGGATGCGTGGTAAAGATGTAGACAAGAAAGGGAGAGGTCTCCAATTCAAATCCAAGTAGAGGCAGGGATGCACAGGTGGGTACAGGGGTGTCTATCACTGTTAAAGGGTGGGTGGGTGTGCCTAGTCCTGCTAAAGGGGGTGGAAGGGGCACGGTCGGGGCTTCCTAATGTTGTAAAAGGGGTGTCAAGAACATCTAAAAGGGTGAGTCTCTGGTTTAAGGTTTTTTTACTTTTATCAGTGCTTTTTTATCACTAATAAAAGGGGCCTTTATCATCATTTTTTAGAGATGATATAAGGGACCCCCTTTAATAGCGCATTGATTATAAGTTCTTTTTTAGCACTGATAAAGGTTTTTTTAGTGCTGATAAAACCTTTTTTTGTGAAATTAGATGTTTTTCACTATTTATTTTTTTTAAAGGTAGGTTCAAAGCCCATAGAATAAAATAAAAATCAGTACAAAGTGAGGGGATGGGGTCAGAGAGATTCACTACCCTCATCAAAGATATTATAGACCATGTTTTTTCCTAATCATGGAACCATGCTTTTTTTCTTCTTCTCGAAGGTCATTCCAATTTATACTTCATCTCCACCTGTGACCCTGAACTCTAGAATAGCTCTCTTTTAATCTTCTTACTTGTTTAAGGAGGATTTCTATGTCTATTTAATCAGAGTCATATTCAATCTATGGTTCAAAATAATCCTTTGGAGTACTCTAATCTGTATGTCCATACCCCCTGCCATGACATCTTGGATTATGACCTCACCTCCAAGTTTTAGTTTGTTGTCAGGAGTCATCTGGTAAATCCTTTCTAATTCAAAGACATCACAAAAAGAGGAATAATTTAACTTATTTTCATGCATCAGATTTTCCTTCAAAGTTTCAACTCCTTGATCATCAAGGTAAAGCACATCTGCAACTTTTCCAGCATACTCCTGAAGTTCGGGCACACCACCATGAGCAGCACTTTGGGGTAAATCCATTGTATCCATTGGGGATGAAGGAGATAACTGGTTGTTCTCAATTCAAATACAAGAAGAATTTAAAATGGAAACAATTATGATAGGTTCAGACAGATCCTTGTTGAGGGATTTGATAGAATATAAAACTTGTGTATGTGTTTCCTTTATAGTACCATGTTCATCAATGCCGTAGTGGAAGTCTATGTCACTACAAAGTGAATAAAACTTCATTTTATAGGATTCCCCCACATCACTTTACACACTAATGGAATGCACAAAAGAATTTTGGATGGGGTCCTTGTATTTTTTGGGAATAACCAAGAGAAAACCACCATTATCAACCATCTTTTCATTACCTTTTCTTTTAGTGTTGACAATCAGTTCCTACCTCAAATAAAAATCCACCCCTTCTTGAACTTTTTCATCAAGATCTAAATGTTTCTTCACTTCCACCAAATCAATGTCGTTCTATGAATCAGGATTAATAGCCCCTAATTTAATGTTCTATTATGTTCCATGATCACTGGGAGGTTTATTGACAACCTCATACCCATGTATAAAATTGGAGACAACACTATAAGTTCTATTTGTGTGAGTATATAACATACCAGGGATTGTTGGAACCCCATTAACTGCCCCTTGATTGACAATATCTACACATAGTAGTAACATGTACATATTTCATGAAAATAGTGCATTGTGAATTTTTCTGACAGATTTCAAAGGAGTGACCAATTCTAAAATAGCACGAACAGAATTCTAGCATCCATTCAAACTGGCTTTTTAGTTCTAGTTTGAATTCCCCAATAGTCAAAAAACTGTATCAATCAGATCATGTGAGAGATCAATTTCAACTAGTGCTCTGGTGTAGTGACCACGTCGCGCTCTCTTGATTTCCTTGTCTAGTTTGATCGGTCTTCCAATAGCAGCAAAAACATCATGCAGGATTTAAGGGTTCCAGAATAACCAATTCATTCCACTAATCCGAATCTATGCTTGAAAAATGGTATTCCTTGAGAAGTGTGAATCAGAAAGAGGATATCATTCTTGTAGAGAGAGGTAACTGGGCTTCAAATGAATTAGAAACAAACCCCA
Organism: Viscum album; assembly: GCA_963277665.1. Classification (NCBI taxonomy): domain Eukaryota; kingdom Viridiplantae; phylum Streptophyta; class Magnoliopsida; order Santalales; family Viscaceae; genus Viscum; species Viscum album. The sequence continues at coordinate 1,241,340,935 of OY728166.1, read as the reverse complement.
ATAAAAAAATTTATATTCTTCAAATGAGAAGAAAACATGATATAGGCCCTTACTGATTGAAATTAGTCTATATTCTTCAATCCCTCGGTGTTGCTGAATTCGATCCATGGTGTCTTCAAGTTTCCATGGAGCTTTGTTTCACGTCACTGAGACTCTAGCTAGTAGATAATGCCAAAATATCTCAAAATGGTCTTCAAGTAATTTAGGTTTTTCCTCCACAAAAGAAAAAAAACCATTCCAAGTGATTATTTTATGAAATGACTCTAAATTTGAGTCATTGAAGAATGTATTCGAGGTTTTAGGGTTCGAAGAACTAGGGGGGTCACAGTATTTGTCACTTCATTTCCAGGTAAGATGAGTGCATGTACTTTGTTGTTACTGATGGACCCTTTATTCGTAGGGGGGATGAAGACATATTTTGGATCAAATTAGGGATTTTCCCAAGACTCTTCATTGTGTCGCCAGGGACCGCTCTCCAACCTCATACCATTAAAAGCTCCATCACTTTTCATTGAAAAATCAAAATTTTTAGAAAATTATCAAAATTTCACCAGAAAAAGTTTTTGTTATGCTTATTTCAAAATTGATATTTATTTTGTTAAATAACATTTCTAAAAAATTTAGAAATTAATTATATTTTTCTCTCAAAAAAGTAATAAAAATCATTCTTTAAGAAATTGTATTTGATGAATAACATGATTTTACAAAAAATTAGTGCTTAATTATCTAAGAATTAATTAATAAATTATTCATGAGTAGAAGCATTTTATATTTCATAATTTTGTAAATATTATTCATTCCTATAAATTTAATAGCTAAGTTATAACAGTCATATAATAATATTTTTTCATTTAAACTCAGTGTTGTGTTTTTTATACAATATTGAATATAGTATTTCCTTCTCAAATCTTGGGATATTATAGAAGTGTGATGAGATCATTATCCAAAAAGATTTAATTTTTTCCCAATTAGTTATTTTACAATTCCAACAGAAATATCACTCGTGGATACTATCAAAGTAGTGAAGAACATTACACAACAATTTTGACGATTTCCAAGGAGATTTTGGATTTCAGATTCAGGTAGTTTTTGAGAGAAAGAGGGGAGTATTATTTTTTGAGGTTTTCCTGGGATAATTATTTATAGATCAAAATTAATACCAAATGTACCAACTTGATCACATTGAATCATCAAAGAAGGTGTTCATTCATTCACTCCCCCACATTTCTTCAACAGTTGTTTTTTGTGTGTGTGTGTGTGTTATACTTGTACATGGTTCATGTCTATATGGTTCAAATTGGAAAAAAAGGTCCCATCTAATTATCAAGTATGGCCGGACCAACCTCGACAAGACCTGCTTATTAATTAGGCCTTGAAACAAAACCTCAATGGGCCTTAATGTATTATTAAATAAAATAAATATTATATATAATGAAATTTAATAAATATAAACATTAAAATATTTTAAAAAATATAACTATAATATAACTGAATCGGGTCAGGTGGGTCACTTATTAGGTCACTAATTAAAGCTTGAGCATGACCCTAGTATTAACCTAGCTTTTAAATTTAGGCTCGTTCAATAATCGAGCTTAAATAATTAGGCTATAATAGACCTTTTTATATAGTCAGGCTTATCAGGTTGGAAAAGTCTCACGACCCATGTACTTGTCTATATATATATAATACGTATATATATAAACATTTTACTAAAGAAATACAATATAAATAATTTTTAAATCATTTAATAAAATATATATTTTATGAAAAAATCTAGTTTCCAAGGCCCATATTTACACACATATATTTTGTGAATAAAATTATAACATATACACGACCAGATAAAATTCATTAAGGGAACCACTGAATGGGGTTACAGTATGGTTTGAGGTTTAATAATACTACTTGATTGTTAATCAAGTCAGGTTTGGATTTCCTAAAACTTGAATATATATATACACACACAAAACACAAAAACACACACAATTTTAATATATATTTATTTTTTAATTTAGGTTTTAAACATTGTTTAACCTTTGAACATAATAAAATTAAATAAATATGAAAATATAAAAATGCATTTCAACTGAGTTGGATTTTAAATGGATATTATATCATTCAGTTTCATTTTTGTGGGCACCCCAAGTTGTTAAACCCTACTTTTTGTTCATGTTTTCTAAATTTAGAAACAAAAATCAATATATGTAGTCCCCAAAAAACCAAAAAATATGACGACATTGATACTCCTCCATGCTCAACTCGAATCAGATTAGCAACTATCGCCTCCTTCACACCTGCTTGGAACCTATTGTGGGGGCCACTCTCAATCAGGGGAGACATTGTAGTCGGAGGGGAAACTGTGGGCATAATCCTTCCTTGGTTGGAAGCCAACCCAACTGACTCATCACCATTCATGGACAAGTAGCAGGTGGCGGGAATTTTTTCTTGGGTAGATGAGCTACCCACCAACCAAAGGATAAAGGTGGATCTATTTTCCTCTATATAAATGGGATCAAATCCCATGAGTTTGTAAGATATAAATCTGTTGTGTATGGGTGTGTGGTAAATACTCTAATGAGATGGAGAGAGTGGATAGAAATTAGCCCATGTTTCTCCCATAGATGTAGGTTTCAAAGAAGAACCACGTTAAATTGTGTTTTCTCCATTTTGTTTCCCGTTTTAGGTGTTTTTTTGTTATGAACCTCCGTTGCATCCCCAAAAAATGGTATCAGAGGGAGTCAGAGCATTCAGAGTCAAAAGAGAGAACCGACATTGATTTTTCTAGTGACAGGAAAATTGTAGTTGGTCAGAAAATTTTTCTGATGCCATATTCATGAAGAGGACGATGAGATGATTCTAACAGCACAAGAAGCATTGTAAACGAAGCTGAAATAAAGGATATAAGCTCAGTCATAGTTTCATCAAAACTGTGGGGGAATAGAATCCTCAGGCCGAAGAAGACAGTACTATTCATGCCACTAGTGAATATTCCAGTGAGCTTCCGGTAGCTACTCTGGTGTGCCATGTCACCTCCACATAATTGCCACATCAGCAAGAAATATGGACCGTTGAACTTGTTTTGGAAATATCACGGCCAATCAATGTCTGATTTCAATGATCCAGGAGTCAATTCTGACTATTTTGACCATTCAAGACACATATTTATAGTTTTTTTTCAAAATTATCACTTCATTAGGTGGTTTCATAAGGGTGTGACAACAATGGTGGTGATCTTTTTTTGAAACAACGGCAATGGCTATAGGGGGAGTGCTTCCAAAATTTTGATTGAGAATTTTGATGGATAAAATAATTTCAAATTATAGAAAATCAAAGTGAATGATATTGTTGTAAAGCAGGGAATGATCAGACTGTTGATCAGAGAAAGGCCTGAGGAAATAGGTAAATATGATTGTGAAGAGCTGGAGATATGGTTCTTTATCATAATTCGACTATGTTTTCAGGATGAGGTAAAGTAATCAGTGTTGTAAAAGACCTCACCAAAGGAGCTCTGGATGATGTTAGAGCAACGGTATATGGTGAAGTCACTCAACGAAAAATTATTCCTAGAGAAAAAATTGTATCAATTACGCATAGATGGGGGAACAAATTTATTGGATCACACCAACGAATTCAACAAGATCCTGACGCAATTATTGGGGCTCGGTGTGAAGGTTGGAGAGTAAGACAAAGCACTTTTTCGTTTCTCATCACTACCAAGCTCATTTGATGGACTTGTGACTACATTACTTATCGGGAAGGAAACATTGAATCAGGATGAGGTGATTGCATCACTTCAAGATTCGGAGGCATTTCAAAGGCCTGCAATGCATTCAGGTGAGAAAATCATGTTGATGTGAGGTGATGAACATGGGAGGAGCCAATATCAAAATTCAGGAGGTAATGAATGGAAGCCAAACTCTTGGGGATGTGATCCTAGAGAAATCACAAGTTTCTGGTGCGAGAAAAAGGGTCACTATAAAAGTGACTATGGAGAGTGAAAATAGTGCATTTCTGGGAAAGAGAAAGTTGAAGAGAATGATGTGAACATCACACGATTATCGGCAGATAATGAAGTCTACGTGACAATGGGAAGCTTGCACTCAGATGAGATTATTGAATAGATAGAAGTTCAGTGTCATTACTACAAAAGATATGGGCACATGAAGCAGGAGTATAGCTTTCTAAAAATGAAGAATGATCAGGCTCAAAATCCTGAGGAAGACGTATAGGTTTTGGATTCAGGGATCACAGTGCACATATGTATGATGAAATGTGCATTTCATAATTTTCAGTAGGAGCAAGATTCGGTGAGACTTGGTGATGGGTCAACATGTGAGGTTCGAGGAGTCAGGATGATGAAATTGAAGACAACTGATGGAGCATTTCATAAACTAGCTGACGGTAAATTCATTCCAAGGATGAGACATAACTTGGTATCATTAAGTATGCTCGATATGAAAGGGTTAAATATTTCGAAAGTAGATGGAGTGTTGGAAGTATCCCGTGGGGATGCAGAAAATCTTACTGGGAAGGAGTCTCAAGGGTTGTATCATTTAATGGGGATCACAATCAGCCCGAGATCAATTGAAGACAGAGGAATTGTCACGTCATATGGCATGAAGATGTGTGTTTGATTTTCCAATGAATTTTTCATAACCTGTAAGGAGACTGTAGGTCTAGCATCTACCCCAAATTGATTATGAGGGGGAGATTTTTGGGGGTCACTCCCAATCAGGGGGAGACTTTGTAGTGGGAGGAGAAACTGTTGGCAGCAACCTTACTTGGTTGGTAGCCAACCCAATCGGCACAACATCTTTCATGGACAAGCAGCAGGCAGCAAGAAGTTTTTCATGTGTAGATGAGCTACCCACCAACCGAAGGAGAAAGATGGATTTATTTTCCTCTATATAAAATGGGATCAAATCCCATGGTTTTTTAAGAGAGAAATATGTTGTGTATGGGTGTTTTGTAAATCCTTCGATGAGACAAAGAGAGTGAAGAGAAATTGGCCCTTGTTTCTCCTATGGATACTGGCTTCAAATCTGAACCACGTTAAATTGGGTTTTCTCTGTTTTGATTCTTTTTTTTGTGTGTTTTTTTCCACTCACCTCTACTACATCCCCAACACCTATCTAGATTAACCGGATTAGGAAGTTGATCTTGGAGGAGATGAAGCCTGACCTCATGGTGGCGCAGGATGGGAGTGGAGACAATGGGATGATTAATGAAGCTCTGCTAAGAATTATTAAGAACAACGAGAAGTCATTTTTGTTATATGTCAGGTAGAGAATTTATGTAGAGGTTTTCGAGTTCAACTTGACCATGAATAACCTAGTTCTGATGGGCGATGGAACCATGAAGACTAAGGTCACTGGCAGCAAAATCTATGGGGATGGATCACCACCTTCAAAATCCCAATAGTCGGTATGTAATATATAGAGAAAGAGATATAGAGAGGGAGTTAGGATTAATTATCTAAAAAATGATTGCATGCATGTAGTTTTAGTGGAAAATAATTTCTAAGCAAAGAACATTGGTTTTGAGAACACCAAAAAATATCTGAAGCATCGGGCGGTGGTGGTCAGGGTTCAGGGTGACAAGGTGATCTTTCACAACTGCCAGATCGATGGCTACCAAGACACGCTCTATGTGCATGCCTACCGCCAGTTCTATAGTGGTTTTACCATCTATGGGATGATTGAATTCATCTTCGATGAAGTCTCCACCATGTTCTAGAATTTTAAGATGGTGGTTCGGAAGCTGGTGGAGGGGAAAAGCTACGTCGTGATGGCGTAGGGTTAGACGGACTACAAGCAGCGGATGGGCATCGCGCTCTAGAATTTCACCATCGTCCCTGACCCCATGTACCCCACTCTCCAAAATCACAAGAAGGCACTCAGCATATTCTTGGATAGTGACAATTGGTTCACCCCAGCTAGAGTGCCGTACTTTTCTGGGATGTCTCCCAGCCAGCGAGCGGTGCTGCAAAGCCTTGTGGACCTTCCACAGGAACCAGAAACTGCGGTTTTTTATTATACTCTGGCAGCATCCACCGCTCTTGATTAAATATTTTTGATCATCCATAGCTCTGTACATAATATATGGAATCATTTACTTGAGGCACTACTATTCATATGAACTGTCACACCACACAAAATAGACTTTAAACATGCTAAAAAAAGTGATGTTAATCATCGTGATGATAAGGAGTATCTCTTTATCAGCGCTAAAAAATACACTGATAAATGCCTAGCCACCTCCAGTGAGTTTTTTATATAACACCACATTCCGAAACAAACCTGCAATTTAAAAAGAACACCCCAAAGTAAACCCGCTATATACATTTAATTGACATCATCAATACAAAAATATCCACTCATGCTATATACAAAAAAACACTGCTATTTAAATTTCAAATAAAATGTTTTATATATTTACATTTTCATATATCCAACAAAAATTATAAAACATTAATATTTATTTATTTCGCACATGTGATCCTCTCTAAAAAATGTCTGCTTATGGTATTACTTGTCAAACAAATCATCTCAACCCAAAAAAAACCTCTCTATATAAGAAAACAAATATTATGTTAAAAATACTATAAAGAAATAAATTAAACATTAATATTAAATAACGCATTAATAAAATGTCAATATTTAATAAAAATGAAATATTTGGAGTTATAGCGATCACACCATGCTTCCAATTTATCTGGATTTGATTCCAACACATTACAAATGAGTTATGGATCATTGTCTTAAAATATCAAATCAATCTGAATGTGTTTGCTCAGTTTTGAGAATGTCACTTGTTCCTTTACTAAAATTAATGTTAATTTTAAATAATGACACATTTAGAGATATATTGTTTACATCATGCATCGTATTGAGCTGCGGATAATTTCTACCTATTACAAATTACTGATGGATCATTGTCCTAAAGTATCAAATCAATCATAATGTGTTTGTTTTGTTTTCAGTATGTCAGTTGTGTTTTTTACTAAAATAACATTTCAAACTAGAAACACACATTTTTGATTCATACTGGTCACATCGTGTATTAGTTTGACATGATACTACTTCATACACATAACAAATGACTTATGAATTTATGTCCAAAATTATCAATACAATCAGAGTGTTTTTTTGGTCTTCAATGAGTAGCACATTTTAAACTAAAATATCAATTTTAAATTGATAGCAGACACTTTTAGTTATACTGGCCACATAATGCGTCAGATAGAGGTGTGGTTGATTCCTACCCATCATAAATTGATCATTAATCATTTTCCTAATGTATCAAAACAATCCGAATGTGTTTGCTCAGTTTTTAGTATGTCACTTTTTTTTACTTAAATTAATGTCAATTTTAAATAAAAAGATATAATTTGAGTAATATTGGACACATCATACATCAAATTGTGGTGAGGATGATCCCTAGATGTCAAAATGACTAATATATCGTTTTTCTAAAATATCAAAACAATCTAAATGTGTTTGCTCAGTTTTCAGTATGTCACTTGCTCTTTTTACTTAAATTCAAGCCAATTTTAAATAAAAAGAGACGTTTTAAGTTATACTGACCACACATTGTGATTTATTGAGGTTCAGCTGAGTCCTAAAAATCCCAAATGACTCATGAATCATTTTAATAAGGTATTAAAACAATCCAAATATTTTTTCTCAATTGTTAGGATGTCACTTCTTCTTTTTACATAAATTGTTGTCAATTTTAAATAAAGACACACTCGGAGTCATACAGGTCACACTGTGCACCATATTGAGGTGTGGTTGACTCCTACACTTCACAAATAACTCATGGATCATTTTATTAAAATATCAAAACAATCCAAATTCATTTTCTCAGTTCTCATTATGACACTGGTTGTTTTTACTTAAATTCATGTTAATTTTAAATAAACAGTGCCACTTTGAATTATATCGGCCACACCATGCATTGTATTAAGTTGCGATGGATTTCTACACATAAAAATGACTTATAGATAATTTTTATATAGTATCAAAACAATATGAATATATTTACTCAGTTTTTAGTATGTCAGTTGTGTTTTTTTTACTAAAATATCATTTCAAACAGGAAACATGCATTTTGAGTCATATCGGTCGCATCATGCATCGGTTTGAAGTGAGACTGGTTCATACACATCAAAAATGACATATTAATTACTATCTTAAATTATCAAGATAATTGGAATGCATTTTTTTGGTTTTTAGTGAGTGACACGTTTTCAACTAAAATGTCGATTTTAAACTGATAACACACACTTTTAGTTATATCATTCACATCATGCGTCGAATTAAGGTGTGGTTGATTCTTAAAGATTAAAAATGACTTATGGATCTTTGTACTAAATTTTCAAAATAATAAAAATGTTTTTTCATGGTTTTCAATATGTCACTTGTTCTTTTTTCTCAATTTAATGTCAAATTAATATAAAAATACACACTTAAAAGTCATACCAGCCACACCGTGCATCAGATTGAGCTGTGGTTAATTATTGTACATCACAAATGACTCATTGATCATTTTTCTAAAATATTAAAATAATATGAATGTTTTTCCCAATTTTTATTATGTCACATGTTCTTTTTACTAAAGGTAATGTCGATTTTAATAAAAAAGACACACTTTGAGTGATACTATTCACTTGTTATGTTTTTCTCAATTTTGATTAGGTATGTTTCTATAATACCAACTATATTGACCCAAACATTTCATACATAGATATCACATCTTATTATATTAAAAAAATTTACATAACATAACGATCTAGGCCAAAATAGTACAGGTCTAGTGCTTTTGGAGACATAAAAATATAAAGAACTAGTTCATAAGAGTCTCTCATTAAGTTATTCTTTACTAGAAACCTTCTTAGACATATCATTTATAAAACCATTCCTAATAAACTAAGTATTTGAAACATTATAAAGGGTGATCATAGATTCTCAATAACTATAAATAAGAGAGACATCTATGATCATATAAGAATAACATAATCATAAAGATGTTAGAAGGTGATATTAACATTAAACTTCATACCCTTCATATCATAAATCATAATCATGAGTCATGGATAAATGCATGGTAGTTCATAAGAAATGAATATTAAAGTATCAATGAATATTATAAACTAAAAACATACACTTTGAGTCATACCAAGCACACTATGTATCATATTGAGGTGCAGCTGATTGTGTTGCGGCTGATTAGTATACTGTTCAAGAAAATATTCATGAAAGATTTTTTGGGGAAGTCATACTTTTCATTCAACATGTTCTCCCTTTTTTTTCTTGTGGTAGATAGTTTAAAGGAATGTATAGCTTCTGAAAATATCTTTTAAAAAAACTAAATTAGTATTAGATAAAAATGATAAGAAAATTAACTTACAAATAATAGATAAAATGATAAAAAATTAATTAATTAATTAAGTAATATGAATTCACCTTTATATATTTTTGACCCATTTCCATTTTGTCATTATCTCAGTTATAGCCTCTAAGTCCAATCTCTCACAAGCATGATCAGTTTCCAACAAACTACCCCGACTCGAATAAAGGAATCCACCTATATAAGAATACAATACTTATGTGAAAAATACTAAAAAAAAGTAAATTAAACAAAAATATTAAACAATAAACTACTTCTATGAAATCCACATCATCGTGATATTTGTGTACATTCTTCCATCAGGTATGTTTCCCATTCATTTTTTGATCACATCTATATCTTCTTGTGAATATGAGTTTTTTCAAAATTCATAGTAGTACTGGAAAAAAATATAAATACACAATGGATTAATAAATATTTTAAATGAAATTGTAATTAACTTTGAAAATACCTCTTCAGTGATGCTACTCTGTTCATGGAATATGATCTCTCTCATAAATTTACAAACATAATAACTGCAATCTTTTCCGTTGTTTTTTTTTGAAACTACTAAAACATTAAAGATAATAAGTAATTTGTTTTGATATGTGTTTGAATAGTGAAATATTATTATATATTACTTGATACTTATCCGGTCTTAGAACTTATCTTCTTTCTCATCCTTATCCCCTGGAATCATTCCTTGTTTTTCATGATAGTAATACACCACCCTATCATAAAATAATCCTCATTAAAAGATAATATAAATTATATAACTTGATGTTTAGTTCTAAAATGTTGGATGTAGTGTATTAAAAAATGAAAAATTCCAATATGTGTGTATAGTTTTTTAGATATCCGTGCATCGAATCCAGGAAATAAATCTTTGGAGTTTCCAAATTTACTATAATGAGCATCCAATGCTGCCTAAAAACACAAAAAAGAATAAGTAATGAACGAAATGAAAATAAATTTGATATGATTATATTGTAGAGTCTTAAACTTTCATCATTGGTATTAAATAGAGTTTGCCATCCAAAATTTCTCTTTCAAATGATTTGATCAGACCTGCCACTATTTCACACTTTTTTGGTTTCTATTTTGTCATGTTCTGTAGAGGTGATGTGAGGACTAACAAGTCCAAACTTTTTCTCATGGGAAAATCCCTTCAATTTTTTTTCATATATACACTTTTATAAAATATTTAATGTATTTAGTTATAATTAACACAGTATATCAGCTTTTGGAAAATCAAATCATGAAAACATACCTCATGTATACATTTACAACTAAGCCACCTAGCCAGTTATAATTGAGGATTTCAGTTTCCCTCTCAACACAAATGAAGTATTTATATTTATCTCCATACATATTTTATTCAAATTAAACTATGTGGTTGCGACCATATTTTAACATTTTCCTCACAAGGGCCTTTAATGGTAGTAAATTTGTATATAGAATAGGTGGGGTAATGGTGCTTTGGGTGGATCTTTTTTATCATTTGGTAGATCCTTTATATGGTTTTGAGGTGGTTTTTAGTTTCATCCCCTTCTCTTTGTCAACTTGTAATAACATTCATTGGTTCAGTCCTTTTTTCATTAATTTTTAAAGATTTAGATTGAAAATTAAAATGGAAATGAATACCTCCTTTTCAACATGTTTTTTTATAAGATGTGATGGCCATGCGATGAATGATCCAACCTATTTTTCGATTATATTAATATCATCTTTGTGAATTAGATTAGGTATCTCTACACTCGGTTCATGGGTTATGCTAATCAACACTAGCACATGACCTGTTGGAAGTGTAGCTTGTCCTTTTGAATATTGAACACTGTATCCCTTACCAAAGGATATTGGTGGGTGTTGTTAGATATAAATCACAATCATTATCACTGTATATAATATCAGTACAGGAAAGGTGTCAGTGTTTTTTATATTCACATTTCATAGAAACATTTATTAGAACATTGATTACCTATGCTAAGACACCTTTTTTAGGGGAATGGATAGTCGCATAGCTGGTGTGGGGTGGGGTGGGATCTCCACAAATTGGTTGTTATTTATTTTATTATTCTCTTTTTCTATCCCTCATTAATGTTTCAATCATCTCTCTCTTCTATTATAATTTTCATTCAAGGGTAGATATTATTTTTATCACTTATTTTTTAAATTCACTTTGATCGTACTCTTTTTTTCTCAAAATATGTTCGGGGTGTCACCCAAAAATTCCCACCTCTAATGTGGCCATACTGTTCTAGCTACATTAAGGCCACCGATAGTTTGTGTTTATCCAGAACAGGTGTTTTTGATTCCTCTGACTATTTAGGATAGAAAATATAGGAAAATAAGTGATCATTGTTGTGTAATATAGATTTAAATCAAAATAAGTTTTTATTATGTAATACTTGCACATGTTTCCCACAGTTTTTGTTTGTTTTAATCTATTAGTATCCCATATTTATTTACACATTCCTACTTCATAGCACATGGCATGGGATGGAACTGGCTTTGGATTTCAAGTCATCAATCTGCATATAAATAGAGGAATATAATTATGGTGTTGTTTCATGTCACATAAAAGTATTACGGTTGATTTAAAATATGTACCAATTTCTTTCAGGTGAAGTGTACCCCATCCATAATTTATGGTAGGCGTATGCTGGTTTTACCACTCATTCATTATTTCCATAATTCGGTTGATGTTTCATAAATAAAAAATTTCCACTCAATGTGATGAATACATGTGTCGTCAAAAAAATATAAATGGCCACAATGTACCAGAAAAGACACATCTACACAGTGGATAGTAAACTCATCCCATGCTTCTTGAGTTATCAGGTGTGCATAGATAACTGGTAGGTATAGGTTTATTTACCCTTCATGATCTTTAAGATGATGTTTTATTAGAATTGTGCAAAATCCTCTATGAATCCTTCCAGTTATCATTAATACATAATTCTTATGGGATTCATCTAATATAAATGCACTCTGTAATGGATTATGAAGAGTAAGTAAATGTTTCATTATTTTATTTTTTACTATAATAAAGAAATAATATCATAATTTTACTGTAATAGCTTCCCACATCAGTTTCTTCATCCCGAGCACAACATGGTGCCATGAATCTACATCAATCGACATATGTTTTCGAGTAAGGATTCCAATAAAACTGAGAACATGGCCTTTTGGGGGTTAACATTCTAACCCCATGCATTCCATACCACCTCGAATTTGATGCCTTTGAATTTCACCTTAATTATTTTTTTCAAACGTTGTTAAACTACGATGCTCCTATTTTTTATGCGACGCTAGTCCTTTGCTGCCTACAATTTTCTTAGAATCAACATCATCAATATGTTCCTATGAATCGGTATCATCTACATGTGCATATTTTTGTTTTACCTCTACACTGGGAGAAACAACAGGTTCATAAACCTGTTGTTCCTAAATGAGAGCACCAACACATATATATGGTATTTTCTTCTACATTGCTAGAAATAGCTGGTTTAGAGACCTGTTGTTCCTCGGTATTGGGAGAAATAGAATGTGCTGAAGTCATTATATTTATAAGTGGTTTAACATTTAATTTAGAGTAATTAAAATTAGCAGAAAATGGATAATAACATAAGGTAACATGATGTATATTACAAAAAATATCATAACCTGATTATTGAACTCTATTTTTCTTATTTAAATACAGATGGGATTTGAACCATCATATCAAATAATTTTGGTGCGAAGGGTATTTCCAATTCACATAATATGACAAAATTTTATTTCTATAGTCTTCAATTATGTCGGGTCTGCATAGAGATTTGAATAAGAAACATAACTTGGTTAATTTATGATATAAATTCTTGGGAAAAATTCAAAGTAAAGATATATCCATTAGATGTCGCAACAAAACATGGTAGTCATGTGATTTCAGGAACTTTAACTTTAAATCAGTCACTGACACAATGTTCTTGATATTTGATGAATACCCCTCTGGAACCTTTACATCATTCAAGAAGTTGTAAAAATGATAAATCTCCTACTTCAAAAGTGTGTAAGCAGCTGGAAGAAGAAAATTTAGTTTTTCACCCTTCACTATCACCAATTCTTCTCATATTGCCATGTCAACCATGTCGACCCTATCCTAAATTTCATCCTTTTGTTTCTAGGTGCATTTAGTAACATGCGATGATACTATCAAATAAATTTTTATCAACATGCATAACATCAATAAAATGTCTGAGGTACAGATAAATATAGAATGGTAATTCAAAAAAAAAACTAATCTCTTTTTCCAGTTGGTTTTTGTAAGGTTTTTTTAAAAAAATTACCAAAATTAGTGCCCACATATTTTACTTTCTAAAATAGTTGATCACTTATTAGTGGAGATGTTGTCGTACATTATTATGAAATTCTGTTGAATGATGTCTTATAAGATCAGTACTTATGTCATTGGGGTATAAGTGTACAATTCCATAGAAACATGTCTTTCGATAAATGTTTCAACCTAATTGATTGTGTACTTGTTCGTGGATGTGACATCCTTGAGTTCCTTTAATTTTATATCCTGAAAATTTTTCATAAGTAGTAAAGTAATTTATCATCCCATAAAACATGGCTCTCAACATGAAATCTTAATTTCTATAATTATTATACAATGTAACACCTAAATACCACAATAATTTCAAATCCTCGATCAATGGATCCAAATAAACATCAATATCATTACTCGGTTGTTTTGGTCATGATATAATCATTGATAACATGATGTATTTTTGTTTCATGCATAGCCATGGTGGAAAGTTATAATTTACCAACATAACCGCCCATGTACTATGAGTGCTAATTTAAAAACCAAAAGGAATCACTCCATCTATAGATAACACAAGGCGAAGGTTTCTCATCTCATTTCAAAATTCAGGATACTCAAGATCAATTATCTTCCATTGAAGAGATTCTTCTAGGTGATATAGTTTCCCATCTTAATTTCTTGTGTATGTGTGCCATGTCAATTTCCCTATAGTCTCCTCACTTCTATATTGGTGCCTAAACCTTGTGTTGATTAGAAATTACCATACAACTTTCATAGGACCAGATTCATCTATCTTGTATCAGGAATCACCACACAATGGGCATTCTCTAAATGATTTTTGGTCCTTGAAAAATGGTATATAGTCATTCAAGTATGTGTTAATTTTTTCAAAGATTATACCCATCAAGCATAGCATTCGTTTTGCATCATATGTTTAGATCGGGAGCTCATTATCTTCTGGGAGCAATTAATTTAATAGAGAAAGTAATTACTTAAAAATGGTGTCACTCCATTCAATTCTTGATTTCAAATTATACAGGTTTAGTATGGCTGAAAATGATATATATTTAGTGAAACAACTATACAATGGATTATTTGTACAACCATTTAACTACTCAAAAAATTTTGGGCAATCACAAAGTTCATCATCAATAGTCCTTGTCATTTCTTCAATGTGATCTTAATCATCATTCACATCTATTATCATGTCCTCGATACTGTATTATTCATTTTCCACACCAGTAATCATATAAGATGATCCATAAAATGCAGTGTTATCCCATCCTCCAGCTACATTCCCTTTTTCCCTGTGCTTATTCCATCATTTATAACTTCAATCTATTCTATGATAGATCAAGTGTTCTTCCAACTCCTCTGGAATAACTTGTTTTAAATAAAAATAGAATAAACACTGAAAAAGGATTTGAGAAGGGTCATATGTATGATCTTTTTCAAACTTGATGAATTATTTCACTCCATGTTCATACTCTTTTTTCGAATGATTGGAATACATCCATTCTTTATTCATATCCATATTATTTTATTTAGTGATATTAATATTCAACAAAATAAATTCACAAAAGGGTCCTTTCAAATAATGGGAACTCAACATTTAAATGATAGTTATTATTGCATTTCATTACCTAAGACTCATCCCCATAGAAGTTAACACTAAATTCCTTTGAAAACGATTTATAAAATCAAACTTTAAATAGTATTAAAAAACAAACCATTTAAAAAAATTCCTCTTTAAAATAACACATGATTTTTAAAATGAAATCATCATTAAACACACTTTAAAAACATTCACATCCCTTTATGGGAGTTATTCGAGTGAGTTAACAAACACTATGGATGCAACCTAAGTCCATGAAAAGTGTTTAAAACTTTTTAAATATAATTGAAAACAAAAAAGGGAATGTTCAACACATATAATTTTTAAGAAACATTTCAAGAATACTTGAATCAGTTTAAAAGAGCAAATTCGGCATTTTCATAAAGACATTAATTCCAAGAGAGGCACTTTATAAAGGATATATGAATAAAAAATAACCAACATTTTATATATAAATCTATAAAAGGTTTATCATATCTCTCATGAATAAATAGTATGAATCCTATAGTTTACTCTCATATTAAAACTGAGGAATTAATAAGTGATAGATAAAGACATAAGTGTAACTTGAACATAAAGTCACATTTCTTCAAAGTAGGCAACCATATTCCACTTGATGTTTGAATCATGTATTACCTAAGCATGATCATTCTAATATAGTACATTAGAAAAAATGTTCCCCTTATTGAGGATATAAATTAGGTAAAAGTGAAATGACTATAGTTACTAAAACCTTCTCCACTATTAATGGTTCATTTCACTTTGTGATTAAATAAATTTGAAACCCAATTTAGTGTATTCCAAAAATATATCACCCTAATGATAATACCAAAAACACCTCAGGGAAATCACCACTATTTTCCAATATAGGAAAGGATTTTGGAAGTTTCTCTTGTGTATCCTTAACTTTCTTGAACCATAAAATACCACGTGACCATCATGGATTGGAATTGTTCAAATCCCAACTCCAGATACATCACAATATAGGACATACTAATTATCCATATCATTATTGGTTATTATTAGTCTTTTCATCAATCTCCCATTAATATATTATAAGGATCTCTCATGAATATCTATAATCAAAGGAACTATACCACATTCTTTGTTAAGGCCTTATTAATACTTCTAATCAGGATGAATCTTGGTTGAACCTATGGTAATAACTATAAATTCCCAACTGATTTTACACTATCTAAATGAGTCATTTACTACTCTAAAATATCATTAGGGTGTGTCTTCATTAATAACTTGTATCATAGAGGATTATTATATATAGATTTTGGTTTTTTGGTGATGCGTCGATAGCAATACCATAACTAGGGAATCAACTGGGGAGTTGGATTAATCATCATCATGTAATAGCCTTAGAAATATCCTGGTTATATGATGATTCGTTAGGGATTTGAACCATCTAGATTTTCATATCCTTATTTATGACCTTATAAACCTAGAATAAGGAAGACTTATTCCAAATATTGGAGTCCATGGTTATGAATCTATACAAAAAAATTTCATCGTTGACCAATGATTGGGTTGGGCTTTGAGTTGGGATCTATGCCATGGATGTGTTTTCGACATGGACTGGGGTTGGCCCTTCAAGGTGCACCAATAAAAATAAATATTTTGATTGGAACTCAGGTTACATGAGTTATATGAATTATTTAATGTATCATAATATTTCTTTCTCCTCAACATGAAATTCATCTCAAAAACAAGTCAATAAGTGGATCAAGTACATAAACATGTTCCACTTGGGGCATAAAGTGTTCAGGATAAGCCTCCAAGAATAGTTTCATCATTAATTCATTAATTGTTTCCTTGTTTTTCTTTATATATTAATTATTCTTCTTCCATAGTCTTTTTCTCCACATACTTCCATTTTCACATTTTTATAGTGTCCTATTTTTCATTATTCTAATAATCAATATCTTATAGAGAATCTTTTTCATGGGTTGGGATTGCTGGAATAGTGGAAGAAAGAATATTACTAGATGGGGTAATTCCTTTGAATGATAACTAATCTTGTTTATTATCCATGGCTATAATGATATCTTTAATCTAATTCTCTAACATGGACATGAAAGTTGATAATTATGGGTGAACATATGATGAGATGTGGGTGAAAGTATAATGATCCAATCTCAAAATAGTTGGATTAGTTCACTACTACCCCAAGAGTGTACATCAATTCACTAGGGCTGGTGCCTATCACTTGGTGTATTGGTTTAATATGTGGGGCACAATTTTCCCACTTTGATAAAATTGATAAGATATAATTGAAATATCCAAAGAAATGACATGAAACATTCATATTACATGAATTATAGAGAAAAATAAACAATACATTCCTCTATAATTGAATAAAAATATAAAACAAACACCAAAACTGTTATACAAATCTAGTTGGAAACAATAAACCATATCCATATGTAATAAAATGACGAAAAAATTGTGAAACTACACTAAAAAAACATTACTAAAAATAGATGGGTTATATTCTGACATGATCTCCAACCAAACATGGACTCCATTATCAAAATCTCCTAACAAAATAACTAATTCCTATGCCACTAAACATCAATTTGGACACAAGCATCTAATAACTAACCATATACTTATTAGAACCAAAAATGTACTTAGAGCATTACAAGAATACTAACAGTGGTAGAAACTGAGGATATAGGTTTGCGGAGAAGGTGGGTTCGGAGAGTAGGAGGGCTTCACAACAAAGGTGGGGTTAGGTGGAAGAGGTAGGGTATGCATAGGAGCGCTTCGCAGTGGTATGATTTAGCAGTAAAGGAGGGGGGGATTTACGGCGGCGATAGAGGAGGAGGAAGAGTCGGCTATTGAGGAGGATTAGGATGAGGGGCTTCATAATAGCAGAGGAGGGCTTTACGATGGCGATGGAGGAGGAGGAGGAAGAGAAGTTATCAGCCTAGGAGGAGGAGGAGGTAGCGGTGGTAGGGTTCAGCTTCCGCCAGAGCTTGAGTCATGCGATAGGAGGCATAGGAGGTTGTTAGTGTTTTTTATAAAAGCGGATAAACCTTTTATCAGTGTTAGATAAAAAGCATTGATAAAGGTATGTTTTATTAGGGCTAAAATAGAAAGCACTAATAAAACATCCTTTTATCAGTGTTTTTTTAACACTGATAAAATGTGTCTTTATCAGGGCTAAAATATTAGCGCTGATGGAGACTATATTTATCAGCGTTTTTTAGCGCTGATAAAGGCCTATTTTTATCAACGCTAAAAAAACACTAATAAAACTATAATGAAAATAAATTATTTATATTTTTATATATATTTATAAAATTATATGTATAATAAATATATATTTACTTACAATAACAGCTATACATAAATATATATTTATTATATTTATATTTATATATAATTAAATTCTTTATTATAATTTTATAATTATTTAAATATATATCTTTTTATTTAGAATTATTATTGTATATATCTATTATACTTTTATAATAATTTAATGTCTATAAATTTATATACATGTTTTATAAATATATATTTATTACATATTTTTATATGTATATATATATATATTTATTACATATATATTTTAATTATAGTCGTAAATATAAATAAATTTATATATATTTATATATATATATATATATTTAAATACTTATGAGGCTCAAATAAATATATTAATTAGATATATTTTTTAATAATTTCATAATTATTTAAACAAATAATTATGAAATTATAAAAAATATATCTAATTAATATATTTATTACACTTTCATAAGTGTTTTAATGTATATATATTTATTTATTTATATTTATGAATATAAATAAAAAATATTTATTTATAATTATAATTATAAATATAATAAATATATTTATTATAATTTTATATTTATTTAAATATAAATATATATTTATTTAAATAATTATAAAATTATAAAAAATATATCTAATTTGTAACACCTGATACTTAATAGTATTTTCATTTCTAAATAAATTTAATTTTGTTTCTTGTTTGTTTTTTTATGCAATGCCATTTTAAGCTTACGCTACAAAAAATAATGTGTTGGCTTGCATTACACGCAAGACCCAATTTTACTTAACAATCATATATTAATAAAATATTTTTGTTTAATATAATATATTACCTAGTCGTAAAATCAGAGGTTAGGAATAGTATTTAAAATATTTTGAATTTTATTCCATATAATTTTAACATTCATATTATGTTTTTCTTGTAATAAAAGAACAAATTCAAATTTTTTTGATAAAATAATTATTTTTCAAAAAATGTTGTTTTGCCGCATTTTGATTACGCACCAATTTCAAATAAAATATTTGACACTTTTCTATATTCAATTTTACATAATAAACTTCTTATTTTTAAGTGGTACATCAAAATATATTTTGGATAAATTTTTGGTCTTTTTTTATAACCTTCATATTTTGATGAATAGTAAAAAAAATACTATATTTTAATTGAAAACAAAAATTTTAATCAAAATAATTTAGTGTCAAATTATAATTTTTAATGGTTTTAAAGTATAATTAGATAATATTTTTATCATTTAATATAATTTAGGTCATTGGAATTTTTTTCACATTAAAATTAGATATAAACACATGTCAATCTTTTGATGGTTTTTACTTTTGAAGAACCATTTTTCTCGTTTTGACAATAGGGGTTAATTTTAAATAAATTATTGAAACTTTTGTATTTTAAGTTTGGAAAAATGGATTCCCTATTTGGAACCATTGGGTCTAAATTATATTAATAGGATACTTTTATTTTTTGTCTTTATGAAAATTAACTTCAGTAATTGTTTTATTAGTGTAGTTAAGGGTAAATTGGGTAATTAAAGGTAAACTAAATATAATAAATTACCTAAAAACCTATAAAAATCCTATTGTAATACTAAATTAGTCCCTTATATTCTATTTTTTGAATTTGAATCACTTAATGTAGACTTTTCCACGAATATGACATTAATATTATTAAAATCAATGAATGTGAAAAAATGTCACACTCTCATTTTATGTAGGTATAATAATTTTAATATAGGGATAAAAAAGAGGTAACATGAACTATAGATATTCTATAGAAATATAAAATAATTACCTACATCATATAAATTTATTTATAATTTTTATATCTTAAATAATTACCATTACTAATGACACAATAGTGGGGAAGAAATTATTTTATTAAAAGAAATATCAAATAAATGGTTTTAAAATTATTAAATGAAATGTAATTTGAATTAATTAAGGTGCTCCACGAATTTTCTATGTGTATATGACATGTTATTAGTATATTAAATTTTTTGGTTCTAATTTATCTTCTATTTTTTCTTTATTTAAAGTCAAATAAATGAATAGTGTCAAAATTGACACTATTGATATTTTATAAAAATAACATTTTATTAAATTATTTAAAAATCATAAAAAATTGAAAATTAAAAAGTAAAAATTATAAGGTATAAAATTTTATAAATTATCAAATTATGGACAATTTACCGCACATAAGTAAATATTTATAACCATTTAATATTTAGAATATTATTATACAATTAAAATTAAATAGATTAAATAAGTACAAATCAAAATGATATGGTTTAAAATGAAAACAAAAACTTGTATAAATTTTATTTTTTGATAGGATTTAGACCCATATTCATCTGATTTTTGAAATAATCTAATTTGGGGCCATTTTAATTTAAAAATTAATTTATATTAATTTAATAGTTTTGGTATTTCCAAAGGTGCCCCTCCCCTCTCTTATAAAAGGGAATATCTCCTTCTCTTTTAATCACATATATGAATCCCTTTGGATTGGCCAAAACCTCCCCATTTTCTCTCCCAAAATCCCTTAATTAAATCAAGAGGCCACACTTTGGGAAGAAATCTATCCTAAGGATTCCTTTTCTGCATACGAAAAAGAGATTCCCAAAAAAGAGGTAATTGTTTTATCACCTCTTTCAAAGTTTTTTTCTTCTTATACATCCTCTTTCAATGTTGTTTCTATATCAAAGTAATAAATACAGTATCATTCATATACTAAGATGTTATTATAATCATGGTACAACCATATTCCTCATTTCATCTATCATACCATAACAATATCACCATGTGTGCATACGTATGGCTTACTATCTCCACACCATGATGTAATTTGTTATTCAACACTACTTTAATTGGATGGATATAATGAGGATTATAATGGATAAAAATAATGAATATAACATGATAATTATTCTTCATAACTAATATACCATCCAATTTCATACCATTTAACCATCAATGGAATGATATCGTTGCTCGTGCATACATACGACCAATCGTCTCCACGGCGCAGTGAGATTCATTCTCCATGTTAACAATTCAAGAATGATTATAAAATTTATATTATGCATAAAAATAATAATTATGAACTTAATTTATTTATTTACATGAATAAAATACATCCTATGTATAACAAACATGACTTTCACATCCAAACATGAATGGGAAAATGAAATAGTTAACACCCGAAATAATGGTAATATTTAAAAACTATTAGAAAAATGATATAATAGGATCATATATGATATCATAAATATGTATATGGTTCTTGTATAATTTAATAACATAATTTAACCATTATTAAGGAGGTTAAAACATCCTTGACTAATGGAAAATACAATGTAAGGGTTAATTTCACAATCTCTTTATTATATAAGATTGCTTATACATAAGTATCTACTAGGACATCCTTATCATCAATTTCTATAATTCATAAAATATAATTCAAAATATTATCAACAATTTTTTAAAGTCATTTTTACCCATGTTTGACTATTTAATAAATGTTTTTAATGGAATCCTTCTGCCTTTTTCTAAATGAGGTACTTTATAACCATTTTCACAAATATAAGGAAAGAATGTTTTTAACTTATATGATGCAAGCGGCTATTTTCTACCATTATTATGCCTTATCATTTTGAATATTTCCTTAGAATCTTAGAAGTTTATTTTAAAAAAATGTTCTCTTTTATAATTTCACATGCTTTTAAATGGTTTCAAAGTAAAACGATATATTTCTATCGAAGACTATTAATGATTTTTTTAGATTATTTTCATCTATGTCAATATCTTTTTTTTGGATTTTATTCTTAATTACGGTTGATTTATTATGATACAATAGTTCATATTGTATAGAAGTTTTTATGATTTGTTTGAGTGTGGATGTGCTATTTTTATACCATTCATGGTTTATGGTTAAAGTGTTAACATTTTTTATGTTATATTTAATATTAATGTTAATGTTATGTTTAACCCTTTTCTTAAGCAGAATACATTGAACTTAGTAAGTGATGGGAGGGTCCCTCTATACCCCTCGATGCATCGGTAGGTCTCATGAGACAAAATATATATGGAATTTTCTGAGGCCTTGCCCATTTATTTTCAAATATGGATTTGGTTGAGGCCTTAACCATTTATTTTTAGATATCTTGGATGGTGCCTCAACAGAATGTTTCAAATATCTGTCATTAAGAATTCCCTCATTATGATATTATTTATTAGTATTACATGTGATTATTTGACTAGAATAATATCCATGTGAATGTTTAAATGGCATTATTTTATTTATTCTTTCCATATTATGTTCAATTTTATGTTTAAAAGGATTGTGTTTCAGTTTTATATTTACTTTAAATTTTATGGTTATTTACGATAGCTTCCACTATATTATGTAACCTTTATGAACATCTGAGCTCACCCCTTTCGTATGTTTTATTTTACAAGGATTCTAAGATGTTTTTTATGATTGATATGAATGGTTAATATAAAATAATAATGGTGTTCTTGAAGAAGAGACTATGCTGCATATTATGTTTTAAATTGTAATGAATGGTTCATGTATAAAATCTACTTTCCAAGACTGATAAATTGATTGGTCCTTCAGGACTTGATTCCTTGTAATTGTGCCAATGTATTAAAATAATGCACTGGCTTCGGGCTTCTGGGTTCAGGGAATTATAGTTGGTATCATTGGAATTTTATAAACAACCTTGGAAATTACATTTAGAAAACATAGATTATGAATTATAACTCTAAGATAGACTTTGAGCATAACTATAGAGGAACATCTTGAACGTTGGGTAATGTAGATATTATATTGGTATTCTTAGCAAATACATACCTATCTGGATACTAAAAGTGGGCGTGATTCTGGAAAAAATGTACCTAGGAGTAACAAATTTGACAAGGTGTTCTAGGCCCGACATGGGGTAACCTGGTACGTGATGATGGTCCTTACAGTGTACCTAATTTGACACTCTTGGGGGATATGCTTAGGATAATCCGCATTTTATCTAAAAAACATTATGAAGAATTTAAAGTAAAATATTTACCCAAAGAAACCATGTATATTATTATGATATTATAAATGTATAAATTTTTCAATTTATGTTAAGTGTTTTATTAATTTGAAATTATGCATTCAGATTTATAACATAATCTAGTGTAATCCATGTTTTTGAAATGGCACCTAGTAGAAGAAATGGAAATAGTTTCAATGTGTGTAATCCATGTAGGGATTTTCCTCCTATGTAAGATAATGATTTTGGAGTATGAGATGAAACTATTAATGATCATCTTATAAGTATACTGGGACAGCTAACTCAAGTTATGGGAAATATCCTTTTCTATATAGAGAACCCTGATCCACAACATATAGGAACAATTTTAGACTACTTGATGAGTCAACAACCTCCAACATTCAATGGGAAAAAATCCATTTGTAGTAGAGAAATGGAAAAGTTCCTCAGAGAAGATATTTCATTCTTTGAGTATTAACAGAATCAAAATAGTTATCATGTCAGTTTATCATCTCTCAAGAGATGCAAATCAATGTTGGTCATTGATTAAAAAGACAAAGGATGATGATGAAATAAAAAACATGGAATGAGGGAAATTTAAAGAACTATTCTTAGAAAAATACTTTCCTCGTGAAAAATGATCTTATATAGAGAGAAAATTACTAAGTTTGAGGTAGAAAGAGGATGAGAATGTTGCAAAGTATGAAGCTAACTTCACAAGGATAGTAAGAAATGCTACATACTACAAACATAATCTATGAAGTAAGATTGATCGATTCTTTCAAGGGTTAAAACCATTCCTATGACGGCCACTGTTCCCCAAAACTTTCTCATCATATAAAGATAGAGTATCATGTTCTATTAAGATATAGAAATAATTTTCTAAGTCTTGTGACTTGAAGGGAAAGAAATAGAAGAAGAGAATGGTGGAGAAAAAGATAGATAATATGAATAAGGGAAAAAAGTATTTTCCCACATGTGATAATTATGGAAGGAAATCCCTAGTTCCTTCTTAAAAGGAAAAGGTGTTTTATTCAAGTGTGGGGAGAAAGGCCAACATGCTCGTGATTGTGAGGGAAAGAAATAATCTATAAATGTTAAATGCTATATTTGTAAAGAAATGGTACATTATGAAAATGATTGTCCAGATCATCAAATAAATATGACTCAGAAGAAGAAAATAGATCAAGGTCAAGCTTATGTTGATACTATAATCGAACTAGGATAATTAATGTATGTATGTTTTTTTATTCAAGAATTATGTTATTATATTTTGGTTATAAAAATAATGTGATATATAAGGATTGTACTGCATTACTTCCCCTATAAGGATTTGGAATCATGAATTATTTCATTAATACTTTTGAGGTTATAAAGGTATTTTCCAATAAGATATACATTACATTGTTTGAGGAATTTG
Organism: Viscum album; assembly: GCA_963277665.1. NCBI lineage: Eukaryota > Viridiplantae > Streptophyta > Magnoliopsida > Santalales > Viscaceae > Viscum > Viscum album. Next base: position 1,241,315,850 of record OY728166.1, on the reverse strand, counting down.
ATGTTATGATTGATTTTGGAAATTTAGAGATCTTTTTAAACTGTGAATTTGGACAAGAGTATTTTGGAAAAGTCTTAAGGTTGTAATGGAGTAAGTTGAACTTTGGAGATTAATTTTTGAGGCAAAATTATGATTTATTGTGCTAACCTACTTAGTTTCAATAAATATTTAGAGGATTAAGGAAACACTTATGGTCTTATGATTTATCATAAGTGTTTTATGTGTAAAAAAAATTAATTTTGAACATTAATTTCCATGTGTAAAGGATGAATTGAAAACAGATTGAAGCATAACCAAAGGATGAGATTATGATTATCACATAGAAAGAAATCAATTAAATTATTTCCTAATAATTCTTCCTTGGGAAAGGATCTTGAAACCAAAAATTGTATACTAGTAATTTTTATAGTGAATCAAATGATCCCTAACATGATTGGATATTTCTATATTTTTTATTGTTAACTATCTCCTAATTGTGTTCCCTATCACTCTCGATCAGAACTTGATGGTTAGATTTTTATTTCATGTCCATATTTTCTAACAAGGAACCATAGTATGTGTTATCTCTGGTGACCTTCGTACTTCCCTTTATTTATTTTAAAATAGATCTCTCATTAATCGATTTTCCTATGTGGGATTTACACATTGATATTTTTAAATGACAAACCCCTAATTTTCAATCCTGTGTTTAAATTGCGAGGATGAAATTAATTGAAGGAGGGGAGAATGTAACACCATGAGACTTTATAATATTTTCATTTATAAATAATGATATTTTTTTCCTTGTTTTTTTATGCAACACCATGTTAATATTATGCTACACGCAATAATGAGTTGTGTTGCATTACATGCAAGGACCAATTTTACCAAACAACAATATATTAAAAAAATATTATTATTTAATATAATATATAACTTAGCTATCAAATTAGAAGTTATGAATATTATTAACCATATTTTTAATTTTATTCCATATAATTTGACCTTTTACCTTATGTTTTTCTTATACATAATATAAGAACAAATTCATTTTTTTTGGATAAAATAAGTATTTTTCAAAAAATGCATTTTTCCACATTTTGATGGCGCAGCCATTTTAAATACCATATTTGAGAATTTCATATATATTAAATTTGATAAAATTGACTTCTTATTTGGAATAAGGACATCAAAATTTAGTTTGTATAAATTTTTGATGTTTTACTGATAACTTTCATATTTTGATGAATAGTGAAAAATACAAAATTTTAATTGAAAATAACATTTTTAATCAAAATAATTTATAGTGATAAATTAAACATATGAATAGTTTTAATGTATAATTAGATTATATTTTTATAATTTAATATAATTTAGGTTATTGGAATTATTTTCACATTAAAATTAGATATAAACACATGTCAATCTTTTGATGGTTTTTACTTTTGAAAAACTCGTTTCCCATTTTGAAAATGGGGATTGATCTTAAATTAATTACATAAATTTTCTGTTTTAAATTTTTAAAAATGGATTCCATATTTTTAATAATTGGTTCCAAATTATGTTAATAGGATACTTTTATTTTTTGGATTTATGAATAGTAACATTAGTACTTTTTTATTACTGTAGTTTAGGGTAAATAAAGTAATTAAAGGTAAAATAAATATGATGAATTACCTTAACACCTATAAAAATCCTATTGGATGACTAAATTATAACCTTATCATATATGGTTCAAAATGTAATAACATAATGACCACTTTTCCAGGAATATGACATTAATATTATTTAAATTGCTGACTCTGACAAAATGTCACACTCTCATTTTATTTAAGTATATTAATTTTAATATATGGAAAAAAATGATATAACATAAGCTATATTTATTATTTGGAAAACTAAAAGAATCAAATACATAATAGAAATATATTTATAATTTTTAGAGATTAAATAATTACCATTAATGATTACACAATTGTGATGCAAAAATTATTTTATTAATAGAAATATTAACTAAATAGTTTTAAAAATATTAAAAGAAAGATAATTTGAATTAATTGAGGTGATCCAAAAGTTTTATAGTTTAATATGATATGATATTAGTATATTAAATTTTTTGGTTTGAAATTAACTTTTGTTTGGTTATTATTTAAATTAAAATAATTAAATAGTGTCAAAATTTACACTATTGATATTTTATTAAAATAACATTTTTAAAATTATTTAAAAATCATAAAAATATTTTAAAATTACAAAGTGAAAATTATAAGTTCTAAAATATCATAAATTATCCAATTATAGAATATTTACCCAACATATGTAAATATTTATAACCATTTAATATTTAGAATATTATTACCACAATTAAAAGTAAATAGATTAAATAAGGATAAATCAAAATGATAAGGTTTAAAATAAAATAAAAATATATTTAAATTTTATTTTTTGAGTGTATTTATATTCATACTAATATTATCTTAGAAATAATCCACTTTGTATCCATTTTATTTTAAAAATTAATTTATATTCATTTAATATTTTTTGTATTTCTAAAGGTGCTCCTCCCATCTCTTATAAATGGGAACCTATCCTTATCTTTTAATCATAGATCTAAAGCCATTTTCCTCGACCAAAACATACCCATTTCCTCTCACAACATTCATAACTTAATCTTAGAGGCCACACATTGGTCATAAATCCATACTATGGATTCATTTTGTGCAAACTAAAATGAGATACCCAAAAAAGAGGTAATTGTTTTATCACCTCTTTCAAAGTTATTTTCTTCTTCTACTTTCTCTTTCTATGTTGTTTCCATATCAAACTAAAAAATCCAGTATCATACATATAATGAGATGTTATTATAATCATCAGATATCCATATTCCTCATTTCATCTTCCATACGAATAACAATATCACCATGTGTGTGTGCGTACAGCTTACTGTCTCCACACTGTGATGTCATTTTTTATTCAACACTACTTTAATTGGATCGATATAATGATGAGTATAATGGATATAAATAATTAATATAACCTGATAATGATTCTTCATAACTAATACACCTTCCAATTTTGTACCATTTAACTATCAAAGTAATGATATCGTCGCTTTTGCGTACGTACGGCCTACCGTCTCCATGACGCGGTGAGATTCATTCTCCAGGTTAACAATTCAAGAATTATTATAATATTTATATGATGAATAAAAATAATAATTATGAACTTTATTTATTTATGTACATGAATAAAATACATCTTATGAATAGAAAATATGACTTTCATAGCCAAACAGAAATGGGAAAATTAAGAATTTTACCCCCGAAATAATGTTAATTTAGAAATATTATTAACAAAATGATATAATAGGATCATATATGATATCATAAATATCTATATTGTTCTTGTGTAATTTAATAACATACCTTAACCATTATACAGGAGGTTAACACACCCTATACTAATGGAAAGTACAAGGTAAGTGTTAATTTCACAATCTCTTTATTATCCGAGATTGGTTATACGTAAGGATCTACTGGGATATCCTTATCATCCATGTCCATGTTTCTTAATATGTAATTCAAAATATTATCAAAAAAAATTTAAAGTCATTTTTACCAATGATTGACTTTTTACAAAATGTTTTGAAATGAATCATTCTGTCTTTTTCCAAATGAGGTACTTTATAACATTTTCGACAAATTTCTAGAAATAATTTTTTTTAACTTATATGCTGCAAACGGCTATTTTATGTCGTTATGAAACCTTAAAATTTTAAATTTTTCCTTAAAATCATACATGTTTATTTAAAAAAATGTTTCCTTTTATAATTTCACATGCTTTTAAATGGTTTCAAAGTAAAACCAGAAATTTCCTTCAAAGAGTATTAATGATTTTGTTAGATTATTTTCATCTATGTCAACATCCTTTGTTAGATTTTATTATTAATTGAGGTTGATTTAGTATGATACAATCTTCCATATTGCATTGACTGTTTTATGATATGTTTGACTGTGGATTTGCTACCATTAATGGTTTATGGTTAAAGTGTTAACATTTTGTATGCTAGATTTAATATGAATTTTTATGTTATGATTCGCCCTTTTCATAGGAGGAATGAATTGGACTTTGTAAGTGATGGGTGGGGCCCACTATAGCCCCTCGATGCATCGGTAGGTCTCATGAGACAAACTAGATATGTACTTAGTCAAGGCCTTGCCTAGTTATTTTTAGATATAAATTTGGCTGAGGCTGTAACCATTTATTTTTTGATGTCTTAGTCAAGACCTCGATAGTATGTTTCAGATGTTCATCATTATGCATTCCCTCATTATGAGATTAGTTATTGGTATTATATATGATTATTAAACTATTAGAAAATCCATGTGAATGTTTAAATGGAATTATTTGATTTATTCTTTCCTTATTATGTTCAATTTTATGTTTAAAAGGTTTGTGTTTCATTTTTATATTTTCCTTAAAGTTTATGGTTATTTACTATAGCTTCCTTTATATTTTTTAACCTCACTGAGCATCGAAGCTCACCCATTTTGTATTTTTATTTTCCTAGGATGCCAAGAAGTGTTTTATGATTGATATGTATGGTTATGCTAGAGGAATAATGGTGTTCTCAAAAAAAAAAGAATATGTTGCATATTATGTTTTGAATTGTATTGAATGGTTCATGTATGAAATATATTTTCCAAGACTGGTAAACAGATCGGTACTTCAAGACTTGATTCCTTATAATAATGTCAATGTATTAAAATAATGCATCAGCTCTCGGCTTCTAGGGTCGGGGCGTCACACAATTAATATATTTATTTTAATTCCATAAGTATTTAAAAATTATATTTATTAATTTATTTTTATCACTATATGTAATTAATATATTAATTTTAATTTTATAAGTATTTAAATATTTATTTATTTATTTATTTATATTTATGACTACAAATAAATAAATATTTATTTATAATTATAATTACAAATATAATAAGTATATTTAATATAATTTTATAATTATTTACCTATATATATATATTATTTATAATTATAATTGTAAATATTTGTATATATATATAAATATTTTTATATTTTTATTAATATATTTCTATAATTATATATATTTATAAAATTATAATGACTATAAATATATTTAATATATTTTTCTAATTATTTAAATATATATATAATTATAAATAAATATATTTATAATTATTTTTATATAATTATAAATATATTTATAAGTATATATATATATATATTAATATATTAATATATTTATTTATAAAATTATAATAAATTTATTTATTGTAATTTTTTAAAAAGTGTATATATAATAATTAATATAATCAATATATTTATTATTTTAAAATTTATAATAAATATATGTATTTATTTATATTTATAATTATAAATAAATATATATTTATTTTTTTATAATTATAAATATAAATAAATATGTTTAAGGAATTTTTATATAGTTATAAATATAATAAACAAAATTATCATTTAAAAAAAAATTATAATTTTATAATTATTTAAATATATATATATAATTATAATTATAAATATATTTTAAAATTTAATTATATATAACTAAATATTTATAATTATAAATATAATAATTTTTTTAAATATATTTATCATGAATTTAAGTATATTTATGAGAAGATAATAGTTTCATAGGAACATGAACGAATTATATACACCGAGTGAAGTATAGATCTCATAAAAAATGTGTCATCATATATATGGACAACATGAATAGTAATGATGGTGTAATGTATTAATGAACATTTAATGATTAACACATAACATATGAACGTCAATCATATTCACGCGTCAACTGAAAAAATTTATTGGAAACATATATTTATTTAATTATATATATATATAATTATAAATATACATATTTAAAAAGTATTTATTTATAATTATAAATATGCGTATTTAAGAAGTATTTATTTATAACTATAAATATATAAATATATTTATTATTTATTGAAAATTATTATATATATTTTTGGATTGTTAAAAAATATATATTAATTATAAACATGTTTTTTTATTCAATGTATAAAAATAAATATTATCTTTTAATATAAATATTATAATTTTATATAAATTAATAATATTTTTTATTAAAAACTTTTATCAGTGCTAAAAGGAGCGCTAATAAAGGATAGATTTATCAGAACTTTTAGATAGTACTGATAAATGTTCCCCATTTATTAGCGCTTTCTAATTATCAATGATAAAAGTCAGTGCATCCCTTGCCCAGATCTGTGGTAGTGAGATTTTTAGTGAAGAAGTTTTATTATTATATAAAAAACAAATCATAACATAATGTTGATTCACAATAGGTAAAATTTTAGTGAAACAGTCTAAATATAATGATTACTGGTATTCATGATTTTTGAATATTAATAAATCTTTATCAACTCATGATTGTTTTTATTGATGATATAGTATTTTATGATGTCGTAACATCACATGTTACAATAAAATGTTATATCAAATTATTTATATTATGAGTGTCTAATTTATCACATCTGAAAAGAAACTCAGATGAAAAATGTTCACCGGTGACCTGATCTCATAGCAAACTTCCTCATAAAAATGTCTTGCCCTGGATATATCATTAGCAGCTAAAGATGGCACAAAGTGATGTAGGTTGGTGAAATGTTCGATGTAGTCTATCAATGACATGTCTTCCTGTTTCAGATGCATGAACTCATGAGCCTTCTCATCCCTCAATGTCTCTGGATAGAAGTAGCTCAAGAACTTCACCTCAAATTCCTTCCAAGATAACTCCTCATACATCCCATCCTACTCTAGAATATCCCACCAATGTTTCGCAGGTCCACAGAGCATATACGTAGTAAGATTCACCCTCATATATGTGGGTGTCTCAAGGTGCTTTAAGATCTTCTAGACTAACTCAATCCAGAACTCGTCTACATAGGTGCCTCCCTCCCCAATGAACATATGTAGATGTTGTAGATGAAACTATCTTATCATCTCAGACATCAAAGGTATGGTGTGAATAGTCTCCCTTTCCATGAATCACATAACCCTCAATAAGTTTTCATGAATATGAACATCCACTTGATCCTTGGGAACAATGTGGATCTTTATTTTAGCAGTGTTAGGATCATGCTAATTTCCACCATCCTGATTCTCAACTCAAAGATGATGGGGATACTTTTTCTCTATAATACAAACACACTCCTTAGAACACTAGCTAAAAAAAAGGTCAACCTCAACAGGAGACAACAACATAGAACCACTACTATGGGTATCTCTAAACATGGATTAAAAGTTGGTCAACATGACATAATAGTTCATTTGATTATATTTATCAAATATATTGGGTATCTTATACCACAATTCATATAGGAAATTATAGGACACAATCAATAAATATGTCACTATCTTGAACAATGAATTTCAATATATATCTCTATGTGCCTATCATGGATGATTCATGCATACTCATCTCTCAACATACTTGGCCACACATATAAATCTCAAGAAACAATAACATCACAAAATAATAACATCACACAACATGTAAATCAATTAGGGTGAAATAACCTCAACTATAACATGAGTACTGTATAAACAACAATCCCATCCCTGGGAACATGGATTTTCCCCCATACATGAGTTAGCTACTCCCATAAACAAGCTCAATACCAAGTCCCGACACATCATAATCTCTATTCTATATTTTTTCCAAATAGTAAAGAAAAAAACCTACTGCCCTAATACCACTTTATAACATCCTCTAATCCAACACTCTCTCACGTTGAAAAATCATTTTAGTTACTTGCCTCAAGTACAGCTTCTCATATTCCAAAGGCTTCTGACTATTAGTGGGGGTGTGATGTGTATAGTTTGGATATTATACCCCATGGTATAGTGAAAAATACAGTGGAATAATCCATTATAATAAATATTAGAGTAACATAAAACAACGGAAAAAGTGTATCATAGATCTGGGAAAATAAAAGGTGGAACCAATAACCAATAATGATGAATCATGTAACGATAGACTTAGATGTATATAAATGTAAAAGTGAAAGTAATATAAACAAAATAATTAGTTGACACTAAATATTCCCAAAAGATCACATCCCTGAACTCCATCTCAGACCCATCTCCAAATTCTAGCCCATCCAGCAAGAAAAAAAGAATCAGAAACAAGGTTCTTTGCCCTTGTCTAAACATGCATCCATGTAATCTGCTCTGGTACCAAACAATGGCCCAAATAGGGTATGGTTAAAACTCAGTAGGTTGACACCACCATGTCTAAATATAACCAGTTTGATAATAAGTGTATTTAATAAACGTTAAACAAGTGTATTGATTAATCGATTAATATAATAAATCATTTAACCTACTTGAAAACCATACTAGAATGCCTGTGAGCATGTAAAAAAACCATGCCACCATATCCATATATCCATGAAAAAATCACACAAATTAGGGCCAAGCTAGCTATATAAGAATTGAAGCATGGGACTAGGCATAGCCCACTCAATATAAGCATTACAATATGAGATAGGGAATAACCTACTCAACATAATCATTATAGAATGGGAATGAGGATATCCCACTCAATATAAGCATTACATCATGGGATTTGGAAAATCCCACTAAATATAAGAATTATAGCATGGGACTGGGGAGAACCTGCTCAATATAAGCATTACAACATGGGACTAGGGAGGGCCTTCTCAATATAAGTAGTACAACATGGGACTGGTAAAATCCTACTCAATATAAGCATTACAACATGGAAATGGGCAGAGGCCACTCAATATAATCATTACAACATCAACTCATCAAGTCATAATAATAAGGATCTCACAATATCACATCATAAGTCTCAACGTTTAATTATGAAAATTACTAATTTGTATTTCAATTACACTTTTATTTATATCTCAAATGATCAACAGTCATATCAATAAGAAATAAGTCATTACCTAGGGACTCTATATCAAGAAATCACCTAAGGTATCATATCATGTTAACACACTTTAAACCATTAGCCAAGTTCTTATAATTCAAAGGTTTTCTCACCCCATGGGTATCTATAATCCAGGTTTCATCAACAATTGAATCCAAACGGATCCAATCAATATTCAAATCTATGATTTACCATAGATCAAGTGATCAATTAGAGCACACGTTACATCGGTGTAATCGTAATATTGCATATAATTAAAAATTAAACAGACCATAGGGTTAGGTTCAAACCCCAACCTCTATCAAAAATTTAGCGACACCAACAACGGGTAATAATAATAGAAACAAAGGTGATGGAGATCAATAAAAAAACCTAGACCACATAACATATAGGTTAAACTGGATCTAACTGTGGTCCAAAGATTTCCACCGTAATGACAGAGAACAATAGAAGTGAGGGGAAAACCTAACAGAACAACTCATCAGGGATTGAATGCAGAAATGGAATGTTTGAAATGGAGGGACGTGACCCAAAATCACTTAGATCACCTTAGGTTTCGAGAGGAGAAAGGGATGCACTGAAATAATGAAAGATTCTTACACACGGTAGGATTAAAACCACTAGGGTCGAGACTTACAAGATGTGTAACCCTTTCACATCATGTGTTGATCAATTAATGAGACATGCCAAAACAATGTGTCACCTTAGTTTAAAATTTAACCATGGTCAACTTTTACATGATGTGAATGGTTTACATGACATGTAACCACTTCATGTCATGCACTAGTTCACATCATCTACCTATGCATTTACACATCATGTAACATGTTCACGACGTGTAAACGTCTAGTGGGAAGTTCTCAGACCAATTTATGTATAAGTGCCCCAACCACCTCCTATTCTTTCCAAACAATGGAAAATCCTCCTAAACCATTTAACACATTTATACATGGACTCCATTAATTCAGAAAAACATATATCCCTAAACATTCAGTCATTTCCCCCAACAAATGCTCTCCGTCTCCGAATAATACTAAGCCACCAAGGTCCAACAAAAAAATCAAAGGGGGACGTACCTAGAAAATAATAGGATCTTACAAAATTTATATTTAAATATACAATTATATGTGAATATGTATATATGTATATATGTGTGTGTGTGTGTGTGTGTGTGTTTGTAAATATATAGGCATATAAATATATATATGTAATGTATAAAATTTATATCTAAATATACAATATATAGGCATATTTTAAAAATGCATTAAAAAATAATTATATAAATCGTATGGAATTAATTATTATCTATTTTATTTTAAAAAATATTTAACCATTTTATTAACATTATTAAAATATATGAATATATATATACATACTTATACAAATGTATATACAGTGTTTATATATACATATGTGTGTCTATTAATAAACAGATATATAAATCTATATTTATATTCTAATATACGTAAATGAATAATAATATATAATATATTTAAATAAATATAAGTGTGTGTGTATATATATATTACACACACACACAAAAATATTAATAAATGTATTTAAAAATAATTATATAAATATATGAATAAAAAAAGATATATATAAATAAATAAATATAAATATTATAAAATATAGAACAAAACAAGCTCAGTTTAGTGGTAAAGACATTCAAATTGTAAAGGGGGGTCCAAGGAAAAAATCTAGGGGCGCGTGCTGGTGAATAGGAGGTTCGGTAGCAGAAAAGTACTAACCAAGGGGAATTCTAAGAATTGACTGAGGGTCCAGGTTGGATAGGAGCGAGTGGATATAAAGTGTTGGAAAAGGTGGGGTGAAGCACTAATAGGGGGTGGAGAGGTCAAAATAATTTTTTTTCAAAATTTATCGATGCTTCTTTAGCGCTAATAAAGGATGACTTTTAACAATGCTTAGATAAATAGTACTTTTAGTGCTAATAAAACCAAATTCTAGTTCTTTTAAAAGTGTGATATTTAGTGGTACTTCCGTGACTGGTGACATGAATGCTTAAATTATTTATGAGGTGCACTTCCTTCATGATAAAACATTCTTCAATTGTTTTAAACAATGAATAATCCTTGAAAAATGCACTGTAACTCTGAAATCAAGCCACCATCCCACCTTTTTTGGTGTCATATTGACATTGGATATCATCACAACTAGATTTTCTTATGTCTGCATATTTTTAGTGGGTTTGTTCAATTTCTTTCGATAAAAAAGTTCCCTTGAAAAATGCCCAAGTTTCTCATATACAAATCATTCTTCTTTGTTCTTGGAAAGGTTTCTTTTCTTCATAAATTATTGACTTTATTTCTTGGAATGTAAGAAAGAACATTGTGTCACCTTTCCCTCAATGATATTGACCTTGGAATCAAAATTTGAAGTCATACACATGTTTCTCAACATGGATTCTTTTTCAATGTGATGAATCTTTTTCTATTATTCCCTAGAAAAAAATCCTCACTCATATTAATAAGTGATTTACTAAATTATTTCCTCATAGGTGGAAACTTAGAAACAATCACACAGACTTGGAATGTTTCTTGTATTTTAACTTTAAGGGAATTATATTTGTTTCTGATGATTTAAAGCACATAAACTTACTCTAACACCGGCTTGTTGGCAACCATCTTGATGTTAAGATATTTTGTAATAAGAAATTTATTGGTACTTCCTTAACTTTTTACTTAAATTCAACCACATCTCATATCTCTTGAGTGGACTTCATTCAGAGAAATTAATCATAAAGGTGATTTGATAATGTGATGATAACATTTACTCGATGCAAAACCTCACTACATTCCCATTTTTATTTATTTCACAAATGTGTTCTACTTGTTTCACGTCAACAAGAGTGCCATCCAGATTTTGAGTGGGAACATTGAGGGTGAGAGGAATGTTTGGTTCAAGAATATAAAACATCTTTAACACTTTAGGAAGAAACTTCATCATGTCATGCCATTGGAAGAAGTTATTTCCATTGAAATTGTCACATTTTACCATATCTTGGTTCATTACTTTAAGATATCTTGAATCCATCTTCTAGGATATGCCTGTTTAAACCATTTTGAATATGGAAACTATGGAAAACTGAAAAATATAAAATAGAATATGAAAAATTAACACTTTTAAGTGTGATGAGATCACTATCCAAAAGGGTTTATTTTCCCCCCAATTAGTTATTGTAGGGGTGCAACAAAAATTTCCCTTGTGGATACTATCAAAGTGGTGAATAACTTTAAACAACAATGTCAACATTTTCCTAGGAGATTTTGGATTGCGAATTTAGGTAGATATAGAGAGGATGATGGGATAATTATTTCTTGACGTTTTTCCAGGATAATTATTTGTAGATCAAAATCGATACCAAATGTACCAACTCGATCACACTGAATCGTCAAAGAATTTGTTCATTCATTAGAACCCTCACATTTCACTAGGAGTTGTTTTGTTGTCTGTGTGTCTGTTTGTGTTAGACTTGTACACAGTCCAAGTCTATTCGGTTTGAATTGGAAAAATCGATCTAGTTGTGAACTGGATCTGGTCAGACCGATCGTGGCACAACCCGTTTACTAATCGGGCCTTGAAAGAAAATCTCAATGAGCCTTAATGTATTACAAAATAAAATATATTTTATATATAATGATATTTAATAAATATAAACGTTAAAACATTTTTAAAAATATAATTATAATATAACTTAATCAGGTTGGGTGGGTCACTTATTTGGTCACTAAATAATGCTTGAACTCGACCCTATTATTAATTAGGCTTTTCAATTTATCCTTGTTTAAATATGAGATTACAAAATTTGGCTTTAATAATACTTTTTATCTAGTGGGGCTTATCAGGCTAGACAGGTCCTCTGACCCATGTATAGGTCTATATATATATATATATATGTATGAATGTATGTATTTAAAGATGTTACTACAATAAATATTATAAATACCTTTTAAAGAATTTACTCAAATATAATTTTTTATGATAAAATCCATTTTTCAAGGCCCATATTAAATCAGATATATTTTATGAACAAAATTATAACGTGCCATACTTGATAAAATTCGGTAAAATCACTTCCAAACGGGTTTAGAGTTTGGTTCGAGGTTTAATAATACTACACGATTATTAATCAAGTTAGGTTTGGATATCCTGAAACTTTAATATATATATATATTTATATAGACACACACACAATTTTAATATATATTTAGTTTTGGATTAAGGTTTTTAACATATTTTACCATGGGAACATGATAAAATTAAATAAATAAATAAATATAAACACATTTTAACGGATTTGGATTTTAAATGGATATTATATCATGAGTCAGTTGCATTTTTGTGGGCACTCATGTTTTCTAAATCTAGAAACTAAAATTAATATCTATAGTTCCCAAAAAACCCAGCAATATAATGACATCAAAACACAAATATAAGAAAATCTAACAATTTCCAGTTCAATCTTCTCTCAAAACCCCTCATTCTCTCAACACCCATCAACCAAATGCGTTATTTATATCTTCTTCGCGGGTCCCTTCACAATTCAGATTACCAGGAAACAACAATATTACTGATTCTTTCTCTTCTTCTGTGGGATCTGCGTAGTCAAATTTAGTTCTTTCCTTCTTCATGTCAATAAACATATGGAAGAAAACAGTATGGTGAAGAGAAAGAAGAGTATAATGGTGGTCGGCGTCTCTACCTTGCACATCATGGCCACTGTGGGGGCGTTCTTCGAAAGGTATTATCATGAGGGAGAGGCGGAAGAGAATTCCGCCCCCGTGAAGATCCTCCAGCGCCTCTCCTCAGCCGCTGGCGACCGCACGGACCCAAAAAAGCTGATTCGGGCAGAGCTGGATGCCGCAGCGAAGCGCGCCTCTAAGGCGGCGGACCAGAGATCCACCCTCGACAGTTTCGAGTCCGAGGAAGAATACCTCATGGTGACCTGAGTGAGGGACAACTGCCAGGTGATCTTCCAATATTCAGCCTCTGACCTGCGGCGGTCCCGCAACCAGTTCGCCCGTCTCGACCCTTCAAACTACCATCCAACGATGGCGGATGTCAAGACCTGGGTCAGCGCCGTTGTCACCTTCCACGAGACCTGCATGGACGGCTTCGACAACACCACCGGCAGCGCCGGGGAGAACATGCGAATGGAGCTTAACACCTCCGCTGAGCTCACCAAAAATGGCCACGCCATGGTCGGCCAATACTCCTATAAACTCGACTTGAATCAGATCCAAAGCTGTCGCCTCCTTCACAGCAGCCCAGAACCTATTTGGATTGGCCGGATGAGACGAATGATCCTGGAGGAGATAAAGCCCGACCTTGTGGTGGTGCAGGATGGGAGCAGAGACGCAAGAAAAGGCATTTGTGTTGGGGCTAGGAGCCCAGTGCCGCAGCGGAAGCCGTTTTTGCAGAAACACACAAGAGGAGAAGATTTCACCCGAATACTTTTTATCACCCAAAGGCATTTTACACTCGACACATGACACTCATAAACGTACCATTTTTTCCGTACCACCAATCATCGTTACTGGGACACGCCACTTGATCTCCACAACCAAGAGGACTTTCGATACATGGCACCGTCATCGTCGCCATCTTCAATCTTCACTGTCGACACACCATCGTTGTTCTAATCAACATCTTTGCTTCGCACCGGTTACCGCAAATGCGGCAACCCCTTCGCCGCTCTCTCTTTGTTGATACATCTTTGCCAGACCACATTCCAAAACATGCTACTGCTTCCTCTTATATAGACACTCAACCCATATCTCCAATTAATATGGTCAACATTCATAATTTCATCATTATTCCATCAACTAATATTGGGAATTACTCCTAATTAATGCCAGGAGAAATTCCTCCATTAATGTTGAGAAAAACCCTCCATTAATATTTTCTCTCTCCTCATAATTCAAAATTTTAAATCGTCAATCCCAAAAAATTGTACTATACGTCAAGCAGGGAATCTATGCGGAGGTGGTCGAGTTTGACTTGACCCTGAAGAACCTGGTTCTGATCGGCGATGGACCCACGAAGACCAGGATCACCGGCAGCAAAAGCTACAGCGATGGATTCCCCACCTTCGAAACCCCAACAGTCGGTATGTAGTATATATATATATAGAGAGAGAGAGAGAGCTGCGTAGTGATGGCTCAGGGCCAGACCGACTACAAGAAGCCTATGGGCATCGTGCTCTAGAATAGCACCATCGTCCCTGACCCCATGTACCCTGCTCTAGAGAACCATAGGAAGGCATACCTCAGGCGTCTATGGAAGGCGTTCTTGAGGACCGTCCTCATGGACTCCTTCATAGACGTCGTCATCGACCCCGTCAGATGGATGCTGTGGAAGGACAAATTCGGCACCCGCACCCGCTTCTACGCAGAGTTCAACAACAGCGGCCCTGGCGCCGGGAAAGTGGCACGTGTGATGTGTCGGGGCATGAAAACCATCGATGCGTATCAGGCTCGGGGGTTTGCGCCGGAGAGATTCTTGGACGGCAACACTTGGGTCGCCCCGGCCGGAGTGCCATAATTTTCTCGGATGACTCCCAGCCACTGAGCGGTGCGGCAAAGCCTTGAGGACCTTCCACGAGAACTGAAAACGGCGGTTTTGCAAACAGCTCTGGCGGCAGCCCCCTCCCCTGCTTAAATCATTTTCATCGACCATAGCCATATACATAATCGATGGAGGAATTTACTTGAGGTTTTGAGTGAATAAGTTTTATTATTATAAAAAAACCAAATCATAACATGTTGATTCTCAAGAGGTAAAATATTAGTGAAACAATGATTAATGGTATTCATGCTTTTTGAATATTAATAAATCTTTTTCACATAATATTTTTTTATTAATGATATAGTATGTGATGATGTCCTAACATCACTTGTTACATTAAAAGGTCCTATTAATTTATCGCTATGGTAAGAACCTATATGTTTCATGATAATATTCTTAAAGATAAATTCTATAGCCGGAAGACATCATTTGAAGGGACTCAAACAGTAAAGGATATCAGGGATAGAGAAATAATAAGTCTTTGAGATTTCTTCTCATGAAGCGCATCCCTAATAATCTCAATAAAGGAGATTTTGATAACTTGATCCTCTAGTTAGAAATCAACATTCACACGTGTAATTGTATGTTACAATCTGTGGATGTGTGTAAAGATTCTTTTACTCTAAGATTATTATTAATTCATATCATGAGTCATATGTTTTGATGACCGGTGAGTCATCTTTGACTAAGTATATAAGGACATTCGTGTCCACTTAAAAAATGTTATGTATTTCATACCTCTATACCCCCTCACATGCATGTGAGTAAATTTGTAATTAAATGGAAATCAACAAGAGGCATCCCCGAAGAAGAATCCCCAAAGAGGCGTCCCCGAAGAGACGTTCGAGAACAAGTGTTTGACAAGAAGCATTGTTGTTTGAAAGGAGACTAACGGTTGCTAAAATATTTGATAGTAGAGACTCCAAGAGTCTATCCATAGGTTTTGGTTAGTTTATCAATTAATGATAAACTATTCATAAGTCTCAAGATCAAGTCATGATTATTTATTCCTAAGTAATTAAAATATATAACGTTTTATTAAATTTGCTTTGGTAATTATACCATCATCACTATACCTCAATAGTGAAAAATCAATAGATAAAAAGTTTCCATATAAATTCAATTATTCAAAACCAATTTAAATAATGTAAAAAATTAATGTAGAATATAATATTTTATTAATTATTTTTTAATAGGTAAAAATGTATGTGCAAATATATTGCAACAGTGAGACCATTTATACAAAGCAGGGATTTAGCTATAGTGTGCCACCTGTCGGAGTGGTAAATTTTCATGGTTGTTTGACATTAGATGCAGTTCACAATAAGATTCATAATCGGTTAAAACCGAGGGTTGATCAATCCATGTCTTCAATCACATATCGACATCTAAAACATCCTGAAATTTTATGGCACACCGAGTACCCTTTGGTCGATGATGATGATTGGATAGATGCATCTTACTTATTTAGACTGCAGTGTGCTAATTGTTTGATGGGGCTGTATGTCGTGATTTCTGATATAGATGTGGTGCAACTAAAAACTACAGAACTATGTTTTGTAAGCTCTATAGAATTTAGCCCTTCACATCAGTATTTTGCATTTCCGCCTTCTAATATAACTCTAGTAATAGAAGCAAATTATGAAGAAGATGATCAAAATATGGAAAGAAATGTAGATGACATCCTTTTGTGTGATGATATAGTGAATGAAGGTTTATCTGAGGAAGAAGAATCTGTGGAGCCATCAAGAGATGACATTCATGGTGAGGGTGATGTGGGGAATGAACCTTCTGAGGTTCCTTTCAGAGGTGTGGGTGAGGTTGATGTGGGAAAATTAACCTTCTAAAGTTCCTTTGATAGACAGGAATCCACGACATCCACCAGTTAGTGGTAATCAACCTTCGGTATTGAGTTCCTTAGTTAAAGGAATGTCTCGTGAAAAATATTTTTATTGGGATGTCATTACACCAGGTTTTGAAATCTCTAGAATTATAGGGAATAGGTCTGCATCAAATGGTAACGCTATCTATGTCGAGCAGAAGTTTGAAAGTAAACTGGCCATGAAAAATGTTATAAAGCAATACAACATTGAGAGACATTTCACATTTGTGGTTGATGAGTCAAAGAAGATAAAATATATCATTCATTATGAAAAATATGGGCCAACATGTAAATTTTGATTAAGGGAAATATTTGATAATTTTTTACATATTGGAGGATAACCAAATTAGAAGGGCCACATGCTTGTGTGCATCCAAGCTTGTCACAAGATCACTCTTCCCTTCATTCATAGTTTATATATCAAATGTTATTTGTGAGATGATATGTACAAGTCAAGATGTTTCCATTACCCTTGTTCAGGAAATAATTCAACAGTTGTATAACTATAAGATATCATATACCAAAGCATGGAATGAAAAACAGGAGGCAATCGTAAAAGTTTATGGGGATTGGGATGAATCTTATACTATGTTGCCACAACTTATGGAATTGTTGTCTCTCAAAAATCATATTGTTTATTAGTTGGACACTATGGAGTATGTATCCCCCAATCACCGAGTTGATCGAATAAAAGTGAAGTTCAGTAGTTTTTTTTTGGGTATTCGGGCCATGCATTGCTGCATTTCCCTATTGTAAACAATTTATTCAGGTCGATGACACTTTCCCATATGGAATGTATACACGTGTTCTGCTCATTGCTGCCACATAGGATGGAAATCGTGTTCTTATGCCACTTGAATTTTCTATTGTTGAAAAGGAGAGTTTTGAATCCTGGAGCTGGTTTTTGTCATGTGTGTGTGTTCATGTCACACAAAACCAGGGTGTGTGTCTGATATCTGATCATCATCGAGCAATTATAGAGTCTGTGGATAGTGATGGGGTTTCATGGACTAAGCCGAATGCTTATCATCGTTATTTCATTAGACATATTGTAAGTAATTTTTATAAGCATTTCAGAGATGATTCCATAAAGAAGGTGATCCTCAATTGGGGTATATTTTTCTAAACATACTTTTTTAACAAAAATTTAATCTCCATTTTAATATATTATTATCTTATGGTTTCAACATATGATCCCAAACAAGAAAGGTTTGATCGACGCCTTGAAGAGATCTGAACTGTTAATGAAGATGTGTATGAATATATGATGTAGATTTTGATGGAAAAATGGTCATTAACATATGATGGTGGTAGAAGATATGAAAAAATGGCCACTAATACAATGGAGAGCAAAAATGGGGTCCACAAGGGTGTGTGAAAACTCTCGATCATTGGTTTAGTGCAAGAGACATTTTATATATGTGTTCACTACTTTGTTGAGCGGTCCCAAAAGGTTTATCAGAGGATGGAAAACAAAATGCATTTTGTAGCATTTCCAAAGTGATATTTATCAGATACTGAATGAAGCTTCATGATGTACTATTCTAGCCTTTGATAGGGAAAATATGAGATTTCAGGTAAGATTGTGCTATGACCGGGCTACATGTACTAGTGGACGAGTGTTTGTAGTGATGTTAGATAACAGGTACTGTGATTGCGGAAGCTTTCAAGAATTGAAATATCCATGTTCACATGTTATTGCTTCTTCTGCTTCGCTAAATATATCATGGGAGCCATATGTTAACCCAGCGTATCAGATGAGAACTTTGGTTAACTGTTATAGTGTAGATTGGATGCCTGTTGGTGGCTTTCATTCTATCTCATTGCCTGCTGATTAGCCGACCATCGTCCCTGATATTTCCAGGTTTCATAATTTGGTTTTGTTTTTGTTTATGATTTTTTCAATGTATCTGGTTTTTTAAATTATTGGATTCATACTAATAGGTTACGGCCCCGAGGAAGACCAAAATAAAGTCAAATCAGAAATTAAATGGATTGGCCACAACAACGAGGAGGGAGAATATGATGTAGTATTTGTCCCGTAGAAGTACATACTTGTAAGAGATGTCCCCAAGTGGAAGGATAGAGCTCCACATCTAATTATCCATGATCGATTCTATGTATTGTATCATGAATATGTATATTTTGTTTTGTATGTGGAAGTTTTATTATTGAATCCTTTTATTTCTGACTTTCTCCATTTCTGACATGTTTCAATTTTGGTTTGTCTCATTTTTTGATTCTATAATAAAGATTTTTGTGCTAATAAAACTATTAAAAAAATAAACATATAATGAAAATGAATATACCATGCTTCCACATGTAACAAATAAACTAATCCACACACAAAAAATTATTTATAAATTGAAAATACTAACACAGCCATTTTTCATTTGATTGTTGTAGATTTTTTTAAATAAAAGTTTAAATTTTTTAATGAATTCACTATAAAAAAGTAACGATTATATAATTTTTGCATATGAAAGGTTTTACATTGCTCACATCTCAGGCTACTCATGTATCATGATTTCTTTTAGAGGGACTTCTAGTGCCTCCATTGAGTGTCCGTCGATCTCACCATTTCCATCATACCACACCACCTCCCACTATCATCCCTCATCTTCGTCGCATTGGATTCTATGGTGTAGCGATGTACGACTTCATCTTTCTCGATCATCATCTCATTGTTTTTCTAGTAGAGATATGGATTCCAGAGTCACATACATTCAATTTTAGAGAGGGGAGATGACTATTACCCTGCAGGATGTGTCCATTATGTTGGGCCTCCCCATCGATGGTGTAGCTCTAATAAGCCAAGTCAGAGCAGATTTGCTAGAGATTATTCATAGACTATTGGGCATAGAGGTCCTTGATGATGGTAGGACTATCTTCGATGGTTGATTACGCATGTCGTGGTTAGAACAACACTTTACATAGTGAGCAGAGGATGCTGATGAGATCACCGTGCTGCAATTTGCATGTGCATATATTTTGAGGCTGATCGGTGGCACAATTTTTGTTGATCACTCCACTACTTTTGTACATTTGATGTATTTATCTTTTTTGGAGGATTTGGATGAGGCAGACCGGTATAGGTGGGGGTCTTCTTGTCTAGAATATACATACAGGGCGCTATGCATCACATGTCTCATCGATAAGATGAAGATCACGAGATGCATGGTTCTTCTACAGATGTGGGTATGTGAGCACATCCCTCATTTAGATCCACATGCTCGTGAGCCATTGCCAACATATATTGTAGCAGAGGTTCTATGTGGACATTGGTATGTTATTCCTTTCTTATACTGTCTAACTTAACTGTATAACTTTCTATTATGAAATGTAAATATAACAATATTATCTACAGTTGGAGTCAGGCACATCGACATTCAGATTCCCCAGACACGATGTCCATGCCTACAGACTTATGTTGAACAGAATTCGACCACACAATGTAACTGATTATTATTTATATTGTTAAATATTTACTCTTTAGTGTACATGTATTCATTTATTAAATAACTGTTTATTTTTTGTTTCTGATTTTATGGATGCCATATACAGATGCTATTATCTAGAGTCTTCCACCGTATTATACAAAGATTCTTGCTATCGAATCCTGTAAGGTTCCATTGATTCATTTTCATATAGTCGAGTGGCGTCAAACTGATAGAGTTATGGGGCAGTTCGGATTCTTTCAACCTATTCCTGACCTGCCCAGTCAGTTAGATTCACTGCATTCCCTGAAGATGTCAGGGAAGAGATATTTCGATCGGAGGAGATACCATGCCAGATATATTTATTTATGGGACAGACAACATGAGTTACAGTTGTGAGGGACGGGGACAGTATGTTTTCATTTGGTGGATCAGATGGATTACACATCTTAGTACTACAGGTCTCCAGTCAGATTTCTGACATGACACAGGCGAGGCTGTCATGAGCTGGTATACATAGTTCCTTCCACTGTTCAGTATAATTTTTATTCATATTACTTAACAACAAATTTTTTTTTGTAGCATGCTCATATCTATCATCTAATTCACATGTCAAATCCAGTAGAGAGCACCGTATTTGACCTGGAATATTTTCACAGCATTTTCATACAGTTTCTTCCTTTGATGGATGGGATTTATCATAGCATTTTCTTTGATCCACCACATGCTGAGGAGGTTGTGGATCTTGTTGAGCGTCATATAGATGTACCAGGGGTGATGACCCTGTTATGGATCTTGCTATTCCACAAGATAAAGATGTTTAGATTGATCAGTTTGATGCAGCTGTTCCACAGGAGGAGGGTGTTCAACATGACTAGTCATATGTTCCTCTAGCTTCTTAGGCTCAGCCATAGGTAGATACAGACTTTAACTGGGTTTAGCTAGATTCTTTATTACAGACATCCACAACACAACATCAATCTTCATTCCATGTTGTTGAGAGTTCCAGCTGGCCTCCACTATCCTTAGATGCAGGACATGGTACAAATAGTGATACTATACATCCACTGCCTATCACACAGGAGGATGTGGAGGTGGCTGCTGAGGACGATGCGTAGTGTATGTTAGAGTGAAAACAGAGATGGACACGATGTGGACGTGTCCAGTATAAACCTGGTTGTGGGAAAGAGGAGAATCAACACCAGAGGTGTATATTGGGTTGACCTTTGATTTATGATACATTATGTATGTGCATTTCTATTATCATTTATAAAGTTCTACTTTTTTTAATGAGTGTCTTACTGTCATAAAATTATCTCCCAAAATTAATAATTTTTATTTGGTATTTGTTAATAAATATTAATACTCTAGATGAAAAGATCCATGAAAATCAAGAAATCTTGAAAAATATTAGTGATCTCAATTATTTGAATCCAAAAAACATAGAACATGATTCTTTGTTTAAAAAAATTAAATTCCATGAAGAATAATTTCTATGAATAATTGATAATTGTGAAGAGTAGAAGATTATGATTGAAGATCATAAATACCACAATATGATATGTATGGAAACATAAGTTCATTTTTCCAATTTTGATAAAATACATATTCAAACTTTATAAAAGTACATATGTTCTACTGGTACACAATTCTCACCGGAGTATTTTACAGTTAAAATACCTCCATCATGTGATAAAATTATAGACATTATGAAAATATTGATTTAATATTCTTCCAAAATAAGAAACAATCCTTAAGAGGGTTAAGAATGTGTTAGCATATGTATATCAATTAGAATAAAATTTAATTACTGTAGAAACGAGTGGTAATTAAATTAATCAAATAAATAAGAAAAATATGCCCCTAAAAAATTGATTAATTTTATTTATTTAAACTTTCTTTAGGATGCATTAACGGGGTTCACACATTCTGTATAAACTTCATACAGAATGCGTGAACCCCGTTCACACATCCCAGTGATGATAAATGTGTGAACGGAGTTCACACATCCTTTATCGAATCTACAAAGGATGTGTGAACCCTATTCATGCATCTCTTCACGCCTAAGATGCATGAACAGGGTTCACGCATCTGGAGACCCATTTTTAAAAATATTTCTAACCCTATCCATTTTCTATAAAAAAAAACGCATATATAAAAAAATCCAATACATATAGCGAGAGAGGGATAGAGAGGGATTCATGATTCATTCTCTAAAAAATGATTGGATGCATGCAGCTGTGGTGGTGGATAATTTATCAGTAAAGAACATAGGTTTCGAGAACACCATCGGAGCTCTGAAGCATCAGGCGGTGGAGTTGAGGGTTCAGGGTGACAAGGCGATCTTCCAAAACTTCCAGATTGATGGCTACTAAGACATCGTCTACATTCATGCCTACCGCTAATTCTACTGGGACTGCACTATTTCCAAGACGATTAAATTTTTCTTCGGTGATGGCTCCACTGTGTTCCAAAACTACAAGCTGGTGGTGCAAAAGCTGACAGAGGGGAAGATCTGCGTGGTGAAAAATCAAGTTTGAATAGACTACAAGCAGTCGTCGTGCATCGTGCTCCAAAATTTCACTATCATCCCTGACCCCACATACCTCACTCTCGAGAACCACAAGAAGTCATACCTCATGCGGTCATGGAAGGTGTTCTCGAAGACCATCATGATGGACTCCTTCATCGATGCCTTCATCGACCCCGTCTGATGGATGTTGTTGAAGGATTACTTTGGCACCCACAGGTGCTTCTACACAAAGTTCAACAACCATGGCCCCGATGCTAGGAAGGTGACGTGTGTTACATGGCGGGGAATGAAAACCATCAATGCATATCCAGCTCGGGGGTTTGTACCTACGAGATTCTTGGACAGTGACACCTGGGTCACCCTAGCCAGAGTGTTGTACTTTTCTGGGATGACTCCCAGCTAGCGATAAGTACTGCAAATCTTTGAGGACCTTCCATAAGAACCGAAAACAATGGGTTTGGAGAATGCTATGGTGACTTCCCCCACCTTGCTTAAATATTTTTGATCGGCCATAGCTCTATATATAGTTGATGGAAGTATTTACTTATGGTTTTTAGTGAAGAAGTTTTATTATTATAAAAAAACGAAATCATAACATAATGTTGATTATCAAGAGGTAAAATAGTAGTGAAACAATCTAAATATCCAGATTATGTTGGGAAAGTTGCCAAGCGACAGATGGAAAAGAAACATCAAAGTTAATGAGCAGCTGAAAATTTTTATTTCCCTTCAAATAAGGCCGGAAAACTAAAGAGAACATGCAACGAACGAATTTATATGTCTAGAAAAATAAAAAATTTCACCAAAAATTTTAACACGGAAATCCAAATGGGATAAAAACCATGAGACCAAGTACAAAAATTAGATCAATTATAATCATCAACTACAAGGTTGAAACTACCAAAAATAAAATGGATATCAATAGTATAACTCTCTGATATAGCAGAAGAAAATATTGGCGAACAAGAGAGGCAGAACGCTGAACTGACAAAAAAACATAATCCATGAAAAAATAGAAAATAATAAATATGATCGTATATATTTGAAGATCATTTTCTAAATAAAGGAGTGTTGAAAAATCACTAAGATCTGAAGAAAACTGATTTTCGATAAAATCCCATCACAGAAATGTAACTTTCTCTTCATATTGACATCTTGTACTAAAAAACCAGCTGTTTCCTCCTTTTAAAGGAAACAATCTGCATAGCCAAATCATAACCCTTCAAAAAACATGTATTTGACCTAAGAGATCAGTGGTGAGCCAATTGAAGAGGCGCCCCAAAAACACCCCCCCCCCCGACTCGGGTGGGGATCACTGCCAATACATTAATCAGTCAAAAAGTCTCAAATTTACCTTTGGGTAAACATTTGGTCAACATGTCTAACCCATTGTCATTAGTATGGATGTTCTTGAGCTTTAACTATCTTGAATCAGGGACATTGTTGATCTAATGATACCGAACATTAATATGTTTCGACCTGCAATGAAAAGTGTATTTTTTTCAAACAAATAGCACTCTGAATATCACAATATAAAACATACATGTCCTGATAAAGATTGATCTCTCGAATAAAATATTTTATCTACAATAATTCTTTCAATCCTTTGTGGCTACAATAAACTTTGACTTTGTGATAGATAAATCAATACATCTCTCCAATCTAAAAAACCATGATAAAATTCCCCCTGTAAAAGTGATCAAATATCATAAAACATAGTTTCTTAGATCGATATATCCTTCTATATTTGAATATGTAAATCCAAAGAGCATATGTTCCCCACTACCAAAACAAAATCTTACATCAAAAGTACCATGAAGATAAGAAATTAAATACATCAATGATCTATAACTGTCTCTACCGGTATTAGATAGAAAACGACTGACTGCACCAACTACATGAGAAATATCAGGTCTAGTACATACCATTACATACATCAAACAACCAATGACAGATGAATTAGGTATGTGTTGCATCTCCTCCCTCTCTTTATTAATAGAAGATTAGTGACTAATACTAAGATTAAAATGTAAAGAAAGAGAAGTATTGACCACTTTTGCTCTATCCATAGAAAATATATGAAGAACCTTATCAATATTTCTCTCCTAGTATAACCACAATTTCTTGGATTTTCTTTCATGGGAGATCGACATGCCAAGAATCTGTCGTGCTGGCCCAAAGTCCTGCATCGAAAAATACTGAAAAAGATCAATCTTTAATCTACAAATTATAAAAGAATCATGGACAACAATGATCATATAATCAACCCAAAAAAACATTATAATAAAATCACCATCAATAAATATCTGGAAAAAAACAAAATGATCAAAAGATGCCTTCCTGAAACCCTGATGAAAAATGACAGATTCAAAATATTTATACCACTGCTGCAGATCTTGGTTCAAACCACACAAACTATTCTTTAACATGCAGACGTGATTCTATTTACTTATTTCAATAAAACCCTCTAGCTATATCATATATATCTTTTCCTCTAAATCTATATGGAGGAAAGCTTTATTCAAAATGATGTCTTACATGTAAGTAACTTCACCAGCTCAAAAGTACGATTGTTGTGCAATGATCTCATCTTTTCATCCATTTCAATAACCGATCTTTATTTCTGATCATTTTCCATCACCTCATCAAAAGATTTTGGTTCTCCCCCTTCAGTGAGGAGCACATACTCATTAGGTGAATACTGAGTAGAAATATTACGATGTCAAGATGGACTCTGGAGTGGAACTATGGGTTCATTAATAACACTTGGAATCAGATCATCAGGAAAAAAGGTGCATCAGAAGAATCAAATACAAAATGATCACCCTAAACATCATTATGTACATCAACACAAACATCAAAATCAATAATATGAGGTAAATGTGAATAAGAACCTAGATCAAGACTCACAAATACATCTGAAGTTGGAGAGGTATATTTTTCTCCGCTATTAAAATCCATAATAGCCTCATCCTCATTAAACACTGTATCAAAGCTTTAGAAAAGTTTCTTAAAAGTAGGATTAGAGAACCTTTACCCAAACTAATCATGTCCATAGCCAATAAAAATACATTGTGGTGACTTACCATCCATATTGGATCTCTCATCATTAGGCACATGAACAAAATCCTTACAACCCAAAAAACATAAGTGATCGTACCTAATCTATTTTCCATACCAAAACTTATCAAGAGTTTCTGTCTGTAAAAGAACCATAGGTGATAAATTTATAATATAAGTAGCAATAAATAAAGCCTTGACCCAAAAATGGCCAAGAAACTTTTCTTCCAAAAGAAAATAATGAACTCATTCCAACAAAGTCTTGTCCATACGCTCAGATACACCATTTAGATTAGGTGTCTTGGGAGGCATCTTCAGATTTCAAATACTTTCCTGTATAAAATACTAATCATACAAACCACACAATGCTGGAAAATGGGTCTTTAGAGCACCCTGCAATACTCATCCTTCATCTCTTTAAGAGAAAGGGTATAGATATTTTAATACCCAGTTTTTAACACCTATTACCATAATGTTACTGAATTTATGCTAGGATACCTCCAAGGTTTCATTTGAAAACACACAATGATTCATTAGACACTGTCTATGATTAGGTGATTTGTGTTTGACATCATAACCGAAACTCACCAAGGCAACACACGAAGAAATTGATATGTTGTCTAGGTTTTCATGTTGTTTCTTTGTGATACCATGAAATAAATGTACATGACCTTGAGAGTGAATATTTGAGTTCAATTGACCAATATTAACCACACAAACACCGTAATTGAATGAGGTAAGAAAAGGGGATGAATGATGTGTGAAACATCATATGAAAGGGTGCCCCCAAACATGATCATTTGAGTTTGAGTATAAAATACTAATATATAACTCAATTGAATAAGAAGATAAGATAAAGAAAAACAATATGAAACCTGGAATTGAAAAGATCATTCAACATAATACAAACATGAAGCTTTGGATTATATCACGTTCTTCCCTAGGTGATCAAAGGGGGTTTTAGAAATCCATGGGAGGAGAGGAAAAAGAAGATATTGAAGTAGAACTTCCCATAGCTTCCAGAACTTTTAGGGATGATGGGAATACACATTTGTGAATCCAAAATGGAATAACCTTACTTCCAAGATAAAGTCCAAAATAGGTTTCCCAAGGTTCCAATTTATAGGAAAAGTGGGAAGTGGTTTTGGGCACCTCAATTTTGAGAATCTTTTTGATCCATGGTTTTGGCCAGTCAGAAAGTCTTAAATCACTTTGGACAAAAATAAAGAGTTTTTGGAAGATACCTTTTCTACCTCCATGTCAAATTTTTCTTCTAGATCTGGTATATAATAAGATATAGTTGCGAAATATAGAGGAAATTTTTTTACCCCGTGCATATTCATTTTTTTGGACAGATCTGTCTGTATGGGCCTTTTAATAGAGGAATTGGGCTTTGTTTCCTTCATATTAAATATAGATAATAAAATTATAGATCAGACAACAAATTTTAATCTTATTTGGATACACGGTTTAGTATAACTATGTGTTTTCTTCCACAAGTGTGATTGGACCCTGTGTAGATTGGCCCATTTTTCTTGGACTTCACCATGAGTCCTCCAAATCACCTCTACCTACAATGTAATTATCAAAAAAAGTATCATTTCCCATTTTAAGAATTTTAAACACAAAATAATTGAATAAAACATAGAGTAGAATTTGTTATTATACTTTTAATTTTTAATACAAAACCAATTTAATACATTGGTATAAGAGTAAAATAAAACAGTGAATCGTGGTACGATCACACCCCCACACCTAAGCATTTGAAATAATGGGAAAAGTATAATATCCTAATAATGTAACATTCATAAATCAAAGGTTTGAAAACATCCAAGATTATTTTTAAATGAAATTCATCATGTCTCTTTTATGGAATAAATTTTCCTGTCATTTTTCTTTTCTCACACTCAAATTTATTCAACTTCATTTGTTCACCCATGCAACATGTCGTGACCTACCTCACCTAAATATTTTCCCTCTTCACTCAAGGAACATATGAATGTGGATTTATGTACTTTTCCTAGAGTTCATGTGATCATACCATATGCTTTCCAATATTCTCATTTCTCTACCGGTAGAAACTAGTGTGCTACTTAAGAGTAATTCTAACAGGTTGTTCTAAGATTCAAGGGTTGGTATGATTTAATGTTTAAAAATATAAGGCAAAAGAGGAGTGTTTAATCTCTTGTGTACAAAACATGTCAAAATTTAGTAAGTGTTCACAATGAATTTACATAGTCAACCCCTCACAGAGTGTATCACCTCTAACCCACTCTACCCATTGTCCATTTTTGTGGGTCACAACCAAGTATTGAATAATAATGAGGAAAAATACTTCTTTCTCAATTTTTTTTAGTTTTTTTTAATGTACAAAACTATTTTTAATGTATATATTTTTTAGAGATAAAGAGGGAAACATGTGTAAAACAATGATGTAATATGGATTGTGAACCAATTTCCCAAGGAAAATGAAGGAACCCTTTATATCAACCCATAATAATGATTCTCTCCCCAAAATTACCATGGAAACACCCTCTCTCCCACACTTGCTGAAAATAAAACAAGAATATACACAAGATATGGGTAGGTAGAGATATATTAACTTGTAATGTGGCTACCTAATAGGAATTTCATGGTCTCTAAGGCTTAAGAAGGATAAAATGTAGAGGTAGCCAAAAATAGATGTTAATTGTACAAAGGGATTTTCAATGAATGATTTCCTCTATCATGAATGTAGAATACTAAAATCTTATGGCTTCAAACAGAATCAAGGAAAGTTCTAGTTTCTCTACCTGACCCGAGACTCCCAATAATGTGATTAAAAGTAAGAATATGCAATAAAGGTATTAGAATATCTCTTGGGTAAGTGATTAAAATATTGTTCAGTGTTAATGAGCCATGGGTTTCAACAATCCATTAAACACCTAAGAAAGTTTTGAAAATAAAAATTCTAGAAAAACATTCCAAATCAACATTCATTTGAAAATCATTTTTCCAAAAACAGTTGAATTTTCCACACAATTGATTCAAGCATGAAAAATGATTTTGGATATTCCTTTGAAGATCAATTTTTATCCAAAAATACAAAATAAGGAAAAACAAATCAAAAATGAAAACACATTGTTTTTTTAATTTTTTTTTCTTACTTTTTTAAGCCTAACTATGACATGTCACCCTCCCACACACCTAAAAGTTACATTGTCCTCAATGAAAGTATTTTAAATAAATAGACAAATAAATAATTGTAGGGATAAGGGACAACCTACAATGTGGTGTCATATGTGGCATCTATTGGTTGGATTTCCTCCACGAGATGCTTTGGAAAATCCCTATAGAAGTGTTTGAGCCTCTGCCCATTAACAGTAATCATCTATCAACTCTTCTCATACAAAACCTGTATAGTACCAAAAGGGTAAACATTAATAAAGGTATAAGGACTGATCCATCAGGAACAAAGAATACTTGGGTGGAGTTTTAGCCTGGAATTATACATGCGAACCTTCTCACCAATATGAAATTTACACTGATGAATCATGCTATCATGGATAGCCTTTTTCTTCTCTTTATAGATCTGGGAGTTCTCATATTCATCACATCTAATTTCTTCCAACTCTTGAATATGTAGCTTCCTATACTCACCTGCATCTGAAACATTCATATTACATTGTTTAACGTCCAAATATGTACAGTGTTCAACCTCCACCAGTAGGTTACAAACCATAGAAAATACAATCCTATATGGTGAAATTCCGATTGGGGCTTTAAAATCTATACGGTAAGCCCAAAGTGCATCATCCAAGTGCAAAGTCCAATCTTTCCTATTGGGTTGTACCATTTTTTTCAAGATTCATTTAACTTCCTGATTTGATATTTCTGCTTGTCTGTTAGTTTGGTGGTGATATATAGTGGAGAATTTATGATCAACCCCATACTTACGAAGAAAATTTTTCATGTTGCGATTGCAAAAAATGTAAACCCTGATCACTAATGGTGAATCTCTATAAACCAAACCTTCTAAAAATTTGAGACCTCACAAAATCCACAACCACTCGAGAGTCATCGGTCCTGGTGGCCTTTTCTTCAACCCATTTAGATACATAGTCAAAATCCAATAATATGTATAAAATCCAAACGAATTTTTAAAAGGCCCCATTAATTCAATTCCCCATGCATCAAATATTTCACAGAATAACATGGGCTGTTGGGGAATTTCATTCCTCTTGGAGATATTCCCTGTGAATTGAAAACAACTACATGACTTGAAAAATCTATGGGAATACCTATACAATGTTGGACAATAAATTCCTAAGTTAAGGACCTTTAGATCTGTACGATGAGATCCAAAGTGGCCCCAACAAGACAAGGTGTGGTAGAAGGTATAAACAGAGGTGAACTCATGGTCATAGACACATCGACGAACTAATTGGTCACCACAAATTCTCCAAAAATATGGGTTATCCCAAATGTACCATCGAGAATCATGCTTATGTCTCCGGGATTGTGAAGTGCTGAAATCATTTGGGACCCTAGATGTTGTTAGAAAATTCACAATGTACGCATACCAGGGGGTAAGGTCCACAACATCACAAAGGTTCTCATGAGGGAATAATTCTCCAATGGGGAGGGGTGAGTCAACATGATGGTCCAATGGTGGGGAAATCCTACTAATGTGGTTAAGTACCACATTTTCCACTCCTCTCTTATCTATAATCATAAGGTCAAACTCCTGGAGGAGAAGCATCCATTGAATGAGGTGAGGCTTAGCTTCAAGTTTCATTAGGAAGAAATGAATGGAAACATGATCAGAAAAGACAATGATTTTTGACCTAATAAGATATGAATGGAATTTTTCCAAGGCAAACACAATAGAAAGAAGTTCATTATTTTGTTGTTGTGTTGTTTTCTTGGGCATGATCAAGGGTACGTTAGGCATACGCAATGACATGGGAGCCTTCTCAACCCTTTGTGATAAAACAACCCCAACTGCAAAGTTAGAGGCATCATACATATGCTCAAAGGGGAGATCCTACCTTGGTGGTTAGATGACGGGAGGTGATGTGAGACTCTTTTTTAGTGAATTGAAAACATCCTCACAATTTTATCAAACACAAACTCGAAATCTTTTTGTAATATCTGGGATAGGGGAAGTGCGATCTTACTAAAGACTTTAATGAATCAGTGGTAAAAACTCACATGACCAAAGAAATATCACACCTCACAAACACATTTTGGATATGGAAGGGTTGAAATTAATTCAATTTTTATTTATCCACGAGAATTACCTCATTTGAAATAACATTCCCCAGAAATATCCCCCATAGAAACATGAAATGACATTTCTTGTAATTTAATACAAGATCTTTTTTTATACAACAACGGAGGATAGAACCTAGGTAATCCCAACAGTCATCAAAGGATGCTCCATAAATCGTGAAATCATCCATTAAAACTTCCATGAAATTCTTTACATACTCAGAAAAAATACTCAACAAACATCGCTGAAAATTACTGGGAGCATTACATAGACCAAAAGGCACCCTTTTGTATGAAAATGTACCAAATGGAAAGTTAAATGTTTTCTTTTCCTAATCCAATGGGGCTATATAGATTTGAAAATAACCCAAATATCCATCAAGGAAACAATAATTGGACTTACCATCCAATCGTTCTAGAATTTGGTCAATCAAAGGTAGAGGAATATGGTCTTTCATCATGGATTGATCGAGTCAATGGTAGTCAATACAGAGTTTCCAACTATTTTTCACACGTGTTGGAACCAATTCATTCCTTTAATTTGACACAACTATTACTCCTATTTTTTAGGCACAATTTTCACTGGGCTAACCCATTTACTATCATATATAGGATAAATGATCCTCGTAGGAAGTAATTTACTGAAATCCAATTTTACCACTTCAAGGAGAGTGGTATTCAACTGACATTGAGATTGTATTATAGGTTTAGCCTCATCATCAAAAAGTATATGGTGCATAAAAATAGATGGTCTAATCCTAGGAATATCAGCCAATGTCCATCATATTGCCTTTTTTACACTCTCTCAAAAGGTTGAGAAGTTTTTATTCTTGCTGTGGACGGAGTTTATTGGAAATGATGATGGAAAATTGGTTAATACCCTCAGGATACACATATTTTAAATTAGAAGGAAGTGGTTTTAATTCCAACATTAAAGGTTTTTTGATTTAGGGAGGGGATTTAGGGGGAGTGAGGTCCATGAAACTATCTATCTGCTCATGTTTATTTTTTAAGGATAGAGAATCTATTGAAATGAGATTTGAAGAATCATCGATGATCATGGATACCATAGAATGAACACACTCATCAATTAAAGAACAAAATTTACACTTTTCAAAACCCATACAAAACTCAAAACATGATTCAAAACTCAAGTCATCCAAGGGTGAATAAGAGGAAAATGAATCAAAGTATGGGTTGAGGAGATAATTGTGTGTGTGTACATTGTTTGAGAGCACTTCCATGGAATAAACAGGAAGAGTGGAGTTATCTTCAACAAGGTGTTTCATAGCCTCAAGGATATTAAAACATACATTTTATCCTCTAAACTCTATGGAAAGCATACCATTGTGAACATTGATGATCGTCTTTTCTGTCATGAGGACTGGTATCCCAAGTATGAGAGGATAATGTCCTTGGGTTTGTGTATCTTCCATCTCAAAAATGTAGAAATCAGAAAGGAATATGATATTCTTCACTCTTATAAGGATATCCACAATCACTCCTATTGGATTCATAGTACTTTGGTTGGAAATTTGTATGACAATGCCTATTGGTTGAAGATCTCTAACTTACAGATAAGTATACATGGAGTGATGCATTACATTAATGGAATCACCTAAATCTAGCATAGCATCAGAAAAGAAGGTCTCCCCTATGGTAAACAGTGTCGTGAATGTTCTTGAATCCTTGAATTTTGTTGGCATTTCAGGTTGAATCAAGGTTGAGATATTCCTTCCTAAGTTGACTCTCTCATTCCCCTTTAGTCTCCTTCTATGGGTTCAAGGCTCTTTAAGAAATTTTGCATATCAAGGGATTTTTGTAACTACATCCAATAGAGGAATGTTAAATTTAACCTTTTTAAATGTATCCATTATTTCTTTATAAATACCATTATCAAAATTCTTCTTAGATTTAGTGAGTCTTTGGGGGAAATGAAGATGAATGGATTGTTCACTTGAATCATCAATGATAATTCACTTACCCTTTTTTTCTTGTTTTTCATTACTTGAAAATTTTTAAGGTTGGATTTTTCTCTTTCCTTTTTTTAGTATTGGGAAAGAGAGTTTTCAAGAGGGGGACATACCTGTTGTGTAGAATCAGCAGAGGGAGAGACTTCATTACCACTATAAAGTGTAACTACACATACATTACCTTTATCCTTCGGATTAGAAATGTGTTGGGTTGGTAGTTGCCCAGAACCTTGCATCTTAAGCTCACCGATAGTGTTTTACAACTGCCCCACTTGAGTTCGCATTCTTGAATAGATGATTGTGTAATTTGTTGGAATTTTAGGTTCTAGGATGCCATTTTCTTCACCATATCCTCAAGGATTGGTTCAGATTTTGGAGGATTAGGATGATTGTTTTGAGAAGTTGAAGTGTTGGTCGAAGTAGAGTACACAATACGGGGTGAATTGAGTATCTATTAAAAAAATTTCGTTTAAAAAGTATTCGTAAAAGGGTTCCCCAATAAAGTTAAATACAACCCAATTAATCAAGGTTATAATATTATGAATGTTTGACTATTTAAATAACTTCTTATAAGATTGATTAATTCTCAATAATCTTAATATTTTTTATTAATATTACTTTTTAATATATTCTAATAAGGAAATACTATTATAACTTTTTTCCAATATTAACTATTAAAGTAAATTTAGTGATTTCTATATTAAACTGTAAAACAGAGAAAAATAAAGCATAACAATAGATATAAAACAAGTGGTTCAGTCCCAAGTCGAGACCTAATCCACTCCACTTGGTGATCACCTACCACAAAGCTGTTTATATAAATAAACTAGATACACAACCTATATCGGGCTTTACAATAGTACACAATACTATCCAGGTCACACAACCTCTTCCACAGTTTTTTATGCGTAAGAAAAACATGTTACACACAACCTCTTCCACACTTATCTATGGGTATAAACAAGTGTAAAATTATGTTTGAGAAAGGATATCTTGTATCCTTCAGTTTAATGTAAGAGATAGTGTTTGTTTTATACAGACACACACACAATGCTCGAAAGCTGAAAACAGTACACAATAGAGAAAATTTATAGAGATAAGGTTAGAAGTTCTCTGAGTGTTAGTCTATGCAGCTCTAGACTTCTAAGATGAAACAGATGCAGAAATCGAGTCCTCGCGTGGAAAACCGAGTATCGTAAGTCAATTAGATCTGGCTCGTGTTATTTTTAGTATTATCAATGTAAAGATGTGCTCAATGATTCGGATATATGGTATCCATCTTGTTGATTCAAGAATGCTTCATGTGTTCTTCCTGAATTTTGAGTTTCATGTGTCGGTTTTTTCTCAATAAAGCTCGTGTGTTCTTCGTTGTTACGATCTCTGTATATTCTTGTTTCTGGGCTGCAATTCTCTTTTATTTTTTGAGTTCATGTGTTGTAGCTGACAGGATGCATGTATTCTGCACCTCACACCTCGTACTGTCAGATGATATGTATATAAAGAAACATTAATTATGCTAGTGCATTTAAAATCTTCAAATATGACCGTTATAAATTAAATGAAATAAACAAAAAAAACAAATTTAGAAACGGTGTCACATTTTGTCTGTAAATAGTGTCTTTATGAAATGGTGTCTCCTGGAAAATGATGTCTGGATGGTCACAGTTTTTGGATGGTCACGGTGTCTGGTCATGGTGTCTGGTCACAGTGTCGAGTCACGGTGTCTGGTCACAGTGTCTGGTCCCGGTGTCTGGTCCCAGTGTCTGGTCAAGGTGTCTGGTCACTATGACAACCAAGCTTTTATTACAAAATTAAACATGATTTATTACATAAACTATTCACTTGATACAACATGAAAGATCGAGAGGTCTAGTGTATTTGGGGCTTAGGATCATTACATAACAACTTAAAACATGAAATACAATATCTTTACTGAAAACTTCCTTTACATGACCACTACATTCCCTCGTACATAGCTTTGCATGGGATAACCTGAGGACATGCATAAGAAAAGGGTGAGCTATAAATCCCAGTAAGGGAATAAATATGGAATACATGAGGAGTACAATAAATTTTAGACAATGGGCATATCAATAGAGAACAAGAGAAACATGAACATAAATGCATGATAAAGCATGATAATCATAACATGGAAATGTGGCAAAAACACTTAACATGGAATTAGCACGAGCCAAGGCTCAATGCACATGGAGCATGAGTAAATTCTCATTGCACATGAAGCACGAGTAAACCCTCGTTTCACTTGAATTATAATTAGTCAATACTCATTGCACATGACGTATCATGATACTATACTTTACCCAATGCAATGGAGTGCTATAAGGGCGCACCCTTCCTAAACATTTCATTTCATGCATAAGTGTGCCACATGGATCATAAAACATAGATTCATAAAAAATAATCATTTATTCCATGATAAAGTATTGTGGAATTCATACATGAAACTTTATAATCAATAAGTAAATGTGTATAAAGCTGAATACCCTTTATGGAGAAATGGCCATGGTATTCACTACACAATTGCATTGGCTTAGAAAATCGGTGCAATTTCGGCAGCGTAACGGCGTGACATAATAATTCATAAAAAAGGTTGATGAGAGAGAAAGGGGTTCATAATCATATTTAATTGTAATGGACAGTAAGTAGGTCATATAGATACATGTCCTAACAATTTTAATGGAATTTAGATTCATGATACAAAAGTATTACTTGAATGTAAATGAGAAGAGAGAAGTTCCTTTCAGAATTTCGGCATAGTAACGGGTGTACATAGGAGGCATTTAATGAGAGAGAAAGGGGTCTCCCATCATTCAAAAATAGAAAGGTAAGTATGAGGTAGGTGAAAAACTATACCCCAACATTCATAATTGAAATTAAATTGGCAAAAAAACTTAAATAAAATTGGACAAAAATGAGAAAGGAAGAAAAAACCCATACTTGGAAGTGTGCTTCCAAAGGCTTGAGAGAGGCTTGAGAGAGGATTCTTGGTAGAGTGGGGAACCTTGGGAGGATTCTAGATAGATTAGGGCAGAGGTTGGATGAACTCCA
The DNA here is from genome assembly GCA_963277665.1 of Viscum album. Classification (NCBI taxonomy): domain Eukaryota; kingdom Viridiplantae; phylum Streptophyta; class Magnoliopsida; order Santalales; family Viscaceae; genus Viscum; species Viscum album. The sequence continues at coordinate 1,241,279,093 of OY728166.1, read as the reverse complement.
AAGGCTTTGAGTGAGGAGGAAGTGGGAGCTTGGGTTGGTTTATATAGGAAAGGTGAGCGAATTCTTTATTATTTAGGTTTGGGACCCCTTACATTAAACTAATCCAAACCAAAAATCATCTCATGGTTTTATTCCCATGGTTTTTGGAAAAGGGAAGAGGAATACAATATTTTATAAGTCCAAAGTCCGAACTTCTTAAAATAATGGGGTTGATTATGTGGATGTGAGTCACACTCCCATGCAAGATAATTTAAAAAGACAAGATGTTTAATAAGTCTTGACGGGTCCTTTAATGATTTGAAAAGTAAGTCAAAAAAACCCAAAATCACATTATTTTAATGGTAAAACATATATTGGCCGAACAAAAAGCTTATAGTATTTTATTACATCACTATTGTGTCATTATGATATCATAAAACACATTATATATTTAAACGGTATTTAATTTTTACCCCCAAAATTTGATTGGATCATAAAATTATGAAAAATTCACCATTGGATAATTTTGACATCCTGATTCTAGAAATATAATTTATTTTATCTAAATAATTTTCTAAATATTTTAATTACCACTTTTAAAATAAAAACTGATAGTTATCGATAATTCACGGGTTTTGACAGAAATGGCTTTCAAACCTTAATAAAAATTATAATTGCATTCATAAAATTATATGATCATTTATATTTAATAAAAATTAATTTATTAATAATAAAAATAATATTTTAATAAAATATTATTTAATTCAAAAATCCCTTAATTTAATAAAATAGAATTCTTAATTAAATAATAACTAAAATCACTATTTATACTTTAAAAACTACTTACAATGTATCAATAATGACAAGAAAGTATATTAATTATTATATAAAAAATAATGTACATGAACATAGTATTAGCGATTTGTTACATAACCCCTTAAAATAGCCGCATAAGACCTAAGGGTAAGGTGTGTGATGGTGACAGACTCTTGGGGTGGCTCAGATAACATCGCTCGAGTGGTAATCTCTATCAACTTCTACTTTTCCCATAGACGGTCATGTTCAAGCTTCACATGATGAAGCTCAGCTTGGACTTGGTCAAGAGCGAAGCCCAAGGATGCCACCTCTTTTCTGTGCTCTAACAAATGGGCTTTGTACAGAGCAATTCTACTGGATGAGGCCATTGCTTCTTTTTTCTGAGTAAATTGGATTTGTTAAAGCCCTATATTTATACTAATCATGTGATCACTGTTCAATGACTATAAAAGTAATGGTCACAATTCTTAACATAAAACCAAAGAAGTTTATATTTTATATATACATTTTACATAAAGAGACATTTAATTAGATCAAGTGGGATTTCCATTAATGAAACTTTGGGTCGTTACAATATTCCCCCCTTAAGAAATTTCTCCCTCGAAATTTCCTTTTTCCCACACTAAAATAGATGTGGGTAACTCTGCTTCATCATTTCGTCCGATTCCCAAGTTACTTCTTCAAACTTGTGGTTTCGCCAAAACACCTTGACAAGGGGCATTGTCTTATTTTGTAGAACTTTTTCTCTATGATCTAAGATCTTCACTGGTTGCTCCTCATAAGAAAGATCATCCTCCAACAGTATCACCTAAAAAGAGAGCACATGTGAAGGGTCTGATATGTACTTCCTTAAGAGGGGTACATGAAAGACATCATGTAATTTGGCCATGGTAGGTGTAAGTGCTAGTCGATACGCCACAACCCCGACACGATCAAGAATCTCGAAGGGGTCGATGTACCTTGTACTTAACTTCCCTTTCGTTCCAAACCTCATGACCTTCTTCCATGGAGATATGCGTAGAAAAACCATGTCTCCAACTTTAATCTTAAGGTTTCATCGACAATTATCTGCATAACTCTTCAGTCAACTCTAGGCTGCCTTGATATGCTGCTGAATGGTTTTCACCTTCTCCACCATTTCCTCGACCATTTCCAGTCCAAGTAGCTTACATTCACCGACCTTATCCCAACACGCCGGTGTTCTGCACCTTTTCCCATAAAGGGCTTCATATGGTGCCATTTGGATGCTCGAGTGGAAATTGTTATTATAATAGAACTCAACCAGAGGAAGATGTTGATCCCATTCTCTTTTAAAGTCCATTGAGCATTCACTAAACATGTCCTCAAGTGTTTAGATAGTACGCTCAGATTGACCATCAGTTTGAGGATGATAGGTTGTACTTAAGTTCAGTTCAGTATTCAGAGCATGTTCAAGACTCTTCTAAAACCTAAAGTTGAATCTTGTATCTCGTTCAGACACAATAGATAGTGGCACTCCATGCAGCCTTTCCACTTCATTGATATATATCCATGCTATTTGATCCAATGATAAATCCTCCTGAATAGAAATGAAGTGTGCAGTCTTTGTAAGACGATCCACAACAACCCATATTGCATTGTTGCCTTTGGATGTCCTCAGAAGTCCGGTGACAAAATCCATGGTGATGTTCTCCCATTTCCATTCTGGTATGGGCAATGGTTGCATCATCCCCTTAAACTTCTGCCTCTCTACCTTCACTTGCTGGCACACCAGGCACTTTGATGTATATTCAACGATTTCCTTTTTCATATTATCCCACCAAATTTTTTTCATAGATCTTGATACATCTTTGTGCTCCATGGGTGAATAGAGAAATTTAAACTATGTGCATCATCCAAAAGTTTCTTCTTCAGATCCAGACTTGATGGAACACATAGTCTTTTCCCAAATTTCACAATTCCTTCTTCATTAACATTAAACTCCGAGGATTTACCGTTTTTGATAGCTTCCACTTTTTCCTGAATTCCCACATCATATTTTTTAGCATCCTTTATCCTTTCCAAAAGAGGCGGTTGAGAAAAAATTTGTGAAAGGATTGATGTTGTTCACTTATTTATGATTCCCATTTCCATCTTCATCAAGTCTAAAAATATTGGATCCATCTCAATTCTCATCATTGATAGAATCACTGGGTCCTTTCTACTTAGGGAATCTACCACCTTGTTCGCTTTCCCAGGGTGGTAATGTATTGAATAGTCATAATCCTTGATGAGATTTAACCATATTCTCTGGTGCATATTAAGCTCTTTCTATTTGAATATATATTTAATACTCTTGTTGTTAGTATATATCTCACATTTCTCTCCATAGAGATAATGCCGCCAGATTTTCAAGGCAAAGATCACTGCCGCCAACTCCAGATCATGCATTGGATAGTTTCACTCATGGATTTTTCAACTTCCTTTAGGCATAGGATATCACTTTATCATTATTCATCAACACACAACCTAATCCCTTCTTCGAAGCATCACTGTATACCACAAAAATTTCCCCACCTGTGGGTAAAGTGAGAACGAGCGCTGTGATAAGCCACTTTTTCAACTCCTTGAAGCTTTCATCGCATTCATATTTCCAAGAAAACATTACTCCCTTTAGATTTATCTTGGTAATAGGGTTGGACAATCGTGATAAATTTCTCACAAATCGTTGATAATATCCAGTTAACCCCAAGAAGCTACGGATATCTATTACCGATGTTGGCCTTGACCATCCCTCAATTGCATATATTTTGAAGGGATCCACATATATCCCATTTCTTGTGATGATATGGCCCAAGAATTAGACCTCCTTTAACTAGAACTCACACTTACTGTACTTTTCATAGAGCTTATCCTTGCACAAAGTCTCTGGTACAGTTCTTAAATGCTCCTCATGATCCTCCTTGGTTTTGGGGTATATTAGAATATCATATATAAAGACTACAACAAATTTGTTAAGGTAATCTCTAAAGACTATATTCATCAAGTCCATGAATATTTCTAGAGCATTAGTGAGTCCGAAAGGCATTACTATGAATTCATAGTGTCTGTATCTTGTGCGAAAAGCAGTCCTGGGGATATCTTCCTTCTTCACCCTTACTTGATAATATCTCGACCGCAAGTCCTCCTTGGAGATGTATTGTGCTCCATGCAGCTGATCGAACAAGTAATCAATTCGTGGGAGAGGATACTTGTTCTTTATCATGATTTTTTTTGAGCTCACGGTAATTGAAGCAAAGGTGCATTGACCCATCCTTCTTCTTGATGAAGAGGACTGGTGCACCCCATGGTGAAGCAATTGGGTGTATAAACCCTTTACCCAGATTCTCCTATAGTTGTTTCTTCAGCTCTTTAAGCTCCATGACATCCATTCTATATCTAGTCTTGGATATTGGTAGTGCCCCTGGTATAAGTTCAATTGAGAATTCAACATCTCTTCTAGGAGGAAGACCAGCCAGTTCCTTGGGAAACACTTCAGAAAATTCCCTCACAATAGGCATTTCTTCAAGGATGGTTTTTTCCTTGGACTCAATCATCTGAGCCAGATACGCGTGCTCATAGGGCAGTAATATCCATCCTTGATATGATGGATCTAAAGGAGATTCATCTTCCTCCTTACACTTGTAAATAATCGGGGGTCGATTCTCCATATAGAGTGTGCTTTCCCTCTCCCGACAATTTATGTTGGCTCTATATATAGAAACCCAATCCATGCCATGAATTGCATCAAATTCCACCATAGAGAGTATGAAGAAGTTAACTGGGAAATTCAATCCACAGATTATAATAGGGAAGGACTTATATTCATGGGATGCAATGATTGCCCCATTTGTCGTACTCACCAACATCTTCACATCCATGATTTTTGGTGGTGTTGGAATTTCTCTACTAAACTTTTGAGATATAAAAGAATGCATAGAACCTGAATCAAAAACTATGTTCGCTATTCTTGAATTAATAACTAGCGTACCTGTCACCACTTCATTTTCGGGGTTCGCTTTGGCAGAAGTGATGAAAAAAGCTCTTCCTTGCTGCCTTGGAGGTTGTTGGTTTCCTCTGAAAACCCTTGGTTTAGGGCACTGATTTGAAAAATGCCCTGGTTCATTGTAGTTGTAGCAATGAACAATGCGTAGTGGTTCAAACGGAGTGTTCCTCTCCTCTGTTGCAGCTGCAGGTCTTTCTTGCCGACAGTTAACATCTAGGTTCCCTTCTCTTCCACACCTAATGAATTTCCTCGTCCCCTTGAGGCTATTTCCAAGGTGATTCTTTCTGCACTTTTGTCAAGTGGGGTGATGTATCTTCTTATCACCGTTAGATTTATCCATAGGACTGCCAGCATTGAAGTCCACCTTATGCTTCTTGTCCCCATGATACCCTTGTCATTCCTCGATATCCATTTCGACCTTGAGGGAAAATCAAACAATTTCCTCATAGCTGTCAAAGTCACGGATAACTAATGCTTTCCATAGCCTAGGCTTCAGCCCACCAAAGAAGCGGTCAACCTTGCATTTGGGGGTAACAACAAAGCTAAAAGCATATCGTGCAAGCCTTGTAAAGTTTTCCTCGTACGCTCTAACATATTCTTCGTATTTTTTCTTAAGGTAAAGGAAGTCCCTTTCCATCTTAAGCCGGAGGGTGCACGTAAATATTTATCGAAAAACATCTTCTGGAAATCCTTGCATTCCAAAGCCTCGATATCCTCCTCAGGCTTCGTATTTTTGATCCATGTCCACCATTGATCAGCTTCACCCTCCATACGATAAGCTGCCAGGAGAACCTTCTCTAGTTCATAACATTAAAGGATGGGGAAGATCTTTTCAATGGATTTTATCAATTTTTCAACGATCGTGGGATCGTATGATCCACTAAATGTAGGAGTCCTTTGTCTCATGGCGCTCTCAATAGCGACTTGTTCTTTCTTATGGGGGGTTGAATGTTCCTCTTGACATGTGTTTCTATTCAAAGATTGATTTAGCTGAGAGAGAAGCATGACAAATTTCATGATTCCCACTCCCATTGGATTGGGCATCTCCTTAGTATAGTCATCACAATGATCTTCACATCGGTTGTTAGCCCGAGTCCTCCTATTACCAGCCATTGGCTGGAATAAAAGTAATGTTAGGGGGTAACACAGAAAGGGTAATCCAAAGACAAAAGTTAATGACTTATAAATAAACTTTTATTTCCTTAACTCATGAGTCTATATTCTTCAATCTAGGCTTTTCATGATCTACTTTCTAACATATATTATTAGGGGCATTTTTTTAATTCTCTTGATAAGGGTTCATACTAAGCTTGTGAATTTATCAAAACATATCCCTCAGGAGTGTTGTAACCAAGAGTGCAGCAAGGCCCAATGTCATGCACCAGTTCCCTTTCGAGTCTAGCTCAAAGTAGTGCTTTCGGGTTTTACCCCTAGGATACATCTGTGCCAGAGCCGCCTCTACCTACTTGTATCCAGATAGGGATGTATTTTCTTGATAAATTAATCAATCAGTACTTACCAAAACTTAGGGATGTTTTTATTATACTTATTATTGTCTCTAAGGCTTTACTGGTGTTTTCTAATCCAAATCCCAAAAATAACTAAACCTATCCTCTGATACCAACTATGACAACCCTGCAACATGGAATATCGAGAGGTCTAGTGTCTTTGGGGATTAGTATCATTACATAACAACTTAAAACATGAAATAAAACATCTTTATTGAAAACTTCCTTTACATGACCACTACATTCCCTCGTACATAGCATTGCATGGGATAACCTGAGAACATGCATAAGAAAAGGGTGAGCTATAAAGCCCAATAAGGGAATAAACATGGAATACATGAGGAGTAAAATACATGTTAGAAAATAGGCATATCAATAGATCACAAGAGAAACATGAACATAAAGGCATGATAATGCATGATAATCATAACATGGAAATGTGGCAACAACACTTAACTTGGAATTAGCATGAGCCAATGCTCATTGCACAAGGAGCATGAGTAAATTATCATTGCACATGAAGCATGAGTAAACCCTTGTTGCAATTGAATTAGCATGAGTCAATACTCATTGCACATTATGTATCATGATACCATACTTTACCCAATGCATTGGAGTGCTATAAGGGTGCACCCTTCTTAAACATTTCATTTCATGCATAAGTGTGCCACATGGATCATAAAACATGGATTCATAAAACATAATCATTTATTCCATGATAAAGGAATGTGGAATTAATATATGAAACTTTATAATCAATAAGTAAATGTGCATAAAGGTTAATACATTTTATGGAGAAATGGGTATGGTATTCACTACACAATGGCATTGGCTTAGAAAACCGGTGCGATTTTGGCAGTGTAACGACGTGACATAACAATCCATAAAAACAGTTGATGAGAGAGAAAGGGGTTCCTCATAATATTTACTTATAATTTAAATTTAGTAGGTCATATAGATACATGTCCCAATAATTGTAATGGAATTTAGATTCATGATACAAAAGTATTGCTTGAATGTAAATGAGGAGAGAGAAGTTCCTTTCGGAATTTTGGCATAGTAACGGGTATACATGGGAGGAATTTAATGAGAGAGAAAAGGGTCTCCCATAATTCAAACATAAAGAGGTAATTATGAGGGAGGTTCGAAACCATACCCCAATATTCGTAATTGAAATTATATGGGCAAAACAACTTAAAGAAAATTGGCCAAAAACAAGAAAGGAGGAAAAAACCCTTACTTGGAAGTGTGCTTCTAAAGGCTTGAGAGAGGCTTGAGATAGGCTTCTTGGGAGTGTGGGGCACCTTGGGAGGATTCTAGAGAGAGTAGGGCAGAGGTTGGACTAACTTCAAAGGCTTTGAGTGGGGAGGAAGTTGGAGCATGGGTGGGTTTATATAGGAAAGGTGAGTGAATTCTTTATTATTTAGGTTTGGGACCCCTTAAATTAAACAAATCCAAACCACAAATCAGCTCATGGTTTTTGCCCATGGTTTTTGAAAAATGGAAGAGGAAAACAATATTTTATATGGAAAAAGTCAGAACTTCTTAAAAATAATGGGGTTTCTTATGTGGAGGTGAGTCACACTCCCATGGAAAATAATTTAAAAAGACAAGATGTTTAATAAGTCTTGAGGGGTCCATTAATGCCTTGAAAATTAAGTCAAACAAACCCAAAATCACATTATTTTAATGTTAAAACATATATTAGCCGAACATAAAGCATATAGTATTTTATTACATCACTATTGGGTCATTATGATGTCATAAAACACATTATATATTTAAACGGTTTTTAATTTTTACCCAAAAATTTGACTGTCTTAGAAAATAATGAAAAATTCACCATTGGATAATTTCGACGTCCAGATTCTAGAAATATCATTTATTTTATCTAAATAATTTTCTAAATAAGTTAATTTTCACTTTTAAAATAAAAACCGACATTTATCGACAATTCACGGGTTTTGACAGAAATGGCTTTCAAACCTTAATAAAATTTATAAGTGCATTCATAAAATTATATGATCAATTATATTTAATAAAAATTAATTAAATAATAATAATATTTTAATAAAATATTATTTAATTAAAAATCCCTTAATTTAATAAAATATAATTCTTAATTAAATAATAACTAAAAACACTATTTGTACTTTAAAAACTATTTACATTGTATCAATAATGACCAGAAAGTATATTCATTATTATATACAAAAATAACGTACATGAAAATAATAGTAGTGATTTATTACATAACCCCTTAAAATAGCCACATAAGACCTAAGGGTAAGGTGTGCGATGGTGGTAGACTCTTGGGGTGGCTCAGATAACATCGCTCGAGTGGTAATCTCTATCAGCTTCCAATTTTCCCATAGACGGTCCCGTTCGAGCTTGACATGATGAAGCTCAGCTTGGACTTGGTCAAGAGCGATGCCCAAGGATTCCACCTCTTTTCCGAGCTCCGACAAATGGGATTCTTACGGAGAAATTCTACTGGATGAGGCCATCACTTCTCTTTTCTGAGTAAATTGAATTTGTTAAAGCCCTATATTTATAATAATCATGTGATCACTGTTCAAAAGCTATAAAAGTAATGGTCACAATTCTTAACATAAAACCAAAGAAGTTGACATTTTATATATAAATTTTACATAAAGAGAAATTTAATTAGATCAAGTGGGATTTCTTTTAATGAAACTTTGGGTCATTATAGTCACTGTGTCTGGTCACAGTGTCTGGTCACGGTGTTGGGTCCTTTCCCAGAAAAACAGAACCGGTGGCAGACTCACGGTGTCTCAGACTTAGCCAAATATTTGTATCCAGACTTAAGCAGTGATATTCATAGAATGTATTATAATTAATCATTCATCAAAGAAATAATTATATATTAAATCAAATATAGTGTATAGTAATCAGACTAAATGTATAGAAATTATGATCTTGGATAGCTTTACTTAAAGTATAATGATACTAATCACCAATGCATATGAATTGAGATAGATTGCATAGGATTAACAGGCTTTATAGAATATATATGATTTGTGATCATTAAAACATGATTAATACCTGAGGATTCCAACAATCTCCCCCTTTTTGATGATCAAAAATCATGTGAGTGAGAGAATAAATATGTCTCTAGTGTACATATAAAATACATATTTCTCTAGTCTTTCTTTAATGGGAATATTTCTATCCCTTTTGGGATTATCAAAAAGTGTGAATAAGAAATAGACAACAAAAGTGAACAATGTATTAGATAAAGAATATTTCATTACAAACAGAAGGTAATAAGAATGCAAAATGTATCCCTATCAAAAGATAGTAGTCAGTGTTATTTAGTACTGGCTTGTCTTCTCTTTTCCCTTAATAGAAACATCAGAAGTATAATCCATAGGAGGAGAGGTTGAAGTAGAAAAAGGGAGTGAATTGGTTGATAGAGAAGGTAAATGAAGACCTTAAAATACATAAGGGGCCAAGGTAGGGGTAGTAGAAGACCAAGGCAACTGTTGATGAAATATTACATGCCTGATCTAACTTAGGGCATGAATGATGGACATAGATGTGGAGGCTAGGGCAGAGGTGAAGGTAGGAAAACGAGATCTCAGAGGTGAAACTGTAGGATCCACAATGGTAGTACTCTAAACCTGAAGATAAGGCCTCAAAATATTGATAAAATCAGCAATGATCTCTCCACCATACTGCATAGATTTTACAAAGTCATCCTTTTTTTCCATAAACTTTTCCAACAAATGAGTGAAATATGTGAGATTTTGGAATTGAGTTTTGGAATCTTGAGTAATAGGAGGAATCCTCAGATTTTCCACATGGTACATGAAATGGTTGGTCATGTCATTCTTATAGAAGATCTGATCGAAGTAGAAGTCTACTTTATTGGAAATTTCTTTTTAATAATCATTGGAAATCTTGGAATGGATTCTCACCAAATCAAGAACTCTGTCACTATTCTTGATAACTTCAGATTGGGATTCATTATCAAAGCCACTAAGCATAGCTTGAAGTTCCTATTTCACAACTGTTCTGAGAAGATCAATATCTAAATAATTTTGAGAAGATTTTCCAGTAGTATGAGAATCAGTGAAAGATAAGGTAATGGATTTTCGTTGATTTAGAACTTTATAAAGGCACCCCTTATACTCATCAGTTAACTTGTTAAGTCCAATAACAAGTTCACGCATCTCTTGAAAAATCTACTTGTTTCTTTCATCAAATTTTTCAGTTAAAGAGGTTAGATGAGGTTGAATCATTGAGGATAATTCATTTGGGAACTGAGTAACAATATTATCAATAGGAGGAGATAAAGGTTCTAGTCTCGAGTTCAGTACTCTCTACATATCTTCAACCATACCTATTAGAGTCCTTACTTCATCACTAACCATTTTATTCTTAACTCTGATTTCTTGAATCTCATGAAGCATTTTTGGTTGAATCTGACATATAACGTTTTTCAACAATAGTGAAGCATCTATTTCACTTAGATTTGTTACAAAATCCGGTTTGGTATTTATAATTTTCTCAACTCCAGACAATTGGGTATCTCCAAAAGCTTTCAGATCATCATTATTTACCAAGTGTGAAGGTTCTTGTGAGGGCTCAAAGATAGAAGCTAAGATAGGCTCAGGTTCTTTGGCAGAGATAGTTTCAGGAGTAGATGCCATTTTTAACTACAACATTGTAGATAGATCAAGACCTTTGACTGTGACTTCCTGTGAATCATTCACATCAAAATAACTGGGAAATTTATACCATGTATCCAGTGAATTTGGATCAACTGGATTAGGCACATCAATTGATTCCAAAACTGGGGGTATTCTCCTCCCCAACAGACGCATCATTCTCAGGACTGATAGATTTAGATCCTTGATCTATTTCCACTATTTCATCCCTGATTTCCTAATCCATTTCCTATCTATCCAAATAAAAGGCTATCTCCATTCTCTCTCCAGCAGAAATAATAACTTCAGGAGAATTTGTTTCCTCTCCATGTTCCTCACTAGCAGCTTCTTGCACAAGAGATAAATCTTCTGCTATATGCTCTTCTAAAACATCTGTTTCTCTTTCAACAGAAACAAAATATTCTTTTGAAGAAGTTTTTTCTTCCAAATCAACAACCATTTCAGGAACATGAACTTCTCCCTCATCTATGTCTTAAAAAATGGGCTCACTATTCTCCTCATTCAAGAAAATTTATATTGTAGGTGAAACAACCACTTCTTATTATTATTCTTCTGAATACTCAAAAAAATCATTTGGTTCTAAAACAGAATCTGAAATACCTTTAGGTCTTGAAGATTGTTCCACTGGATTTCACTTTTCATAAATCATATCATTGCCTTCCACCCTTGATTTCCTCCATGGATTCCAATTTATTTTCATTCTCTTTACAATAAATTTTGAAAGATAGAACTCATAATCCTTGATGACCACTTTATTTGGTCCAACCAATCCCTTTGCATGAAGCATGGCTAAGATATTTCTAGAATAAAATAGGGAGGTTGACATAGAGGTTGTTTTGATCAACTCACACATATAGTGTAAAATATACTTGAAAAGGTTGATCTTATGTCCATTATTCATTAGATGTATCAAAAATACATCCTGATACTTGACTACAATGAAATCACCTTTTATGTGTCTAATCAGATTCTGAACAAACTTAAACATGAGTTTGGTTTCTCCATCCTGCTCTGTAGCTATAGCTCTCGTCTTATCTTTATTTCGAGTCAAGATTACCAAATCATCTTCCAAAACAAAAATATCACTTGTGGGTGGAGGACCTCTCTGATAGTCCTCAAAAATACCCTCATGTGGTATCATAAGGCATCCAACCCATAACCTAGAGAAAAACATGCATCTATGGCTATTTATCCAGATTCTTACAACATAGCCATCTTCAGAATCAAAAGAAATTTGAACATACGATTAAAATTTTGCAACTAACTTTGGGTAGATAGGCCTATCCTCCTTTGTAAATCAGTCTAACCATCCTTACACTATTAGCACTTTCAAAACCAGAGACTTACTTAACAAAAGCCACTTAGGGTAAATCTCCTTTTCAGGTACCACTACTCTGTTCACTAGGTTCAGATTTGGAGGGCCCATAGGTGCTATCTTCAACATTATTTTCCTCTTATTCTTTGAACTGCATTTATCAGGAGTTGAAGAAGAAGGGTGTTTCATCCTTGGAATTCACTGAAGGTTCAAGAGAGATATGGGCTAAAGAAGGGTTATGATTTGAGAGAAGAGAAGAGAGCTCGAGTGAAGAATGAGTGAAACTTCTTTTATTTTATCATTTAGGAATACCAATCATAGAAAAAACAAAAGTGCGGGAAAGTAAAAGGGTAAAATAAGTAATTACCGCGATATGGGATATAATGTATAAATAAAACAATAATGCATCTTTATAGTGAAACAGTAACTGACTCTTATGGTAAGACAGTAACAAGAGTTCATGGTGAGACCATAATAGTTTGATTTCTAAACTATGCTACTGTATTGTTTGAGACAGTAAGTGTCAGACAGTAACTGAGAAAAAGTAACTATGAGACCATAAACATGAAACAGTAAGTTTTAAGATAGTAAAACTATAGAACTAAAAGAGTTAAATAGTAATCTCAATATAGTGATTTATGAAACCATAATGTGTGAAACAGTAAGATATGAAACAATAAGATAACTACTTAAGATTTATCATACCCAATTCATGTATGGTGTAATCTATTCTTTCAGAATTTAGTGGTTTGGTGAATATATCAATAAGATGATATTCAGTTCCAATGAATTCCAAAGTGATTTCACCTTTTTGATAATGATCTCTCAAAAAGTGATGTCTTACATCAATATGTTTTGTCCTAGAGTGTGAAACAGGGGTTTTTGAGATGTTAATAGAACTTGTATTGTCACAATTTATAGGTACATGCCTGAATTGATATCCATAATCTAGTAATGTTTGTTTCATCCACAAAATTTGTGCACAAAAACTACCATTAGCTATGTATTCATCTTTTGCAGTAGATAAAGCAACAGAGTTTTGTTTCTTACTACACTATGATACTAGTGACTTTCCTAAAAAGTGACATGTTCCAGAGGTGCTTTTTCTGTCTAACTTACAACCACTAAAGTTAGAATCAGAATAACTAACTAATTCAAATGATTGTCCTCTGGGATAGAATAGTCCTAGATTGGGTGTATTCTTGAGGTATTTAAAAATCCTCTTAACGTCATTTAAAATAGATTCCTTATATTTTTCTTGAAAATGAGCACACATATACATACTAATAATAATGTTAGGTTGGATAGCAGTTAAGTAGAGTAAAATTCCAATCATTTCTCTGTAAGTGGTTTGATCAACATATTTTCCATCTTCATTTAGATCCAACATACAATTTGTACTCATTGGAGTGTCACTACTTTTAGATCTATCTAATCCAAAACGTTTTAAAAGGTCCCTAGAATATTTAATTTGATTTAAAATAATACCATAATTATTATGAAATATTTTAAATCCAAGAAAGAATTTGAGTTCACCCTTTAAACTCATTTCAAAATCATTTTTCATTATTTTAGAAAATTCAACACATAAAGAATTTTTTTGAAGATCAAAAGATAATGTCATCTACATATACTTGAAAAAATAAAACATCATTGGAAATTCAATTTATAAAAAGACCAGAATTAGCTATTACTTTTGTAAAACCTTTGGAAATAAGAAAAGCACTAAATCTATCATACTAAGCTCTTGGATATTATTTTAAACCATACAAATATTTTGATAACTTTTAAACATGGTTTGGAAAATGAGGGTTTGTAAAACCAGGGGGTTTCTCAACACAGAAATCCTCAACTATATACCCATTTAGAAATGAACTTTCGACATCCATTTGATATAGTTTGAAATTTAGATGTGCTGCATAAGCCAACAAAATTCTGATGGCTTCAAGTCTGGCTACTGGTTCAAAGGTCTCTTCATATTCAATTCATTTTTCTTGACTGTAGCCTTATGAAACCAATATATCCTAATTTCTAATTATATTACCAGCTTCATCTACCTTATTTATAAACACCCACTTAGTGCCTATGGTGAATGTGACTTTGAGTCTTTTAACAAGTTTCCAAATTTTGTTCCTTTCAAACTGATTAAGTTCTTCTTGCATAGCCATCACCCAAAATTCATCATTGATAGAATCATTAATGCTTTTAGGTTCAAGTTGTGACAAGAAGACTTGATGTTCAACCTGATTTCTAAGAGAATCTCTAGTTTTAGTTTCTTTTTCTAAGTCACCTACATCAATATCTAAGGGATGGTTCTTAAGAGTTTTAACAGCTCTAGAAAAATAAGGAATTGTTATTACATGTTCATCAATAGGTTGAGGCTCATTGTGACTTGAGTATAAGGAATTTCAAGAACATGGATTTTTCATAGATTCTTTCACATGATCGTTTTTGGATTTTGAATTAATTTCCAGATTTTATATATCATCATCCAGGTTCTCTAGAGTGGTCTTAGACTCATGTGGATCTGTTTCATCAAATTTGACATGGAAAGATTCTTCCACACATTTAGTTCTTTTATTAAACACTCTATAAGATTTAATAAAAATTTAATATATTAATAATATTCATTCATCACATTTGGATGCAATTGTTTTAATATTTTCCTTAGTATTGAATATATAGACTTTACAACCAAAAACATTGAAGTAGCTAACTTTGTATTTTCTATTATTCCATAACTCATAAGGACTCCTTTTAATAATAGGTCTAATAAACACTCTACAGGTTATTTAGTATGTTGTATTTATAAATTCATCCCAAAAATAAATATGTAGGTCATATTCACCAAGCATGGTTCTAGAAATCTCTTATAGGGTTTTATTTCTTTTTTCTACAACTCCATTCTGTTGAGGGGTTCGTGGGGTAGAGAAATTATGACTATAGACATTTTGTGAGCAAAAGGATTCAAACTCTTGATTTTCAAACTTATTTCCATGATCACTTCTTAAGGATTTAATTTTATTTCTACTAATATTTTCTACAGTTTTGGCATATTTGGTAAAATAAGATCAATATTCACTTTTGTGAGCCAAAAGGAAAGTTCACGTATATCTAGAAAATTCATCTACAAGAACATAAACATAGTGCTTCCCATTTAATCTAGAAACTCTAGATGGTCCAAAAAAATCCATGTCAACCAATTTGAGAGGTTGAGAAGTTATCACTTCTTTCTTTGGTTTGAAGGAAATTTTGTGTTTCTTTCCTTTTTGACAAGGATTACACACTTTACCATTTGGAAACTCAAGCTTAGGTAGGTCTTTGACTAAGCCTTTTCTAGTAAAATTTCTAAGGGAGTGAGTGTTACAGTGTCCTAGTCTCCTATGATAAAGCCAGGACTCTTGGTGAAACACACTTAAACATGAAGCATTTTGAGAAGCTAAAGAATCTAAGTTAATAGAATAAACATTTTCATTTCTTGATGTAGAAAACACTAATTCATCTTTAGAATTAAAAACATTACCAACATCATTTTCAAATTTAACATGAAATCCATCATCACATAACTGTGAGATACTAAGAAGATTATATTTCATTCCATCAACAAATAGTACTTTAGAAATCAAAACTGAGTTAGAGTTACCAATTTGGCCAAGTCCAATAATCTTTCGTTTGGGATTTTTACCAAAGGTGACATGTCCTCCATCCATTTTTACTAAATTATTGAAGCATGAGTAGTTTCCTATAATGTGTCTTTAACACCCACTATCCAAGTACCATATGCTCTTACAGGAACTCTTTAAGCTGCATTCCTACAAAATAGTCAAATAAAAATAGATTTTGGTACCCACACTTTTTTGGGTCTAGTAATATTAGTGATAAGTGCTTTAAGAACCCATATATGTCTCATAGGTTTCCTATAAGCATTATGTAATGTATTTGAAAAATAAACCCTATTTGGTCCTGAAAAATTTGAAACAGTTTAGAGTGTATCTTAACTTTAACCAATTGATTTGTTTCCAGAGCTAGGAGTAAAGATATAAGTCCAAGATTTAGAAAAAAAGTGTGTCCTTCCAAATTTCTTTTACCAGGTTGATAGTCAATGCCATTAGTATATTGAGGAGCAGTCAGTTTACCAAGAATTTGTACCAAGTTATCCTTACCATTAGAATATCTTTCAAGATCCTTTTTCAATTGCTTATTAGATAGTTTTAGTTCATTGTTCTCTTTGAGTAATTGAGCATTTTTCTGCCATTCTATAGCGAGTTTAGTTTTAATAGTTGAGGTAAGAGAATGTTGTTTCTTCAAATACTTGTATTTATCTTTTAATTCATTTCATGTATCTTCTAGCATATTACAATTCTCAAACATTTCTTCATTAGACATATTTTCATAGTCACTCTCATCTCCAGAATGATAAGGATTGTGTGCATGAGATTCCAATGTTACCTTAAATGTGTTTTTCATAAAACACATATTTGCTCTATTATCCTATTCATCATGTGATGATTCCCAGTCACTTGAACTATACTAATAAGCACTCAATGTGTATTTCATTTCCTTTTTATAATTTCTATATTTTTCCTCATATTTCTTTTTGTACTTGAGCTTTGGACAGTCAGCCTTGATATGTCCTTTGTGCATACATTCATAGCAGACTATCTCATCAAACTTGTCACTTCTTTTCCAATCTTTCTTCCAACTTCCTTGGTAATCATATTTTCCCTTGAAGTTAGGCTTTTTGAAAAAGTTCTTCTTTTTTTAGAATCTCTTAAACCTTATGGTTAGTTGAGCTATCTCATCATCACTATCAGGTGATGATTGTTCACTATTTGAACTTTATATAAAAACTTCCAGTTTCCATTTTTCTTTGTGTTTAGAGGTGGTGGTCTTGAACACAATAGATTTTCTTTTTGTTTCATCCTCCCCTTACTTGTGGAATTTCAGCTCCATTTCGTACATCATTAGTTTCCCAATGAGTTCTTTTATAGGTATCTTGCTGATGTCTCATGACTCTCTAAAAGAGACAGAGGTTCTTCTCCATCTGTTAGGTAGGGATCTGAGAATCCTCATAATCTATTCCTTAGCAATAACTTCTCTTCCAAGAGAAATCATTATGTTGAAAATTTCATTGAACCTGAGATACATGTCAGAAATAGGCTCATCAAGATTCATTTTGAAGTTATCATATTTAATAGTATAAGTATTCAGTATCATTTCTTTCACACTAGATGTTCCTTAATGTGAAATAGATAAGGTATCCGCATTTTCATGGGTAGTTTTAAAAGTAGAAATTCTATTAAATTCCTCATTTCATAGAGTAGTATAAAGCATTCATTGCTTTGAAATTTTTTTTAGGTAGTTTTGGTAGGTTCATCCCATGTGATTCTATCAGTAGTATGAATCTTATATTCATTTATAATTGAAGACTAGATTTCAAAGCTCATACTTTCTAAATGCATTTTCATGTTGATTTTCCATTGATCATAATTGGTTCCATTAATGAATGGTGGTCTGTTTGTTGCAGAACCTTTCAATATATTATCCATGATAATGAAATAACATAAAAGATATATAAATTTAGAATTGATAAAAATTTATAGATCTTTAAATTACAAGTACAATCCTAGTTTAATAGGGTTAAAAATAAAGTTTTAATAAATAATCCTCTAATACCAAATGTTGGTCGGAGTAGAGTAATCAAGAGGGGGTGAATAGTGTATCTTTTCAAAAAATATGTTTAAAAATTATTCTTAAAAGGGTTCCCAAATAAAGTTAAATACAACTAGCTAATAAAGGTTATACTGTTATGAGAGTTTTATTATTTAAATAACTTCTTAGAAGATTGATTAATTCTCAGTAATATTAATATTAGTTATTAACATTACTTTTGAATCTATTCTAATAAGGAAATACAATTATAACTTCTTTCCAAGATTAACAATAAAAGTAAATTTAGTGATTTCTAGATTAAACATTAAAATTGAGAAAACTAAAGTAAGTAGCATAGTGAATATAAAACAACTAGTTCTATCTCAAGACAATACCTAATCCACTCAACTTGGTGATCACCTTCCCCCAAGCAGTTTATATAAATAAACTAGTTACACAGCCTATATCAGGCTTTACAATAGTACACAAGACTATCCAGGTCACAAGACCTCTTCCACAGTTCTTCATGGGTATGAACAACAGGTTAAACACAACCTCTTCCACACATATCCATGATTATACACAAGTTTAAAAAGATTTTTGAGAAAGGATATATTATATCCTTCGGTTTAATCTAGGAGATACTGTGTGTTTTTATACAGACACACACACACTACTTGAAAGCTAAAAATAGTACACATCAGAGAAGAAGTATGGAGATAAGGTTAGAAGTGCTCTGAGTGTTAGTCTATTTATACCTGGACTTCTGAGATGAAACAGATGCAGAAATAGAGTCCTCTCGTGGAAAACAGAGTATCGTAAGTCAGCTAGATCTGTCTTGTGTTCTTCATGGTATTGTTAATGCAAAGATTTTCTCAACGATTCTGATCTATGGTGTCTAGCTTGTTGATTCAATAATGATTCATGTGTTCTTCAGGAATGTTTAGTTGCATGTGTCAGTTCTTTTCTCAAGAAACATCGTGTGTTCATCGTTGTTACACTCTCTGTATATTCTTGTTTCTAGGCCGCACTTCTCTTTTATGATTCGATTGGATGTGTTGGAGCTGACATGATGCATGTATTGTTCACCTCGTACCTTGTATTTTCAAATGATATGTCTACAAAGAAACCTTAATTATATTAGTGAATTTAAAAGCTTCAAATATGACTATTATAAATTAAAAGAAAAAATGACAAAACAGATTTAGAAACAGTGTCATAGTTTGTCTGTAAACAGTGTCTCCATGAAACAATGTCTCCTTGAAAAAAATGTTTGGATGGTTATGGTGTCTTGATAGTCATGGTGTCTGGTCACGATGTCTGGTCACAATGTCTGGTTATGGTTTCTGGTCACGGTGTTTGGTCATGGTGTCTTGTAAAGGTATCTGGTCACATTTTCTGGTCACGGTGCCTAGTCATGATGTTTAGTCATGGTGTCTAGGTCCTTTTCTAGAAAAACATAACTGGTGCCAGACTCATGGTGTCTCAAACTTATCCAAATATCTATATTCAGACTTAAGTAGTGATATTCATAGAATTGATTAGACTTAATCATTCATCAAATAAATCATTATAAAGTAAATCAAATATAGTGTATAGTAATCAGATTGAATGTATAACTATTAATATATTGGATAACTTTACTTAAAGTATAACGATACTAATCATCTATACATATAATTTGAGATAGATTGCATAGGACTAACAGGATTTATATAATATGTGTGATTTTTGATCATTAAAACATTATTAATACATGAGGAGTCCAACATAAAGGATAATAAGGTTTCATACCTTGGTCTTGTTGATACCAATTATGCTTGGGGTATATTGAGTTTCCTCCTTGTTAGTATTAGGGTTGTGCTTTACACCCAGGGTTTGGATTTGGCCTTAATTTTTCTTTCTTGAAGGGAGGTTCTTTTTGGAATAGATGACCTAAGAACACGACTGCACAAGATGCAGGTGAATCTTGAAGTTGTGGGAACTGGTTAGAAAAATGAGTATTATCAGAACAAATACCACAATGTAATGGAACAGGAGGAGATTGTGAGTTACCTTGTGCTTTAGATAACTGTCTTAAAAGGGTATGCATCTCATCAAGATTGTTATCTAACTTTTTTTCTAGAGACTAATTACTTGCCTCATGAACTCATCGGGTTGGTGAAATATCTCGTGTACCAAATGTTTGTGCATTTTGATCCATGTTGGCTATTAAGTCACGAGCAGCGGAAGGAGTTTATCAATTAGGGAACCACTAGATTCAACATCAATCATTACATGATCCATGGGGATAAGTACCTCCTAGAAGTATTTAATTAATAGTTTTTCACTAATCTGGTGGTGGGGGAATCTTGATCAATGTCTTTTGAATCTCTCTCAGTATTCATGAAGGGTCTCTCCATGTGATTTCCTAATGCCACAAATTTCATTTCTAATTGATGTAGTTTGGGAGGAAGGGAAGAAATGATCTAAAAAGAGACATTTCAGGTCACTCCTACCCTCAATTTTTTGAGGAAAATAGTATAGTCAATCTTTGGATACACCATCAAGGCGGAAAGGGAAGGCCCTAAACTTGATTAAGTCCTCAGACACATTTTGGGGTTTTATCATGGAGCACACTCTGTGAAACTCCTTAAGGTGTTTATGAGGGTCCTCACCAGGAAGACCATGGGATTTAGTAAGAAGGTTCATGAGGTCATATCTCAACTCAAAGATGGATTCTTCCTCAAAATATTAGATCTACGCAGGTTGGCACTTCACATCTAGGGTGGTTATTCTTTTAAAGTTTGGTTATTTTCAGCCATGATTCCAGGGGTTTGATTGGGTTCAATTTTTTAGTGGTTTAGGACCACATGAGGTTCCACAAGAGGTTAATCAGTGATACTTGACTGACCTACTCTATATTCCCTTATTTTTGAGTGAAGTTTCTTTTCAATTTTAGGGTCAAATTTAAGTAGTTTTTCTTTCTCTGATTGTTTCATGAAAATAAACTATGAAGTTTGTTGTTTTTTTATGATTGAATATGGATAAAATCACTTAATTTGGGTTAAAGTATAATATAATGTTATACTATATAATGTTATAGAGATATATAGAGAACAAGAATAAGTGATAAAGAGAGATAGAGAGAGAAAGAACACACAAAAACAACCAAAAATAGAAATAGAAAACAAAAAAACAATCAATTGGGAGTGGGGTATTGAAAGGAGTACTAATTAAGAAGTAAAATAAATAAATAAATAAAAATAAAGAGAAAAATTTATCTTGGATCCACATAAATGGTGCCAAAATTTGATCACATTGTCGAGCGCATCAAATTAGTTGTTTAATTTTGACTAGAATTTCTGTAGTATATCAACAACCCTAGGTCGTCTCTTGAAGGAGCCTTAGATCATTAATTTTAAAATTTGTTCTGAATATGAAATTAAAAAATGGAAATGGGGTTTTATAATATTGTTGTTTTATTATTAGAGTTGAAAATATAAAATGAAATTGATAAAACAAGGTAGAAATAAACAATATTAATTAAACATGATCATCCCAGGTAAGTCTCATGATGATAATCCTTCATCTCTTCAAGAGAAAGGGTATAGATATTTTAATCCCTAGTTGGTAACACCTATTACCATAATTTTACTGATTTTATTCTAGGATACCTCCTAGGGTTTAGTCGAAAACATACAATGATTCATTAAACACTGCTGATTATTAGGTGATTAGTGTTCAATATCATAATGGCCAATAAATATTTTTATTATTTCAGAATGAAATTTTATGGAAAAAGTGGGAAACCAATTGGTTCAGAATACAACTAAGAAATTTTCAGGTCATTCTAGAACAAATTAAAGTGATTATAATCATTTACCTTGACTAGACACCATTTGATATAGGTAGCCTCCATATCAGGGTTGTCCTTAATGAGATCCTTGAAGTGGGATGCCATCCAGTCCCAGGTCTGCACATGCTCATCTAGACTTACTTTTTCCTTGTTGAAACCATGTATCAAAATCCTATTGTATTTATCAATCCAATAGTATTTCTCTTCACTCAAATATGCATGTAGAGGTCTTTCCAACATTCTATGTACATCCTCCTCTGAAATCTTGATCAAGAAGGATTCCACTAGCATTTCTTTTCGACATCATAATCGAAACTCACCAAGGCAACACATAAAGAACTCAATGTGTTGTCCAGGTTTGTATATTATTTCTTTGTTATACCATGAAATAAATGTGCATGACCTTGACAGTGCTTATGTGAGTTCAATTGACCAATATGAACCACACAAACACCACAATTGAATGAGGGATGAAAAAGGGATGAACGGTGTGTGAAACATCACATGAATGGGTACCCCCAAACATGTTCATTTGAGTTTGAGTATAACATACTAGTATATAAAACAATTAAATAAGAATATATTATGAAGAAAAACAACATACAAAGTTGAATTAAAAAGATCATTCAACATAATACAAACATGAAGCTTGGGATTACATTACATTCCTCCCCGGGTGATCACAAGGGGTTTTAGAAATCCATGGGAGGGGAGGAAGAAGAAGTTATTGAAGTAGAACTCTCATAGCCTCCAAAACTTTTAGGGATGATGGGAAGACACATTTAGGAATCCAAAATGGCAGCACCTTTCCTCCTAGATGAACTCCAAAATAGGGTGCCCAAGGTGCCAATTTATAGGAAAAGTGGGAAGTGGTTTTGAGCACCTTGATTTCGAGAATCTTATTGGTCCATGGTTTTGGCCAGTCAGAAAGTCTTAAATCACTTTGGACAAAACTAAAGAGTTGTTGGAAGAAATCTTGGATACCTCCATGTAAAATTTTACAGCCATTTCTGGTATATAATAATATATATTTCGGAAATACGGAGGCAAAGTTTTGACCCCATGCAGACTCGTTTTGTTGGACAGATTTGTCTATATGGGCCTCTTAATTGAAGAATTGGGCTTTTTCTCTTTCAGATAAAATGTAGAACATAAAATGTTGGACCATCTCACAAAGTTTCAGTCTATTCGGATATACAGTTTAGTATCAGTATGCATTTTAGTTCACTAGTGTGCTTGGATCCTATGCAGATTGGCCCATTTTTCTTAGACTTCATCACGAGTCCTTCAAATCACCTCCACCTACAATGTAATTATTAAAACATTATCATTTCCCTTTTCAAAAATTTTAAAAAATAATTGAATAAAATATAGTGTGAAATTTGTTATTATAATTGTAATTTTTAATACAAACCCAGTTTAATACATTGATATAAGGGTAAAATAAAATAGTGAATCATGGTATGATCATCGTCCCCTCCCTCACTGCACCACCTCCACCTCCAGCTCCCCTCCACTACCACTCCTCTCCCTCGTTGCACCATCTCTGGCTCCCCTCCCTTCTGTATTTTCTATGCTATCAGGTAAGCCCTAATTTCAAATTTATTCGAGCTTAGTTTTTTTATAATATATTGGAAGTATGTCGATAAATATTTCCATTATAGTCTGACTTGATGATTTGAAAATATATTCACTATAGATCAATGGTAAAAGTTATCATTTTGATGAGTTCATGGTCAATTTTGTGTCTTGAAAAATTCTTACAAGAATGATATAGAAAAAATGATGTGAATGATATCTATAAAAGGACCATATAATGTTTCCTTTAATTAAGTAGTTTCCATTACTCAGAGCAATCCAATTTTCTTTCAATTTTTTTGTTCTTGATATTGATTATCACTTATATCCACTAGAAAATGGATTCTAAATTTTATGAAAAAAAATTGATGACTGCATACCTAACAATAAGGACTAAGGAAAGTTATAGTACCAACATCTAATTAGTATCAACTGTATTATTTGAGTATCACAAACTATGGGTAGATATATAGAGGTGTTTGTTACTAATAAAAAATTATAGCAAAATTGTGGATTTTTAAAATCACAACACCACCATATTTGATTCATTCCAAAATCACATGGGTAATTTAATAGAGGGTAGTACACATAACATAAAGAGTGAAGGATAGGGTTTGGGTTGTGGGTTTCACTCATCTGAAGTAGAGACTGGGACCAGTTTTATTTTGTGATAGTCACAGGCATGGAGTCCTAGTTTAGAGTTTCTAACACGTCTTTTAGAACCTCAATCTGGTTTCCATTCCGCTTAGTGATCCTTTTCCCAGTTTTCATCCCACACACACGTAAACCCCTTTCTTATACCCATATTTTCATGAGCCTCCACTAGTCGTCATTTTTTTTATACAAAAGTGATAATACAATTTTCGTTGATGAATGATACATCATAGTTTTATTAAGTGATAATAAATATATAATTCATATTATAACACTGAAGGATATAAATTTTACCATTAATGATAATATTAATTGAATAAAAATTGTGAAAATGGAAGTTCATGTGTATACGGGCTTGTGTGCATAATGAATTATGAAAAAAATGTGTAAAGACAATGTGTGTATAAGAAGACATCACACTTTCACAAAGGCAGTGTGAATCCAAGAGGTAGTGAGATATTATTTGTACAAATATACAGTTTGTATGAGTTTGAGAAGATTGTACATATTCTTGAATGAAGTATTCACTGTTTGATCAAGATTGAAAAAGGCACATGGTTTGAAAATGTATCATGCATACTTATTTAGGTTAATGCACAAGAAAGAGGATATGCACACATAAATGTACACATGCATTGAAAATTATAAGTGGAAAATTTGTGCATATAAGGTGTGTGTGTGAAGAAATTATTAAGTGGAAAATGTGTGTGAACAAAGTCTGTGTGTGAAGAAAATAAGAAGTGGATAGTGTCTTATACACACCCTGTGAAAATTAAAGATTTGTATTGTACATACATAGAATACACAAGAATGTGAGGACATGCATACTTGAAAATATAATTTCCATTATACATGTATGAATGATATACAATGTACACATATATAGAAATTTAAAATTTTCACTTCCATTACAAATTGATTTTGGTAACTTTCATCAAAAATTATATTTGTTGATTTATTGGTAAGAATTATCTTATTCACTAAGGTTGATAGTTCGAGATTGGTATTTGATGATTTTTTTTCATGTACCACATCCACATGTAGGTTATTATCTTTTATTGCATTTTTTGTTATTTAACATTGGAATTTATATAGTTTTAATTTCTTTATATGTTTTGATTAAAGTGTATCAAAATTAATGCATTATGATATTAGTGGACCACAAATTATTTATTGTTCATGTTGGTTTTCTATTTTTTAGTATACCCAATAAAATATATTTTGTTTCTTAACTGATCAACTCTCCCACCCATATGATCAAATGAGTTAAGTAATCTCATTATATATGGACCATGATCTATGCAACTCTATATTACGAAGAACAATATATTTAAGGGAACTAATGATCATGTTTCTAGGAGGAGAATATGATAATTGTGTGACACTTTATAGCAACACATTTCAGAACCGAACATGAAATTCACAGCTCAATGCTGACAAGATTATTGTGGATGATCCAATTGGTTACCTTATGATAAAAATTAACCAATGATTGTGAAAAATTAAACATTTGTGAAGAAAAAATAGTATACCAAATGTTTGAATAATTAGACTCCATAGCATTAATATTCTTTTCTTACAAAATGCTTAATCTATGGAATTATAGACCAAATTCATTCTCAATATAGTTTTTCATTATACATATTTTCATCTAATATTTTAGGAGTTGTAAAATATTTCATTCCATTTTTTTAAAATTCTTAATTAAAATATGATTAGGGACTCTTGAATATAGAATCATAATTAGATTTTCCATGCCAACATGGTGGTGATGACTTGGGTTTTCACTTCCATTCCATTATCTATTCTCTTATTTATTATTTAGAGATATAAATTGTTTATTTTATCAATGGACCATAAGAAATTGGTTATTATTTATTTTAAATATATTTTTTGATACAAAAAATGCCTATAATATGAAGTGGTGTGTAAATATTTGTTATACAGATATTAATATTGATAAGAGTTGGATTGATCTTCCAAATCGAATGTCTATAGAATATTTTGAGGGAAATATGTAGTTTATTGAGTTAACTAGAGGATTTCAAAGTGACTATATTAGTTTTCCATGTAGAAATGTGAAAACAGAAATTAATTCACACGAGATACCATGAGGGAGAACCTATTATTGAATGGATTTTTCTAAAAATTATAAGAGTTGGACTCATCATGGGAAAGAATATATTCGTTGTCAAAATACAGATGCAGTTTATATGGATATTGATGTGAGGATGAATGATCCAATGCATGAAATGCTTATTGAAATGGTACATGGGTTGGATCCTGAGTCATTGACATCTAGAATGTTGAGACCAATGAAATAAATATGCACTATAGTGTAGGTCGTGATTTGAGGATGTTTTATGAAGTACTTGATGATGAAAAAATTGAATTATATTCTAGATGAAATGCTTATAATATATTTTCATTTATTATAATTTTTTTACATTTTGATGACTTTGAATCAGTGGTCAAAAACATCATTCGACATATTGTTGGTGTTATTGAAAAAAAGGTACTTCCTGTCGATGCTATGATTCCTGAGTCGTATAACCATGCTCATAAGTTGATATAGAACTTAGGTTTTACATATGATACCATAGATGCATGTGCAAACAATTTTATATTGTTTAGAAAATAAAACTTCCATTTGGATATTTGTACAGTTTGTGGCACTTCCAGTTGGAAATATAACAAGGGAAATCATACTCATCAAAGTCAGACTACGAAATAGGAAAAACCAATTGCTGTAAATAAAATGTGTTATTTCCCCTGAATTCGAGGTTGAAAAGATTTTTTATGTCATCTAATGTTTCTAAATTAATGAGATGTCATGTGGAAGGAAATTAGGAAAGTGATATGCTAACCCACCTAGAAGACTCCCATGCATATAAGGATTTCAATCAGAGACACCCTGACTTTTCTAAAGATGGTTGTAATGTTCAATTGGGGTTGGTACCAGATTGCTTCAATACATTCAAGTATATGGTTGGTGAAACTCCTAGCACATGGACGATGGTGTTAGTTCCATATAATCTTCCTCTGTGGCTTTGTATGAAGAAACCGTTTATAAAAATTTATTAGGTTGAAGTAAGAAAGGGGAATTTTCTTTCCCTTGTTGCAATAAAAGTAAAAATTCTGTATGGCTTAAACATTCCAAAAAATGGGCATACATGGGTCACAGAAACTTTCTCCCCCTCAACACAGGTTCAGAAAGGATAGAGTTACATTTTATGGTTCTAGAGTGTTCAACCCAGCACCAAAGATAATGAAATGAGTAGATATATTATCGTAGATTGAGGAAGAAAACATCCACATGATATATGAATTTCAGGATTTGGTGGCTCATCCATTATATAATATTCATGATGCGGGTAGACAACGCAGTCACAATTAGAAAAAGTAAAGTATTTTTTACAATAAAACCTATTGGAAAATGGACATGCTAATTCATAATTTGGATGTCATGCACATTGAAAAAAATGTTTGTGATAATATATTGTGGGCTGTTTTACATGTCATTGGAAAATCAAAGGACCATGTTAATGCATGTCATGATTTGCAAGAAATTGGTTTAAGGAAACAGTTTCATTTACAAGTAGCTAAGGGAAACAAGATATATATGTCTTCTACACAATATATGATGATTAAAACGGATAAAGAGACATTTCTTTCAATTTTGAAGATGATCAAGTTGCCTGATGGTTACTCTTCTAATATTTCAAAGTGTGTGAATCTGACAAGGACATTTAAAGGGTTGAAAAGTCATGATAATCACATACTACTTCAGAAGTTGATTCTAATCACAATTTTTGATTGTTTATCCCCCAATTTTGTTCAACCGTTGATTGAGATGTGTAATTTTTTATTTAGATTTTTTTTTAAATCAACAAACGAGTGATTTAAAAAGTTTGTAGGACAGAATTGTACTTACACTTTTTCAATTTGGGAAACTATCTCCACCCTCATTTTCAATGTTATGGTTAAATTGAAAGTACACCTAACTGATGATGAAATATCTTCTGGTATGGTGCAATTCAGGTGGATGTATCCTATTGATCGGTATCTGAATACATTGAAACAATTTTTACACATCAAATCTCATCCGGAGGAATTAATATCTAATGTTTATTTGATGGATGAGTGTACTACTTTTTATAAGAATATCTTATGGATGTTGAAACAAAATTAGATGAGCCCTCTCAGATTCATGATGGTCTAGTTGGAGAAGGAACCATATTTGATATGGACAACATCGAGTGGATACAAGCTTGTCCATATAACTTGTTCAATACTCCATCAGTTGCACCATTAATGCATTAAGTGTCTTATCATTTTTATTGTTTAACATTTACTTATTTTTTTGCATGTATAAATTTGATCACACTACATTATCATTTGAAGGAAACACATTAATAAGATAAAAGAATAGATGTATCGTGCGACTGAGTATCAAATTCAACAATATCATTAAGAGTCATTTCATGATTGGATCAAGGATTTTGTATGTATAAATTGATTTTCATTATGAGTGAAGTACAATACTAATTTATTTCTATAGAAATCATTATTTAATTCTGTGAATTATGTAGGTTTATAACCAAAGGGAGTTAGGTTACCCCACACTAAATGAAGAATTTAACCAACTAGTTGAGCGTCCATCTATAATGGCACTTTGTTATAAAGATATAGATGCTAAAGGATTTTGATTTTGAATTTAAGATGTTGATGAAAAACAAGAAACACAAAATAGTGGCACCAATTGTTCAACCGTTGATTCTGGTTATTACTATGGTCAATTGATAGACATCACTGAAGTTGTATACACACACGAGTTGAAATGCTTATTTTTAAAGTGTAATTGGGTTGATCCAGTGTGTGGAGGTAAAGTCGATCAATATTAGTTTACATTGGTGAATTTTAACAATATGATATATAGAAATGAACGAGTTGGTAATGAACCTTTCATTTTGACATCACAAGTGGAATAAGTTTTCTTCATTACCTTGCCATCGAATCCTAGTTGGAAAGTTGCTGTGAAAATGTCTCAGAAAGGAGTGTTTATTTGATCGAGATGAACCCAATACTATTCCCTTTATTACACAAAATCTTGATCAACATACTAAAGTTCAATGTGAAGAATATATTTATTAGGTTAGAGCATCCATTGAATGAGAAATAGTTTATTTTTATGTTCAACTAAATGTATAATGGTTTTCTAACTCTTCAGTTTAAAGCCTTGTTTTTAAAATTGTTTAACCTTTTATGAACTGTTTAATTTTTTTTGACTTTTTAACTTAGCTTTATTCGATCAATATTACAAAAATAAAAAAATATGGTTGGATAATTTTCAATAGAATATTTTATAAATAACATATTAATAAGAAAACAAAAAAAAATAGTTTATGTCACTCTAATATTCTTTTTACTGTTTCATAAGGCACGAGATTCCCCATATTTGAATATAAAATGGTGTGCTTTGATATTCTTGGGATAAAATTGTTTAGTTATATTTTATTTGTGTCGTTTATATTGGTATATATAGATAGAAACTTTAATTGGCAATGGATACTTTCCTTACTAATGTTTTCTATGACTGCAGGCATGTCATGGGAACATACACCAGATCTACATCATTCAGCAGAGCCATCTACATCTCATGGTCGAGGTATGTATGAATGTAATTGTGTTTATTTTTTTAATTAATTGTTAAACATATATATGTGAACATCTGTCTAATTATGTATAAATTTGTTTTCAATAGGATCAGACTTGACTGCTTCTTCCTCTCATAGGAGATGCCTTGTCATGGCATTTCATCTTGGAATTCCAACACAACCTTAGATGTATCATTTTAATAGAGATTTCATCCTATGGGAGTGACTTCCCCTGCATTTATTTGTTAGCTAGGTCATGTCATAGGTGACCCACACTGATTTCCATTGACCACACATGACTGTACATCTTTCCCTCATGATACATTATATTGACTATGGAGGGATGTTCAGGTAAGATGACTATTTTAGTTTCTTCCCTATGTTTAAAAAATACTAACATGTGTATTTTTGTTTTCTAAAATAGAATAATCTTGATGTGTTCCCTAATGAGTTTAGGCCAGTGTGTATGGCCAAATTTCATAATATGTGGAAAGATCATAAAGGAAAAGTTGAGAGGGGGCATTGGTTACCATATGTGGGTTCCCAAAATGTTCTGGAAAAAGTCCTCAGAGGTGTTCTCCCATCTCAGTGGCATGACTTAGTTACATATTGGTCTATTGAGGAAGTTTGATTCAGTCCATTTATTTTGGTATATATATTTCAAAGAATTTGTGACATTTTATTTGTTTGAAATTTGATTTAATTGAATGTAGGAGGTGTTAGCATGTCATTTTGAGAATCGAGCATTGGAAGGACCACCTCACAAGATCAAGACTCATCACATGTCTTATATTCTACATGATGTATTTATTATTCATTTTTTAATTTATCATTTAATATGTTTTTGTGTTATATTTTTATATTTTATTGGTATATAGTTACGGGAGCAAGGTGCACTGACTGATAAAATGTCGTTGTGGATGAGGACTCATGATCGAAATGATCCAGAGGCTACAACTCTTATAGTAAGTTATTGTACTCATTACAAATACTTACATGAATCTGTATATAAGCACACATAAATATATTTAAATATTACACATGATCAATTTGAAGTTGAGTTAGCATAGCTTCCAGAGGACCAGCGACAACATGTCATGTGAAGGGATGAGATCTTCCATTTTATTATTGGTAATGACTGGCATAGATATAGTTTGACATATTGAATGGAGATTCTTCATTCTGTAGTTTCAAACTCTAAGGTTTTGGGTCCTATTATTGCTGGGATGACACAACATTTGACATATTTTGAGGCATAATTGCGTGATTTTGAGGAGGTAATGGGAAACTAATCACTGAGCTTAGAACACTGCGGGAATATGTGAATGCGGGTGATGGTGCAGGGGATCATACGATATAGGTTTATAATGAATTTATTTATTTATTTTCTATTATTTTTTTATTAAAATCATCATAATTTTTATTTGTTGTAGGCCCCGACTACACCAGATGGAGGTAGAAGTCATGACCCCACACGTCATATTCAAGAGGTGTGTTTATTTTATTTTTTTAGTTTCTCATTCAAATTTAATATCTCATTTTATTTTCAAATTAAACTATAAATTTAATTAGACCAATGAGGAAACTTGGGATAATAATCAGTTAGTCATTATGTTCTTCTCATGTCTCAGGTAGAACATGGGGATGCTTCTAACGAGTATGTTGAAGTTAATATTATCGGTTATAAATTTATTTATACCTTTTCTTCTATGTATTCTCTATGAGATTCTAGATAAAGGGAAACTATTTGATAGAATATTGATATGTTTAATACAAGGAATTCATAAAGGTTGTTTGGGGTGATTTCGATGTTATCCTTGATTAGTTAGAGAAAAAGGGATGTGGAGTATACCCCAAAAGAGACTGTTAGTCGTTTACATCGCTTGATTCTTGGAACAACCTAATGGACCTAGGATCTTTAGCGAACAAGTTCAACCGATGTAACAAACAAAAGGGAACTCATTGAACTGGGTGTATATTGGATCTTTTATTTTAAAACCTTCAAGCACTCACTTTCTTTCCTAATGAAAGGTTAGATAACCTCATGAGATTTGTTTCAGATCATGATCCACTCATCATTCATTTGGAACAAATACCTATAGGTAACAATCACTTTTTCTATTACAATTACTGATCGTCTGATCCCAACATTAAGTCTGTGGTTCAAGAGTCATGGATGAATTCCTTGCCAGAGTGCATGTGGATGGGTTTAGAAAATAGCATTTGATACCTCAAAACATGTATCAATAATATGTCCTATCATTTTATTAACCTGGTTGGGATTAAAGAGGATATTGAGTTCATTGAGAGGAATTTGGAATCTAGATGGAATGATGAAAATTTGTGTACACTTCTTGATAATAAAACCAAACTGGCGTAGATCATTCTGAAAAAATGAAGGACTTCTCATAGTGTCCCTATTCTACAGAATCATTCCAAATGGTTTGTTGGATATAGGGGTGGGGGTGGGGGGGGGCTATCCAGTGGGGGTTGTCCGGGGGGTTGGGGGTGGGGGTTGGGGTTGGGGGTTTTCCAGAGGGGTTATCCAATGAGGGGGGATTCAATTGGGGGAGGGGTTAGGGGGATTCAGGTGGGGGGAGTGTATGGGGAGAGTGGGGGTTGTTCGGGGGGGATGTCTTGTGGAGGGGATTCAGGTGGGGGAGGGTATGGGGGATTCAGGTGGGGGTATATCCAGTGGGGGGATTCAATTGGGGGAGCGGTTGGGGGTATTCAGGTGGGGGGAAAAGTGTATGGGGGAGTGGGGGTTGTCTGGGGGGGCTATCTAGTAGAGGGGATTCAAGTGGGGGAGGGTTGGGGGGATTCAGGTGGTGGGGGAGTGTATGGGGGTGTCCAGTAAGGGGGTGTCCAGTGAGGGGTGGGGGTTGTCTAGTGGGGGGCTTTCTAGTGGGGGGGATGTCAATTGGGGGGGTTGGGAGTGGGGGATTTCCAAAGGGGTGAGTGGGATATCCATTGGGGGGTGGGTTATCCATTGGGGGGGATTCATGTGGGGGGGGATTAAGAGTGGGGGCTGTCCAAAGGGGGGGTTGTCCAGTGGGGGGAGTGGGGGCTATCCAAAGTGGGGTGGGCAGGTTGTCTAGTGTGGGGGATTCAGATGGGGAGGGGGTTGGGGGGGATTCATGTAGGGAGGGGTTGGGGGGATATAATTATGCACTCCCCTATTTATTAGTCATCTAACAAATAACAACCCCTATCCACCTTTATGATCCTTAACAAATAACAAAGAAAAAAATAAAAAACTTCCCTTCTACTCAGATAGCAACCCCCTGATAGTTTATTATACCCAATCCCACACCTGGATAGCCTCACGCCCCATACTCACCAGTTGCCCCAACCGGCTCCACAAATATCTGCGCCCTAAATCCACACATGACATTCCTCACCCCCATTCCAAATAATTAACATGAGTTACTTTTCAATGTGTGAATAGTTGTAATCAATATAATGAATATATAAACCAAATAATTATGAAATTTAAAGGGGAGTAATGTTTCTCTTTCAACTGTAATTATGTTCATGTTATTGGTTTATGTTATTTCATATATTTTAGGGTAATTTTTTGCTATGTTTTTTATTTTTTGAATATCATATATAAATTTTTTAAGATACCTAAAGATTGTATGATGAAAAGGAAATTGTTAGTGTGATTTGTAACTATCAACTTAATTTCTTAGAATTTTTTAGTATGTTGGAGATTTTCATTGAGTATATTTTTTTGCTATTAAACATTGATAGTGGTCAGTAGATAATTATATTTGATGGAAGTTAAATCCATTCATAATCAACTACATTAAAAATGGAAAGAAAATAGGATGTTGCTGGAATTAAAATTAGTGGAAAACTATGTTCACTCCTTGTTTTCTTTAATCTTCTTTTCATTGGTTGAAGTATTTTTGATTGTTTATTGAAATTTTTTACCATAGGTAGTATGAATTTTTCTTCCATATATTTCAGAATATTATATTCCTTGATATGTTTAAAATCAAATCCTGTTTATGGGTTGGTTAGAAAGCCAAGGGTTGACCTGTTTTTACTATTATGGTGGTGGAGAACTATTTTGGTTGATAGTGGGATGGTATGGTTGGAATGGGAAAGTTTTTGGGATGATGCTATGGTGGTTGACTGGAGTTGGATATAGTGTTTAGTTGTAGTTTTCTTATTTGTTTGGTATTGTTTTCTTGTGTGACCAATGAAGTTTACCTTATTATATAGTAGATTAGTATATTGAATGGTAAAATTACTTATAGATTAATTTTTTGTGATGGGTTGAGAAAATTTGATGATGAACTAGTAAACTATTAAGTAGAATAGGAAAATATTTAAGTAATTAGTTTGGGTTGTGCTATCTGAAGATCAATATTTTAGATAAAATATCATTGGATTTAGATTGTTAACATGAATATTAATCCATAATTAATGATGGGATATTATAAAATGGTTGGTATTTGATTAATAAAAAAAGGTGTGTGGTGGGGATGAATCTTGATTCCTTCTTTCTGTATAGGGGAGTGTTATCTTCCTAGTGGTTAATGTTGGTAAATGGGTTATCATGCAAGATGTTAGTTATAGTTAAATTCTTTGTTGGTTGTGGGGGGAGTAGGGGTTGTCCAGTGGGGTGGGGGAGTGGGGGATGTCCAAAGGGGGGTGTCTAGTGGGGGGGGGGGGGTCCAGTGGGGGGTGGGTTATCCAGGTGGGGTTGGGAGTGGGGGTTGTCCAAAGTGGGGTGGGCTATCCTGGGGGGATCAGGTTGGGGGGCTGTCCAGGGGGGGCTGTCTAGTGGGTGGTTGGGAGTGGGGGTTGTCCAGGGGGGTTTTCCAATGGCGGGGGGGGGGGGGGGGGGTTGAGGTGGGGGGATTCAAGTGGGGGTGGGGGAGTGTCTGGGGGGAGTGTATGGGGGTGGGAGGGAGGGGCTATCTAGTGGGTGGGGGTTGGGGGAATGCCTAGGGGGGTTGTTCAGTTGGGGGGATTCAGGTGGGGGAGGGGTTGGGGGATTCAGGACGAGGGGAAAGTGTATGGGGAGTGGGTGTGGGGGGGGGGGGGGTTGTATAGTGGGGGTGGGAGTGGGGGATGTCTGGGGGAGTGGGGGTAGTAAAAATATATTTGATGTTATCTTTTGACTCATTTTTGAGAGTAATAAAATATAAACTTTTTTTATTATCCTTTATATATATACTAACTGAATAAATATAACCAATTTTTATTTTCTTTAATGTTTAGTTTTTTATTTTTTAGCTTGTTGTAGGTTTATTGAAAAAGATGATTGGAATGGATTAGAGTTGTTTGGATTGATGGTTATGTGAGGAATTTTGATTCTCATTTATTGTTTTTGAGGATAATTGTTGTTTATGCTGTTTAGACCTATTTTTTATGTTTGGACCTACTTCTATTGTTTTGGGAATCCAAATATGAAATTTGAAAAAAAATCCAGGTTAGTGTCTGCCATAGGCGGTCTCTAATAGCTGTTTTTTACCTACAGTGACCACTTATGGTGGGCTCTAATAGTTACATTTTTAGCTTCCTAGACCACTATGAGTGGTTATTACAGGTTCGAATTTTCATCACCTATAGAGACTGCAATTATAGGTTTCTATAGGTGAACCAATAGCGGCCGCCAAACGGCTACGTGGTAGAGGAGCTACAATGACCACCAATGGGGGTCGCTAAAGACCTTCACCATCAGGCCAACTACGACTGCCATCGATGGTCTGTAGGTGCACTGTAAAGAGAATTAGTGACTACTTTTGGTGGTTGATAATGGGAGTATTTCTAGTAGCGATAATACTCACCCACATTTTCTATGTGAATACATTTCAATTTCTTACCAGATTCCCTCTCAATAGAAACCTTAAATTGTTTAAAAACACTAAGCACCTAAATTTTGGAATTCAAAACATAAACCCAAAGATTATATGATTAGTCATCAATAAACTTCACAAAATAAATAACACTATTAATTTTCTTAGATTTCAAGGGACTACGAACATCATAATGTACTAATTCAAGTACCTGTGACTTCTTGTGAAAAGGATGACAACTAAAACTCACTTTGCTCAATTTTCTATCCATATAGTGATCGCACATGTCCAATTTTACATTCATAAAATATGGAAGTAGATTTATCTTTTCCAAACAACCAATCCATTTCTCACTAATGTGTTTAATACTCTTATTCCATAACTTGGAAGAGGCACTACACTCAACACCACAAGAAGTATCACAAGAAATAAAAGATTTAGTCAAGTACAAACCTGACTGCTTTTTCACTCGAGCCACAATCAAAGAACCCTTGGAAAGATTCCATTGGCCATCACCAAAAGTACTGATAAAACCTTCACCATCAAGAACACTGGTGGAAATAATATTCAAGAAAACCTCAAGAGCATGGAGAACATTGTTCAAAATCAGCTTACTTCCTATATTGGTATCTAAACAAGCAGTCCCAATACTTACAACATTAACATGATCATCATTACCCATCTTCAAAATCCAAAAATTACATAGGATGTAATATGTAAAGAGATTCGTTCTTGATGTAATGTGAAAATAGGAACCACTATCAACAACCCAACAAGAATCATGAGAAGAAATATTAGAAAAGTCATAAACAATAACAAGATCACCCCTTTATAGTGGTAGTGACATGATTATCTCCATCACCATTTTTATTCTTCTTATTTTCCTTCATTTTTTTTCAATTTTCATCTAATAGAAAAACTTTTTAACATGTCCTTTTTTACCATATTGATGATATTAAAACTCTCTCTAATTTGACCTGAAATTTCTTTTACCTTTTCTCTTACTTTGATTGCTTTGTCCATGACTTTTTTCCTGACTCCCCCCTGTTATCTATGAATAAAATCCCTGAAGAAGATTTATCCTAAGTATGTCTCCTGGCCTATTCATTAAAAACAACAGACCTAACAAAACTAAATGTCACAACCCCATTAAGAGTATATTTTATTAGAGTAACATGTAAATCCTTCCAAGAATTAGGTAAAGTTTTGAGCAGCAAAAGTTCTAAAACGTCATCTTCAAAATTAATACTCATACAAGAAATTTTCTTAAAACATCCTTGATATTGACTCAAATAGTCATAAATAAATTTATATTATTTGTACCTCAAATCCACCATTTTTTTAGAAGGAAAATTTTTATTTTATTTTATCTTGAAATCATAGGTTGATTCAAGCTTCTCCCACAAAGATCTTCCATGAGAGATATTGGTAATATGGTTCATCAAGTTGTCTTCAACCCACATGTGAATGAAACCACAGACCATCTCATTCTCAAATTCCCATTCCTTATCTAACATTATTTTTGGCTTCTGAATACTAAACACTAGAAGATGCATTCCCTTGAAAAAAACAGATCGTTCATTTTTAATTACCACAGATGGTAGTTGGTACAATTAAAAAAGTAATAATATGACTATAAATTAATTCCATAATATATATGAAACAAAAACCATACCATTTGATACTAGATTTTGGGAAATAGGGAATGTTATGGACACACAAACAATAACAAAGAGAACATTCCATAGAAAAAATTTTATTTCCCTTTAAAGAAGCCTACAAAACTAAAGATGATGCACAATGACCAAAGATATGTATAAGGAAAAATAAAAATTGACACTATAAATTTTAACATGGAAAACCAAATGGGGGAAAATCATGGGACCTAGTCTATAAAGTAGGTCTACTGTAATCCATGAGTACATTGTATAGACTCTAAAAAATGAAAGGTATCTCAAAAGTATAACTCTGAGATATAGTATAAGAAAATACTAGTGGAAAAAGAGAGGCCAAAAGAATATCTAACAAAATAATTTCATCCATGAAAGAAGAGAGAATAATAAATATGATAATATTAATACGAAGATCATTGACTGGATAACCTGTGCTGAAAAATCACCAAGATTAAAAGAAAACTGATTATCGATCAAAGAATATCACAAAAAAGAAACTTGTTCATCACATTGATGTCTTGTACCAAAAAACCAACTGCTACCTCATTTTAAAGGAAATAGTCCATGTATCCAAATCGTAACCCTTCAAAAAACACATCTTTGACCATTTATTTATTTATTTTAAGAGACATGTGGTGTACCAATTGAGGAGGCACCTTGACAGATTACCAGAATTCAAGTGTTTTTAATATTAATAAATATTTATTGCACCTTGATTGTTTTTTATTGAGTATATAGTATGTGATGATGTCCTAACACCACATGTCAAATTAAAATGTCATATCCATTTATCACTATGATAAGAACCTATAAGTGTTAGGATAGTATTATTAAAGATACGTTCTATAAATGGAATATATCATTTGACAGGACACAAATGATATAGGCTATCATAGAAAGAAGTATTATAAGTCTTTGAGACTTCTTCTCATGAAGTGCATCCCTGATAATATCAAGAATGGAGATTATGATAACTTGACCCTCTAGTAGGAAATTCACATTCATATGTGTCATTGGATGTTCCTATCTCTGGATATCTATAAGGAATCTTTAACTCTAAGATTATTATTAATGCATATCATGAGTCATATGTTTTGATATATTATTGAAAACTATGATGACATATATTCATGGAAAAGTTACGTATATTTGGTGCATCATAGTTGATATTGTATTATTGAATCATGTCAGAAAGGAGTTGTCCCTTCTGTTATTTAATGAAATATAATATCCCAAGTTCATTGATGAGAATAAAACTTCCTAATTAATTCTATGGCTATGAATTTCTATTGGAAAGTTCATTTCTGGAAAGTGAAAAACTAGAAACCGAACACGTATGTCGATGACGCCAGTATGAAATCTGCTTTATTTGTGGATATTGTGATAAAATGGACTATGTTAAACAATGTATATTTGTAGGAGGTTGTATAAGATTGTGATGTTAACTTATTTCTCTATGTGATCCTTGATGTGTTTCTAGAAACTGACCTTGAACATTAGGGAGTGTATCCTATTCCTACTGAAAAAGGAGCCTAGAGGTTCAAACATTAAGTTTATTCAGAACCTCAGTTAAATTCTATATTAATTTACCATGCTGGATAAATATTATTTTCATATGTTTCTTAATATTTATTCATGATGTGTTGATCAAAAATATTCAACCACTAGTTTTTTAAAGAATATATGTGAGTTGAATATTTACTAAATATTTATTTATCTGGAAATAATTTATTTAATTGTGTAAATATATAATATTTATTTATTCTGTATTATTCATAAGGTAACAAAATTTTTATTTATTTATGTAAATATTTAATAAAAATGTATTCACTAATTCAGTGAATATAATATTTATTTATTTACTAGTGAATAATATAATTATAATTATTTAATTAATTAAATATTCATTATTCAAGGCCTGATAAATATTGAGGATTAATAGACTGAGTTTAGTGATCCGATGAGAAATTTCATATTAAATATTATTTTAAAAAATATGAAATTACTTATTAATGGAAATAATATTCATTTCATCATCAAGTTTAGATCTTGTTAAATAAATAATAATAATATTGTTATTAACTAGACATGAGGTTGGCTGGAGATTAAGAAAATAATGAGGGCCCTGGGGTAAATTATTATTTTTTAATCTTAGAACTATTTAAACCCAATTATGACATTTTTTTAAACCTTATCCAGTTTCTTATCATTATGCACAAATGAGTTTTAGATAGGTTTCTATCAAGCCATAGAGAACTCTTCCTTTAAAACTCCCTCAATAACGCAAATCAAGTGTCCTCTCCCTTCCCATATTGAAGGATTCTGCTGTAATAAACAATGGTTTCTATAAGAATTAGAACCATCCACACAAGCACACAGAGGATTCTATAAGGATGATCAGAGGTTCACAGAACACGTTTGGATCATCGTTAGAGGGAATCTACCCATGATTCTTCTGACACAACGATGATTTGACAATAGGTATTCATCCAATCATCAACAATGAATAAATAAATTCAAAACAAGATATTTTTTATTTAAATAAATTAATTATAAATTATATGTTAAAATATATCATCTTCTTCGTACCATTTTTTCTGTCCATTAATCTTTATTTTAATTTCATTGGTCATGACCATCTTCATCATGTACATATCATAATTATTGTGTATTATGAAAAAAAATATGACTTGGAAACTACTCAATAATAACTTATGCTGCATCTAAAACTATCAAGTGATATCAGAATATACATATAATAATTTATTATTATTTCTTATTCATTGACAAAATATACACAATTGTTGTTATTTTTTTATTCTAGCTTATTTGTTCTTTAATCTAGAGTTTTGTTGAAATGTTTTCAATATATTAATATTATTCATTCAAGTTTTATATGTTCTTAAATATATTAAGAACATATGAAGAATTATTAGAGATTTCATTGCTAAGTACTAAGGGTTCTAACCGATAGACATGGATACACAACATGTGAAAGTAAGTACATTCCATGTATCGAGTTTCAGCACACTTGGATGGTTTTCAAGATACATAATCTGCTAAGAGATTACTAACATGTGGTTTTTTATTAAATGTATTAAACATACAACATGTTGACCAGGAAATCCTGACATATGGTTTGTCAGATTACATGACATGTAGATAGTGTATATGTCGTGTAGTATACACAGTTTCACAGTGAAATTAAAGGAAACCATGTGGTCAAATATGTGTCACACGTACGACACATGATACTGGTAGGATATAACATTAATGAGACACACAATGTGTAGCTATCATACACATCCTATGACTCCTTAATTCATGCATATGGGAAATATTTTTATTTGGTATGCAAGTTTCCCAAATACGTGGCAAGCAGAACAAACCACGTGTTGCTCGTTAGTGCACATCGTGTATCCCAACCGAGATACAAACCGAGATACAAATCATTTATCCTAAGAATATTGTGAGAGACAAACACGACATGCAAACTATTAGTACATACCCTTTAGTCTCCCAATAATGAACAAAATTAAATTACACGGGGAGTAAATAATTCCGGCATTAAAAACCAAATTATACGGTTAACAACTGGTATGTTGACTATGTAATAATGATTTACTGAAATAATAAATGATAAACTGATTCCATGTAATTTTCTATAAACATTGGTAAATCTATTTATAAGAAAAAATTTCAATAAATTATAGGTACCATAGATACTATTCATATGGACATTAAGAAAAAATTAATTAAATAATTAAATTAATTCATCTGTTCTTATCTTAATAATAAAGAATGAATTGTAGTGAATGATAGATAATGTACTTTTGTGTATTTATTACTTGTATGTAGGTAACCATAATCTTAGAATATATTGTGTATGTGTTTGGTCTATTTAATTTATTATTATTGGATTATTTTTGAAATAATTTATTAAATTAAATAATTTTCAATGTGTTTTCCATCCACTCTTTATATAAGGGCTTGCATGCCCATAGTTTATTTTATGTAAAACACATTTAATCAATCCCCCCCCCTCACCTGCATGTTAGTAAAATATTATGTAATTGATTGAGCTCCAATACGAGTTAAAGGGATTCATGTTTGAAGTCGAAGAAAAACCAACCAAGGAGGTTCACCAGAGTATAGGAGGAATGAAACTACATGAATCATGCATGGTTTTAAGAGTGTATTCCCTATATTCATGTGTTAGTTTATCATCTTCTAGATAAACCAACCATTAGAAAATATCATGGTCATTCCTCTAATTATTTTTATTCCATCCAGTTGCATGGGTAATTATTTATGTATTCTCAATCATTAAATAAATTAATTAACAAGCATGCAAGATGGAATTGAAATAAAATTTAAAACAATGTGTGTAAAGATCATCTAGACATGGATAATCACTTAAAAAAATCCACATAATATTAATAATAACATAATAAGGTTAAATATTCAGTTTACAAATAAATATTAAAATCCCTCAAATCAAATAATATGTTAGAGAATCCTTCCATTATTTGAATAAGAATGAAACCATAAAACTAACTATTTGCATGAATAATGTTTGGAAAATTATTTTTATGAGGGAAATATTATAAGGGTTTTGGTTTAACTTAACCAAATTTTTATTGGGTGTAATAGAGAAAGTAGGTCCAATACCATTTTGGAGGAAAGTATTGAGGAAATCAAAGTCCATGATTTTAGGATTGGAGAATCCACTCAATAGATCAAGGATATACATGTTAATATAGTTGGAAATTTATTCCTGCCTATATTTATTCTATTAATTTTCATGGACAAAGTCTGGGTTGTGAGAAAGAATTTATGGATCCTTGATACTAGAATATCCACACAGAAAAATATTCTAAATCCAATGGTGAGGGATATTGGTTTTCAAAAAAATAGTGGGATATTAATAAATTAAATTAAATTTATTATCTATTTTGTCTTCTTGATAAATTATTATAAACCTTCTCTTCTTTTTATAAAAATAGAAAGCCATAAAACTTTG
Organism: Viscum album; assembly: GCA_963277665.1. Classification (NCBI taxonomy): domain Eukaryota; kingdom Viridiplantae; phylum Streptophyta; class Magnoliopsida; order Santalales; family Viscaceae; genus Viscum; species Viscum album. The sequence continues at coordinate 1,241,236,890 of OY728166.1, read as the reverse complement.
ATAATATCATTGTGATCCATATTTGAGAAGGAAAACCTTCTCAAAAACTAAAATTTCTTGGAATAGCATAGACACTTGAACATTATACTATTCTATGAATCAAAACTATATGTTCTTGAATCCCAAATTCCTAAAGTTCCTAGAAAATAGGCTAGTGAGGAAGAATTGTCTATCTACATGAAATATTTGGATGACTCCACATATTTCTAATGTTTCATGTTATCATCAATGTACAATGAGTTTTTAAATAAATATTATGATATGAATGCCTATAGAATCTTGTATTACCTTCATGATATTTATCAAGAGATTACAATACATGAGAGATATCATATCTACATTACATTATTCATGTGTAAGATTAGAGTGGTAGTTCCAATGTGTATAATTTATTCATGCTAATTGGATACATTGATCACATAGACATCTTGGAATTTAAGATCCCTAGTTATGTATTCTTATATTAAAATTTATCCTCATCACTACATAAGATCTTATCTAGTTTTATAATAAATTATAATATGAGAAATAATGAGAAGTATCTTTTGAGGAAACTTTAATTCGCCAGGTTGGAAAGGACATGACGTGTGAAAAACCTAAATTCCTTAAGGTGAATAAAAGGAAGAACAAGGAAAAGGTATCTAAGAATTAATCAATGTCTAAGGATCCTTATCATTAACTCACCATGAAAAGGAATATCTGAAGTATTTTAAAGGATAAAAGAAATAGTATGTTTTTTATGTGGAAAGTTGGGTTATGGGAAGAAGAATTGTACACAGTAAAAGAATCAAGGGGATGCTTCAAGTGTGTTCATTATCTAGTTCAATATTTCAATGTATATACATTTGATATTAGATATAACTTGTGGTGCTAAAATCTATATTCAAATACTAGAAATAAGTATATTTTTAATGATTACATGAGGATTTGTGGATTTACATGCTGCCAATTGAGTGAGGTTGTATTCTATAGCCATTGAAGACTACTACCTCACATTTCCAGAAAAATTTATCTTGGTTTGAGAACTATAATTTTGTGCGTAGTTCTACCAAAAACATCATCTAATTTTATTTCTTTGACATGGATGGATATATTTTTAAGTTGGGAAATTAATATTGTTAATTTTATAAAAAAACACTAGTCATGGTATGGAACATATCAATAATGGTCTTTATGTATTAAATAAAAACCAATAATTAGAAATTGATAAAGAATTAAGTTTTTATGCATCATTTTACACCCAGTTTTAGAATCACTATATTGGTCATGTAAAGGAGAATCATTTGAAAAATATCTATCAAGATGGTTACCTAAACTATTTTCTTCTAAAACCACTTCAAAAATGACATCATTGTTTACAATGAAAAATGACCAAGACACCATTTGGTGGAAAAGGTGAAAGGTCTACAAAGCTTATAGATTTTGTATGCTCAGATGTGTGTGGTCCTTTTCCTATGGAATATATAGGTGGGTATTCTTACTTTATAACTTCCACTGATTACTTAAGTAGATATGTCTATTTAAACATTGAGTGGTATAAGTATTAATCTTTTAATAAATTTAATGATTTAAAAAATTATGTATAGAATCAACTTGAGAAGAATATAAATAAGCTTTGATCTAATCATGGTAGGGATTATCTCAACTAATAGTTCAATTACTTTTTATGGGAGTGTGGGATCATATTCCAAATCATACCTCTTTATACAACCATACCTTACTTACCATGGTGATTTAAATGATGATTCAGGTAAGTATTCAATTATCCTTTTGGGTATATGAATGAAAAACTTCCATATACACACTAAACCTTATACCAACCAAAGTGATAAACAATATACCATACCAGTTTTGGATTGTGGAGGAACCTATTTTTTCAAAAATGCTTGTATGGTGATGTGAAAATTTTGTTAAGGTCTTAATAGGAAAAAACTAGCACCCTAAGGAAAGACATGTATCTTTATATGATATATTAATGAAACTATTAGAAATTACCTACACAACCATTCATATAAAATATCACCAATAGGAAAAGATATGATGATGGATTCCCCAGCTTTGAAACCCCAATAGTCGATATGTTATATATATATAAGGAGAGTGAGAGGTATCTGGTATTCATTATATAAAAAATGATTGGATGCATGAAGATTTAGTGGATGATAATTTCTCAATAAAGAATGTTGGTTTTGAGAACACTACTGGAGCTCTGAAGCATCAGGTGATCGCTCTGATGGTTTAGGGTGACAAGGTGATCTTCCACAACTTCTAGATCAAAAAATAGCAAGACACGCACTTCATGAAATCCTACCACTAGTTCTATTAGTATTTATCTATATCTGGGATAATCAACTTCATCTTCTACGAGGGCTCCACCATGTTCCAAAACTGCATTCTGGTGGTGCAGAAGCCAGTGGATGGGCATAGATGCACCATGATAGCTTAGGGATAGACAGACTCTAAGCAGTGATATGTATCATGCTCCATAATTGCACCATCATCCCCAACCCCATGTACCTCACTCTTTAGAACCATAAGAAGGCATACCTCAAGCATCCATGGATGGTGTTCTCAGGGACCATCGTCATGGAATACTTCATTGAGGCCTCCATCGACCCCACCAGATAGATGCCATAGAAAACAGACTTCGACACCAACATCTACTTCTATGCATAGTTCAATAATTTCATCCCTGGTGCCGGTAAGGTGGCACGTATGACATGGTAGGGCGTGAAAATTATTGATGAATATCTGGCTTAGGGGTTAGCACTTGTGACATTATTGGACGGTGACACTTGATTTGCTCTGTCCAGAGTGTTGTAATTTTATAAGATGACTCCCATCCAACAAGAATCACTACAAATAGACATTATATCATAGTGTGATGTATTTTTTGTAATACAGAAAATATGATGAAGATGGCTTGAATAGAGGGGTGCGCTATGGACACCATTTTCAGTGTGACATAGATAGATTTTTTAGGAGGTTGAAACTTATCATGTAGCGTCATTTAATCATCCAGATCAATGATTTGAGGTCACTGAGCCTGGTGATGTTTTGTCTTGTAGTAATGGTCGTGTGCGAGTTGTTTTATTGGAGAAGTGTTATTGTGAATGTGTCAAATTTCAAGCATTGATATATCCTTGTGGCCATGTGATTGCAGCACGTGCTTACACAAACTTATCTTGGGAGAACATTGTTGGTCCATTTAATTGACTATTGAGGATCAAAATCTACTATAGTATTCCCTGGATTCCAATTAAGAAGTATCATAATTTTCAGATGTCAGATGGCGCACCCAAAAATTTATCGAACAAGACTAAGATTCAAACTAAAGGGAGGCCAAAGTAGACTCGTATTCAGAATGAGATGGATTGGACCAGTGAATGGGCACATGGAAAAAATTTCAGCATAAGCTTCTAGGAATTTCATATGAAGGTACATTTCCCTAGTCACATAGGGAAATAATCTAATTGTTAAAACAAATCATGTAATCTATTAGTTACTATAAAAGTTTGTTCATGTAATAATTTCTATCATTATCATTATTTTTAATCATATCTATAATGTCTTGGAATTTACATTTATTTTTTTTAAATTATTTGGAATTATTTTGAGACCACACACTCTAACAACATGTGATTCTGAGGCCTGTTGGGCCCAAAATGGAATGTTGAACTCTTTTTATGGTATATTCAGTAAATGTGTGAGAGGGTTTTTCTAACTTTTGAACCAGTGATCAAATCGAAAATCTAAGGGCACCATTGAACTCAAAATTCTAGGATTCTCCTTGAAAGTACCTAACATCGGTTGATAAGGGTTGGAATAAAAATTTAGTTTTTGGACCTTTTGAGAAAAATAATAAAACAACATAAAAAGTTATTTTATTTATTTTCTCACCAACGAGTGATGACACGGTGACACTGTGGTGCAATGACGATGCAGTGATGAGTCATATTACTGGATCTAATTAATGGCTTGTTAACACTTAGCATAATGACACTTTAATGATGTGTAACAACAACATTGTTTCAAAAAGGAAACCGCATAACGACATGATGTCGTAGTGTAATAGAAACGATGAGACATGTTTTCTTTTTAACATTTGAAACTTTGATGGAAAGGAGGATGAAACTTTGAGGACTCTATAAAAACCCTATGATGGATTTCCTCCCCAACTAAGAATGAAAAATGCCAAAGAACATCAAACATCTTCGATGCACCTGGAATAATAGATTCAGAAACGATGAACGACATCGACATATTGAAACCTCAAGGAAGAAACATTGCAACATTGAACATCAAATAGGTAGGGGTTCAATTTGTGAAAGTTCTTCCTTGTTCTAATTCTAGAATTTGACCAATGTGGATCAACCCACAAACAGGTTGATCCACGAATCATGCATTTATGTGGTAGGGTGACTTTTATTTTGAGAGTTATTATTTGGGATTAGTTTTTCTCTAGTTTGATTGAGCCACAATACCCATGCCTCCACATGATTATAAAATTCTAACCCAGAGGGTGCGGGCTAATACGAACAAGTCATGAGCCTCGTGCCATGTGTGCTCTTTGTGAATAGATTGTCTGAATCGATAACAAGGTAGGTTTGAGACCTTTGTGGTGAATAGGATGCTATCTAGAGGTAGTAGGCGTATGCGGCGTGAAGAACAGACCATTAGAGCACATCTAGTGGTCCACCAAAAAATATTTCCTCAGTGTCGGAAGGAGCAGTGGTGCCTACTAGCACCCCCTGGAGGGGTAGCCGGCGTTCGGGTCACCTAGGTGGTAGGAGAGCCACAGTCATCCTACCATGGCTGGAGGAGCCATGTGCATCAGTGGGGCAGGTGGATAGCCGGACGTGGCCTGCTGCCACGTTCAAGGAGCACCACACCGGCTGCCCATGTGGCTGATCTTTGAGCTGGTGGGACATACCCCCCAGCCACTGGGTCAGGTCGGTCCCATAGCCCAGAGGGCTAGTACCGTGCCCCATGTGTCAGGCCGGACTAGACTGGGTCACCAGGCGACCCAATAGGCTATACCCTCAGCCAAACCAGGTCGGGTCCAGCGAGGCCCATTAGGCCTGGACCACTATCCAGGCCAGACTAGACCACCCCACACCCGAACTAGGTTAGGTCGATTCTGTCGAATTAAACTAGGGTATATGGGACCCCAGAGCTAGGTTGGTCAGGTCTATCCGACTGGGACGGACCAGGCCTAGATGAACCCAGCCCCTATTTACTAAAGCGTATGTATCATACGGACCATGTGTCTGTTCGATGCTCTTTCTGATATGTTGGATCCCTTACAATGAGGCAATCCTTTGGGTTATTTCTATGTGGGACTTTTCAGTAGTTGAGGGATGAACAATGGTTCGACCAACATCCATGTGGATCCTTAGGGGCCTGACAGACTAGCAGCAACTGTATGGATCCTTAGTGGCCCAATAGACGAGTAGCAGGCTTGTGGATCCCTAGTGTCATGATAGAAGAGAAGCAAATATGTGGATCCTTAGTGTCCTAACAAATGTGAAGCAATTCATTCGGGATGAGTCCCTAAACTATAGGAAATGTTATTCACTATAATTGATGAACCTTTCTTACTCTAAAATATACCTGGTGAAAGTTGTCCTTGTTTTGTAGATTTTTATTTATGGTTGCTTTGTGGTGTTTCTCCTTAGTGGAATGGGGTCCCCTACTATGTAATGTGTTACTCACACCTTCACGGGCTTCGCCTGCATGTGTTGTGTCTTGTGCAGATGACAAACATCTCGACGAAGGACTTGGTGGCCTAGGAGCTGTCAGGGCCCAATAGGATCAGGCCGACATGATGTAATACTTCGGCTTCCAGTACCTAAAATACTCTTACCATCAGGTGGGGTTATCAGTAGGTGGCTACCCGAGTCCATTTGTACTTTCCTATTTTCAGTTATTTTGTTGGGTTTGTATTCTGGACTACATATTTCCAGTTGTACTTGTACTCAGCACTTGCTTCAGTGTACATGTTTTCCCCTTTCAATTTGTGGGATGTGGTTGGGTGTGTGTGTGTGTGTGTGTATAGGTACTCAGAAAAATGACTCCTACATGCAGGTTGACACCTTCAGTTCTAGTCTCCAACCCCTAGAATTCAGAATTCGGGATTGGGGTATGTCACGACACAGGTCCCAGGGGACAGGTTGTGACAAAGAGGTATAAGAGGTGGTCGGTTCTACCTCAGAGACCAAGAGTCTGTTTTTGTTTTGATTTGGGGAAACAATGTTAAATGTTGCGAGTATGACATTCATATTTGTTGAGTCTAGTGTTGGTGCAGTGGCCGACATATCCATACACTAGGACCTTGAATTCTGCTTCTCAGCTCAATGCATAAAAACACACTAGTTGTAAAAGTGTCACTTTATTATATTTTGTATAAGATTCAACTCACCAAGTATAATCTTTTGACCATGGCCCATCTTGATCTATTTAAAGATTCCTCCATGAGGAAAACCATCCAGGATTTCAATGCATGGTGAGTAGGACAAAGCACCTATTAACGAGTCATTCGTTCAGGGAATAGTTCTCGAGATGGCCCCACCTGGTGGTTCACCAGTTCTACCACCACCTATTGGTCAGCATATAATACTGATGGTACCGGTAGAGGATTTTTACATACTTAGTGGCCTATTTGAGTTTTAGAGACAAAGACATTCTAGGGTTAGGGGAGAGATGGATCCCCAGATTGCTGAGGATTGGATGGAGGCGGTGACGTGGGCCTTTCACTTATTGAGGACACTGCTTGACCAGATGGAGATCTTATCTATGAGCCTTCTTCAGGGCTCCGTAGGGAGATGGTGGATTCTGACGATTCAGAATCAGGATAAGGTGACACTCTCTTGTTCTGACTTCAAGTAGCTTTTCCAGGAGGAGTTTTTTCCTGCGACCTTGTGCTATGTGTGCATTCAAGAGCTTCTTCTCCTTCATCAGGGAATAATGTCAGTGGATGAGTACTCATTAAGGTTCATTGAGCTTTCTCTCTACTCAACAGATCTGGTGTGATACTATTTCTTTAGGGATCAAGCCTTTTAGTAGGGAGTCACGAGGGAGATTAGGGCATCAATGGTGTCTCTCAACATCTCTACCCAGGCTGGGGTGTTGGGGTGATCCCTTCTTGTGAAGACCTTCCTCACAGAGTAGACATCGACAATGGGTGCCACCACCGGGCGATAGGTAGTTGAGCCATCCATGGAAGGCAACCGACATATGGAACAATGGTCCAAACGGGCCAGATTATCTAGTGGATGACCCCAGGACTTAGGATCAGTTGTACGAGCCTATCTGTACAACAAGAGATAGCAGAATAGCAGGGTGTTCTACTCGTGCAGTGGGTAGGGACACATGGCTCATGACTACCCGACCCGTCATATGGACTATTAGAAGAAGGTTGAGGGACCTCCAAGATAGAGGCATAGTTTTGAGCGTGGAGGGTTGCAGGGCGACAGACGTGGTAGGGGAGTTGGCTGAGCAGCAGGCAGTGGGAAATAGTTTGAGGTACTACCTCCACCACCTTCAGGTGGTCCACCCCGACCTTAGGGAGAAAGAGGATAGGTATGGGCTCTGCATCCGGAAATAAAGGCCTATGAGAACAACACTCCAGAGTTAATTTGTATTATGATCTGTGTCTTCCTCACCCTTATTTCAGTTATTATAGACATAGGTGCTAGTCACTCCTTCCTTTCAACGGATCTCATTCAGAGCTCAAAGATTTAGCTGGAGTCATTGGATCGATCCTTATGGATAGATACTATTATAGTAGGGGATTAAATTATTACACATTGGTTCCATTAGTATTATATTACTCTAAGAGGTGAAATCTTTGGCTGGGATCTCCTAGTAGCAGCGTTAAATCCTTAGAGCGTCATCTTGGGTATGGACTGCTTATCTAGATTCCATGCTCATATTGACTATTTTAGGCATACAGTGTAGTGTGTCTGTAGAGATGGGACCAGGTTTTCCTTCACTGGTGAGTATGAAACCATTGTAGTGGAGTATGTATTTTCTTAGAGGAGGGTGCATCCGATCACTCACCGGTTTGATAGCCTCACCCTTAGTGTAGTGATTGAGAGGAGTACATGTTTTACTATAGTAGTGGACAAGTACAAGGATGTTTTTTCTTGAGGATGTTCCAAGACTACCTCCTTTTAGGGAGGTAGACTTATACATATACCTGTACCATGGTATGGAAATGATATCTACACAGGCATATCAGATGGATCCTGTAGAGCTTCGCGAGCTGAGGGTACAGCTAGAGGACTTGCTGGAGAAGGGGTTCTAATGGCCCAAAATTTCCCCAGTGTTGTTTTCCAAGAAGGAATACTAGAGCTTGAGGCTATGTGTGGACTTACAGTGCATAAAATTGGTGACCATGAAGAACAAGTATCCACTTTCGATGATTGATGACCTCTTCGATCAACTAAAGGGAGTGAGGTGGTTTTTGAAGATCAGAGTCAGATCAGGCTACCACTAGCTTTGGGTATGAGATGAGGATGTACCGAATATAGCCTTCAGGTGATGGTATGGCCACTATGAGTTCTTTTTTATTCCCTTATACATTATCATTTCCCCAGTAGTGTTCATGGGACTCATGAAAAGTATATTCTATCCTTACCATGACCGGTTTGTTGTGGTCTTCTTTGATGACATCTTGGTGTACTTGGTGTCAGAGGAGGAGAACGCTACACACCTATGGATGGTCTTGGATACACTATGAGAGCACCAAATTTATGGTAAGCTCTCAAAGTTCTAGTTCTGAATTTGGGAGGTCCAATTTCTAGGACATGTCATCTTGGAGGATAGAGTTACAGTGGATCCGATTAAGATAGATACGGTGCTCACATAAGAGCTGCCTAGGAGTGTGATTGGGGTGCAGAGCTTCTTGGGGTTGGCTGGTTACTATCGGAGGTTCGTGCCTAACTTTTCTAGAGTGGTAGAACCCTTATCGAATTTGATACAAAAGGGAATTTCTTTCATATGGATAGAGAAATGTCATCAGAGTTTCCAGGAGCTGAGGTAGAGGCTAACTAGTGCCCCCATATTGAGACTAATAAAAGATGTCATTGGGTATGTAGTTTTCTATGATGCATCAAGGAACTGTCTAGGTTGTGTCCTGATGCAGGAGTGAGTGATGATCACCTATGGCTCATGGTAGTTGAGGTAGCATGAGTATAACTATGTGACCCATGACCTAGAGTTAGTATTAGTGGTATTTTACTTGAAGATGTGGAGACACTACTTTATGGGTGAACGGTATACAACTTACTCCAACCCCAAGAGTCTCAAGTATATCTTCTCCCAGAAGGACCTGAATTTGAGATAGAGGAAGTGGTTAGAGTTATTCTAGGAATATGAATTTGAGGTATTCTATAATCCTAGGAAGGGGAACATGGTGGCAGACACACTCAGCAAGAGGTTTGCTTTACAGTAGCTGAGTGAGGCGATAGAGCAGCTAGCCACGATGAAGATATCCTTCATGGATGAGGATGGAGCAACTTAACTTCATTTGATGACTGTTACTACCCCACTCTTACAGTGAGTCAGGGAGGTACAACTGGTGGATGTTGACTGCAAGTCCCGACATGCTCAGTTATCCTCAAGACATCCTCATGATGGATTTTTGATAGGTGGGGAGAACATAATACTTTTAAGAGGGATCACCATAGTATCAGTGGCATTGTAGGAGGAGGTGTTAAGGGAGTTCCATAGGTATTATTTGGCGGTACATCCTGGAGTTGAGAAGATATACCAGGGCCTTCGATGTCATCGTTGTTGGCCAGGAATGAAGAAATCAATGGTCGAGTTCATCTCACATTTCCCCACTTGTCACCAAGTGAAGTATAAGCATCAGGTTCCAATAGGATTGTCCCATCCACTTGTGGTACCAGAGTTGAAATGGGATGGTATATAGATGGAATTCGTGATAGGGTTACCACATACATCTATAGGCCATGATTCTATCTTGGTGATCGTTGACCGAATCACCAAGTCGGCCCACTTCCTACCCATCTAGGAGCAGGGACCGATAGAGGGCTTGGGACGCCTATACATTTAGGAGATAGTGAGTATTCATGGAGTTCCATAGAAGATAATATCAGAACACAATGCACTCTTTACATCCTGATCATGGAACGGATTATAGGAAGCATTTGGGACTCAGCTGCACTTGAGCACAACTTTTCATCCCCAGATGGATGGTCAGATAGAGCAGAACATAGAAACATTGGAGAATATGCTTTGTGATTGCATCCGAGATTTTTGTCATAGTTGGGAGGAACACCTACCGCTGGTGGAGTTTGAATACAAAAATAGCTATAAATTCGTCATTGGCATGGTACTTTTTTAGGCCTTGTACAAGAGACCTTGAAGATCACCTTTATATAGGACAGACCCAGGGGAGATGACACTCATGGGTCCAGACTTGGTATGGGCCACCACCGAGATGCTTCTGATCATACAAGATTGGATGAGGACTACACAGATTAGGAATAAGTCTTATGCTGATAGGAGATAGAGTCCCTTAGATTTTGAGGAGGGAGACCATGTGTTCCTTCAGTTCTCACCCCGATGAGGATTACTGAGATTTGGTCAGGGTGGCAAGCTATCCTTGAGGTTCATCGAACCTTTTTAGATACTGAGAAGAGTTAGTGAGATGGCATACCACCAAGATATTCCCCCATAGATCCACCAGGTGCATGATGTTTTCCACGTGTCACATCTGATGAGGTACGTGCATGATCCATCGCACGTCATCAACCGGGGTGAGCTGCACATTGATGATGGGGTGACATTTGTGGAGTTCCCAATAGAGATAGAGGATTTACAAGAGTGGGTCCTTCATAGATGGAAAATTCCTTTTGTGTGCATTCATTGGTAGGATAGGAACCTGTAAGAGAGAACATGGTAGCAGGAGGCTCATATTCGTGCTCAGTACCCCCATTTGTTTGTTTAGCCATTGTTTTGGCTTTCGGGGACATAAATCCCTAAGGTGGGGAGAATGTAATGTCCCATAATTTCAATATATATTTTTTAAAAATTATATGGAATCATTTTGAGACCACACGCTCTAATGACACATGATTTCGAGGCCTGGTGAGCCTAGAATGGAATTTTGGGCTTTTTAAGGTGTGTTTAGAAAACGTGCGAGTGGGTTTTTCTAACTTTTGAACAAGTGCTTAGATCAAAAATCTAAGGGAACTGTTGAACTCAAAATACCAGGAATTTCTTCAATGGACTTAACTTTGGCCAGTAAGGGCCATTCGAGAAAGTTAATTTTTTGTCTTTTCCAGAAAGACAATAAAATAACTTAAAAAGTTATTTTATTTCTTTTCTCACCAACGAGCAGCAACAAGATGACGTTTTGATGTATGGATGAGTCAAAGATGTGGTGAATTAATGGAGATCATTAATGGCTCATTAACACACAGTATAGTGATGATTTAATGATGTGTAACAGTGAAATTGTTTCACAAAGTAAACCTCATAATGACGCAACGTCACAGCATAATAGAAACAGTGTGACACATTTTATTTTTAATAGTTTATGCATTGGTTGAAAGGAGGATGAAACTGTGAGGAATCTCTAACAAACCTCCTATGGATTTCATCCCCAATGAAGAATGAAAAATGCCAACAAACTTCAAACAACTTCAACACGCCTCAAAGAACAGAGTCGGAAGTGATGAGCGATGTCGACGTCTTGAAACCTTGAGGACAAAACACTACAGCATCGAAATTCAAAGAGGCATGGGTTTAATTTGTGCAATTTATTCCCCATTATTATTATAGAATTGATAAATGCAGATCAACCCAAAAACAGGTTGATCCGTGAATCGTGTATTTATGTGGTAGGGTGACTTTTCTTTTGGGAGTTATTATCCAAGATTAGTTTATCTCTAGTTTGGTTGAGCCACAATACCCAAGCCTCCCCATGATTATAAACTTCTTACATGGAGGGAACGAGACGAACTGAAAAAGTCCTGATCCCCTCCGCGTGTGCACTCTTTTTGAATGGATTGGCCATAATTATCCATATTAAAGCTCTCTCCTAGAACTCAAAAGATTCCTTACTGAGTATTATCTTTTAGAATTTCTGTAACACAGTCAGTCGTAGGATACCTAGGGTTCCTTTTTTCCTGGAAATAATTTAGTTTAACTAATATGGAGACCCAAAAATCATTATCATAAAACGAAACACCAATAGGATTACTCAGAACTTCCTCATTAATTCTAGAATTACATTTTAATGGAAAATTACCCTCAACTATACCAGGACTACTTCCCTCAAAACCAAAGTCAAAGTTAGGACTTCTCTTATAATTCAATGGGTTTCTATAAGTCACATAAATTTATTTATCCTTAAAAAATTCTAAAAATAATTTCTCTTTTATAGAATATACTTCATGGAATAATTGATAATGATGACCAAGTCTTTCACATGAAGAATGATGTTCACACCATTATTCAAAATGCAGCTACTAAAAGATTCAAAATTCCTCCCCAACCACAATCGGAAACAATTAATCTGGGTCCTTGGATATATCAATCCCGTAATAGATTTGAGGAGAAATTGGATGACATAGGACCTTAGAATTACTATCAATGATTAGGAATCAATCCACCAGATTACCTAACATTTGAAGTATAATATGGGTTTTAAATAGAAGAAAAAATCATGGGAATCTAAACCATGTCATCATAGAAGGGTGGTCCTTATTAATGAGAAATCCATATATCTAGTGAAAATAATAAAGACTAATCCTATCAATAATTTTATAACCTTAAGACCTTGCTAACATGAGTCTATCTTCTAAACCAAATGGAACAAGAAATTGTATAGGATCCAAAAAACCAATTACAGTGCATTCCATCAATTCCATATTTCCATTTATGAATCTATTAAAATTTTTGATCGATGGAAATCACTATTAAAAGTGGTAAATAAAAGATATTCCATTAATAAACAATACCTCAGTGATTTTTAGAAGAGAATGTTGGGACCAATTTGGATAGAGAAGATTTTTGGAAGCGGAAAGAAGTTTGTGATGAAATTATTGTCTTTTGTTGTCGAAGAAATGAAATCAATTCAAATTATAACAGTTGAAAATAATATTGACCATCATAGTCAAGAAATTGGACTCACAATACTTAAGAAATTCCATCGTATTGGGGAAATATTTCTAGAAGAAAAGTTTCATCAGACTCACCTCATGTCTAGAATGAAAGGAAGATCGTAATGAGAAGCCGCTTCAGAGACTCTTTGGCTCCGATGAAAATAATAGGATTCTTTTTTGTTTTGTAATTAAAAAAAATTCATAATTTGTCTAAAAATGTAACACCCCAAGCTCTCATGGTACATTTTTCCTTAAATAATACAATAGATTATGTTGTACGCAACTTTGAGTTTTAGCACACCACGACCAATAAAAATAGTCGTTTAGAAAGTAGTTATGAATAGTAATACCCACTTTTTAAAATTTTAATTTTTTTTCAGAATTCAATCCAATTTTTGATTTAGAATATTAAAATTAGCTTAGGGTAATTTTTTTCATTTTCTAAAAAATTTCAATTTTTTATGAATAGTGAAAAACACTACGTTATTGTTTAAAACTGACTTTTTATTTATATAATTGTTTTTAAATTAAATTTATTTTAAAGTCAAAATAGATACATACCACCTATATTAGCAAAATTTAATTCATTGGAGTCTTTTTATAATAATATTAGATATATAAAGTTTTATTAAACTTTTTAACGTCTTTTACCCACCTTTTAGGCATATTTTCAAATTTGCATAAAATGTATTTTTATAGTTCCTATGAATTGAATTAAAAAAACCTAACAAACAAGGTTGTCATCAGTAAGTAAAATGTGGTTCAATAGGATGAAAATAATTTTTGGTTAATAGTAACTTTTGGTTTTTATTTAACACGGTTAAAAGTAAATAGGGTAATTAAAGTTAAAAATAATATTATAATAATATGAAATTACCCCCAAAATGTTTCCTAATTCTATTGGTTAAGTGTATTTATACCAAAATAAACATCAGGACTAAAATATGATCCACTTGGATTCAATTAGTACATTTATTATATTTTATTTATAGAAGTGTTAAAAGTGCTAAATTAAACTTTTATTAACAAAATCATTTTTAATATAGTTATATACATAAGATAAATTTGACTATAAATATTAATTATAAGTATAAAATGATTTCATACATAATAGTATTTTATTTATAATTTTTAGACATTAAATAATAAAATTTATTTATGACACAATGATGATTTAGTAATTACCTTATTAATGAAAGATTAATATAATTGATATTATAAATATTAAAATAAATGTAAATTGAAACTTTTGATGCCATAAATCAATTTTATAGATTAATATTACATTTTAGGGTATATTAAATGTATTTTTTGTAAGTAATCAAGTTTTTATGACTTTAAAAAAACAAATACTAAATAGTGTCAAAATTGACATAAATGTGTTTTTTAAAAAATATTATTTTATTAAATTATATAATAGTCCTAAAAATATAATGTTTGGCCAAATGACATAGATAATGTTACATATTTCATTAATGAACCACTTGATATTCTCTTGGCATTTTATAGTAACTATATTAACCATGTAGTATAAAAATGCAAGAAGACATCGTAAAAGTTAAACTATTTAACTAAGGATTAAGTCTAAAAGATAAGGTTAATATGGTGAACAAAAAATGTCTAAAACCTATTTTTTGAGAGTTTCTAGACTAAAACCCACCTTATACTAGAAATAAATCCATTTTGAGCTATTATAAATAAATTAATATTTCAAGTGTTTCTTAAAGTGCCCCTCACCTCTCTTATAAAAGGGCACCTCCCTTTATTTTAATTCACACCTCCAAAACCTTTTGGATCGGCCAACCCCTACCCAAATATCCTCCCAATTACCCTAAATCCATTATAGAGTCATTACATTGATTATAAATCCAATCTATAGAGCCTTTTTGTTCAAATTAAAAGGAAGCATCCAAATAAGAGGTAATTATTTTATCATCTCTTTCAAAGTTCTTTTCTTCTTCCACTTACTATTTCATTGTTGTTTCCATAATAAAATAACAAATCCAGTAACTTTTACATAGTAATATGTTATTATAAATATGATAAAACCATATTCATTATTATATCCATCCTATGAATGATAAAGTCACCATATGTGCATACGTAAGACTTACCGTCTCCACGTCGTGATGTAGTTTGTTATTCAACACTTCATTATTTGGATGGGTATAATAATGCGTATAATTGATTTAGATAATAATTATAACATTTTAATGATTATTTATATATAATATACCATCCAATTACATATGATTACACTATCAATAGAATGATATTTTCGCTCGTGAGTACGTACGGCTTACCGTCTCCACGACGCGATGAGATTTTGTTCCCCATCGTAACCATTCAAGAATAATTTTCATTTGATGATTAAAAATAATGAATAAGAACTTAATATAATTCTATATATAAATCAAATACATCATATCCTTAACATACATAACTTACAGAACGAAACATATAAAGTAGAATGAATCATTTAGCACCTGAAATAATGATAATACTGAAAGATTATTTACAAAGAAATTTTAGAGGATCATACATGATATCGAATTTATATATGTCGTTCTGGTATAATTTAATAACAATTATTTAACCATTATACAAGAGGTTAACATACCCTAAACTAATTAAAATTAAAAGTTAAGGTTTAATCTCACAATCTCTTTAGGTTGTTGATGTGTAAGTATCTACCAGGACGTCTTTATCATCCATGTCCATGTTTTCTAAAAATTCTTTCATAAAATGTTTTAATATCATCCTATGGATGTTTAAAGTAATTTTTACCCATGTTTTACTTTTTATAAAAAAATTTGAAAGGAATATTTTGGAAATTTTCTAAACGAGGTACTTTATGTCCTTTTTGTCTAATTAAGGAAATAATGTTTTTTTAACTTATACGGCGTGGGCAGCTATTTTCTGCCATTATATCACCTTACCAGTTTTAAGATTTCTTTACAAGTTTACAATATTATTTTCAAAATAGATGTTTTATTTTAAAATTTCTCAGCTTTTAAATGTTTTAAATTAAAAGGTATATTTTCCTCAAAGAGATTTAATGAATTTATTAAATATTTTTCATCTATGTCAAAATCATTTCTTAGATATTATGCTTGTTGGAAGCTGATTTATTATGATACAATCTTCCATATTGTATTGAACATACTATGATATGTTTAACTATGGATGTTCTATTTTTAAACCATTCATGGTTTACGGTTAAAGTATTAACATTTCATATGCTAGTTTTAATACGAATGTTTATGTTATATTACAACCTTTTCATGTCAGGAATACATTGGATTTAGTAAGTGAAGGGTGGGGCCAGCTATAGCCACTCGATGCATCCTTAGGTATCATGAGACAAACATTTGTCTTGGTACAAGGCCTTTAAAGAATATTTTTGAACGGTCCTAGCACAAGGCCTTGACGTAGTAGTTATTATGTCCAACATTATTCCTTCCCTCGTTATGAATTAGTTATTAAATGTGATTATTCGACTAGTAGAATATCTATGTGCATTTTTATATGGACATTTTTTATTTATTTTTTCCATATTATTTTCATGTTTATGTTTTAAAAGGCTGATGTTTTTATTATACATCTTTCCATAAAATTTTATAGCTTCTTCTGAATTATTTACCCTTACTGAGCATATGAGATCACCCCTTTATTTTGTTTTATTTCCCCAGGATGCCAAGAAGTGTATTTTGATTGATATTAATGGTTAGTATATGGGAATAAAGGAATTCTCAAAGTATTATTTATGTTTTGTTTTGTGTTAGAAAGTGTAATGTATCATTCATGTTTATAATCTATTTCCCAAGACTTCTAAACTGATCAGTCCTTCAGAACTTTATTCCTTAAAATAATGTCAATGTACTAAAATAATACATTAAATCTGGGTAACTAGGTTCAAGGTGTTAAAGTTGGTATTAGATCAATTTTAGTATAAACCTTAGAAACTATATTTATAATAACTCTGATTAGAGAACATTACCCTGAGATAGAATTTGAGGATTAGTATAAAAGAACATCCCAAGATTTTGTTAATATAGATATTATGCGAGTTCCCTAAGAAATATATCCATGTCTTTATACTACAAGTGGACATAGTTCTAGTACAGATATATCTAGGAGTGAAAACTCAGACAAACAGTTTGGGGCTTGACCTGAGGTATCCAAGTACATGAAAACGGGACTTACTGCGCACCAGGTTTGACACTTTAGGGGGATATGCTTTGGATAATTAAAATTTTCTTTACAAACCATTATGATTGATTTATGAGTAAATACTTCCCCAAAGAAAACCTTTTTATGATTATGGATTATATGCATAAACTATTCAATTTATGTTAATTATTTTACAAGTTTAGAATTATGTATTGTGATACATAAACTAATCTAGTGTATTCCACTATTTAGAAATGGAACCTAGTGGAAGGAATGGAAACTGTATCAATGCACATAATACATGTAGAGATTTACCTCATATTCAAGATAATTATAGTGGATCTAGTGATTCAACTGGTGCTAAACAGCTTATAACCATACTAGGACAACTCACCTACATTATGAATAATAACCTTACCCCTATGGAGAACCATGATCCACAACATGGAGGATCAATGTTAGACTGCTTCATGAGGCAACAACCACCAATATTCAATGTGACTACAAATCCATTTGTAGCTGAGGAATGAATAAGTTCCTTAGAGAAAATATTTCTTGCTTTTGGGAGTAGCGAAAGGGGAGAAGTTGTCATTGTAGTTTATCTCCTCTCATAAGATGCATATCAATGGTTTTCATTAATTCTAAACCCAAAGGAGGATGAAGAAGTATCAAATATTGAATGGATAGAGTTTAAGGATATTTTCTTAGAAAAATAATTTCCTCATGAACATCGAGCGGATATGGAAAGGAAATTTCTGAGTCTGAGGAAAAATGAGGATGAGAATGTTGCAAAGTATGAGGCTAACTTTATAAGGTTAGAAAATCATGATACACATTATATAAATAACCCATTAAGTAATGTTGATCGATTATTTGATGGGTTAAAACCATTTCTCTTATGAGCATTAGTCTCACAATCTTTCTCATCATACGAAGATATAGTCTCAGGTGCTATCAGGATAGAAAAGGAATTTTCTAAGTCTTATGAATTTAAAGTGAAGAAAGAGAAGAAGAGAGCTACTAAACACCTTTGAAAAGTAAATAAGGGGAAGAAGGGAAAAGTTGACTTTCCATCCTATAGTAATTGTTGTAAGAAACACCCGGGTACATGCCTAAAGGGGATGGGATTTTGTTACAAGTGTCGATAAAAAGGCCTCCAAGCTCATGATTTCAAGTGGAAGAAAGAGTATATAGATGTTCAATGCTACAATTTTAAATAAATGGGGCATTATGAAAATGAATTTCCTAAGTTTTAATGAAACTTACCTCAGAAAAGTCCAAAGGAGCAATTAAAAGCTTATGTGATCACAACTATTGACGTTGAAGTTCCAAATGATGTGGTGGGAGGTACTTTAATCATTTCCTAAAAATTAGCCAATGATTTATTTTATTCTGGATCATTTCATTCTTTCATATGTTTCCAATTTTCCAATAAAATTAGATATTTCTAATTTGACTTATTAAGGTAGTTATCATTCAATACTCCTAAAAGAAGTATCATAGTAACAATGTTTTGTCAATCAGTTTCTATTATGGAATATAGACGTGCTTTATCTATGATATTATTATCATAACCATGTTTTAATTTTATATAATCCTCAGTATGATTGGATTTTAGAACATGATGTGAATATTTATTGTAAGATTAATGAGGTTACATTTTTTATGATGAAATGGAATCCCATATCATTAGAGCAGAAAAATAACCATCTGATTCTCATCTAGATCCACACCCAGTAGCTATACTAAATTCAATTATTGGGGACAAAGGGAGTGAAATAACTATGGGTGTGGAAAGTAATGTTCAAATAGAATATGTGCCTATTGTGAAATAATATATTGATGTGTTTCCAAAATATTTACCAATACATCCTCCAAAACAAAAAATTTATTTTTTCCATTGACTTAATTCCTAGTTCAAGGCTCATATCAAAGACCCCTTATAGAATGACCACTATGGAATTGGTGGAACTAAAGAAACAACTAGAGGAATTGAGTAATAAAGTATTTATTTTCCCTATGGTTTCTCCATGGAGATCCCCTATTCTTTTTATTAAGAATAAAGATGGATCTATGAGGTTGTACATTGACTATAGGGAGATCAATGTTATAATAATAAAGAACAAGTACCCCTACCTCGCATTGATGATTTATTTGATCATCTTCATAGAGCTCAATATTTTTAAAAGATTGACCTTCGATCTGGATAACATCTATTGTCTGTGACGATGGAATACATTCCAAAGACAACATTTTGAACTAGGTATGGGCATTACGATCTTATAGTAATTCCTTTTGGACTGACTAATGCACCCTCTATTTTCATGGATCTAATAAATAAGGTTTTCAAGGAATATCTTGATGACTTTGTAGATGTATTTATTTATGATATCTTGGTATAATCCAAAATCTATGAAGATCATGAAAATCACTTGCACACTATTCTAAATACTCTTAAAAGAAATGAATTATATGAGAAGTTCAGAAAGTGTGAATTCTGGATTCAGGAGATTTATTTTCTTGGCCATATTGTCTCTAAGTATAGAATATTTTTTGATCTTTAAAAGACAATGGAAATCCAAGAATATCCAGCACCGATGAGTATAATCGAGGTACACAGTTTTATTAGCTTAGTAGGTTACTATCGGCATTTCATCTAGAATTTTTCCTGATTGGATAACCCATTAACCAAGCTCACACATAAATGGTTTAAATTTGTTTGGGAAAAAGAGTGTGAAAAATGTTTTGAATAATTGGAGAGAATATTATTCAAAAAACCTATCTTGACTCTACCATCGAGGAAGGACGGGTTTGTTATTTATAGTGATGGTTAAAAGAAAATACATCGTTGTGTCCTTATTTAGACTAATGGAGTTATTGCCTATATATCATGTCAGTTAAAAATTCATGAAAAAAACTATCACACTGATGATCTTGAGTTAGAAGTTGTAGTCATTGCTCTGAAGATATGGAGACACTATCTCTATGGTGAAAAATGTGAAATATATACTGATCACAAGAGTTTGAAGTATATTTTCTCATAGAAAGAAATCAACATGAGGAAAAGGAGATGAATTAAACTACTCAAGGATTATGATTTCACAATACACTACCACCTGGGGAAGGAAAATAAGTTGGTAGATGCTTTGAGAAGAAATGATCATAGAGTTATAAACAAGATGAGAGTTCAAAGGGGTCCTAGGTTCATGGATATAGTAAATATGAATATGGTAATAATCATAGAAGGTGAACCATCAATAATTTTTCAAATGGTTCCCAAACCAACTTTACTAGAAATGATAAAAATTTCTCAAAATGATGATAAAGAGTTTCAAAATAAAATTAAAGCTTTGAATGATGGAAAATTGATTAACCTCATATATGGATATGGAATTTTTAAATTTGGGAAGAGGGTTTTTGTTCCCGATATACCTAATATGAAAAGGGAATTTTTGGATGATGCTCATATATCTAATTTCTATATACACCCTAGTAACACTAATATGAATAGATATTTGAAGGAACATTTTTGGTGGGACAACATGAAGAGAGATATTGCTGATTATGTGTCAAGATGTATGGTTTTTCAATAGGTGAAGGTTGGAAGACAACATCCTAGAGGATTTATTCAACATCTTCCTATACCTTAGTGTAAATGGGATGATATTATGATGGACTATGTCATATGCATGCCAAAGACTCCTAGAAGGAATGATGTAACATGGGTCATTGTTGATCATCTTTCCAAGTCAGCACATTTTCTTGCTATAAGAGAAGATTTACCACTTGATCATTTATCTAGACTATATATTAATGAAGTTATAAGACTTCATGGTGTACCCCTATGGATTGTTTCTTATCTTGATCCCCATTTTACATCAATATTCTAGAAAAGTCTTCAGAAATCCCTAGATACTGAACTTTTTTTGAGCACTTCCTACCACCATAAAACCATTGGAAAATCAGAACATACCTTTAAAACTTTATAAGACATGTTAAGATCTTTCTCACTTGACTTTGAAGGTATGTGGGATCATTATTTACCTCTGGTATAATTTTCCAATAACAATAGCTTCCATACAAGTATTCAAATGACACCATATGAAGTGTTGTATGGAAAGAGATGTCTCACAAAAACTTGTTAGAATGATGTTGGTGAAAGAAAACTCATAGGCCCAAAACATGTTGAGGAAACAATGGAAAATGTGAAGAATATCCAAACCCACATCAAAGTAGATCAAAGTAGGAAAAAGATCTATGATGATAACCAAATGAAGGACTTGGAATTTCAAGTAGGAGATCATGTTTTCTTGATGGTATCACCATGGATGGGTGTTATATGATTTAGTAAGAATGGTAAATTAAGTCCCAGGTACATCAGACCTTTTGAAATTCTAGAATGAATTAGAGTTGTAGCTTACCATTTGGCAATGCCGACAAGTCTCTCCAAATGTCATGATGTTTTCCACATATCACTGTTGAGAAAATAAATGCCAGACCCAACACATGTACTCACCTATAATGAAATAGAACTGGAACCTGATATTTCTTATTATTAAGAGATTATCAATATTCTTGATATCGTTGAGCAAGTGTTAAGAAAAAATATATCTCGTCTGGTAAAAGTTCTTTGGAGAAACCATAAAATGGAAGAGGCAACATGGGAACCTAAGGAACTTATGATGAAGAACCACCCAAATCTTTTTATCCAATAATATTATAGAATTTTTTAGTAAGAAATTATTTGAATGAGGGAAGAATGTAACACCTCAATATTTCATGGTACATTTCTCTTTGAATAATACAATATCTTGCGTTGTATGCAACTTCGAGTTCTAGCACACCACGACCAATCAAAATAGCCGTTTTAAAAGTTGTTATAAATAGTGATACCCACTTTTTGAAATTTTATAAATTTTATTTTTCAAAATGGATTTTGTTTTTGGATTCAGAATATCAAAATTATTTTAGGGTGAATTTTTTGTATTTTTCTAAAAACATTCAATTTTTGATGAATAGTGAAAAACACTGCGTTATTGTTTAAAACTGACGTTTTATTTAAATAATTATTATTAAATTAAATTTATTTTAAAGTAAAAATAAATAAATAATACCTAAATTGGTCCAATGTAATTCATTGGAGTCATTTTATAATAATATTTGATATATAAAATTTTATTGAACTTTTTAACGTCTTTTACCCACCTTCTAGGAACATTTTCAAATTTGTATAAAACATAATTTTTCCGCTTCTCTGAATTGAATTTCAAAATTTTGACAACACAGATTTCACCATTAAGTAAAATTTGGTTCATTAGTATGAAAATAATTTTTTGTGAATCGTAACTTTTAAATTTTATTTACCACGGTTAAAAGTAAATAAGGTAATTAAAAGTATAAATAATATTATAATAATATAAAATTACCCCAACGCATGTCCTAATTCTACTGGATAAGTGTATTTAGACCAAAATAAGCCTTAGTACAAAAATATGATTATTTTTTTCAACAAGTATTAGATTAGGACATTTATAATATTTTATATAAAGAAGTGTTAAAAGTGTTAAATTCAAATTTTATTAACTGAACCATTTTTAATATATGGTTATACATAATATAAATTCAACTATAAATATTCTTTAGAAAGGTAAAAATATTTCCTAAATCATGCTATTTTATTTATAATTTTGAGACATTAAAAAATTAAATTTATTTATGACACAATGATGATGCACTAATTAACTTATTAATGAAATTTTTAAATAATTTATATTATAAATATTAAAATAAATTTAAATTGAAACTTTTTATGAAATACAAAAATTTTATATGTGAATATGAAATTTAATTGTAGATTAAATGTATTTTCTTCAAATAAATCAAGTTGTGATGACTTTAACAAAAAACGAATACTAAATGGTTTCAAAATTGACATAAATGAGTTTTTTAAAAAAAAGACCATTTTATTAAATTATTTAATAGTCTTAAAAATATAAGGTTCAGATAAATGTCTTAGATAATGTTAAATATGTCATTAACAACCCACTTTAGGTTCTCTAGTAATTTTATAGTAAATATATTAACCATGTAGTATAAAAATACGAGAAGACATCGTAAAAGTTAAACTATTTATCTAAGGGTAAAGTCTAAAAGATACAGTTAATATGGTGACCTAAACATGTCGAAAACCTATTTTCTGAGCATATTTATACCCATACCTACCTTATACTCTAAATAAATGAATTTTTAGCTATTATAAACCGAAAATAATTTTATAATAAATTAATATTTCAATATTTTCCTAAAGTTCCACTCACCTCTCTTATAAAAGGGCATCTCCTTTTCTTTTAATTTACACCCCCAAAGCCTTTCGGATCTGCCAAAACCTACCCATATATGCTCCCAACATCCCTAAATTCATTCTAGAGGCCTTATTTGGATCATAAATCCAACATATGGAGCTCTTTTGTTCAAATCAAAAGGAAGCGCCCGAAGAAGAGATAATTATTTTGTCACCTCTTTCAAAGTTCTTTTCTTCTTCCCATTCCTCTTTCTTTTTTGTTTCCATAATAATATAATAAATATATTACCTTATATATACTAATATATTATTATAAATATGTAAAACCATATTCATTATACTATCCATCTTATGAATGACAAAGTCACCATACGTGCGTACGTATGACTTACCTTCTCCATGTCGTGGTGTAGTTTGTAATTCAACACTTCATTATTTGGATGGGTATAATAATGAGAATAATTGATGTAAATAATAAATATAAAATTTTAATTATTCTCTATATATAATATTCCATCCAACTACATATGATTTCACCATCAATAGAATGATATTTTTGCTCATGCGAACATACGTCTTACTGTCTCCACGACGCGATGAGATTTCGTTCCCCATTGTAACCATTCAAGAATAATTTTCATTTCATGATTAAAAAAATGTCTAATAACTTAATATAATTTGGGATATTAATCAAATAAATCATTTCTATAACAAATATGACTTACATATTGAACCATATCAAGGAAAATGAGTCAGTTAACACCTGAAACAATGATAATACTGAAATATTATTAACAAAGCAATATTAGAGGATCATATATGATATCATATATGATATCATATTTATGTATGTGGTTCTGGTATAATTTAATAACAATTATCTAACCATTATACAAGAGGTTAATGTACCCTCAACTAAATAAAATTACAATATAAGGGTTAATCTCACAATCTCATTATTATTCGAGGTTGTTGATGTGTAAGTATCTACCAAGACATCTTTATCATCCATGACCATGTTTTCTAAAAAAAAATCATAAATGTTTTTACTATAGTAATATGGATGTTTAAATTCATTTTTACCCATGTTTGACTTTTTATAAAATGTTTTGAAAGGAATATTTTGGTCATTTTCCAAATGAGGTACTTTATAACTTTTCGACAAATTAAAGAAAGAATGTTTTTGAACTTATATGGCACGAGTGACTGTTTTATGTTGTTATGTCGCCTTATCATTTTTAAGCTACCCTTACAATTTTACAAGGTTATTTTCAAATGAAATGTTTTATTTTAAAATTTCACAAATTTTAAATGTTTTAATGCAAAAGGTATATTTTCCTCAAAGATATTTAATGAATTTATTTAATTATTTTCATCTATGTCAATGTCCTTTCTTGGATATTATTCTTATTTGAAGTTGATTTATTATGATACAATCTTCCATATTGAATTGAAGGTATGTGATAAGTTTGACTGTGGATGTGCTATTTTTATACCATTCATGGTTTATGGTTATTGTATTGACATTTCGTATGCTAGTTTTAATATGAATGTTTACGTTATGTTTTAAAATTTTCATGTGAGGAATGCATTGGACTTTGTCAGTGATGGGTGGGTCCCACTATAGCCCCTCGATGCATCGGTAGGTCTCATGAGACAAACTAGTGTCTTGGAAAAAGGCCTTGATAGAATATTTGTGAATGGTCTTGGCATAAGGCCTTCACGTAGTAGTTATTATGTCTGACATTATGAATTCCCTCATTATGAAATTAGTTATTACATGTTATTATTCGACAATTAGAATATCCATGTGCATGTTTATATGGAAATTTTTAAGTTATTTTTTCCATATTATGTTCAAGTTTATATTTTAATAGGGTGTTATTTTTATTATACATCTTACCTTAAAATTTATAGCTTCTGCTAAATTATTTACCCTTTCTGAGCATCTGAGCTCACCCCTTTCTTTTGTTTTATTTTCTCAGGATGCCAAGAAGTGTATTATGATTGATATGTAGGGTTAAGAAAGCGGAATAATGGCATTCTCAAGGGATTATTTATGCTGTGTTTTATGTTAGAAAGTGTAATGTATCGTTCATGTGTGTAATATATTTTCCAAGACTACTAAATTGATTGGTCATTTGGGACTTGATTCCCTATAATCAAGTCAATGTACAAAAATAATGCATTGGCTATAGATAACTATGGTCGGGGCATTATAGAAAACTTGTGATGTAATCCATATGAAAGAAAGGGGTGAAAAGTGTTTCCCATTGTATTCAAGGAAATAAAATGATAGAAATAATAGGAACTTATAAAACTTTCCAATATAATTCAGATGATGCTAAAAATGATCCTAAAAGTTCTTAGAGTCGTGATGATGTAATTCTTACAAGAAAAAGTTTTCAGAAGAAGGAAGTTCCTAAAGTCAAAGCATTTCAGCCTCATATTATTGGTATAAGAACATCAGACTCATAATCCTTTGATGACTGGGAAGGTTTATTGGAAATGTAACAAGATAAAGATACCAGTTTTCATTCATAAAAATAAGTCAAAATATTTAAATCTTTGACGAAATAAGTTGATGTGAATCAATTTTTAGAAAAGAAAAAAAATTGTTACTGTTGAAAGTTATTGATACTAGTCCATATGACGTAGTGGACATCAATAATTAGAGGATGAATTTATTTCATTGGGGAATTATTCAGACTATTTAAAATAAAAGAGGAATTTTGATGTTTTTGAGACTGATGTAGTACATGAAAGTAAGAGACCGATCAATAACGTAGTCAACCATATTCATCAAGATGAATTGAAAAAAATTCAAGCAGGTAAAGAAAAATAAGAAATATGATATATGTTTTTCAATTGGATCAATAAAATTAGACTATATATGACACCGATAAAATAAATCATATGCTGAGATCTATCGGACACAAGATCATTGATCTGAATATAATAATAAAAGAAGAAATGTTTCAAGAAGTATCAACAGTGTTTGTCAAGGGGAGATTGAATTTTGAAGAGTTGATTAGAATTATTTTGTTTGAATACTTTTTGTTTCCATTAGTTGGTACGAAGCATCATAATAAGAAGACATCTGTTTTTCATATGTTTCTTTTTATCAATTGGTGTGGATAAATGTAATGAAAAAACTACAGCTACAAATATGTCTTCATCATTTTCAGCATCTCGAAATGGGGA
The DNA here is from genome assembly GCA_963277665.1 of Viscum album. NCBI lineage: Eukaryota > Viridiplantae > Streptophyta > Magnoliopsida > Santalales > Viscaceae > Viscum > Viscum album. The sequence goes on along the minus strand of OY728166.1, from coordinate 1,241,210,073 downwards.
ATCAAAATCAGACTGAAGATTTTTAAGAAAGTATAAAATGAGATATTTTTTTTAAGATTTGAGAAGGTACGATATGATTAAAGAAGTTCTAAATAATTCAAAGATTCACCAAAAATTCAAGAGAATTTTAAGATTCATGAAATTTGGTTGATCCAAAAAGGTTTTTAGAATCCTAAAAAAACATATTTGGGTTACCTATAAATAGTGGAAGTACTTTTTACTTTATGAAATGATTGTAATAAAAAATGAGAGGGAGAATATCTAAAGTTATAGGGAGAATAATTTTTCATATTTTTCTTACCTGAGTAATTTTTTTAGATAGAGGGAGGACAGGAGTAGAGACAAGATCGTAATCAGAGTTTTAATACTAGACAGAGAAATCAGATTGGGATTTTCGAACTGAAGAGGAATTAGTTTAGAATTTTTTTAGTAATATTTTGGGAGAATTATATTTCTTTATTGAGTAATCATATTGGGTAATCGGACTGGGAAATCAGACGGAGTGTCATTACAAAGTCTGTAAGTAGTTCTTTCCTATTGCTGGGTAAGAAAGTGAAGAATTGTTTTGAATGTCTTATTTATGAAAGCTGATCAATCAACACCATTACATGTTTGTTACACAAATTGTATTACATAATTTCATTCCACATGATGTGCATGAACTTTTGTATTGAACATAGTGGTAGATGAGTGTGTGGTAATATCCTACTCATTGTATTCACACAAAAGTATTATTTTCTAGTGGATTTTGTGGTATTGGATTGATTACAAACCATACCCAGGATATAGCTACTCTTATTGAGTAATGAAACTTATAAATTCTTATATTCCTATGAATGTTTTATTGTTTTGTTTTCAATAAGGTAAAAAATCTTTAATAAAAGGTGAATTTTGTTACAAAATAACGAAAGTTTAAAAGAAAAATATATCACTCATTCACCCCTCCCCCTCTCAGTGATACTTGGATCCTAGATGGGCACTTTAAAGTTGCATTAGAATGAAGGTTACCTTTGTATAATCTTTGATAAATTTCATGAAGAAAATTTATGATGTAGAATCTATGTTTTATAGAAATTAAGGTTATTGTATTCTTCGATGGAAAGAACTACCATATCTATAAATATATAATGTTTCATTATATTTTGTCTCTTGGTTATGATGTTCATGAAGCTGCAATAGATGGATATCATCTTATTGATGAAAAATTACCTATCACATCTTTTGATAAGAAGAATATTGATAATTATGGAAGAGCTAAGAATTATTTACTCTCATCACTTTTAAAAAGTGAGTTTATAAGAGTGAAGGGTGTTTCCACTACCAAATATATCTAGGATAAGGTGAAGAATATTTATAAAGGAAATTCATAAGTTAAGAAGGTAAAGTTACAAATCTGGAGGCTGAAATATAAATATCTGAAAATGGGTGAGTATAAATCTTTTGTTGACTTCTTTACCAGGTTTAATGATATTGTAAGCACCATCAAATGTCTTGGTGGAAAATTGGAAGATTATAATCTTATTGAAAAGATCTTGATAATTCTTCCTAGAATTTTTTCATTCAATGTTTCCTCATTAGAAGATAGAGATCCTAAAACTTTATCATTGTATGATCTTCATAGTACTTTCATTACTTATGAAATGAGAAGGAATAAAGTTATGAAAGGAAAAAAATTATTGATAAATTTTCTTCAAGGCTACTAAGAAGCGAAAGTATAAGAAGGTTCATAAAGAAGAATTATTATTTATTCTGATTCTTAAATTGAGGTATGTAAAAATCTAGATGAAATTTTATACTTGTTTTCAAAAAATGTGAAAAAGGTAAAGGAAATTATAAATGGTAACTCCCCATAAAATACTTTTAATGTGGATTCATTGGGCACTTTTTGACCAACCATACTCAAAGAAATAAATAAGGGGATAGTGATGAAGATGATAGAATGTATAGGATACCCTAGAATAAAATGGGTCATAAAGATAAATATTATTTCAAATGCAAACATAAAAAATATTCAAACCCAAAAGAAGAAGTTTCTTATCTAAAGATGATGAATATGAAGATTGTGAGGTTGAATCAAAAAAAATCTATTGATAAGGTTAGTGAAAATTCTTTTATTTCAACAATGAATAATTAATATTTCAGAAGCAGTAGTTCTAAATAAGAAGAAACTAGATTATAATTTCATCTTAAAGAATAATTTAAAGAATGTATAAAAAAATTGGGATACTTGAAAAAGAAATAGGGAAGTTGAAAATTGAAAATTATTCATAAAAAAATCAACAATGTTTTCCTAATTAGAAATTAAAGTTTCTGGAAGAAATTTATAAATTGAATAAATATATTGAGAAAGAAAAGAATCATAATGAATATCTAGAGGTAAAGTTGAAGGAAAAAAAGAAGAATAGTTGGAGCATGTCCAATAAAAACTTTCTAAAGGTGAGTAGAGGGTTACAAGTTTCAATAATTATATCTTTGAAGTTGTTGAAAGATCTAGAAATGGCAAACCAGAGAAGGATCAAAATTTACCTTCAATTTTTTAGAAAAAAGTTAAAATTATTCCTGATAAGAAGAATTCTAGGAAATTTATGCATGTGGAAAAAACCTAAAATGTGGAGAAGTATAAAGTTTATAAAAACTTTCAGTCAAAAAACTTTTCTATTACTTCTTGTTCTAATAAAGTTAAAAAGAAAACTATGTTGAAAAATAAGATTTTTGTTGATAGCAGTAAGTTTGGTGGTCAACAAAGTTCTGAAAATAAAAATAAGAAGGTTTCTGAGAAACATACTCACAAATCTAATCAGTATGGAAGTTTCAGAGGAAAATATTCTTTCTATAGAAACTATTGGTATTATGGTGGATTCAAACATATGTAAAATATGAATTGGTTTAATCAACAACATTATAACTATTACACAAACTACAGAAGTCAAAATTTAAAGGGGATTAAATATCCCCAAAGGAAAGAAGTCTGGGAAGTATGTTCATAATAAACCTGAAATGGTTGGTGTGAAGGTTGAAAAAACATTCCAACCTATGGAAAATATTTGTGAAAGATGTTAAAAACATAGACACATTTAAAAATGATGTCTTTTTTTGATACTAGTACAAAAAAAGTTTCCTAATAATTATTAGAATCTTTATGAGAATAAATACAAAGGTAAATAAAAATCTCTTATTTTTGAAACCACTCTGAAATATATAAAATGAGAACATACTGAGATCTTGGTAAGTGGTTGTTATCTTCATATGATAGGATACTTAATGTTATTGAATAATGTGAAATATTTCAAATAAGGAATAGTGACATTTGAAAATGATGAATCTCTCATAATTAAAGGTGTTGGGTTACACATAATTGGGAAAGAAAAGTTGAAGTCCAAGAAATATTTGTATGTTGATGGGTTGAACCTTAACTTTCAAAGTGTTCCACAACTTTGTGATGAAGGGAAAAAAGTCATTTTTAAAAAATATGATTTTTTTGTTAAAAATGAGGAATATGGAAAGATAGTTACAAGAGACTAATTTACAAATGGGAACTTGTCCCAATTTGGTGAAATAAAATAATCTTGTTTCATAGGTATGGTGGAAGAGAATCAGTTCTGGCATAAAAGGTTGGGGCACATGTTTTAGAGAAAAATTATAAATTTATCTAAGAAATACAATGTCTGTGAAATTCTTAATATGTTGAGAATGATAGTTTTGTGTTGCACTATTTTTTATAAGGGAAAAATTACATACTCATTGTATAATAAACATGATATTTTTTCAAAGGAACCCATGGAACTTATTCATGATGATATCAATGGTCCAATGAGAGAAATAAAAACTAATATATATAAGTACTTCATCACTTTAATTGATGAATTTTCTCGCATTAATTGTGTTGTTTATATGATACATAAGTTAGATACTATGAAATTTTTTAAATGTTTCATGAGGAAATATGATAAGGAATGTGATTATTCAATGAAGACATTGAGAACAGATAATGGTGGTGAGTAAAAAAATAATTTAAAAGTTATCTTGATAATTATATAATTTGGAATGAGTTCAGTATACCCTACAATCTTAAAAAAAATGTTGCTGGTGAAATAAATAATATAAGCTTGTTGGAAATGGGAGAACTGTTTTACTTGAGCATGGTCTCTCTCATTACTTTTGGATGCAATCCATGAGTAGTGTTGTGAATATTCAAAACTGGAATTTTTATAGACCAAGTTCATATATGACTCCATATTAAATGTTTTATGAAAAAAAATCCAAGTTTAAACCAGTTAATAATTTTTTGGAGTCTATGTGTCATAAAAAGGAAAGGTAGAAACCTTGAAAAAATTTAATAGAGAGGTGAAGATGGATTTTTTCTTGGATACAAATTGGAAAGAAGAAGATACAGATGTTTCAAAAAAGAATTGGGAAGATTAGTTGACTCAGTCGATTTGAAACATATTGAAAAGATAGAGGAATATGTTCTACAATATTACCATAATAAGGAAGTAGAACAAGACAAAAATATATTTTGTTAAAAAAATATGATAAGAGTGCTGAAAATGTTAATCCAACTCAGGAAGAAGAATCAGACTCATTTATTTCAAGTAATGAGGAAGAATCTCAAAAATCTCATCCAAGGTCGAGTAAGAATGTGGAATCTCAAAACATTATTGGTGATCAATAACAAAAGGTTAAAACAATAAGAGCTTCAAAAGATGTTATGTATATTTCCTTGTATTCAAAATTTGACTCCAAAGATGTTAATGAAGAATTTGAGCATCCAGAATGGGTTCAGGCAATGAATGAAGATCTGGATCTGATAGAAAAGAATAATACTTGGTAACTCATACCTGAGCCAGATAAAAAAATGGTATTGGTACAAAATGAGATTTTCAGAACAAGTTTAATGAATATGGTGAATTAAAAAAATAAAGAAATATTAGTGTGAAAAGATTACTTGTGGATTGAAGGCATTAATATTCATGATATTTTTTCTATGGTGGAAAGATTAGAAACAATCAGAATTTTTCTTGAAATTACTGCACAATGAGGTTAGAATTGTTTTTTATATGGATGTGAAATATTAATTTTTGAATGGTGATCTTGAGGAAGATGTTTATATTGAACAACCATGTGGATTTATTATTGGGAAAGATGAAATTTTTGTGTGCAAGTTGAAGAAATACTTATATGGGATAAAGAAATCTCTAAGGGAATGGTATTCTAAATTGGATACTTACTTGAGGAAGATGAATTTTAAGAAAGTAAGGGTTGATAACAATATTTACATAAAATAATATTAGGAGTTTTACCTCATTTTAATTGTTTATTTTGATGACATTATGCTTGTTGGGAATGATGAAAGAACTTCTGAGAGATTTTCTAAAGAAATGAAAAAGTTGTTTGAGATGTCAATGCTGGGTGAAATGTTATACTTTCTTGGTTTAAAAATTTCAAAAAAGAAGAAATACATTTTTCTTTCCCAAGAAAAATATGTTAAATTTCTTCTTAAGAGGCTCGACATAGAAAATTTGAAACCAGTATCCACATATATTTTAGTGGAAACCGAGTTTTCTAAAGATGGAAAAGTCAAGGATGTTGACTCTAAAGAGTTTTGAAAGCTAATTGGATGTTTTCTATATTTAACTACCTCAAGACCCAAAATTTTTTATTTTGTTACCTCATGTTCAAGATTTCAAATTTATCCAAAATAATCAAAATTGATTGGATAGAAAAATAATTCTCAGATATATAAAATTCATAGAAAATCAGAATTAGGTATGATATCTCAGAAATTATTGATTGTTTGGGAATTCAGATGCTGAATAGGCAGGAAATGTTGATGATAGAAGATTCAAATTTTTTGGAGTTTCATTTATGGGAAAATATTTTATTGGTAGGAATAAAAAGAAACAAAATTCAGAAGCTTTTAGCACGACTAAATTCGAGTATGTTGTTTCCACTAAATATGTTACTAAACTTATATAGATAAATACTCAGTTGGAATATTTACCTATCGAAATTAAGTTACCCTTAATTTTGGGTTATAATAACTAAATTGAAATCAACATTACAAGGAATATGTCACAACATTATCATTAAAAACATATTGATATAAAATATCATTTCATCAAAGATCATGTGGTTAAGAATAAATTGAAGCTGAATTATGTTCCTACACAGGAACAAGTTGTTGAAATTTTCACAAAAACCTTTACCGAAGGAAGATTTTTATAAATTGAGGTTGAACATGGGTGTCCAACCTCTTTCTCATCAAGGTTAAAGTATGTGTTTTTTCATATAGTATTTGGATAGTGTTATCAACGGGAGAATTTTTTCATAAATCTATCTATTGAATATGTTCTAATCATTTTAAGTAATAATATAAAAATGGGGAGTTTTGGGTAATGTGTGATCTCAGAATATGATTATGTGAACTATTATAAGTTTTTTTAGAGTAGTTGTAGGAAACTTTTGATTTCAAGAAAGATAAATAAGTGAAGAAATTTGTAAATAAAAACTGATGAATTTTGAAGATTTTTCTTGAGTCACTACTTTTGGATAGTATGGTATTGCAGTTAATAATTATTATTTCATACAATGAGTTATCTCACATAGGCTTAGAATTTTTGATAAGTAATATATATATTAATGTTACAAATTTTTTTGATTTATGAAAATTGGTTGAAAAAAATACAAAGGGGGTATTTTTGGGATCAAGTTGGTTGGAGAAGGATTTTAGAAGTTATAATAAGTTTCTAAAGAAAGTGTTGCAAGTTTTTTTCAATGAAAAGAAATAAATTATCTTTGTAATAGTTGATAATTAGACTGACCATCATATGTAGGAAATCAGACTCAAAATTATTAAGATAGTCCATTGTATTGGGGTAATATTTTATGGAATAAAAGTTTCATTGGAATCACCTCGGGTCTAGAATGAAAGGAATATCATAATGAGAAGTTTCATCAAATTCTTCTTGGATCTGATGAAAATTCGATGATGCTTAACTATTTTATAATTCAAAAAAGTCATAAGTTATCTAAAAACTTATGATTCAAGCCTTATTAAAGAAAGAGGAGAATGATTGATTCCCATCATATTCTAGGAAATGAAATTCTAGAAAGAATGAGATGTTAAAATACTTCCTAGTTTAAGTTATATAATGTTGAATATGATCCAAAAAGTTATTAAATTCATGAGGAGTCCATCCTTATAAGAAGAAGTTTTTGGAAAAAGGATATTTATGATGTTGAAGCTTCCCGATCATATTTTATCATAATGAAAACATCATACTCAGAATTTTTTTATGGATAGGAAAGTTTTTTGGAAATGTAAAAATATGAAGATGTTGATTTTTAGTCAGACCAATAAGTCAAAATATTTAAATCTTCAAATAATTAAGTTGATGTGAATCATTTTCAGAAAATACACAAAGTTTATAAAGTTGTATGCTTCTGATACAAGTCTATAGGATGTTTTGTGACACTGATCATTGAAGTTATAATTTCTTTCATTGGGGAATTTTTGGGACCAATGAAAAGGAAATAGGAATTTGGATGTTTTTTAGAACGATGTAGGTGAATAAATTTAGAGACTGGTAAATAATTTAGTCAACCATTTTCATCAATATGAATTATTAATCATTTTTCACGTGGATAAAAAACGTTCTCTAAAATATGTTTCTCAATTTGATTAAGAAAATTGTACAAGATCTGACACTGGTAAAATTCATTGATTACTGAGATCCATTGGATGTAGGATCATCATTCATAAGATAAGAAGAAAAGAATATTTTTTTCAAGTAGTCTCAAAAAAAAATTCATGGGGAGCTTGATGTTTGAAGAGTTGAGAATAAGTGTTTTATTTTAAGAGTTTTTGTTTCTATCTGTTGGGACAAAGCATTATGATAAGAATACATGTGTTTTAATATTTTTCTTTTTATCAATTTTTGTAGAGATATGTAATGAAAACCCTATAGCTAAACATATGTATTCGTCATTTTTTAGTGGATCAGAATGTGGAATCAGAATAATACTGAATATTTATAAGAAATTATGAAGAAAGATGAAGTTTTTTTATGATTATTGGAGGTACGAGAAGAGTTAAGAAGCACTGAATAACTCAAAGATGCACTCAAAATTCAATTGAATTTGAATATTTTGGACTTTTGGTTGAGTGGGAAAGGTTTTCAAAATCCCACCGAAACCGTATTTGGGTTTCCTATAAATAGTGTAAGTACTTTGAACTTTCTGGAATGGATGTACTGAAAAAGAATATATATAAGCTCTGAATTTTTAAGGAGAAGAATTTTCCAAATTGTACTTACATAAAGAATATTTCTGTAAATAAGAAGGAAAGGAGATGAAAAAATATTGTAATTAGCGTTTCCAAACAGGATTGATCAATCAGACTGGGATTTTCGAACTGATAAAGAAGTAGTTGAGAATTGTTTCAGTGGTATTCTGACATTATTATTTTTCCATATTAACAAATCGGACTGGAGAATAAGACTGGGAAATAAGACTAAGTGTCATTATGAATTCCAAAATAAGTATTTTCCTACTGCTGGGAAATAAAGTGAAGAATTGTTTTTAAGATCTTATTTTTGAATGTTTATCAAGAAGCATTCTAACATGTTTGTTACACAAATTTTATTACATCATTTTATGCTACTTGAAAAACATGAACTATTTTATTTAACATTGTGTTACACGAATGTATGGTAATATCTTACTCATTTTATAAACACAGAAGGATTTTTTTCTAGTGTATTGCATGGTATTGTATTTATTCCAAACCATACCAACAACGTTGATACCCTTATTGAGTAGTGAACCTTGTAAATTCTTATGTTCCTATAGATGTGTGATTCTTTTGTTTTTAGTAAGGTAAAAACTCTTTAATAGGAGGAAACTTTTGTTTCTAAATAAAGGAAACATAAAATAAAAATAAATCATTGATTCACCCCTCCCTCTATTAGTGATACTCAGATCCTGACTAGGCACTTTCAGAGAAATTGAAAGTTTTAGACCTCAAAATACAGAGGAGTCACTATAGGGCTAGGAGATATGAGATGAAAGGAAAAAAGAGAGATGTATTTTTCAAAGTTGTAATGGATGGTTGACCTTCCATATATAAATAAGAAGTTCCACTACCCCTTGCGAAGGAGGAGGTGCTGATAGGGGGAACTATCATCACCGCCACCTAGGGAATTTCCATCACAGGATGGGATGAGGTCCCCATCATACAATAATCACAATAAATCATTATAGTGAAATTTATATGGAGAATAATGTAATCATGCATAATATTTCATTAGTTAGAACACCATAATAAAATGAGGTTATTGAATGGCACACCTAAATAGTTAATTATATGGAAATGATGTTACATATTGAGAGTATAATTCCCCATCATTATTAGAAGGAAGTGGTGGAAGTAGTTATTTATTTATAAAAATAGTATTTTATATGTTTAAGATAGGATGATATAACTTATAAAATGATTCATGGTAATAATTCAACATATAAACAATTTAGGGTGTTTAAAAGAAGTGTTATATCCCAAATAAATAAGTAAATCAAAAAATATGGTGATGTGGCTGATAAGGGATTTTGTTTCGGATGCTCAATAGATATTAAATCACATAAATGGATAAAAATGAAATTGAAAAAATATATACAGAGAGATACATTTTGTGAATGTGACTAATGAAAAGGATGGTAGAAATTTTGGGAACTCTGATTTTAATGAAAATTGAGATGTTGACAAAAATTAGAGTGGTCTAAATAATTCATCACATTAAAAATATTTTAATACTAAAATAAAATAATCATGTATTTCTGAAGAGACACAATAATTGACCCATAGTATAAATTAAAGAGTCGCGGTTGATGAATAGAATATCAATATTGAGAATTGTACCCTAAAATAGACATGGATAATGAGGTGTGTACAGCTCACTAATATTTTAGAGAGCATGGAGTCATTATACTTGAATAAATAGTGAAGTATAAATCATGGTTTAAGGATAGAATGGGATAATTGGATTAAATTAATAAAAATACGAAATGGATGATTTTTAAAAGGGTTGATGATAAAAAAAATCGGTGCAAATTGGGTGATAAAAAAATGTTGAACTTAGGAAGGTGATATGGGAAAAGGTTAGATTGGTGTACAAGGGATATGTAACAATCATTGATTATACTATGAATTTTTCCCTTAAATAAATATTGTATTTAATATATTTTTTCACAAGAAACACCAAACAAAGATGATCCACAATACTTTTTATTGAGGCTAAATGTTCAAATTCATGATAAATATTAAACAATTACGAGAATACAGACTAAAAATAGTAAATAATATTATAGGAGGAATAAAACCACCTGTAAATAAAAATAAAATGAATATAGATTTTTTTCCTATTGGTTTTTCATGATGATCACAACCCCAATTTCAACTATAAAAATAAGGTAAAGAATTAGAAATATAATTTACATGTTGAAAGATAATTATATAAGTAGAATGAATGATTTTAGTAATGTATATAAGGTTATATATAGGTATTAAATTTGACTGTTATATATTTGGTCCCTATAAATATATGTGTTTGATACATGGTTGTAAATAAAATGTTCATTTGATATATGGTTATTTGGTATGTTGTGTATTTGATGATAAAATATTTCACAAAAAATAAATAATTCTACAATTTATAAAATGATAACATTTAATTAAAATATATTAATACAAAAATATATTTTAATGTATTGGATGTTAATATTATAATTATTCTTCTTAAATAATGATTTTATAAATTTATAAAATTAAGATAAATGTTTTAATATAATTTGATTAAAATAGTAAATGGTTAGATGATGAATTACTAATTTTAATGGGAATAGAGTAAAATTATTTAATGATAAAAATTGATATCTTTTATTGAATAGTTGTTAAATTATTTTATATTTCAATATTGAATAATTATTTTAATCATTTATAAATGATGAATCAATTTTTTTTAATTTATAAAAAATATATATTAATAGTTATTTAATTAATAATTTATATTAAATAAGATTAAGTATAATTTTTAAAAGTCATTTAATAATAAAAACAGTGTTTTTATATAAATTTTATTTAAATTAAAAGTTTATATTAACATATTTAGAAACTAAATTGGATTGAAAATAGTCCCAATTTTTATCATCACTTTAATATTAGGTAAATAAGTCAATTTCCTTTTTCATAAAATTTATTATCAAGGTAAAATCAATAATGTTACCATAGTAAAAGTATAATAAGGAAAAAGTTATAAACTATGTGGTAGAGATATAAAATATCAGAGAAAATTATCTATAGATTATTTGGTTGAGGGTATGTCTGTCCCATCTCAATTATTGTTCACATTTTGTCAACTTCAATTTTAAAATGAAAACTTTATACATTAAGGAATGAATATTTATAGAAAATCCCATAAAAACTCACATATAAAATGAAACCTCATCAACCTATCTCAAACCACTCAAACCAATCATTTATATCTTGAATAATTTCCCATTATCACTCTCCCAAGTACTTATTAGTTATTTGGTAGCTTATGGTTCCATGAAGGGATCCCAAACCCACCATTCCAAAGAAACTGGTGTCGAGAAGGAACAAATTCATTATGTAAGTTCCTAATTATTATTTTTCTTTTTCAATTACCTTATGATTTCTAATATTTAAAAATAACACCCCCTACTATAATGAAATCCTTTTAATTTCTTTGGGTAATAATATTGTATAATGCTCAAATTTTTATGAGACTCATTTCCTTTCCACAAGTAATGAAATGATGATAAGATGATTTTTTTTATGGTTTTGGTGAACTAATATGTTTGGTTTCATTATGGGATCTATGGTAATGAAAATATATATGCATCCAATTCATTGGGTAATGATTTATATCTCATGAGATAACTATGGGAAATGAGTTGATGTGATCAATATGATATAGTAAACATGTAGGGATGCCTGATCCATTATGGGAAGCTAGTAGGGATGAATGATCCACTATGGAAAATAAGTGGTGATGCCTAATCTACTATGATATGGGGAACATGGTTTGATTGTTGAAGCACTACGATTTTATGGTCTCTGTAGTTTTCATTGACATATAAAATGGTTTTTATGCTTATGATAGTGCCACACTTTTATGAAATTTTTTATGATTAAAATTATAACTTGGGTTTCATGATTTATTTATGAAGATTACCCACTCTTATGATTCATGTCTTCTCAAAAGATAATGTTTTTTTAAATTGGCTTATGTTTATGATCTTTGAAAGATGGGGTATGAACATTCTGAGTTATGTTCATGATCTCTTACCCTTATACTTATCTTATGTTTTCATAAAATCATCAATTTATATCTTCCATGTAAACCATTACTAAGAAACAGATCTCACCCTTTCTTATGTTTCCTTTCCCAAGGTTATCAAGAATGGTTATATATAGGGTATGTCAAAAAGGGTAAAATGTGATAAAAATGTTATGAGATATGATAAAGAATTTATGTAAAAAATATTTTTATTGATCTAGTCTCCAAATACACTAAAAATTTAAGGTTTGGGTGTGGATCATAATTTTATGTAATGAATATTCATATAAAAAAATGTAATATTTATATATGAAAAGTTTGTGTTTCTATAGTTGGTATCAAAGCATTTTTTAGTTAATCATTGGATATTAGAATTAAAAACATTGGTTAAACCCCTTTGGATAAGTAAATTTATAGGATAACATTATAATATTTTTGTAATGACCATATATAACCTATGTTAAACCAAATGTTATATAGATTGAGAAGAAGGTGTCAAGGTTTAAACATACAATGAAATATTTTTATGATTATATATTTTATGAATCTGATTAATGATTGGTTATATTCATTCCAACACATTTTTTTAGTAAGGGACTAAAGACAGACTGATAAATTTAATGTGGTGATAGGTACACTCAAATATTAAAGTATCATATTTGAGAATTGCTATATGAATTCCCCTATATCATGAAATATCTATAGTAATGTTAATTCATAACCTCAAAAATTATATATTATGTTCATGGAGAAAGATCTTAATAGTATGATGGTCGCATATCAAGTCTATAGTTCCTCTCTGATTGATGTTTGAGGGAATGTGCTTCATAAAAATCATGTGATACACCCTTTTATTGAATTTCAAGTGATACTGGGAATATATTAGATTTCATTATATAGAACCCATATCAACTTCTATGGAATAGACGTCGTATTTCATATTCTGAATGAACATATGATCTCTTATCAATGAAAGGATGAATATGAACATCCAATGGAAATTAATTATATCTTGTGGCTCTTAATTCCAATCCATGAATTGTATCTATCTCATATTATTTTAGATAAAATAAATGTTGAGTACATACTTATTGTACAATTTTTTTTGTCTTTCCAGAGGTTATACCTAGTCTTCCAATGAATTGTGAATTAGTGTTTTTTTATAGAAATCATACCTGGTGCTACAACTATTTTAAATAACACTTGTAGAATGTCCCTAATTGAGTTTTAGTAATTAAAGAAGTAACTATAGAAGAATCATAATAAGGTATCAATATTCCCTAGTACATCACCATGGGATGCACCTATTCTTTTTATTAAGAATAAATAAGGGTCAATGAGTATTTGAATTGATTATCGAGAAAGAAACAAGATCACAATCATGAACAAGCATATTTTTCCCATTATCAATGAATTGTTTGATCAATTATTAGGAGCTCAATAATTTTCTAAAATTGAAATTAATTCTGGATATTATTAATTAAGGGTTAATAAGGATATTACCATGACATATTCCTATAGAGGTATGGAAATTATGAATTTATAGTGATTCTATTTGGACTTACTAAGGCCACTAATATCATCATAGATTTAATTAATATAATCTTTAGAGACTACCTTTATCAATTTTTGGAAGTCTTTATAAATGATATTCTTATATATTCAAGGATAATGATGGATCATGAAGATAATTTGAGAATTGTGTTAAAGACCCTAAATAAGGATTAGTTGTATGATAATATTACCAATCATGAATTTTGGTGTCAAAATGTTTCATTATTTGGTCATATAATCACATGTTAGTTTATATCGGTGGATCTTTCAAATATTGAAGTTATTGTGAAATGTTATAGACTACCCACAGTAAACTGAATCTATAGTTTTCTTAGGTTAGTTGGATATTACCTTTAGATTGTGAAATATTTTTCCAGAATATCTAATCCGCTAACCATGTTACTCAGAAGGGGTTATGTTTTTGTGGAAATATTAATGTGAAGATAATTTCAAGTAGATGAAGAGAAGGATGGTCAGTGCACCCATTTTCACAATAACTTATAGTGGAAAAATGTTTTTAATCAATAGTGATTCATTAAAAAGGGGGATGAAATGTGTAATCATGTAGAATGATATGTTTGTAGCTTATGACTCAATAAAATTGAATTTTCAAGGGAAAAAATATCCAAATAATGTACTAGAGTAAACTTCAGTACTTTTTTCATTAAAGATATAGAGGAGTTATCTTTACGGATAATGGTTTGATATTTATACTGTTCATAAAATTTTAAATTTTATATTCACTCAGAAAGAGTTGAATATGAGCTAGATAAGATGGTTGGAATTGATTAATGATTGTGATGGTTTAATATGTTACCTACATGGGAAGGTGAACAAGGTACACGATGCTTTGTTTCATAATGATCATACATGTTTCTTGAGGAATAGGATTGAAATGGATCTAATACATATGTATTTTCAGATGATGGAACATAAAATCTTAAGGAAATGGGATATATCTTATCTCTCAATTGAATTTTCAACCATCCATCCAAGCGAGGATGAAAGAGGCATATAGGGAAGATGTAAAATTATAGAATAATGTGTGGATTGTTTGGGATTTAAACCATTATTTTGATGGAATGATAATTTTTAGGATCTGAGTATGTTTCCCTTCCATACCATATTTCAAGAAGGAAATGTTGTATGAAGCGCATAGTTCATCATTCATTATTCCTCATGGATGTATGGAGATTCATAAAGATCTAAAAGATTATTTTTGGGGGTAAAACATGAAAATAAATATTACATATTTTTCTTGATGCCCAGAATATCAATAAGTTAAGGTTTACGGGTATAATTCTAAGGGGTTTTTATAACCATTACTTGTACACTACTGGGAAGGGAGGCTATACCAACACCCCTATACCAATAGTTTTCAAAAACCATTTGTATAGGGGGTCTTCTCTCAATAATTCAGCATAACTGTTGGTATATCCCATTATAGTGAAGGATATACCAATGGTTTTAAAAAAACTATTGTGATAGAGTTATCTCAAATATTGAATGTGTCTAGGCCCTCCTCATTTGGGAATCTGGATGCATTTTTTCCTACCTAGCACTATATTCTTCCTTAGCCGGTGATCCATCTTTACTTTACTTCATTTGATTTATTCCACATCAAAATGGTGAGTTTGAAATGGGTTATATATTATTACTAGAATTATTTTCATTTTTTATCTATAAAATTTAGTTTCATCATCCATCTACAGTAATCAATCATTCCTTAAGGATTTCATTAAATTTTTATTGAATATCAAATTGGTATGTTCCAATATACTTCATCTCTTATATCGACCATTATTTTAGTTTATTTTTTTGGTCTAAAATATGAACCATGATTTTTTTTGGATTCCACAATCATTGAACAATGGTTTGTTTTAATTATTATTTTTATTCAATTACATAATAAATCTGATTGTGTGTGATGTTTTTTCAATTTAGTTACTCTAAATTTACATATAAATCAATTATGAACCTATTATTTTTCTGATCTTTATATAATGAATGTCAGTTTGTTTAATGATTTATACATGCTATATGACTATTTGAATAAATATTTAATATGTATGGATATATAATAAGGGTTAAATCTTGATAATATTATTTTTCATACATTTTATTACATTTTGGGTTTTATTTTGAAATGATTTAGAAAAAATATAGTATTAATAAGGGATATTTCATAGCTAATATTTAAGTATATCATACACCAATATGGTGTTTTGTCTTGATTCTCTATCCATTAGGGACACTATACACCTCAACTTCATCTACACTAGCTTCATAAATATTTTATTAAATATTTAGAAATTAAATATAACTTGAGGAGGTGATGTAAAATTATTTTATATTATTTGAATGTTAAATAAAAATACCCTTTGTGATAAAAAATAATTATATATCAATAGGTTAAATCATGTTAGCATATTGAATAATTCTTCTCTGTTATAAAAATCTATTGGAAGGGGTATTCTTTTTTTTATTGGACAAGCCTCAAATGTTGGAGAGTGTCTTAAGAAGGAAATTCCTGGAAGAGGATTAACTATTGGAGTGTATACAATATAGAAATCATGTTCCCTAATGTGGCCTTAAAACACATGTTTTGCCACATATTTTTAATTAATTTTTATTAATTTAATTACTTATTTTTAAACTTTTTCATAAAAAATGGCTCTTTTATATTTTTGTTATTAACTTTAATAGATAATAATTTTTTTATAAATAATAGTGTATTTTAAGCATTAAAATAATTAATTTGTTTCTTACTTTAATTTTATAGACTAATAACTATCTATTTAGATTTTTGTTTTTGTCTTCATAGTTAATAATTTAACAAAAATTTTCTAGATAATTAATTCTGCTTTTGCACTTAGGTAATTAATTCTTAATCTAACATTGCTTGTTTTAATTATTAATTAATTTTAAGTAACATACTGTTTTAGTCTTCATTTAACAATTAATTAATTATCATATAAGATTATAAGCTTGTTTTATTTTTATGTCTCTTTTAATTTTGTTTCATTAATTAACATAATGTTTTAACAATATAATAATCATCTGTCTAATTTAAATTAATTAACCATGTTAAAGTAACTATTATAAATAATTTTACTTTGTTATATAAATGTTTAATTTCACTAAAATCTTTAATGCATTAGTTGTTTTTTAATTACATTTTAATTTGGTAACAATTTTAGTCTTATATTTTAAAGCTAATAATTTAACTTAGGTTAATTTGGTTTTAAAACGCTTAATTAAATTTATGAGTAATTCTATTTTCATATGTTTTAATTAATTTTTAGTTATTATTAATTATTTCATTAAGTTTTAATTAAGTTTCAATTTATTTTATTATGTCTACTTATTTTTCAGGTTCACTGTTTTATCTGGGTCACGGTCACGGTGTCTTCACGCACCATGTCTCTAATTATCTCACCGTTTCTAGGAGTCAGGTTGGCACTATAAACACTTAATATGGTCTCACTGGTCTCATCACGATCTCACTGTGACACTCCTCATAGACGCACTGTTTCTGTTTTTCAACCGTCACTGCACACACCGGTTTGTCCTACCGTGAACTATACTTCACTGTCTAACCCGTACCACCATGACTTCCACTCACTGTTTCCAATTCACAGTGGCACTGAAAATTTCTTTTACGATTTCTCACATAGGCTACTGTATTCTCTCATCCTATCTCACTACATGACTATCCCTATGCAACACCACCTCTTCACCCACTGTATCCTCAGACATCGGTTCTTCTGTCTCCGAAAACTCCTACACCTCTTCTGCAGATTCACTACATCCTCATCCATTTTCACTACTTCTCTTTGATTTTACCTCCACAAATTCAACAAAAAATAATTTTGTACATAGAATCCAAATACCTTTTATTTCCAACACAAATAAACAAACCAAAGATTCAAACAATAGATTCAAACAACTCAATCCCATTTTTGAACTCAAATCTTTTGCGGATGAAGCTGAATCCACGAGATACTATTCAAGGTCGGGCCGAATGTATTTCTGCGCACTGCTGGGATGCTGAGGAGATGAGCCGCTACCTTGCTCGGACCAGAGGGGTTCGGCTGCGCCACATATAGGAGGAAGACCGGAATCACTGCCACTGGAATCGCCGTTGTCTGAAGGACTTCAGTTGAGGCAGGGGATGAGGCATTGTCAAAGCCGAGCTGAGGGAGGAGAGTCATCCACCACTGTAGTCTGAGTAGAAGGAGGTCCGCTGCTTAGAGGACGCCACACTGCTGGAAGGGAGCTGCACCAAACCCCACTCTCTCCTGTGCGCCATGGAAAAATAGGTAATAATGGGAAGTTAACACAAAAAAGAAAAAATGAATAAAAGATATAATAAATAAATTATAATAAAAGTAAAGAATAAAAAAATCAAAAGAAGCAAAACAAAAAGTTTAAGTTTAAGTTAACTTTAATAAGTCAAAAGTATAAAGTAGAAATTATAAAAGTTTTATAACAATTAAAATTTTAAAATATAGATAAATCATAAAATAAAATATTAAACTAAATTAATAATAAATGTTAATAATAAATTAATTTATTTATTATAGTATAAATTATATAATTAATAATATTTATAAGTAAGTTATAAAATATACTTATTAATTTTAAAATATTTAAAACTTAATTATTAATTCTAATTACGAAATTAAAAATAAATTTAATCAAACAATTTAATTTCTTTTAAAGTAATAATAATTAGGACAATTAAATTATTAATACTATCTAAACTGTTTTTTTTAATTAATTCTTTACTTATATCATAATTTTTAATAACTTAGTTAAAAATAATAAAATTAATAACTTAGTAATTATTCTATTAACTTAATTAAATTAATTAATTTTTAATAATTTATGTATTACCATAGTAATATTAAGTGAATAACTTTATAAATAATTTAAAAGTAAATAATAATTATCATTTTATGTTATTTATTACTTTAATTACTTTTTATAAGTATTTTAATAGTAAAACTAAAAAAATTAACTACTTTACTTTCTTTGTGTATTATTTTATTTATTTTTTCTTTTTAGCTATGTAGGTTCATCCAGGAGATGGTTTTACATCCATATTAATCTAACTAACTCACCGGTAATTAGTTACGAGGGTAAATCTAGCGCGACGTGCCTGTCGTGAAAAAACGCACATGTGTGGTGTGCTCGTGAAGGAAACATAATGTCTGTGGAAAGAAAGTGGTGACATGCAGCAGATGATGGAGGATATAAAAATAGAATAGCAGCATATTTTTAGGGGGGACTCTCATTCGGATTTCTAGAGCATATCTTTCGAGAGTGGATACTTGGAGAGATACCCTCGGGAGACGCGAAGAGGAGTTTGGAGTTACAGGAGCTAGGATCGATTCATGAGTTTCATATTTAAGGGAGAATGTTTCTTCCTCTGTTTTAAAGTTTTACTTTGTATTTCTGATATTAAAGTGATTACGATCATAGGTTAACTTTTCTTTTTCATGAATTTTGAATTCTACTGGTTAACTTTTCTTTTTCCTTCATTTAAATTTCCTTCACTAAGAATTAGATTCTATCGGCGAGACTGAATCTGGTTCTCAATCCTTTAATTGAATTTTCACCTTTACATATTTCAATTTCCCAATACTTGATATTTCGGCAAGATCGATCATGGATACAGCTCATCAAAGATATAATTTAGATACTTCAGAAACTTTCGGCGAGATAGTTTTCTGATGTTAATGTTTTAATCAATTTTCTAATTGGAGTTTTTCGAAGTGGCGAACTTCATAAACTTCAATGCAGTGTGTTAAATCTTCTAGCGAGGGAGTTTTAACAGATCATTTAAAGGTGAGAATTCAATAAAATGAAGAACATACTATTAAACCAGTGGGTTTTGAATCTCTTGAGCAATCTTTTTGATCAATACTCAGCACTCCCGTTCCACTTTTGACACTGTTTATTTATCTATTCTTTTAGCTGTTTTATAATCTGTTTCGGGAAATGGTAGTTTTTAAAATCAGTATAGTTGTCTTCATTTCGTCATAAATAAAATAATAAAAATAAATAAAAAGTTGAAAATTAAGTAAATGTTTCCCCACTACTGACAATAGTGGAGTTGTAAAAAACTTTAGAGTACTCATCTGCCTTCTCTGGGGATTTACCCTGCACCACTGTGCTAGTGTAGGTTAATAAATATAATTTTGAGGTCCGTGAAGACCTACAGACTCATCAAAATTTGGCATCATTGCCGGGGAAGGCAGCCACTGAGAGTCTAGGGTTTAAAAAAACAATAATAAAAAAACATTAAAAAAATATTTTTTTAAAAAATCTGTTTAAAAAAACTGTGAATTGGAACCTACTGCTTCTGTTGAACATTAAAAATATACATCAATTGTGAAACATTTTGTGTTTAAACTCATCTGTTTTTAGTTTAAAAAAATTGACCATTATGAGGACTGGAATCACCAACTTGAGCCATTTTGTGTATGTTGCTGCTGTTATGGACATATTTCCTGGCAGGGTATCTATAACCAGCCACAACCGGATTTTTACGTTGATGAAAATGAAAACATTGAACCTAGTTCTGACACCCTAGATAAAATTGAATTAATTGATTATAAATTGGATTCTAGGGTGGAACTAATTAATAATTGGTTAACTAAAACCCATGAAATTCAACTTAGATATTCTCAAGAGCAAGATCAAAGAATGAAAAGATTGGAAAACATGCTCATGAAATTACAACAAAGGGTTAAAGAAAAAAATAATTTGAAGAAAATGAAAATGAAAATGTGTATAAAAGATTTGAAAATTAAATTGAAGAAGAGAGTGATTGTGAAACTGGGCAAGAATCCATTCTCTTTAAAGAATCTGAAATAGTTGAACCAAATCTGGAAATAACCAGCTCACTGAATCAAGAGAATAACATTGAAAATCCCAAAAATAGGTTTAATGGTTTTGAGTTGGACAATTTTGGAGATGAATTAAAACAGATTGAAAATGAATGTCCAGCTCTCTTCATAATTCTTACATTTGAGAAAAATCACTATTTTAGAAGCTTTGAGAATGAAGTCACTCGGGTAGAAGAGATTCTTGAAACTGAAAACATGAATGTTAAAAAATCTTCACCCAATATTTCTGAAATTCTGAACATTTAGCCTAAACTTGATATTGGGTACACTTTGGAAGAGAACCTTAAGCTGGAAAATATAGAATATAAAATTTTTAAACTTAAACTGAACACTTATCTTCCATGTTTTCAACCTGTGAAACCATAAAATTATGAATTGTTGTTTGATAATGAGGATGAGGGAATGACATTTGAAGAAAAATTAACTGATGAGTTTTCATTTCCCTGTTCTTATAGTAATGAATTTTCTGAAACTTTATGTATTGAACTGTAAAATATTTTTGATATACATGGGAATAAATGGTTAAATTTGATCAATCTTGAACATGACATTATTGAAGCTGAATTGAACATTAATCCTCTTGATTTAAACTTTTTGCAACACTCAAATGACTTGGTTTTATAATGTGAGCCTTTTGAATTTGAACTTGAAAGAGAGGTTGAGCACACACTTGATCTAGACAGAATTAATTTGATAGAAGCAGTAGATGTTCAATATGAGCTAATAGATGATGATATTTTGAAAGAGATTTATGACATTGTTAAACCTGAATCTTTGAATAGTGACAAAATAAATTCTCTTCCATGTCTGTCATTTCCATCCTCATCTGTGAAGGGTGTTGAGCCTTTTTGTGTTACTGATAATAGTTTAGAGGGGGAATCATACTTGAGTTCCATTGTTATGATTCAGTTCAGCATTTTATTGAGTCTCCTCTTGAACCTTCTATTCAGTATTCACCCATTTTCACCCTTGAACTTGAATCTGTTAGTGTTGAGGTTAAGAGAGATGGCCAGTAGGTCAATGACACACTCTTTGAAGCACCTGGATCTATGTTTTCCCTTAATTAGTATTCAAATATTGAAATGTCTGAACTTATTCTGGAAGTGGACAGAATTATACTCACAACTTTTAAAGGGTGTTTCTTGTGGGTTAATCCAGGCTATGAGTGTTTGGTTGAGTTTAGTTTTGGTGCCCACAAATTTCAACTTTCTATTAAAAACAAATGGGCCAAAAATATGTGTTGGTTCCTATTAAGGAAACTACATCCTCTTAGTGACTACGGTTATTTTCTAGGTGAGTCTGGCTGGGGACTTTAAACCTAGCGCCGCATGGGAGGCAACCCATGGTTTTTGTTTTATTAATAAATAAAAATTTGTAATTAAATAAAGTCTAACTAAAGACTTTAAATTCAGTGCTTCTTGGGATTCAAACATTGTTATTTATTTTGTGTTTACTTTTATCTTGTTCTTGTTTTACTTTGAATAAATTCATGTTCTGCTGCCTCCTGTATGCACTGTATCTACTAGATTTTTCTTCTTGGTTTACATGTTCTTTGTCTCTAGGATGATGTTGTTGTTATCTAAGGAGTGGAATTCCCATACTGGGGAGAAATTCACAATTATATTCAGGGAAGTATTCAATTCATAATTGCTGCATTTCATTTTTCTGCTCTTTAATGCTTTATAAAAAAATTCTACTCTTGTTTTTGGTAAAAAAATTCTACTTGTATTGAAAAAAATTTGTTACATGTGTACTGTTGTATAAAATTCGGTTGCATGTCTTGCTACTAAATTTTTAAAATTCTACATGTTCCTTTTGCTTTTAACTGAAATTCATAATTTAAAACCCATTCACTACATGAAACTAAGTTTGGTGGGGTACATGTTGCTGGTATTTTGAATCTGATTAGTCTATAGGGTGTTTAGCATGCATCTTAATGCTTAATTAAACAATTTTTTGAATCATACTTTGTTGAAATGCTTACACCCAATTAATTGTGCACCCAAAAATTACTTGAAATTTCTTGATCTGAATTGAAAAATATATATTCACTGTACTTAAATGTCAATGCATACACTTGATAATGAACCTGCTGATTATTTATTCATTGTGGCAAAAATATTTTTGAACTTCATTGTGACCCTTTATACATGTCATATATCTGCTTAATTGAAAATTTATTTTGAAACATTATTGATTAATTGTTCTTTTCCATATTTAGAATTCAACTTTGGGGATAAATTTGGGTTTTAAGTGTGCGGGAGGGGGTCAATTCTTAACTATGCTTGACTGTGCTTTAATGTAAGCCCATCAATTCCCACTATAACTTCAAACTTTTTGTTATAAAATGGATAAATGTTTTCAAAATTCTTTCATAATTTTAGGCTTTGCATTGTACTCAAATGAGTCTTGTCTAAGGATAGTGCTTTGCTGATAGTTGAGAGTGGATTTTAATCTAAAATTAGTGATAATGGATGATTGTTGAGTAGTCTATATTAGTAATCTAACGGAAATTGTAGTTCAGGAATTACTTCTGAGAGTGACATGGGTGATCTGTTAATGGAATTATGATCATAAATCTTGGAATTGGAAGTTTGATTTTGAAAATAGGTGACTCATTTTTCTTTTAATTATAAAAATTAATTATCATAATGAGCCAATTTAAATGAATTTTATATAAATCTTTTGAAACTGGAGTAATTTGGGAATTTGGGATCCCATGGTAAGTATCTGAGACCCTAGATGCTGGGTGTGTTTCTATTTACTAAAATCTCTCTGTACACTTTGAATAAGTGGATTTGTACAGTGCTTAGAACAATGAAACATGGCTTGGAAAAAATAAAATAAAGTGTCTAGGGTCAAAAATGAGCTCATTAAGGTGAGAAAAATGATGAACTCCATATGAAGAAGGTGCCAATTGGTTTATATGGTAGTCATTTTGGTTGTATCATTAAGGTGATTCACAAAAAAAATAATTATTTTTGGAACCTAGGTGAAAAAGTCAAAGTGAAAAGTTTTACTGGTTAAGTTTTTAGTTCCATATAAATTTTACTTTATGTCATTCTTAGACTCTGGTCTTGAGCCTTGATTGAAGTTAGTCACTAAGAAATACCATATATGAGGCATGACATCTTCATTACTTGATGATTCATAGTTTTCAAGACTACCTTTGAGTATTTGTTCTATGAAAGGTTCATTTGAGGGATTTATTTTCTAAGCCTAGTGACTTGTTTTTGTCCTTTATTACAAATTGCTGGACATGTTACATTTTGAGCGAAATCATGAATATCATACTTTTTTTTTCAAGGATAATAAAACATGGGATTTTTTTAGGACAAATAATGTTAAATTGTGGGGGAATTTGATGTGTCCTTGAAAACACATGTTCTGCCAAATATTTTTAATTAATTTTTATTAATTTAATTACTTATTTTTAAATTTTTTCATAAAAATGTGTCTTTTGTATTTTTATTATTAACTTTAATAAATAATCATGTTTTTATAAATAATAGTGTATTTTAAGTATTAAAATAATTAATTTGTTTCTTACTTTAATTTTATAGACTAACAACTATCTATTTAGATTGTTGTTTTTGTCAGCATATGTAACAATTTAACGGTAATTATCTAGATAATTAATTCTGCTTTTGCACTTAAGTAATGATTTCTTAATCTAACATTGCTTGTTTTAATTATTAATTAATTTTAAGTAACATACTGTTTTAGTCTTCATTTAACAGTTCATTAATTATCATATATGATTATAAGCTTGTTTTATTTTTATGTCTCTTTTAATTCTATTTCATTAATTAACATAATGGTTTAATAATATAATAATCATCTGTCTACTTTAAATTAATTAACTATGTTAAAGTAACAATTGTAAATAATTTTACTTTTTTATATAAATGTTTAATTTTACTTAAATCTTTATTAAATTAGTTGCTTTTTAATTTCAGTTTAATTTGGTAACAATTTTAGTCTTATATTTTAAAGTTAATAATTTAACTTAATTTAATTTGGTTTTAAAAAGATTAATTAAATTTATGAGTAATTTTATTTGTATATATTTTAATTAATTTTTAGTTATTATTAATTATTTCATTCAGTTTTATTTAAGTTTCAATTTATTTTATTGTGTCTGTTTATTTTGCAGGTTCACTGTTTTATCCCGGTCACGGTCATGGTGTCTTTACGCACCATGTCTGTTACTATCTCACCTTTTCCATGAGTTAGAGTGGCACCGTAAACACTTAATATGGTCTCACCGGTCTCATCATGGTCTCACCGTGACACTCCTCACGGATGCACCGTTTCTGTTTTGCCACTGTCACTGCAAACACCGTTTTGTCCTACCGTGAACTATACTTCGTTGTCTAACATGTGCCACCGTGACTTCCACTCACTGTTTCCAATTCACGGTGGCACTGGAAATTTCTTTTATGGTTTCTCACTTGGGATACTATATTCTCTCATCCTATCTCACTGCGTGACCATCCCTCTGCAACACCACCTCTTCACTCAACGTATCCTCAGACATCGGTTCTTCGGTCTCCGAAAACTCCTGCACCTCTTCTGCAGATTCACTGCATCATCGTCCATTTTCACTGCTTCTCTTTGATTTTACAACCACAAATTCAACAGAAAATAATTTTGTACATAGAGTCAAAACACCTTTTATTTCCGACCCAAAGAAACAAACCAAAGATTCAAACAATAGATTCAAACAACTAAATCCCATTTCTGAAATCAAAACTTTTGCGGATGAAGCTGCATCCATGAGATACTGTTCGAGGTCGGGTCGAATGTATTGTTGTGCGTTGCTGGGTTGCTGAGGAGCTGAGCCGCTGCCTTGCTCAGACCAGAGGGGTTCTGTCATGCCACGCATAGGAGGATGACCGGAATCGCTACCGCTGGAATCACCGCTGTCTACGGGAGTTGAGCTGAGGCAGGGGATGAGGCGTTGTCGAAGTCACGCTGAGGGAGGAGAGTCATCTGTGACTATAGTCCGAGGAGAAAGAGGTCTACTGCTTGGAGGCCACTGCACTACTGAAAGGGAGTCGTGCCAAATCATACTCTCTCCTGTGCACCGTGGAGAAAGGGGGAAGAAGGGTAAGTTAACACAAAAAAGAAAAAATTAATAAAACATATAATAAATAAAGTATAATAAAAGTAAAGAATAAAAAAATTAAAAGAATCAAAAGAAAAAGTTTAAGTTCAAGTTCCCTTTAATAAGTCAAAATTATAAAGTAGAATTTATAAAAGTTTTATAACAATTAAAATTTTAAAATATAGATAAATCATAAAATAAAATATGAAACTAAATTAATAATAAAGTTTGATAATAAATTAATTTATTTATTATAGTATAAAGTATATAATTAATAATATTTATAAGTAAGTTATAAAATATCCTTATTAATTTTAAAATATTTAAAACTTAATTATTAATTCTAATTAATAAATTAAAATTAAATTTAAGCGAACAATTTAATTTCTTTTAAAGTAATAATAATTGTGAAAATTAAATTATTAATACTATCTAAGATGTTTTTTTTAAATTACTACTTTACTTATATCATAATTTTTAATAACTTAGTTAGAAATAATAAAATTAATAACTTAGTAATTATTCTATTAACTTAATTAAATTAATTACTTTCCAATAATTTATGTATTACCATAGTAATATTAGGTGGATAATTTTATAAATGATTTAAAAGTATATAATAATTATCATTTTAAGTTATTTATTACTTAACTATAATTAATTTTTATAAGTATTATAACAGTAAAACTAAAAAAATTAACTACTTTACTTTATTTGTGTATTCTTTTTTTTTCTTTTTAGCTATACAGGTTCATTGAGGAGACTGTTTTACATCCATATTCATCTAACTAACTCACCAGTAGTTAGTTACGAGGGTAATTCTAGCACGACGTGCCTATCGTGAAAAAACGCACGTGTGCGGTGTGCTCGTGAAGGAAACATAATGTCGGTGGAAAGCAATAAGTGACATGCAGCAGATGACGGAGGATATAAAAAAAGAGTAGCAGCAGATTTTAGGGGGGACTCTCATTTGGATTTCTAGAGCATATCTTGCAAGAGTGGATACATAGAGAGAAACCCTCGGGAGATGCGAAGAGAATTTTGGAGTTGCAGGAGCCAGTAGCAATTCATGAGTTTCATCTTTAGGGTAGAATCTTTCTTCCTCTATTTTAATTTTTTACTTTTTATTAATGCTATTAAATTGATTATGATCATAGGTTAACTTTTCTTGTTTGGGAATTCTGAATTCTACTGGTTAACTTTTCTTTTTAATTCATTTAAATTTCCTTCTCTAGGAATTATATTCTATCGGCGAGACTGAATCTGGTTCTCAATCCTTTAATTGAATTTTCACCTTCACATGTTTCAATTTCCCAATCCTTGATCATTCGGCAAGATCGATCATGGATACAACTCATCAAATATATAATTTAGACACTTTAGAAACTTTCAGCGAGATAGTTTTTTTATGTTAATGTTTTAACCAATTTTCTAATTGGAGTTTTTAGAAGTGGTGAACTTCATAAACATCAATGCAGTGTGATAAATCTTCTAGAAAGGGAGTTTTAACCGATCATTTAAAGGTGATAATTCAATAAAATAAAGAACATAATGTTAAACCAGTGGGTTTCGAATCTCTTGAGCAATCTTTTTTATCAACACTCAGCACTCCCATTCCACTTTTGACACTGTTTATTTATCTTTTCTTTCAGTTGTTTCATATTCTGTTTAGAAAAATAGTAGTTTTTAATATTAGTGTCATTGTTTTCATTTCATCATAAATAAAATAATAAAAAGATATAAAAAGTTAAAAATTATGTAAATGTTTCCCCACTACTGAAAACAGTGGGGGTTGTAAAAAACCTTAGAGCACTCATCTGCCTTCTTTGTGGATCGACCCAGCACCACTGTGCTAGTGTAGGTAAATAAATGTAATTTTGAGGGCTGTGACGACCTCCGGCCTCATCAGTCACACTATTGGATAAGCCTTAATAGTCAATGAATATGCATTCAAGGGTAATCCTATCACATCATATAAGATAGCATATATTATTAGAATACTCATCTATAGAGGAATTCAAACAAATAGAAGCCTATATAAAACCATAAAAGTCCCATGAAATTCATTAACAATAAATAGAATAAAAAATGAAAAATATTATTCAACAAAAAATGACTTTTTACAAGATTAATTTCTTAAAACAAACACCCTATAAAAATATAATCTTCAATTCTGTATAAACTATTTAACATATAAACATTATTGTGATAATATGTTTAGCATAAAAATATCCTACTACGAAATAATTGATCACCAATGCTATAATTTTGATTCCATACACTAAATAAATATATGTACTTGAGGGTCATCATTGATTAGAGATATCATTAATTATGAAATAAAATTATATCTATATATTTAGACTTAATCTCAACCTTTTTATTATAATCATACTAGAGATATCTTTCTTTATATAATGATTTTCCATTAGATCTACTATGTTTCACATAATCACCCAATTAACTCCTTGTTATAATGACTCACTAAATAAACTAAATTGAAATTAATTGATCAGAACCTAAGAATACTAAATTATACCAAACCAACATAACTAGTCTTGAAAATAAATAAACCAACTTATCCACCCTTTGCACATAGAAACCTAATTGAACTATCAAATCATATCTATATCATAACTGAACCGACTTGACCATACCAACTCGATTGAATTGAAATGACTTGATCTTACCTGAGTAGATGTTATTATACCTAAAATAAACTAAAATGCATCAAAACAAACTAAAATAACAATAAGTGAACTAAATTGAACCTAACTAAATGAAATTCTATAGTAATGATAAAAAATGAAATGACTATAATAATCTTAAATAAAACCCTAACTGGCATACACTGATCCAATCCTAATAAAAAAATGAAACCCAATAAAACTAAATCAACTAGAAATAAACTAATAATAAATAAAGAGAATTGACCAAAACTGATCTGAATAAAATATAATATGGTAACCTAGAAGTAGTAATCTTTTATACATGAATTTATTGAATAAGTATAAAATTTATTAAAAAGTGACTATAATAAGAGAAAAAATAAAAACAACAATTATAAACCCAATTTTGGGTAGTATTATGTATAGTTATTACTCATTGATATAATTGAAGTCAATATCATGGTTTTATATTTATAGTTTTTTGTTATATATATATATATATTATTTTGTTTTTATTTACATTAGGATTCTCATATATAATAGTTTGTTAGTTATGGTTTCATATAAATCGAATAGTTATCATTTCCTTAAATATATTTTTGATCATAATTAAATATTATTTAATTTATTTTACAAAATGACATATAAATTTTTTTATATAATGGATAAAATTGGATGTCCAAAACTAATTTTATATCAAGTTATTTTCGAAAAGAGTTTGATATATTCTTAGATTTTTCATTTGACCATGCTTCAGATAGTGGCCACATACACTACCCATGATATAATCATGTTGGAAGGCCTTGGTCAGCCTATGAAGAAGTTATCTACCATATAACCAAATATGGTTTTCAAACAAACTACTATGAGTGGTATCAAAATGCGGAGAAAATGAAATCTCAAAATTTTCATGATCTAAATGAGAGGAATGGATTGGAGAATTTGTTAGATGACTAGTTTCAATTTGTTTTTCATCATGAGAAGGAAAGGATTTGGACCCAAGAAGAATTCGATATGAATACACATGATGAATGTAATGAAAATGATGATGTCAACAGGGTGAAAAAATTGAATGTTTCTTCTATAAATTTAATATATTAGTAATGTGGTAATATAGAGAAGCTTGAATTTTTAATCAAACTGTTTCATGAAAAAACAATGCATAGGATTTATAACACTTCAATTGATTACATTATTACATTTTTGAAGTAATTGATTCTAAATGATGTATATATTCCCTCAAACCACTATATGACTTTTAATTTAGTCGAGGAACTTGGATTAAAAAAACAAATTATTAGTTTCCTGAAAGATTATATCTTAATCTGGGAGGAAACTAATAAATTAAATGATTGTATAAAATGTGGAAAATCCCAATGGAAGCCAAAAGCTGATGGAACACCAGTTTGTGTTCCATATAAATTAATGTGGAACTTTACATTGATACCCATACACAAAAGTATTTTCATATATGATAAAATATCAATAAAAATGTGATGGGATGATCCTGAGAAAAAGAAGAATAATGATGAGTGTAGTTTCTAGGCGCAGCGAAATCGTGTGATGGGTCATACCCAAATTTAATTTTTTTCATGATCAATGGTCAATTTGAAATTAACAAAATAATAAATGTTTTGATCTATATAATTGAATCAATTAAAACATACAATGGATAGAACTTAATAACTAGAGAGGATCATCGCATATTATTAATAATTAATTTAATTAATTAAAGAATTTCCTTGATCGAATTATTTATTCATTGATGAATCTGAAAACATATTTGTATTGTATGGTTGTTTCATTGTAGGAATGAAAGTATATTCCCTCTATAGGTGATCCACACATGTTTTAAAACTCTCTAAACATTGCCATTGTAATATCTGGGTGCTAGTACAGAAAATCCTATCGTTTGCATCATCCGTCTTTGATCGCCTCGAGAACCTCTTCAAAAATGTTATCATTGATATCTATTGACTTGAGAGTGGGAGTTGGAGGAAGATCACTCTCTATTCTTGGGATACTTCTTAGATAAGGTAGTTCTCTATGGCTTGAGAGGATTCTCCAAATCCATTGTTCACAACCAAACAAAAAAACTAGCTAATTGAGAAAATAACATATTTCAGTTTATATATCGCTAGAGTTAAAATAAAATAATTACACAACTACCCTTTATTATTTATTTAATACCTACAGAACCTCATGTCAAAAAATAAAAATATTATTATTTCATTATATGCACTTAACTTGCTAATTAAATTAAATATTATGCAATCAAATAACATTCAATATTTATTATTTCTCACCAGACCATTGAACTCATTCCGCCATTCCGCAAAAATATTTATCGGGCCTTGAATGATGGATAATTATTTATTAAGTAAATATAAATTCATTATTCACTAATAAATAAATAAATATTATATTCACTAAATAGAAAATAAATATTTATTAAATATTCCAATCACATCATATTCTCTCAAATAAATGGTGATGGAATAATAAGATCAAGTAAAATGAATAATTATTAAACCATGTGAGGGAATAATATTTATTAAACTAGATAATTAATAAATAATAATATATTATTTAATTTAGATTCTGGATATAGTCAGTGTGTGACCCTATAGGCCTCTTTCTCGATGGTATTAGGCAAAGCTACCTAAAGTCCAAGGTTAGAGTCTAGTAACACGCCAAGGCTCCCATAGAGAAATAAGATAATACCACAATGACATAATACCTCATAAAAATGTTAACTATGTAATATAATCTCCTTATCATTATATCTAAAATAATATAGGTTTCATGCTAGTGACATCAACCTATGTGCTCTATGTCTCTTTCTTTGACTTCCCAGAAATTAAACTTGGCCATAGAACATTATGGCCATGGATTTGTTTAGGAAATATCATTTCCATCAAAGGACCTGATATATCAACTTCAATTAAAGAATATAATGGATAATTTTTTTCATAATATTCATTAATGAAATATTAATCGGGATGCACCCAACATATCCCACCTCATCGCGAATATCTGTCATCATAATTTTCTTAATTACATCAAAGTACATGACTCAAAATACTCATTAATAATAATAATAAATTCTAAGTACCTATACACACATCCAAATATAGGAACATCAAAATAAAACCTATAATTGTGGATTTCCTACTAGCGGGTCTCATTCTCATAATATCCTATTGGATATTACCATGGGTGTACAACATAATATGGTGTCACAAATTCCTATGAGTCTCCACCATGGAAAGCCTGTGCCATTTTTGTTTTTAAAATGATATCATTGGGCTATAGAACAAATATTTAAGAATATTGTTGTAGGACTTCTGGGTTCTCATCATAGCAGTGAACTACTATGACCTTTTAGTGCGATAGCCGCTCTCGGTACATTATCACATAATATGTTATGAAGAAGAATAATGATTATGTGATAAGTAGATTATTAATATTTAAAACTATGAATACAAGTTTTCATAAGGTACACAGAAATCGGTTCCAAGGAACCAACTCAAACAAACTCCCTCTTGCACTAGAGCCAACTGCTAAAAACCTTCAGTCTACTATCTCTCACATGATACTCATGCTTATGCTGAGATATGCCTTTAGTCAAGGGGTTCACCACATTCTCTTCCATGGGTACTCTACTTACTACAAATTCACCCCTCTAATAAAAATACCTTAGGAGGTGATACTTCATAAATATATTCTTTATCTGTTGGTGTGACC
The DNA here is from genome assembly GCA_963277665.1 of Viscum album. NCBI lineage: Eukaryota > Viridiplantae > Streptophyta > Magnoliopsida > Santalales > Viscaceae > Viscum > Viscum album. The sequence continues at coordinate 1,241,177,723 of OY728166.1, read as the reverse complement.
TTGGATCTTTTGCAAGATCCACCGATATATCATTATCATAATATAATGTGAGAAGGTCTTTACTTCTAGGTACCACATCAAGATCTTGGAAAAAAGTACAAATCAAAATGGATACCTTGGTTTCATCAAATGACACTATATAATCATACTCCACTATAAAATCAGCAACAACTAGATGCTTTGAACTCTTTTAGCTCATAGCTACTTCATTGGGACATAAAACATATCCTAATTGTGACTTCATATCATTTTAATCTATCTAAAAACTAGCATTAGTAAAGCCTCTAATGACCAGCTCTTCGTCACCATAATACACCAGGAACATATCCTCAGTTCTTCTCATATACATAAGGATATCCTTAACAGTATACCAATTTTGTTCTCCTAGGTCTTATTGATATCTTCCTACCATGATCAATGCATGGGAAAAATCAAATATAATATATAACATCAAATATATAATTGATCTTATCACTAAAGTGTATGTGATCTTACTCAATCTCTCTTTCTCATGTTGTGTCTGAGGACACATTTTCTTATAAAGATGTAAACTGTGTGACACCGAAAACAATCCCCTATTGGAATATTCTATACTAAATCTTTGTAGTATCTGGTTAATATATGTAATTTTACGTAGTTCAATTATCCTCTTATATCTATCATGAATTAACATGAGCCTTAGAATATATTCCAATTCACCTAAGTCCTTCCTAGAGAAACACTTATTTGACCAGTCCTTAACAGACTATAAGATTGGAATGTCGTTTTCAATAAGTAATATGCCATCAACATATGCTACTAGGATAAATATCGCATTCCCACTAAACCTCTTGTGAACACATGGCTCACATTTATTCTTAAGGAAAACAAATTATTTTATCGCTTCATAAAATTGAATGTTCCATGACCTAGATGCTTTCTTAAATCCATAAATCAATCTCTACAACTTGAAAATCTTTTTGGCATCACCTGGAGTCATAAACCCTTCTAGTTGTGTCATATATAAATCTTCTTAAAGGTTCCCATAAGTAATTCAGTTTCAACATCCATATGCCAAATATTTTAGTCATGGTAAGACGTTATAAAAAGTAGAATTATGATGGATTTAAATGTGGAAACTAGTTAAAATGTTTCATCATAGTCAATATATTGACATTGTTTAAACCCTTTGTCCACTACCCTTGATTTATAGGTATTTACATTACCTTTCATGTCCAGTTTTCACTTGAATAACCATTTTACCCAATAGGATTTACATCAACTAGCGCATTGACCAAAACCCACACTTGGTTTTGATACATGGAATCCATTTTAGAATTCATGGCTTCATTCCATATTACAGCTACTAATCTCTCTATTTCTTGTTTTTCTGAGAGAGGATCATAATTGAAACCCAATAATTATTCACCATATTCATTGACTAGAAAACCATATCTCTCTGGTTCTCTTACCTATCTTATGCTTCTATATAGTACTTGTGTTTCAAAAACTACTTCTTCCATGGAGACCTATGGAATCTGTTCCTATACAAACTCTTGTGTATCTTGAGCATCAACTTCATTAAATTAAAAATTTCTCCCATAATCCCTTTTTAGTATGTAATCCCTCTCAAGAAATACATCTTCTTTTGTGAGAGACACTTACTTGTTTGAGGGGTTTTATAGGTGGTATCCCTTTATTTCCTTTAGATACCCTATAAAGATACACATTGTACCCCTGGGTGAAAGTTTGTTGCCTGATGAGGCCTTAACAAATTCCCCACAACCCCATACATGTGTAACAAAAAATGGGTTTCTTTCCACCGCAAAACATGAAGATAATTCCATTAACTGAATTAGTTGGTACTCGATTTAATGTGTATTTCGTAGATTATAATGAAAATCCCTAAAAGGATAATTGAAGATCTGCATGACTCATCATCAACCTCACCATGTCTAACAAGGTATAGTTCCTCTTTCACTAACACCATTGCACTGTTTTGTATAAGATGGTGTGATTTGAGATAGAATCCCAAACTCCCATAGAATTTTACTGACACTTGGTTAAGATATTCACCACCTCGATCTGATCGAAGTTTCTTTATCTTATTTAAAAGTTGATTCTTTACTTCATTGTTAAATTCCTTTAATTTCTCAAAAGACTTAGACTTATACCTCATCAAGTAGACATAGCCATATCTACTCAATTCATCGGTAAAACTTATGAAGTTAGAATATCCACCTCTAGCTTCTACTACAAATGGTCTACACACATCAGTGTGTACCAATCCTATAATTTTTATGGATATTTCACCATGTACACTGAATGATATATTAGTAATTTTTCTTTATAAACAAGCATGAAATATTTCAAGTGGTTTTAGCTCATACGATTATAAATAACTATCTTGATAGAGCTTTGTCAAATGATTCTCATTTTCCTGGACAAGATAGTGATTTCATAGTTGGGTTTTATATGAGTCATTTAAAAAAGATTCTTTATCAATTTAAAATATTGGGTTTTCATAATTTAATACATAAAACCCATTATTTAAATGTGACATACCATAACATATGTTGTCCTTAAAAAAGAAAAAAAAAATTATTTCCAAACTTGAAAATAAACCCATCTAAATCTAGTAATGATATAGAAATTATATTCTTGGTAACCATTGGAATATAATAACAATATTTTAAAACAAAAATCATTCATGTTGGAATTAAAAGTTGGTAGTCACTAATGGATTGGGAATCCATCCTCACACCATTATTAGTTCTCAAATCCACCTCTCCTATTGCAATATTTCAGAATATACTTGGTTTCTTCATTTGGATACATGTGAGAACCAAAAGCTATATCTAATACCCAATGATTATATATTGAAAGATTGCACTTGATAACAAATTCACCTTTTGAAGATCCCACTTTGTGTATGGATTATATTTGTTGTCAACTGATTTTCATTGGTTTTAATGGTGTTCAATGAGATAAAAAGATCTCATTGCAGTCAATATGATGAAGTAGTTCTAATGTTAATGGATATTGGATAATGTTCTCAAGTCTTGATATTCCAAGAAACATGGGAATAGTTTGAAGACTTTTAATTTCAAGGTGATTCCTTGATAATTGTTATGGATTCATTTGATGAAATTAGATGGAATGGATGAATAATTATTCTATTAAATATGATGATTCTTTTCGGATTTGAATTTCACAAATATCATATTTTTTTGTAGAACTTTTTATGAAATCCTTATAAAGTAAATGGGGAAAAGGATGTTTCCAATCATATTCAGTTTTGATTGGAAATATAGTTGTTTCAGGAAGATAAAGAAGTTACAATAATTTATTTTTAAAATCTAATAATTCTAAAGATGATAGATCAAAGATTATATATTAAAAAATATGTAGTTAATGATGAAATTAATGACTGAAAAATAGTTTGGATGGTGTTTCTGAAGCAGATTTTTAAGGTGGCTCTATTTCCTAGTGTTTTCCAAATTTCTGGGGCTCAAAATCGGGTGTTTGTTGTTTTGTCAAATGATGGTTTTATACAAAGTAATTCATGAATCATAGTTCAAGGAACAGATAAAAGATATGCATAATTGTGTAGGAAATCAGCAACATAAGGATTCACACATAGTAGTGTTATGTAGACTGTGAAGCATGGTTCGCGGACTGCGAAACACGGTATGCAGAAAGCATAAGGAAAATAATTCATGAGAAGGCTTGCCATTTGTGGAATGAAAATAGTTCATGGGAAGCACATCATTTGCAGATGATATGTGGTGATCCATTTGCAGATGGAATCAACCACTGTGAAGAAATAAAGGCTCTATGTGGACCATGGAGGTAAAATGGTTCATAGGAGGAGAACAGTCTGTGGTGAAGGTTGTACCACATTAAAAATTTGGTTAAATCAAATTATCAGTATATTCAGATTTATTTGACTATATAAAAGACACCAATACCATCATTAATTTATAGAGAATTTTATCAGATAACATATTCACAACTGGAATAATTCAGGGAAGTCTAAAAGAGTTTGAAAGGGAGAATTCTGTGAAGGAGAAGTAGTTCCCAAGGTGAATTATATGAAGGATAGTAGTTCATAGAGAAAAGATAATGTGAAGGAGGGGGTTTTCCATGAAGTCAGTTCAAGGAATTGAGGTTTTTGGGGATCTATAGTCTGTAAAGAAATATGTAATGCACTACATAGGTGGTCCGATGAATAAAGAGGTGTCTGCAGAGTAGGGGTAGTCGGTAGAAGAAATGGTGGTCTACCAAAGAAGAAACAATTCACGGAAGAAGAGACGATCCACAAAAGGGAATGATTTCCATGAATCACTCTATAGGCGATAAACGCACACGCTTTTACTCATTCTCGAAGAATGGTTTTTTGAACCAGTTCATGGGTATAATACCCCCACTATGTTTTGCAAAGTAAAACTGTGTGTCTATCCGGTTGATAAAAAATGGATGGAGAAGATAAAACATGCATAGTTTGCTTATGTGAAGAATAATTAGACATGAACCCAAGTTCATATTTTTGAGAATATAAGAAGGTGATTTAGTGTAGTCAGTTTTCACTAAATAAGAAAGAGATATCGAGACACTACAACACTATTACGTATTATTCTGTGCTAAAGAAGAAGAAGAGAGTGGCCAATCTATATTTAGTTATTCGGGCCATATAAATTGTGATGATGCTAATTTGAGCTTATATTAATTGATTTAGTAATCACAATGGATTTTTTTGATTCTAAAAATAAGAATAAGAATAAATTTCGGTGCAGTTGGTTTTTCACTAAAGAAGAAATATAAAATAAGAGAATAAGATCTATTGACCTAATTAATATTATTTGATTATAATTTGGGTTAGATAAAATATAGTGTTCATCAGTACACAGAACATTCATATTATTGTGATTGATATAATAAGAATATTTTGAAACTATCAAGTTTGTTTTTGGGAAGAGATAAGAATAGTTTCTTGCATGATGTTGTAGAATTAACAAGTTCAAAAAGAAGGTTATGGAAAAACAAAGAAGAACTGTGACATTGGACAAGACTCAACCAGTAGAGTAATTTATTAGTGTTACAAACCCCTATCAATAAGGAGAAGACTTTCTTGAGAGGAATTATAAAGATCCATCCAAGTTCTGTAAAACATGCACTATTGGATTGTTTTCAATGTACTATATGAACCCACTATTGGATTGTATACATAGTTTTATATGAGTGTAATGGAATATCCTACCCATGTTATTCCATATAAAAGGATCATTTTTAGTGGATTTTGTGGTATTGGATTATTTCTATACCATACCAAGGACATAGGTACTCTTTTTTGAGTAGTGAAACTTGTAAAAATATCATGTGCTTGTCTATACTCCTTTAATATTCTTGAATTTGATAGAGAGAAGAGAATAAGAAAATAAAGATCTTAACAGATCAAAGAGGTAAAGGGATAAAAAGTGTAATTGGATTAAAAAGTCCCCAACACTGGTCCCCCCCTCAGTGTTAGTCATATCCCAAACTAGTCCTTACACATTTAGCTTCCCCTTTCTTCTGCTGCAGTTCCTCTTACAGTGGTCTGGCTTGCCACATAAAAAACATACTTCCTCCTTTTCCTTTCCATGCCATTGGATATTCTTCTTCTTAGAAGGATGGTGACTAGGGGATTTAAAATTTTTATAGTCCTTGAGCCCCTTTTCCTTGTTCTTACTTTACTTATTCACCATAAGGAAAATGGTTTTATCACACCCCATGTCCTTATCCACTTGGCGAATCAAAGTAATAAGTTATAAAAGACTCTTCTCATTATTAAAAATATTGTAATTAACAATAAACTAGAGAATGTCTTGGGCAGTGATGAAAGTATGAGATCTGTATGTAACTCATGCAAGAATTTAATCCCTAAGATATCTAAGTGTTCAATATAGCCAATAAGCTTGAATACATGAGGCCCAGCTGGGACAGACTCTCCAAGCTTAGTTGTAAACAAAGAATTGTATATCTCGTACCTCTCTTATCTCAAACTCTCATAATAGAGATCCAAAAGGTGACACATCATGCTATACACATCCATGTCAACATGTTTCTTTAAAAGCTCATTGGATATGGATGATATCATGAAACATTGAATTTATGTGGAATCATTAAAAAAAATTATAGAGTTTTAAATCTTCATCACTTCCCTCATTACCCAGCATATCAAGAAAGTTTTCTTCCATCATATACAATTTACTTTCATGGATAGGTATAACTTGTAAGTTCCTTATCCACTCTTAGAAATTTGTGCTGGTGAGAGGATTATCCTTATCAAGTATGGATCACAATGATATGTTTAAGTCATTTTAAATTTGTTTCTACTAAATATGATAAGAATAATTTTAGTACATTATCTGATAAAATTTATACAAATAAATAAATATTATATTTTTTAATCTCCTACTATTTTATCAAAACCCAATAGCCCTCACAATTGGATTTGGAATATCATATTTCTTGGACATTCAAGTGTAAGGGATTCATATTACCCTTATCATTAAACCAACTTTGGTTGGTCAAGAAACTTGAATGGTTTTAGGAAGGAATTCCAAATTCTATCTGCATTAACTCACAGTTCCTTGATCTGATGAGTGGGCTCTGTAATCCTAAAATCCTTAAATTACATTTCCTCAACATTTTCCTATCATTTACACCAATTCATATTTTGTTAGTCCAGCCTTGATGTGAACTAATTTAAGTCAACCCAAAAATTAAAGTTAAAATTACAAGATAATTGAAAGAACACTGACTTTGGCTATTTAAGAACTTTGAACTTTGGTTTAATTTTAACTGTGTTTGTGGAAGGATATAACAAATTAATATATATTATTGATGTATTTTTTCTTTTATGCATAAATTTCCAATAAATATCTTTATAACAAAAATTTTAATATTAAGTGGATTTACTTAAGTGATTAACCATGTCTTAGATAATATTTACGCATAATCCAATTTATTTTAGTTCTATATTTCATGCTCGCTAATTTCATTAATTCATGTGACCACAAAAAAACATCCATAATGAAATAACCATACAACCTCAAAGAAATAAATTCATAAAGCAGTATGATCATGAGATTTTACCAATGTTTAGTTTATATAGAAGTTGATAAACTAGTCATTGAACTAGGGGGAAACACCTTTAAGCAATTAAGGTTCAAGTCACAACTTTACATCTATCCACCTATGTATCTCTCTTGGATTAGTTTTTCATTGGATCCAAACTTGAAGAACATCCACTAGATTGGGAGATCCATCCATTTCATATGATTTTACTCACACATAGGTGAGGTAAACAATGGATTTACATAAAATAAACCATGGGTGAGTAGGCCCTTACATAATGAGAGGATAGAAGGAACATAGGACAACAATTTAATATAATACTAAATTAAATGAAAAAAATCATGTACAAAGGTGTTTTTTATGTTTATGATCATCCACATGCATGCAACAAATTATTAATTTAATAAAACTTGCATTCAATTCTTAATCGTTCTTATTTAAGATATATCATGCTCAATTACCTTATTTAATTAAACAATTATTTTATCTTAATTATCATCCGAATTTCCTTGAGATTCTCATACATCATAATTTTAAACAAATTAAAAAAAATTATTTAAAATTAACTATGTACATAAATGTACCTTGGAGGAAACATGACGAATACCCATCTGATTCTACCTAACATGTATTATACTCGTATAGTGTTTACTCTTGTGACATATGGCATACACGACTTATCATATACATTCATGATGTATACTATCAATTTAATTATTACAAAAATTACATGATTTTTTGATCACATGTTATGCTTCAATGCATGTAGAGTATCAATTGTAATATAACTCATACAATATATGAATATATGAATAATATGTAGATATTAATTAAACATTTATATACATATATATATATTAAAAACACCTCACATGGAATGCCCTATCAACTTAATGACCACATGTAAGAACATGTTGATAAGGTTTGCATAGTATAATAAATAAATTTTAAATCTTCATAATTTAGTATAAGTACATTATGTGTAAAATCAAGTTACACAGTGTGTACAAGTGAGTTACATGGCATATACATATCTCACTTTCTATCTGAGGCATGTTCATAGGGACTCATCATGTAAAATGTGCCTCAAAAAATTGGACTACATGACATGTATAAGTGACTACATGTTATGTGGTCTCTGAGTTATGTGGTAACCAATAAGGTAGGCCATGTATGGTAATACATGGCCCATATATGACTCAAAAGGACTACACACCATGTATGTGGGCTACACGGTTTTTACTCTGGCTGATCGTGCACCACCCTAGCCTGGTCAACACATGGTGTAAGAATTAAATGCATTGGGTGTCTTCAATGTAGATGCTTTGAATTAATTGCTGAATTAATTCCTGATTCATTGAAAAAAAAGTATATGACATGTAACTCTCGTTACATGGTGTGTAATCCTATGTTATCCTATCAAAATACTTGGCACCTCCGGATGAGTTTATCGATTTTATTTCATTCATAAAATTAATCGTATTGATTACATCTACAAAAAAGGAAATATAAAGAAGTAGATATCACAATTCAGATTAAATTAACAATTAAAATTAAATTGAAAACTAAATAAAAAATTCATAAATCAATCAATGATATTAGAATAATTTTAAATAATTATGTGATCTCTATGATACTACTTATAGGTTCCAGGAACAATGGAAGAATGTGATGGGTCATGTCCAACTTTTCTTTTTTGTCATTATTAATGATCAATTAGATATTAACACAAGGGTAAATGTTTTGATCTATTTAATTGAATCAATAAAAATAGACAAGGGATAGAATTCCATAACCAGAGATAGGATCATCACATATTATTTATAATGAATTTAATTAAATAATTCCCTTGATGTAAATCATTCTTCTTTGATGAATCTAACAACAGATCTATATTGTATGGTCATTGTGTTATAGGAATCAAAGCAGATTACCTATAGCAGTGATCCACATGTGTTCCACAAATCTCTGAATGTCGTCGTAGGAATCTCTAGGTGCTATCACAGAAGATCTTATCACTTGTGTCATCCCCCTTTGATCAACTCAAGAATTGCTTCCAAAATGTTCTCCTTGATCTATCTTAACTTTATAGTGGGAGGTGGAGGAAGATCACTCTCTATTCTTAGGAGAGTTCTTGGATAAGGTATCTCTCTAGGGATTGAGAGGATTCTCCAAATGCATTGTACAAAACCAAACAAATAAATTTTTTCATTGAGAAAATAATATAATTGGGTTTATATATCGCTAGGGTTAAAATAAAATAATTAAACAAGTGCCCTTTATTATTTATTTAATCCCTATGGAACCCCAAGTGAAATAATAATAATATTATTATTATTTCTTGGCATGTTCTTAACATACGAATTAAACTAAATATTATTTAATCAAAAAATATCCAATATTTATTATTTCTCACAAGGATATTAAACTCTTTATATCATTCCTCCTCAATATTTATTGGTCCTTGAATAATGAATATTTATTTATTAAATAAATGTCAATAAATTATTCTCTAATAAATAAATAAATATTATATTCACTAAATGTAAAATATATATTTATTAAATATATCACTCACATTATATTCTCTCGAATAACTGATGATGGAATATATGCAATCAAGTAAACATGAATAATTATAAAAACCATGTGAGGGAATAATATTTATTTAACTTGTTAAATAATAAATAATAATATATTTTTTAACTGAGATTTTGGATACACATAGTGTGTGACCCTCTTGGCCTCTTTCTCAATGGAATTAGGCATAGAAACCTAAAGTCTAAGGTTAGCATCTAGTAACACACCAAGACACCCATAAAGAAAGATTATAATATTGTGACGTTTTATTACCTCATACAGATTCTTACTAAGTAATATAATCCCTTTATCACAATATCTCAAATCAAGAAGTCAGAATATTGGTTCCATCAACCTATGTGCTCGATGTCTCTTTCATTGACTCCCAAAAATTGAAATTTCCCATAGAATACAATGACCATGGATTTATTTAGGCTATATCATTTCCATCAAAGGGCCTAAGATATTGACTTCCATTAAATAATAAAATGGTAAAATCCTTTCTCACATAATTTATTATGCAATATTAATCATGACACACTCAACGTATCCTACCTCCAAATCAATTTTTCCCCATTTTCAAAATGCCACTTTCAGGGTTAGTGGGAAACCATACATTTCAAAAGTTTACAATTAAATTTCAAAAGTTGTGACAGTACACAAATTGAAATTTCAAATAACATATTTAAAGGAAAAAAACCATTATCACCCCATGTGAATCTCGAGTCACGCTCCTTCCTTGAGTCGCACACCTATCACCTCAAACACAATGTCCTTCTGCCTCTCCGATCATCACCACACCGACGAGACCTACCAGAATCCCCATTGTTGTCATCATCACCTTAATCGATGTCTCAGAGTTCTTTATTTTCATTTTCACTATCATTGACACCAAAATTGTTCCACATTTGTCATAATAAACCAAAAAGAACACCAGTCAACTGGAGAACGTCGCAGATCAACGAGCCGAGAAACAAGAATCACTGCACTTGAGCCGAGAAAACCAGACATGCCGCACAACCACCATCTATAGGCCCATCGATTCCACCATCCCCCCCACTGGAGAGGATAACTAAATAAAGACAACACTGTTGCATCCATCGATAAGATGTTTGACACCACGCCACTAAAGAAGGCCATTAGAAGAAACATGCAGAGAGTCTCAAGAGGCACACCCTGATGCACCATCGCCGTCAGCACCAAGCTAGCAAACCCACCGGTGACATAAAAAATGACCACTAGAACCCTCCATCACCATCATGAATCGCCCAAATAGGGAAATGATCCACATAGAACCAGCAATTTTCCTGAAGACCAAAACGCACCGCCATCGACATCAACGTATCCTACCTCATCATGAACAACTACCATCATTGTTTTTGTCAATAAATCAAAGTATGCAACTCAAAATACTCATTAATAATAATTATAAAGTCTAAGGACCAATACACACATCCATATAAAGGAATATCTAATGACACATATAACTTTGGATTTCCAACTGGTGGGTCTCATTCTCATAATATTTTACTTGATATTACCAAGGGAATACACTATGATAAGGTTCCTCAAAGTCCTATGAGTCTCCCCCCTGATAGCCTGTATCATTTGTGTCCCTAAAATGATATCATCTAGCTATAGAACGTATATTTAATAATAGTTTCATAGCACTTATGGGTTCTCATCATAGCAGGGAACTGTTATGACCTTTTAGTGTGACAACTACTCTTAGGACATTATCACATACTATGTTATGTATAATAACAATCATGATGTGATAATTATTTTATTAATATTCAAATCTATGAATATAGGTTATCATAAAGTATGCAAAAGTTTGTTCTAGGGAACTAACTCCAACAATGAGTTGGTTCACCCTGAAAATGGATTTTCGTGCAATATATTTGATGCTCAATATCCTAATCTCATAGACAATTTTTGTAATGTTATGATAGTTCATTAATTTACTGTTTTTAATCCATTTGGGGAGATGATTACTTATTACAACACATGTACAATTTTCATACACATTTATAACCTTCCTCCATGGATGTGTATGAAAAAACCTTTCACTTTCATGAGTACACTCATATCTGAACCTTCTGATCTAAGAAAGGATTTAAATGTATACGTGAAACCTTTAATAAAAGTGCTGAAATAATTTTTGAATGTGTGTGTGAACACATATGATTCCTATTTGAAATAAATATTCTAAATGTGTGATGCGATTATGTGGATGATCAAGGATTTTCCTGCTTATACAGTGATGTATGGATGGAGAAAGAAAGGAAATATATCATGTCCTATTTGTATGAAAAATACTCCATCTAGAAGATTAAAATATCATTGTTGTTTCAGTTTTATGGGACATCAAAAATTATTTTAAAATGGGCCATCTATATCGGAAGAATCATCGAAGATTTGAAAATACCATGGAGACAGAAAATCCACATTAGCATATGTCTGGAAATGATGTACTTAATGAATTGAAATATTTCATTTCTTCATTTGGGAAGTGTTATATGAAATATATAAAGAGGAAGAATGTTTCCACTAAAAACTATTACAATTTGATGAAGTGAAGTTTCTTCTTTTAGTTTCCTTATTGGTCAACCAATTTGTTACATCATTTCTTAGATGTAATGAACATTGAAAAGAATATATTAGAAATGGTACTTTAAATTATTATAAATGTCAATGTAAAGAGAAAACAAGATTTACAATCTCATCATGACATGGTGGATTGGGGTATAATACCAAAATTGCATCCTATTTGTATTAGTGAAAATGAATGGAAAGTTTCTTGTTCTTCTTATGTGATGACACCATCATAAAACATAGATTTCTGGAATTAATAGAGACTATTAAAGTTCATGATGTATATTCAAGAAACATATCAAAATGGGTCAAAAAAATGTATTTGAAGCTGAAATATCTGAAGAATCAGGATTATCACGTCCTTCTACATGATTTTATTCTAATAGAAATATTTTTTCTTTTATACAATAATGTAAGAGTTTTAGTTATTCAATTGTTCCATTTCTTTATAAATATTTGTGCTAAGAAGTTTTAAAAATATTTCATGGAAAAAAATAGAATAGGAGCCATTAATTTTGTTTGAGTTAGAGAAAATATTTCCTCTATAATTTTTATAGGAATGCTACATCTAACTGTTAATATTCAAACTAAACCAATTCTCAGAGGACATTTTTATTTTTATTGGATGTATCCAACTAAAAGAAAAATGTTCACATTGATGTATTTTGTCTGGAACAGAATAAATACTGAAGGTTATATCATGAAAGGTTACTTGTCTCAAAAATGTTTAGATTTCTATTCAATATATTTTTATAATATAACTACAAGATGAAATAGAACAAAGATAAATAAAGAAAAACTATATGATAAAATTGAACCCAATTTTCCATCACTCCCCTAAATAGGGGGAATTTTTGGATCATATAAATTGACCACATTAATCTTTGAAGAGCAGTAGATAGAACATTGAATAGTTTTTTTAACTATGATTTGTTCAATGACTACATCAATTAAGTAAATTGAACATGTATATCTTATGTCATATATTATAATTTTATATATCTATTAAACTATTTCTATTTTTTCAGTAGTTAACATAAAAATCATAAATTGAAAGTATCATTCTTTATATTTGAGAAGGAGTGAGACTTTCCATAGTAAAGAGTTTTCTTCTTGGTTGAAATTGAAGGTAGAAATATTACATTAATAAATTGATAAAATCAATATTTAATTAAGTTTAATATTCAATTATATTTTAGGTATTGAGTTTGACTACTGATTATTTCTCTGAGGAAATGAGGGATTTCGCTTTTTGTCCCATTTCCATGGTTCGTGAATGCAAATCAATTGTGATTAATGGGTACAAATTCATTATCACCCAAAGGGAAAAGAACATGAGAACAAAACATGATGGTGTTATAGAAACTTCCACAATAGAATATTATGCCACTACATCAGATATTGGACCTTGATTTGAAATTGTATCTTTTTATGGATCCATTGAAAAAATAAAAAAAAATTGGATTGTTACTCTCATGGTTGAGTCACTATGATGAAATTTCAGTGGTTTTATTCAATGAAGGGCATGTAAAATTTATGGATGATTGTGGATTTCGTGTTATTGACATGACTCTCACTCTTGATACTGATGAACCATGTGTATAGGCATCAATGAAGAAATAAGTTTTTTATATATAATACCATATTTTACCTAAATTTTTGGTCATTACTGAGGTAATCTCAAGACATATTTTTTATGATGGTGGTGACGTAATTAAAACCATCTATGTTCCCATTAGACTTGATCCATTTATTACTTTTGATGACTCTAATACTTAAATTCTCAGAGTTGATTGTAAAACTAAATTTGATATGGGAAATATATATAATCATTGATCTATATTCTTAGTTATTTTGGTTTATCTCAACTTGGGTTTTGGAGATTGTTTCTATACAAATTGATTTACTATTGATTACAAATATTTTGTATCCAACTTGACCATCATGTGAATTTTCAATATTTATCGGTTTTAATTTTCTTTAATTTTCATTTTATAGTAATAAATTGAATTGTAATCAAACCTAAAAACCCAAACAAAACTGAAACAATTAATTTTTTTAAAAAAGATGAATTGAATTATACACATTAAACTAATTGATATGAAAAACAAAACCAATGAAAATAATAACATAACCAAAAAATGGAAAAATTAACTACCCAAAATGTGAATCAAATGACCCAAGACAAGTAAAAATTGATAAATGACCTTATCAATTAAAAAAATTAATAAAATGAACTAATAAAAATAAAAATGGACAAATGGCCATATCAATAGGCCATAATGAACCAAATGACCTAAAAAATTGAATTGGATCGAATTGAAAATAGAAGAAAAGTATATCATACCAATGATAAACATGTTAATCTAAAATTATGTTTTTTAATGACATGTCCTATATTTTAATATTATTACCACTAGGTAGAAAATGTTTTTGTTATATCACTACATATCTTGTATTTGGTTTGACAAGTGATATTCCTTAATTAATTCATGTATCATATTCTTTGTTGTTTGGGTTATGCATTAGTTATGGATTTAAAATTCATTATATATTTTTTTTCAAATGAGTGAAATGAAAAAAAATTAGGAGATATGAAGAAAAATGATGATAGACAACAATCATTGAATGAGTGAGATGGGAATACCTCCTTGAGTTCTCTTTGGGAGTATTTTAATTCAAAAAATATATCAATATCATATAATTTCATGTGATTAATTTTGTTTTTAACATTTAATAGGGATCCTCCAACCACATTCCAATTATTTTCCAACCAAAGTAATGGTTCTAGTCCTCAAGCTAATGATACTTGGTGGGTTGGTACTAGAGCTAGGTGATCTAGTCAGCATACCTGGTCACACCCCCTCTCTCCCCCTAATGTACCATCTAAAATACCTTCTGATCTCATAATGTCGTTAGAGATACCCAGAATATTTAGGCCTCCCATGTTTTCACCAATATTTTCATTAGATCCTCCTCACCTATCATTACTTTATCTGATGATGATTCATACTCCTCATACATATTATGAATTTTCACAACCATCTATGACACCTTCTTTTCCTTCTACTTCCTTCTCCCTAGGCTTATACATTCTTACTTCTTCGACACCTACTCAGATGTATTCTGAGCCTGTAGAGCATATACTGGGACCCACTCCATCCGTACAGGTTGATGTTCCTTCAGTTCATGGGGATCCATTGATTCCCACTGATTAGACTACCTAAGGTATATTTATAAAACCTTATTAAATTTTTTTACCATAATTTATTTTTATTATAAAATATTTTGTTAAAATATTTTTTTCTTATTTAACAGTTGGATCTTTAAATAAGTGGCATGGGCGTACACACATGTATAGATTTGGAATCACCACACATTGCTAATGGGGGAGTACAATGAAGAAAAACAAGTGATTGAAAAAACAGCGTGGGAATGTAGGAGTTTTTTAGAGACGCTTTCCAAATACTCTGACACCATTCCCACCATTCCACTCTCCTGGTGACGCCTTCTAAATGAAGAAAAGGAAAACAATTAGGCACAAATATTGATAAAAAATTTGTTGGATTTAATATTGTATTATTATTTTATTTACATGAATTAATACTTTGGTTCCATCTTCATTTTATTTTTCCTGATGGTGAGGCTGTGAGGACATCACGACGCATGGAATTAGGTGAGTTATGGAGAGCCGATAAGCATGCGTTGTATAGTTTTTGGATTTCTAGAGTTCTAATGGATTTAGATTCCACACCTATCATTGATTATTTTCTAGTAAAATATTATCATCCAATGATTGTTCATTCTATGAGTACCAAGTTCAATTTATTAATCAAATTTGAGGTTTTAAAATGAAAATTACCATGATTTTCATTAATAATTTATTTTCTATTATTGAAAATTATTTTCTATGAATATTTAGGAAGAAATAAAAAATAAGTAGCTATGAAATACCTACACACTTTTGGGTGGACTACGATGTCCTACTATAAGAGGAATTGGGTAAAACATTCGATTAAAATCTTTCTTTATGACTTGCACTTTATTTTATTTCCTCTATATTTCATTTAGTTTATAATTGGGAAATATAAATGATCATTTATTCTTTAGTTTATTATTGAAAGTATTTAGTGTGTAAAAATATTTCCCAATTAGTATTTTTTTTCTTATGAGCACTTCATGAACCTATACAACCACTGATCATTTTATTAAATTTCCATTCTTCTAATAGGAAAGGGAACTACAAAACTAGGGCCACTTCCCCTTAAATATTTTAGGGATAGAATCATTAATACCTTAGAGTCTGAAACAAAATTCATTAAAATATACTAACATATTATATAAATATTAATGTACAAAAATTTAATTACAAATGAGGAATAGGCTTAGTAATAAAAAGTGAGAATAATGTAAAAAGGGATATATTAAATCAATCACATTATTTTTAAAAAATATAATTAGTTTTATGAAAAATATTATAATTAACAAAAATAAAAAATTAATCAACTAAATATTTAGAAATAAAATATATATCCAACTTAATCGGTTCAAATCACACCACATTATCTCATGATGTTGAAACCATAATCTTGGTGGTGTAGACCAATTGGAACACAATATTGGTCATATGTTATTATAAAGAACTAGATTGCACACTTGAATATATGATCATTTTAAACAAAATATACTTAAGAAACTATGTATTTGATAGATATAATTACAACCTATACCTAAATTACTTCCCATGGAAATTATCCTCGATACACAACACCCATGGTAGAGGAGCACTCATCCCACACACTAATAATCATCGAATGATTCTATAAAGTAAATCAAGATTCTATATAGCTCACCCTTTGAAAACATTATAAATATCTTATTGAGCTCATTATTATGAAGTAATTATTTTTCTTGTTATAATTCTTTGTTAGAGGTTTGAACATGATCTTAACTCTCGTTTAGAAATTTAGAATGAAACAATTATAAAAAAACCATGAAAAACATTCTTTTATCCATGATATCGATCATAGTAATAGAATAATGGGTTCCAAAGCACACTAGGACCTCATGTGATGGAAAAAAATCACGTGTATCATTAAATAAAAACTACTCATATAATACATTTAAAATATCAAAATGGCCATTTATGGAATGAAATATGTATTATTAAATCATACAAAAACATAATTTCTTTATGTTATAGTCATGACTAGAGTGTTGATAAACCATTCATGCATATTCCTTTAGTTTATAGTAATACGCGTTCACCTTATCATTAATTATGGTGATCACAATTCCACCTTATTATTCATTATAGTGATGCCTTTTTCACTTATATATACATTATATATATTGATAACCCATTCATTAATACTCAATTATAATTCATATACCATATGTTTTCTTTTTTAGCTTCATTTAAAATTAATATCCTTTTGATTTTGGCAATGAAATTCATTATTATTAACCTATTTGTAGTTATGGTTTTCTATATTCAATTTCATGCAGAGGGAGTTTTTGAATATTGAAGGACCTATGCCTCGAGAAAAAATATTTTTCTCGAGAAGAAATAAGAAACATGGAATCATGGAAAATGAACCGACATGGTAGAAGATTGTAAGTTTTACTTTATTTATTTCAAATTTTAATATCTATTTTATAACTTAATAGTCTATTTATATTTTTTATAGAGTGAATTAGAGGCCCTTGATGACCAGGAAGCTGAAAACTTGGGGCCAAATGATCACTTACATCATGTGTTTTGAGATGAGCACTATGGTAATGTACGATGTCAACCAGGGAAGAGTTTTTTCCTAATGAGGTATTGGCCCACTCTAGGTTCTATTTCTGGTAGTACTGAGTTGGAAAAAGCTAATTCATGGGAATCATAGGATGAGGATAAGGTAGAAAAGGTTGAAAAAAGGGACATATGGGAGGAAGAATGAAATCAATGGGCAAACACTGAATTTATGAAAATGATGGTAGTTTTATGTCCATCACTTCCACCAGAGACCGTCATAGATTGTGATGCATATATGTCGATGATGAGTATATTATAAAGTTCACTGGGGAGTATTCTTAGTGGTTGTTGGGACAATTACATTTTGTGTGATAATGATGGTGAGGATGATGGTGAGGAAGAGGGAGAGGATTAGTCTGGGGAAGAGGATGAGGCCAAGGACAAGGATGATGCCAAGGATGAAAATAAAAATAGTGATGGTGATGAGGGATATATTTATCCTTTAAATTTTTTACTGGTATTTATGAAATTTTAGGTTTGATGAATTGTTTTGAATGAACATATGTGATGTTTCGTATTTTTTTATCATTGGATAAATGGGTCAATTGATTTCATGTGTCAACATTATTTTGGTATTGTTTTGTGGCATGTTAAGGATGCTATGTTTTTTGCATTGAAAGTTTTGTTTTTTGGAGGTTTTATTTATGTTGTTTGTAGGTTCTGTTTGTTGAGGACGTTCAGGTTCTATTTTGATTTGACGTTTTGTGTCTAGAGTAAGGCTACTGCTGGCTGTGGAATGGGGGGGTCTGTAACAACAGTTTTATGACTATTGTTATATCCTTAAACCAATGGATCACTATAAACCATTGGATATAATGAAATTCCTATCACCCTATGCTAACATTTTACTAAAACCCGTTGGTATAGGCCTTTCCCAACAACACTATAGTCAATGGTTTAGAGAACTGTTGGTATAGACTTCAACTCCAGCAATAATACTATAATGGAAATGGGAAATCATTAAAACATATTTTTAGTCGAAATCCCCAAATCATCTAAAGGGAGTTATTTGGTTTGTATTCAATCACCTTATGAATTCAACACACTTCATTTCCATCAGAGAATATTTCTACCTTTATCAACTTTCCTGTTAATTCATTAAGTAATTGATAATATTTCATGGAGTGACATATTATATTATATTTGATCAAGACCTATGCTTTACTTTAAAGTTCTAGAGAAGAATTCAATAGGATCTGGATATAGTTTTTAGTTTCAAAACTCTATATCATTCTTATAAATATGGTTAGTATGATAAATCTATTCAAAATATATAATATATTTTGAGATATATCTATATATATTTAAAAAGTGGTTCAGATGAACGTATTTTGTGGAGATTTCTAACAACAATAGATTTCACTCAGGAATTCATATGGCTTATTATGAATCCCCCTGCGGTAGGAGGTGTATAAATCCTATATTCTAGGATAAAGATGGAGAAATAAATCTATTGGAACCTAATCTAGCTCATGAAATAAAAGGAAAGGTTAAATCTATTCAACATCACATAAGAGAATCTCAGAGTAGACTGAAATTTATGTTGATGATCATTAGTGAGATCTAGAGTTAAATTTACTGAAAATAAACTCCTATGAATATCTCCTTAGAATAAGGTAATGATATTTCTAGAGTAAGGAAATAATATCCCAAGATATATTGGTTCTTTTGAGATTCATTATTTCATCCGGTTGGAATCCAATCCTTTAGAACATCCACTAAATCTCTCTCATGTTCATGATGTGTTTCGTGTATTTTTCTGGAATAAGTACATATCGTATCCTTAAAATATACTTAACCCAGAGGTTATATATAAGGACCCAACCTTAAACACAACTATTAGGACCAAGCTGGTTGATGAAGTTTTTGGATGCACAAAGTGTTGTCTTTTGTTGTCAAGGAAGTTTGAGAATAAAGGAAATCACTTCACTTTGTAGAAGTGAGTGAGGAAAGATAGGAAAGTTACAATACTTTCCATGGTAAATCAGACGATTATTTTCTGATCTGTATTTTACAAAGATCATAAGTTGGTTGGAGAACTTTTGATGAAATATTTATGAAGGAAAGGTGGAGAAAATATGTTGTCAATTAGTATGGTTGGTCTTGCAGAATTAGGTGTCTAAGGTGGCACAATTCTCTAATGTTTGCCAAATTTTTGGTGTCCAAAATTTAGAGTTGTGATAGAATTTCAAAAAGTGGATTTTCTTGAATATCTCATCAAAATATATAAAAGGAATTAATTTTTCAAATATGGGATTCGTGAATTATATTTCATGATGACATGAATAAAGTTGATGATGTTCTTCATGATTACGACGAGCTTTGTGAATTGATGAGGAAAGGATCATTGGGGTGATAATTGTTGTGGTGAAGGTGTAGAGCATTATGGTGATGAAAAATAAGAAGGATCTACATGGAGGAACAAATTATTTTATATAATGATTCATGATTATGACAAGCATTGCAAATATGGAAAATAATAATGGTGCTTTGTGAAACAGAGTGAATTTCAGCAAAAAATTCAGAGCTCTGTGATTTGGTGATAACATGGCGTTGAGGTGGAAGGAAGGTTCTAGATTTAGTGTGAAATTCCTATAAATACGCCCTTAACCCTCTAGAAAATTATATATACTTGATGAGAATTTTAGAGCTCTCAAATTGTGAAGAAGTTTTGCAGAGAAAGCGAGCTATGTGAAGGCGGTGAGCTCTGCGAAGGAAAGGAGCTTCACAGCGAGCTGTTGAGCTTTGATAAAGAAGTGAACTTTTCAAAGACCAATCTATGGTCTGTAAAATAGTGAGCTCCATGATCTAGTGAGCTCTACAAACTAGACATCTTTGAAAAGTAGAGTGCTCTGTGAAGTTAGGATCTTCATGAAGGATCTCTGTGATCTAAATATTTGAATACCAAAATTAAGTGAGAAGTGCTTTCAAGTGGATCAATATATTATTGGGGTATAGAACTAAGTATTATTATAAAGTCCATGTAGTTCCTATCAGTTTTTGGATAGGAAAGAGAAGAGTTTCTTTTTGAAGATAATATTTGAGAAATATCATCAAAAACCACAAAGATATTTTGTTACCCTATTTGTTCTAAGAGGATACACACACACTTCAGGATTATCTCCCAAGTGCTACACGAGTGTAAGGGTATATCCTACTAATTTTATTCCACATATAAGGATTGTTTTCTAGTGTATTTTGTGGTACTAGATTATTTTCATACCATACCAAGGATGTAGCTACTCTTGTTGAGTAGTGAACCTTGTAAATATTGTGTTCCTGTGGTTGTTTGTGTTCAGCAGGTAAATAACTCTTTAACAGGAGGCAAAGGTTGTTTCATAATGAAATGAAACATAAAAGAAAAATATATCACAGGTTCACCCCCACCCTCTCTCAATGATACTTGGATCCTGACTATGTAACTTCAATATCATATTCTAATGTACTTACACTAGAATTAACTTTCTTTTATTCTTCATGATTTTTTAAGCTTATAGTTTTATATAATTAGGTAACACACTTACATAAATAAATATTACATCAAATGGTGGAAACTTCGAACAAGTATCTATTTTACCTTAAAAACATTTATGAAATAACAAGATTTCTCCTCTTGAAACACCTTTACAATTGTCATATCGACCTCATCCTTGTCCCTACTCATCCCAAAAAACATGTGAAAAAATAATTAAAATATGGGATAAACACAAAATGATCAGTAATGGGCATAAAAATATAGAAATCCTCAGTTAATTAGTAATAATAAAAATTTACCTTTTCAAAATCACTTTGGTTTAAAATTAAACATTTTCTTACCCAATAAATATTCTTTTCTTCCCTATATATTTCATAAATCATTTTATAAGAAATATTAAATGAAAAATAAAACCCATAAATGATTTATTTCATTCATAAATTTCATATTAAAAATTTCCCACAAAGTTATACATTTTACTATTACATATGGAATAACCATTACATTAAGAAAAGGGGTAATCCTCATGGTGGCATATAGAATAACCATTATAGTGATGAATGTATTAACCATCACAATTTCACTTTTATTAACTATCACGGTTAAATTTATAGAAACAATCACTATTAATCATGGAAGAACCCTCAAGTTCAACTTTAGAACATTAAAATAGAGTAAAAATCATAGTTACTCATGGAAGAACCCTCACGGTCAAATTCCCAACACAAGGACTAACCATCATAGTTACTCATGTAAGAAGCCTCACATTAAAATTCCATACATTACCCAATGCCTTGGACAGCACTAATGGGGCTCACCTTTCATATAAGCTATATCAGGCTGACCTATGATCTATAACGGAAATCAACCCTTTTTATAAGCTATAATGGGTAAACCCAATTTTTATATATAATGATCAAGTAACAAATCATAATCATAACAAATAAAATCTTTCAATATCCAAGATTACACTCATAAAAATATTCTTTCCACCAATAAGAAAACATTTTTGGATATTAAAATATTAATTCCATTTTAAAACCCACTTTTGATACACTTTGAAATAAAGTTATTTTTTTATAGTTACATCATGTCCACACACAAAAATTCAAAAAATATTATTCATCACATGGAAAAGTAATATAACTATTTTGAAAATAAATATTTAAAATTGATTTTTAAGTTATAGAGTCCCTTACCCTGAGTCTGACTCACCATGTATATTATCTATCTTCCTAAATAATAAACATATGTTAGTTATCTACTATCTTAATAACATTTTTCAAGTTATTTTTTCCTTTAAATTTATTTAATACCATGTTATAATCAATTACATAATCATTTAAGTCCATCTCTGCAATTTTGATGATATTTGGTTTATAAGTCCAAAATGACTTTGGTAGGTTCACTGTGGTCTAAGAAGTCATTGCTCCACCATATCTAGATTAAAAATCATGACATAATTTCAAATTTTATAAATAAATTATACCTTTAAATCAAACCATTAAATATGGTTTTAAAAAATTAACTGTGTTTCAATAAAGGAGATAGTAGGTCATACGTACACATGAGTAATGTCTTCATTTTTCAACTATCATTATAGAAAGAATGTAAGAGTTATTATATATTTACATACTAATACTAATATCATAAATACTTTGTTATTTATTAAAATAAACTTAAATATATCATATGTATTTCACCTAAATTTACCCTATATGTAGAATCATTTTTTGTAGTGCATGTAGGGGTTAAATCAACAAGGATCGAAGAAGTAACCATGAGACACTTATATTTGTTGGTAGGATGGGATATGAAGTGGATGGATCAAGGGTTTATTTCAATTGGGATAAAATAATACTAAAGTACTTAAGATAATTATTTTAATTGAAGAATTAAACACCTAATTATTTGGATATAAATAATTAATGAATATTAGTTGATCCTAGGTTGTCACTAAGTCTAGAAGGGGTGTAATTGTTCTCCTACGAAATTATATCACACTAGTTCAAGAAGTATCCAATAATGAGATAAGTTCACAAAATCATTAACCGATTTAATCCATATTAAATTACAAGGATAATTAAAAATTCACTTAGAGAAACACTATCATGATCACTCTGAGTAATTGGATTATTCCAACACTCAAAATGTGTAGTTTCTTAAGTTGGAAAAGATAAAGAAGAAAATAAGTCAATGAAAAGAAATATCAAACCATATAACTAATTTAAGAATTTAAGAACCTAAAATAACATCTAACAAAAACCTACATAGCTCCCTAGGATTAAACCATAAAATGGTTATCCTTCTATTAATTAAAATTTCTCAATGTAAGATAGAAGTCAACTTAAAGAAGTGGAGAATTGAAAACAATTAAATAATGAACACTCCACCGTTGGGTGATGAATTTCACAATTGTTGATGTAAATAAATACAAATTTTGAATAAATGGTATCAAAGTGTTAATAAAAATATAATATTATAATAATAATAGTTTTTATTAAGAATATAATGTGATTGAAACAAATTAATTGAGAAAATCAAATTTTATATTACAATATGACATTCCAATTTTATAATTTAAAGAACAAAACATCTATCTTAATTCATTCACCAAAACCACCTTAAATAGTAATTTTTGTGTCCTATGGTCAGTACCACATCATTAAATTTATACCATTTAATTAGGATAGTAAAATGTGGGTGGGGAAAATGAAGGTTTAATTTTTAATGTTGCCCAGAAAATTTGGATCAATATTCTTTCCCCATTTTGATGTGTAAATTTGACTTTGAATATAGAAATTTTGGGATGGTCATAGAAGAAAAATATTTTATTTTGGGTCTCCTGTAAATTCTGTATGAATTTTATCCAAATTTTGGATTCCATTTGGAAGTTATGATTAAATTGGAGGGATGAATTTATGGGCCTTCAAATATAGCCCATAATTTAAACTTAAACATGAGCCACCAAGATCTACTTGAAAACCTCCAACCTTTCTTTGGTAACATTTTTATGAAATGAAACCCATAATTTTCTCTATCTATAGTTAAATTTTTAGATTCATTGTGATTTAATTATGGATTATAATTGTATAATATGTGCCTAAGGGCCATTATTATTTGTCCATAAATTTCTACATCCATGGACAAAAATTTCCATCTTCCCTTATGAATATTCCGTTAATCTGAAATGAAAAAATGTTCCAAAATATTTTATCAAAAAAATCCTAAAATATAAAATTTAAATAATGATAATATTTTAATCCACTAGCTAATGATTAATTGGTCCAAAATTTACACACTCTAAACATGAATTGCACATTTGATGAGTAATTAAGTTCAATATATAAAATTCACTAAAACCGGTGTTTATGGAAATTTAATCTCAGGAATATTAAAACATAAAAAGTTAATATTTTACACTTTTAGTGTCTAATAACACCCCCTAACTTGAGTTTTGCTAGTCCCGAGCAAAAATTATCTCAAAAATATGAAATTGAATTGTATTTTTCAAAAACATTTTAACATTCAATTCTCATCAAAATACACCGTTCCAAACAATCATGAAACCTTTCAAAATAATTTAACTCAATATAATTTCTCAATAATATCCCAAGCCCAAGACCATTCCTTTTTTCAATTTTATCATCACATTTCATCAAATTTAAATAATGTTTGATTATGTGTTATGCATCACAAAAGTCATTGGGCCCATTTTCTTATTCAAGGGGGAAATGGAAGCTATGGTCGGGCATCACATTAAAACTTAATATGAGTATCCAAGTTTTTATTTTTATCATTTTTTTGCTCTCTCTATTTGTTTTTTGTTTTTTTACCATGATAGAGATAAAAAGACAAACTCTGGGAAATATAACTATCGACTCACAATCCCCAAGTAATGAATGCCACACATTTTTTCAATTCTATTATTTGCAATAGAGATACATATCCTAACTCTAGGAAATAAAACTATGGAGTCATGATCCAAAATTGTTACATAGCACACATTTGGAAAAACAATTCTCTATACGGTCACCATTTTTTTGTAATTTTTTGTTGGACACTCAAAATTAAATAAATGTTTCCATAAACCCTATACTATGATAAATAGGAACCAAGAACTGAAAATTACACTTAAAATACAATGTACATGCATTTTGAAATTTTTATTAAATGGATGAAAATGTTAGTAGTGAAAATTTACATCAGACAACCTCACTTTATAAAAACTTTTCCCATGTAATTAAACTTTCATTAGAATCAGAATCAAAAAATGAAAAATCATTTTATATTCAATTTTCATGTTTCACAGTTTATATTAATGCATGAAAGTATAATGAATTAAAAATTTACATAAAATCACAAAAAAATTCAAAATATTATATTTTCAATCCCCCCAACTTAGAATGACAATGACCTCATTGTTGAAAGGGAAGAGAAGAGAGATTTTATAATTGGGAAGAAATAGGGATAGAATGCAATTTGAAAGGAAATAATGGAACAAAATCACCTGGTTTGAAGTTCATAACCCATCAATAATCAATTGATCACTTTTTCTTCATGTCACAAGTAGATTCCTCCAAGATGATTGAAGGTTAGGTTTGAACTCTACAAGGCATGTGTTTCATTTGAAATCACTAAACTTATTCAACTATTAATTCTCACACACTAAAAATATTAGACCACATTAGAAACCCAAGGGGGTTCCCTTAATAAAAAAACATAAAAACAAATAGAATAAAATAAAATAAAATCATATGTTGGGTTTCTTCCTAGAAAGTGATTTGTTTAAAGTCATTAGCTAAAGTTGGACCCCTTAAATTACCCAATACCAACTTTTAATATTTTAAGTATTTCATTTTTCACCACTTCTACAAGATTTTGATTGATTCCACATTGAGGTTGGTAGGAAGGTTTTAAAATTGATTCATGAAAAAACATATAGGTCCCAGTGAATGAGTTAATCCCATGAATATCTTAATGGGTCTATCCAATTGATTTCATAATCCGACATAATACATCTAGGATAATTATCTCTTTATTAGATTCAAGAGGGGGTGAAATGATGATATAATGTCTTTGATTATCCCCTATGACGGAAATCTTGAGAGAGGATGTATGAACCTTTAATTAGATCTTGAGTTGGATAAAACATTTTGACATAGTTCAGGACATAAAATTGAACTCGGTTTCAATTTCAAAAAAATCAACATAATTGGCTTATTTTTATTAGAATTTTAAACTACCAAATTTTACATTCTAGTGTTAAGGGTTGATATATAATCAAATTTCTAGATTATTTCAAATAGCTTCATGTTGTTTTGTTTTGAAAAAAAATAGATCAATGTTCCAAAAACTCAATTCATGATGTTAAATTACCATCTTGTGAATATAAAAAATCAATTTTCTATTGATTTAAATACTCATAAACAATTCATTGGTCATATTCAGCTATCCCAAATCTAAATGTTGGTTCTTCAGTAAATTTATGATATTTTTTTAAAATATTAGACACTCCACATAAAGTTATTGAAGGGACATTCAGTGTAGGTATGGGTTCCTTATAATTTTTAAATATTTGTAGTTCTAATCTCAAAGATAAAACCTCTGAATTAATTATCGCCATTTGATTACAGAATTTTTCAATAAATTTCTTAGGAAGAGAATGTGTAGGAGGTTGAACATCATGGACTTCCCCATGATTTATCTCTTCTACCATCCCTGAGAGGTATGGAAATTTATCCTTAAAACATTCATCATCCCAAGGATTGTAAATCTCACTGGGTGTGGGTTAATAATTCAATGTTTGATAAAAACAATTACCTATGTGAGGGGGTTTCCAATATTTATTTCCCATTTTATTACAGCCTAGGTTTATAATGGGGTAATTTTCAAGACACTCCATTGGAGAATATAGAAAATAGGATTCGATATTCTCAGGAAACAAACAAAAAAAGGGGAAAAGAAAAAAAAATTATTGTCAGAATAGAGGGTGTGTCTTTAAGATGATTTACTTGGATCCCCAATAATGGAGAAAAAATCTGGTTTTCCCAAATTTACCCTATAGGTAGAAGCGGTCGTTGTAGTACATGTAGGGGTCGAATCCATAGGGACTGAAGAAGTAAACTTGAGACACTCAAATTTGTTTTGAGGATTAGATATGAAGTGGCCAACTTTGGGGTTTATTTAAATTGGGATAAAAGAATACTAAAGTACCTAATATAATGGATTGAATTGAAGAATGAAACACCTAATGATTTTTATGCAAATAATTTATTAATATGAGTTTATCCTAGGTTTTCACTAAGTCTAAAATAGATTTAATTTTTTTCCTATGAAATTACATCTCACTAGTTAAGGAAGTATTCAATAAATGAGATAATTTAACAACATCATTAAACTATTTAATCCAAAAAAAATTTCAAGGATAATCACCAATTCACTTATAGGAACACTTTCATGATCACCCAAAATAATTGGATCATACTAACACTCAAAATGTGTAGTCTTTAAACTTGTAAAAGAAGAAGAAAATAAGTCAATGAAAGGAACTCTCATACCATAGGATTAATTTAAGAATATAAGCACATAAAATAAAATTCAATCATTCCCTACAAAACTCCTTAGGATCAACCAATAAAATTTTTATTCTTCCATTGATGCAAGGACCTTAATGTAAGATGGAAGTCGACTTGAAGAAGTGGGATTGAAGAAGTTAAAAAAATGAAATAATGAAAACTCCACTATTGTGTGAGAAATTTCACAATTGTTGATGTAAATAAATTAAAATCCTAAATAAATGGTAAAAAATTGATAATAAAATAGAATATTATAATAAAAATAATTTTTATTAAGAAACTAATTTTATTTAAACAAATCACTTGAGAAAAACAAATTTGATATTACAATATGACAACGTGACATTACAATTGAAAGAACAAAACATATACCCTAATTCCTTCACCACCATGGATTTAAATAGTAATTTTAGGTTCATAGGGTATATCAACCATCATTAAATAATATCCCATTTAATTAGGATAGTAAAAGGTGGCTGTGGAAAAATAAAAGTGTAATTTTCATTATTGACCATAAAATTCGGATCAAGATTCTTTCCCCATGTTGATGCACAAATTTTACATTGCATATGGCTAATTTTGGGATGTTCATAGAAGAAAACTATTTTCATCTAGGTTTCTAATAAATCATTTATAAATTTCATCAGAATTTTAGATTCTATTCAAAAGTATGATTAAATTGGTGGGATGACTTTATGGGCCTTCAAATCTGGCCCGTAATTTAAACTTCAACTTGGGACACCTAGATGGCCTTAAAAACCTCCAAATTAGATCTGGTAAAGTTTAATGAAATGTTAACCATATATTTTTATATCCCCATTTAAAATATTATATTCATTGGGATTGAATTATAGGGTCCACTTTTATTTTATCAGCCTAAGGCCCATTATTCTTTATCCAAACGTTTTTGCATCCATGTCCTAAAATGTCCACTTCTCTTATGAATCTTCCATTGAAACAAAAAAAATTATAAAAAAGTGATCAAATAAATCCTGAAATTTACAATTCAAATAGTGAATATAATTTATTTTCATAATTTAATGATTAATTGGTCCCAAATTGACACACTCTTAACATGAATTGCACAAGTGATGAGAAATTGACACGTGCCTATTGTTGTGTGTGATAAAAAAATATTACCTAAGTTAAAATTTATTAAATTGGGTAATCTAGGATGTCTTTATATACTAATTCACAAAAATTACATTGTCACTTAAATTCAAGAAAGAAGGATAGGTTGTTTTTTAAACTGTTTGAGTTTAAAAAGAAAGCAAGAAATTGAAAATAATGTTTGAACATAACTGGATGAAGAGAGTGAAGGAGTTATGGGAGGATAACCTTTTTCAATGTCATAATCATCAAAAAAATCATTATCCCTCTCTTTCTATTGAATAATAAATAAAATACACCTCAATCTAGTTATCAATCACCCTTGGTTAAAGAAATAATTGGAACCCACTCCTATGTGCATGGAAGTTCATAAACAATTTATAAACAACTAAGGAAAGTCCTGATAAAGAATTTTTTATCCTTAGAAATCTATAAATGATTCACTAGTTCCTCACACATGCCAATGATCTATAGACACTAACCATCTAACATAATATCTGCAATCGAGATAAGTTGCACTAGGTGGAGGGAGTTAAAAGTTCTTCAACCAAAGCTATAAACAATGAATATACCAAAACCCAAAACATGATTGTATTAATATAATTGGTAGCCAATGAAAATAAAAATAATTTTAGAAAAAAATATATTTTTATAGTTATGCTCAAGTCACTGACATTACAAAATTGAAACTCCCCATTCCCCAATCACTCAATGGCTTTACCCCTCTATGGGAAGGGTAATAGAGTTGAAAGGTGAAGAAGAGAGAATAAAGAAACTAGGAAAAGATAAAATAAAAAAAACATCAAGAAATAAATCCTCCATCACAACCCCTATTTCAAATTCTTTAACTCCTTTTAAAATAAGTGAACAATCATATGTATAGGGTTGAGGGGTAGAAAATGTTCCCTCCAGATTCACTCCTCTGAAATATTTAATCAATTTAGAATCATAAATGTAAGACTATCGGGTAATTTCATTAATTAAATTTATTCCCCTATGTCTTAATAATTCACCCAAAAAATATTAACATAGTTGGACAAGAGAAAAAAATATTATCCTTGGATTACTGATGAATAATTTTTCTTCTCAAGGAGACTACTCAACTACCTCAGTTTTGGTGAATGAAATGGATGCCTTAATGAAATAATTTCAGTATTAAATTTTATATGGACATGGATCGAGGAGTCCTATTTATATTCCAACTATAATCGCTTCGTTTGGAGTTCTGGAGGCCCATATATTCCCCCTTAACTGAGGTGCGGTCTATTCTGTCAGATAGAAAATGTTTTCCATATGATTTATTTTTTTGGGCCATTGTGTGTCGAATTAGACCAAGGTCTAGAAGAAAAGGTTAAATAAAATGATCAAGGAAAGCCTAAAAAAATCACTCAATTTGGATAAAAAATGAAAATATAGGCTCGAAATACAGAATATCCACAAAACTGCTAAATTTCCAGAATTAAACAATTTTCACAATTAAGCCCAAAATCCACTAAAAATACTAAAATGATAACAATAAAATAAGATTATTTAATTTTAATGGTTTAAATCATTAAAACATGTAAAAAATAATAAAAATATTTTCTCTATCAATTCCCTCAATCACTTGGACTCCTAGACAAGTCCAAATCAAAAATCAAATCAATGAAAATTCAAAACACATGCTTATGAGATCCTCCAATTCCACACCAAGAAACAAAAGATATCATCAATAATAAACAACCATTATTCCAAGTTATCAAACCAGACCATTAAATATATTTCCACTACAATTATCCTTTTTTGCACACAGAAAACCTACCTCAAATGAATTTTCTCTCATCTCACAAATATCAATTTTCAATAAATTTTTTCTCATCCAAACCAATTCAAGAGTCACTATAGGCTTGATAAATTTCAACTTCTCCACCCGATGTAGTTCAATGACATGTGTTTATCATTAGTACATTGAAGGGGTTTTCTGTGGCTTTCAGTTGGTAGGATTTTGATGTGAAAATCTTAAGGCCAAATGAGGATGGCCCGTCACTTTTTGAATCAAAATTACAAGATTCTAATTTTCACACATGTATGATCTCCTCCTCACTCCCCTTAGTAAAAAATAAAATCCATCATCATTAAAACTCAAATAATTTTCACACAAATCATCATTTTAGTAAAAAAAATCAATCATCTCAAACATTATTTCTCTTGAAATCTCTAAATAGGTACATCTTTCTTTCTCTTTAGAAGCTCCAGAAAGTCACAAATTTTCTTATCAAGAAAGCTCTGGAAAAGGAATAGCTTTCAACAAAATGATTTTTTTCAGCAGAAGACACATCTCTTCAGCATTTTATTTTCCACACAAAGTATCAACAAATTAGGTAGCATAATACAAGACATATACCCCTCACACTTAAGTTCAACTAGATCATACAATTTCACTTCAAGAGCAGGATGGATAGCAAAAATTGGCATGAAATGTGGCTAACCTAATAGGATATTCATGGATTTTAAGGGATACAATGATTTAATTTATAAGGAATGCCATAATGACAAGGATTATCTTAAAAAATGGGCTTAAAAACCAATGAAATTCCTCAATCATTTAAAACCCAAGTACATCGAACCCTCATGTTTTGAAAGGAATAAATAAAATTATGGTTAAAGAAATCTTGGTTTGGTTCTCTCAATAAGTGTGGTGAATTCAAAGAATATGAAAACAATGGTTTAGAATCCTCATAAGAAAGTGATATAAAAGATAAAGACAATGAGATGTGGCATGGGATTAAAAAATCAAAGTAATTTTCATGAAATTCACAAAAAAAATAAACTTGAAACAAAGTCATTTTAATCATTCATTTATATTCAGTTTCAAGGAATAAATTGGTTCACTCATTGACATGGATTTCAAAAATTTCATTGACAATCATTTCATCTCAAAAGTTTCAAAAACATAGAAAAATTTAAAATACACACAAAATTCTGAAAACACTTCATTTTTTTTGAAGAAACAAGAAACAACAAATGAAAATCAAAAAATATAAAGGTTCCCTCCCCAATACTTAAATTATGAAGTGTCATAAATGAATTCAAATGGATGTAACATGTAAGAAGATTTTAAAATGAATCATAGAAACACTACTAGAAAACAAGGCTATAGAAACGAACCTATAGCCACAGTTTTATAAGTCTGTGGCTATAGCTTAATTTATAGCCACACTTCTATTAAAAGTTTGGCTAAATCATTGTTTATATCCATGCTTAAAAATTCCCTATCTAAGTAGCCACACATAAACAATTCTGTATCTAAGTTTTTTTTGACCATCTATCGGGCTCCTCCTCCCCACTGTATGCGATTCCACTCCTCCCCCGTCCCCTCGCGACCCACCTTATACCCGTGACCATGGACCACTCTTCTCGGTGTGACTTCTCCTCTTGGATTCCCTCCTCCACCATTGCGACTTCTCCTCTCTCAATGGTGGCCTTTATCTCAGCGGCGACCTCTCCTCTCGGCGGAGAACCTTCTTCCCCGACGACCTTGGAGACCTCTCCTCTCCCTGATCCTCATCCCCCGACAGTTCCCGAATGGCCTTCACGATGTTTCCCCACCCTCATCCCCCTCACGACACTGCCCATCGCTACCACCAAATGAGGCCACCCGGTCTCCTTCGTGGTAACATCTCACCTCTCAAACATGTCCAAGTGAAATTCATTCTTGAACTTTGATAGTCTCCTTCTTCCACCAAAATCCTTCCTGATCATGATTCTAGGCATGTTCACATCCCCCATTCGTCCTTTATTTTCTGCAGCATTGTGCAACATTTTTGAGTTAGTGACAATTGTTTATATACCCCCTATTTTTGGTTTAGTTTGATTTGAATCTTACTTCTAGGTATGGGATTCTTATTATATAATATTTTTTGCATCTATGCAACTAGCATATTTCAGTTTTCCTTTAGGTGGATGGAAGGATTAACTAATTTAGTGTTTTTACAAGTTTTACCAGTTTATTATTATTTCTAAGTGATGATTCTTTCTCTGAATTTGAAGGTTTTTTTATGTGCATGTTGTGAATGTTGTGAAATCGTTAAACCCTATGGTTGATTTAGAGTCCTTATGGATAGGTATATGGACAATCCATCTTTTGGGAATTATGTATGGATTATTATTGAGGTTGATATGGCTTCCACCCTTGTTAAAGAAGTGGTTCTAACTTGTGAGATATGATTAAAGATGGAATACAAGCTAGAGAAATGGGAGACCATCTCTCTCTAAAACCCTAAAGTGCCTAGGGCTTCCTCGTTCGATCCTTCAACCTTCAAACTCATGGAAGAGTTTCTTACACCTATGAGGTTTCAAAATCACCTCTTAAATGCTCATCAGATGAAGAAAGTGTCCCATGTACATGATTCTGTTTAGGAAATGCACAACGTGGATGTCTCAAAAGAAAAATATCACTCCCATTCCTTATCAGGTATATCCCAAGGGATATCATTTATGGATGCATTGAAGAGAATGTATCTATGAAAGGACATCACGATGAAGCCACACCATGTAAAAAGGTTTGATGACTGCATGTTTTTTGTGGAAGTACACATGGATGCTTTTCAAAAATACACGCAACTCTGCTAGTATTCTGGAATGGGCCACATCTCGTACCTCAAAGTTGATCGCCCTTAGACTTTATCTAAATTACATACACATATTTCTCTCTGCTAGAATTCTTCAAACTAGAAATTAATTCCAACCAGCAAAGAATATTTTCATATCTTATTGAAATCACAAGATGATATATAGAGATTATAGAGGACTGGAGACCTCAATCTTAAACTTGGTTTACTCATAATTGCTAATTGAGACTCTAACTTCAATCCGCACACACATAGGAATACATTGGTCAAAGTCTGGGTCAAACTACATGGTCTTAATTGGTCATTTTGGAAACAAAAATTCTAAATGATATTGTCTCCTCCATGGGAACTCCCCTCAAAATTGATCATAGAACATTAAATGTTGACTTATCTCTATTTTCTAGAGTTATGGTAGAAATTAAACATGATTCAAAGATGCCCACCATAATTAATTTTGATTCAAATGACTACAAAATTGAAATTAGAATTGAATATGAGAGGAAACCTCCCTTTTTCGAACATTGTAAGATCATTTGTAAAGACCCGTAAAATTCAAGGGAAATTTTTTCTTAATTTTCCTTGGAATTTTACAAGAGCGCGGTTTCTGACGGCACCTGATTTCGAGGCCCGGAGTGCCCGGAATCAATTTCCGAAGTTTGGCTCGGGTACATTCAGTGAACGAACGAGCGGAAATTTCTAAATTTTGATTCGGTGCTCGGAATTGAAATCTGAGGACACCGATGAACTCGTAGCGCCGATATTCGCTTAAGGAGACCTTTTCCGAAGTTGCGTTTATTTCGGGACGAAAGTTAGTTTTTGGGAGAATTATAGGAAGTTAAATAAAAATGTGGAACACTTTTTATTTTATTTTGTTAGTTAACTTCTCCCAAAAGGAGTTAAAGGTGGGACCCAAATCCACTTAACCTCCCTTGGGAGGATTAAGTGTGGTGGGGACCACACGAACCCCAACTTTTCATCTTCTCTCAAAACTCCCTTTAACCCCTCTTTAAATGACATGACAACTTGTTATTTATTTTGGAGTTATTTTATTTGAATTTCAAACCTTTGAAATTCAATTTGTTAAGTGTGTGAATAAAATAAGACTCTAACTTATTTTATTTGGTTAGATTTCTCTAGCCTTTTTGAGAGGATTTTGGGAGCTCCTTCTTCTTCTTCAACTTTGACGAAGAACGCGAAGAACCTTCGAGCTCCGACGAAGAACGCCACTTCTCTCTTCTTCGTAGTCGGTTGCTTCCGAAGATTGACGACGCCTTCCGTGTCAACGAAAGGGAACGCCACTTTCTCCTCGGACTTCCTTCGTCGGCTTACGAAGATTCGCCAATGACGTACCTCTTCGGATGTACCTCTTCGTCAATGGATTTGATGAACGTTACCGCGACGCCCGACCTCCGTGACGTTGTCTTCCGCGGATCATTGACGATCATCGATCTTGAACCAAGGTAGGGGTTGTTGTAGGTTAATTATTTATTCTCGTTCTTGGTTCTAGCTTGACAATTTTTGAGGTTTATTGTTAAGTGTTATCGACTAACGAGAGGGGGGATGGACCGCACAAACACGGCCGAATTCCCCCTCCTCTGTTCTTGAATATTATTTCCTTGCGGATGTACGAGATGGCGTGGTGTCGTCGCACCACGCGGGAATCGCAAGGCTATAATCGCGCGGCGCCATCGCGCCGCGCCACAGAAAGTTTATCATGAACGCGACGCCGTCGCGCTGCGTCGAAGGGAATCGAAGGCGCCGCGGCCGGAGCGGGACCGCGGCGGAGGGGCGCGGTGCCGTCGCACCGCGCCGGAAGACGAACACCGCGGCCGGTTCCGGGCCGCGGCGGAACGAGAAGACCGGCGGCTCGCCGGGCCGCCGGTGTCGGAAGCCGGAAGGGGACCGGCTTTGCCGGTCCGTTGAAGAAGAACCGGCCGGCTAGGTGGGCCGGCCGGAAGGGGAAAACTGGGGGAATTTAATTCCCCCGGTCAACTCAAATGCCCCCCCATTTATGAGGGGGGGCGGTTTCTTTAAGGGGGGCAGGCGGCCCCCCGGTTTTTCTCAAAGCAGGCCCCCACGAGGGGGGGGGGTTCTCCAAAAGGCGCGGCTCTTAAGCCGTGCCGCCAGCCAACAAATGCGGGGGCATTGCCCCCCGCGCGCTGCACTCGTGCGGCGCCAGGCCGCACCGCCGCCGGCCGGGCCGCGCCGCCGCGCCGGACCGCCGCCGGCCGGGCCGGGTCGGACCCGGACCCCCCGTTTTCAAAACAACTTAGGTCCTTTGGCAATAACATGGGCCACAGACCTACGATTGATGAACCGTCAGCGGCTACACGATCCTTGGATCGAGACGGTCGATTCGGTATATCGCACTCAAAGTTTCGGAATACTTTGAGTTCGGCCGGGTTGGTTCGTTCACGAAACCAACCGGGCCTTCGGAGCGGAAACGCTCATATCTTAAGCTCCGGACGTCCGATTGACGTGCTGTTAGCTTTGTTGTGTTCCTCTTAGTGAGACGGATCTTTTGGCATACTCCGCCCGAGGTTTGGACGCAGTTGGGGTACCGTCGGGTTGGTTTTGCCTTAAAAACCAATCGGGCCCCTGGGACGAAAAATCCAATAACTCTCAGACCGGGCGTCCGATCGACGTGCCATCTGTTGCGTTGAGTTCCTGTTGACGATATGGAACTTTTGGATACATCAAATCTGGACTTTGTGACAGTTGAAGTATCAGCCTCTCGTCTCGTGGAGCGGACCCTCCTGAACGAGCTTGCTGTGTGTGGGAACCCTAGTGCTGGCTGCGACTGCGACTGTTACTGTGACTGCTACTACTGCTACTGCTACTGTAACTGCTACTACTGCTACTGCTATTGTGACTGCGACGACGACTACAGCACTCAGCGATCCTACGTGGATCAGTGCTACAGGTCCTGTGTGGGCCCGATCCTATGTGGGTCCGATCCTGTGTGGGTCCTTGCGCTCAGCGGTCCTGTGTGAACCAGCGCCTACAGGTCCTGTGTGGGCCCGATCCTGTGTGGGTATTTGCGGGGGTTAGTTACCTATCGATCCTTCGTGGGTCCGACGACTTAGATGGATCAGAGATCATCTTTATCATCCTTTGAAGAAGTATACCTGTGTGAGCTGAATCCTGTTGCTTTCCTGTGTGGATTGATTTGTGCTATCCTGTGTGGATTTCGTTTTGCTTTCCTGTGTGGAATACGTATACTATCCTGTGTGGACTGAGTTGTACTTGGGCTCGGAGGTTGGAGTGTATTGGAATGGATGACTTAGGTATATGTATGGGCATATACCTAAGCCGTGTCGGTTGTTACTACGTGTTTGTATATTACCTTTGTGGTTTATCCTTTGTGGATTTTGGGAGACCTTCGGGGGTCTCGGGGTCCCTACTGAGTAGCTTATACTCACCCCTGCACAGGCTATGCCTGCACTACGTTGTGTTGGTTGCAGACGACGGAAAATGTTGATCTTGGCTGAGGCTTGCAGAGCAGGACGGTACCTGGAGGTGGACCACTGGGCGGGACGTACTCGGAGCGGACAGTGGGACCCGTGGAGCAGTGGAGCTATCTGTACCCACCCTTCTAGTGGGATCTCCAGTGGACAGCTCGGTGTAGCGGCTTTTACTTACAGTTGTTGTTTTCCCTTTTGAGTTGTACTTTACTTTCAGTTTGAGTTTGTATACTGGCCCATTTACTTTTCTGCACTTTCAGTTGTACTCTGTTTTTACTTAGTGTTTACTTTACAAAGGCAATGCCTTCCCTTTTTACCGGGATTTACGCCTTGGTACTAGTCACCAGCCCCTGGCCTATGGAAGGCGGGCTTGGGGTAGTCACGGCACGGACCCCGAGGGCAGGTCGTGACAAATTGGTATCAGAGGAGTTCGGTTCTACCGCGAACTCTAACCTTTTCTATGTGAAGCAATAATGTTTAGCGTATTGAGTGTGGTTCTCAGTCCAGGGAGTCCAGTGTTGGTGCGGCGGCCGACGTATCCGTACACCAGGACCCTGACTTCTGATTTCTGACTTAATACACGAAAACATTGATTGCGTGTGTTTTCCAAAGTTTTCTTTGTGATTACTTATATCAACTCACCAGGTATACTGTTCTGACCGTGGCGCACCTGTTTCCTTATCAGGATGGCCCCACGACGGCAGCCAGCCAGGGTTCCGAGAGTCGAGTGTGACGACAGCCCACCGAGCGACGAGGCCTCGGTGCAGGGCCCTTTGTCAGCAGTGGTACCGGCGGTAGCTCTACCCGTCGAGCCACCGATACTTCCAGTACCAGCCGCTGACGATGCACATCGCCTCAGCGCACTGCATGAGTTTCAGCGCCAGCGACCACCCAGTTTTCGCGGGGAGACAGATCCTCAGGCAGCCGAGGACTGGCTGGAGGCAGTGGTACGTGTGTTTAGGCTAGTGAGGACACCAGCAGACCACATGGTGATCCTCGTTGCGAGCCTAATACACGCAGCAGTAGGACGATGGTGGAGCTTGATGCTCCAGGTGCACGAGGAGGCATCTCTTCTATGGACGGACTTTGAGAGCCTCTTCCGCTCGGAGTTCGTCCCAGCCACCCTTCGTGCGGTGCGTATCCAGGAGCTTCTTCAGCTGCGGCAGGGCAGCATGACGGTCGCTCAGTACTCGGCGAGATTTACCGATCTCTCGCGCTACTCAACCGACATGGTACGGAACCCATTCTTTCGGGCCCGGACCTTCGAGCAGGGTTTGAGACACGAGATCAGGGCATCGCTGATCTCCCTCAGCATACCGGCTCAGACAGGAGTACTGGAGCGGGCCCTTTTGATCGAGAGCTTCCTTGCTGAGTCTACACCAGCGCCGAGACCCACCGCAGGGCGGCACGTGGCAGAGTCATCTGCAGCAGGCAGTCGACGGATGACTCATGGGTCCAGGCAGACGACCTTAGGACACTGGCTCAGCAGTGCGGGGCACACAGCGCGGAGCCAGTCTTTCGAGTGGAAGACAATGCTATGCATGCGGCGGGCAAGGCCACATGGCTCGTGACTGCCCGACCTGCCATGCAGAGGAGCAGCAAACGATTGAGGAACCACCTAGGCAGAGGCAGAGGTTCGACCGTGGCGGACCGCAGGGAGCAGGAGGACGAGGCAGAGGAGCTGGCCGAGCAACAGGTGGTGGGCGACGCTTTGAGGCTCTACCACCACCACCACCAGGAGGTCCACCCCGACCTCAGGGGAGAGCACCGCTTCAGGCAGCTGAAGCTTACGATCATGGAGCTCCGGAAGTGGGTGGACTAGTGCGGTACTTGCTCCAGGCATAGAGGCCTTTGCCCATAATGCCTCTAGCTTCGTAGTTTGTGTTGCCTTGTGTCCTTGTACTTTAAGTTGAAGTAATAAAAGA
Organism: Viscum album; assembly: GCA_963277665.1. Taxonomy (NCBI): domain Eukaryota; kingdom Viridiplantae; phylum Streptophyta; class Magnoliopsida; order Santalales; family Viscaceae; genus Viscum; species Viscum album. Next base: position 1,241,138,485 of record OY728166.1, on the reverse strand, counting down.
TACTTGCCTTGGTGACTTTTGTTTTCTTGTCTTTTGTTTGTTTTTACTAAGAGGTGCCGGTTAAAAACTGTTGACTTGACCCTCACTTGCGAGATTCTTACTGGAGGAAACCCAGTGACCACACACTGATGCCGACAGTGTGACTCAACCCTTGGAGGCGAGAGTAACGGTTGGACCTCTTGGTCGCAGCGTCGAGGCCTTACGACGTCATCCATGCCATGAATTAACTAATCATGACGGAATTGACTGTATTAGTCAAGGAACGTGGTTCATCCCGGGGATGATACCAGATTTCACTTTTCGGCAAAGGAGAAATCTTTGCAGCTTTGACGTACGTTAAGGAGAAAGGGGAACGTAATAGTCGATGCCCTCAGCAGGAGGACGGGCATTCAGCTACTTGAGGAGGCGATAGAGCAGCTAGCCTCTTTGCTGATATCCTTCGTGGATTGAGATGGAGCAGCCTTCCTCCAGTATCTCACAGTCACCCCTCCTCTACTGCAGCGGGTCAGAGAGGCACAGCGTGAGGACGCTGACTGTGAGACATGTCGTGCACAGATATCCTCGGGACAGGCACCTGATGGTTTCTATCTTGGAGCAGAGCACGACATCCTTTTCAGAGGACGTACCATGGTACCAGTCGCTTTGCGAGAGGAGGTTCTGAGAGAGTTTTACACTTCTCCTTTGGCGGTATATCCAGGAGTGGTGAAGATGTACCAGGATCTCAGACGACAGCACTGGTGGCCGGGCATGAAGAAGGCTGTAGCAGAGTTCGTTTCTCGATGCCTCACCTGCCAGCAGGTGAAGGCAGAGCATCAGGTACCATCAGGCTTGGTACAACCCTTGGAGGTCCCAAAGTGGAAGTGGGTCGGGATATCTATGGACTTCGTGAATGGACTTCCACGCACTTCCAGAGGTCACGACTCCATCTGGATGATTTTTGACAGACTCACCAAGTTGGCACACTTCTTACCCATCAGAGAGCAGAGCTCAGTGGAGAGCTTGGGACGTCTCTACGTTCAGGATATTGTGCGGCTCCACGGCGTGCCATCATCTATCATCTCCGATCAAGATGTTTGCTTTACTTCCCGGCTTTGGAAGGGGTTACAGGAGGCGTTCGGGATGCAGCTACGTCTGAGCACAGCCTTTCACCCTCAGACGGATGGTCAGATGGAGAGGACCATTTAGACTCTTGAGGACATGCTCCGCGCATGTGTCCTCGACTTTTGTCGTAGCTGGGAGGACCACCTACCCTTGGTGGAGTTTGCGTACAACAACAGCTACCACTCCACCATCGGGATGGCACCGTACGAGGCGTTGTTCGGTTGACCTTGTAGATCTCATTTGTGCTGGACAGACCCTGGGGAGTCAGCACTTGTGGGACCGGAGATGGTCCAGGCCACGACAAAGAAGGTCCAGGTCATCCAGGAGAGGATGAGGATAGCTCAGAGCCGGCAGAAGTCATATGCTGACAGGAGGCGGAGGCCACTAGAGTTCGAGGATGGCGACCACGTCCTCTTGCGGGTCTCACCTCGACGTGGTATACGGAGATTTGGTCGTGGCGGCAAGTTATCTCCGCGCTTCATCGGACCCTTCCAGGTCCTCAGCAGGATTGGTGAGGTGGCTTATTGCTTGGCTCTACCACCTCAGTTGCACCGGGTGCACGACATCTTCCACGTATCTCAGCTGAGGAGGTACGTGCACGACCCGACGCACATCATTGAACATGGGGAACTTGACATCGATGATGGGGAGACTTTTACGGAGGTCCCGGTGGAGATAGAGGATCGACAAGAGCGGGTCCTACGTGGGCGATCAATTCCTCTTGTGCGCATCAGATGGTAGCACGGGAACCTCCAGGAGAGCACTTGGGATCGGGAGGCTCAGATGCGTGCTCAGTACCCTCATTTGTTTCCCTAGTTTTTGATGTATCTTTACGGGGACGTAAAGCCCTGAGGTGGGAGTAATGTAAAGACCCGTAAAATTCAAGAGAAATTTTTTCTTAATTTTCCTTGGAATTTTACAAGAGCGCGGTTTCTGACGGCACCTGATTCCGAGGCCCGAAGTGCCCGGAATCAATTTCTGAAGTTTGGCTCGGGTACGTTCAGTGAACGAACGAGCGGGAATTTCTAAATTTTGATTCGGTGCTCGGAATTGAAATCCGAGGACATTGATGAACTCGTAGCACCGATATTCGCTTAAGGAGACCTTTTTCGAAGTTACGTTTATTGCGGGACGAAAGTTAGTTTTTGGGAGAATTATAAGAAGTTAAATAAAAATGTGGAACACTTTTTATTTTATTTTGTTAGTTAACTTCTCCCAAAGGGAGTTAAAGGTGGGACCCACATCCACTTAACCTCCCTTGGGAGGATTAAGTGTGGTGGGGCCCACACGAACCCCAACTTTTCATCTTCTCTCAAAACTCCCTTTAACCCCTCTTTAAATGACATGACAACTTGTTATTTATTTTGGAGTTATTTTATTTGAATTTCAAACCTTTTAAATTCAATTTGTTAAGTGTGTGAATAAAATAAGACTCTAACTTATTTTATTTGGTTAGATTTCTCTAGCCTTCTTGAGAGGATTTTGGGAGCTCTTTCTTCTTCTTCTTCAACTTTGACGAAGAACGCGAAGAACCTTCGAGCTCCGACGAAGAACGCCACTCCTCTCTTCTTCGTAGACGGTTGCTTCCGAAGATCGACGACGCCTTCCGTGTCAACGAAAGGGAACGCCGCTTTCTCCCCGGACTTCCTTCGTCGGCTTACGAAGATTCGCCAACGACGTACCTCTTCGGACGTACCTCTTCGTCAACGGATTTGACGAACGTTACCGCGACGCCCGACCTCCGCGACGTTGTCTTCCGCGGATCATTGACGATCATCGATCTTGAACCAAGGTAGGGGTTGTTGTAGGTTAATTATTTATTCTCGTTCTTGGTTCTAGCTTGACAATTTTTGAGGTTTATTGTTAAGTGTTATCGACTAACGAGAGGGGGGCCGGACCGCACAAACACGGCCGAATTTCCCCTCCTCTGTTCTTGAATATTATTTCCTTGCGGATGTACGAGATGGCGTGGTGCCGTAGCACCACGCGGGAATCGCAAGGCTATAATCGCGCGGCGCCATCGCGCCGCGCCACAGAAAGTTTATCATGAACGTGACTCCGTCGCGCTGCGTCGAAGGGAATCGAAGGTGCCGCGGCAAGAGCGGGGCCGCGACGGAGGGGTGTGGTGCCGTCGCACCGCGCCGGACGATGAACATCGCGGCCGGTTCCGGGCCGCGGCGGAACGAGAAGACCGGCGGCTCTCCGGGCCGCCGGTGTCGGAAGCCGGAAGGGGACCGGCTTTGCCGGTCCGTTGAAGAAGAACCGGCCGGCCAGGTGGGCCGGCCGGAAGGGGAAAACCGGGGGAATTTAATTCCCCCGGTCAACTCAAATGCCCCCCCATTTATGAGGGGGGGTTTCTTTAAGGGGGGCAGGCGGCCCCCCGGTTTTCCTCAAAGCAGGCCCCCACGAGGGGGGGCCGGTTCTCCAAAAGGCGCGCCTCTTAAGCCGCGCCGCCAGCCAACAAAAGCGGGGGCCTTGCCCCCCGCGCGCTGCACCCGTGCGGCGCCAGGCCGCACCGCCGCCGGCCGGGCCGCGCCGCCGCGCCGGACCGCCGCCGACAGGGCCGGGTCGGACCCGGTTCGGGCCGACGTAGGGGAGGTCGGGCCGGGTCGGCCCGGACCCGGACCCCCCGTTTTCGAAACAACTTCGGTCTTTTGGCCATAACTTGAGCCACGGACCTCCGATTGACAAACCGTCAGTGGCTACACGATCCTTGGATCGAGATGGTCGATTCAGTATATCTCACTCAAAGTTTCGGAATACTTTGAGTTCGGCCGGGTTGGTTCGTTCACGAAACCAATCGGGCCTTCGGAGCGGAAATGCTCATATCTTAAGCTCCGGATGTCAGATTGACGTGCCGTCAGCTTTGTTGTGTTCCTCTTAGTGAGACGGATCTTTTGGCATACTCCGCCCGAGGTTTGGACGCAGGTGGAGTACGATCGGGTTGGTTTTGCCTTAAAAACCAACCGGGCCCCTAGGACGAAAAATCCAATAACTCTCAGACCGGGCGTCCGATCGACGCGCCGTCTGTTGCGTTGAGTTCCTGTTGACGATACGGAACTTTTGGATACATCAACTCTGGACTTTGTGACAGTTGAAGTATCAGCCTCTCGGCTCGTGGAGCGGACCCTCCTGAACGAGCTTGCTGTGTGCGGGAACCCTAGTGCTGGCTGCGACTGCGACTGTTACTGTGAATGATACTACTGCTACTGCTACTGTGACTGCTACTACTGCTACTGCTATTGTGACTGCGACGAAGACAGTACAGAGATCCTGTGTGGATTCGACGACGACTACAGCACTCAGCGATCCTACGTGGATCAGTGCTACAGGTCCTGTGTGGGCCTGATCCTGTGTGGGTCTGATCCTGTGTGGGTCCTTGCGCTCAGCGGTCCTGTGTGAACCAGCGCCTACAGGTCCTGTGTGGGCCCGATCCTGTGTGGGTCTTTTCGGGGGTTAGTTACCTATCGATCCTTCGTGGGTCCGATGACATAGATGGATCAGAGATCATCTTTATCGTCCTTTGAAGAAGTATACCTGTGTGAGCTGAATCCTATTGCTTTCCTGTGTGGATTGAGTTGTGTTATCCTGTGTGGATTTCGTTTTGTTTTCCTGTGTGGAATACGTATACTATCCTGTGTGGACTGAGTTGTACTTGGGCTCAGAGGTTGGAGCGTATTGGAATGGATGACTTAGGTATATGTATGGGCATATACCTAAGCCGTGTCGGTTGTTACTACGTGTTTGTATCTTACCTTTGTGGTTTATCCTTTGTGGATTTTGGGAGACCTTCGGGGGTCTCGGGGTCCCTACTGATTAGCTTATACTCACCCCTGCATGGGCTATGCCCGCACTACGTTGTGTTGGTTGCAGACGACGGACAATGTTGATCTTGGCTGAGGCTTGCAGAGCAGGACGGTACCTGGAGGTGGACCACTGGGCGGGACGTACTCGGAGCGGACGGTGGGACCTGTGGGGCAGTGGAGCTATATGTACCCACCCTTCTGGTGGGATCTCCAGTGGACAGCTCGGTGTAGCGGCTTTTACTTACAGTTGTTGTTTTCCCTTTCGAGTTGTACTTTACTTTCAGTTTGAGTTTGTATACTGGCCCATTTACTTTTCCGCACTTTCAGTTGTACTCTGTTTTTACTTAGTGTTTACTTTACAAAGGCAATGCCTTCCCTTTTTACCGAGATTTATGCCTTGGTGCTAGTCGCCAGCCCCTGGCCTATGGAAGGCGGGCTTGGGGTAGTCACGGCACGGACCCCGAGGGCGGGTCGTGACATCATTGGTTATAAAATTTTCAACATTAGAGTAATTAGAAAACAAGTAACAAAACCAGTTGAAAATGATTGGAAGGAAATTATGAGAAATAAAAAGGATAAATCCCCTATGATAGATATAGTTGTACCCCCATCAAAGAAATCTAAAACTTGGGTAAAATAGTCAAAAAAAGTGATACACATAAGGGATAACTCAAGTACTAACTGGTATGATATGGATTAATAAGAAGAAAACTCCATTAAAGATAAATACTTCTTAGAAGAAATTGAAATTTTGGTGTTAGACACTATTAGGATATCTAATAAGGATGAATCTAATACATGCTCAGCTGAACAAATTTCAGAATCTAACCAAAATTCTGAACATAGCCCAGGTAAAAACTTAAAGTGCAATGAATGCAATTCATACACTACACCCTCTCATAACTATGTGTGCACTAGATCATTTCTTTTTCAATCTGTGGATGATCACTCCTCATCTTTAAGTACTTGATAAATCAATGACCCCTCCCTATTAAATGCCATTATTTCATTAGGGATAAAGATTCAGACCAGTAGTAAAAAATGTACCTGATAATTACTCTAAAACTATATATTCAACTAACCATTTTATATATTTTGGGAATCTATTATCTATCCCAAATTCTTCTCAAGATATCACACATACTAGTAGTAGGAATGCAACTATTTCCATGTATTTGGAAACTGTTAAATCAATGAAGGTAAGTACACCCTCGGTATAGGTGACTAAAATGTAGGATCTTGTTGGATCCATTAAGAAGATTATGCCCATGGAGGATACCAAGGTGGAGAAAAAAAGGATCCAGTTACAACCTATTATTCTACTTTATACTCTTTTTATGGTTCACAACCTGCTAATAGTGTTGATGTCATTAGTTCTCTAATGCTTTGTAATCTGAATCCTATAGACCCAACCATTAAAACATCATTAACTCATGCTGCTATGATATATGTTAATCACTTCTCTGTCATATCTAAAAATAATACAACTCTTGAAATGAAATTTGTAACCAAAAATTTAGAGAAGGATTTAGCTCCTTCTGCCCTTGCGCACTCTAAATCTATTCCCAGTTATGTAGAATCAGGGAGTCAGATGAGTATTTTTAAGGTTGTTTCAACTGAGACACATACCATGACTTCTAAAAATATTAAAAATGATGTATAACCTATCAAACCTACTTTCACATCCCCGGTAAAGGACCCTAAAAATTTTTAGGCATGTAATATTTCCTTTCCATTGAATCTGTACCATCCAACAGATCTAGATACTTCCTAACAACAGACAGAGGATACTTTAATGTTTTTAGGTACTCTAATCTCTACATCTATAATTAATGATGATTTCTCTATGAAATATGGAAACTTGAATTCTAATAATAATATCAATTCTTTGTCGATATATTCTAATAATTCTATAGAATCACCTATCAATGATCCAATTAGGAAACCTATAAAGAATATTCTAGTCACGTCTAGGAATGGACAAGAACATGCCACTAAAAATAACCAAGAGGTTAGAAGGACTACTAGAAAAAAAAGGCCCGAGAATAAAGAGAAAAGGGTATTCTAACTCCAAATTCAGGTTTAAATGATGATCCCCTTTTGGAATTGTCAGGGTATCACTAAATATGACATGTTCATTGTTTTAAAAAGAATGGTTAAAAACCATCATCCTATGTTATTTTCCATCGCTAAACCTAAAATTTTGTTTTCCAATATATAATCACATTTATTCCAACATAATTAAGTTTTTATTGGTGAAATCAATAATACACTCAATTATGATTCTTTATAGATTTTTTCACACTCTTATTTACACAATGTTATTGTTTTCAATATCTCTGTCCAGATATTTACTTGCAACTTTAACATTTATGGCACACATACTATCTGCTCCTTTGTCAATTCTAAAAATAGATACCAAGAAAGAAGAACTATTTGGAATGATCTCTCATCCCTAGGCACTAACGTAACTACCCCTGGTTTCTAATTGGAGACTTTAATTCCATTCTTAACTCAATCGAGAAAATTGGACATTCTCATGCTTCCATTTCAATGAAATAATTTAAAGCCTCGGTTGAAGACACTGATATCATTGAAATTAATCTCACTGGTAAACAATACACTTGGTATAGATGACATTACAACAAATTGGTTTCCTCTAAATTGAATAGAGACTTCATGAATGTCCCTGATATAGATTTATGGGATGTTATCTCCAACACCACTCTTTACAAGATGAATTTTGAGCATCATACCATCTTGGTCAATGTCTCCTATAATGTTATGAAACCCCGATAACATTTTATATGTAACAATGTGTGGTTCTTTGATGATAATTTCACCCATATCATCTAGAACTATTGGTCTTCAATGTCCCATAACAATGATGACTTTGCCTAAAACCTCAAATTCAAACATCTCAAATAGACTCTAAAAACATGGTGCAGCTCTAAAGCCAAACAAGTTAACAATGACATCATGATTATTGAGAAAGTCCTCAATGAACTGCAAAACAAAAACACCAGCTATGAACTAATCACTGATCCTACTCAAGAACTAAACACTAAATTCAAACTCAACTCTTTTCTCACGTTCAAAGAAAATATGATAAAATAATCATTTAAAATTAAATGGTTAACTGACGGTGATGGAAATACCAAATTTTATAACTCTATTCAAAGAACTAGGAAGTCATGTAGGCCATTAACCTTTTTAAAGGTTAGGGACAACCTGATTGACAATGGGGGATAGGGGGTGCAAGGGGAGGGGGCTATCTAGGAGGGGGGTGAAGGGGTCTGGGGGAGCAATGTGTAGGGGGCAGGGATGGGGCAAGGGGTGTGGGGGTGCAGGGATAGGGGGATTATCCAGGGGGTTCAGGGGGGCTGTCTTGGAGGGAGGGGGTATTCGGGGGGTGTCCAAGAGGGAGGGGGAGTGGTGTCCAGGAGGGGGGTTCCCATCAGAAAATTCTATAAAAAACATAATAGGTCATTGTTCAAACATCTAGGTTTTAATTTGGGTGTTGTAGGTACACAAAAATAATCTTATGTGGTCATAGAAAGGTGTTATTATTCATGTTTTTTTATAATTTGAAACAATTATGAATTCCCTTAACCATAATATTTGTTATTATTTTTTTATTGACATGTTATTGGTGGTTACTTATTATCTTATGAAACAATAAATATAATGTGAATTCATTTTCTTGATTATTTTATTAATTTATTTTTATATTCCTCAGAATGGATAGATACTGGATGTACAAGATTGATCAGATCACTGATGAAAATTAGAAAGGAGTTACGATATTTCTTGTACTTTTCATTCACTAATGATTCAGATGGCAGATTGATTCGATGCTAGTGTTTTGATTGTGTTGGAATACCATGGTTAACTTGTGAGGAAGTGAGTTATCATATCACTAAACAAGGTTTCCAAAAAAATAATCATGTGTGGTATCACAATGGAGAAAAAGCACAGGTGGTGATTGAAATCGATTCAGCAAAAAGTATTGGTATGAAAAATATGATTTCTGATCGGTTTTCTTTTGTTTCTCAAGCCAGCTCCTCATGTAGACCAGTGCAAGAGGAAATGAATATTGGAACACAGTTTTTGTCTATTAATCAAGATGATGATGTTTAGAGTGGTAGAAAGATAATGGAAGATGCAAATACTCTAGTATATCAGGCATGTGAAAAAATGAGCAAAATTGAGTTTTTAATGCAATTATATCATGGAAAAGTAATGTATGGATTTAGTAATACTCCAGTCGACTATCTCCTTACATTTATTAAGGATTTACTACCTGATGATGCATGTATTCCAGAAAATAATTACATGGCATCAAAGTTGGTTGACAAATTTGGATTTTCATCTATTAAGATTCAATCTTGACCCAAATATTTTTGTCTGTTCTGGAAGGAAAATACAGAGTTAAGTTAGTTAAAATAGTGTGGCACATCAAGGTGGAAGACTAATAAATATGGAACACAATCTTGAAAACCATAGAAAGTGATGTGGCACTTCCCTTTAATTCCTAGTCTTTAAAAACTTTTTATGTCAGAACAAATGGCAAAGAATATGAGATGGAATGAAGATGAAAGAAATAAAGATAATGATGAAATAGTGCATCCTGCAAATGGGTTGTCTTGGAATAAATTTGATAGGTTACATCCTGATTTTGCAGTTGACCCACAAAATGTTATATTGGGATTATCCTATGATGGTTTCAACCTATTTCACCAAATTCATACTGCACATAGTACTTGTCCTATTTTCATTCACATTTATAACTTTCCTTCATGGATGTGTATGAAGAAGACGTTTACTATCATGAGTATATTGATATCTGGACCCAGTGATCCTAGAAATGATATTGATATATACTTGCAGCCATTAATAGTGGTGTTAAAGGAACTTTGGATTGTTGGTGCAAAGGCGTCCGATGCATTAATGAAGGAGTACTTTATGTTTTGTGCAGCTTTATTATAGACTCTAAATGATTTCCCTGCCTATGGAATATGTCTGGTTGGAGTACAAAAGGGAAATTATCCTACCCTATTTGTATGAAAAATACATGTTTCCAAATATTAAAGTTTCGAAGAACTTTCTGCTTCATAGGACATCGGTGATTTCTACTGATAGATCATCCATACAAGAAAAATCAAAGACAGTTCAATAATGTCGTCGAGATAGATGAGACACCTCAACGAATGTCAGGGAATGATATTGTTAAAGAACTTGATGATTTGAATTATGTTCTTGGAAAAAGTCAATCAAATATCAGAAAGTTAAAATATGTTAATTGGAATTCCAATAACAATTGGAGGAAGAAAAGAATATTCTTTGAGTTTCCGTATTGGTCATCAAATTTATTGCATCATTGTTTGGATGTAATGCATTATGAGATGTTAGTTTCTACTATTTTAAATATCAAAGGAAAAATAAAAGATGATTTTCGGTCTCGTCGTGATTTGATGGATTGGGGTATAAGAGTAAAACGTCATCCAGAGTTAATTGGTCAAAATAAGTGGAAAGTTCTTATTGCCTGTTATTCGATGAAAAATGTGGAGAAGAAAAATTTATTTAGGTCTTGGAATGTTTTAAGGTTCAACATGGTTATTCAAGTAATATTTGAAAAAGTATGAATACACAAGATGTGAAACTAAAATCTCTTAAAACCCATGATTACCATGTCTTGTTACATGAGTTGATTTCTATTTCTATTTGACATTTACATTCACATAATGTTAGAGTTTTTGTGATTAAATTATGTCATTTTTATCAAGACCTTTGTTACAAAAGACTAAGCAGAAGTGTTGTTCAAAAATTGTAGAGAGATGCATCAATTATTCTTTACGACTTCGAGAAAATTTTCCCACCATCATTTTTCACATGTATGTTACATCTAACTATGCATCTTCCCACAGAAGTTCTTTTTGGTGGTCTTGTTTTGAGTTGGTGGATGTATCCTATATAAATAATTATGTTTACATTGAAATCTTATGTGAGAAATAAATATCACCCCAAAGGCTCTATTTTCAAATGTTATTTAGCAAAAGAATGCATGGATTTCTGTTCATCGTACTTGGCTAACATCACCACAAGGTATAATCGACTTATGAGAACTGAAGATGAGCAATATGATCCCATTGAGCCTGCATTTCCTTCACTTCCCCAAATAGGGGGGATATCTGGATCATACTCTTTGTGTACTTTAATCAGGGAAGAGTGGGAAATGGTTCATCGTACAGTATTATTCAACTGTGGTGTGCTTGATGATTATATCAAGTAAGTAAACTAATAAATATGAATTTTTTTCATTATGTTATTTATTCCTATATTCTGAAATTTTTAAGCTTCCATATTTGTAGAGAACATTTAGAAATTATAAAAAAAAGAGACATCGCTCTCTATCTATTAAGAAGAAGTAACTGCTGCACAGTAATGAATTTGTTGCTTGGTTAAAGTCAAAGGTAATTGATTTTGTTTTCTCATAACATAATCACATGTCTCTATTTAATATTCAATGTTTGTATCTTTTAGGTTTTAACTCTACCAATGAATGAAGTATCAGATGAATTAAGAGTGTTATCCTTTGGTCCAAATGATGTGGTACGTGATTGTAAAGCAATGGTTGTCAATGGATTTAAATTTTTTTATAAATAGCTATGCAAAAAAATGGCAGTACAGCATGAAGGTGTCACGATAAGCACCAGAACATATTGTTATGTGATTGCATCAGATAGACAACCTCGATCAGAAAATATATAATATTATGGTGTTGTTGAAAGAATTATTTTATTAGATTATTATGCACATGGTCGCGCCACAATGATGAAATGTAAGTGGTTTGATTCAATGACACGACAAGGAATGCATATTGATAACTGTGGATTTAGAGTGATTGATATGAATCTCTAGCTTCATATTGATAAACCTTATATTCTTTCATCATAGGCTAGATAGGTGTTTTATGTAACTGACCGGTTATAACAACAATTCGGTATTATTGTTGATGTCATTCCTAGACATAATTTTGACAAAGACATGGATGAAAATGATGTTGTGGATGAACCTATCGGTATTTATTTGAATTTTGCATTTGATGACACAGATGACTCAATTGCTAGAATATATTTTGAACTAGAAATTGTCACAGACCACATATAACGTTGATACATTTGTAAGTACTTACCTGACCTTATCGTAATATTGTATGTGTTTTTTTAAACTTCCATACCTGATATCAAATTAACGAGTATATTTTATCAAAATAAATATCACATTGAAAATGTATCTCATTGTTTTATTATACAATTCTATTATTTAACATTTTTCATTTTTTCAAATTATTTGAGAATATTATTTTAAATTTCTAGGTCAAAATGTCTGAAAATGATGATATTATAAGAAATAGAAGAATACGAAGAAATGAACAACATATGTCTCATCTAAACAACACTATAAGTACAATTTATGTTTGAATATTATGGTCTTTCATATTATTTATCATGTTATCATTCATTTAATTTTATCATCTATGTTATTTTAGGCTACTTCATCGAGGAGATGGTTGGATTATACTACCAAGGCTGATAGTATGGTGGGGGTATTGATTCTACAGTTCAGCCTACTACTATGCCGCTTGAGTCACCAAAAGGTCATCCTCCCATTATTCCACCTCCATATTATCCATACCAACATTTTCCATATCCCATTTTATCCACACCCACATCAGATGGTAGTTCTCAGACTCCCATCCCTCCTAATTTTCCATTCCCACCATCCACTGTACCGGGCACTGCGCCCTCATATATCCCACCGCCATGTCCATATCCATATCCACCCTCATCTATATAGGGTTATCCATCTACTGTATATAGTACTCCAACTGTAGATATCCCACCTACCACAGAGGCTACTCACCCTCTAGATGCTGCACTTCAGTGGTCATGAGATCCCCCATCTACCGGTATGCGTTTAAACATTACTATTAGTGATTAATGATAAATTCATATATATTATTATATTTTTTTACTTTTTTCATGATTAGCTCTAGTCTCCACCAGACGATGAGGCCACACAAAACTGTGAGAGGTTTGGAATCGACACACACAAATCATGGTTGAATACAATGAGGATAAAACTATAATTAAAAAATGGTATGGAATGTAAAATAATTAGGGGAACACTTTCTAGACACAAAAATATCATTCTGGTTCAACCAATAAGTTAGAGGGAAGTTAGAGAACAAATAAAGGACAATGCCTAGGCAGAGATCTGGGTAAGTAATGTTAATAACCTTTTATATATATTAATTTATAATATTTTCTTAACTAATATTTTTTCCATTGTAGCTCTGATATAATTTTCCTGATGGAAAAAATTCCAAGGCTACAAGGTTAATGGATTTTGGTGAAATGTGGCGAGTGTATAATTATGACTTATATCTTGGTTATAAAAAGATAGTTGTCACGGAGCTTGAAAAAGTACCAGTGATTCATGATTTCCCAATATCACAATACAAAAATATGATCAGCATTGGAAGAGTCAAGAGTTTAAGGTATTTGTTAAATTTATATATATATTCATTTATTTATTTGAAAACAAGTTTTATTTATGTTAATTAAATTATATAATTATTTTATTATAGGAGAAATCAGACAAAAATAAAAGAAATAAGAGTGTAATGAAACATGTTTATACTCATGGACACACTTCACTCTCAGATCTTGAGAAAACATAGGTAATTTAATATTTAAAATATTTAGCTTCATTTAGTGTAATTTTTTTGACTTCAAATTTGGATTTTTTTTCTTTGTTTTTTCCATAAAAAATAATTGAATATCTAGGGTCACGTTCCTCACTCTACTTTGTTTTGTATAAGCAGAAAAAAGAAAGACGGTATTGTTCCAAATACTGACCCCAAGAAGGCGATTGTGAGTATATATAAATTTCTTTTATTTTGAATGAATTTAATTACTTATATTATTTTATCATTTTAATTTATTTTATATATCAATCAACATAATTATTTGGAGACATTGGCAGAAAAAGAGCCTGACAATTTGGGCCCGAACGATCATCTACATCAGGTATTAAGAGATAAGCATCAGGGTAGAGTGTGTTGTATACCTAGGAAGAAGATTGTACCATCTCAATACTAGTCTACTAACAATGTTTCTTCAAGTACCAGTTCTGGTTTGGTCATAGTGGAACAGATTAATTCTACAATCAAAAAAGAAACTCAAAAAGAAAGAAAGATGATATTTGAAAATATGAAGAAAGTTATGTTTGCCATTTCTTCTACAATTTCACCAAAAGTAGCTACAGTGGTTGACACATGTTTGATTTCAATGAGTTCTGCTATTGGATCTGGTGTTGTAGCTAGAGCCGGAGCTATAGTCGAAGCCAGAGCTGGAGCTGGAGCTGTAGCCGGAGTTGGTCCCAATGTCAGTGTCGGTACCGATGCTGATTTCGAAGATGATACTGGTGGAATGAGAGGTGCTAATGGTGTTTCTGTAGGAGGCGTGAATGAGGGTTATCATGAATCTGATTATACTAATATTGAGACTCATTATTGATTTGAATTGTATTTTTGAATTATTAATATGTGTAATTTTATTATGCAATGATGTTTTATTATTTTAATACTGAATTGTACTGCGGTGTTTCTGAGTGTTTATGAACATTATTTATGTAGTAGTTAAGTTTTATTTTTATTATATTGAATTGTATCCTCCTCCGAGGAAACCATCGTACCTCCTCGATGACACTACTCTGAGTCAGGCCCTTCTTTCTCCTCCAGCACACCTCTGACGGTATGTAGTCCAATTTTCTATTTTTTTCTTGAGGCGGACCCTCTATTAGTTTCACTAATCATATTGTGAGTTTGATGACTTTTATTGGTGTGCATGATAGGGATGCATGTTATGTAGAGAACCAACAAGAAAACATAGCTGATGCAATTGATTTTCTCCCACGACTTGCAATCAGGATTGAAAATAATATAAAACTTAGGAGGTAATGGTTATTTTATACCATTTTTGCAAGACATTAATAACCATTTGTTGCGTTTTTGTAAGTGTTTCATGGAAATCCTGTGATAAATTGTTTTTTTTTGTTCTAAATGCTCAATCACATTACAAGGGGGGCAGAGGGTAGGGGTGTGCAAGGGGGCAGTGGGGGCCGGGAGGGGGGTGTGCAAGGGGGCAGGGGCTGTGTAGGCACCATTGGTATTGAAATTGATTTCACATATGTTTCAATTGTAAGTGAATTTTAATAATTCTCATTTTTTTCCTTTCATTCTCGTATGCATGCACTTACATATTTTTGTGTTTTTAACTTTTGTTAGGTTCTATATGGATAGTTTCCATCTGAATCAATGATTGGGGTGAGTGAGGCTAGTAAATGTGCACAAATTTTCAAGGTTTAAAATCAACTAGGTTTCCATTTGTTTATGATTAATGAATTTGAAACTTGTATACTAAATACTTTTAGTCATTTTTTGCACCTGTTATTTTTAGGTATATTTGGATTCCTATAAGTCACAATTATGCATCATAATCTTGATGACATTAAGAGGTAATTACAATCAATTTCAACGTAATACTAATTTTGGTCCTTTCGTTCAATAACCATTGTGTTTTTCTTTTTAGTACAGTCTTTTCGAGTACATTGCCATTGGACCTCGTTTTTCAAATATTATTTCTCAAACGCTGATGTTACTTTTGAAACAGCTTCCTCCCTAGGAAATCTTCTCATCCCTTTTATTTTTATAACTCATTCTGAATATATCCATATGAGGTTTTATTTGTCTCAATGTCTTCACAAGAACTGAATTTCTTGTGTGTATGCTTTCTCATGATAGGTTGTGTCTGTGGATAGGGATGCAAGCTATGCAGAGAACCAGCAACAAAACATAGCCCATGCTTATACATGTGAGCATATATATAAGGATCCTCTTGTGTGTGGCTTGACACCATTGAGGTAGAGTCCCTCTCCCAACCTCTTTAATTCAAGAATTTTTTACATTGCATTTAGTTGCCTTCTTGATTCCTGCTTGTTTATATTAAATTGCAATTCTGGATCAAGTGTTAGTTAAAATAATTGTTTCGTTTTATAAATAAGTCATGGTTTTTTAATAAAACCCCTCCAACGGGGGTACACTGTCTATAAAATAATTGTTTCATTTTAACCTCTAGCTTTATTTATTTTTAGATTCTATGATTTATATTCTAGGATTTTTAGTTTTAGGAGTTATGGTTTTGAGTTTAGGGTTTTACATTTTAGAATTTTAGGGTTTGGGGTTTTAATATTTATGGTTTTAGGGTTTATATGAATTTTGAATCCATGAAATTCATTTCTTTCAAAATAGGTTGATCTCACTTGCATCCTATGAAATATGTTCAGGAGTGACATTAAATGACCAAACAACCTTTTTCATTATCATGACCACCTACCTTTTTTTAATGTTTTAGTTATTTTATTTTATTTTCCATCTTATTTTTTTATATAACAAAATCATTTTTAAACCTCACTTATTTTCCATTTTGTTTGCCACTTTTCCATGACACACCTCTTTCCCTTTCATTAAAAGCACTTCCAATATTCTGAATGAGGCATTAGTTTTGATATCTTAATATCTAATGTTCTGAAAACCTTTAAAACATGTTTTTTGGTATTTTACTGATTGAACACCTAGATAAATTCTTGATCCTCAGAAGACCTCAGTTGTTTAGAAATTCAAGTACATAGGTACAGCTCAAAATGGTTTCAGATGCTCATTTAAACATGGAGCTTTACTCATCACCCCCCCCCCCCACATTTTTCTTCTGTTTTTTCATTTATCAAATCAAATTATGAATTTGGAAGGATTCAAGAAAGGGATGTTTTTCAACATCTCTAGACATGACCAATCTTAAATGCATCAATTTACATTTTCCAGGGAAACCAATGTATTGAGGTGTGGCCATTGGGTGTTACAAAGGTAATTAGACTTAATCAAATTTGTTATTTAGTTGTTTAATGGTTTATTTTAACTTCCTACATTGGTGAGCCACCACTTAAAATTGTAATCTTTCACTTAATGTGAGACTCAATATCTATCCCAGCGCACTTCAAGTTAAACCTATAAATGTTTTATTTAATGATGCTAAATTGAAATTAAAAACATGGTTATTTTTCATGACTTAATGGGCATTATAATTTCACTTTGAAATATTCATTGATTTTTTTTCTGAATGTAAGTTAAGAAGGGTTCAATGATTGATCACATATTGGGATAAATAGTTCATAGCAACTCGATGAACACACCGAATGGCTACGTATTGTGCATTGTGAATTTCCTTGAGAAGGTATAACTTTCCCTTTATCACAGCTATAATTAGTTATGAACCTGCAAGTAAATTCAGCTATAATTAGTCATGGTAGTGATTATGCACATATGGGGCTATGTGTGCCCATGTATGTATATATATAAATGCATACGCAGGTGAGTGGAGACTGGTATATGCATATAAGTATATGTGCAAGGATACCCTTGCACATGCTCATGGCCATGCGGGTGTGTGTATAGGGGCTAGGTGTCCTTACATGTGTGTGAAGGTGCATATACCCAGTGGGGGAGCAGCAACTTTTAGTTAGAGATCTCCAAGAGATGAATTAGACGGTTTGGTTCCACCTTGAGGTAGGATCCCTCTTCTAGCCTCTTTAATTCAAGAATGTTTTAAATTGAATTTAGCTTCATTCTTAATTCTATTTAATAATATTGAATTGCATATCTTGAATAAGTGATCTTTAATAGAATTGTTTCATTTGATAAATAAAGTCATGTTTTTATAAATAAAGTCATGTTTTTATAATAAAGAAATGCCCTGATTTTATAATAAAACCCCTCCAACGGAGGTGCGCTGTATTCTAAATCGAAGACTAGTGATAGTTATTTGTATCATGTTTAGATTTGGTTTGATTCTTTCATATACCTCTTTTTGGTGTTTGTTTTGTGGCTAGTTAGTTTTTGTTTTCTTGGAATAATATAAATTGTCTTATCATACTCATTTAACTCAAATGACATTGCCCCAATAGGCATATGCCTTGACCATGACACTTTCTTTTTCATGATTTGAATATTATAAATAAAATTTCGATGTTTAGGAAAATTGAATGAATTTGTAAATGGTTTATGTAGGGAGTATGATTATTTTCCATCGTTTTGTTTCGCTACAACCTTCTCTTGTGATCCCTTGTTATATCATATTAAATAGTTGATCTGTTCTACCATCTGCCAGTGGGGAGACAGTTGGAATGTTGCCCCGCCTCCTCCCACTCCCTTCGCTCCTGACCAGAGGATGCTGCCCCGCAGATGTCGCTGGACCGGGCCAACACACCGTGGTCACACCATGGTCACGCCGCAGTCACACTGCGGTAATGTCATGATTTTTCCCTGCTCCAGGATGACATCCCATGGCGGTTCGTAGTGATAGTATTCTATGAGTCTTCAGATCAATTTTGAGACTGACTAATCACAATTTCTACCAGTGGGGTGATGACTAGAATGTTTCCCCACCTCATCCCACTCCCTTCACTCCTGGCCGGAAGATGCTGCCCTGAGGATGTCGCTGGACTGGGCCAACATGTCGCGGTCATGCTGCGGTCACATTGCGATCACGCTGTGGTCACGCCGCGGTCACGCCGCAGTAATGCTGTGATTTGGACCTGCTTAGGACGACACCCCACGACAGTTCATAGTGATATTATTCCATGAGTCTTGTGATCAATGTTGAGACTGACTAATCACAATTTCTAGCGGCAGGGTGACGAGCGGAATGTTTCCCCAACTCCACCTGCTCTCTTCGCTCCTAGCTGGAAGATGTTGCCCCACGGATGTCGCTGGACCAGACCAACACGCCGCGGTCATGCTACAGTCCTGCTATGGTCACGCCGCGGTAATGCTGTGATTTGGCCCTGCTCCAGGATGAAACCCCATGGTGGTTCATAGTGATAATATTATATGAGTATTGTGATCAATGTTGAGACTAACTAATCACAATTTCTTCCAGTGGGGCGATGACCAGAATGTTGCCCCGCCTCCTCCCGCTCCATTCGCTCCTGGCCGGAAGATGCTGCCCTGCAGATGTCACTAGACTGGGCCAACACTCCACGGTCACACCATGGTAATGCTGTGATTTGGACCTGCTCCAGGACGACACACCGCGGTAGCTCGCAGTGATAGTATCCCATGAGTCTTGTGATCAATGTTGAGACTAACTAATCACAATTTCTGTCGGAGGGAAAATGGTCGGAATGTTGCCCCGCCTCATCCTGCTCCCTTCGCTCCTGGACGGAAGATGCTGCTCCACAGATGTCGCTGGACCGGGCCAACACGTCGTGGTCACGCCATGGTAATGCTATGATTTGGATCTGTTCCAGCCACATCCAGCCCACACCAACCCCCTTCCACCATCATTTTAGCCAACTTCCACCAGCATTCCAACTCGCAATAGCGCCCCCTACCACCTTCGAATCAGGCCACACCATCCCCTCATCACTTACAACCAGCCCCCTTTTACCCGCATTCCAGCCCCCTTCCACCTGCATTCGAGCCCGCACCAGCCCCCAGCCACCTGCAATCCATCCCGCACTAGCCACCACACCAGCCACCACCCCCCAGCCTCCTGCAGAACACTCATGCCAGCCCTTTTCCACCTACAAAACATCCCCATCCACAAGTTCCAACCCTCACCAGCCCCCGGACTCCTACATCCCAGCCCGCACCAGCCCCTGCCACATGCCCAACAGCCCCCATCCACCTAAAATTCAGCCCACACCAGCCCCCTACCACCTAATTTAGCCAGCACCAGCCCCCTGCCACCCCCTACCACCTGCCTTCCCACCCGCACTAGCCACTCCAGCCCACACCACCCACTGCACCAGACCCCAGCCTCTTACATTCCAGGATTCACGAGAAAAACTCCATGAAAATCACAAAAATGAAATGCAAAAGTGGATCTCCTTTCCTAAGCTCTCTTTTCCCCAAAAAGTAGCCATGTAAACTTCCATTAATGTTCACCGAGAACATTGGGGTAGAGACGCATCTTTTAACCCAATACAAGAACCTAGTCGGACATCCGAGCAGATTCAAAGCATCCTATAAGAAGTCCCACCTGACCGAATCAAAAGCCTTGAATAAATTAATCTTGAAGGAACACCTAGGAACACCATAATCAAGATGGTAGTCCCACAATAATTCCTGGGTAAAAAGATTCTTAGGATGAATTGGTTTTAGTACTGAAGGTTGAGGATATTTTTATCCATCTTTAGATTTATGAGTCTCTTAAGTTTATTTTTGTAACCATCCTACTAGAGGGTCTGAGTTATAAGTGGTGGAAGTCTTTACTCAGACTAAGCCAGACCAAGAATATTCTTATAAAAGTTTCAAGGAATTGTTCATTTGTAATTATTTCATAATGAAGTGAAGGTACTGATGGATATAGAATTTTCTAGGAGGGTATATCTATATGGGGTGTCCAAGGGCTATCTGGGGGGGGTGTCGGGGGGGTCTGTAGGGAAGGGGGAGGGTGCAGGTGGGGTGTCTAGGAGGGGCTATCTAGGGGGGTGTCTAAAGGCTATCCGGGGGGGGTCTGTAGGGTAGGGTGTAGGTGGGGTGTCCAAGGGCTGTCCGGGGGGGGTATGTAGGGCAGGGGCAGGGTGTAGGTGGGTGTCTAGGGGGCTGTCCAGGGGGTGTCCAAGGGCTATCCGAGGTACCGGTTTGAAGAGAAAAAAACCACGATCAATGGGACCTAACCTCATAGCATTAATTTTTCTAATGACTTTTGGAATGGTATTCCCAATAGAAATAGGTCTGAAATCCTTTACATCCACAGCATTTTCCTTCTTTGGGGCAAGGGAAATAAAATTGGAGTTGATTCCATAGGGCATTGAGGCATGGCTAAAGAACTCCCTCATAGCATTAAGGAGCTCATCATGAACTTTGTCACATTAGAACATAAAGAATTAATTTTTGAACCCATTAGGACAAGCCACACTCTCAAGATTTAGTGAAAAAAGGGCACTCTTAACCTCCTTCTCATCAAGGTATGAAACAAGGGATATTTTTGGATTAGTGTAGCTCGATCTGGTTGGAACATGTACCTTTGAGATACAACCATAACACCAAGATCATCGAACTTAGACTTGGTAGTATAAACATCTTTCAAATATCTAACTAGACCATTCACATCCTTAATCTCTTTGAAATTTACTTCAGAAACAACTTTTTGAATATGAGGGAATGATTGGAGATTCTTAATCAACTTTGTTTGGGTAGTTGTTAACCCAACCAACTTGTCAAAATCAACCACGGGAATAGAGGACTTCTTAAGTTCTCTAATCTCATCATTAGTATATTTTAACTCATGTTTCAACTCATTATAATCTCCTCAAATATTATCAAACTCATTTAGAATATTAGAGACAAAAGATTACATTTTATAACTTTATGAGATCATACTAATAGAGGATGATTCATCATGCACAATAGGAGGTGGTGATGGTATAGTAGATAACACTAGATATAGGCAAAGCAAGGGAAATCATATCCCTAGAGAAAGGGGGTAGGGTGTAGATGGGGTGCAGGGGGGTGTAGGGGGGTCTGCAGGGGCAGGGGCAGGGGCAGGGGAGGGGGGAGGGTGCAGGGGGGGGTCTGCAGGGGTAGGGGGAGGGTGCAAGGGGAATGGGGAGGGTGCAAGGGGAGGGTGCAAGGGGTGTGCGGGGTAGGAGGGGGTGCAAGGGGAGGGGGGTAGTGTTAATCCCACCTATTAGACTATATTGTCACATATTCTTTGATCACATAGTCAAACAAAGTCATATTTTATATATTTGAATACTTTTAGGAAGGAGTTATACACAACATTTTCATATGACATTATAAATCATATGATTATCAATGTTGTACAACATAACCACTATTTCCATATCATTTTGAGTGCTTCTTAGGACTTCACTCCCAATAAAATACCCTTATTCTTGACACTGTAGCATTGAGTAGTTAATCATCAGGAAAAACAACCATCTCCATGTCCACATTATTATTTATTCATCCACCTCCTAAACAGATATTCCCATCTTTCACAACTCTAATATGTCCACCAAAACTCCCATAGAGGGCTTCTAGTTTCTCAAAAATTGGGTACAATGTTTTCTCATAATATTTGAGTGTGTTTATATGAAGATCATATCCAAAAGACTTGGTATCATTTCACAATGATTTTCAATGATTTGAATAAAACCTATGATGAATACGTGAAAGCTGTAGATTATTGTAAATATGCACCAAAGTATACAACATGATGAAGTAAAATCCATCATCTTGTAGTTTATGTTATCTGGTGATTCATGATACCACGCCTAGGCTTGATTCACGATACCACACCTAGGCCACTATGACTCCCTACACATAAGGTCTCCATGAGTTAACCAGGATACCATCATTCCTACTTTAGTGCCATTCAAAAATTCCAACTACAAGGGGTGGTACAAGGGGGTGGTGCAAGGGGTATGGGGGGGCTGTGCAGTGGGGTTGTGTAGGTGTGCATGGGGTGCAGGGTGGGGTGAAAGGGGGGTTGTGCAGTGGGGTGCTGGGGTGCGGGGCTGTGTAGGTGTGCAGGGGGGTGCAGGGTGGGGTGCAAGGGGGGCTTTGCAGTGGGGTGCCGGGGTAGGGGGTGTCTGTCTGGGGGGTGTAGTGTGGATGTGCAGGTGTGCTGGGGGGTGCAGGGTGGGGTGCAAGGGGGGTTGTGCAGCAGGGTGGGGGGTCCAGTAGGGGTGGTGTAAGGGGTGTCCAATAGGGGTGCTATTGTCCAAGGGGTCTGTCCAGGGGGGTTTCCTGGAGGGGGGTCTATCCGGGGGGGTTGTCCAAGAGGAATGGGGTGTCCAGGATGGGGGGTGTCCAGCAGGGGTTGTGCAAGGGTTTTCCAGTAGGGGCTGTCTGGGTGGGGTTGTCCTGGGGGGGTTCAGTCCAGGGGGCTTCCAGGATGCGGGGTGGCTGCTGTCCAGGTGGTGTTGTCCAGGGGGTTTCCAGGAGGGAGGGGTGTCCAAGAGGGTGGGGGGTCTTTCCAGGGGGTGGAGGGGGGTGATGTTGTCTGGGTGGGGTGGTCCAGGGGGTTTTCTAGGAGGGAGGGGTGTCCAGCAGGGGGGGGTCCCATAGGGGTGGTGCAAGGGTTGTCCAGCAGGGGGGCTGCTGTCCGAGTGGGATTGTCCTTGGGGGGAGGGGGGTATGTCTAGGTGGGTTTCCAAGAGGGGGGGTTGTCCATGGGGTTTCCAGGAGGGAGGGGGGGTTCTATCTCAAGGGGGTCTGTCCAGGGGGGTCAAGTGGGGGCTGCTGTCCAGGTGGGGTTGTCCAGGGGGGTTTGTCTAGAAGGGAGGGGGTGTCTGGGAGGGAGGGGGGTCTGTCTAGAGGGTTTCCATCAGGGGTGGTGCAAGGGTTGTCCAGCAGGTGGGGGGGGGCTCTCCATGTGGAGTTTTCCTGGGGGGGTCTGTCCAAGGGGGTTTCTAGGGGGAGGGGGTGTCTAGGAGGGGGGGTCTATCCAGGGGGTGAGTAGGGTCTGTCCAGGGTGGGAAGGGGGTTGTAGGTGGAGGGGTTCAAGGGGGAGAGTAGGGGGGGATTTGTAGTGGCTATGGGGAGGATCCAAGGGGCCAGCACCGGCTGAACGGTTCTGGTTTTTTTTACAAAATGTGTAGGCCTATAGCCACAGTTTTAAACTATAGCTATAGGTCTATAACCACAGTTCCTTGCCATGGCTATATGTCTATAGCCATAGTTGCAATTGTGGCTATAGGAGATGAGTGATTTTAGCTAATGCCACAGGTTGAAAATTGTGTCTTTAGGTTTGTTTCCACTGCTGGAACTATGGATATAGGGCTATAGCCATGGTTCAAACTGAGGCTATAGGTTTTACCCTATAGTCACGCCAATACTAGCCACGGTTTTGGGAACCGTGGTTATAACTTATAGCCATGGTTTTTAGGCTTATAGCCATGGTTTAAAACCGTGGCTATAGCCTGATTTTGTAGTAGTGAAATCAAGAAATTGTAAATGATAGGTATGACCTGATAGATATTATTTATAGATAGGTTAGAAGAGTGTGATCTCCTCCATGGGATCTGGTGGAATGGTCCTATAGAATTTTTTCAGCCTGTGTCCATTAACAGTGAATGGATCCTACTATCTATCCTTCATAATTTACATCGCACCAAAAGGATATACATGAGTAACCATATATTTATCCTCCCATCTGGAATGAAGTTTTCATGGAATCATCTTGAGTCTTGAGTTGAATAATATCACTTTGTCTCCATGATAGATTTTTTTCTGTTGGATCTTCTTTTCATGATACACTCTTGTTCTCTCTTTGTAAATCATGGAATTTTCAAACACTTACCTTCTAATTTCCTCCAACTTCTGCAACTGCAATCTTCTCTCTTTCCTAGCACTTTCATGATCCAAATTTATCTTCTTAACAGGCCAATATTCCTTATTCTCTAAATCCACAAGCAGGTGACAACTTTTCCCGTAAATCAGACTATATGGACTCATTCCAATTAGGGTCATGTTGGATGTCCTATAATCCCATAAAGTGTCTTACATACTTTGGATCCAATCCTTCTTATTCATATTAATAGTCTTTTCCAAAATTTCTTTGATTTCCCTACTGGACACTTCATCTTGACCATTTGTTTGTGGGTGACAGGGAGTTGATTTTTTCTGATACACCTCATACTTATTTAGAAAATCATCCATTTTCTTATTTCAAAATTGAGTTCCTTGATCACTAATGATGGCTCTAGGAACTTCAAACCTACAACATATGTTACCACTGACAAAATCACAAACAACTTTAGCATCGTTAGTTTGGGTGGATTTTTCTTCCACCCATTTAGAAACATAATAAACCATAAAAAATATATAATAATTTCAAAATGATATTGGTAAAGGTACCATAAAATCTATCTCCCATGCTTCAAAAATATAAAAAAAATTAATTGGATGTTCGGGGATTTCTCGTGTCTTTGAAATGTTTCTAGAAAACTAACATTTTTGACACCTTTGGAACAATTTTATGAGAATATTTAAAAAGGGTGGTCCAATAAAGCCTAGATTTCAAAACTTTAAATTCTTTCCTATTAGGTCCAAAGTGGCCTCCACAATTTAAAGTGTGAAAAAACTCAAAGACCGAACCAATTTCACTCTCATACAAACATCTTTTTCTCACTTGGTTATTGAAAATATTCCAAATAAATGGATCATCCCAAATGTAATATCTAGATTCAGTTTTCAGTTTTTGAATTTGGAGAGAATTTAAATGACACGGGACCTGATATGTTACCAAATAAATTACAATGTCATCATACCAAGGAACTTCTCCTTCAACTAAGTACAAATGTTCTCCTGGAAGGTGATCATTCAATGGTTCCTTTTCTGGAATTTCATCTTTAGCAGTGTTGGGTAGTATGCTTAAATGATAATAAATTTTGTTCTTGAATCCCTTATTATCCTTGATTTATATGTTTAACTCCTATAGTAGTAACATCAATCTTACTAGCCTCATTTTAGCTTTAGCCTTCTTCATCAGGCACGAAAGTGCTGCATGATCAAAAAACATAGTGACTTTAGTTTCAAGCAGATATGATCTAAATATTTCTAAAGAAAAAAACTAGTAAAAACTTTTTTTTTGGTTGTGTAATTTAATTAAGCCACATACAATGTTATTGAGGCATAGGAAATGGAATGTGACCTTCCCTATAATCACTAAGAAAGGATTGATCCAGTTGATTGGTTGGAAGCATCACAAAGTGTCTCAAATGTTTCTTCCCAATTTGGTGGTTTCATCATGGGTGTTGCAACCAATATTCTCTTTAAATCATCAAAGGCTTCCCTACAATGCATCATTGAAATAAAAATAATCATCTTTTAAAATCAATCTAGATTGAGGTAGATAAATCTTACTGAAATATTTGATAAACCTTATGTAGAATCATGTATGCCTTAAAAATGATCTAACATGCTTCACACAAATTGGGTAAGGAAAATAATTTATCACTTAAATTTTCAATTTATCAACTTCGATTTCCTTTTTTGAAATTACATGACCAAGGACAATCCATCTCTCAAACTTTAGATGAAACTTTTCAAAATTTAAAACAAGATTATTTTCAATGTAGGTTTTCAAAAAACTTCCAAATTTTTTAAACAATGGTCAAAAGAGTTTCCAAAAACTATGAAATCATCTGAGAAAACATCCAAGAAATATTAAATTTAATAAAAAAATATAGTTACCATGAACCTCTGAAATGTACCTAGATAATTTCATAATCCATATGGAATTGTTTTATATGAAAACGTGTTGAAGTAACATGTAAAGTTTGTCTTCTCTTGATCCTCATGAGTAATGGGTACCAAGAAATAACCTGAAAATTCATCGAAAAAGCAATAATGAGTTCTCTCTACCAATATCTCTAACATCTTGTCAATTATGGGAACGGTGAAATGATCTTTCTGTGTGAACTGATTCAAATTCCTAAAATCAATGCACACTCTCTAGCTATTCTAAATTCTCACAGGGATTAATTCATTATTTTCATTATTTACAGTGGTTAGGACAGTTTTTTTGGAACAACATGAATTGGGATAACCAATTGTGAATATGAGATGGGATAGATGATCCCATATTCCAAGAGCTCCTCTATCTCCTTCTCCACAACCTCCATCAAGGTGGGATTCATCCTCCATTGGGGATTTCTAACAAGTTTGTAATCTCTCTCAATAAAAGTTCTATGTGAGAATTTTTTGGGTTTATTCCAAGGATATCAGCTAATCTCCACCCTATTTCTTGGACATTTTATCTCAAAAGAACAATAAAAAATTTTATTGGGTTTCTGAAAAATTATTAGCAATTATCACAGGTAATTTATCTCCCTCAATAGGGTACACATATTTCAAATTTGTGGAGAGTGGTTTTAATTCATGGTCGGGGGCTACTCAATAGATGAAACTAAACTGAAATTACCCACTTCCAATGGTTGGAAATATTTCAAAAAATACATCATATCATATTCTTTATCATTTAAAAAATCATCAAGGAAATTAGATATTACCTTTTTCTCCCACATGAAATCGGAATCTTCATAATTTTGGGCATCCACATGTTCAATGATATTTTCAATAGAAGAAGTCTCTCCTAAAGATAAGAAGTCATGTAACATGATAGATTCTTTATTGGGTTGAATACCAACTTCATGGGAGATTCCAAAGATTGAGTGATCATATGATGGGTGCCTCCTGGATTCAAAAATATTGAAGTCGAAAATGTTATCTCCAAACTCCATGGTGAGTGTCCCTTTATGGACATTAAAGATGGTTTTGGATTCCATCAATAAAGTTATCCCCAAAATGTAGGGTGAGTGTGATGGGATCCTATCTTCTTCCATATTCAGCACATAAAATTCAACTGGGAATAAGAGATATTTCAATTTCATAAGGACATCCTCCAGAACTCCTATTGGGAAGACTATGGGTCTATTTACAATATGGAACACGAATCTTGTGGGATTTACGTCTTCCATCTACAAATAAGTGTATACTGAGTGATTAAATGTATTAATTCAATCACCTAGATCACATAAATAGTTAAATAAATTTAAATAACCAATGATTCATTGAATGGAAAAAATATCTGGATTTTGACATTTGGTTGAAAACTATGTTCTGATAAGGGTTGAGACACTTATTCAAAAGTTTATCCTTTCATTACCTTGAAGTTTCCTCCTCTTGGTAAAAATATCCTTCAAAACATTATCATACTTTGGATGTTTTTTGAGTGCTTCAAGAAGGTGGATATTAATTTCCACTTTCTGTAAGGTTTCGGGAATTTCTTTTTAAATTAATTCTTCTTAAAATCTCTTTGTTTCAATCATAATTGATGAAATGGTGGGGGTAAGTCTTTCTGATCCCTTTGTTAAATTTTCAATGGTGTTTCTTTTCTCTTCTACCTCATTATTTCCTTCTCCTTATACTCTTTCTTATCTTCTTCACGATGCATTTTGATAGAATTTTCAGAATTTACCACTTCATTCTCCATCCACTCAAGTGGTCTTGTTTCAAGTTCACGGGATGCTGGTGGTGAGAGTTCTTTTCAAATTCTTGTTGTCATCATGTTGAAATTATATTTTGGGTTTGGTATTCTTTGGGAAGGGATTTTCCTAGGATTTTTGGTTAGGAAGTCTATGAGAATTTCAAATTTGTTGGAAAAATATTTTATGGTGTCTTTCAACCCCTCAATCTTAGATATCTACTCTTGGTTCTGAATTGGGGGTTTTACACTAGTGTATGGTATCTCATAGTGTCTTTGGAAAGTGGTTGGATTATGTTAATAAGGGAGGTTATATGATTTATTTTATTGAAATGGTGGTGGGTTTTTGAATTGTTACTGGAACAGGGGTTTAGCTTTATTCTGTTGATTTAAAAATCTATATTGAACTTATTTAGGCTCTCTCCATCCTTGATTTTGTTGGAAATTCCTCAATTGAAAGGATTATGCCCAAATTTTCATTCATTGTATTTTAGTACATTAGTCAGTGAAATGATCAAGTGATGAGCATAAAGATAATAACTTAACTGGTGCTTATTGGTCACCCACTTGTTTCAAGGCCACTAATCGCACCAAACTGGCTATCTACTCAAGCTTAGTTTCACACAAATGTGACTGATAATGAGTTATTACCCTGAATGGCTTCCCATTTTGTGGTTCTAGAGAATTATCCCCACGCGCCTGGAGGTTTTCAAAAATTTTCATCTGGCGCCCTTCCGGATGGTGGCTCCCCAGCGGTTGCGGTGCCATCTTCACACCGAAGTTTTGGTGGTTCTACTCTACGCGGCGACGAAGTGGTCTCTTCCTTCAAGGAGGTTCTCTGTAAGCCTTCTTCTTTGAAATGGTGGGTGGCAGGTTCCGAGATCAGACCATTCTTCTCAAAGGTTTCCAGAGAAGGTAATTTTCTTTCGGTGGAGTTTCCCCCGGAGACCTACAAGGAGGCCATTGAATGTCTGAAATGGACACTAGTAGTGCGGTTGGGTTCTTCCAGGCCTCCTATTTCGGTTTTTAAGTGATTCGTGGACTCCTGGGGTCTCGCAGCTACGGTGAAAATATCTCTTCTTCACAGGAACTCTTTTTTCTTGAATTTCTCTTCAGATCATGACTTTATCTAATCGTGGTGTAGAGCCCCTCGGTTCTTGGGCAGATGGCACTTCAGTCTTTCCAGATGGTCTCTCGCGGCCCATAGTGGGAGGGAGAACTCATGTGCTACTGTCTGGATTTCCTTACCAGATTTACCTATTCCTTTTTTTAATGATTCTCTTCTGAGAGCCATTGGGGATTCTATTAGAGTCTTTCTTTGTGCGGATGAACGATCAAAAAATGGGGCGGTCTCCTTGGATGCTCAGATCTGTGTGGAGTAATATTTGGCCTTTCTGCCACCAGAACTTATCAAATTAAAGGTTCAAGATTCCCTGGAATAGAGTCAGGACATTATTTACCTGGTCTTCCCAAGGTTCTGCTCCTTTTGTTCTCTCTAGGGGAACTCTATTCAGATCTGCAGAAATCGGCACAGAGGTGGACGGAGGAAGGATTCTATTCCTTTAACTTAATTGGTTAGCATAATAACCCCAAGCACTCTGGGGGATTCATATATTAAGGATAACCAGGTCTGGCCCGTTCTGGTTTCTTCTCTCGAAGTTGTGCCTGGAAAAGGCTGTGTGGAGAGTCAGGCAGACTTGTCTTTGGCGTCGCTTCATTCAGTTTTGATCTTTTCTGCTTGGGTTGCTCCAGCTTTTGGATCCCCTAATCCTTTTCAGTTTCTTTCTGATATTCGGTGGATAGATGTCATCTGGAGAATTTTATTTGAATGGTCAGGCACGAGGTCTTGGATTATGTCAGCATCAAGTTTACCTTGCATCAAATCTATTGCAGGGTGTAAGGGAGAGGTACAAGCCTCTTGTTGTCTGACCATCATTCCTCCTCCTAGTCACTCTGGCATGAAGATAGACTGACATACTAATGCCCCCCCAGGGCTTCCATCAACAAAGACTGAAAGTGCTTCTAAACCTGGCAGTGACAGTTTTCTACAAGAAGCCTTAGAAGTCCAACTAGTGTCTGTCATTACAACCCCTCAAAGTAAGAGGAAAGGAAAGTGTAGTAGGATGACCTTGCTTTCGAATCCTTCAGGTGGCACATTTTCTATAGAAGGAGTGGGAGTATGCATGAGGGCCCAGAGTTGAATTGTGAAAGAAGGTTTACCTTCTTGCATCACGTAGGCCAGATCTCTTGGGGCCAAACCCAGGCTTCCCCTGTTTCAATGATACCCATTCTAATATGGAATTCCCATGGCCTTGGGGACCGGGTTAAAACCAATTTCCTGGAAATAGAGATTAAGAAACACAAGTTTGGAATCACCTCTATTTTGGAGCACAAATAGAGCTCCAAAAATATCAAGGATTTCACGCACAGAATCTGCATGCATGCGGCCATGCATGCAGAACCCGCTAATCATCACATCTGGATTTTCTGGGGAAAAGAGATTAGTGTGGATATGGTAGAAGATGGAGATCAATTTATCACAGTGAAGGCCTCTAGTAGTGGTTATTATTTATTCCTTTCTTTTGTGTATGGGAGTTGTGATGTGAAAAGGTGACAGTTTCTGTGGCAGGATCTTAGCATGTTTGATCTGGCGGACTCTCCCTGGTTCGTTGGTGGTGATTTCAACATCATTTCTGATCTGGAGGAGAAGCGCGGCAGGGGCGCCTTTCATCGTTGCACCAGTCTCGACATTTCCCATTTCATGGCTGGTAATGGACTTATGGACTTGGGATACTATGGGGACTGATTCACATGGTGTAAAAATCAAAAAGGCAGTAGGCGGTGTTGGAGTCGTCTGGATCGGTGCTTGGGAAATTCGCATGCCATTGCCAAGTACTCTGAGGCTAAGGTCGACCATCTACTACGTGGGGTATTTGATCATTCTCCCTTGTTAGTTTCTTTTAACATCAGGAAGTAGAGGAGTGATTGTTTCAGGTTTCTGGAGTACTGGGCCAATATTCCTGGATTCCATCAAATCGTGCGTGACGTCTGGAATGAACCGGCTCAGGGCCATTCCTGGGTTGCTATTCACAACAAATTAAGGTGACTCAAACTCAAACTTCACTCATGGGTGAAAGGTATTCCACCCAGTGACAGAGGTTTGAACATACTAAAATAGGAAGTGGAAAGGCTGGAGGGTAGTTTGGAGGATGTTTGGGATGAGGAAATTTTTGAAGAGTTGTCTAACAAGAAATATTTACTTGTAGAACTTATTCTTAAACAGGAACGTGTTGCAAGGGAACGATCTAGGGTGAAATGGCTTCGTGAAGGAGACAAGAACACATGATTTTTTCATGAATGCATAAAGGAGATATGTCAGTAGGTTAGGCCCAATATCAGGTTGGAGGATGGATCCTACTCAAATGACAGGGATGTGGTCGGAAGCAGCGCTTTTTCTTTCTTTCAGAATTTACATGCAGGTCCTTGCTAGGCCATGAGGAATGGTTATCCCACAGGATCCTCAGAGCTATTTGAGGTGATTCCAGGACAGGTATCTAGTGATGATAATGCATCCTTTGAGGCCATTCTCGAGGAGGAAGAGGTGTTCATAGCTATGTCAAATCTCAACCCGGACAGTGCCTCGGGCCCCGACAGTTTTCCTAGTTATTTTTACAAGATATCTTGGGAGGTGGTGAAGGTGGATATAGTCGAGGCCATCTAGGACTTCTTCCATGGTGGCACTCTGCCCAGGATTGCAACTGCCACTGCACTGATTCTTTTGCATAAGATAAAAGATCTGTCCTCCGTTTCCCATTACAAGCTTGTGGGTATGTGCAACTTTTCTTATAAGATTCATTCCATCATTATCAATTCAAGGCTATCCAAACATACTCCACGGTGGTTATCGCTTGAGCAGCATGGTTTTGTGAAAGGACGGTTGATTCAAGGTGCTATTGCTTTGGTGCATGAGATGATTAGAGATATCAACCTCAAGATGTACGGTTCTAACATGGCTATCAAATTGGACATGGACGAGGCTTATGAGAGAATTGAATGGGGTTTTATCAACAGGGTTCTTTCCATCATGGGATTCTCAGTCTAGGCTACTGATATTCTATTTAGATGTGTGAGTTCTCCATAGTTGGCAGTTTCTTTTATGGGTAAGTCCCATGGAATCTTCAAGGCTACTCGAGGGGCTCAGGCAAGGTGACCCCCTTTCCCCAACAATTTTCATTATCATGCAGGACACACTTAGCTGTTTCCTCAACAAAAAGGTACTCTACGGGGAAATCCTTCTATTTCGCAGGAAAAGGACTCTACCCACAATCTCCCATATAATGTTTGCAGACGATTCCCTGATTTTCAGTAATGCTAATAGACGAACAGTACGTAGTATAGGCAATGTCCTTGATGAATACTACACCTGGAGTGGTCAGGTGATCAACAGAACCAAGAGCACTGTGTACATCTAAAACAAATGTGAGTCAAGGAGAATTTCCCTCTTGTGTAGTGAGCTGAACATGCAGAAGGGATCATTTCCCATGGAGTATTTAGGCACGCCGGTTTCTCCAAGGAAAACTTGAATTAAAGACTTTGATGGGATTATTAACAATATTGCGAGCCGAGTGCTCAACTGGAAAAACCATTTCCTTTCATTCGGGGGATGCATTACCTTGATTAATAGAGTCCTTTAAATCATCCCTATCCATGATCTTTCATCGATTAAAGTGTCGAAGGGGGTCATTCTGGCCATTGATAAAATCCTGGAAAATTTTATATGGGATTCTTTATCTGAAGGCAAGCACCATTGGATTTCCTAGAAAAGGATGGTGAGACCGATCATTGAAGGAGGGATCAATGATAGGAACCTATCTGATACACTGAAATGCATGAAAGCGATACTTACTTGGGAGGTTGTGGAAGAACATACTCTGTGGGGTAAGGTTATGTCTTCAATCGACACAGAGAATAATGATAATGAGAGATTCCATGGTTCCCCTTTATGGTTTATGTTATCACCTCTGGTGTCGTATCTTCGATATCACTCTTAGTGGATTGTGGGCGAGGGAAATATTCTATTTTGGAATCACAATTGGGCGGGATCCATGATTAGATTCCTAGGATGTCCTGTCACCCAGATAACTTTCAAGGAAGCCAGCAAGCATCCAACCTTTCTTTATGTAGTTTTAGATGAAGAACATCGAGGAGTTTTTGATCTCATTAGCACCAACTCAGAGCCTGATCGTTGTGTGTTCACTCCATCCGCTTCGGGGCTCTTCACCACAAGGGATTTTCACAGAACTACTATCCAACAGGAGAAAATTGACAGATTGAACAATTTTGTGTGGAGCAACAGAATTCTAACTAAGTATAATTTCTTAACCTAAAGAATAAGGAACCACACAGTCGCAACGGATGAAAAAATCAAACATATGGGTGTTAATCTTGCCTCCAAATGTTGTTGTTGCAAGTTTCATCAGGAGGAGGATATAAACCATTTATTTTTTGAAAGTGACTGGGCACAGAAAGTTTGGATTTTCCTTGGGGTGGTTTAGGCGCTGCATTGTCTGAATATTCTAGAGGGAAACTATCTAGAGCAGTGGTTTTATGGCACTAACATCACAATGGTGTAAAGGATGGATCGAGTGATTATTTTGAACGCAGCTTGCTGGTTTATTTGGCAGGCCAGAGACAAGGCTAGGTATGAAATAATTTCCGCCTCTGGAAGAGCTATTATTGTTTGAATTAATTCTCTGCTCATGGATATGGTCAGTGATATCAGCAACTAGCGTGAGGCACCATCTTTGTGGTGTTTGCAGGGCAGTACTTCACCCAATACTCATAGTAATGGAGGTGTTGGAAGATAATGGGTACGATGGCAACCACCAGCTTTCAGCTTCATAATGAATGTTGATAGTTCGTGTAAAGAAGGGAACATCCGTGGGGGAGGAGTTGTTCGGGATTACAGAGGCAATGTCTTTATGTCTTTCTCTGTATATTATGGCTTAGGAAATTCAATTCAGGCAGAAGCTAAATCATTGCTTACAAGCCTTCAATTATGTGAGGAGGAGAACATGGCTCTTTCCCAGGTGGAGACAGATTCCAAGATCATATGTGACTCCATGCAAGACAAAGGTATCACTCCATGGTCAATTTTGTACGACATTAGGAGATGCAAACGTCTCCTTGATAATAATACTGAGGTAACCCATACTTGGTAGGAAGGTAGCAGGGTGGCTGATCACTTTGCATCTTTGGTTGTGGCGGACCAGCGTATTAATGTCACTTGCTTTCCCAGTTATCTCCTTTTGAAACCTGAAGGGGTGAATTTGATTAGAGGTGATGCTCTTGGCCTTCATTACTTTATACCACCTTAGGAACTCTTCTCCTTTTGGAACTCTTCTATGTTTTTATATAAAAATTTACCTTTGATGAAAAAATATAATGTGTTATTACCTCATGGATTTCTATTATACGAGTACCTCTCGTACCAAACTATTATGAGTTCTTAGAGATATTCTCAATTGATCCCTTAGCTTATTCTAGTGACTTTTCAGTCAATGAACCTCAAGATTATGCATCCAAAAGGTTTCTATCATTTTCCATTAATCCTTGATAGAATAAGAAAATAAAGTGATTCTACTCAATGTCTTGATGTGGGAAATGCCAACATAGATTTTTAAATCTTCCTAGGTATTAATAAAGGGTTTCTCTATATGATTTTCTAATGGCATAGATATCCTTTCTAATGATTGTGCTTCTAAAGGTGGGGAAAATCATTTCATGAAACATCTTACCAAGTCATTCCAATAATTCACATATCTTGGTTTTAAACCATAAAAAAATTATTTGGTGGCTCCTTATATTTAAAATAGAAACTCCTTCCACATTAATTGTTCCTCAGCTACTCCACGGGGTCTGAAGGTTGAGCATTCATGTGTGAACTCTTTAATATGTTTGTTTGGATCTTCACTTGCCAAGCCATGAAACTTTGGATGCAATGGAATCATGTTAGATTTCATATCAAAATCATTTTTTAAAACTATTATGACAATATGATTATTTTGATTTAGTAATTTTGGAACACAGAGGTCTATAAGGGTTAGGTTTTTATTTTCAGTCATGAAGACAGGCTCGGAGTGAACACTTGAAGTTTCACTCGAGTATTCATGAGAAATTTCCTCAAATTCAGATTGTAAATCCAAGTTTCTAAGATTATTCAACTAGGTTCTTTCAATTTCTGGATGTAAGGGATAAGTTTCAGTGTTTGAGGTTCTAGTCATGCAATTTTGAAGATAAAATAAGATAATTGAAAAGAAAGTGAGAGAGAAAAATGTCGGCACTACCTCCTCGACAATGGTACCAATTTTTTAAACATTCCAATTGTGGGGTGTGATAAAAAAATATTACCTAAGTTAAAATGCCATAAAGTGGGTAACATAGGTTGTCACAAGAGAGGAATGCACAATAATTATGTTTTTCACTTAAATTTAAGAAATAAGAAGAGTTTTTTTTTAAATTGTTTGAGTTTAGAAAGAAAGAAAGAAATTGCAAATAAATTTTGAACGCAAGTGGATGAAGATGGAAATGGAGTTATGGTAGGATCACATTTTTCAATGTCATCATTTTCATAAAAATCATTCACCCTATTTTACTATTTAATAATAAATGAAAGACTCCTCAATTGAGTTATCAATCACCCTTGGTTGAAGAAAGAAATGGAACACACTCTTATGTGCATAGAAGTTCATAAAGAATTTCTAAACAACTAAGGAAAGTACCGGTTAGGAATTTTTGATCCATAGAAATCTAGAAATAATTTGCTAGTTCTACACATTTTCCAATGATCACTAGACACTCACCACCCAACACAATATGCACGATTGAGAAAAATTGCACTAACGTAGAGGGAGTTAAAATTTCTTCAACTAATTCTATGAACAATGAATATACCAAAACCCAAAACATGATAGAATTAAGACAATTTATAACCACTTAAAATATAAATAATTTAACAAAAAAATAGAGTTTTATATTTAACCTCAAGACTCTAACATTACAAAAGTGAAACTTCCCCATTACTGATCACTCAAAGGAATTACCCCTCCATGTGAAGGGTAATATAGTTGAAAGGGGAATAAGAGAGCATAATGAAACAAATAAAAGAGAAAATAGAAAATCAAAAACACTTGAAGACTTATATCCACCATCACAGTTCCTCTTTCACCTTCTTAAACCCATTTGAATGGATGTGAACACTCGTATATATAGGGTTGAGGGTGGAAAATTTTCCCTCCATATTCAATCTTGTAAAAGTTTGAATCAATTTAGCATTATAAATGGAAGAATATAAGGTAGGTTCATTCATAAAAGTTTCCCTCCTATGTCTTTTTTATGCTCCAAAAAAAATCATAGAATATTTGACAAGTGTACAAAAAATTATCCTCAGATTACTGATGATGACTTTTTCTTCCTAAGGAGACTTCTCAAATATCTCCACCTTGGCACATTCAATGGATGATTTAATGACATGATTTCTTCATTAAATTTAATTTGGACATGGTTAACTGAGTCCTATTTATATTCAAACTATAATCACTTTATTTGGAGTTCTAGAGGCCAAGATATTCCTCATTAACTGATATGGTGTCCATTTTTTCATCCAGAAAACGTTTTCCACTTGATTTATTTTTCTGGACCATTATGTATCAAATTGTACCTAGTTCTAGAAGAAAAAGTTTAATCCCACCAGTAATGAAATCCTAAAAAAGAATCACTCAATTTGGATCAAAAATGGAAATTATGGGCCTAAGATATATAAAATCCACAGAACTTCCAAATTTCTAGAATTATTTTTTTTCAAAATTAAGCCCAAAAATACACTAAAATTACTAAAATGATACAAATCAGCTCAAATTAATTAATTGGAAGGGGTTAAATCATTAAAACACATATGAAAAATAATAAAAATATTATCTCTATAAAAAATGATGTTCAATGACTTGAAACTATTGTTTATGAAAATTGAATCACATGAATATTGAAATATAAATAGTTAATATTGTCCTCTTTGAGTGGATAATCAATCCATACGATATGGTGATGATAAAAAAATAATATATCTTCATGTAAGTGGTATTCCACACGTACACTCAGATGACATTATCATTTTTTATTTTGTGGAAAGGAAAGAAAATATGTGTTGTATTATCATTATATAATGATAAACTTATCATTAATATCATATATAATCATCAATTACATCATTATAACCATTCATGAGAGGTGGTGATGGAAAATTAATTACATTAGTCTGTGAGGTGGTAGTCTTCTGAACACATGAATGGTGGATTTCATTCCAATTTGATGGAGGTCGAAGATGGATATAGGTTATGAAATTAAAATAATAACATTTTTGTATATGGTAGAAACTAATTTTATTATATCATCATGGTTAAGGATGATTTTGAGGAGTTTTACTAAGAAATAAAACAAAAGTGCTTGGTTAAGATCAATACCTCTTCTTTATAAAACCTCTTAAGGTATACACCAAATGATTTCCCAGGATGGTTTTATGATAAAAAGTCATGTAGGATGTAATGATATATTTATGTAATGGATTTTTATGGGTTTTTTCCAATCGAAAATGTTTTTAAGTGTGAAGTAAAGATAATAATAGGTTCCTTTTTATAATAGAGGGGATGTGCACTCTTGGAATTTATTAAATTATTCCATTAATATGAATATAATTTCAATTTCAAATGAATCCATACTGGTAATATTAAAATCTAAGATCAGTATAAGTCAAAATAAATTCTTTCTATTTTTATTCTTCTTTTTCATCTTGTGGTTTTTTATTCCTTTCTTTTCCAGCTTCTTTTCTATAGTTCTCTTCTATGGATTTTCTTACACATCAAAGGTGGTGTGCTATGGAATCCCTCATCCACTCTAATCCTGCCCTGGACTCATGATTATTTTCACCTCTCTAAGTCATAGTTAGAGTGGAGGTTTCAAAGAGCCTTTGTGTAGCAACTCGTTTTTCAGCCCTGTCAGACTTTGGAATATTTATATCAATAATTCCAGAGCTAGGTGGGAAGACGGCGTGCGATTCTGAGGCCCGGTGTATCCAGAATTAATTTTATAAAAATATTAAGTATGTTAATACTATGCACATGGCGGGGGTGTGATATCTCCAAAACTGTAGTTCAGAATGGGAATCTGAGGGCATGGTTGCATCCAGAGCATGCTGTTTACCCAAGATGGGCTGTAAACTTTGCAGGTGCGGGCCTTCTATGAGAAAAGCCACCAGGGGTGGTTTTGTAAATAAGTGGAAAAGTTAATTTACGAGCGTCGGCTCGAATAACTCCTTAACGAAGTCTTGGATCAAAATTCCGAGTCGGTCGTTGCATTCAGAACGGCGCGTTTACCCTAAGGGCGACCTTATCATTGTCTACGTCGGGCGCGGGGTCGAGGGTGTGTCAGGCTGGGGAGTTAAGCGGATATTTGTTGGAAACAAATATCCACCCCCCCCCCCTTCTTCCTCTTGTACGTGCGCAGGGGAGGTGTTTCCTCCTCCCTTCTTCAGGCAATGGTGAATCAGTGACCTAATCATGCGATCAAGGTTCCATTGGACTCAGATCATGATGGTGGGCATTCCTGGATCGTGCAGTGGTAGTTATGGGGCGTGCGAAGCTACAGCATTCCGCCAAAAGGTTGGCGGTTTGAGTTTTAATCCCCCGATCCCATTTTTTCTGTGAATTTCTTTGTTTTGTTATCATAGCAGGGAATATCGGGTCCCGAGGGTTGCGCAGGCACCTTTGGATCGAAAAACGGGTTGTCAAGGTGCCCCAGCGACCCTCAGAAGGTCTGTCGGCGTGGCACCACGTGCGGCGGCGCCAGAGGCGACCGGCGGCGGCGGCCCCGGGTGGCGGGCCATGGGTTTCAATCGGGACCGCCGCTAGAGTGGCGGGCTGCTGCCAATTATCGGTGACCCTGCTTTAAGGGTCGGCCACGCGGGCACTGCGCCGCGCCGCGGCGGCGGCGACTTGGCCGACTGGACTGGCCGCTGCAGGCCGGTCCGGCCCCTCTTAGTACACGGGGTGTTTTAAAACGCCCATTTCTTGCAATCCAGGAGTCCGTTTCGGGTTTTGTTTCTGGCGACATGACCCTGGAAATGAGGTGAACTATTCTATGTGGGTTTGGGAGTTTAAAGTTTCAGAATCATGGCCTTCAAGCTTGAAACGTCGAATAAGATAATAATATTTTATTATTATTTGACTTCAGGACGTTGTATCTTCAACCCAGAGAATCTGATTGAAGTTCTGTCAGAGGCTTTGACGCCCTGATTGTATGAAAAACATTATTGATGGTTTTTGGGTGTTGGGACTCAGTTTGGTGTGTGGGACCCACAAGTTCGGGTTTGGGCATTTTCGGAGAAACAGAACTTTTCCACTGGGTGCCCGTTTTGGATGAGCGAGTAGTCGATCCTGTGAGTTTTTCCAAGAGGATCACAATGGTGTGATCTGTTCGATGTGTTTCGAGATTGTAGCATAGGCCCCACCTGAGCCGGCTACAATGATTGGTGCCTTTTTCACCGGGGGTCCATTTGGGACGAACGAGTAGTGGATCCCCTGTGCTTTTCTGAGGGGATCACAGTGGTTTGATCCGCTTGATGAGTATCGGGATCCTTATGTAGGCCCCACATGGGCTAGCTATAGTGAATAGTGCCTTCTTCACCGGTTTCCCGTTTCGGGCGAGTAAACAGCATATCCTATGTGTTTTTCTGCATGGATCGCGATGGTGGCCTTGGTATCGGCCATAGAGGTGCGCGGGGTGGCGTTGTGGCGGATCGCTCGGGTTAGCGATGTTTGGACCAGCAGTGGTTGAGGATACTCCCTTGGTTAGTTCTTACGAGGGTTCGCACGACATCACAACCTTATTATAGGTTTGTTATCCTCTCCAAGGGATGTTTAATTTGTTAGAGTTGTGGCATCCCTCCAGTGGGCCTAGAGCGGGATCCTCTTGCATCGTTTTCCCTATATCGAGTTTTTGGTATCGCTGTGACTGCTTATCCATGGGCGGCGATTCCCTATCTAGCAGGTTAACCCCATAGGGTTTGTGGCATCATTAGAAATATGATCCCCTATGTAGTGGGCCATGCTCAGTAGGGTTGTGGCATCGATGGGTATACGATCCCCTACTCAACATATAGATTATGGTAGGCTTGTGGTATTGTTGGTTATATGATCCCCTACTCCACGCGTGGTTTCGGTAGGGTTGGTGCATCGACGGTTCGATCCCCTACATAATGAGTTATTCTATATAGGTTTTCTGGTATCGTCGTGACCACTATTATACCGGCGACGATCCTCTATCTGAGTGACATGTATCTAACGAGTGCCAGATCGGGTTGTGGTATCCTCTAGTGGATCCTGGGAGTGATCCCCTATCTGTGAGATCTACGAATGCCAGATCAGGTTGTGGTATCCCCCAGCGGACCCTAGGAGTGATCTCCTATCTATGAGATCTTCATATACCAGTGTGGGTTTTGGAATCCCCTAGCATACCCTAGGAGTGATCCCCTATCTGAGTAGTTTGTTGTTCTTGCTGTTTCAGTGTGGTTTCCCCAATGATGGTATCTGATGAGCGTGATCTATCAAGTAAGCATCTGAGATGTTTGTGTGGGATCCAATGGAGTGTATCTCTTGGACAAGTGTCATCTGGATGGAAGTTCTTGTGGAGTGTGTTCTCCTGGTTGTGAGAAGTTTCTAGGGTTGAGTTCGGTACCTCATGTGGCTTGGTGCGTGAGTTGAGTATATCTGGATTGTTCAAGGTGTATGTATGGGCATACACCTGATTGGGGATGACTAGTGGTGTTTCACTGAGGATAGTCATGAGATGGATTTTCTCTCTTATCTGGGTTCCCTCTGGCTGGGATGAGCGGATCGTTGCCTTTCAGTTACTCTATTTTTTTTGGTTTTTGGGGTGCCTACTGAGTATTGTTATACTAACCCCTACACGGTCTTTTCCCGCACATGTTTGTGTCTTGTGCAGACCACAGGCCTTTCGATAGAGTCCTAGGAGGACTCAGGGTAGGTGGAGCTTAATGAGCGGGTTTTACCGGGGTGTTTACCTGAGCTGTGTTGAGGAGATTATCGACAGGTTTTCTAGTAGTCTTTCCCCTTTTTCTGAGCATGTTGGGAACTTTGTAGTTTTCTTTTGGTGGGCCCTATTTTTCCCTTTTGGTACTTTTGTTGTACTCTGGTTTGGGATAGATGTATGCATGCATTTTATTTCCAGTTTCTATATATATCTCTGCACTATTTCATGGAGGTGTATGTGGGTGTGTGTGTGTGTGTGTATAGGTACCTTAGGCTAATGACTCCCATGTCTGTGATATCTTACTCGGTGCTGGACGCCAGCCCCTAGCCTATTAGAGGCGGGATTAGGGAGTCACGGTTCGATCCCTATTGGGTTGGGTCATGAAAGAGTGGTATCATAGGAGGTTCCACCTTTGGGATCTCAGCGTGTAGATGGTCTAGCTGTGACTTTGATTTGGGTTGCATAGCGGCAGTGTTATGATGTTTCGAGCTCAGATTTCAGGCCAGAGACTCTAGTGTTGGTGTGGCAGCTAATGTATCCA
This sequence comes from Viscum album, assembly GCA_963277665.1. Classification (NCBI taxonomy): domain Eukaryota; kingdom Viridiplantae; phylum Streptophyta; class Magnoliopsida; order Santalales; family Viscaceae; genus Viscum; species Viscum album. Next base: position 1,241,096,813 of record OY728166.1, on the reverse strand, counting down.
TAAAACAGGACTCTGATAACCTGCCTTTTGACTCAGGACATTTGGACACTAGTAGTAGGGAAATAATGGTACATGCATCATATAGGACTATGTTTTGGGTTTTTCCTTGTCCTTCTTGAGTCAACTCACCAGATATACTATTTGAATTTGGTGCGACTTGAATGTATTTTAGGATGCCTCCATGACGACAACCAGTGAGGGTTCTGTTGCGGGATTGTGATGACGATATACCCCGTCTAGAGGATGTGGACTAGGGTGCAGGTTCTGAGGCTGGACCTCTAGGTGGTCCGCCAGTTGATCCACTACCTGTCGAGCAGCTGGTTGTATCGGAAGTGCAGAATGAGGTTGCATATAGGCTGAGTGCACTGCACGAGTTCTAGAGGCAGTGACCTCTGAGGTTTCAGGGTGATACAGACCACCAGGTAGCTGATGACTGGCTCAAAGCAGTCACCTATGTTTTCCGCCTAGTGAGGACACCTCCAGATCAGATGGTGGTCCTAGCGGAGAACCTTCTGCATGGTTCAGTCGGGAAATGGTCGAGTTTGGTGATGCATTCCCATGATGATGAGACGCTCACATTGGCAGAGTCATAGCATCTCTTCAGGGAGGAGTTCTATCTGGTGACATTGAGGTTAGTGCTGATTTAGGAGATTTTGTAGCTTCGGTAGGAGGTCATGACTGTGTCGGAGTACTCAACGATGTTTAAAAACCTGTCATGATGCTCCTTGAATATGGTTCAAGACCCATTCTTTAGGTCTCAGACCTTCAAGAAGGGCCTAAGTAGGGACATCCAGAAAGGTGTGGTTTTTTTGTGTCTTTACACCTATGTTGGAGTGTTGGAGCGAGCCTTGGTGGTGGAGAGCTTTCTGGCTGAGCAGATCCGGCCTGTTAGTGTTGGTCACATGGGAGCTAAGGCTTCGTCATTCGGATCGACATCTGGTAGTCGGCGACAGACTCAGGGGTCTGGACATGGCCAACGTTTCAGGAGGCAACCCTAAGATGGAGGATCTAAGGCTCAGGGCTCATAGGGCTCGAAGGCTAGTTTTGGTCAGCCATAGGAGAGGCGGTGTTACACTTGCGATGTTCAGGGACATCTTGCTAGAGATTGTCCGACCCATCATGCGACTGAGAGGGAGCCGGTTGATAGACCGCCTTGGCAGAGGCAGCGTCACAAGCAAGGAGGTCCACAGGGCGGTGGACGTGGGCGACGGAGCTGGTGCAGTAGCAGGAGGTGGTAGGCGGTATCAGTTTCCACCACCCCCACCCCCAGGTGGTCCTCTCTAAGCTCAGGGAGCTGGGGGACGAGGGTGAGGACAGATGCATGCCCTGGAGGCTGTTGACCCAGAGGCTCCGCTGATGGATAGAGGTACGCCTTGTATCATTTCTACTTTCTGCAGTAGTTTGATAGACACTATTTGGAGGTACTCTTCCCTTCTATTACTTGCTCGAGTTTTGTTCAGGGCGTTGGTAAGACCCTGTGTGGGTTTTGTTCAGCATGCTTCGAATGCGTGAGGAAGAGGGATCCTTCCCCCACCGAGAAGCATTTTTTTGACATGATTAAAACTGTGTGGGTGAGTCAGTTCCTCCCAATGTGGATAGTGTTGAGGTGTGCTGGATGAGTCCTTCAGACTTATGTGTTCGAGCATGGGTGTTTTTTGGCGAACTCACTGGCGTGAGAGACCCATTTAATAATCCTTTTTCTTTCCTTATACTTTTGACTTTTTGGGGATGAAAAGTTCTGGGGGGAGGATGTAGTGACTTGGGTTTTGGCCCTCTCAGACTTTAGAATATTTCTGTGAATAATTCCAGAATTAGCGTGAAGACGGCGTGTGATTCCGAGGCCCAGTGTGCCTAGAATTAATTTTATAAAAATATTAAGTATTTTTATAATATGCACGTGGAGGGGGTGTGATATCTCCTAAATAGTTGTTCATAATGGGAATCTAAGTGTATAGTTGCATTTGAAGCATGCTGTTTACCCCAGGTGGGGTGTAAACTATGCGGGCGTGGGCCTGCTATGAGAAAATCCACCAGGAGAATTTTCATTAACAGGTTGAAAAGTTAATTTATGAGCATCGGCTCAAATAACTCCTGAAAAGAGTCTCAGATCACAATTCTAAGTCCACGGTTGTGTTCAGAAAGGCGTGTTTACCCTAAGAGTGACCTTATCCTTGTCTGCATCGGGCGCGTGGTCGGGGGCGTGTCGGGCCGGGGATTTAAGCGGATATTTGTCGGAAACAAATATCTCTTCCCCCCTTTCTTACTCTTGGACATGCATAGAAGATGAGCTTCCTCCTCCCTCATCCTCCTCCTTCTGTCAACAGCGAATTAGTGACTGAATCACGCGATCAAGGTGCTGTTGGACTCAGATCTTGACGGCATGCATTCATGGATCGTGCAGCGGCAGTTACGGGGTGTGTGAAGCTACGATGTTTTTCCAAAAGGTAGGTGGTTTGAGTTTTAATCCCCCGATCCCATTTTTACTACGAATTGCTTCGTTTTGTTGTCGTAGAAAGGAAAATCGGGTCCCAAAGGTTGCACAGGCACCTTCGGATCGAAAAATGGGCCGCTGAGGTGCCTCCAGCAGCGGCCGGTGGCGGCGGTCCGCGGGTTTCAATCTGGACCGCCGCTGGAGTGGCGTTCCAATGCCAATTAGCGGCAACCCCACTTTGTTGGTCAGCCACACGGGCGCTGCAACGGTCTGCCAGCCGAAGCGGCTGGTTCAGGCCGGTCCCACCCCTCTTGGTACATGGGGGTTTTTAAAACCCCTATTTTTTTGAAATCCAAGAGTCCGTTTCATGTGCCGCTTGTGGCGACACGACCCTGGAGATGAGTAAAACCCTTCTATGTGGGTTTGAGAGTTTAAATTTTTGGAATTGTGGCCTGGGATCATGAAACGTCGAATAAAATAATAATATTTTATTATTATTTGCCTTCGGGCCGTTGTATCTTCTTCCTGGAGCGTCCAATTGATGTGTCGTCAGAGGTGTTGAGGCCCTGATGGTATGGTGGACTTTTTTTGATGTTTTTCAAGTGTTGGGACTGATTTTAGGGTGCGGGCCCCATGAGGCTGGGTTTTGGTGTTTTCGGTGAAACGCAACTTTTCCGCTGGGTGCCCATTTTGGACCAGTGAGTAGTCGATCCTGGGTGTTTTTCTGAGAGGATCGCAATGGTGTGAACCATTCGATGTGTTTTAGGATCATAGTGTGGCCCCCACTCGAGCTGTCTACAGTGAATAGTGCCTTTTTCACTGGGGGTCTGTTTGGAATGAATGAGTAGTGGATCCCATGTATTTTTCCAAGGGGATCGCAGTGGTATGATCCGCTTGATGAGTTTCGAGATCATTGTGTGGGCCCCACATGGGCAAGCTATGGTGAATAGTTCCTTTTTCACCGGTTGCCTATTTTGGGCAAGTAAATAGCCTATCCTGTGTGTATTTCTATGTGGATCGCGATGGTGGCCTCGATATCGGCCTTAGAGGTGCGCATGGCGGCGTTGTGGCGGGTCGCTTAGGTTAGCGACATTTAGACTAGCAGTGGTTGAGGATACTCCCTTGGTTAGTTCTTACGAGGGTTCACACAACATCACAACCTTAGTATAGGTTTGTGATCCTCTCGATGGGATGTTTAATCTGTTAGAGTTGTGGCATCCCTCCGGTGGACCCAGAGTGGGATCCTCTAGCATCTTTTTCCCTAGATCGGGTTTTTGGTATCGCTGTGACCACTTATCCACGGGCGGTGATCCCCTATCTAGCAGGTTAACCCTGTAGGGTTTGTAGCATCATCAGGAATATAATATCCTACACAGTGGGCTATGCTCAGTAGGGTTGCGTCATCGCCGGGTATTCGATCCCCTACTCAGCATATAGATTATGGTAGGGTTTTGGTATCATTGGTTATACGATCCCCTACTCAGTGCGTGGTTTTGGTAGGGTTGGTGCATCATCGGTTCGATCCTCTACATCATGAGTTATAGAAGATAGGTTTCAGGTATCATTGTGACCACCTTTATGTGGGAGACGATCCTCTATCTGAGTGACGTGTATCTGATGAGCGTTAGATTAGGTTGTGGTATCCCCCAGCAGATCCAGGGAGTGATCCCCTATCTTTGAGATTTTCGAATGCTAGATCGGGTTGTGGTATACCCCAGCAGACCCAGGGAGTGAACCCCTATCTGTGAGATCTTTGTATACCAGTGTGGGTTCTGGTATCTCCTAGAGGATCCTAGGAGTGATCCCCTATACGAGGAGTTTTTTGTTATTTCTATTTCAGTGTGGTTTCCTCAGTGACGGTATGTGATGAGTGTGATCTCTCCGGTGAGCATCTGAGATGTTTTTGTGGGACCCGATGGAGTGTATCTCTTGGATGAGTTTCATATGGATGGCAGTGCTCATGGAGTTTGTTTTTCTGGTTGTGAATATTTGATGGTGATGAGGTCGGTACCTCATGCGGCTTGGTTCCTGTGCTGAGTATATCTGGATTGTTCAAAGTGTATGTATGGGCATACACCTGAGTTGAGCTGACTAGTGGGGTTTAGCTGAGGATGGTCACAAGATGGAGTTTCTCTCTCATCTGGGTTCCCTCTGGTTGGGATGAGCAGACTATTGCCTTTCAGTTTCTCTCTTTTGTTTTGGGTTTTTGGGGTGCCTACTGAGTATTGTTATACTCACCCCTTCACGGGATTTTCCTGCACATGTTTGTGTCTTGTGCAGACCACATGCCTTTTGACAGAGTCCGAGGAGGACCCGGGCTAGGCAAAGCTTAGTGAGTGGGTTTGTCTAGGGTGTTTACCAGAGCTGTGCCGAGAAGCTTATCGGTAGGTGTTATGGCAGTGTTTCCCCTCCTTCTGAGTAGGCTGGGCACTTTGCAGTTTTCTTTTAGTGGGCCCTATTTTTCCCTTTTGGTACTTTTTTTGTACTCTGGTTTGGGATAGATATATGCATGCATTTTCTTTCCAATTTTTATATATATCTCTACACTGTTTCATGGAGGTGTGTGTGGGTGTGTGTGTACAGGTACCTTAGGATAATGCCTCCCATGTGTGTGATAGCCTACTCAGCGCTGGACACCAGCCCCTGGCCTATTGGAGGCAGGCTTGGGGAGTCACGGCTCGAGCCCTATTTGGTCGGGTCGTGACAGAGTGGTATTATAGGAGGTTCCACATTTTGGATCTCAGAGTATAGTTGGTCTAGCTATGAGTTTGGTTTGGGTTGCATAGTGGTAGTGTTATGATGTTTTGAGCTCGGCTTTCAGGCTCGAGACTCCAGTGTTGGGGCGGAGGCTGATGTATTTATACACCACAACACTGATAACCTTCCTTTCGACTTGGGACGTTTGGACACAAGATGCAGAGACATAACGGTACATGCATCATATAAAACTGGGTTTTGGGTTTTTCCTTGTCCTTATTGAGTCGGCTCACCAGATATACTCTTTGACTGTGGTGCATCTTAAATGTATTTCTGGATTCCTCCACGACGACAGCTAACGAGGGTTCCGCAGTGGGATTTTGATGACGATCTGCCCCGTCTAGAGGTTGTGGACTAGGGCACAGATTCTGAGGCTGGACCTCCAGGTGGTCCGCCAGTTGAGCCACCACCTTTCGAGCAGCTGTTTGTGTGGCAGTGCAGGATGAGGTTTCACGCAGGCTAAGTGCGCTGCACGAGTTCCAGAGGTAGCATCCTCTGAGGTTCTAGGGTGATCCAGACCCCCAGGCAGATGATGACTGGCTCGAAGCAGTCACCCATGTTTTCCACCTAGGGAGGACACGTCCAGATCAGATGGTGGTCCTAGCGGTGAGCCTTCTGCTTGGTTCGGTCAGGAGATGGTGGATTTTGGTGACATAGTCCCACGATGAGGAGATTCTCACATGGGTAGAGTTTGAGCGGCTCTTCAGGGATGAGTTCTATCTGGTGACACTGAGGTTAGTGCAGATTCCGGAGCTTCTGCAGCTTCGGCAGGAGGGCATGACTGTTTCGGAGTACTCAATGAGGTTTATAGACCTATCGTGATATACCCTGGATATGGTTCAAGAACCATTCTTTAAGGCTCGGATCTTCAAGCAAGGACTAGGTAGGTACATTCGGGTAGGTGTGGTTTGTTTGTGTCTACCCACCTATACTGGAGTGTTGGAGCGAGCCTTGGTGGTGGAGAGCTTTCTGGCCAATCAGATCCTACCTGTTAGTGTTAGGTATGTGTGAGTTGAGGCTTCCTCAGTCGGATCGACATCTGGTAGCCGACGACAGACTCAGGGGTCCAGACATGGCTGACGTTTCAGTAGGCAACCCCAAGATGGAGGATCTGAGGCTTAGGGCTCACAGGGCTCACTGGCCAGTTTTGGTCATCCATAAGAGAGGTGGTGTTACACTTATGATAATCGGGGATATCTTGATAGATATTGTCTAACCCATCATGCTGCTGAGAGGGAGTCGGTCAATAGACCGCATTCTCCAAGGCAGCGTCTCGAGCAAGGAGGTCCACAGGGCAGCGGACGTGGCGACGAAGCTGGTGCAGTGGGAGGAGGTGGTAGGTGGTATCAGTTTCTACCACCCCCACCCCCAGGTGGTCCTTTCCAATATCAAGGAGCTGGGGGACGAGGTTGAGGAATGATGCATTCCCTGGAGGCTGTTGACCCAGTGGCTCGGCGGATGGATAGAGGAACAGCTTGTGTCCTTTCTACTTTATACAGTAGTTTAATAGACACTGTTTAGCGGTACTCTTCCCTTTTAATTGCTCGCTCGAGTTTTGTTCAGGGCTTTGGTAAGACCCTATGTGGTTTTTGTTTGGAGTGCTTCGAATGCGTGATGAAGAGGGATCCTTCCCCCAACGAGACATGTTTTTGTGACGCGATGAAAACCATACATGAGAGTCAGTTTCACCCAAAGCGGATAGTGTTGAGGTGTGGTGGATGAGTCTTTCTGACTTATTTGTTCGGGCATGGGTGTTTTTTGGAGAACTCACTGGCATGAGAGACCTAGTTGAGATTATAGTCTCTTTCCTTGTACTTATGGATTTTCGGGGAAGAAAAGTTCTAAGGGGGGAGGATGTAGTGACTCAGGTTTTGGCCCTCTCAAACTTTGGAATATTTATATAAAGAATTACAGAGCTAGGTGCGAAGATGGCGTGCGATTTCAAGGCCTGGTGTGCCCGGAATTTATTTTACAAAAAAATTAAGTATTTTTATACTATGCACGTGGTTAAGGTGTGATATCTCCTAAACAGTAGCTTAGAACGGGAATATGATGGCATGGTTGTGTCCAAAGCATGTTGTTTACCCTAGGCGAGGTGTAAACCTTGTGGGTACGGGCCTGCTGTGATAAAAGCCACTTGGGTCGTTTTCATAAATAGGTGGAAAAGTTAATTTACAAGCGTCGGTTTGAATAACTCTTGAAAGGAATCTCGGATCACAATTATGTGTCCTCCGTTGCATTCAGAATGGCGCGTTTACCCTAAGGGAGACCATATCCTTGTCTGCGTCGGGCGCAAGGTCGGGTGCGTGTCAGGCCGGGGAGTTAAGCGGATATTTGTTGGAAACAAATATCTCCCCCCCCCCTTCTTCCTCTTGGAAATGCGCAGCGGAGGTGTTTCCTACTCCCTCCTCTTCCACCTTCTATAAATGGTGAATCGGTGACTGAATCACATGACCAAGGTGTCGTTGGACTCAGATCTTGACGGTGGGCATTCCTGGATCGTGCAACGGCAGTTATGGGGCGTGCGAAGCTACAACGTTCCGCCAAAAGGTGTGCAGTTTGATTTTTAATCCCCCCGATCTTGTTTTTGAAATGAATTTCTTCGTTTTTTTGTTCTATCTGGGAATATTGGGTCCCTAGATTCACAAAGGCACCTTCGGATCGAAAAAACGGGCCGCCGGGGTGCCCCCTAGCGGCCCGCGGAAGGTCTGTCGGCGCGGCACCGGCGCGGCGGGCCACAGGTTTCAATCGGGACCGCCTCTGGAGCGGCGATCTGGTGCCAATTAGAGGTGACCCTGCTTTGGGGGTTGGCCGCGTGGGCGTTGTGTCGTGCCATGGCGGTGCGGTCCACCAGCCAGAGCAGTGGCGGCTGGGCGATCCAGACCGGCCGGTTCAGGCCGGTCCGGCCCCTCTTGGTACATGGGGGGTTTTAAAACCCTTGTTTCTTGCAATCTAAGAGTTCTTTTCGTGTTCTGTTTGCAGTGACGTGACCCTAGCGACAAGGAAAACCATTCTATGTGGGTTTGGGAGTTTAAATTTTCGGAATCGTGGCCTGGGATCTTGAAACGTCAAATAAAATAATAATATTTTATTATTATTTGACTTCGGGCCGTTGTATCTTCTACTCAGGGAATCCGATGGACGTACCTTCAGAGGCATTGAGGACTTGACGGTACATAGGACTTTTCTTGATAGTTTCTGGGTGTTGGGACTGAGTTTGGGTTTTGGGACCCATGAGGTTAGGTTTTGGTGTTTTCGGAGAAACAAAACTTTTCTATTGGGTGCCCGTTTTGGATGAGAAAGTAGTCGATCATGTGTGTTTTTACATGAGGATCACAATGGTGCGATCTGTTCGATGTGTTTTGGGATAGTAGCTTGGGCCCCACCCGAGATGGCTATGATGAATATTGCCTTTTTCACCGGGGGTTTGTTTGGGACGAACGTCTAGTGGAACCTGTGTGTTTTTTCGAGGGGATCACAATGGTATGATCCGCTTGATGAGTTTTGGGATATTTTTGTGGGCCCCACATGGGCTAGCTATGGTGAATAGTGCCTTTTTCACCAGTTGCCTGTTTTTGGTGAGTAAAGAGCCTATCCTGTGTGTTTTTTCATGTGGATCATGATGGTGGCCTCGGTATCGGCCTTGGAGGTTCACGGGGTGCCATTGTGGTGGGTCGCTCGGGTTAGTGATGGTTGGACCAGCAGTGGTTGAAGGTACTCCCTTGGTTAGTTCTTATAAGGGTTTACACGACATCACAACCTTAGTATAGGTTTTTTGATCCTCTCGATGGGTTGTTTGATCTGTTAGAGTTGTGGCATCCCTCCGGTGGGCCCAGAGCGGGATCCTCTAGCATCGTTTTCCCTAGATCAGGTTCTTTGTATCACTGTGATCGCTTATCCACGGGCGGTGATCCCTTATATAGAAAGTTGACCCCGTAGGGTTTGTGTCATCATCGAAAGTATGATCCCCTATGCAGTGGGACATGCTCAGTAGTGTTGTGGCATTTTCGAGTATACGATCCCATACTCATCATGTAGATTATGGTAGGTTTGCGGTATCGTTGGTTATACAATCCCCTACTCAGCGCATGGTTTCGGTAGGTTTGGTGCATCATCGGTTTGCTCCCCTACATCGTGAGTTATACCAAATAGGGTTCTGTTATCATCGTGACCACCTTTACACAGGCAACGATCCTCTATCTGAGTGGCGGGTATCTGACGAGCACCAAATCGGGTTGTGGTATCCCCCAGTGGATCCTGGGAGTGATCCCCTATCTATGAAATCTATGAATGCATGATCGGGTTGTGGTATCCCCCAGCAGACCCTGGGAGTGATCCCATATCTGTGAGATCTTCATATACCGGTGTGGGTTCTGGTATCCCCTAGAGGACCCTAGGAGTGATCCCCTATCCGAGGAGTTTGTTGTTCTTGTAGTTTCAGCATGGTTTCCTCAGTGATGGTATCCAACAAGTGTGATCTCTCGGGCGAGCGTCTGAGATGTTTTTGTGGGACCCGATGGAGTGTATCTCTTGGATGAGTGTCATCCGGATGGTAGTGCTCGTGGAGTGTGTTCTCCGGGTTGTGAATAGTTAATGGTGATGAGGTCGGTACCTAATATGTTTGGGTGCATGAGCTGAGTATATCTAGATTTTGGAAGGTGTATATATGGGCATACACCTGAGCTGAGATGACTTGTGGTGTTTAGCTGAGGATGGTCACGAAATAGAGTTTCTCTCTCGACTGGGTTCCCTTTGGCTGGGATGAGAGGACTGTTTCCTTTCAGTTTCTCTCTTTTGTTTTAGGTTTTTTGGGGTGCCTACTGAGTATTGTTATACTCACCCCTACCTGGGCTTTGCCCCCACATGTTTGTGTCTTGTGCAGACCACCGGCCTTTCGACAGAGTCCCAGGAGGACCTGGGGCAGGCGGAGCTTAGTGAGCGGGTTTGACCGGTATGTTTATCAGATCTATGCTAAGGAGCTTATCGGTAGGTGTTATGGAAGTGTTTCCCATCCTTCTGAGTAGGTTCGGAACTTGGTAGTTTTCTTTTGGTGGGCCATGTTTTTCCCTTTTGGTACTTTTGTTGTACTCTGGTTTGGGATAGATGTATGCAAGAATTTTGTTTCCAGTTTTTATATATATCTCTGCATTGTTTCATGGAGGTGTATGTGGGTGGGTGTGTACATGTACCTTAGGATAATGCCTCCCATGTGTGTGATAGCCTACTCAGCGCTGGATGGCAGTCGTTGGCCATTGGAAGCAGACTTGGGGATTCATGGCTCAAGCCCTGTTGGGTCGGGTCGTTACACTTTGGGTTTTCTGGTTCAGTGGACGAAGGGTTTTCTAGAACTATAGGAGTTGGATTCCTTTTTTTTGGTTATCTTTGGGTCTTTTTCCTCTTCGACAATGCTGTAGTTGGATCCCTCTAGTTCTCAAAGCCCTAATCTATCCTTGGGTTCCTCTATGCCTCTCCCATTCAGATCTAGCATGGGGGTAACAATGATGTTTTGGGATGTATGGTCCGGAAGCCTTTGGTGCTCCAAGTGCTGGATGAGTTGATATTTTATAGTGAAGACAATTTTTAGTTCTTGAGATCTACTTAGTGATCCTTCCTCAAAGATATTGGTGATGTTTTTTGTTTCGTTGTGAGTTCTTTATTTGTTTAATGTTCTCTCATTGAAAATTTTGATTTCGAATCTGGATTTAGTAATATTTGTTTTTGTTTTGGCGTTGGATTTTAGCATAAATGGTGATGATAAGGGTGAAGGTACGATGGTGTGGATGTTGGGTATGATGCCATGTTGTAATTTTAGAGACAGCGATGGTCACCAAAAATCTCTAGTATGGTAATGATAATGTGGTTATGGATGGTGACGACCAAAGTGGTACTCGTGATGATGATGACTAGCGATGGCAATAATGGTACTCATGATGATGATGTGGGTGATTCAGATCTTGATATCATTGGTTATAGTCTATGTTTTTTAATTTTAAAATATTTAATGGGGCTACTTTTGTTTTTGGTTCCCACTGATCCTTAAAGCGGTATTTGAAAATCCAATAAAAATGAATTTTCAGTTATTTATTTGACTTTTATAATATAAAGGAAAAAAAGGAAATTTTATTTAAATATTTTAATACATAACTAAAATGTTATTTTATCTATAAAATTAATAATCACATTAATTATTTCAAAAAAAATTACTTTCAATTTTTTTATTTAAATTTTTTTATTTTTCTTTTAATTGAATAATTATTGCATCGGTGTTGCGTAAGCTGTTAAGGTGATTATTTATTCACTAAAAATTAAAAATAAATTATCATGATGAATATAAATAATTTATATTTTAAATTAATATTTATATCCAAACATAACCTCTATTTATCCCCATGATAAAAATATTATGGCTATTAAAAACAAGAGTCAGTCATTTTTTACTTTTCTTTACATAAAATATTATAATGGTCATAATAACATCCAAATGGAAATAAGATTTCATATAACCAAAGATTGGATGATTATGGATGAAATGGATTCATAAAATAAAATTAATAAAAGTTTAAGGGTTATTTTCTAGTCCTTGTCAAATTATTTGTAACCATTAATTACCTGATTTACCATTATAAGGGTGATGGATATTTAATAAGGTTACTATTCATAATGACCAAAAATAAAAGAAACCTATTTACCAAATTTGGACATTATAATTAAAAATACAGAATCTATTTTTTCATGATTAAAAACACATAAGTGGAAAAATCTAATTTAGAATCAAACCTTCAAAATGAGATGAAAATGATTTTTCAGAAAAATGTCCTTTTTTAGTATAAAAGGTTGGTATACTAAATTAAAGTATAAAATTCATTTATAAAACTAATATTATATTATTTAAAATAAAATGGAACTAATAAAATTCTAAAATTATTCTAAAATAGAATTTTACTTTATATATACTTTAAAATAAAATATAGTTTTGAATAAACGATAATATTTTTCACTCGTCACTGAAAAATCCATCATTCCAGAAAATTCTTGAAAATTCATCCTAAGAAAATTTTGATATTTTGAATTAAAAAAAGAAGTTCATTTTATCAAATAAATTTTATAATAGTTCTATAAATTAATTATATTATTAAATTTTAAAAATAACAAAAACTCATTTATGAAGAAAACATATTTTCGAAGAATAAAATGACTTTACTAAAAATTGAGAGATTATTTCCAAATAACTTATCAACATATTTTTATTTATTAGGAAATTTATATATAATTCATAATTCGATTAATAATATTCATTCTCACTAATTTAACATCAATGTTAGAATGAACACATTGAAAAAAATAATATTTCAGGGTTCTTTTGAGTTCAATGTTGACGTTATCAGACATAGTATTATTTTTAAAAAAATATTTGGATATTTCATTATCTCCCTTTAGTAAATCACGTCCTTACAATTTTTACTCAAACTCAGTAATCAACGGATTATATTTTGAAATACACTTTTTTGAAATCCCACATCTTAAAAATTGTTAGTAAATTATCTTCTTAAAAAGAGATAAAGATAAGTACGAAGGGCATCTAGGATAACACATACTCAGTTTCCAAATAGGTGAAAATTAGTGGGATTTGGAAATAGGGACAATGAATAAAAATTAATTTCCAAGTTATAATGGAGAGTGATAGAGCACATTAAACACAAAAAACTGAATGATCTTGAGAAAGTTAATGACCAAAAAAACCACCGCCCGATTAGGTGTGTAAAAGACCATCCATTTATCAAAAAAAGGGTAATAATATAATATTTTTTGTTTCAATACCCTTTTCCCAGTTGTTGAGAAATTAATTTATCATCTTGAATAATAACTAAAGGAAATATACTTACATGACAATAATAATTTCGTTTTTTAATCAATTTCCACCACAATATCAAATTTTTCTCCAAATGGCGAGTGTTCAAGATGAATAAACCATGCGTAAATCACTAAAATAAATTTATAATGAATTACATAATTAATTAGAGAATACAAATTTATTCCTCATATATTTAGATATTAACCAAAATGATAATGGTTAGCATGAGGTAAGATAATTCCAAAAATGAATAAACCTTAAAATTATAAAATAATACTTTAATATCTAAAATTCAATAGTACTACCCAAAGGTCAACATATATTTTATAATAAATAAATAGCTTTATAATTCCTAAAAATATTACAGACCTATATTAAAACCCAAAAAAATTGATTACATATCTTTCCAAGATAAATTTAGTATTTATCTCCAAATAACATCAATCACTCATAAAGTCTCATTTCCAAAATATATATTCTATAATTATATAGTATCCATGATATATTAATAATTCCCATAAATAACCTCAATCACCATAAATCTATAAAAAAATCATATATGCTTCTAAATGATAATTCAACCTTTATTTTTCAAATAAAGTCCCATGATATTATTCTTACCTTAATGTTACAATGTTCCCAAAATTTATAGTGATTTTATTTAGAAATATCATTAATAAATTAATCAAAAAATAAATTTCCAATACCACGGTTATCTATATGACAAAATATATGTTCCAAAATTGTAATAGCCTGTAATTTCCTCAAATCCAAAGATCATACAAACCATAATGGTTATCACTACCATTAGAGTTATGTATACCAAAATTATAGAAATTATTCCTCAAATAACTATTTTAACATGTTAAAATTTAGGGTTATGTATACCTTATACATTTATCAAAATTCAATAAATGTCTCTCAAAATAATCACATCATATAAAACATCAAAATATATTAATTCTTTTAAACTTATGAGCAACCTAAAATCTACCACTACATCATAACTCTTAAATCCTTTATATATATATAAAATAATCATTAAATGTTATTCATTATCCATTTTCCATGATTTTAAATCTTATTCCTTAGTACTTACTTTCTATAAAAAAATATAAATCATATCCAAAGATTCAATAATATCAAAACATAAGACATTAAATAATCTATACCTTTCATATATCATTTTCATTTTCATCATCTTCAATAGTAATGACATTGGGAATTGTTAAAAATATATCTATATGGTATTTATGATCCCATTCATGGTATTTTCCCCTAGAAAATTGATTTTTATAATGACTATACTACCCAAATTTAAAAAATTCTATTTATTCCATGGTAAGAACTGCATTCCCCTTCATAGAGTCAACTGAAAACATCATTTTTCCTTGGAATATAATTGTTTTATTCCCTCTTTACCTCATATAAAACATCTTCACATTCCATTAAGACGTTTTTGGGTGTTTATTCTACATTCTTGAGACATCGTTCATTGGATGTATTTACCTTTATGATTATTATCACCTAAATTTCCACAGAGCTTCATTTCACTCTTATTGGATGCGTAAGAAATATAACCTTGGTTAATGTTGTTAATAAAGGATCCTTATAGATAGTTATGAATAACCACATGTTTTTTCACTATAGATCCAATCCTTTTTGGTTTCTCATTTAGAAAACCACTTAAATTTCCTTCACATTAATTGTCTATTTGGTTCCTTATAGATCCATCCATTTACTAAAAGAAAAACTTTTAGTGTGAGTATATCATAACAAAACATATTATAATAAGATTAAAAATTAATATATTCTATTTCAAGTTATCTCAAATACTTTCTATTTATCCAAAATAACTATAATTATACCTAACATACTAACCATTTTGGTTATAGAGGACTTTTAACTTATGCCCATGTAATATCATATCCTCTAAATATATCTAAACCTTTTCTATGATTCTAACTTTATGGAACTAGTATTAAACACAACATATTATAGTGTCTTTATACTTAAATTCACTTTCTTCCATTCAAAATATATTTTAGGTTTAGAGTTTTAGATAATTAGGTCATCACCCTTGTATAAATAAGTATTACATCAAAATGTGGGAACTTCAATTTTGTATAGTCTTTTCCATTAAAACAAATTTTTTATGATATAATAAGATTAATTTTCCAAAACACATATTCAAATTTTTCATATTGACCTCATCATTGTCCCTAAACGTCCTTAAAAATCAATGAATTTTTTTTTAAAACTTATGATAAGCACAAAAAGCTTAGTAAGAGTCATAAAATGAAAGAAATCATAAGTACAAGAATAATTATAATAATTTCCCTTTTTTAAAATATCTTTGAGTTAAAAATAAAAAAAATACACAATAAATCATAATTTCTTCCCAAATCATTTCATAAAAAATTCCATCATAAATATTAAAGGAAAAATAAAACTCACAAATGATTCATTACAATTGTGAAAAGCACATGAAAACTTTTTCACAAAGTTATACCTTTTACTCATACATATGGAATAACCATCATGATAATACATGGAGTAACCATCACAGTTAACTATGGAATAATCATCATGGTTTTGAATGGAGTAACCACTAAAATTACACTTGTATTAACTATCATGATAAAATTTGGAGTAACCATCCCAATTACTCATGGAATAACCCTCACTATCAATTAATGAACATTAACTTGGAGAAACCATCATAGTTACTAATGTATAAACCCACACGATCAACTTATTAACATTACATTAGAATAACCATCATAGTTTCTCATGGAAGAACCCTCATGGTAAACGTATGAACATTACCTAATTTATTTTAGAGCTATAATGGGTATAACACTTCGTATAAGCTATATTAGGCTCACCCGTAAGCTATAATTGAGATCAACCATTCGTATAAGTTGTAACGGGACCACCCATTTCTTATATATAATTATAAATACCAAATCATAATCAGAACACATAAAATATTTTAATATCCAACATTACCCTCATAAAAATACTATTTTCACCCATAAGAGCATATTTCCATACATTAAAATATCCATTCCATTTTAAAACCCATTTTTGAATATCTTTGACGTAAAGTGACATAAAATGTTGTTTATAATTCTTTTATATACATATAAATATAGTCATACATTAATTTTAAGAATGTGGACATGGAAGAGAAATTTTTTGAAAATAAATATTTAAAATGATGGTTTATGTTATAGTGTCCATTACCTTGAGTATGACTCATCACGTATAAGATATGAGAGGGGCACTCTTGAAATTTCATAAAGTATTAAATTAATATAAATGTATTTTAAATTAAAAATGGCTCAAAACTAATAATATTTGAATATAAGATGAGGGTGAC
This sequence comes from Viscum album, assembly GCA_963277665.1. NCBI lineage: Eukaryota > Viridiplantae > Streptophyta > Magnoliopsida > Santalales > Viscaceae > Viscum > Viscum album. Next base: position 1,241,080,388 of record OY728166.1, on the reverse strand, counting down.
TCTAAATACTATCATTAAATAAAATTTTGAAAAGTTTTCACTATGGTTTTACCCTTATCTTTTGGTTCTAACCCACGTTAACCCTTTTCACACTTACCATGACAATGATGTTTTTTACTCATTGAGGGTCAATATAGTTTCTACAAATGAAAAAATAGACCATATATAGATCGTGGATAATATGGTAAACCATATCATAATCTATAGGATAATGATAATATTTTTAGGAATTATGAATTATTTAATAAAATATTATTTATTATAAAATATCATTAATTTCAATTTTAAAACTATTCATTTTATCGTCATTAATAATATCAATAAAACAAATAAAATTTGAATAAAATATTCTTATACATACCTAAAATGTTTTATTTGTTTCTAAAATTCTTTTATCACTTTAATTATTTAAAATTATATTTATTTTAATATTTTTATTATCGTTATTTTCATTAATATAATAATTACTGCATCAGGATTATGTAAGCCATTAAGGTAATTATTTAATCCCTAAAAATTAAAAAAAAAATTATCTTGGTTAATATAAATCATTTATAATTTAAATTAATATTTATAACTTTAAATATACTCTATATATCCCAATTTTAAAAATATTATAGTTATTAAAAACAAGATTGTGCCATTTTTTACTTTTCATTTCATCAGATTTTATAAAGGTAATAATCACGTCCAGATGGAAAAAAGGTAATATAAATGAATATTTTATGATTATTGAAAAAATATACTCATAAAATTAAATTAATACAACTATTCGGGTCACTTTATATTCTTATAATATTATTTTTAATCCTTAATTACTTGATTTTCCCTTACTAGGGTGACTTATATTTACTAAGGTTATTATTCATAATGACCAAAAATATATGGAAAATATGTATCTAATTTGGATATTATAATTATAAATATGGAATCCATTTTTCAATATTAAAAACAAAAAAAAATCAATAATTTAATTTAAAATCAAAACTTCAAAACACGATGAAAAATGGGATTTCAAATAAATAAACTTTTAAATATTAAATGTTTTTATACTAAATTAAAGTAAAAAATTTAATTTTAAAACCAAAATTATATTATTTTAAATAAAATGGAACTGATAATATTTTAAAACTAATTTAAAATATAATTTTACTTTTTAAATACTTTAAAATAAAATATTGTTTTCAATAAAAATCAGTATGTTTCACTATTCACTGAAAATTCAATCTTTCTAGAAAATTCGTGAAAATTCATCCTATAGTAATTTTGGTTTGAATATTTAAAAAATTAATTTCATTTAATCATATAAATTTTCTAAAAGTTTCATAAAATAATTGTGATATTCACATATAAAAAGAAAAAAAATCCATTTTTGAAGGAAATGTATTTTCAAAGAAATAAAATGACTTCAAAAAATTAATTGGTTATTTAAAAATAATTTATCAATAGATTTATATTTATCAGAAAAAATATATGTATTTAATAATGTTTTTAATACTATTTACTCCTTCAAATTTAACATATAGGTTATAATGGTCACATTTAAATAATAAAATTTCGGGGTTCATTTGAGATCGGTGTTGTGTATCTTGTATACTATCAAACATAGTCTTATTTTTAAAAAGTATTTGGGGATTAAATAATACCACTCTATCACAGTATATATTATGAGGAACAATAGATGGAGATTGTGGATCTTATAGAAAATGTTCTAAAAAACCAGACCACTCACCTAGTCAATGTTTTGTGGTGAAACCATAAATTAGTTGAAGCTACATGGTAACCTTAGTATGTGATGATGTAGAATTATCCTCAATTTTTTTGTATCCTAGTGATTAATTTCTGAGGGGAAATTTCTTATAAGGTGGTATAATGTAACACCCCTATATTTTATGATATAATTCTATTTAAATAAATTTGATTTCTTCAATTGCATGCGACACACACAACCCCAATCCTAAATAAACTGTAATATTGTAAATTGTTATATACTATTCATTAAATTAGTGGAATTAAAGATAATAACCCAATTTAAAAAAATTATAATGGTTTTAGATAAAAAGAATATATTTTTATAGAATTCAATATATTCTTTAAAAATACATTTTTCTTCAAAACCGATTTTTATTGCATTTTGTGACAACATAATAAAATTATTTTTTACACTTTTCTAAAATTTAATTGAAAAAGTAAAATCATTTTTGAAATCAAAATATCAATATTACCTTAGAGATAATTTTTGATAATTTTATAAAAAGTTTTATATTTTCATAAATAGTGAAAATACAAATTTTTAATGAAAACTACCATTTCATTTCAATCATTTACAAAGATCAATTTTTTAAAATGTTTCTAAATGTAAAATTTATTCATTTATATTATTAATAATTCAATTAAGTCCATTTTAATTAATTTTTTGATGTATTTTATATTAAATTGTTTTTATACATTAGAAAACATTTTTATGGAAAACTATTTTTCATCGTGTATTGTGGGTTTAATTGCTGATTAAATTCTACCTATTATATAAATTTAATCTTAAAAAATTTATTCCATATTTTGAATCATGATTTTCATATTTTGGTAAATAAATTCCTTTAATTTTTTCCCTTATTTAATAGTAACTATGGTAAGTATTTGTCACCTCACTGAGGGTAAAATGGGTAATAAAGGGTTAAAACCCTATGATATGGTCTTCAAATTAACCCAACACTTGAAATTAATTCTTTTTATGGGATATATTTGACCATATCCTTCCCAAATTTTAATATATTTAATTTTGGTGTTATTTTCCCATGATAATGACATTTACATAATTTCAAGTAAAAAAAATTCCAAAATGTCACTCTCTTGAATTTAATATCTATAAAGTTTTTATATAAGGATAAAAAGTGAATATGTTCAATTATAAATGTTTATTTAAAATATTATTTGATTGTTTCATTATAATTTATTTTCTTTTTGATGGAATTGTTACCTTAAATGCTTACACAACACAGAAATAGTGTTTGCGATAGTAGTATAAAAATCTTGTAAATAATTTTAAAAACTCTAGAAGTAAATTTTTTTGGGTGAGTTATAGTTCCACATGAATTTTATATATGAATAAAATATATTAGGTAAGTTTTAAAAGTTTATATTCAAATGAAATTACTATCATAATGTCTTTAAGGTCAAATTAAGTGAATAGTGTAAAAATGACATTAATTCTATTTTATGAAAAATAATATTTTATTAAATTATTTAAAAATAAGAAAAATAATGGAATAAGATAATTATAATGATACGGGGTGTAAAATATCATCCCATTTCCATTTATGATCCAGATTTCTCCTTATAAGAAAAATTTATAGCCATTAAAATTGAGAAATTTGTTACTAAATTTAAGGTTAAAATTAGTTAATAGAGGGGCTAAACCAAAATATAATGTTTAAAATGACCAAAAAAACTTCCAAAATTTCATTTTTTGAGGTTATTTAGACCATATCCTCTTTTATGAATGAATTTATGGATATTTGGAAGTTCTATACTTGATAAATTCATTGATTATATTTTAATACTTTAAGTAATTCTAAGGGCCCCCTCCCACCCCCATAAAATGAAACCATTTTTTTCTTTTCTTTACTCCTCAGAGAGCCAGTTATCTCTACCAAAACCTGCCAATTTATATTATAAAATCTTATATCCACAATATATATTTGTTTTCCTCCTTAAAAGACTATCCAAGGGATCTAAAGGAGGCCAACTGAAGAAGATGTTATCGCCCTAACTAACCTCTTTCAAATTATTTCTTCTTCTTACTCCTCTAAATTATTAGTATTTATCATAAACTAGTAACTATAGTATCCAAAATATACTAAAATGTTTTTATTATTATGTAACAATAATTATCCACCATTTATTTTATCAAATGGGAAGTGAATGTATCGCTCGTGTGTATGTGTGGACTACTGCCTGCACGTAGTTATGCAATTCATTTTCCATCACCATATTTCATGGATGTTTATTATAATGGGTATAATGATTATATATTATATTTATAATATAATTATAGTTATTTAATTATAATACCATATATACCTTCTTATCTTCTCATTTGTTGGAAAATGATAACATTGTTCATGCATACGTGTTGACAACCACCTCCACAAAGTATGATAATGATTATTTCATTTTTGATTTACATGGATGGTAATGAAGATATATTTAATGGATATATATGATATAATTATGATTATATAAAGTTTAATTATTACTTACCTTTCATTCTTTCCATCAGTAGAAAAGTGAAAATGGTGTTCATACATATGTAGGGCCTACCATCTCCATGAACGGTGTAATTCATTTCTCTATCTCTACCTCTTATATATGTCTCTAAACACACACACACACACAAATATATATATATATAATGAATATATATGAAATTTATATTCTCATTAACAATTTTTAGATGATAGAATAATGATCAAATTAAAGGACCGTAACTACTAAACCAAAACATGCATGAGAAATGAAGAAAGTTGTCACCTAGAATAATTATTTTAATAAAAAAATTTAAAAAATGGGTGATAATATTTTATAAAAAATAATATATGGTATTATATATAAATTATTATTGATAAGTAATACATTTACAATATATCAATATTTCGTATATAGGAGGTTCAAACACATATGAAGAAATACAATACTTGTGTTATAGGGTTTATGTTTCAATCCCAAATTAAATTGGATTATTTATACTTGAATTTAAATTGAATAAATTACATAATCATTATCTATTAAATAAATTTCTTTTTATTCTATTCTGGTTATTAATGTAACTTTCAATTAATAGTAAATTTTCACTCTCATTGTTAATTAAAATGATCTTGAAAATTTTTTGTAAGAAAAACATACATTATATCCTCTTTGGTCAAGATTTTTTTCTCTTTCATGACCTTGTTTTCTTCAAAAAAAATTCAAGAAATTTTTTATCTTCTTATATTATTATTAAATTTTATATTTACCCATGTTTCAATTTTTATAATAAAAATCAAAGTAATCTTCTTTTCATTTTTTGAATGAGGTAATTTTGAATTTTTATTGAAAAAGTGAAAGGAATATTTATTTTAACATATTTGGAATGAACTAAATTTATCACCATCATCACCAATCAATAAATTAAATATTACTTAACACGATTCAATTATTTTTTTCAATGAATATATTTTACATAATAATTTGTAATTATTTTGATTTTAAATATGTTATTTCATAATTAAATAGTTATTTTCCTCAAGAAATATTCTAGTGATTATTTTAAAAAATAACCCATCTATGGTAATATACTTTTATATTACTTATTATTTACTTGGAATATGATTATATGATACCTTCCATATTATTTACATGGATGGTTTTTAATGACTTATATTTTCTATGGTTTTATTATTATAAATTAATTGGGAAAATTATGAGATCAGGCATTGAGACGATATATGATTTTGAGGCTCGTTGTGCTAGGGACATTTCGTTGAAAAAATGTTAAGTTTTTAGTACCATGCATGAGTGGATTTCCTAAAAGAGTGTAATAACTCCTAAACGGTTTCCTAGATCATAAATCTGAGGGCACTGTTGCTTTCAGAGTAGCGACTTTACGTTAGGCGAGGCCTAACATCGATCGGCGTGGGTCGACTATGAGAGTTATAATTTGGACATAAACATCCTTAAAATATTTTAATAAAAATATTTTATTAGACATAGAGGTGTTTTATTTTTAATGAAACCATTGATAGGAATTTATGGTTATCACCATAATCCTAGAATTTCTCTAAGGCATGGACAGAAACCCTCTCAGTGATGAATACAGATGGATCAAGGATCGACGGCGACACATACCTCCATTATTCATCAACGAAGGATCCAACCACAAGGTATGATGTTGATATATTTTTTATTTTATATTTCCCTTCTTATATTAAATGAAGAACTCCTACCAACCAACGAACAGGTTGCTCTTTGGATCGATTGTTCTTATGAGATGGTTAAATTGTGGGGTTTTTAAAAAGGGGAAATAATCTGGGTGATTTATAGTTATTCATTCTTCGTTCATCCATTAAACAAGAACTAATTGATAGTGACATAAACAAAGGTTGATATTCATTTTTTACGCATTCTTAGTGTCTTTCCCTCTTTTCCATTCTTCTCTCTTTCATTGTTGAACCCCCTTAGTCACGGATCAATGCTGTTGGGTGGCTCTAACTACGATTGGACCTCTGGATCCAAGGAAAATTGACTGCAGAGGTCACAGTAGTGTAGAGTGGAACCCGATGAGACTGAATCTATGACAACATGATTTTCCAAGCATCAGAGGAGCCTCAGTTAGCCATTGAAGGGGCCACTAGTGTGGGTCTGGTGCGGTGGTCTAGCTTGGTGTGGCGACATCACAAGTGGTGTGAGGCAACAGTTGGAACAGCCAATGGCGAAAATTGGAGCGGTCAAAGGTAGAGGCTGGAGTGTCTTGGTTCAGTGGTCAAAGCCTAAGTGGGGCATGGCAGGCAGTTTGCGTGAGAGCTGCGTGGAGCGAAGGCAGCAAGCACGTTGGGCCTGCATGTCAACATGGTGCGATGTGGGGGACCGGGCGACACGGGGGGAGCCATGTGTTCAGGTCTAACCGTGTGGACCAAGGGGCATGGCCCGGGTGGGCCATGTCTAGCGAAGTAAACTATCCCATATGCGGTGGGGAGAACTATGCTGACTAGGATACTCTAGCGGTCCAATGGGCTAGACACAATAGCCTGGGTTCAATAGGCCCAACGGGCAGGCCCTGTTCTGGCAAGGTTAGTTCTGGCCAGGTCAGTTCGGGCCGGACCAAGTCAGGTCAAGTTGTACCAGGTCTGGTTGGGCCAGATCAGGTTGGGTTGGGCTTAACCAGGTCAGTTCGGGCCGGGTCAGACTTGGACCATACCCAGGTTGGACCGTTTTATAAAAACAACCATATCTATCTAACTGTGTGTCTATATGATGAGTTGTTTTCGGGGTTGGGACCCTTACAATGGGACAGTCCTTTGGAGATACTCTAAGTGAGTCTTTGTGAATGTTTTAATATGATATTTTGGATTGAGGAGTAGGTTCTCTAGGTACAAGCATGCTATGAGTGGAATCATGTGGCTGGTTGTGACTTGGTGACTATGTGACTAGGGGGATGCATGACCCATCGATGCTACATGTTCCATCGATGCTTTGTGCACTATCGATGCTATGTACTCCATCTATGCTCCATGTGGAATAGACGCCTTGTGTTCCATTGATGCTCTTTGTTCCATCGACGCTCTGTGTTCCATCGATGCTCCAGGCACCATCGATGCTTCGGGCACCATCGACGCACCTTGTGCAATTTACTTTATGTGTACCCTTGATGCTCCATGTGCCATTGACTCTATGTGTTACATCAATGCTCCATGCACCATTAACACTCTGTGATTCATAGAAACTAGGAGATCTATGGACTATAATAGAAAATCCCCCTCTTCTTACTTTAGACTTATACCTGTGTGAGCTGACCGTATAGACTCTACTTCATGTGTCTCCTTTTGGTTATACCATTTATTTCTTCATGGAATACTTCATGTATTTATTTTTGGTATGCTTCGTGTATTTATTTTTTCTGTACTTTGTGTATTACTTTTTTGTTATTCATTTGTGGTTTTGAGGTGTCCTACTGAGTATTATTTTACTCACCCCTGTACAGGATTTTCCCACACGTTTCATCTATTGAGCACATGATCCACACTTTCATAGAGTTCTAGGTGGACCAAGACCCTGTGGTGCTTAGAGGTATTAGACAGATATGTTATTCCCCTATGACATCAGGCATTTTTCCTACACCTACCCTTCAGGTAGAGTTTTCTGCAGACAAGTTTTAGGAACTCATGCATTCACTTTGGAAGACTCTTCTTTTGGTGGGCTTGTCTTCTGGCCCTATTTACTTTCATTTTCCTACTGTCTTACTATATTGATGGTATCTTTTTTGTATGAATGATTGTTTACTTAGTGTTTTTAATTTCATAATTTTTGGGCTTGGATGTGTGTGTGCGTACATGTACTTAGGAAAATGTCTCCCATTTGTGGGATATGCCTACTCGGTTCTAGTCTCCATCCCCTGGCCTATCAGAGGAGGACTTCAGTAGTCATGGAACGGGCCCCTCTAGGAATATTCATGACAGTTTCTTATTAGGAAGATGTTATGTTTAAGAAACCCATTTATTTTCCCTGAGTTATTCTATAATGAAATGATGAAATATTAATGAAACATGTTTCCTTTCCATGGGTTATAAAATGATGATATAATGAATTTTTCGTGACCTTATGGAACACGTATATATAGTTTCATTATATTCTAAAATTATATATCCCTCCAATGTATTGGGTAAATCTTTATATCTCATGAAATAATAGTGGGGAATGAGTTGATGTGCTCGGTCCACTATGAGAAACTGGTAGGGATGCATCATCCAATATGGGAAGCATAAAGCGATGAAAGATCCACAATGGGAAATAGGTGGTGATTACTGACCATTTACTACATAATAATTGTATGTTGATTTTTGATCTACTATGATTTGATGGTCTTAGTAGTTAACATTTACATATTATTTTTTCTAGGAATATGATGGTTCCACACTTTTATGGCATGTTTTTATTATTAAAATCTGAAATTATGGTTCATGATTTAATTATAAAGATTTATCTCTCTTATGATTCATTTAATTTGAAATGATAATGTTTTAATCCATGAATCAAGTTTATGATCAATGATTGATTGGATATGAATATTTTGAGTTATCGTTATGATCTCAAACACATATACTTATCTTATGTTTTTATATGATCATCAATTGATATCTCTCATGTTTAACCTTACTAACCATTTTATCTCACCCTTTTTTAAGTTTCCTTTCCCTAGGTTATGGTAATGCTGTTAATCATGGAATGTCAAGAAGGGTACAAGGTGAGAATAATATTATGAGAGATAATGAGGAATGTACCTAAATAAGATGTTTATGTATCTATTCTGCAATAACACTAAACTTTATGGTTCCTTCCTATATTTTAATTTTATGTATTTAATTTACATATAAAGTGATATAATATTTAGGTATCAAATATTTGGGTTGCTATACTTCTAACTATCATTTTTTACTTGTTGGAAAACCTTGCAGTGAGATATAAACTCAACAATATCCTTCTTCATGTCATATTAAAAAAGTAAATTTTTAGATTACTTTGAATAATTGTTGTACATGGATGAATAAAGAATTAATATCTTTATTAAAAATACCAAAGCTCCTTTTTTAGTTCAAGCATGAATGAGATACATATCCAGGATCTATATCATATAACTCTATTTCTAAAAAGGTTGATCTTATGAATATTTAATAGCATCATCTGTAGCTCTATATAATCCTTTTATCCCTCTTTTATTTTCACATTGATGGATGGTTGAGTAGTATTTTGGTAAATATTAGATTTACATCATTCCCTTACGATTCCTAGGTCTATCCTTTGAAATTACATGAGTATTGGGCCTCATCAAGGATAATGTACAATGATAATTATATATAGAGAATCATCCACATTATTTACATTCATAATATGGTAATTTATTGATCAGTCATAATAATTGATCAAATCCAATTATATACATTATCACAAGTTCAAATCCTTTTGTGAGAATATATAATTAATGTTCTCATGATCAGTATATATAATAACTTTTTTATTTATAGGAAATGTGTCCATATTTTTAATAAAGTTTTTTCTCAACTGATAGCACTAGATAATTCATCAGGTAATATTTCACATGGACCATTAATTGATAAGATTCATAAGCTACCACAATATAATTTTGAATTTGGATACACCCAATCTCTTCATTGATGCATCACTATATATCACAAAACCTTTTCACTATAAGATAATGTGGGTAAAGTGTGGTAATGAACCTTCTCTTTATATCCTTTAAATATTATTTAGATTCATATATCAAGATGATCATGAATCTCTTAATATTAAATTGGTTAATGGATTTTAAAATAATTATATCTCTCTCTAAAAATATTGATAATGTCAAATTAATCTAATAAAACTATGAATCTAAATCATAATGGTTAGTTTCATCCCTTGTATAATTACCTATATATTTGAGCAATCCATAGATATTACCTTGTGATTACATAACCCATGAATCATACTTTATATTTCCATAATTAACACTTGATTAATTTGGATTACAATTTACCCTTTTATAATATATTCATAACAATCAGAAAATTATATTAATTTTATTTCTTTCTATTGGAATATATGATAATATAATCTATTATGTCCACTAAAAATTGATCAAGGTATTCACTAATGAAGTTATTATTTATATCCATGAATATAATAGGGTCTTTTTTAATTCCAAATGGAATCACTATGAATTCATAGTGTCCATATATTATAGGAAAGGCTATCTTTAGTACATCATCTATTATACCCTTAATTAATGATAATGATATCGAAGGTCAATCATTGAGAAGTATTGTTCCCATCATAGTTTTTCAAAGAATCCATAAATACAAGGTAGTGCATACCCATTCATTATATTGGTTTTTGTATGTTTGTGTTAATCAATACTGAAATGGATTGATCCATCTTTATTCCTAACAACGATGACTAGTTTACCACATGGAGAAGTACTTTGGTGTATAAAACCCATATCCCTCTTCTTTAAGAGTTTCTTCTTCAATTCCTCCAATTCAATCAGGGTAATTATTTAAAGATTATTTTATATATGCATAACACTAGGTACGATTGAAATATAAAACCGAAATGCTTGATGATCAGGAAAAACATCAATGTATTCATTTACAATTGTCATTTTATGAATATTGAGTTTATTCCACTCCATTTTAGAAACATTCCCCTATTTATTGTGTATTGAGCCTCGTATAAGGGATGTAATTACCCTAGATAGTTTATAGTCAACCATTCATTGATATATAATCACGTGTTAATTGGTGATATGAAATTTGATTTCTATATTTCATTAAATAATATGGGATCTATGTAGAGATACACAATTCATTCCTAATATTAGATAAAACTAGAGTAAATGTACAATAATAATATTTATAGAAATCAAATTCCCATATAATTTTATCAAATAGGAGTTATAGACTTCAGATGCAATCATAGAACCGCAAGGATTAGTCCCCAACAATTTCATATATAATCATTCAGTATATGAATTATTAGTCTATAGAAATTTAAAAAAATAATGGAATTTATAATACTAGTATCAAATAATATGTTTTTAATAATGATCATACTTGTTACCATCTTAATTTCATGATTCTATTCTCCATCACATTCTTTAACCAAAATGATTAAAATGATTATTAAATAAGACCAACTATAGTTAGTAGTCATGTAATAAGAAAAACCAGTTCTAAAATGCCCAAAATTATGACACATTCATTCCAACATATGATATTTTTGGTTTATCATATATCAATTTTGATTTAATTAGGTTTTTAAAGTTATATCCTCTTAATGTTAATAACCTATTCCATAAAATTAATTAATCCCTATTATGATACCAACTAAGATGAAAGAAGCATAACATGCACATATTTTATATAATATCCTCTAAATATAAATTAAATATCAAAATAAATCACACCCTATAACCTATAAGTCTATTTCTTTTGCATATTGGATATATAAAAAAACTTATTTTTTAAAAAAATCATTATCTAAAAAAATTATATTTTCAAATAATCCTCTTCCAATGACATCATATATATTTATCTTCTTTATTACCTAGAGAATGGGAAAATAATGATGTGTGATTATATATTCTTTATAAGGGGTGAACAGAATAGATATCAATTGAAGATCGTAAGTGAGAATAACTTGAACAAGTTAGTATGAGATCATAATTAGGGTGGATTAACATAACCCATGATAATCATACCCAATAAAATTTTGATAATAAATCATGATTAATCACATAATAGTTTTGGTATGTTATAATACATGAATAATAGGTGTTTATAAGCATGGGTTAATAGTCATGAGCTATGGATCATAACAAAGGCATGTATCACAAACAAAGGTATTTACAAATAATAACTTTATGAACATAGCTAACTATAATTGTGTCTATAAATTGTGTTTTGAACAAAATTTATCAGAAATCATGTCTAAAAAACATTTTTAATACAGCTAAACATAGTCATATCCAAACACAACATTGTGAATATAACATACCACAATAATTTCCATAGAAAATATTTTGAACATATATAACCACAATCATATCCAAATAGAAATTTGTGAATATATATGGCCATAATCATGTCCACACAAAGAATTGTGAAAATATAAATCCTTAGTCATGTCTACACACAAAAGTTTTAACATAGTTTACTAAAATCATGTCTATGCCCAACATTTTGAACATAGATGACTAAAATCATGTCCATTACCAACATTGAGAACATAGATAATCATAATAATATCCATTTACAAAATTTAAAACATAGCTAACTGCAACCATTTAATAGTATAAAATCTTTATCTCAAGAGATACTAAGCCTTCACTAAGTCAATAGAAGGATATATTGGACCCACCCATCACATAATGATAAACCATACATATTTTTATAACAAGAACATTAATATACTTAAAATCCCATCATATCATAATTTTACCATAATAAGGAAATGTGTTTTATAAATATTCATAAAAGACGTGATCATAATCCATAAAAATAAAGAGGGTGGATAATATAATTCAATAATCTCCCCTGTGAATTATAGAAATCATTTATGTATGTTTACAGAGATGAAAAATCCTTTAAAAGATTATTAAAAAATTTCTTTGAAAAACAAGAAGAAATGTCATTTAATTTTTAATTACTTTTGATATGAAAGAAAATAATTTATGAAACAATAGTTTGAGAATAATAATGAAATGGTGAATGAAATATACTTTTTTAAACCATGGGAACATTGAATGGATGATTCATAATGAAAGTAAAAGTAAATAGTTTCTGAAGGTTACTGCACAGAAAATTTTAGTTGATTCATTTCTCAATTACATAAAAAATTTCAATACAATAGAATATTTAATTATTAAATCATTTAAGTAAGGCTAATGACATACATATTATCATATGAAAACATAGTCATGATTGAAAATGATTCCTGTCTAAGAAGAAGCGATAGGGTTTGCTCTACTTATAAGAATACTTTCAAATGAATTGTGAACCGAAGGAAGGTGAAATGGTAATAAATCATGTAAACACTATAAAAAACTAAAGGATAAGAAAATATATATTTTTAGTGATAATTAACATATTATTTCAGCAAATGTAAATTTATTCATAGTAAATATCAATTTAAATGTAACATTTGATGTAAATCATTACAGCTTTGGAAACTTTTGAATCAAAAGACCTTGAAGGAATAATCATGAAATGGAATATTAAATATCATGAATAAGAAGATAATTATGATAAAATATGTCAATATAGTAATATATACACTAAATGAATTAAAATTATTTCATAACATGAAACATGTCACATTAGTGGGAAATTAAAAAAAACGCTTACATTGGATCCGTACTTGGTCGTACATGTTGTAACCTACAATATAATCAATTTTATTATATTATAAATTTATATAATAAATGTATTTTTATTTTTTTTAAATTATAGAATTCATTTATAATTTTCCATTACATATTTATTAATCATTCTTTGTGAAAATTAATATTCAATTGTTAATTTTCTCGTTTGTTTTGAGCTAGATTTAGTATGATAGTTCCAGTCCTCACTTAATGATCTTGGTTTCATTAACTATTGAATGTTATTAATGGTTTTTTATATGTTTTTTATGTATTAATGGAGTCTCATGATCATTACATGGATCACATGTACATGTTTCACAAGAAACTCATAAAAAATTAATTTTCATTGATTATCAAAATAACTAAATAAATGAATTTCTATGTGAATATACATTATAACATAAGAATTAAAAAATTATGAAAACATAATTAATCAATCCTTATTTCTATATATTTATAGTGTTAATGCTTCCATTGATATTCATTATGTAAACATTATAACATTGTTCATATAGGTGGTAAAACCGACATAAACAAGAACATGTTATAATGATTGATTGAGTATAAACATGTTATTTTATAGTAATATTATGAAATTTGTAGAATAATTTTATTAAAAAATAATTTAATTTCAAAAATTAGATTTATAAAAATGTGGATGGAGAATATAATGAACAATGAATAAGTATAGGATAAAATTTATGTTGAATACTTGAATCAACACTTAGAAATATTCTTGGAAATTAGGTATATGGGACTCCTTGTGTCCAGAGGATACCAAATGTTAGAGAGGATATATTTAAAGGTAATTTGTGTATAACTTAATGAAGAAATTATGTAAAGGTGTGTATTTTTGTGGGTATAGGTGGGTTCCTTTTATAAGTTATCGTGTGTTTCATTTTCACAAATACTCGTTCCTTAATCAATAAGTTGTGTAATTTAACAAGGAATGTAGATCTAAAGTGAAAAATAATTGAGATAATATAACATTAGATCTCTCATTCCTAACTAAGCACATCTAGAGGTATTAAATTATGATATATTAGGACATTAACCCTTAATTTATCCATTTTAACTAATTTTTCATTTACTATGGTAACTCAATATTTATCTTAGTAACTTATTTTTATGCCTAAAAATGATATTGACATTAATTATTAATTTCAACATTCTAAATTCAAATATTAAATCCATTTTAATGGATTCAATTACAAAATGTTATAAAAATTACTTAGAACACATAACACATAATTTTTTTATAGAAAGGTATTTTTAATCATAAAAAAAAATTATTCTTATTTCATTTCTATTGATAATCATTAGATGATTATTATATTATTTTAATACACTAGTGGAAAAACATTTAACATTTCATAATTTTTTACATCAGTTCTATATAACTGATGTGCAAAGCTATAAAAATATATTTATCACATCGGTTATTGTATAATAGACGTGATAAATCAATGAGAATCAATTTTTTTACGTCGGTTATTTTATAACCGACGTAATAAAAACTGAGATTATATTTATCACATCAGTTATTTTATAACTGACATGACATCTCAAATCTAGGTGCTTTATCACGTCGGTTATTTTATAACCGACATGATAAAGAAAATCTCGGCAATTTATCACGTCGGTTATCAAAAGAACTGACGTGATAAAGCACCATTTATCACATCGGTTATTTTATAACCAACGTGATAAATTATTTTCTACGTCAGTTATTAAATAACTGACATTATAAACATAAAAATATACTTTATCATTTCGGTTATTAAATTACTGACGTGATAAAGCTTTTAAATGATTTATCGCACCCTGTATTCAGTCATTCTATTTTCTTCGATCGAGTGACATGTGACTCATCTCTCTCATGCAAAAAAACTAGAAAGGATTTTTCGAAGTTGTTCCCTCCAGCCTTGTTTTTCCAACATCATTCATCATCTTTATTATCATCAGATCTATCAAGTCAACTCGCAGCACTCAAGTAATTCTCACACAGCTCGGTTTCAATTTTTATTTTTCGCGATGCCCTAAACTAATTTTTTGAGATGTTATTTTTTTATATATGTTATTTTTATCATGTTAAGTTTCATAGTGTTCATTTATACCATGTTAAATTATTTTCTGGTAAAATAAACCTATAGAAGTGATATCATGCAAGTTTATGATTTTTGTGTGTTCTGCCATGTGTGTGTGGACGTACAGGGGGTGGGGGGTTGTCCAAGTGGGTGGGGGTTTCCAGGGGGTTGGGGGGATGTCCAGGGGGTGAGGGAGTCCAGGGGGTGTCAAAGGGTTGGGGTGTGGTGTCCAAGGGTGTGGGGGTTGTCCAAGGGGGTTGGGGGTGTCCAAGGGGTTGGGGGTTTCCGGGGGGTGAGGGGGTTGTCCAAGGGGGTAGGGGTGTCCAAGAGTGTGGGGGTGGTGTCTAGGGGGTGAGTGGGCTGTCCAAGGGGGGTAGGGGTGTTCAGGAGGTGGGGGTGTCCAGGGGGTGTGGGTGGCCAGGGGGTGGGGGCTATCCACAGGGGTGGGGGATGTCCAAAGCGGTGGGGGCTTTCCAGGGGGTGGGGTGTTTCCAGAGGGGTGGGGACTATCCAAGGGGGTATTGGTGTCCAAGGGGTGTCCAAGGGGGTGGGGTGGTGTACAAGGGGTGAGGGGAATTTCTAATGGGGTAGATGTGTATAGGGGGTGGGGTGGTGTCCAGGGGTGGGGGTGTCCTAGGGGGTAGGGGTGGGGGTGGTTTCCAAGAGGGTGAGGGTGTCCAGGGGTGTGGGGTGGTGTCCAGGGGGTGGGGGTGTCCAGAGGGTTTGGGGGTGTCCAAGGGGGGTGAGGGGCTATCAGGGGGTGGGGGGCTATCCAAGGGGTTGGTGGTGTCTAGGGGTGTCCAAGGGGGTGGGGGTGGTGTCTGGGGTGTGAGGGGACTTTCCAAGGGCGTGGGGGTGTCCAGGGGTGGGGGTGGTGTCCATGGGGTGAGGGGGTTGTCCAGGTGGTGGGGGTGGTGTCCAGGGGGTGAGTGGGCTATCCAAGGGTGTATGAGGTGTCTAGGGGTGGGGTTGTCTAGGCGATGGGGGGATGTCTAGAGGGGTTGGGGTTGTCTAGGGGATGAGGGTTTGTCTAAGGGGGTGGTGATGTCCAAGGGGAGTCCAAGGGTGTGGGGGTGGTTTTGAGGGGGTGAGGGGCTTTCCAAGGGGGTGGGGTGGTGTCCAGGGGGTGAGGGGGTTGTCTAGGGGGTGGGGTGTTCAGGGGGTTGGGGGGCTGTCCAGAGGGGTTGGGGGTTGTCCAAGGGGTGGGGGTTGTCTAAGGGGGGTCGTGGTGTCCATGGGCTATCCAAGGGGGTGTGGGTGGTGTCCCAGGGCGTGAGGGGGATTTCCAAGGGGTTGGGTCTATCCAGAGTTGTTGGGGGGATGTACAGGGGTGGGGGCTGTCTAAGGGGTGGTGGTGTCCAGGGGGTGTCCAAGGGGGTGGGGGTGGTCTCTAGGGGGGGTTAGGGGGCTTTCCAAGGGGGTGGGGGTGTCCAGGGGTGGGGGTGGTGTCCAGGGGGTGATGGGGCTGTCCAGGGGGGTGGGGTGTCCAGGGGTGGGGGATGTCCAGTGGGTGTCCAATGGGGTAGTGGTGTGGGGTGGTGTCCAAGGCGGTGAGGGGGCTTTCCTAGTGGGTATGGGTGTCTAGGGGTTGGGGGTGGTGTCCAGGGGGGTGGGGTGTCCAAGGGGGTAGGGGGTGGGGGTGGGGAGTGGTGTCCAGGGGGTGGGGGTGTTCAGGGGATGAGTGGGATGTCCAAGGGGGTTGGGGTATCTAGGGGTGGGGGTTTCCAGGGGTGTGGGTGTCCAGAGGGGGTGGGGGTGTCGTTTAGGGGGGGGGGGTTGTCCAGGGGGTGTCCAAGGGAGTGGGGGTGGTGTCCAATGGGGTAGGGGTTGGAAATCCCCCTCACCCCATGGACACCACTCCCCCACCCCCTTTATACCCTCACCCCCATGGACACCCCCACCCCTGGATAGGCCCCCACCCCTAGACACCCCCCACCCCCTTGGTCATCCTGGACAACCCCTACCCTCATGGACATCCCCTACCCCCTTGTATAGCCCCCACCACCCCCCTGGACATCCTCCTACCCCCTTGGACACCCCCTTGGTATATATATATCCCAACGGTTTCATTGAAACCGTTGGAATATTTTATCTTAAGGTAGTATATACCAATGGTTCCTGTAGAATCGTTGATATAGGGCTATCGTAATGAACATCATGCCAATGGTGTGTGAACCCATTGGGGTATTTTATCCCAGTGGTTTCAGGGGCTATCCCAATGGTTTAAAATAATTAGGATGTGTGTACTTTTTATTAGTGAATGTATACATATTTTAATATTTACACTTCATATTTCTTTTTTTATAGAAGGGTGAATTTGGTATCCAGTTGCACCAAAAAGTATTCTTTATGTACCATAAGATAAAAATGATCCAATATGAATTTAAAACTGTTATATCTAACTATATTTTCTTTTTAAAATCATTTTCATGCATATTTTTTTCAAATACGCACCCCCATGGACACCCCCTGGATAGGCCCCCACTCCCCTAGACACCCCTACCCCCTTGGACACCCTGTACTGCCCCTACCCCCATGGATAGCCCCTACCCCCTTGGTTATCCCCCACCACCCCTAGGACAGCCCCTACCCCCTTGGACCCCCCTTGGTGTATATATATATATATATATATATATATATATATATATCCCAATGGTTTCATTGAAACCTTTGGAATATTTTAACTTCAGGTAGTCTATACCAACAGTTCCTATAGAATCATTGATATAGGGCTATTGTAATGACCACCATGCCAACGATGTGTGAAACTATTTGGGTATTTTATCCCAATTATTTTAGGGTATATCCCAATGGTTTCAAATCGTTTGGATATGTGTAATTTTCAGTAGTTAATGTATACATATTTTAATATTTACACTTCATATTTCTTTTTTATGGAAGGGTGAATTTGGTATCCAATTGCACCAGGATATATTCTTTGTGTACCTTAAGAAGAAAGGATCCAATATGAATTTAAAAATATTATATCTATCTATATTTTCTTCTTCAAATAATTTTCATGCATATTTTTTTTAAATACCCATAGATTTGTTTTATATTTCAAAATTGTTTTACATTCAAATTATAATATTTTTCATATAAATATATATTTTTATTATCTTAACAAGATGTATAATTTTGATATTTGTTATAGGTAATAGTGAGTCAAAGTTGGATTACGGCACATCAAATGAGTAATGAATGTGAGGAAGGTGTTGATGCCTTTTTTGAATTTTCTAAATGAAATGTTCCATGTAGTGAATTTTTTTTCTTTCCATGCCTAAAATGTTTGAATATAAAGAAGTTGAAAAGTAGAGAGATCAAAGATTATCTGATTTGTCATGGTTTTAATCTGAGTTATAACCCTTGTATTTTTCATGGTGAAATTGGACAGAATGTCAGATCTACTGATGATTATGATTTGCAATATGGTAAGTCCGATGGAATTGAAGAAATGATTTGTGATATTGAAGTAGAACAAATTGAGATAGAATCAACAGTTTCACGTCTATATGGTGATGCTGAAAAACCATTGTATCCTAGTTTTACAAATTTTACAGTTCTTTTGGGGGTGTTAAGATTGATTAGCCTGAAGAAAAAACATGGATGGAGTGACAGAAGTTTGACAGAGCTACTAAAATTGTTGAATGACATTCTTCCAAAAGACAACGATCCTCCAGATTCACATTATAAGGCCAAAAAAAATATTATGCCTAATGGGATTGGGATACAAGAAAATACATGCCTATCTGAATGATTGTACGTTATATATGAAGGAATATGAATTTCTGTCAAAGTGTCCTAAATGTGGGACATCACGGTATAAGTCAAAAGAAAAATCACAGGCTGATATAGATATTACAAAGATCCCTTTCAAGGTATTTTGGTATCTTCCTATAATTCATCATTTGAAACATTTATCTTCTAATTCACATGATGCAAAAAAGGTTAATATGGCATACTGATGAGTGGATATGTGATGGAAAAATAGGCCATCCAACTGATTGTCCACAATGGAAGAAAATTGATAAGTAGTATTCTACATTTGGAAATGAAATTGGAAATATCAGACAAGGGTTTTGCATGGATGGAATGAATCCATACGGAACCCTTAGTAGCACACATAGTTCATGGCCTATTTTATTGGTAATTTACAACCTCTCTCTTGATGTTTGTATGAAGCTAAAATATGTCATGTTGAGTATAATGATCTCTGGTCTGAAGCAACTCAGATATGATATTGATGTTTTCTTGTCACCATTAATTGATGATTTGAAACTTTTATGGGAGGATAGTATTAGGGTGTATGATTCTTATAAAATGGAATATTTTTAGCAGTATGCAATGCTTGTGTTTACTATAAATGACTTCTCAGCATATGGAAATTTTTCTGGATATAGTGTTAAGGGGCATAAAGCATGTCCAATTTTCGAACAACAAACTTCATATTTTCAATTGCATCATGGGAGGAAAAAAGTGTACATGGGTCATTGAACATTTTTGCCTATAGATCACTCTTATATAAGACTAAAAAATAATTCAATGGCTCACAAGAATTTGATATTTCTCCAAAACCTTTATCCTCTGATGTGTATTTTTAGAGGGTGGAAAACCTTGATGTGACATTGGGAAAGACACAGAAATTTGGTAATGATAGACATATTTGGAAGAAAATGTCAATACTTTTTGAGCTACCATATTGGAGATATCATGAAGTGAAACATAATATTGATTCCATGGACGTGGAGAATAATATATGTGACAGTTTGATTGGAACATTATTATATATTAAATGAAAGAAAAAATGGGTTGAATGCAAGATTAGACTTACTATCAATGGTAATATGTTTGGAGTTATCTCCCACTACTAATGGAAGATGAACATTTATTCCCCTGGATTTTCATACATTATCCAAGAGGGAGAAAATTATCTTTTTGTGAGAGGTATGAAACATATATCTGGAAAAGAGTTCATTATCTTTTAACATAAAATACCACTAACCTTAAATTTTCTTTTATCAGTGATCAATGGATGTTAGGTGTTTTTTGCCCAAGGGAGAAAATGCTTTATTGGATATGCTCCATCTATGGAGATGTGAAGGAACTTTTTAAGAATATGTTGAAAAATTAAGTTTCAATTTCTTAATAGTTGTATATATTCTAATGAATTTTAAATTTATCCCATTCATATTATTTTCTAATAGGGGATGGGTCTAATTTTGAAAAAACACAAAGAAAAGGAGTGCCAAGATCAAATATTTAAAAGTAAAGGTAAATATCCATTTATAATTTGTAATTTTTGATGTATTAAATAAAAATAATATTTTGAATTTACACTCATTTAAACATAATTATCATGAACAACAATACATCGTTGAATGCAGATATTATATGTTAAGATTTATGTATGAAATAATTACAACTAGAACACTTGTGAACATTGACCTGGTAATATTTCCTTTTAAACTTTTCTATAATATTTCATTTGATTTATTCATTATACGTGTTAACTAATATACCTTTTCTTTGTAGCTATTTGATGACCCTCAACTCTATAGTTCTTAATATTTCAAACACTTACAAGTGAAATGGTCAAATTATTTTACAAGTTTGATTGGATTTTAGTTTTTTTGTAGTGTAAAATTTAATTTTGGATATTGTCATTATAATTTTTTATTTGGTAGTAGTTTAGGATGGATTAAGGTTTTTTTTAGTTTACATTGTATGTTTTTATTGTTATATATGCGAATATAAAATTTTTCTCTACTTCTTGTTTTAGTCTAGTTCTGATGGTTTTTCTGGTATGGATTCTGGTCTGGGGGGAGGATTTCCAGGGGTGTGGGGGGTGTCCAATGTGGTGGGGGGTTTCCAGGGGTGTCTGAGGGATTTCCAATGGGGTGGGGGTGTCTAGGGTGTCCATGGGGGTGGGAGAGTGTCCAGGAGGGTGGGAGGGCTATTTAGGAGAGTGGGGGCTATCCCGGAGGGTGGGGGCTATCCATGGGGTGTCCAGGGGTGGCAACTTTCTAGGGGTGTGGGAGGTATTTCCAATGGGGTGGGATGTCTAGGGTGTCCATGGGGGTGGGAGGGTGTCTAGGAGGGTGGGAGGGTTGTCCAGGGGGTTGGGGGTTGTCCAGGATGGTGGGGGCTATCCAGGGGTGTCCAAGGGTGTGGGGGTGTCCAGTGGGGTGGGGGGTTTCCAAGGGTGTGGGAGGGCTATCCAGTGGGGTGGGGGTGTCCAGGGTATCCATGGGGTGGGAGGGTGTCCAAGAGGGTGGGAGGGATGTCTAGGGGAGTGGGGGTTGTCCAGGAGGGGGGATGTCTATGGGGTATCCAGGGGTGTGGGGGGGGGGGGTCCTGTGGGGTGGTGGTTTCTAGGGGTGTGGGAGATCTGTCTAGTGGGGTGGGGTGTCCAAGGTTCTATGGGGGTGGGAGGGTGTCCAAAAGGGTGGGAGGGATTTTTAGGGGAGTGGGGGTTGTCTAGGAGGGTGGGGGATGTCTAGGGGGTGTCCAGGTTGTGGCAAGTGTCTAGGGGGTGGGGGTTTCTAGGGGGTTTTTGAGTGGGGTGGTGGGTGTTCGAGGTGTCCATGGGGGTGGGAGGATGTCCAGGAGTGTGGAAGGGCTTTCTAGGGGAGTGGGGGTTGTCCAAGAGGGTGGTGGATATCCATGGGGTGTCCAAGGGTGTGACGGTGTCCAAGGGGGTGGGGGGTTTGAGGGGTGTGGGAGGGTTGTCTAGTGGGATGGGGTGTCTAGGGTGTCTATGGGGGTGGACGGGTGTCTAGTAGGGTGGGAGGGTTGTCCAAGGGGTTGGGGGTGTCCAGTGGGGTGGGGGTATCTAGGGGTGTCTAGGGGTGTGGGGGTCCAGTGGGGTGGGGTGTGTCCAGGGTGTTCATGGGGATGGGAGGGTGTCAAGAAGGGTGGGAGGGCTATCCAAGGGAGTGGGGGTTGTCCATGAAGTTGTGGGGCTATCCATGTGGTTTACAGGGGTGTGGTGGGTGGCCAGGGGGTGGGCAGTTTCTAGGGGTGTGGGAGGGTTGTCCAATGGGGTGGGGGTGTCCAGGGTGTCCATGGGGGTGGGGTGTCCAAGGGGGTGGGAGGGCTTTCCATGGGGTGGGGGGCTTTTGAGGAGGGTGGGGGTTGTCCAGGGGGTGTTCAGAGGTGTGGGGGTGTCTAGTAGGGTGGGGGTTTCTAGGGGTGTGGGAGGGTTTTCCAGTGGGGTGGGGGTGTCCAAGGTGTCCATGTGGGTGGGAGGATGTCCAAGAGGGTGGGAGGGGTGTCTAGGGGAGTTGGGGGCTGTCCAGGAGGGTGGGGGTTTCCTGGGGTGTGGGAGGGATGTCCAGTGGGGTGGGGGTGTCTGGGGTGTCGATGGTGGTGGGAGGGTTGTCCAGGGGGTGTGGGGGTGTCTAGTGTGGTGGGGGGTTTCTTGGGGTGTGGTAGGTTTGTCTAGTGGGGTGGGGGTTTCTAGGGTGTCCATGGGGGTGGGAGGGTGTCTAGGATGGTGGGAGGGCTATCCAGGGGAGTGGGGCTATCTAGGAGGGTGGGGGCTGTCCAAGGGGTGTCCAGGGGTGTGGGGGTGTCCAGGGGATGGAAGTTTCTAGGGGTGTGGGAGGGTTTTTCTGTGTGGTGTGGGTGTTCAGGGTGTCCATGGTAGTGGGAGGGTGTCCAGGAGGGTGGGAGGGTTGTCCTAGGGGTGGGGGTGTCCAGTGGGGTGGGGGGTTTCCAAGGGTGTGGGAGGGTTATCTAGTGGGGTGGGGGTGTCCATGGTGTCCATGGGGGTGGGAGGGTGTCCAAGAGGGTGGGAAGGTTTTCCAGGGGAGTGGGGGCTATCCAAGAGGGTGGGGAAGCTTTCCAAGGGGTGTCCAGGGGTGTGGGGGGTGTCCAGGGGTGAGGGTTTCCAGGGGTGTGGGAGGGTTTTCCAGTAGTGTGTGGGGGGGTGTCTGGGGTGTCCATGGGGGTGGGAGGGTGTCTAGAAGGGTGGGAGGGCTATCCAGGGGGTGGGGGATGTCCAGGAGGGTGGGGATGTCTAGGGGTGTGGGGGGTGTCCTGTGGGGTGGGGGGGTTTCCAGGGGTGTGGGAGGGTTGTCCAGTGGGGTGGGGGTCTATTTTTGGTCTTTTTTTTGGTCTTTTTTTTTGTCTTTTTTTTTGTCTTTTTCAGGTTTTATTTTGTAGGGAATAGTTGTGGTTGAACGGTTTTATTAAAAAAATTGGTTTTTGCATTGGTTATTTTATAACCAGCATAAAAAATGTATGTTAATGAGTTTTAAGGTCAGTTATTTGAAAACTGACATAACAAATGCATGGGAATGGGTTTTTACGTTGGTTATTTCATAACTGACATAATAAATTGAATGAAATGGTTTCTTACATAGGTTATTTTATAATTTATGTAGTATATATGTTTTCACGTCGGTTATTATTTAACCAATGTGAAGAACACTTGGCAGGCTGGTTTATAACATCGGTTATGAAAATAACTGACGTGATAAACTCTTTAGAAGATATATTTTATTACGTAGTTTATTATATAACAGGTGTGAAAAAGTATATACCACTTCAGTTATTTAAAAACTGACATAATAAATCATGACTCTGAAGCGTTATCCAAGTCGGTTTTTGATGAACTGACGTGAAAAACGCTTCAGATTTTTAGTTTTTACGTCAGTTTTAAAATAACCGCCATAAAAAATGTAAGAGTTGGTGTCCAAGAACCAACTGGTTTTACATTGATTACATGGATATTTAATGTATTATTACATATTGATCATTGTTCTATATGACTATGATGTAATAATGTCCGAGAGTATTTGTTGCATTGATAAGGTCATGGAAGTTTCCTGGTGTGATGAAAACCTTGAAATGCTATAACAATATTCTTAAATATAGTTTTGTGGTTGGATGACATGCTATGATGGGACACATAGCATGCAGACCATTATGTGCGAGTACTCGTAAGTAGATGAGACTTCCTCTCATAAAGTTTTCACTTGGTAATCTCTAAGATAGGAGATTATAAAACATACCCACTAGTAGAAATTCCACATGTTTTGGTGTCATTAGATTTTTCTATCTACGAGTATGTGTAATGATCCTTATTCTTTAAGATTATCATTAATATGTTTCATGACTTATGCACTTTGATTTACTGACAAAAACCGTCACGCAGATAGTTGGAGGGAAGTTGGGTACGTTGGGTGCATCCTGAGTGGCATGTTATTAATCGATAAGTCGAGGAAGTATTTTCCCCTTCCATTTATAGAAGTTGATACCATGTACTTTTGATATAAATAGAACCATCACGCAAAATACCATGGCCATGGTGTAACGATGAGTTTATTTCAGGTAGAAAAAGAATGATGTATCAAGCATAAAAGTTGATGACACAATCATAAAACCTGCTTGATGGGATATTGCAACAACGAGATTATATTACAAAGTGAGCATTTGTATGTGAATGTCGTTGTTGTGACTTTGTATTCTTTCTCTTGTGTTCCTTGACCCGTTTTTAGACAGTACTCTTGGACTTTAGGCAAGCCTGCCTAATGCCAACAAGAAATAATCCTAGAGGGTCACACACATTGTGTTTTTGGTGGTCTTAGTTAAATTCTATTTGAATTTAATTACTGAAATAAATATTAATCTCAAGACCGTGGAATAATTTTATTCAAGTTACAATGATCGCATAAATTAAATAAAATTTATTTGTTTATTTTATTGAACATTTAGTAAATATTTATTTACTAGTTTGTAAATAAAATATTTATTTAAGAGAATAAATTATTTATTTGGACGTTCAATAAATGGAAGTGGATTTTGAGTGGACCAATATTGGTCTGGTAGTAAAATAATTATTTTCAAGATGGTAAATAATTATTTAACTAGTTGGAACAAATTAAAATAACACTAATATTATTTTATGATGCAGGATTTTATTTATAATTCTGTTTTGTGAAAGTTGGCGCACCATAAATAATGATACGGTATTATTATTAAATGCATTGGTTTTCTATAATTTAATGAATGTATTTAATTGTTTCTATGTAATTAAATATTGTCACTTAAATTCCATGTATATAAATAGGAAAGTATGAATATTGTTCCATACACCACACCACACGCCTGGTGAGTGGAGAATTGTTGATCCAAACAATTTCTCTCTCAAATCCTCTTCTCTCCCCTCTCAAAAATGAGAGACGTTCTTTAAGGCTGAAGAACAAGTGATCAAGAACGACCGACACAAGACACTTGCTTCTCCACGCTAGCACCCAGAGAATGAGCGGTGTCGATCAGAGGCCATCAGAGCATGTGTGGATCACCGCTAGAGGGATTCTAGTTTGGATCCTTATAAGTGCAACGAGATAATCCGAAAGGGTCATTCTGGAAGATCAACATCATCAAAGAAGAAAAATACCAAAGATATAGGTATTATTTTTATTTATGAAATTAATTAAATTAATTATAAACATTATGTGCAAGATCCTCTCTCAGGTTTAGGGCCTCTTTCTTCTTTATATAAATCTTTGATTATATTTCATGGAGACTGGCGTTCATCATCGTATTTATCATGGAATAATCATTGATCATGGTAAAAATCAAAGTTGGGTACCGTTCCAACCATGCTTCCACTGCTCCCAGAACCTTCTTGTGGTATCATAGGTGTTACATCATAGTTTATAATTATTTAAATATTTCATTGATGACTTACACATTTAATAATTTAGTTGTTTCAATTCAAGTTAATCATTTTGAAAATCTGAATCTCGAGATCTATTCATCCTCTTTCGCTTCTCATTCACCTTACAGAAATGATCTTTTCTTTTAATTTTGATTAAAATAAAATAGAGGATCTCATTCGGAGGTTCCAAAGCTTCCTTTTCATATAACACCAGAACACACGGTGTGTATTTGGCAGTATACGCCATGTAGTCAAGATTCAATGCATCAGACCAGTCTGCCAAACCAAACCGTGTGTCGGAGTCTTTCTATGTCTTAAATGACTCCATGTGTTGGCCAGAAATAGGTGGCACACGGTTTCCAGATTACACGTTGTGTGGCCCAATGGACACGGTGTGTAGTCCCTTCGGGTTAGGGTTGGACTGTGTACCCCGTACATGGCTTGTCTGGCTAAATACCTTGTAATAAGGAACTACACAGCATGTGTCCCACTAGACACGTCGTGTA
Organism: Viscum album; assembly: GCA_963277665.1. Lineage (NCBI taxonomy): Eukaryota > Viridiplantae > Streptophyta > Magnoliopsida > Santalales > Viscaceae > Viscum > Viscum album. Next base: position 1,241,053,457 of record OY728166.1, on the reverse strand, counting down.
CTCTGAAGATTTCCTAAGTATACTCACATGTCGTTTCCCCAGGTGTGTACTTCGGATAGATGGTGAAAAATAGTACACGCTGTGTAGTTGGAACTATACATTGTGTACTCATCCAAATTACATAGATTTATTAAAATTTATTATTATATTATACAAACCCTTGATACTTGTACCACCATGCGGGCGTAAAGCTGAGTCACAACACATGATAGGTGTTTTATATATATGTGTTTAATTTAACATCTGTGTAATGTTCATTTCTACTCATTAGGTAGTTATTAATGGGAATTTACTGGGGTGCCTCCATGTTACAATTTATGTACAAAGATAATTTTAAATGAATTTATTTGATTAAAATTATGGTGGATGAGAATCTCAAGGAAATTCATAAAATGGTTTAAGATAAAAGGATTGATTAATTAAATATGATAATTAATTGATTCGAACGTGATTTATCTTAAACAAGAACGATTAAAGAATTGATTTCTAGTCTTATTTATGCGTAAATATCATTGCATGTATGGATGATCATGAGCTAGACCAAGACCTTTGTATGTGGTTGGTTTCTTTTAATTTATTTATTTGAATTAAATTTGTTAGCCGATGAGCCTTCTCCTCATTAATATGTAGGGTCTGTGTGCCCAAGGTTTATTTTATATAAGATCCATTTTTAACCCTCACCTACATGTGAGTTAAAAAAAGGCATATGAAATGGATGGAACTCCCAAGATATTGGAGGTGGTTCAAGCTGGAGCTGAGACGAAACCAATACTAGGAGATACAGAGGTGGATAGGTGGAAGTTGTAAACACGAACCCAAAAGTTTCAAGGTGTTTCTCCCCTAGGTTAGGGTTAGTTTAGCTACTGCTAGATAAACTAACCATTAAAAAATCTCATGATAATACCATTTACTTTATTTTATTTTTGTCAATTTCATGGTTTGTCGTTATGGATGTGTTGTCACGATAACATAATTAATGAATTAAACAAGCATGCAAGATTGAACTAAAATAAACCCAACTTATGCGTAAATATTATCAAGACATGGTTAATCACTTAAGTAAGTTCCACTTAATATTAACAAGTGTCTAATAATGATAATAAGAAATTCATGAATAAGAGATAAAAATCCGTCAAATAAAATATTAAGTCAAAACAAGCCTTCCATTACTTGATTAAGGGAAAAACTCAATAAAACTATGTGTTTGACCAACCCTTGTTGGGACGCTTATTTTTATACAGGATACCCTTATGAAAGGTTTTAGGTTGACTTATCCATATTACATCAAGAGGAGTATCCCTTTCTATAATTGGGGTAATATTGGAGGCAAGAGTTGAGGAAATCCAAAGTCCTGATTTCAGGATTGGGGGGGTCCACTCAACTTTTCAAGGAGCTGCAAGCCCGTAGATGGAAAAGACCTACCTACCTAAATACCTTCTAATAGAATGACTAAACCTTTTGGGGGTTATATGAAGGGGAATATGGATCCTTTTCACTAGAATGTCATAGAAACTGGACATTCCGAGTTCAATGGTGAGGGCTATTGGGACATGATAAAATAGTGGGAGACTTATTAAAATTTATTACTTCTTATAAAATGTAATCAAGAAAGTACTAATGAACTGATCTTTTAATTATAGAATAAAAATGAAAAACTCATCAACCACACTATCTCTATGATCAATTCTGGATAAAGACAACATCCTCACCAGCAGTAAATTCCAGGAATGGTGTATATGCCTTCGGGTTATCCTACGCCATGAACAGAAGTCTTACATGTTGTAGTCAGCATTACCTGATCCTCCTGCCAAAGAGGCGAGTGATGAGGATTTCCTAGTCTATGAGAAACATATTAACAACGCGTTCGACGTTCAATGTTTGATGCTATAATCAATGTCTAGTGAGCTCATTAAGTCTCATGAAAACATGTATGCTTATAGCATGCTTGAGAACCTCCGTGGTCTTCACCAGGAGAGAGAAATACAGGAAAAGTTTGAGATCTCTATGACACTCTTTCATAGTAAGCTTGGAGAAGGTGCCCTAGTTGGGCCTCATGTAGTCAAGCTCATTGGCTACATTGAGTGCCTGGAGGTTCTAGGATTTAAACTCCCCAAAGAACCAGGAAATGATCTCATTCTCGCATCAATCCCTCAGAGCTTCTCTAACTTTTTTGTCAATTTCAATATGAACAACATTGAGAAGTCTCTATCTGGTCTTCTTATCCTCATTTTCTAAGTGGACAAAGATATGAAGCATGTAAAGCCTTCTGTAATTATGGTGAATAAGAGAAAAGGGAAGGTTAAGACCTTTAATCCCAAAGCTTCTTAACGATCTTCCAAGAAAAGGAAGATCAAAGGGGAGGAAAGAGAACAGGAGGATGTTTGTTTCGCATGTAGCAAGAAGGGCCACTGGAAGAAGAACTGCACCCAGCCTAAGAAGCAAGGGGAAGCTTCAGGTGTATTTTTTATCGAATGCAATCTATCTATTTCTATAAATTGGGTATTAGATACATATTTTGGTGTTCACATATGTATCCAAATATAGGAACCAAATAGATTCAGAAAGATTGATCAAGGGGAGGTAGATCTACGAGCATCCAACAGAGCCAGACTTGTTGTTGTAGCTGTCGGGGACTACCACCATACGTTTCCAACTGGGATGATTTTGGTGTTAAAGGGTTTTTATTATGTGCCTTCTGTTACTAAAAACATTATTTCTCTATCCAGATTAGATACAGATGGATTTATTTTCAAGTTTTGAAATGAATGTTGCTTCTTTTAAAAAGATATCATTTGTTATGGTAGGGCACATTTATACAACGGACTTTATGTGTTGGATTACACAAACCAAGTAATGTAAATAGATAACAAAGATACTTCGCATGACTCATACCACACCAAACTTTGGCATCACCGACTAGGTCATGTAAACAAGAAACTATGACAAAGTTACATCAATATGGATATTTATATCCTTTCAAACTAAAACCACTTAGTGTATGTCATGCATGTTTACAAGACAAAGTGATCAAATCCCCATTTAGTGGGAAAGGTTAAAGGGTTGAAGGACTTATTTAATTGGTTCATACCAATGTGTGTGGATCATTTCTAGTTGAAGCAAGGTGAGGGTACTCATACTTCATAAATTTTACTGATGATTTTAGTAGATATGGATATATTTACTTAATGAGGTTTAAGTCGGACTCTTTTGATAAGTTCATATAAGAATGAAGTTGAGAACCAGTTTGGTAAGAATATTAAGAAACTATGCTCATACCGAGGTGGATAATATATTAATCAAGACTTCATTGATTACTTATGAGACTTTGGGATCCTATCAGAACTCACTCCTCCAAACATGCCCTAGTGTAATGTTGGGAGTGAAAGGAAGAACCACACCTTATTGGACATGGTGAGATCAATAATGAGTCATGAAATTCTTCTATTATCCTTTTGGGTATATTCGTTACAAATAGAAGAACACATACTAAACCAAGTACCTACTAAATCAATAAATGGTATTCTATATGAGTTCTAGTGTTGAAGAAAAGCCATGTTATCGAATTTACATGTGTGGGGTAGCGGACCATTTGTCAAGGCCTCTTCAGGTAACAAACTCACACCCTGAGGCACAAAGTGTACCTTTATAAGATACCCTAAGGAAACAGGGAGATATTACCTATACAACCCCTTAGAAAAAAAGGTTATACTGGAAATACATGCCATATTCCATGAGAGGGAGCACATCTCCAAAAGAGATAGTGGGAGTGAGATAGACTTCGATGAAGTCGAGGCTCAAGGTACACAAGATTTGGTACAAGAACATATTCTATAAAGCCCCATGGAAGAAGAATCTGTTCCAGAGACACAAGTACTACGTAGGAGTACAATAGAGGTTAGAGAACTGGAAAAATATGGTTTTTTAGTTACCGAGGATGGTGACTTGTTATTAGTTGATAATAATGATCCTCTAACCTACAAGGAAGCAGTAAGTGGCATAGATGTTTCCAAGTGGAAAGAAGCCATGAATCTTGAAATGGATTCCATGTACCAAAACCAAGTTTGGATTTCGATAGATCCTTCAGTTGATATAAATCTTGTTGGTTGAAAATGGGTATTCAAGAATAAAGTGGACATGGAAGGACAAGTCCGTACCTATAAGGCATGACTGGTTGCAAAAGGTTTTAAACAGCGTCAAGTAATTGACTATGATGAAACCTTCTCACTAGTTGCAATGCTGAAATCCATCATAATTCTACTTACCATTGTGGCTTACCATAACTATGAGATTTGGAAATTGATTTAAGAACAACATTCCTTAATGGGAACCTTCAAGAAGATGTCTACATAACACAACCAGAAAGGTTTGTGACTCCAAAGGATTCCAATAAGGTATGCAAGTAGCAGAAATATATTTATGGATTAAAGAAAGCATCCAGGTCATGGAACATTTGTTTTGAGGAAGCTATAAAAGAATTTTGTTTTATCAAGAATGAATGTGAGACTTGTGTCTAAAAATGATTTAGTGGGAGTACAGTCGTTTTCCTAATAGTATATGTTGATGGAATATTACTTATTGGAAATGAGATACCAGTCTTACATTCTATTAAGGCATGGTTGAATCAATTCTTGTCCATAAAAGACTTGGGCGAGGCAACATATATTCTTGGGATCAAGATACATCATGATAGATCCAAGAGAGTGTTGGTCCTAATTCATAGTACATACATTGATAAGATACTGAAGAGATTCAGTATGGAACAATCCAAGAGGAGATTGTTACTAGTGTCCCATGGAATTCATCTTTCCAAGAAAATGTGCCCCCAGACACATGAGGAAAGAAAGATAATAGCAAGAATCCATACACAAAAGCGATTGGGTCAGTCATGTATGTCATGCTATGTACTAGGCTGGATGTTTCCTATACATTAAGTGTGGTAGTCAGATATCAAGCTGACCCAGGTGACCACCATTGGATGGCATTCAAGACTATCCTAAATTATCTGAGGCGTACTAAGGATATATTCGGAGTTTATGGAGGAGATGAGGAACTATTCATCAGAGGATATGAAGATGCTAGTTTTCATACTGATCAAGATGACATGAAGTCACAAACAGGATACATCTTCACTTTTAATGGAGGTAGAGTGAGATAGAATAGCTCAAAGTAGAGTGTGGTTTTAGATTCTACAGAAGAGTCCCAGAATATCATAGCTTCTAAGGTAGCTAAAGAAGCGGTTTGGATGCAAATCTTCATCCAGAAGCTAGATGTGATACCCAGCAGTAATGATCTCAACACATTGTACTGTGATAATATTACAGCGGTGGATCTCAAAAAAGATCCAAGGTCACATCAGTGGACAAATCACATAATTCGTAAGTATCATCTCTTGAGGGGTTTTTCTCAGATATGTGAAGTTGTAGTGAGCAGTATTTCCACAGAAGACAACGTGGTGGACCCCTTGAATAAAGCCTTGACTCAGTAGAAACATGATCATCATGTGAGGTCTAGTGGACTAAAATTCATTGGTAGTTGGCTCTAGTTCAAGTAAGATTTTATAAGAGTTGGTGTCCTAGAACCAATAGGTTTTACTTTTATTACATGGATATTTAATGTATTATTACATATTGTTCATTTTTATGCAATAATATGATGTAATAATGTCCTAGAGTATTTATTGCATTGATAAGGTCAAGGAAGTTCTCCGCTATGATGAGAGCCTTGAAATGATATAATAATATTCTTAAATATAATTTTGTGTTTGGATGACATGATATGATGGGACACATAGCATGCAAACCGTCATGTGTGAGTGCTCATAAGTAGATGAGACTTCCTCTCATGTTGTTCGCACATGGTAATCTCCAGGATATGAGATTATGAGAACAGACCCACTAGTAGAAATTCCACATGTTTTGGTGTCATCGGATATTTCTATTTGCGATCATGTGTAATGATCCTTGGACTTTAATATTATCATTAATACATGTCACAACTTATGAACTTTGATTTACGGATGAAAACCATCATACAGACAGTTAGCGGGAAGTAGGGTATGTTGGGTACGTCATTAGTGGCATGTTATTAATGGATAAGTCAAGGAAGGATTTGTCCCTTCCATTTATATAAGTTGATATCTTAGCCCTTTGATTGAAATAAAACCATCACGTGAAATTCCATGGCCATGGTGTAATGACAAGTTTATTTCAGGTAGTCAAAGAACGACGTATCAAACATGAAAGTTGATGACACAATTATGAAACCTTCTTGATGAGATATTACGAAAAAGGTATTATATTACACAGTGAGTGTTTATATGTGGATGTTATTGTTGTGACTTTATGTTCTTTCTCTTGGGTTCCTTGACCCGTTGATAGATAGTTTTCTTGTACTTTAGGCAAGTCCACCTAATGCCAACGAGAAAGAATCCTAGAGGGTCACACATTAAGTGTTTTTTGTGGTCTCGGTTAAATTCTATTTGAATTTAATTAATGAAATAAATATTATTCTCAAGAGCATGAAATAATTTTATTCAAGTTACAATGATCACAAAAATTAAATAAAATATATTTATTTATTTTATTGAACATTTAATAAATATTTATTTACTAGTTTTTAAATAAAATATTTATTTAAGATAATAAATTATTTATTTGGGTGTTCAATAAATTTAATTGGAGTTCGAGTGGAACAAGATCGGTATGGTAATAAAATAATTTTTTTCAAGATGGTAAATAATTATTTAACTAGTTGACACAAATTAAAATAACGTTGGTATTATTTTATGAAATGGAATTTTATTTATAATTACATTTTGTGCAAGTTGGCACACCATAAATAATGACATGGTATTATTATTAAATGCATGGGCTTTCTCTAACTTCATGAATTTATTTAATTGTTTCTATGAAATTAAATATTGTAACTGAAATTAAATGTATATAAATAGGCAAGTACACTTATTGTTCCATACACCACACCACACACCTGGTGAATGGAGAATTTTTGAGCCAAACAATTTCTCTTTTGAATTCTCTTCTCTCTCCTCTCAAGAATGAAAGGCGTTCTTAAAGGAAGAATAAAAAGTGATCAAGAATGACTGACACAAGACACTCACTTTGCTGTGATAGCACCTAGAGAACAAGTGGTAATGATCAGAGGCCATCAGAGAATGTGTGGATCACCATTAGAGGGATTCTAGTTTGGATCCTTACAAGCACAACAAGACAATTCGGAAGGGTCTTTCCGAACAATCAACATCATCAATGAACAAAAATACCAAAGATACAGGTATTATTTTTCTTTATTAAATTAATTAAATTAATTATAAACATGATGCGCAAGATCCTCTCTAAGGTTTCAGGCATCTTCCTTTTTTATCTAAATATTTGATTATATTCTGTGGAGACTAGTGTTCATCGTCGTATTGATCTCGGAATAATCACTGATCTTGGTAGAAATCAAATTTTGATACCGTTCCAACCACACTTCAACTGCACCCGAAACCTTCAAAAAACAATGTTTATAACATCTCTTGTAATAATGTCGGCCAAAAGGAGACATAAAAATAAAAAATAACCGCCGTAAAAAAAATCACTAGTGATATATACATATAAACAATTTATTACTTTTAAATAATTAATTAATAAATATACTTTTATATATTAATATAAAAATAACAACATATAATAAAAAAACTCATTGAGTTTTACAAACACATAAAATAATTATTTAATATCATCATTATATATAGGATTTCATTAATCATGTTATATGATTTCATTGTTAATATTTTTATCAAATATCTTATATTTTTTATTCTTTTTAAATTAATCATTTATAGTATGATCCTTATAGAAGATTATTATGATGATAATTTCAACATTGTAGTATTATTATTTACATTTGGTTTCCTTTATTTAGTAATTTTTCTAATTATGTTTCATTTATTAGTCTCATAATTTAGTCCATTTTAAATTGTACTATTCTATTATAATTATAGAATGCATTGTTCATTTTAGTTCATTACATCATGTATCATAAGATAACAAACATGAGGGATTTATTTAAAAGTAAATACATACTAAAATCACAGGGAGTTATAATCATGCTTCATTTTTTCATTCTTAATGTTGGTTTTGGAATAGATTAGCTAACATTAGTTATTTTGGAAGGGCTTTTTTATTTTTTATTGGAACCATATCTCCCCTATATTGATTGGATCGCTTGATCAATGGAATTTTTTTGTTCATGTCTCTTATGTGGTAGATTTTTCCTATGCCCAGTCAAATGATCAAAAACTATAGTAAAACTTGTGCTTCCACCACTTTTATTGGAAGATATATTTCCATCATGGTCATGATAGTATTAAAACGACTCAGTAAATATTATTTTTAGGGATCCTTTTCCATTTTCTGAACCATTCAATACTCATTGACATTGGAAATGAAATTGAAAACATTTTTTGGGATAATAATTCAATGTTGGGCTTGAACGATCCTTCTGTAATGTGTATATTTGTAAATATATATCTTTTATCACACCTAATATAACATCCTATACTTTTTTAGGTTCATTATTCCTTATTGTGACACATTATATGAGTATTTTTGAGTTATTATTTTCTTATGTGATGTCTTAAGTAGATTTTTATTGATGTTGGTGGGATTTAAAGGCCTTTATGGGGTTTCATGAGTTGAGAAAAGTTAAAGAATACAATATTTTTCATTCCAATAAGCTGTATGGATTATTAGAAAGGTAAAATGGTTGGTTCACGGTTGACTCATAGTTAAAGAAAACCATATTAAATTCCCATTTGGCTCAATATAGAGGCAAAAATCCTAGTTTGTTAATAGTTTACCAAATTGTGTAGCCAATCCAAGTGACTGCCCAAAATAAGTAGTAATCCTCTCATGATTAGCATATAGTTTAGTAAATAGTGTGGCCACACCATCCATGGGGTTTTAATTAATAAGAAAATTTTGTTTCTAAACTAAAACTATTCATTCATTCATATATTCTTTGGTCACTCAAACCTAGGTGATTCCAGTGGTGTTTTTAGAAATTTTACACCCTTCAAACACCAATTATGGTTGATCTAGAGGCTTTAGGCCATGATAATTAAAGTTATGTTATCATTGTTATACATTCGTCTTAACCTCACTAGATCATTCCTCTTTCTCCTGAAATGAATCATAGATATGGATTATTATGGATAGATCTATTGATTCATATTTTATCAAATAGATAATTCTTGTATCCTAGAATGATCAATTCCTGAATCTATTAAAAATCATGTTCACTCATACAAATGGATATAGATCTACCCTTAGAGGTAGATCTCATTTGTTAAGACTAATAAAATTCAATCCCTTATTTTTCCTTCTCCTTGAATCTTTTTCTATAATCTCGATTGTTAAAATTGGGTTTGGTTTTAGTATTCCTTAGTGGGGGGCTTTATTTTAGTGATTCCTCTTTATGGATGGAACCATTTGGGATCAAAAAGCTTGAGGTAGGAAGTTCCTTACCATATAGATCCCTTTTGTAAAGTTTTTCTAATATTTCATTCACATGTGTGTATGTATGATCCTGATTTACTTCATGTTTGATGTGTTATATTTGTGTATATATGTACTATTCCAAGTTTGTTGTGAATGTATTTCGTGTGAAGGTTTTTATTATAGTAGAAAGTGATTCATTGACCATTGTGGCATGGTTAAACTTTAGGGGGAGATAATGTTCAAAATGTGATGATGATTATGATGGATAGAGACATGGGAAGGGGGTAAGATGACCTTGAGGCCTGATTTGTGGAAGCTTCAAGATATAATGGCATTGTGTTCTATCCTGATAAAGTATTAAGGTACGATGGCCTTATGTCGCTAGTCATGGATAACATGGGACATGATAACCTTGTGGCCTGACTCAAGGAACTTCTTCCATGTGGTTATTCATAGATATATCATGGCCTTATGGATAACCATGATCATGAATTCTATTATGAATTTTATTCTAGAATATATCCAAAGTAGGTTTGATGAGGGTTCATGAAGATTGTTTATCACATAACCTATCTGTAAATTATTTTTGGTTACATTCTTGTGGATTTACTCTTTATTATGTAATAAATATATTATTTATATACACATATGTTAAGGATGAAATGGTGGTTTCCAACTATGATTATACTCACATCCTACAAAATAATATAGATCCATGTGTATACATCATCGAAAGGGACACAGAAAAGGGAAAGGGACCAATAATAGGGAGTCAAGGTGATGGAACATGGTGTTCCAAGGTGTTATTGGTACAGATTTTAGAGTGATTTCATAGTGTCTTAATTTTTTTTCTTTTTTATACTATGTTTTTACCTACCATATTGGGTATACATGGTTTATTACTTGTATACTTATATGATACCTAACTTTCCATCTAATATTAAAATTATTTTTATTTATTCAAAAATGATTTTTGGCGTTATTTTCTATTTTTTTGTTATTATACTAGTGTATGGATGTTGATTTTGAGGTTATATTATCCCCATTGTACTGGTCATAGCCTCACTGTTAGATAAAATCCTCTTGTATATGGGACGGTACACATGAATTCATCTATATCTCTAGCCCGGACCGGTACATTTGTTTATGGGCATTGAAATGTGGTATTAAAGGAAATTTTCATTTATTTCATCATGGATTTGTTTCGGGAAAGGTATAAATGAGATATGTTGTGTGGAAATTTGGTAGGGTAGTCATGTATGTTCTTGAATATATATTATATAATGGACCTCTGAGTTACTGATGATGGGTCTATTGTTAAAGTTTTGGATTTATAGTTTCATGTTGATTCTAAATATGATGTTTTTGTTATAGACATTGGATTTTAGAGTATTCATGCATCATGAATAGGGACATATGTTCATATGTCATATATATTTATTTCTTTGAATGCATGGTAGTTCAATTAATTAAATGTCTTGATCTATGATTATATGATATATTGTGATGAAATTTAGATTAATTGTAGTTTAGCATGATTATTTTATTTTATATATATGTGTGTGTGACTGTGACTAACATGAAGGTAATAAAAATTCGGATTCAGCCTTATGCAGTGCAAGGAGGGTTATGATTTATCTTTGTAGGTAGCCTCATAAGATATTATTTCCTATAGAATTTATAAGGACCCTGCCTTAAAACATTACATAATCTTAAATTAAATGGATAATTCACATTGAGGATATGTTCAGGTTTAGAGTTTTAGGGAATTAGGCCAGAACTATTACATTACATCTCAAAAATTAAAAAGTAGATACTTCTACTCAGTTTCCATTTTTTCCATAAAATAAAAACTCTTGAAAAAAAGAGACATGTCTAGTTCCATGTTTTAGAGAGCATGACTTTTCCTTGATCCCATCCTTGACCCTATTCATCTTTAAGTCCTGTGAAAAACATTTCAAAACCTGGGATGAACATAAGAAGCTCGGTAAGGGTTATAAAATAATGAAAGAAAACATTAGTCCATAAAAACATAAGATTTTTTACATACCTCATGAAATCATAAGATTTATGAATAACACATAGTAATCACAAATCATAAAGGTAACTTGTGGCATCCATAACATACTTACATTGTAGCTTTCACAGCTACGTAGGGAGTAACATTTGAAATACCCATCATAGTATATTCCTTAAATCTCTTAGGAGAAACATTCATGTTTACCTATGTCACGTTACCCAATTCATTAAAGAGCTATCTTGGGCTCACCCACCCTAGGTTTATCACGGAACCACCCATATATGTAAATAATGCCCAAGAACCATAATATATTCATGACACATAAAACAAACATAAAGAAAAGATAACATTTCCACATTTCAATCACAATATATCATTTAAATATATTTACATAACCAATAAATTATCAAAACCATTTTAAATAAAAAAATATGCAAAAGATTATATGGTATTTAATTTCCTTTTAAAATCATTATGGCTTGTTAAGGAATCCATAGATAAAATAATACTCGTGGCGGCAGAAAAGGTCATTGTCACCACTTACATTAAAAAGAAACATTAATTGTTGTCATTTAGTAAAACACATCATAGAGAAATATTCCTTTTTAATGATATAAAAATTAAAAGGTTTTTATACACCATATAAAATAAAGTCGTGTATAAAATAAAATATGCCTCAATGAAAGGATATTGGGATGAAGTCCCTTACCTCATGTCCGACTTGAACCGTTCGTTATTTAATCTCCTAAATAATAAACTATAGTTAATTTTTAATTGCTTAAGAACCTTTTTCAAGTTTATTATTCTTTTTATATTACTTATTTCCATGTTATAAACATTATGTAATCATTTAAGTTAATAATTTCCATTTTGTCAATATTTGTTACTTGAGTCAAAAGTGAACTTCTTATATTTACAATTTGTCCATGTGATCAAAATTTCATTATATAAAAAATGATATTCATGATTTAGATATCATATATATCATATATATATCCATTATATATATGTATTTATAAATGTACATAACATTAGGAGGTAAGAAATTAAATGCACCATTCATGGAGACGGTAAGCCGTACGTACGCATGAACGCTACTTTCATTTCTATTTTGTATTTTTAATAGAATGAAAACTTAATGATAAATAGGTATATTATAATTCTAGTATAATATCATATACAATTTTATTAAATCCATCCTTTATATGTTCTACATATGGCATGAACAAGTCATATCACTTTGAGGGGGTAGTAGTCCGCACTTCCTCAAATTAAATTATCATGTTTACCCATTATGGAAACCATAAAGTTATGATATAAATTAAAAATAAATAAGTATAGAGACAATATAAATACAATATATATCACATATAAATACAGTTCCATCACAATGGCCACCATAAGAGGTGGTAGTAGAATATTGAACAATCATCATTTCGTGTGGCAGTAGTTCACCATCCACAGAAACAGTATGTTCTTTACCCATTAAATAGAGGTGTGGGTAATTGTAGTTCGAATAAATCTCATAAAAACAACCTAGTATATTGATGATACTGGTGTTGTTTTAAAATAAATTAATAAATATAGTTTATGGGGTTGGAGAAGTAAAATAAAAGAAAAGAACTTAAAAGAATACATTACCTTTAAATCGGGTAACTCCCATTAGTTTGAACCAAAAGGATTTATTGAAGTGTCTTATGCCTAAGGTAAAAATTCTATGTGTAATAGAGGGATATTGAGAGATTATTTTGGTAGAGGTTGGATGATCCAAGGGTCTTGAGAGGTGTGATTAATGGGTTAGAGGTGATGATGTTTTATAAGTGGGGGGAGGGGCTCTTTAGGAAAGTTTGAAAATATTATTTTATTATATAAGGATTTTAGGTTTCTAAAAGTCCAAAACTCATTAATGAGGAATATAAGATGACTCATGTTTGAAATAAAATCATTTAATAAGAATTTGATAGGTTTTGGATATTTTTTTAATTTTTATAATCTTATTTATTTAAATAATTCATTAAGGAGGTAAACACTACATCATTATTGTGTCACAAATAATTTAATTTATTTGATGTCTAAAAATTATAAAAAAAATACCATGATGTAGTAAATACTTTTAGCTTTAAAATGAATATTTATAGTCAAATATATCAATTATATAACCCAACATTAATTTTTTTTAGAAAAACAATACATGTTTATGATATTTTTATTTTTACTTTAAATAAAAAGTTATTAATTTCATTATCCTACCCAAGTGGCTTTAAAAGGCCAAAAGTCTCACCCAAGGATTGTTTTGGTCGGATTTTAGTCATCCAATAAGGTTAATAAATGTTTTAAAGTAATTTTATATTATTATAATATTCTTTTTAGCTTGAATTTCCTTATTTACCTTTAACTGTGGTAAATAAAAGTCAAAAGTTACTATTCTAAAAAAAAAATCATCTTATTGAACCACATTTTACTTAATAATAACAACAATTTATGTTTGATTTTTTAAATTCAATTCACAGAAGCAGTAAAATTACATTTGAATGAAAAAGTCAGTTTTCTAACTACTACTCAGTGTTTTCACTATTCATCAAAAATTGATGTTTTTCAGAAAATACCAAAAATTCAGACTAAGATATATTTGATATTTTTAATTCAAAAATGATTTCTATTTTAAAAAATTTAAAACATAGAAGTTGAATTAATTAATTTAATATTAATTCTCATTTTCAAAACAAAAAAATGTGTTTTTAAGAAATGATAACTGTCAAAAGATAGACACTTGTTTATGTCCAATTTCAAAGTGAAATTACTTCCAATGACCAAAATTGAATTAAATGGTAAAAATATAATCTAATTACACTTTAAAACCAATTAAAAAGATAATATAACTATATAAATAAATTATATTAAAAGGCAGTTTTGAATTAAAATACAGTATTTTTCACTATTCATTAAAAAATGAATTTTATCAAAAAAAATACCAAAAAATTACCGAATGTAAATTTTGATGTCTCGATTCTAAAGAAGAATTTTATTTTGTCAAATAGAACATATAAAAGTGACCAAAACTAGATTTAAAGAGGGTTCTCCATTAAAAGGTGGTTAATCAACCATTTTAAAGAATATTAGAGTATTTATGCTTAAAATTAGATTCATTCACATTTTAAGCCTCTAAATTTTATTGGATAAATGTAAAAACATTCAAAAAAAATTATAATAATATTATATTTAGTTCTACTCATTCCCTCCAATAAAATGACTAGGCATTAACTACCATTTAAAATAATATTATATTATTATTTTTCAGTAAGACTCAGCATTGTGCGCAGTATAAGATTTCAAAGAAACCCATTTTTGCGTATCGGGTATGCCATCAAAAATAGAATCCCCTTTAAAGTAAAATTAATATTTAATTCAAAAATATGAAAATGTATTATTATTTATTTACCTGTGATGTTACATCCATACCTCCTTTTGGAAATTTCATCCTCGCAATTTTATTCACTTATCAAATAAATGGGGGTATTTATCCCTCATCGAATTTTCAGATTCCCACATTTCCTCTTCAACCATATGGTTTTTGTATAAAACCTTTACTTAATTAATTACCTTATTCTGCAAGATGTTCTCTCTTCAGTCAATAATCTAGACTGGTTGTTCCTCATAAGAGAGATTCACTTCCATCTGAACTACCTCTGGGCTCAAAACAAGAGATGGATATGGCATATACTTTCTCAACATTGAAACATTAAAAATATTTTGTACCTAGGATAAACTTGGAGGTAAATCCACTCTGTATGAAACTAATCCATCTTTCTCCAGGATTTCATAAGGTTCAATAAACCACGGACTCAACTTTCCTTTCTTACCAAAACACATCACACTTTTCCATGGAGAAACTTTGAGAAAGACATGATCACCTACCTCAAAAGAAATATCCTTCCTATGGTTATCTACATAACATTTCTGCTTTCTTTGAGCTGTTCTCATGTGCTTCTGAATCAATTGAACCTTTTCTACCATCTCTTCTACCAATTCTGGTCCCATCAGCTTCCTTTCACCTACTTTACCCCAAAAAGATGGAGTTCGACACCGCTTCCTATATAATGCCTCAAATGGAGCCATCCGTATACTGGAATGAAAACTATTATTATAAGAAAATTCAATCAAAGAAAGATGTTGGTCCCAACTTTCCTGTTAATCCATTGAGCAAGCATGTAACATATCCTTGAAGGTCTGGATTGTTCATTCTAACTGCCCATCTGATTGAGGATGAAAAGTTGTACTAAAATTTAATTCTGTACCCAATGACTTCTAAAGGCCTTTCCCAAATTTAGAATTAAACCTGGGATCATGATCAGATATAATAGATAGGGGAACTTCATGCAACCTGACTATCTTTTTGACATACAATCGAGAAAGTTTATCTAGAGACAAAATATCTCGAATAAGAAGGAAATGAGCAAATTTAGTAACTGCTTCTCTTCTTTAACCTATTGAAAATTCAAAAACTTCATAATAAAATCATCAATATCTATTTTCATTCCATCCCACTAGTAAGACTCCTGAATATCTATGTACAACTTAGTACTGCCAGGATGAACTGAAAACAGAGAACTATGAGCTTCACATAACAATTCATTCTTTAAATGTGAATCAAAAGACACACATAATCTCTTCCCAAAACTCAAAACACAATCATTATTAATGTTAAAATCTATAAACATACCATTCTGAACCAACTCTACCTTTTTTTGCAACTCATTGTCTTCCTTCTGCGCTTGTTTAATTCTGTTTGATAGAGATGATTTCACTAACTATTGAAACAAAATAGAGTAATTTCCTGCACCAACAACTTCTATGCGAAATTTCATCAAATATTTAATAAAAGGTTATTGTTCCAAATGTAAAATGATTAATGTATCATTACTTTTTCGACTCAAAGCATCAGCCACTTTATTTTCCTTTCCTGGATGGTAATGAATTGTGCAATCATAATCCTTGATTAATTCCAAGCATCTCCTTTGTCTCATGTTCAATTCTTTCTGATTGAATATATACTTCAAACTTTTGTGATCAGTATATATTTCACACTTTACTACATACAAATGATTCCTATAAATTTTTAAATCAAAAACAACAAAAAATAATTCCAAATCATTCATAGGGTAATTTAACTCATGAGGTTTCAACTGACATGAAGCATAAGCAATTACCTAATCATTATACATAAGGACACAACCAATTCCCTTTCAAAGAAGCATCACTGTAGATAACAACCTCACCATTTCTAGAAGGCAGTGCCAAAATAGGATCATTCACCAATCTTCTTTTCAATTTCTAAAAATAATCATCACATTCTTTTGTCCAAATAAACTTAACACCTTTTCGAGTTAACAAAGTCAGTGGTCTAGATAACCGTTCAAAATTTTCAACAAACCTCCAGTAATAACATGCTAAACCAAGAAAACTACGAATCTCTATGATATTAGTAGGTCTTGGCCATTATTCAACAGACTTTGTTTTAGAAGGATCAACAGTTATTCCATTTTTTGATACAATTTGACCAAGGAAAGAAATTTGTTGTAACCAAAACTCACACTTTTTGAATTTCCCAAACATTTTTTTTTATTTTAAGGTTTTCAAGACAACCCTTAAATGACTTTCGTGTTCCTATTTACTTTTGGAATAAACCAAAATATCATCAATGAACACAACCACAAACTTATCCAATAACTTCATGGAGAATTCTATTCATAAGATCCATGAATACAGAAGGTGCATTGGTTAACCCAAAAGGCATCACTACAAATTCATAATGGCCATATCTAGTATGAAACACGGTCTTCTTAATGTCTTCTTCCATTAATTTTAACTGATGGTACCCCGACCTCAAGTCAATCATCGAAAAATACTGAGCTCCCTGGATCTGATCAAACAAATCATCTATATGAGTCAAAGGATACTTCTTCTTAATAGTGATGTTATTCAATGCTCTATAATCAATGCAAAGTCTCATTGAACCATCTTTCTTTTTAACAAACAAGATAGGATAACCCCATGGTGATGTGATAGGTCGAATGAAACCTTTATCTAATAAATCCTATAATTGCTTCTTTAACTCTAAAAGTTCAATTTGAGCCATTCGATAAGGGGGTTTTAAAATATTCTTAGTATCAGGAATTAATTCAACAGTAAATTCAACTTACCGATCAGGTATTGTACCGGGAAACTCATTAAAAAAATGTCAAGATACTCATTTACCATTGGCACATCAATAATCTAGACATTTTCATTGTTTTCAACAATATGTGCAAGGTAACATTCATTTCCTTATTTTACTATTTTCTGAGCTTCCTGATATGTTATCAAAAGTAAGGGTTCATTCTTGTACACAAACTAAAAATCTTTCTAAAAAGAAACCTCTTTAGCTCTGTAGTCAATCTTAGCATGATAAATGGAAATCCAATCCATACCCAAAATAACATCAAACTCTACTAGAGGAAAAATAGTGAGGTTTTCAGGTAGATTCTTTCCACACACAAGGACAAGAAGGTTTTTATAATTTCTTTTGGTCTCAACATTTATTCCTGGTGTTTTTACCATAAGTTTAGGATTCATATCTTAAGATGGAATTACCAATTTACTAGAAAACTTCTTAGAAATGAAAGAGTGTGTAGGCCCTGAATCAGACAACACATTGTCATAATTTGAACAAACAAATAGTGTACCAGATACTACTTCATTTGATGGCCCAATATCTACTGAAGTAGTTGCAAAGGATTTTACCACCCCTTTCTACTTATAGTCTGGCTACTTTCCCTCAGTTGAGTTCTTTTTTGGATAGTCATTTTCATAATGACCCATTTTATTGCACTTAAAATATTTTACTAACTGTAAATCAGGTTTTTTCTTATCATTAACCTGATCTTTTTTAGTGCAATTACAAGGCTTATGTCCCATTTTACCACATTAGTAACACTTACTAGAATTCAAAAGACATTCCCCAGCATGCTTTTTACCACAATTTTCACAAACTGTAAACTTAAGTTTCTTACCATCAGACTTTTTTGAAGAGTTCTTCCCTTTCATGTTCCACCTAGACCACTTATTCTATTGTTTGTCAAAGAAAACTTGATCATCGACAAACTCCATTTCCACATTCTCAGCACATCGAACAAGTTTTTCATAACTTTTGAACTCATAAAAAGCTAAATCCCTTTGATAATTTGGCTTTAATACTTAGTAAAAATACTTAATTTTACTATCAAGATCTCGTATGAAATTTGGAGCATACCATGCCAGTTGAGTGAATTTTTCTTCATAAGCAGCCACTGAGTCATCATTCTGCCTCAATTCTAGGAATTTGTTTTCCATACTAAGACAAACCACCTTAGGAAAATATTTCTCAATAAACATACCTTTGAATTCATCCCAATCAAGATCATAAATCTCCTCACTATCCCTGATATTTTTTAGCATCGACCACCACTAATCTACTTCACCTTGAAAATGGTAAACAATAAGACTAACCTTTTGATATTATGAACACCCCATGACATCAAAAATCTTCTCCAGTGCTTTAATCCACCTTTCAGCTAGAATAGGGTCAGATGATCTTGTGAATGATGGGGGATGTTACCTCATGAAATGCTCCACTACTAACATGTTCCTCTATGGTTGGTCTAGATAATCTCGTGTATGGATACCTCCACCATTTATAGCCTGAGTCAACTGTGCCATCACTGTAACAAATTGTTCAGTTCTGATTCTGACCATCTTAAGTTGCTAATTTGGAATGTTTTCTTCATCTAGATGTCATCCCATCATAGTTGTCATGTTTCCTCTACAGAAAACCATTCTGAAGACATAAATATCTTAGACGAAGCAATATGGTAATCTATAAATGTTATATCATTTCAATATTACCATAAATTAATTTATGGACATTAATTTAACTATATTCTAACTCCTAAAGTTTTCTAAACTAACCTCTAATACCAACTATAAGCACCCAACCTTAAAACATTACATAATCTTGAATTAAATGGATAATTCACATTGAGAATCTTATCAGGTTTATAGTTTTAGATAATTATGCCACAACTATTACATTACATCTCCAAAATTACAAAGTAGAAACTTCTACTCAGTTTCTATTTTCTTCATAAAATAAAAACTCCTTAAAAAATAGTCATGTCTAGTTCCATGTTTTAGACATCATGAATTTTCCTTGAACCCATCCTTGACCCTATTCATCTTTAAGTCCTGTGAAAAACATTTCAAAATATGGGATGAGCATAAAAAGTTAGTAAGGGTTATAAAATAAAGAAATAAAGCATTATTACATCAAAACATAAGCTTTTTAACATACCTCATGAAATCATAAGATTTAGGAATAACACATAGTAATCACATATCATAAAGATAACATGTGGCATCTATAACATACTTACGTTGTAGATTTCACTGCTATGTTGGGAGTTACATTTGGAATACCCATCACAGCATATTCCCTAAATCTCTTAGGAGAAACATTCATGTTTACCTCTGTCATGTAACCCAATTCATTAGAGATCTATCTCAGGATCGCCCACCCTAGGTTTATCATGGAACCACCCATATACATAAACAATTCCCAAGAACCATAACATATTCATAACACATAAAACAAACATAAAGGAAAGATAACATTTCCACATTTCAATCACAATATATCACTTAAATATATTGACATAACCAATCCATTATCAAAACCATTTTCAATACCAATATACATAAAAGAGTATATGTTATTTAATTTCCTTACAAAAACATTATGGCTTGTTAAGGAAGTCAAATATAAAATAATACTCACGGCAGCGGAAAAGGTCGTTGTCACCACTTACATTAAAAAGAAACATTCATTTTTGTCATTTATTAAAACGCATCTTAGTAAAAGATTCCTTTTGAATGAAATGAAAATTCAAAGGTTTTTATACACCATATAAAATAAAGTTGTGTATAAAACAAAATAAGCTTCAATGAAAGGAGATTGAGATGAAGTCCCTTACCTCATGTCTGACTTGAACCGTTTGTTCTTTAATATACCGAATGATAAACTAAAGTTAATTTTTACTTGATTAATAACCTTTTTCAAGTTTATTATTCTTTTTATATCACTTATTTACATGTTTTAAACATTATTTAATCATTTAAGTTAATAATTGTCATTTTGTCCATATTTGGTGCTTGAGTCAAAAATGAACTTCTTATACTTACAAGTTGTCCATGTGGTCAAAATTTCATTATATCCAGAATGATATTCATGATTTAGATATAATATATATCATATATATACATTATATATATGTATTTATAATAGTATATAACATTTTGAGGTAAGAAATGAAATGCATCATTCATGGAGATGGTAAGTTGTACGTACGCGTGAACACTAATTTCATTTATATTTTGTATTTTTAATGGAATGAAAAATTAATGATAAATCGGTATATTATAATTTCATTATAATATAATATATAATTTCATTAACTCCATTCTTTATATGTTCCAATTATGTCATGAATGGGTCATATCACTTTGAGGGGGTGGTAGTCCACACTTCCTCAAATGAAATTATCGCGTTTACCCATTATGGAAACCATAAAGTTATGTTATAAATGAAAAATACACAAGCATAGAGACAATTTAAATATAATATATATCACATATAAATATAGTTCCATCACAATATCCACCATAATATGTGTTAGGAGAATATTTAACAATCATCGTTTCGTGAGGCAGTAGTTCGTCGTCCACAGAAACAGTACGTTCTTTACCCATTAGATGGAGGTGTGTGTAAGGGTAGTTCGAATATATCTCATAAAAACAACCTAGTATATTGAGGATTATATTTTTGTTATAAAATAAAGAAATAAAAAGTGTTTAAGGGGTTGGAGAAGTAAAATAAAATAAAAAAACTTAAAAGAAGATGTTACCTTCAAATCAGGTAACACCCTTTGATTTGAACCAAAAGGATTTCTTGAAGTGCCTTCTGCCTAAGGTAAGGATTTTAGCTGGAAGATAGAGATATTGAGAGATTATTTAGGATGATTTTGGATGATCCAAGGGGCTTGAAAGATGTGAGTAATGGGTTAGAGGTGATGACTTTTTATAAGGGGGAGGAGGGGCGCTTTAGGAAAATTTGAAAATATTATTCTATTATATAATGATTTTCGGTTTCTAAAAGTCCAAAACTAATTAAGGTAGAATATAAGATGACTCATGTTAGAAATAAAATCATAAAATAATAATTGGATAGGTTTTGGATATTTGGTTAATTTTTATAATCTTATTTATTTAAATCCTTCTTTAATGAGGTAAACACTACATCATTATTGTGTCATAATTAATTTTATTTAGTTGATGTCTAAAAATTATAAAAAAATACCATGATATAGGAAAAAAATTTAGATTTAAAATTAATATTTATAGTCAAATATATCAATTATATAACCCCACATTAAAATTGTTTTACCAAAATAATACATGTTTATGATATTTTTATTTTTACATTAAATAAAAAGTTATTAATATCATTATCTTACCCAAGTGGCTTTCAAAGGCCAAAAGACTCACCCAAGGATTGTATTGGTCGACCATTACTCATACAATAAGGTTAGTACAAGTGTTAAAATAATTTTATATTATTATAATATTCTTTTTACCTTGAATTACCCAATTAACCTTTAACCGCAGTAAATAAAAGTCAAAAGTTACTATTCACCAAAAATTATTTTCATCTTATGGAACCACATTTTACTTACTAATAACAAACATGTATGTCTTATTTTTGAAATTCAATTCACAGAAGTGATAAAATTTTATTTAAATGAAAAATTCAGTTTTTTAACTACTACTCAGTGTTTTTTTCACTATTCATCAAAAATTAAAGTTTTTTAGAAAAATAACAAAAAATAAACCTAAGCTCTATTTTATATTAAGAATTCAAAAATGATGACTATTTTACCAAATTTAAAACATATAAGTTGGATTAATTAATTTAAAATTAACTCTCGTTGTCAAAACAAAAAAGCGTGTTTTTAAGAAATGATAACTATCAAAATATTGACACTTGTTTATGTCCAATTTCAAAGTGAAATTACTTCCAATGACCAAAATTGGATTAAATGTTAAAAATATAATATAATTAAACTTTAAAACCAATTAAAAAGATAATCTAACCATATAAATAAATTATATTAAAAGGAAGTTTTTAATTAAAATACAGTATTTTTTCACTATTCATTAAAAATAAATTTTATCAGAAAAATACCAAAAATTTACCCAAAGTAAATTTTGATGTCCCGATTCTAAAGAAGAATTTTATTTTGTAAAATAGAACATATAAAAGTGACCAAAACTATATTTAAAGAGGATTATCCATTAAAAGGTGTTTAATTGACCCTTTCAAAGAATATTAGAGTATTTATGCTTAAAATTAGATTCATTCACATTTTAAGCCTCTAACTTTTATTGGATAAATGTAAAAACATTAAACAAAATTTTATAATCATATTGTAGTTAGTTCTATTAATTCCTGCCAATACAAAGGCTAAACATTTACTACCATTTAAAATAATATTACATTATAATTTTTCAGTATGACTTAGCATTGTGTGCAACATAAGATTTCAAAGAGACCCGTTTTTGCGTATCAGGTACACCATAGAACATAGCATACCCTTTAAAGTAAAATTAATATTTTATTCAAAAATATGAAAATTTATTATTCTTTATTTACCTAGGATGTTACAAAATTTCATTCAATGTTCCTATAAAATTTTTAGGTTGTTATCCCTATTAAACTATTATAGTTTTTCTATGTGTATATTTGGAATTATAGACAATTAAATATATAAGATATCTGACGGGACCATGATTATTTTATATAATTCATGTTCAAAGTAGAAGAGTTCTCAGGGTGATGGTTGATTATTATTGGGATATCCAGCAACAAAATTCCATAACCATGGAATGAAATGGTAACCCACATGATGCAGGGGGTTGGATTGACATCATTGAGTGAATCTTTGAACTAGGGAGACCTTAGAGGTATAATAGGTAAAGCTGGATGCATTAATTTTTCTGGGGCCATCCAAGAGGTGGTGGGGTGTCATAAACTATGTTGGAATGTGTGAGATTATTACATGGGTTACCTTCAGGAATCTCTTCATTGTGGAGTTCTGCATGGATATGATGAAGTTGGATCATTCTCAAGAGTTTATGGAGCTACATATAGGACTAATGTTTGTGGCTTCATACTCTCCTCATTTTATTAAGGTTCTCCACCTTTCTCTTTATCTGTATGGGAATGAGGCAATTTTTTCCCAAAAAATAAATCTTGTATTTCAACCAAATTTGATATGTTAGGTTAGAAACATTGATCTGGTGATATATCTAGAGGTTCTTTTCAAGGAATTGGAGATTCAAAAGGTCTAGAGGTGGATAGAGCTATAGGTATCTATCGAATTACGGTCATGATCACATGTATTCTATCTTATGCCTTATTTGATATTGAAGATTCATACTCATTTATATCTTATCAAGATGTTAATAGACTTTAGTTAATGGTTAAGTTGTCTACTAATTTTCTATCTCTTGATACACACATGGGAATGATGGTGGATAGTCTCTAGATATGTTAAGAATATCTGGTAATGTTTGTTATATATATACACACACACACATTTGCAGGAAATAATAATTCGTAAGATGATTGTCTCTGATTTTATTATTGGAATGATCTAATTTAATAGTTAGAGGGATCACATCAACTGCAATAGGAGACATGTATCTTTTATTATGCAAAATGGAGATATGTTAGTTTTTATTGATGGTTAGAGTAGGTCTAATGGGTCTATTCCTCAATCAGCTCAGAGATATTACAATGCAAGTAGTGAGAATGCTTCTTATAGTAGATAAAGCTATATATCCCTCCACTTTTTATCTCATAGTGTAATTTTATTAGGATTTATTTTCATATGATTTATGAAGATTCCCTCCAAATATAGTTATTGAATTTGAAATTATACTTCTATCAGTGGAATAACTAATATCTATTCATCCATATCTTATGGTGTTGGCTGATTTGAAGTAACATAAGTTAAAACTAAATGATTTTATGGTGAATGGTTTAATTATACCTAGCACATCATCCTAGGGTGATCTGATGTTGTTAGAAAAGAAGCAATATAGTAGTCTTTTTTTATGTGTGGGATATAGGAATTCGAACTATGTGACCATGAAAAATAGATACCTATTGTCGAGGATCGATGAATTGTCAGATTATTTTTGGAATTCCTTTTTCTTCTCCATGATTTACCTATGATCATGCCAACACTGTATTTGGGTCAGAGAAGTGGATACTCCTAATACATCATTCCAGAGTAAATATATACTCTATTAGTATCTTTTCATGCCTTCTGGGTTGAAAAATTCTATAACGGTGTTCATAGCTCTCATGAATTGAATGTTTCAACCATATATCAGCTCCTTCATTGTGGTGTTTATTTATGGAATTCTCATATACTCATGGGACTTAGAGATACATTCTAGACACCTAGAGATTGTGTTGAGTACACTTCAAGGACATTAAATCTATTCCAATCTCATGAAATCCCACATCTAGATATATGAGGTACATTTTCTTGGTTATGTGATCTCTAAGGTGGGAATTTATATATACATGAAGAAGGTAGAGTCTATGATGCCTTGGGAACGCCCTAGAAATGTGTTTGAAATCATTATTTTTTATGTGTTTATGGGATACTACTAATGAATCAAACAAGAAAATTCCCAATTGGTAGCACTTATGATAATAAATAACAATAAGGGGTAGAAGTTTTATTGAACTAAATAGTGATAATAATCCCTCTTGGAGATGAAGATAAAATTTAAGACAACTCCAAATTTAACATTTTTAGACCCCGGGGTTGGTTATGAAGTTTACTACATTTTCTTGGGTGTTTTTTAAGAGATGATAAGATGTTTAGGTATTATTTATTAGATTATGTAAATCTTCATCTATGACCCAATGAGTGTAACTACCCTACACTTGACATGGAGTTGTCGGATTTGGTCTATGAATGTAAGTACCATTATAGGACAAAAAGAGATTGCATTATATATTATGACAATGGGGCATGAATCTATGATAGAGGCATTGGGTACGATATCTAAAAACATTTTAATTTTAGATTGTATATTATTTAGTGAAAGGTAAATTTTTTATAGATACTCTTAGTAGGAAAACATAGGATCTTGGAGAAAGGCCTTCAGAGGAGGAATGGTGGTTGATGAGATTGTTTGTTAAATGGTTGGTGGATGCATATAAGGAATTTTTTTCCACTATAAAACGCGTTAAAAGAGTCAAAAAAATGGAACCATACATTATCTAAGAGTGTACCTTGTTTTTCAGGCTTCAATTTGACTGGTCATAGATCCTAAACAGAGTTACGGATCAAAAGTTATGGCCATTTGAAGTTAGGTTGTAAAAATGGTTCTTGGAGCCCATTCACAGAGCCCATTCATGGATCTCTAGTTTGTGAATCTCCCACTGTGACCATGAAGGCAGTTTAATGACTCCTTCATTATTTGATGATCCCCACGACCGCCACGAAGGTAGTTGATGAATGCATCTGTGAGTCCGATGAGCCTCACGGCTGCCACGAAGGCTGTTTACGAACGCATCCATGAGTATAACAAACCTTTCATCCTTCATGACACCCTTTTTCTTTGTGGTTCACTCCCAAGAATAACAATATCCCCATGCCTATAAATACCCCCCACATTCCTTCATTCAAAAATGGGGATGCCTTCATCTTACACACTCATTCTCTCAATTTATAGAGCTCATGTGCACCATGAAGACCCTCTTCTGCGAAGCCCCTAGGCTTCACGAAGCCTCCTACCTTCTATTCTTAAGAGACTCCACCATAAGTGGAGATGCCTTTCACAAAGTCATATTCCCTTCATTATGGAAGAATTCCATATGAGGCACTTGAGTCTTCAAGAATCATTAAGCCTCTATGAATCACTCCCTCTCCAAATCAAGACTTCACTTCGAGGCAAGGGAAACATGTTTCGTGAATCTCCCTTTACAAGACTCTAATCTCTATGAAGCTCCTTCATGAAGCCATGTCCTTCAAAAAAACTCTACCTTCATGTCCACTATTCCATACTGTGGGGGTTTCACTACAGCACCCCCACTCAGGATCACTGTCAAGTGGTGGTCCCAGCCCTCTAGGCTGGGTCGATCACATTTTATATTATGCCCCTATAGAGTCCCAACTTCTATTCTAGGAAAAACATGATTCAATATACTCCTCCACACCCCATGAAACACCTTGATTCAACCTACTCCTCTTGGTCCCTTTCCCATGTCTTGAGTTTATATCCTCATCTTTGATTCCCTGAGTACATTGAGTCAAGAAATTTCTCAAGTAACTCCTCAATCCTCATCTCTTGATTCCTATTCCAGGCTGATCCAGAAAGGTCTACTCTTGCATAAGTCCCAAAACCTTCCATTTCTAGGCATCGTTTACCCAATAGTCCTCACTACATGACTTTAAACTGTAGCACACCCTATATGAAAAACATAGGATGCCTCTCGTTCCGAACAAGAGGTGCCTTATGCATCAAGAATAATATACCAACCATCCTCACTATATGAATTTAAACTATACCATACCCTATCAGTCAAGAATATGATTCCTTATACATCAAGCACAAGATTCCTCATCATGAGACGAATAGAAAACCTCCATTATGGTCCTCCTTCTGAGGTGTAATCCCCAAACCATATTCCTTAGACCAATCATCATGTCAAGATTCCCTCATGACCTGACATGAGAAATAAATCACAGGCAGCATCCATGCATAAACCTCATCTACCATTTCTACTCCATAGAGGCACCCTAGAAGCTTCCATGCATAATCCTCATCCACCATTGTTTCTCCATAGTGGCACCCAGGAATCTTCCATGCGTAAGCCCCACACTATCTCTCATGTGCGCACCTTTCGTGATACTTCCTTTAGGTCTAATACTTCCTCTTTTTTCTCACACTGATCATGAATCACATGGACTTAGAGGCTAGTAGTGATCATGACTTCATGCCCTCTCGAACTATGTGGGTTTTGATCCCTTTCTTCTAAGTAGGGTACGTAGGATGCCTCCATGAGGTTTGATCCCAACCAAAGGTAAACTTAAGTGTCCCCTCCTAGGGGTGAACCTCCATGATCCACTTTTATTGGTGTCCATATCAGCCTTCATATGGGAATCCCTCTTGGATTAAACCCCAGCTTCCACCTTCACTTGGGCCTCTAACAATGCATAACCCTTGGACCACCGAATTATGTGGGTTTTGATCCATGTATTCTAAACAGGGTATGTAGGAAGCCTCCCTAAGGTTTAATCCTGACCATGTTAAACCTTGGTGCCTCCCTCTTAGGGACACACCACTTCATAGTGTGACATATTCCCTATATGGAACATAACACCTAGATCCACCTCCATAGGGTGTCCTGGTCCATTTTCCATCATCACTCATCTACCCCGATTTTCCCTAGGCCGCCACATCTCGATAGGATCTTGAAACTCATACACCTCCATTCACTTAGTCCTCCAACTAATTTTAATCCCAAACACCCCCAAAAACTAAATAGAATTTGATTCCTAACCAACTGGGAAATGTATGAAACCTCCCTCAGCTTAAAACCCAACACTGTCATCTTCACTTTGATTCTATCTCACTCATTCTATCCACTTCATCTAACCCTCCATCATCTATCCTTATTTTTACATGAGCCATCACATCCTGGTGGGATCATACCATTCATTCAGTCAACTCCCATGTGTAATCCCCAACCATTTAATCTATAACCTCACTCTTATCATGGTGGGGTCGCATCATCCACATGGGATGCTTCATCCCATAAGCCCTATTCATCCCATTGTGGCTTCCTATGGTGCCCAGGCAGCTAACCATTTGTAATCCCTACACAATCCATATTCATTCAACCAACAGTGCCCCTCTTTCAATGGGAATCTATCCATGTGTAATCCCCACACCATTCCATCTCAAACTATGAGGGTTTTGATCCCTACCTTCTACACAGGGTATGTAGGAAGCCTCCCCGAGGTTCAATCCTAGCCAATGGTGATCCTTGGTGTCCCCCTCATTGGGGTACACCCATATTGATCCACCCTCAATGGTGTCCAGATCAGCCTTCACGGTGTGAAACCTTCCCTTTATGGGACACACCACTCACGGGTCCACCTTCATAGGGTGTTCTGATCCATCCATTTGATAAATCTTCCATGTGTTCTCTCCTAGGGATGTGCCTATATGATCCACCTTCATAAGTGTCCTGATCATCCCATTCTATCTCTATAATATGTTAAACACATGACCCTTTGTCTCTACAAGACATTAAACTCATTAAATACCCCATGTTAAACATGGGATTCTTGAGGAAAACTTTGTAAGACATGCCACTGGCATAAGATACCCCATGAATGATGTGGGATGCCTTGGATTTTGTGCCTTTGAGAATCCCTCCTATAAAAAATAATGCAGTTAACCAATGTTCATGCATCCAGATATGCCCTGACATGCCTGATGTTACCATATACTCCAACTAAAGGTTTCTTCCCTTTCAAAACCACTTTTAATGTCCAGAAAAAAGTAGTGTAATTAATCGGAATCTATAAAGATATGTCGCTGGGAATGAGTTTCACAAACAATGAATCAAATCTTTGAGGGAGACCCAGACTAGGAGATGAATGTAGAGGAAGAATACATGGAAGGGTGAATCGACATCCCATCATCCTATTTCAATCAAGGAGAATTCATTGCAGAATAAGTGATGAATACCACCCACCTTTGGAAAGTAGGAACACAGGACCACAAGCACATGTCACCACGACGATGTGAATAGAGGCCTCAGAAAGCATCAGATTCGAGAGTATAGTGTGATGGAATGTTCTACCATGGTTATCATGTAGATATTGGTGAACTAGTTAAATACTATAAAGTATTTTTATAATGAATGATTAGTAATATGGGAATAGTTGGAGGGAAGTAACCCAGTTCCAAGATGGGAAATTTATAGTGTTGATGTGATCTTTGTTCATAAGAGATTAGTGGTTTTTAATTCCATGAGGGAAGAGTTGATGAGGGAATCCCATGCATCTTAGTGGGTATTTCATCCAGGTTCTATGAATATGTATTGGGATATCATGTGATACTTATGGTGGTTGGGAATGAAGAGTGATATTGTGGGATTATTCTATTATTACATGTACTATCAAAGGATTAAAGTGGATTACTAATGATAATGAGGGTTAAAACAATAAATTTATTTGCCTATATGGAAGTAAGATGAGGTAATGATCAAATTTGTGATGATATTTTCTAGGACCCTGAGAAGTTGAGATATTGTTTGGGTTATAGTTAATCGGATAATAAAATTATCACATTTATTTCTGATTTAAGAGACATAAACTATAGATGAGTAGAGTATTCTTAATAGCTAAAATAATTTTCAACTACATGGATAAACTTCCAGTATCATATCAGAAAGAGACACATGTTTTATGTCGTAGTTATGGTATGTCTTAGATAAGTCTTTGGGGACTCAACTGAAGTTGAGTATGATGCATTATTTTTTGACTGATGGATAGTTAGAGAGGTTGATACAGATCTTGGAGGATATACTTTAGAAATGAATCCTAAATTATGATATAGCATGGGATGATCATATAGACATAGTGAAGTTCCCATAAAATAATAGTTTTCAAGAATAAATTTAGAAGGAACCTTTTGAGGATCTTTATGATTATTCATGTTTCCCACTATAGTGTTGGCACAAGGTGGGTGGGGCATCTATTATTGGGTTGATCATGGTATAATAGAATTTCAAGAGGGTATAGTTGATAAGGAAGTGGATGATTCCCACTCAGAGTATAAAAAATTGTATCCTGAATGAAGGAGATAAAATTTTGTGTTCTTTGTAGGAGATCATGTTTTCTTGTGGGTTTCATTTCTATTGGGGAATCATAGTTTATAGAGACAAGGGAGACTAAACCATGGTTGGTGAGACACTTTTAGATTACTGAGCATATGAAAGTAGTTTCTTACTGACTAGACCTGCCTCTATAATATAATGGTATCCATAATGTGTTCCATAATTCTATGATTCATTAGTATGGGCCTAATCCTATACAGGCCATTGATAATGATGACTTAGTGTTGAAACCAAATGTGTCAAATATGGAGGAATCGGTACATATTGTAGACTAGAGTGAGAAGGTGTTGAGTGGAAATATAATTCAACTAGTCCATGTTATGTGGAAGAATTGATTAATCCAAGGGGTTATTTAAGAGGGATAATATTATTTATGATCTCATTATCCTTATTTTTTTAATAAGTAACTCTTCAAATACCCATCTAGGATGATAATTCTATAGAGGGAGAGATTATAATTAGCCAAACTTTTTAGGTACCTTACGCCTTATATACAACCATTCGTTATGTTTTCTTGAGTTATGCTTTCCTTGGGTGAAATCTCGTGTATATCTTAATTGGTTTTAGAGGATTTTAGAGGCCTTTATATTGGTGCACATTTTGAGAATGGTTGGGTAAAACCATGTGGTTCTCCCCAAGAAACCATGCAGCTTGATGGAGAGGTATAGTGAATGGTACATGTTTAGAGCTAACCATGAAACATTCCCTAAGAAACCATGTGAATATGTATAGAGGAAAAAATAACATTTAGTTTATATTTAACCCAACTATGAGATCAAACCATGTGGTTTTCCTAAGGTTTCAGTAATCCTCACACGGTTTGCTCATGTTTTAGTAAACCCTAAGACCAAATTGTGTGCAGGGTTTTAATTATTCTAAAAATTGAATTTTATACCTAAAACATCTTTGAAGCTTCTTAATATTCTTCCCAATAATATGGATATCTAATTTGGGGTCTTTAGTGGGGGTTTCTGGTGATTACCCTCCCTTTATAATCCAATTCTTGTTGATCTAGAGGCTTTGTTCCATTATAATTCCAAGTATATGGAAATTTCTCTCCACCCTTCTTGATATTACTAGATATAACCTATTTATCATGGAATTAATCATAGATTTGGGATTTTATATCTAGATTTAGAGATTCCTATAAAATCATATAGATAATTCTTGGACCATTAAAGGATCATAGAACAGATCGATTGAGAATCGTGTTCTCTCTGTCTTGATCAAATCAAGTTATACTATTGACGAAAGATCTCATTGGTAAAGCATAATTGAAATCAATAACTTATCATGTCATTCATATTGAATATTATTTTATAATACCTTTTGTGATGAATTTTTATTGTTTTAAGGAATCCATAGTAGATATAAATGATTTAGGCAATGACTCTTAGTGGATATTTCCATTTGGAATCAACATGATTGGGTAGAAAGTTATTTACCATGGATAACCCTTGTGTATAGTTGTTTCATTGATATTGAATTTATTTGTGTGTGTTTGTGTGTCCTGTGGGACTCATGTTTGACATTGATCACATTTGTGTTCATGTGTATCCCTTGAGACACATGATTGACATTGATTTCATGTGTTTGTGTTTTATGGATTATGTGATTCATGCTTGATATTCTATGTTTTTTCCAATATATACTATGTCATGTTGTGTGTGAATATACAGAATGTGATGTTTTTTCTTCATGTAGAAAGTGACATGTGGATATTCATGTCTCGGTTGGGCCCTAGAGGGTGAGAATGTGTGGCATGAGATGGTGATGATGATGTTCCAATACACAATGATATATTTTGATGGCATTGATGCCTGACCCATGGAAGTGTTGTGATACTATGACCTTATAGCCTAACCCAATGATTAGATATGGTGATATGTACTTATGGAATTACATGTGACTAATATGGTACATGATGACCTTGTGACATGGACCACGTCCCTTTATCCATGTGGTTGCTCAGGGATATATGGAAGTCCTATGAATGACCATGATCATGAATTTTGGTATGAATTTTCTTCCATCATGGAGTTGATGTAGGTATGACCATGGTTCATGGAACCTTTTATAGAGCATCACCACTTGGTAAATGATTGATGGTTATCTTCTTAGGACTTTACTCTTTATCAATAATACACCTATTATGCATGTGAACATATGTTGTGGATACATTAGTGGTTTCTTACTCATTTTACAATCACACCTTTCATGGGTGTCTCAATGTGAGTATAGACTTCATGGTCGAGGATCCAAAAAAGGGAAATGGTCTAGTGTCAAGGAGCTAAGAAGATGGAGCCTGGTGTTCATAAGTGGTACTGGGAAAAACTCTAGAGTGATGTCATGGTGTCTTATTTATTTTTCATATTTCTTTCTTATACTTAGGTTTTACCTACCACATTAGTGGTCGTTGGATTAGTGCTTATATTTTTTTGTGATACCTAACATGACATCTGTTATCGAACAAATTTCTATTTAATTTTGAATTTCATTTTGGGATATTTTATCTTTTTTATTTTTATTATTATGGTGTATATCTATTGATATAAAGAGTATAGTCTCCCCATTGTACCATTCAAACCCTTTTTTCTTTTCAGAAACCTCTTATGTACAAGGATGCATGCATGAGGTCATATAGTTGTTCTACCCACACTGGGTGATTCATGCCAGATCATTACACAAACCTATGAACATGAAGTTTTTTATAATGAAAAATGGGGTATAGAAGTAGGCTCAATTGGAATCCAATCATTGATTCTACATGAAATTTCATCTTCATGGTAACTATATGAATTCTTATATTACTTCCAAGGGGTGTCACTACCACATGAAAAAATAAAATCCAAAGGTTGATTTCTCTTCAACTAATGGAATGTCATATTTACAAAATTTGGATGGTCATATTTTTGGTTTTTATCATCTGATTTTTCCATCTAAATAAGTATTATTTTAAATATATATTTAGGTAAATTTAATTCGATGGTTTCTACTCATGGAAATCCCTAGCGTTGAGACTACTCACTGTCTTCACCCCCTAACACCCTATCTCTAAACACACCTCCCAACCCTTTATCTGCAACATTGGTGAAATGTGCTTCAGGAGTAGTCAGCCTAACTCCTTACACTATTTCATTTTAAAAGGTTGTCTAAGGTATGTATCTGGAATTTATGATTTGAATAAATCATCATGTTATAGGTATCTTGGTGTGTGGTGATCTTGTATAATTTTCTTAGAATAGGGAGGGCCAACTTATCATTGTAATGGGTTTAGAAGAATAAATGATAAGGGGTTCCCTATAAAGTTTTTCTTTATTATAGTCCTCAACTTAGGTTGTGTGGTAACTATTTATATATTCTATTAGTGATTTGGAATGAAATAAGTTCTCAATGGATATTGGGTCTGGGAAAAAATAGAGAACCAATCAAATGGTATAAGAGGAAGCATCTGAGGAAATAAGAGGATTTTTCTATTTGATGAACCATCATCTCACATTAACAGTAGTAAGATTATAAAAAAAGTATTTCTACCAACTCTTACCCATTATGTGTCCTTGAATATCAAGAATAAATGTTTCATATTGGTATAAGAATATGGAAATGTCAAATCAAGGAAAGGAGAGAACAACTGATGACAATTAAATTTAATAAATCTAAAGAATTTTTACCTCATAGGGTTTATTCTGAATGAAATATTCTTGTAATAAGAAATAATTTTGATATATTGGTTTAATATCTAATCTCTAGGGGATAACTAAGAAAAAATAAGTAATTGCAGGAGATTTGGTTCTGGTTTTACTTTTTTATTTTTTGTTTTTTAATGTGGCCATTATGTAGTGGTTTCCTATTAGTGCTAGGTGAATTTTCATATTTTTATAGTTATGTTCCTTTGGTGTTTTGATAATTTGATATCAGATATGAGTAGTTTAATAGATTCCACTTAAACATTGATTTTATTTATTAAAAAATAAAAAATATAGTAGGATAATACTACATAACACTCAAAATAAGAAGTCTAAGTTTAATGGTTCTGCCACAAATTGTCTTTGGAATCAATTTTTTATAAATAAAAATAATAAACATATCTAAAGAATCTATAGGGATTAATAATCAGAATAATTTTATTGTTGTTAATTTTAAAAGATTTCATATTTATGTTTTTAAAAAATAACCAAACATATTTTAATGTAAATGAAAAAATTTCTAATGAGTAGTTATGGATTATATGTATAGATATTTGAGGTATAAAGGAAACCCATTCTAGTAGTGTTTACCATTACTTTATAATGTTTAATAATAAAATTAGTTTTTATTTTTAATTATTTCAATTGAAAAAAATGAAATCTTGTTGTTATTCAAGGTATTAAAAAATAAAGTGTGTATTTAATATAGAAATAGTTTTAAGATACTTTGAAAAAATTATAACTATAAATAATTAATAAAAAATAGTATTGATCATCTATGAGATTTCATAATTATTTCAAAACATACTCCTCATGGTACACTAAAATTTATTTATTTGTATGAAAATAGAAATCGTATAATTTTATACATTTTTCATTCAATTATGGGTTATTATTTTCATCCTATATCATTTTATGGTTATTCTATAAATACCTTTTATTTGATAATTCCCTTCATTCCATCTAAGCAAGGTTTAAATACACTATATAATCTAAGAACTATTAAATGTACTTACCATTAGTTTTTTTTGGATTTTTTTATTCTTATCTAATATAAAGAAATTTTTTTTACTTAGAGATGGTTCTAAAACATATAAATGGATTTTGTTACACATTTCAATGAAATATAGTCATTATTTTTATAGACCACCTAAACACATGATGTAACTCACTCAAAATATTCTATTTTTGGGTAATGGTATATTAATTAAGGAGTTAGTGGGAGGGAAACTAATTAAATTTAAATTAATCTATTAATTAAGAATAATTCATTATATGGAAATTAATTTTATTAAATAATATTTTTTAGAAATAAAATAAACTCAAATATAAAAAGTATCTCAAAGGTATAGTATGTGTTTTCTAGATCTTGAGAAATATGTATTTCTTATAAATAATGATAATAAAATTGTTTTTTTGAAATAAAAACTTATAACATATCATGGGGTTATTGATAATTCAAATTATGTGAAATGTTTATAGGCTATAAAATATAAAAAGGACTCTGTGAATACAAATCATGTTTAAAACAATGTTGATCCACCTAAAGGGGAAGGACCCATGTAGTGTATGTAGGTTTTCTGAAGAAAAAAAAGAATGAGATTGATGGTATAGTGTACACTTATAAGGATCTCTTGGTGGTGAAATATTATAAATATAATTGTAGTATTTTAAATGGAGATTTTTTTCAATAACCACTATAAAGTAAATTAGACTTTTTCTTTCTATAACAATATATTATGATAATAAGATATACAAAATATATATATAATTTATATTCATAATGAAATTTTATTCATGTATGTTCATATTCCATTACTTGAATGTGTTAATGATACAAATAGAGATTTTAAGGTATATAAATTTCAATGATCTATTTATGTAATAATGAAAATTTCTACGATTCAGGGTATTTGTTTTAATGATGAAATCCAATATTTTAGTTTCATCAATAGAAATTATTATGTTATATATAATTTTTTTTAGTTGGAGAACCATTATTTTTCTATTGTTGTATGTGGATAACATAATACTCATATAAAATGATATTCCCATATTAAATTATATAATAGAATGGTTAGGAAAATATATCCTGATGAAAAACATGGGTGAACTAAAAAACATGATAAGTATGATGATCTCTAGATATTTATCATATAGGTATCTAATTTTGAGTTGAAAAATGTATATTGGTAATGATTATATGATATTTATCATGTGTATCTTTAGCATATGGTCCATACCAAGTTTATACTACGTATGTCATTAAAATTTTTTGACATTACCTGGCCTACTAAAACCCCACCAGGATCAGTGGTAAGATGAGTGTGCCACTCCAAGCCTTCCTATAATAGGATAGGGTCTAGACACTGGTGCCAATAATCCATAACATACATTGGACGCATTATCATATAATAACCTATAACATAAATGCATAATTGATATGCAATATATGACAATAACACAAACAAATAAATATATAGATATGTAACTATATAAAATGTAATCATGATACGTCAAGGAAAAGTAATATTCTTTATATTCCGCAGTGAGAGAGGTAAATACATATGTAGTTGACAATGACAACTAAGTACAACAAGCTCTAGGTATGGGATGAAACCTTCACTCTATAGGGTGTTTAATAACTAATTCCATATGTAATTGTCTCAACCATGAATCATCATCAGCTATTGAGTAATATCTCCACTAACTCTATAAACTCCAAACCAACCAATGTCATCTTATAATTATGCAACATTTTTACAGGTACAATATGTGAGGGAAAAAATCTCTGAATTTTTGTTTGTGGACACACATGATTGAATTTATGTAAAATGAAATGTAAATAAATAAAAATAATTTATCTCAATCCCAATATTAGGCATGAACATAAGGTGTCACTAAGAAACCATATGTGACCTACTATCAAAAAAACCATAGGAGAGGGAATATACCAAATCATACAAGATTATCTCAACTAATAATATCACAAAAAATCCAATGAAACAATGGTTTTTGTGTGACTTGCAATACCTAAAGTCAATAGTTAAATAGTAAGAAGTAACACAAATACATCTAAAAAGGATCAAAGGCCTTTATTATCATAAATGAATCCACATGAATATAATTTATATATTTTGGTACTCATGGTTTTGTAGTCATCCATATTTCACATCTATCCTCTCTAAAAATATTACATGTTGTAGCACCTTTTCGAGGTGGGGTATGTGTGTATTGATAGAAGGAGTACCTAAATCCCTTAGTGGATCACTCCATAATATATGGGGGATTCAAATCCACTGATTTATGATCATTACCTAATATATAAAAGTATACTGGCTCCATTAATGGAGGAACCTATCCCAAAAAAC
The DNA here is from genome assembly GCA_963277665.1 of Viscum album. Classification (NCBI taxonomy): domain Eukaryota; kingdom Viridiplantae; phylum Streptophyta; class Magnoliopsida; order Santalales; family Viscaceae; genus Viscum; species Viscum album. Next base: position 1,241,015,814 of record OY728166.1, on the reverse strand, counting down.
GAGGGAGTATGTGAACTCCATCATCATTTTGGGGATTATGCCCTATCTTGTATATGTCACTTAGGGAGATACAAAAACCTTATACATAGAGGATCATTCCCTGATACAAGGGGTATTAAAACTCCATATATACTCCAAACATCTCACCCACCACTTATCCTATCTCTAACCAATTTAAGATCCTCAAACAGCCCAAACTGTAATGGGATAGGATTCTAATGACAGAGGGAATCATATTTTTGTACTCTAAAAGAGATTATGAATAGAATATACTACTCAAACATTAAAAACTATCATCAAATAATTAAATCACATGGAATAATATAATTATATAATGTATTATGTTTCTAGTAGGGTGCATGGAATGTAGTGATCTCAGGAAAGGATGGTCATGTACTCCTTCTCATTAATCCATGTGAAGTAGACATACATGGAATTCCCATAATGGGTACATGGAATTTATGGATAAGTGGTAAAAAAAATATAACCCTATATTCCTAGATATAACTCTATTTATTTATTATATAGGATTCAAGAAATGTCTAGAGATGTACATGATGTGTGGAACTCGATGTGTAGTGTTGTGCTTCTATCTAGTTGACCCACATGACATGTACATTAGTCTATATGGAGTGTGGTAATCTCCACCCAATTGAAGGGTGAATCACTAATACTTGGTTTCATTTCATATTAATGTGAATGGTATGATTTTAAAGTTCATTTTGTGAAAAATTATGTACACTAACATACACGATGTGTATATTAGCACACATGGGGTGTGAGGCCAGATGACCACTCAACATGTATATTTGATACACATATATTACTCATAGGATGTAGAACAATACATGTGACCCTATTGCACAAAGAATGTGACATTTATAAAACATGGGAACCCTATACACCATAGAATCCTTCATACACATCTTGTGTTACTAAGACTATATGCCTTGTAGTTTGGAAATTGACACAAGACCATGTTCTTCCTCTTCACAAATATAATTGATACCACAGTTACTTACATTGCTTCCACAGATAATTACATGGACTGGCCAATTTTTTCAGACTTGTTTCGACTATTGATCATATCCAAAGTCCCCAAAAACACATTCACACATCACCTGAATTTTAATTTTTCCATTCATCATCAAATGAACTATTCCACTATTTGGTTATCAAAATTGAAATTGTTGCACCCATTGGACACATAAATTTTTACTATCCTTCTAATTATATCCTTTCATCCCACCTTTATATTTTCTTAGTCTCTGTATCTCCTACTATCCCTTAAAACCCCAAAACATGAACTATACTTTCATTATCTACCACTAGTGAGAGAGATAATTGAGTAGATGATGGTGATGAATGATGAATGGAAGTATAATATTTTTTATGGTGATGGTTTAAGGAATACCCAAACAACAAAGGTTGGTATCACATTTGAGTTCATTGAATAATATAATCATTAGACAAGAAAACATTAACTATACACATCAGAATAGTTTCTAAATGGTTTATAAATATTTGATTTATGTTTTCGGTCACAAATAAATTATTCATAAGTGAATTATTTAATCAATGTTAAATAATTAAATAGATATTATTCACTATTAAAAACCACTAGTATAGAAATAATTAGATTTAAATTCTTGACAAAAAAATCAATATTCATATAGACTCCATTCCAACTTATATTCCATGCTATGCAAGAAATACATGATATATAAACTATAATTATCGAAAGAGAATCATATTAATTTTAACACCCCATGATTTTATGGTATTCCTATTTTAAAATTTAATATCTTTGATAGTTTATGGTTCTTGAAACACTGAGTTTAAAACTGTAATATACTATTAAGTATAAGCATTGGAATAGTGATGTAACCATTAGGAATAATAATATGACCAGTCGAATAGTAACTTAACCTATGAAAGTATAAATAAAATTTGGGTATCTTATAATTGAAAATATTATATATTTATATCTTCATATAAGTAATTAACTATTTTAAAATTTATAAATTAAGTGTTGGTATTTTTGTAAAGCGTGAATGTTTATTTACAATTTTATAATTAATATAATGTTTTAAAAGAAAAATTATTTTTATAAAATATATTAATTGACTAATATTTTTTATTATGATTATAAGATAATTTTATAATACCTTAATTAATTTTTCAAATTGATATAAAATCATTTAAAATTTTAAAATCTGTATTTTTTAAATAAATTATTATTTTAATTAAAAATTAAATTTATTATATTTAAAAAATTATTTTTATAAAATGGAGTTCATTTTTGAATTCTACACATAAAAAATGGTTAGGATGATTTTTTTGGGATTATTCCTGATTTGACACTCTTGGGGGATATTCTTAGGATAATTCACAATTTCTTTACAAACCATTATGAAGGATTTAAAATTAAATATGTCCCAAAAGAAACAATGTTTAAGATTATGATATTAGCTATGCCTAATATTTCCAATTTCTATTAAGTGTTACTAGTTCAAAATTATGTAATATGATTAATAATCCAAATTAGTGTATGCAATTGTTTAGAAATGGAACCTAATGGGAGGAATGGAAACTGTATCAATACATGTATTCCATGTATGGATTTCCCTTTTGTGAAATATAATTATTTCTTAGCAGGAGATGCAACTGGATCTGAGCAACATATAACTATACTAGGATATTTGACTCAAGTTATGAACAATAACCTTACCCGTATGGATTATCCTGATCCAAAACATGGAGGAACAATGTTAGACTACTTCATGAGAGAAAAAACATCCATCATTCAATGGGAATATAAATCTATTTGTATTTGAGAAATGGATAAGTTACTTAGAGAAGATATTTCTTGCTTTGGGAAGTAATGAAAGGGGGAAGGTTATCATGGAAGTTTATCGTCTATCGGGATATGTAGATCAATGGTGGTCATTAATTCAAAACACAAATGAGGAGGAAGAAATTGAAAATACATAATGGAAGGAATTTAAGTAAATTTTCTTAGAAAAATATTTCCCTTATGAATAGTGATCGGATATCGAGAGGCAATTCTTGAATCTAAGATAGAAAGAGGATGAAAAAAATTTCAAGTATTAATACTACTTTACAAGGTTAGAAAGTCATGTTGGGGATTACATAAATAATCCAAGGAGCAAGATTGATTGATTCTTTGATGGTTTAAAACCATTACTCTAAACGGTACTGGTCTCCCAAAAATTCTCATCATACGAAGATATAGTATCATGTACTATCAATAAAAATAAATAATTCTCTAAGTCTTAGTAATTTAAGGTAAAATAATAGAATAAGAGGGTGGAATATTAAGGAATGGATAGAGAGAATAATAAAAAAAATAATTTTACAACATGTGATACTTGTCAAAGGAAAAGACCTAGTGCCTACTTAAAAGGAAAAGGCATTTTCTTCAATTGTGGTGAGAAAGTACATCATGTTCATGATTTAAATGGAAATAAAGAAGATAACAATGTTCAATGTTTCACATATAGAGAGGTGGGGCATTATGTAGATGATTGTCCAAAGCATCAAAGAAACTTTCCTCAGAAGAGGCCATGGGATCAAGGATAAGCTTATGCAATCACAATAGCAAAAGTTGAGGTGCCTAATGATGTGGTGGTATGTACTTTAATTATCTCCTCAAATTTAGCTAAATATTTATTTTATTCTATATAATTGCATTCCTTTATATCTTCCCATAATTATTTAAAAATTAGATATTTACAATTCACCTTAACAAGGGAGTTGTCAGTAAAGAATACTAATGGAAACCTTATTTCAATAAAGATGTGTCAAGCAGTTCTTATTATGATACATAAAAATTCTATAATTACTAATTTTTTCATCATATATATGGTTTATTTTGATATAATCCTTGGTATGGACTATATTTTGAAATATAATGCAAAAATTTATTACAAAGAGGAGGAAATTATGATTCATGATGAAGGTATGGAATTTCTCATCTTTAGAGGGTAGAATTCATCATCTTAGTCATATCTAGATCCACCTCCAGTATCTCTTCTAAATGAAATTATTGGGGAAGAAGAGAAAATATCATCTATGGATGAGGAAATAAATATTCAAGTTGAGGACATACCTATTATACAATAATACAATGATGTATCTCTAGAGGATTTACCTGGACATCCTCCAGAGTGATAATTTGAGTTTTTTATTGATTTAATCATTGATTAAAGTACAATATCAAAGTCTCTTTATATAATGGCCAGTGTGTAATTAGAGAAGATGATGAAACAACTAGAGTATTTGAGTAATAAGGGAGTTATTCTCCCTAGTGTTTCCCCATAGGGATCCCCTATTCTCTTTTATAAGAATATATATAGATCTATGAGGTTGTACATTGACTATAGAGAAATAGATTCTATTACAATAAAGAACAATTATCCTCTACCTTGAATTAATGATTTATTTTATCAAATTCATGGATCTTAATATTTTTTGAAGATTGAAATTTGATCTGGATATCATTAATTACATGTGAGGAAAGAAGATATTCCAAAGACAGTATTTTTAACCATGTATAGACATTATGAGTTTATATTAATGCCATTTTTAATGACTAATGCATCCTCTATTATGGATCTAATGAACAGAGTGTTCAAGGAATAACTTCATGATTTTTTTGTGGTGTTTATTAATGATATATTGATATATTACAAAATATATGAGGACTGTGAGAACCACTTGTGGATTGTTCTAGAGACTCTTAGAAGAAAATAGTTATATGGGATGTTTAGCAAGTATGAATTCGAGCTTCAAATAGTTTATTTTCCTGGACATATTTTCTCTAATGATAAAATCTCAGTTGATCATATAAAGAAAAATGTGGTTTAGGAATGGTATACACCAACGAACATAACTGAGGTACATAGTTTAATTGGTTTAGTAGGTTATTATCGGTGTTTTTTTAGAATATTTCCTGATTAGCTTGTCCGTTAACAAATATTACTTATAAATGGGTTGAGTTTATTTGGAAAACCGAATGTGATGAATGCTTTGGATAATTAAATAGAATATTAGATAATGCTTTGATCTTAACTCTACAATTGAGAAATGGTGGATTTGGGATTTATAGTGATGCATCAAAGAAAGGAATTGGTTGTATCCTTGTGCAGAATGATAGAGTTATTACCTATGCATCAAGGCAATTAAAAATTCATGAAGGGAACTATCCAACTCATGATCTTGAGTTATCAGCTGTAATCTTTTCTCTAAAGATATGAAGACACTATCTATATGGTGAAATATGTGATATATATATATATATATATCACATGAGATTTAAATATATCTTCTCATATAAAGAACTCAACACGAGGAAAAGGGGATGGATAAAGCTACTCGAGTATTATGATTTTTCAACACACTGTCACCCAAGGAAGGCAAATAAGGTAGCAGATGAATTGAGTGGGAAGGATCATGGAGTTCTAAAAAAAATTATGATTAAAAAATATCTTGTGTACATGGATCTAGTAAAGATGTATATGGAGTTATCAAGGAATTTGAAACATCATTACTTTCTCAATTGGTTGTCCAACCAGCTTTATTGGAATGGATTAAAAGTTCAAAATATCAAGATGAGAATTTTCAAAGGAAAATTAAAGCTATGAATGATGGTAAGTTGGAAAACATCATGTGAGGATGGAATTATAAAATTTTGGAAAAGGATTTGTGTTCCCTCTATACTCGATCTAAAATATAATTATTGGATGATTTCTATAGCTATAATTTATCTATAAACCCAAGAAGCACTAAAATGTATAGATATTTGAAGGAACATTTTTTGTGGGATAATATGAAGCGAGAAATTACAAATTATGTTTCAATATGTTTAGTCTGTCAATCAGTGAAGTCTGAAAGACAACATCCTACATGAGTAATGTAACATATTCCTATTCTTATATGGAAATGGGATGACATTACTATGTATTTTTTCACTAGATTACCAAAAACTCCTAGAAAGAATGATGCAATATGAGTAATTGTTGATCGAATTACCAAGTCTATACATTTCCTCACTATAAGGGAGGATTTTACATTGGAGTTCCTTATACAACTCTATATTAATTAAATTTTAAGACTTCATGGTGCACCTATTTCCATTGTGTTTAATCATGATCCACGATTTATATCAAAGTTGTTTAAAAGTATGCAGAATGATATTAATACTGAGCGTCATTTGAGCACTTCTTATCACCCTCAAAATGATAAAAATTTAGAAAGGAAAATTCAAAAAATTAGAAGAAATTTTGAGGTACTTATCACTTGACTTTCAAGGTATATGGGATTAGTATTTACCTTTGGTATAGTTTTACTAAAATAATAGTTTTCATTCAAGTATTCAAATGGAACCATATGAAGTATTATAAAGAAAGAGATTTCATAGTCCAACTTATTAGGATGATGTGGGTGAGAGGAATATTATAGGCCTAAAACATATAGAGGAAATAATATAAAAGATAAATACTATTCAAACCAATGTCAAAGTAGGTCAAAGTAGACAAAAAAACTATTCTGATAACTGAATAAAGGATTTGGAGTTTCAATTGGGAGATTATGTTTTTTATAAGTATCTCCAGGGAAGAGTATCCAAAGGTTCATTAAGAAAGGTAAACTAATCCCCAGGTACATTGGATCTTTTGAAATTCTAGATAGAATTGTAGCTATGGATTATCATTTGGATATGTCACTTAGCATTTATAAAGTACACAATGTGTTCCACATATCTTTATTAAAGAAATACATGTCAGACCTAATGCATGTCCTCACTTCTGAAAGAGTAGAATTGAAACCTAATTTATCTTACTTTAAAGAGACCATATATATTTTGAACACTAGAGAGTGGTTGTTAATGAATCAGATGACTTGGCCGATAAAGGTAATTTGAAAAAATCGTAAAATTGAAGATGCGATGTGGGAACTGGAGGAATTTATGATGAATAACTACCCAAATATTTTTTTAAGGTGGAATTATTGAAATTTCAAGGATGAAATTTTTGTAGGAGGGGAGAATGTAACACCCCAAGATTTTATTTTATGCCTCTTTTAAAATTTATTATCTTTGTTATTTTATGCTTCACCCAACACTGAGTTTAAAACTGTAATATAGTATTAAGTATAACCATTGGAATAGTAATGTAAAAATTAGAAATAGTAATATGAAAAATAGAATAATAACATTAACTATGAAATTATAAATAAAATTTGGTTATCTTATAAATGAAAATATGGTATATTTATATCTTGGTATAAGTATTTTTTTTTTAAATTATAAATTAAGTGTTGGTATTTTTGTAAAGTGTAAATATTATTTACAATTTTATAATTAAAATAATGCTTTAAAAGAAAATTTATTTTCATAAAATATATTTATTAACTAATATTTTGTTGTATTATTATTATAATATAATTTTATGATACCTTAATTAACTTTTCAAAGTGTTATTAAATCAGTTATAATTTTAAAATCAGTATTTTTCAAATAAATGATGATTTTAATTAAAAATTAAATTTTACATATTTAGAAAATTATTTTCTTAAAATGGAGTTCATTTTTTGAATTATACAGATAAAAAAATTGTTAGGTTGAATTTTTTGTATTTTTCTAAAATACTTGAATTTTTAGTGAATAGTAAAATATGGTAATTCACACTATAAATACATTATAAGTTATATTCAATATTCCATGAGTAATTTATGATGTAATCACAAAAATATCTAATTAACCTTAATTAATTTAATATATTTAGTGATAATTCTCAAAATATTCATATTCTTGATCCAAAATAATAAACAAATGAATAAAATATCTAAAAAACACCCCTCTCCTCCACTATAAATACTACCCCTTCTCCTCGCACCTCCAAAGCCTTTAATATTGCTTAATTCTGCCCATTTCCTATATAAAACCTATCCCCAATGTTCTAGTCTTTATATTATCACAAAAAATACCATTTCAAAGGTATTTAAGGAGCTTTTCAAGGTGAATAATTCAAGAGGTAAATCCCCTTTCATTCTTTTAATTTTCTTTCTTTTTCTTTTATTTTCTTATCCTTACCTTTAATCCTATATAAAAACATGAATCATAACTCCAATATCTTATATATTCTTTAATTTTATTATGATTATGTAATATCAACCATCAATTATTTTCTCTTCACTTTTTTGTTCTAAAAATGAAAATGTCATCTCTGAGGTGTCAATTCACCACCTTTGTTGGTGATGATTATTTCATTTTATAATAACACCTTAAAGGATGTTAATAAAACCATTTTATGGTTAAAATAGATTATAATGTGTCTATTACAACTTATTTAGTGTTTTGTAACCATTATATATACATAATACTAATTAATAAAACAAAACTGGTGCTTGGTGACCGAAAAAATGCCAAAATAATCCAAACGGTTATCATTAACATTTTATCTAATGAATCATCCTCATATATGAAAAAATGATATATAAGACCATTAAATATTTTGTATCTTAATTAATAAAATATAATTTCAATTCTATATAACTATTCTTATTTCACATAATTTTTCATACATGTATACAAGTGAACCAATCGTGAAAACCAAGGAAACAAAGGCTTCTGAACGGTGAAAGTGAATATTATAACTCATTGAAAATACCATAAATAAACTTAATAAAATTATAATAAATCAAATACATGTTTAATATGCTATTATTTAAATTATTAATTAAGTTAATTTCATTATCCATTACTTTAAGTACAAGTGAAGAACACTTTTGGACATAAGGTAAGGGATTCTCCCCAAACTTCCATTTTTCATTCAGGTTACGTTTTTTCTCTCTTTACCAATGTAAATCTTATTTGTTTTTATATACTTATGATAAATTTTGTGCATGTTTCCAAACATATTATTTTATCCTTATTTTATTGGAAATACATGATTTTATAAGGTTCCCTTCTCAGTTATTCCTGATACACAAGCCTGATTTAAGGGAACCTCCTAGTTTCTTACCCATTTTCAAGTGCACTACAAAATATATTTTAATACACCATTTTGTTAAAAAAAATCACCAATATTATCATGAATAAAACTATATTTTTTAATTTATGGTTTTATATTAAAATTATTCCTTTGTTTTTTTAAATACTCATTAGTATTTTCCCTTAAACTGCATTAAAGCGGCTCATTTCTAAAGTTTCATAAATTCTCTTTTTTCATGCTTTCACTTAATTTGGAAATAATTTATGCCTAAAATATAATATCTTTGTACCTATATTTTTATTTATGGTATATACATGTTAAAATCTATTTTTATGAAAAATAAAAATGATTTTATAAAAGAACACTTCTTTCCATAGTAAAAGGTTATTTCTCTCAAGAATTCCTCAATGATTTTATTAGGGTATTTTCATCTATTTCAACACCCTCTATTAAATATTATGATTAATTGGTATTGATATTTTATGATATCATCTACCATATTTTATTAAATGGTTTATGTTCATTTTTTCTATGTATGTGCAACCTTGATACCATTCATCATATTATTCGGAATGGTTAGTGATTATCTTTGATGATTGTTGAAAGTTATTTATATTTGTATATATATGTTCTTTATGTTTCACACACATTCATATAATAAATATAGTGGAATTATTAATTGATGTATGAGACCCTCTATAGCACCTCGATGCATCAGTATTTCTCATGGTAGAAAAATAGATATAGACTTGGTTGAGGCATTTCCCATTTATTTTTAGATATGGATTTGGTTGAGGCCTTAACTATTTATTTTTAGATGTCTTGGCCAAGTCCTCGATGGTATGTTTTAGATGTCAAACATTATACATTCTATCATTATGATATTAGTAATTTATAAATCATGTGATTATTCAACTAGTATAATACCCATGATTGATTTCCATGTCATTATTTATATGGAATTATTTATTTAGTTTTCATTACTTATATATTATGCTCAAGATTATTTTTTAATGGAATGTGTCTTAGTTATTCACATTACCTTGTTGTATATGTTTATGATAGCTTATGTTGTATTGTTTACCCTTACTGAGAATCTAAGCACACTCCTTTCTTTTATTTTATTTTTCCCTAGGATGAAAATACGTATATTATGAATGACTTGCATGGATAATCTAGGATTTTATGGATGTTTAAAATGGATTTTATATGTTTTTTTTTTCATTAAAGTTTTAATGTAATGCATATTTTTGTAATTTTTTTTAAAAAGATACTAAACTATTTGATACTTTGGGGTGTGAACACTTGTTCATAGTACCAATGTAATAAATTAAGGCACTGGATCTGGGCTACTGGGTTCAGGGTCTTTACAATCATGTACATGATTTATATTCATAATACATTGAGAAAATAAAATAATTCAATTATCTATACCAATTACATTTAAACCCAAATTTACTCCCATTATACATAATTCCTCAAATAATCTATATCATGTAATTACCATGTATATAATAACATGTAAGTATTTGTTGCATATACCATGATGGGGAAAAGAAAAATATACTTAATTATTAATCTTTTCTGATTTTCATCTTATAATATTCTTCAAATTAAATTAGTTCATCAATTATAATCCTATCTTTATAAGAACTTTGTTTAGGATAAATGATAATGGGGATAATAAAAACATAAAAATGTCCCTCCATGATAGTGTGTTATATATGTTTGATGATCACATCATGTTCCTCATTTTTTATTTTTACCACTGTCACAAACAACAACAAGAACATGAAGAAAAAAATTATTTTTTATTATTTCATGGGAGAGTGGGAGGAAAGGGTATATTAAATCCTCTAAATAATTCCACCCATGATGAATTGTAAGAGGGGTGGATATTTCCAATGAGAAAAAACTAGTATTTGAGGAAATAATAATTTCCTTCTATAATTTACCCACTATATGGCCACATAAATTCCCCAAGTTAAATCAAAATTTAAAACTTTCTATAAATTATTTCACATTCCAACAATATAATGTTCCAAAAATATATATTCCATTACACCATGAATGTATCATGTACCTACTATGTTACCAAAACATGTCATCACCACATAACTATGCATAAAGAAAAATAATTTAATTTTATTTCATTTTAAGAAAAAAAATACTCAATCATGGGGTTTAAAGATGTTTCATGAATATTAAACCACTTATTGGAATAAAAGATTCAATTTAATGCAAATGTGTTATCATAATTTTGATTCAAGACACTTTTTAGATTTTATCAAATGTTCTCAAATTCATGGCTAAAAATAATTTATTTAATTTATTTTTTTGGAATGTCACAATGATAATATTAGAATTTTTTTGGTCAAAAAATTCTATAAATTTTCTATTTTATCCTCTTTAATGGAAAATCCATATGAAATTCAAAAATACAATATTCACTACTAAGGAAAAATATGGCCCACTATATCCTCGCTATATTTAATGATTTTTGTCTTTGAAAGGATATAACCTAATTTACTAATCATAATTCTAATAAAAAACACCACAAGAAATAAAACCTATCATCATAGATAGTTAATCCACCCTTAGTGATCCAGGACCTATGTAAAGTCAAGACACAACTACATGGGATAACATTATTCACCACCACACAATTATGGTTCTACTCAATCCCATCACAACATGGTCAAAGTAAATAGTGTAATGTCACATCACATAGATTCTGAAAAAATTCAACATCAATTAACTTTATAACCATACTTACATATAGAATGAATTGTACAAAAAACAAAAAACATCATTTTATAAAGGATCATGATTAAGGTCACTCTATGGGAGGGCATCATGTTCTCTAACTTTAATGAGAAATAAAAAATACACAATATTGAATCCACTATTGAAGGTATCCTACTTGGGCTATGATCTCCTTATGTGAATGTGAAAGACCAACATAGAAAGATATGACATTAACCTGATAAAAATATCAGGAAAAAACTTAATGCTCAAATGTGACATCCTGTCTTGAGAGCCAATAAATGGTGCCCCAGTGCAGTGGGTCACATGGCCCCAAGCTTGCCTCCTAGTATGCTAGAGGCTGCTAACTACCAATGAGGGTACAAGATGGTATAGTAGGGAGAATATACCCTAATGATTATAGTTGTACATAGGTGAAATAAATATATAAATAGAATAATAATAATATCATCTGAGAGTGGAAGGTAAAGCATCCAAATGAAATTAATAGCCAACAAAAAAATTCTCAAGTATCATATATAGAATGATGTAATTTCAGATATATATCAAAGGGAATAGGAAGTACTAGTATTATACATATAATAAAATACATTTATCAAAAGAAAAACCGACCAAAAATAATATCTATGATAGCATCATGATCTATAGATCAGTCATGTGCCTGCCCACTCCCATGCTATAATCACTCAATAATCAATAACTAGGTTCTTTTCCCTATCCCTACCTGTATCCATATAATATTTCTGGGTACCATAGATGGATTGTATAGGGTGTGATATAAAATCAGTAGTCCACCACCAATGGTTTCTATAAATATCCACTCATTGCATATAATATGAGGAGTTTTCATATATAATAATAAGTTGTAATAAAAATTGTAAATGGCCATCTCTGGTTCCTGAAGGATACCAAGTTGACACTACCTGCTTCATACTATGTCAAATAATATCTAAAAATATAACCATATGTATGTATATATATATGTGTGTGTGTGTGTAGGGACATATAAATCCATATATATGGATATTTATACTATTCTAGACCTGAGGTGTAGCTCAGGCATCCATGGGTAGTAGCATGAGTCTTTCAAGTATCAAGGGATTCCATGCCCAGTCTCATAATAGTAGGGACGTCATGATCAAGTATCATAGATATAAGGATGTATTTCCCATGTATCATAATCCATAAGTTTCATCATTCCCATTCATCATAATTCATAAGGGTCTCCATTCCCATTTATCATAACCTATAAGGGTCCCCATTCCCATTCATCATAGCCTATAAGGGTCACCATGCTAAAGTGTCACAGATGTAAGGGATTCCATGACCAAGTATCTCAATATAGGGATTCCATGCCTGAGTATCATAGTATCAGGATGCCAAGCCCATATATAATAAAATTAGGGTCTCCATGCTCGTATTCCGTATGTGTAAGGGACGTCAAACCCGTATCTCATAAAAGTAGGGTCTCCATGTTTGTATGTCACAAGTGTAAGGGATTCCATGATTCTATCTCATAAGATTAGGGTTTCTATTCCCGTATATCAAAAAATTAGTAACTGTTAAAAGTCTTTAGAAAGATACAATAGATAGTTCTTAGTTCATTAGTATTTCACATTAACAAGGGCATAACCATTTTTCTATTAAAGCAAGTGACATAGTTGTACCACTCACTTATATTCAATTAATTAAATTCATCACTATTAGGAGTAATGAAAAAACCATTTAGAGGGTCAATTCGTCATTTAAACATTTATAACAAAAAAGGAAAATCCATTTTACACCACAAGGGGTGGAAACAGTCAGAGTGAACCTATACCAATATGAATTAAAGGGTACTAGGTTATTTCTATCAAATATATTGAATTAATCATGGTTTATGTTTATTTATAGGGAAACACAAACAGAAGCTGGAATGTGGCATCATGAAACATAGTATGAAATAACAATACTTGAGGGATAAATATTATACCACCTACCTTATGTATATCGAGGAGCACTCATCCAGTATTGGCCTCTGATTTGGTACATTTCAGAAGAAAACAGTAAAAAAGAAGAACGCATTCATAATAGTTCATATGATCTTGCACCAAAATTACTCCATTGGTAGCAATAAAAACTATAAAATGATCCGAAGGAGTGTATAACTTACTGAGAATAATCCAATGTGACAAACGGAAGTGAAATCCTAGGTTATATTAAGAAGATATCAATGAACCTAGGTAAGGAGGATTGAGGAGATCTTCATGGGAGAAAAGAGGAGCTTATAGTCTACTGGAGGAAGAAAAATAATGAATGGGTTAAGTTAATAAGAGGCAATGAAAAATTAGACATTTCACCCCTGTAAAACTGGTTCGCAATGTTTGGATGCCTGGTTGGCCAAACCATGCACCAACCATGTGTGGCCTACTATCCAAAGAGGGGAATTGCATGATTCATGCACATGGTTTGGAAAACCATGAGCAAACCATGATATATGGATCTATTAAAAACTACAGAGTATTATCAAGATTTTCCTCCATGGTTCTCATGGTTAGGGAAAACTATGTGGCCCACTTTTTCTCACTAAAATACCCACATGGTAAGTATATTTTATGCAAATGGGTAGCACAGTTTCTACTAATCAGGTGTTCGAACTCTTTCCTCCATCAATCATGGTTCTAGGCTCCAAAAAAATCCCTAAAAATCCACATTTCCTTCATATACTTACTATTCATTCATAATAGTTCAAAACAAAATAATTAAACCAAAATTTAAGGGATCCATACCTCAAGAAAAAATCAGGTTCTTGTAGTCTTTCCCTCTTAAAGGAAATTGTCCCTGAGTTTCCCTTCCAAGGGTGGTATAACTTTATCTAAGAATAACTCCATCCAATGACCATGTACATCAGTCTCCCACTCCCAAGTCTCATCTTGCACATGTAAATGTTACCATAGAACCCATACTGAATGTACAAAAAAGCCTTGGAGATCCTTCGTGCTCTAATCCATGATACAAATGGGATACTCCTCAAAATAAGCATCAGAATCCAATTCAAAATCCTCATGATCAAAAGTACAAGACAGGTTGGCATGGTAACAGTGAAGCTATGAAATGTGGAAAACATCATGCATGGAACGGTACCTCTATGGTAATAACAACTGATAGGATTCCAGATCGACTCTATCCAATATCTCAAAAGGCCCGAAAAAATAAGCAGAAAACTTCCCTTACTTCAGTATCCATCTATGACCAAGTTTGGGTGATACTCATAAGAAAACAATATCCCTGACCTCAAACTACAAAGGTTGTAAATGGATATTGACATAAGATTTATATCTATATTGAGTAGTATAAATGCACTTTCTGGTCAACTACACCTACTTTGAAGTCTCCTCTATGAGAGGAGGACCTAGTAGCACTACCTCCCCTACCTCTAGCCAGCATAAAGGTGAATAGAATGTCCTTCCATATAATGCCTCATAAAAATCCATCTAAATTGTTTAATGGAAGCTATTATTGTATCAAAACTCAAATAGGGGTATATTCTTCTCCTAAGAACCACTTCCATCAAGGATGCATGCTCGAAGCATGTACACCAATACCTGTATTTTCTGCTTTGAGTGAAAATCAGTTTGGGGGTGAAAGGTTATGCTTAGAATCACCTATGTACCCAAAGCTCTCTATAACCCCTACTATAATCTCGACATGAAATGAGAATCCCTATCTAAAATGATAGTATTAGATACCCCATGTAAAAAAATAATCTCATGGATGTATATTCTTCCTAGATTATCAACTAAGAGAGTCTCCTGGATAGGAAAAAAGTGGTCTACCTTCATCAGTCAATCCACGATTACCCAAATGGTATTTCTACCTCGAGTCAACCTCAGTAATACAACCAAATAATCCATTTCAATGTATTCCTATTTCCATTCTGGTACCAACAAAATATTTAACAAGATAGTGGACTGTTGGAGTTCCACTTTCACCATTTGATAGGTGGAACAACTAGTGATAAAACCCTCTATCCTAAATTTCATTCCATTCCACCAATATTAGTGGTTCATACCATGATACATCTTCAAGATACCTGGGTGCACATCCCACTAAGAAGTAAATGATTCTCACATAAAATCCTCTCACATATCTATAGGAACCTATATATTCCCATGTATACATAGGATGTAATCTCTATCCATACACTAATCTAGAGGTGTTTCCACACCAAAAATATTTTCCCATAGGACCAAACCTTCATGATCTAATAACTTCCTTCTCTTCACCCTATAAAAAAGTGAAGAGATAACTAATAAGGGTGTAATAAAAGGAATCTCATGGATATTTTTAAAATTTAGATTCATTTTAAAAAAGTGTTCCATCAATTTCTATTCATCATTGGCTTCTTCGATGCCTTTTCTGTGAGTTTTTTTGGCTCAGTGCATCAGCTACTACATTTCCCTTTCCAGAAATATAGGCAAGCTCAATTTCAAAAAACTGAAGATATTCAACCCATATTCACTATCATAGATTAAATTAACATTGTGTAAATATTTATTTGAGGATCTTATTGTCCATATACACCAAAAATTTCTCACCCATCAAAGAATGTCACTAAAATCATAAGGCAAGAATGACTGATGGAAGATTCATGTAATTTTTCAAGTAATTTTTCTCATGAGGTATCAACTGGTGAGACCCATACAAAAAAAATAGATCCTACTACATCAAAATTTTACCCAACCTGATTTCTAATGTATCAAATAACACTGTATAGACTCTGCAAGTCTCTAAAAGAATCAAGATCAGTGCCAAAGTAAGCCTTCCTTTTAGCTCTGAAAAGGCCTTCTTTCATGCTTCAGATCATATGAACTTTACACCCTTCTTAGTAAGACCAATAAGATGTGTCACAGGGAATGAGAAGTTCTAAATAAAACACATATAGTATCTAGATATCCCCAATAAAATCAATATATAAAACCCGTTATTATTTTTCTCCTAGGTAACTACAACACTCACCTTCTCTAGTTCAATTGATACTCCTACCTATGATATAATATAACCTAGGAAGTGAAAATTTTTAATTTAAAATTTCCATTTACTAATCTTATCATGCATCTAGTTCTCTCTCAGTGTATTCAGAAAAATATCATGATGTTTAGCATGTTCTCTTGAAGTATGAGAATACAGTAATATTTCATCTATGAAGACCACCATGAATGAATCCAAAAATGGGTGAAAAACCCAGTTCATCAAATCCATAAAAATTATTGGTGTATTCATGAGGCCAAACTACATAACCAGATACTCATATAAACCATACTCTCTATAGAAATCGATACGTGGTATGTATGAAGTTTTAACATGAAACCAATGATTGCCTGATCTTAGATCAATCGTCAAGAACACTTTATCTCCCCTAATCTAGTAAAATATGTCATCTATACAAGGTGATGGATATCGATTCTTCATAGTAAGTTGATTTAAATTATATTAATCCACACAAATCCTTAGGGTTCTATCTACCTTCATGGTGAAAAGGACTGGTGAACCATGGGAAGAAGTATCTGGCCGTATAAAACCATTAGCTTCCAAATCCTCTAGCTACCTATTGATATCCTGTAACTCAATAGTATCTATCCAGTAAGGATAAATAGATACCGGTGTATCTCCATCCACAATATTAATAGTAAATTCTACCTCTCTCTCAAGAGGTAGTCCAAATAAGTCATCAAGGAATAAATCCCTGAAATGATCTACTATAAGAGGAAAATCAAATTGATGTAACCCATCATCATTTATATAATGTATAAAAATATGGGAAGTAAATCCACCTATCCTAAGATGATCTTGTACAACTCTTCCTTCCAATACATCACATTCACCCTTGTGAAGGTAACTACCACCCTCTAGTGATATAAACAATACCTTGTGGTGATAGTAGTCCAAATAGGTGTGATAGGGGACCAACCAATCTATCCTAATAATGACATCAAAACCCATCATATCAAGGATGAAAATGTCCCCTAAGAAATTATGGTTTCCTACCTTAAGGGGGATTTATAGCACTAGTGTACACTTCCCAATAGAATTACCAATGGAGTATCAAGTGTCATAATGCCAAAGAAGTACCCAATATTAATCCCAAGGCTTTCCAAAATCAATAAAGAGATAAAGGAGTGATAGGTACCTATATCGAATAGGGTAGACACAATGGTAAAGGCTACTAGAATATTAAATCAAATAGTATATGGAACGGCACCTTTCTCCCCTTGTATAGGTTGCGCCGAATAAATCTAGCTTGATCCATGGCCTTGTACTACAACCTAACTACCCTAAGTGGATCCACTCTACTGGAACTACGTATCTGAATCCTAGTGACCTCAGCTACAACCTTCACCTTTTCTTGTATGATCATAAGTACTCCAATTACCTTCTTGGTGATGTTCTCATGATCCCACTTAATAAGGTGGAGCTGATATGGATCCTCTTCCACTAGACATGGATGGGAAGGACCTATAAAAACACTGAATATGCCTCAATATTCTACAGCCTTAGAACTCAATAGGGTATCTAGTAAAATAAGGATTCTTATGCCTAAGCTTACCACATTGATAAAAACCCATGTAATTGTCAGTGGGTTTCATATGGTTGTCATTGCTTCGATGTGTAGTCTCAAAGAGTCGAGTTTGACTTCTAGTTAAACCACTTACATGTCTTAGTTCTGAACCATCCTATCCCACATTTTCATCTTCTCTCATGTTATGTTCGGTGATGAGATCATATTTTACTATATCATACATGGTATTAAACTATAAATCATTCACATGAGATTGAATAAGATGCATAAACCCATCCTCAAATTATCTTTCTTTTTTCTAGCTCATTAGTAGTATAGATAGGTGTAAAGAACTTAAGCTCTATAAAATGAGTTGAGTAGTCCATAACAGACATAGAACCCTACTGTAGGTTCATGAACTCCCTATAATGATCATCCCTATGGGTCTCAAGGAAGAAGTATTCATGGAAGTTATATTGGAAATCCCTCTAAATCACTTCCCATTACTGGCCTTCCTAGTTTAGAATATCCCACAAATGTTTGGTGGATCCCTAAATCATATACGTATAAAGATTAACTCTATATTTAGGATGTTTCTCAAGGTTCTAAAAGATTTATAAGACCATTTCAATTCATAATTTTTTAGCCTGGAACCCACTATCCCCTGAAAAGTAAGTGGATGCTTCTACTGAAACTCCTACATCAAATCTCTCATAGAAGGGGTGGGTTACGAAGCACCTTGTATAGTCTATATAAACCACGTAAACTCCCCTCAACACCAAACATCATTTCCTACATCAAGTATAATAGGTGGTTCCACAAGTAACACTAATATAGGTATCATGGGTGGCTCATGGCACACTAACTCTAGAGCATGGTCATCACAACCCTCTTGGCACAATACTAGAGGATATCATGGTGTCACAGCTCTAAAAATGCCAAAATCAATCCTCAAATAAGGTTGATAATGGTAAATATCAATTATACACTAATAGGATAGGTATAGGCCTTCCTATATAAAATTAACACCCCTATACATGCTCTTAAATCTAGGTTTGCGTGATAGGAATGATCATATAAAACACAAGAGACATCGCCTACTGCCCACTACTAAGGTCAGGTCTGGGTCAAGCACTATATTTCACTGTAAAGGTCCTGGTATATGAAATTTCAATTAAAATTTATATAGGAAAATTCCCTTTAATTTAAAATTATAATTCCCATTTAATAGTGACCATATTTTAAATTATATATTTATCAACTCTTACATTTACATAATAGACCAATTAACAAAAATAACCTTACCAATTAATACAAGTACATGTTTATAAATTTCAATTGGTAATTCATTTAACTGAATTGAAACCCTTACATTCGATAGCATAATATAACAAATAATATGAGATTATTTATTATATGGATCATCATTCTAACTATATAGAGTTACATGAACTCTTTAGATTACAAATAGAATTTATATATTTCAAATCAACTAACATTTCAGTCTATGTAACCTCAGTTAAATAACTCAAACATGTGATAATTGGTTAGTTAAGGTTCCATCATCAATATATATGGGAAAACACCATTTAGGATGTAACAGAAAATTTAATAATCATTTATCTAATTTCCTTTTACCTATAGAAATGTTAATTTCATAACATATATCTCATTCAAGGCACATACAACAAGTATCATGTAGTCAGGCAAAGAAACCTACATGAAATGACATAATGCATGACATATTAGTCCTATAAGGTACCTAGAATATTTCATGATCAATGTTTCATTTTTTTATTATTCCAAGGATAAAATAAAAAACCAAGATCAAAATAATAATAAACATCACATATCATGTGTGTCACCCAACAGTGGAATCAAATCAACTATAATAGGCATAAACCAAAACATGAGATCCCATCCGAGGAAATTTGGCTTTCTTCCCATACATGGGTCAGCTACTCCTAGAAATAGGGTCATTACTAAATTCTGAATCATGCTAATATCCTTTCTATTATTCCAAAGTATAATTCAAAGAAAATAAACCTCTAATACCACTTTGTGATGTCCCAACCTGGGAGCCAATAAACAGTTCCCTGAGTTGGTGGGTCACATGGAATCAAGAACGCCTCCCGATACACCATAGGCTTCTGAATGGTAGTGAGGGTCTAAGGTGGTATAGTGGGGAGACTATACCCCCATGATTTGAGTACCACAGCAGTGAAATAAATAGAAAAATAGCGGAATCATAATATCATCTGATAGTGAAAGTTAAAGCATCCAAATGAAATGAAGAACCAATAACAAAAATATCCAGTATCATATATAGAATAATGTAATGTTATGTATCTATAAAAGGGAATAGAAAGTCCTAGAAGAAATCATGAAATACAATACATGTATCAAAATAATAAAAAGACCAAAAATACTATCTCCAATAGCATCACAAGACATAGCTCGGTCATGTGCTTCCCTGCTCCCATACTATAATCACTCAATCATAAAAAATTGGGATTTTTACTCTATCCCTACCTACATCCACATAATCTAACCAGGTAACATTGACAGCCTATATTGGTTGTGAGATAATCTCAATAGGCCACCACCAACAGTTTCATTAAATATCCAATCAGTGCATATAATATAAACAATGTAAAAATATAAGAATAAGTAGTAATAAAAACTATAAAGGTTCTGCACTAGTTCCTAAATGATTCTAGGATAACACTACCTTCTTCATCCTATGTTAGATATTATCTGAATAAGTGACCATATGTATACTTATATATGGTATGTATATGTAGTGACATCTAATGTAACACCCTAAGTTTTAACAGACCTGTTTTTTTAATAAATTTAAATTTTCATTTATATTTTGTAATGAAATAAGTCAAATATTCATTTCACATGCAAAACTAACTCAGATTATGTTACATTCAACACTGATTTGGCATATGATACATGAAACACTGATTTGGCATACGATATACACAACATTGAGTTTCTACGAAACAACTATTTTTATTTTTTTAATTATTGAAATAAGTTAATTATAACTTATCCATTAAACTTAGTATTATGAATAGTAATAACTAATTTTTAAATATTTCTTATAATATTTTTATATAAATAAAATATATGATTGTTGGTAAAGTCCTTTTTATGTTTAAAAACGTTGTTTTCTCGAATGAACCACTTTTAATTATAAAATTAATTTTAAAAAAATTGAGAAATTTAATTTGATAAAATAAACTTCATTTTTGAATTCATAATGTCAAAATTATCCTAGGGTGATTTTTTGGTATTTTTCTGAGAAACTTCATTTTTTAAGGAATAGTGAAAAATACTACTTTTTAGTTAAAAACTGCCTTTCAATTTAATTAATTATTAATGTTAAATGACATTATAAATTTGTTTCAATGTCTCATTAGATGAATGTTACATATATTATTACAATTAAATTTGTTAGAATCTATTTCACTTTGAAAATGAATATAAAATCTTAACAAATTTTTGAACTTTTTCCTACTTTAAAATGACGTTATTTTGACCCATCTACAAGATTAACACTAATCTTAATTTTATCAATTCTATGAAGTTAATTTCAAAAGTATTACATAAACCATTTTATTAATTCTAATATTTATAGTCTAATAATACCATGTTAATTTTTACCAAAATTATTAGTAAAAGTGATTAAAATCAATCAAAGCGGTTAAGGCCAAATTTAGAATAATTAGATACTAAACCTTAAAATTAAGGGCCCAAATGACCTAAAACCTTTTAAAAAATCCATTTTATATTAATAGTTCTCCCATAAATATTCCCTTGGTGAGTTTTTTGGTTTTTTAGGTAATAACATGTGCACACCAAATTTGTTTCTAAAAATTCAATGTGAGTCATTTTCCCTCCCTATAAAAGGCCACCACCTCTACTGATTCCTCGCACCACTAAAACCTTTTAATTTAGGACAATACCTACCCAATAAACTTCCCAAAAATACTCCCTTAAACATTTAATCCTCCATTTATGAAAAAATCCTCCCAAGGAAGCCTTTTCAAACAAACCAAAAGGAGTTACCCGATTAAGAGGTAACGTCTTCTCTCAAGATCATTTCCATTATTTTCCTTCTCCACCGCCTCCACTCTCTTTATTCCCTTATTGTGGGAAAAAACATTATCCTTAATATACTATGATGTTTTTATTCAAATTTTCTGACCTACACTTACACACACCTACATCTAATGGATGTTGAACATATTATTTCTCTGTACGGAGAACTAATGCCTCATGAAACGATGATTGTTCATTTCTTCTTTACCACTAATCATGGTGGCCATTATGATGGATGCTATATTTATATATGTAATATATTAAATTTATTAGTTCTTTAATCTTATTTATTCCTTTTACAACACACATCTTTTTACCTTCCATTTGGTGTTAATATGATAATCTCATTTGAGGAAGTACGGACTATCGCCCCCTCAAAGCGATGTGATTCATTCACACACCACATGGAATGTATTAAGGATGGGTTTAGTGAAATTTATATGATATATATACTATATTCATTCTAAATTAATAATGATATATATATATATATATATAATTTAAATAATTTCTTTCAACATGACAATAAAAATGGAAAATAACGTTCATGCGTACGTACGACTTACTGTCTCCATGAACAGTGTATTCCATTACATACTTCATTGTGATATATATTATTATAATATAATTATAATTAATATACCTGAAATTTATATCATCTTCTAATTTCTTCAATTATGATATAATTATAAGTATCAACGATATAACAAATTAAGACACATGTGAAGAACAAAGAGAATATTACCCGAAGTGGAACATTAACATAGGATCGTTAACAAGCAGGTAATATAAGGTCATAATAAAACCATATATGGTATTATGTATAATAATATTATTCTTTAAAATATTTATAATAAACTTAAATTTATTATATAGGAATATTGTATGAGTACGGAGAGAGTCAAGACACAAGGTAAGGGGATTTTCAACTCACTATTAATTTCCGTGAGATAAAAGCTATGTTCGCCACTCTTTCATTTTGTGTGGTTTATGTGCTGAACAAGATTTTATTATATGTTTCCTATAATTAAATTTATGTGTATTCACATATCCATTATATGATCCTTCTTTCATGGGGTTTAACTTTCAAAAGTTACCAAATCAGTAAAACAGTTTTGTCTCAATTTACCTTCTTTGAGACTCCTATTTTGTTATGCACCAAAACTCTTTTTAGAGGTGTATATACTTACATTTTACATGTTATTATATTAATATAATTATTTTAATTATATATTAAGCTTCATTTAAATTCCTTTTCTTATATGGATAGTATGATCCCAAGTCGCCAAGTTATAAGAGTTTATTGAGACAATCTCCTTGTTTTGTTTTGAGATTGTTTATGGTTAGACTTCCTTAGATGAAATATTATGATCCATCATTCAAGAATACTAATGAGTTTCCTTATCCTATATTTTTTCAATATATCCTCATTTTTTTGGAACCATTTTCACACTCTTTGGTACTTCGGATAATTTTTTTTATTAAAATATGACCACCTCTCTCTTTGGTCAAAAATATATAGTATTTAAAAACCATGTTTTCAAAAATGTTTTAAAAAGATACTTGAAGATAATTCTCAAGGAAAAATTGGATTTCAAAAAAAAAATATTGATTTAAAATTATCTTTTATAATTTTTTAAATCTATTTTCAAAGAAAAAGGTTTTAAAAAGGTTTTATGTAATAAAAATAATTTTTCAAAGAAGAAACGATATTTTTTCTCAAGAAATTTTTTAGAATATCTTTAAAAATTATTTCCCATCTATGATAGCATAAATTTTTGTTACTCATGAATTTATGGGGAAATTATTCAATGTCTCCATTCATATTATTTCTCTTAATGGATAATGTTTTTATGGCATGATATTATGAAAATTGTTTCTCTTTCACAGGTTATATGCTATTGAAACCTGCTTCTTTTCACGGGTTATGTTTATGATGAAAATATTTTCAAACATGTATCTTTTCACAGATTATGATATGTTTACATGTTTTTTATACCCATTTCATTTCATGGGTTATGATATGTTCATTTATGATCTTGTGCACATGTATGTATGATTTCATTATGTGACTGGTGGGACCTATATCTTCCTCCAATGCATTGGGTAAAGTTTTATATCTCATGAGATAGACTATGTTGGTATGAGGAGTGAACTCATTCTACTAAGATAGTATTGGGAGTGAACCTTAACTACTATGATAGCCATGGGAGTGAACCATGACTACTATGATAGTATGAGGAGTGAACTCATGCTACTATGATGGCCATGGAAATGAACCATGACTACTAATATGGTCTTGGAAGCAATGACTTGGATACTATGTAAATCATTATATGCTTATGTGTTTTCCAAAATTCTATGTCTAATTCCTATGTTATTATTTCATTGATTATTCTCTTTATTTAATTATGATTCATGTCTTATGAAATTACAATCTTTATTCCATGATCTATGTTATAATCTTTGATATTTAGGGTATGATATTTTATCTCTATGATCATGTTATCATACCTTATGCTCATGATTATTATTACATGTCTCCTTTTTTTACCCTTACTGAGCATTTGAGATTACCCATTTTTATATTTCCTCCCCCAGGTTATGAAGATATGTATTATATTTGAGGTTTCTAAGAAGGGTTCTAGTAAATAAAACCTAGTGGGAGATAATTTAGCTCATTTATGTACCAGTTTTTATGTATCTATGTTTACAAAGGCACTAGACTAGTACGGTATTCTTGTGTCTATTTGTATAATGTTTAAGTATTCTGAAAAATTAATGTAATGTTAATGTTTGTAAAGTGCGGTTTGTTATAATTGGTATCATAGGAAATTTTTAGTCAACCTCTAAAAACTACGATAAGAAAAGCTTAGTGAGAACCCTAAGTACATGTCTAAGGATAAGTATAGGGATAAGTCAATGTATAAGAAAATTTCCTAGTATTTTTTTGAAGGATATAGTGTGTGGTTAACAATAAATATATCACTATCTAGATACAACAAGTGGATGTGGCTCGGGTACAGATGTACCTAGGGGTAAAAAATATGAAAAGATGTTTTGGGCTTAACTCAGGGTAATCTGGTACATGACAACATGCCTTGTTGCACACCTTGTTTGATACTTAAGAGGGATATGCTTTGGGAATTCACAAAATCTTCAAGAACCATTATGAAGGATTTATTTATAGGTTGGCTATGAATAACCTGGGATAAATATAAGGTGTCATATATTAAGGAAGGTGTCATAAGTTAGAAATCATGTAAGTTATTTTTCATGATTATGTGGTTCATCATTATGATAAATATTTCTTACAATCTTCTTTTATTTTTAGTCAATGGATGGAACCTGAAGGAACTACATTAATGTTGATTGTGATGGACAATGAAACGATTTTCCTCTTAAGCAGCTGAATGATATAGTAGATGGAATGAAAAACCTTGTTGTTATGCTCACTTGGATTTCTCAAACTATGAATCATAGTGGAATTCCAAATGAGAAAAGGAGGTAACATCATTCAGTTGAGTCTTTCATGAGGTAACATACACCTTATTTTATAGGGTCTTATGATCCACCTATTGCTGAACAATGGATTAGTACCAATGTAAAGATATTCTATATTCTTCACTGTACAGAGCATGAGAAATTCATTCTGGTTGTTTATCTCTTAGAAGGATAATTAGATCAGTGGTGGACTCTAATCAAGAATACGAGGCATCATGATGAGATTGAATCCATGGTTTTTGATGATTTCAAGAATTTATTTTTTAATAAGTACTTTCCTTGAATTCTTCTTACCTTGATGGAGAAAGAGTTCCTTGAGTTGAATAAAATGGATAATGAATATTTCAGTACCTATGATGATAATTTCATGAGATTTGCGAGGTACGCTTCAAGAATTATCATCCAAAATAAAAGTAAAGTTGATAGGTTCTTTGGTGGATTAAATCCAAGTCTCGTTAGTGTGTTTTCTATAAGATAATTTGGTATCTATGAATATATTGTGTTTTGTGTAATCAAGGTTGAAATGGAAATAGTATTCATGTATCAATCTCATGGATTTGACAAGAATTAGAAGATGGAGTTTAAAGAAAACTATAATAACCATGGATAAATTAATATTAACTTTCCTTTATTCTCTAAGTGTGGGAAGAATCATGGAATAAATTTCCTTAAGGGGTCTAATAAATGTTTTAAGTTTGGAAAGAAAGGTCACTGGGAAATTTATTTTCAAAGTGATGGGAATAAGTTAGATCAAAATTCCAATGGAGAAAAATATGAACAGAATGAACCTCCCATGATTCAGTGCTTCAAGTGTAAGGAGAATGGAAATTATGTTAACTACTGTCTAAACCCAAGGGCTGGTGATGATGATCAACATCAGCAACCTCTTAAGCCAAGGTACAAGGGAAAATATCATGCAATCGATATATCTGATGAGGGGTGTGATAACTATATAATGAAAGGTACACTTACTATACACTCTATAACAACTAATATCATATTTGATTCTGGATCTAACCACTCTTTCATATATAAATAATTTTTTAAGGGGGGTAATATTCCACCAAAACAATTAGATGTGGAATTATTAGTGAAAACCCCTAATTGTATGATTATTTCATCTCAAGTTCTATGATTCCTCTCTAGTTGAAGTTTGTGGGAATATACTTCCTGGAAAACTTTTCATTTTTACTTTGGTAGAATTTGATGTCATCTTATGCATAGATTGGATTTATATACATAAATCCCACATCAATTGTCAAGGAATGGGAGTCAATTTTGATATTTCAAACCCTCATATTATCATCCATAATTGTGACAATATTACAGACTTCCTGTGGAGATTACATCCATTGTATGGGTATTAATTCCCATTAAAAGGGTTTTTTATCTCAAATGGTTGAGGAGAAGATAGAAATTGATGACATGCATGTTGTTCGGGATTTTGTGGATGTCATTTTGGAAGAGTTTCCTAGTCTTTCACTAAAACATGAAGTTGAGTTCTCAATCGATCTTATACCTGGTTCCACACCAATTTCAATGAATCCTTATAGAATGGCCTTGATTGAGTTACAGGAATTAAAGAATCAACTCCAAGAAAACCTCAATAAGGGATTCATTCGGCCAAGTGTGTCACCTTGGTGTGCACTAGTTCTTTTTGTGAAAATGAAATATGGATCAATGTGACTCTTCATTGAATATCAGTAGTTGAACAAGATCACAATCAAGAACAAGTATCATATTCCCTGTATTGATGACTTTTTTGATCAACTGTGTGGAGCTCAATAATTTTCCAAGATTGAACTTTGTTTTGTATATCATCAATTGAGGGTCAAGAATGAGGATATACCCAATACGTCTTTCTATACAAGGTATGGTCACTATGAATATATATTGATGCCTTTTGGTCTTACTAATTCCCCTATTATCTTCATGGATTTAATTAATAGAGTCTTTAGAGATTACCTCAACCATTTTTTGGTAGTCTTTATAGATGATATTCTTATCTATTCAAAGTGAAGGAAAGAGCATGAAGATCACTTTATAATGGTACTGAAGTCCTAAGGAATGATAAATTGTATGAAAAATTTACAAAGTGTGAATTTTGGATGCAAAAGGTTTCATTTTTTGTTCACATAATCTCTAGAGATATTATAATAGTAGATCCTTCAAAGACAGAGGCTATTGAAATCAGGACTAGAACAACCACGGTGACTGAGATCCATGGTTTTCTTAATTTATCTAGATATTATCAATGTTTTGTAGAGAATTTTTCATGGCTATCTAATCCAATGACCAAGTTAACTCTAAATGGTTTTAAGTTCCTCTAGATAGATGAATGTGAGGAAAATTTCAAGGAACTGAAGAGAAGGTTGGTCGGTGCACCTATGCTTACACTACCCTATAGTGGAGAAGGGTTTTTAATCTCTATAGATGCATCCAATAAGGGATTAGGATATGTTATTATAAAAAATTACATGTTTATAGCCTATGCCTCATGATATTAGAAGATTTATGAGAAAAATTACCCAACTCATGATTTGGAGTTAGCGGTGGTAATTTTTGTATTAAATATATGAAGGCATTATATTTATGGGGAAAATTGTGATATATATCCTGATCATTAAAGGATCCCAGAACACAATGAGAGGGGAGGGGTGAATCAAGGTGTCAAATTTTTCTTTTTAAAGTTTTGGATCTTGTTCCCACGTTGGTAGAAAAATTGTTAAATTTGTTAGTCAAAAAAATTAAGGAGATGACACATCACTTTTACTTGGTTCACCGCAAATAGATATGTCTAAGGAGAATATGCCAACATTGTGTCATTCATACCTAAATATACTAATCATCACTAGTTTATGGATTACAAGGTTCATTCATATTCACTTTGTGTCAAGAATACTACCTTTACAATGGTTTGGGGATAGATCACTATGTCCCTCGTATCCATTTCATCGACTCCCCCTAGCTCACTGTCTTGAGAGAAGTCTAACTCGGTTTATTGACATGAAGGTCGTCTCAATAGATTTACATTGAAATCTTTTTCTTTGTTTAGCATGAGACACTGCTTGCATCAAAGTCCTGAATTGATGCACTTGAAAGCACTAAACACACAAACTAGATATTCAAAACATGTAAGCAACTTATACTGACAATTGCGTGAAACACCTACCCTGTGCATTCATGATCTTACTTTTTCATGCATGATTTTCCTTTGCACGCAAGATCCACTATTATTGTGCAATATTTTCTTTGGCATGAAATATTTTCCTTTCATGTAGAAATATTTCACGCAATTACAACCTTTACGTGCAATCTTAATTTTTATGTACAACTCTAACTTTTCCACATAACTTTTATATTTTCGTGCACCTCCCTTTTCACACAATGTTTACGCACATCAGAGCTTAGATATTCTCTAAATCTTCAATCATACTGAATGAGGGGTGTCACCTCTTATTTATAGGCATCTCCAACCCCTACACACAAAAAACCACCATGTCGCGCAAAAACTCTCATTCTGTGTGCAATTCTTTTCACACAAGAACCATTTTTCACACACATCTCCAAATTTTTCACACACTTCATGCCTTTCCCATTTTTCAGTGTTCTAATCCTTAATTTCCTTTTGTGAAAAAAAATAAAACCAGGTTTTAATATTTCATGAAAAACCAATTTAGCATACAATCTTTGTTTTTCGCGCACCACTTCAATATTTCACACACCTTCCTTTTCCAAAAACATATCTCTCCATTTTCTAATTTTTAGGCCAAAAAAATTGAAAAACACTGGAAAACAATGCCACCTTCAGTATTTTATTCCACTTGAAATATATGATCCCTTTCCTAAAAAGGTTTCTAAAATTCATGATAGGATTGAAAACAAACACAAACCATACTTCATTTCCAGCATCAGTCATGGTTCCAACAATCTCCCCCTTTGGGTTTGTTGGAAATCTCTTGATAAATTCAATAGAGCACCAGCCACTATCAAAACATGATACACAAGAGTCAACTCAGCCAACACTCTAAGTCTAAGTGAGTAGTTCTTGGTATATAAAGCAAGAGGGGAAGCATGAATTGGGTTCCTGTGTTTTGGAATTCTTAAAAAAATCC
This sequence comes from Viscum album, assembly GCA_963277665.1. Classification (NCBI taxonomy): domain Eukaryota; kingdom Viridiplantae; phylum Streptophyta; class Magnoliopsida; order Santalales; family Viscaceae; genus Viscum; species Viscum album. Next base: position 1,240,985,764 of record OY728166.1, on the reverse strand, counting down.
CAAGATATTCTCTTACTGTGTCATAGAAGCATTACATATCCGGAATGTATTCCTTATCCTCCTAACATCAGATTCTCATCATGTCACAGAATCATTACATGTTCTGAATGTATTTCTTCTCCTCCTAACACCGGATTCTTATCATGTCATAGAATAATTACATGTTCATTACATGTCTAGAATTTATCCTTCTCCCCTATTGAAAATAAACCCACAGATCGGTATTTGTTTATTATACAGCTCAAAACACACACACCCTAGATAGTGTCTCCCCCATAAACCTATATCACATCCAAAAACAGATTCAAAGTAGTTAACATAACTGGGGAGAGTGGGAAAATCATATCCTCCTCATGCACTAAGAGGTGTCTGAACACTGAGTTTTAACTAATTTTTCTCAAGCACATCCATTAACAGCGGCTTGGTCATAATTTCAGACACTTTCTCATATGTTCCCACATGTTCCATGTTGATCACACCTTGTTAAAAATTTTCCTTGATGAAGTGATATCTGATTTCAATATGTTTCATATGAGAATTCCTAACAGGATTCTTTATAAGATCAATTGTGCTCTTGTTATCACTGTAAATCACCATTGGTTGTTTTACCTCAACACATATGTCAGTCAATTGTTGCTTCATCCAGAGTAACTGAGTGTGGGCCTTTGTAACAGATAGATATTCAGCTTCAGCAGTACTAAGATAAGTATTCTCTTGTTTCTTACTCAACCATCCCACACATTTCTTTCCAATATAGAATACTCCACCACTAGTGGATTTTCTTTCCACTACATCCCCAGCCCAGTAATCATCCAAAAATGCAGATAATTTATTATCTTTTCCTACATAAAAGAATAAGCCACAATTTTGGGTACCTTGAATGTACCACATGATTTGTTTAATTGCCGTTATATGTTCTTCCTTTGGCTTACTTTGAAATTGGGCTGCTAAACATGTTTCAAAGACAATATTTTTCTGTGTTGCTATCAGGTACAGTAAGCTTCTAATGATTCTCTTGTACATTATGGGATCCAAAGAAATCCCATCCTCATGCTTTCTGAGTTTTTTTTCAACTGCATTCAGAGTCCCCATTGGTTTGGAATCTTGTATATTAAATTTATTTAATAGCTCTTTTGTATAATTTTCTTAAGAAACGAATGTGTAATCCTTCTTCAAAATCACATGCATCCCTAATAAGTATATGAGTTCTCCAATCATAGACATTTCAAATTATAACTTCATGTGATTAGAAAATTCTTCAAATTAAGCATTCCTTCTTCCACCAAAGATAATACCATCCACATAAACTAGCACCATGAACTGATTTTTCTGAAAATTCTTCACATATAGGTTTTGATCTACTCCTCCTCTTTTGAATTCCAGCTTCTTGAGATAAGAATCTAGCCAGGAATAATGTGCTTGAGGTGCATGATTTAAACCATAGAGGTCCTTATTTAGTTTGAAAACCTTTGTTTCGTCATTACAAAGAAAGAACCCCACGAGTTTTTCAATGTATACTTATTCTTACAAGAATACATTTAAGAATGTTGTCTTGAATTCCATTTGATACACTTTATATTCTATTTGGATTTCCATGGAAAGAAACAGCCTGATTGAATTATATCTTGCTACTGTAGAAAATTTATCCTCAACATCAATGCCTTAAATTTCCGAATTTCCTTTGTAGAAAAAACACACTATATTTTAGATTACATTTCCATGTTTATCAAAATTTTTCCTGAAAATCCACTTTGTACAAATCACATTGTGACCTTTAGGTTTCTTGACAAGATCTCAATCCTGATTTTTGTCAATATGATCTAAATCTTCATTCATTTATTTCACCCAAGACTCACCCTTTGAAGTTTATTCAAATGAGTATGGTTCCACAACTGATAGAAATTCAGATTGTGCATTATTCCTCATTCTCTTTGTCTGTGTAGGTGAATTCTAATCCCCGACAATGTTGGATTGATCAATATCTTTCCTTCGATTTCTCCTTTGATATTCAACCAAATTCTCTCCAACCATGGTTTCCTCTTCAAATTCTTCTTCTGAGTCAACATCATGATATGGATCCTGAGAATTTTTTACACCTTCCTCTATTTCTATATTTTTATTTTCTCCATGTTCACTTTCTTCCTTATCTTTTGTCACGTCTGCTTATGAATTCCTCGAAGAATTTGTGGTTTTATCTTCAATGATCTTAACATTTCTTATTTCCACAATCCTTTCCATGAGCTTGTTGAAACACTTGTAGTCTTTCCTATTCATTGAGTATCCAAGGAAAATTTCTTCTTCTGAATTGTCGCCATATTTCCCTTGATTTCCTTCTTTTTTTTTGATGAAACGTTTACTTCCAAAAACACGAAAGTATTTCCAAGAGGGATTCCTTCCATGCCATAATTCATATGGTGGATTTGTCTCTCCCATATAAAGCCCTGTACAGTTTTGAATATACACTGGAACTTGAAAGGCCTCTTTCCAGTAATGTTGAGGAATACAACTCTCAATCAGTATATTTCTTTCCATGTTGTTCACTTGTCGATTCATGTACTCAACAACTCCATTTTTCTAGGGAGTTCTCATAGCAGCTACCTCATTTTATATCCCATGCTTCTCCAAGTAATTTTAAAATTCAATGGACGTGTATTCCCCTCCATTGTCAGATCGCAGCACTTTGATTGTTCATCCAGTATTATTCTCAATGATTCAATGATATGTTTTCATGCAGTCAAGCACTTGTCATTTCCTGTGTATAACCATTACACATTCCATTCTATTGTAATCATATATGAAAAGTATGAAGTACCTTCCTCTATCATTTTAAACAAAATTTATCAGGCCACATACGTCTATATGAATGAGATCAAGAACATGAGATGCCCTTTTCTTCTTTGGATGATATGAACTGCAGACCAGCTTCCCATGAATGCATGCATCATAAGAAAGTTCACATTTACGCTTCAGGGTGGGAATATCTATGACAATATTTAGTTTTGATATCTTCTCCATGACTTGTTGATTGATTTTCCCTAGTCTCTGATGCCACAGGTTATTTTCTTCTTCAATAGCCATGTAGAAAAATTTTTCTTTATTATCAACCTGATACAAGTTTCCTTCTATTCTTTATCCTTTCATAAGTGAATTTCTTGTCTTTCCCTTAATAGTACAGCCTTTCTGATTGAAATTAACTATAAGTCCTGAGTCCCAGATTTGACTCACGTTGAGGAGATTATGACATAGGTTGTCCACATAAAGGACTTTATTTTTCTTTATCTCTCCATTAGTTAGTTCAGTACATCCACTTATTTTGATTTTCAGAGCTCCATAATTACCAAACCATACTGTTCCATCAACCCTCCTCTTGACATTCATTAACAATTCTGCATTACCTATCATATGAGATGAACAACTGCTATCAATAATCTAAGTGTTGTTTCTTTTTTTAGCTTTTAGGTCTACCTCTACAAGGCTGTATTTCTAAATTTTCTTCTTTTCATTCCATGAGATATTCGATTGAGTGTAGAGATCGGATGGCCTTTCAATTCTCTCTTCCGTGTACATGGGTTCTTCATAGTCAAAATATTCTTCCATAGGAGAAAACCTATTTTAAAGAGCAAAAATGTCTTGTTGATGAGATTCAACTTGTCTCGGACTTCGGTATGAGGTGTCCATGTCACTATTCTGCCTATAATAAATGGCTTTATGGCCAAAGTTAGAACAAAGAAAACAATATCCATGGAAATTGTTTCTTTTGTAAGTAGTAGGATATAAATTGTTTCTCCTCTGTTGAACTCCTAGCTCTCCCCCATTTAGATAGCTCCTTTCCTCTTCACAATATGACATAGTATGACCCAGATATCCACATAACTGACACTTCATGAGAGGAAATTTCTTCTCACTTCTATTTCTACCCTTGATTTCTTCCTTGGAAAAAATGTTTGACTACCTATTATTCATGGAAGCTCAAGGATAGTCTTCTGTGCTCCTTTCAGTTTAATTTAAGGGTCTCTTTTTCAGCACTTATGGTTATTTTACAACATGATAAGCTTTCATATTTTCTTTATTCTGGTCCACTTTATTTGCAGGATTTTATGTTTCAGCAACATAATTGTTTCCACTATTTACCATGCATGTAGGTCTCTGCTCACTCAAAATCTTTTCAACTCCATTATACCCTCATTTTTCTCTCTCTAGAATATCAGCGTCTAAGAACATACCAAATTATATTTTTTTATTTTCATCTTTTGAACTTGATTCACATTTGAGCATACTCCTAAGAGTAACAACTTCTTCTTTAAGTCCCCCAGCAGTTTTGGGCTTCTCCTCCAATATCTAGGTAAGTTCATTGATGGCCTTTGCATGTTATTCAATTCTGAGCTTTATTTCCACTACATTATCTATCCTTTCAAGGATTTATGACTGTACTTTCACTAGTTCTTCTAGTCGTTCAATCTCAGCTTCAAGCTGATCAACATATTCTGATGATTATCCCACCATTTATTTCCACTTATTCCATCTCTTACACTTATTCTCAAGATTAACAAAATCTTCATTAAGTTGTAACTTGGGATCAGTATTAGTTGTAAAATGGTTATCTATTGCTTTATCTGTTGATGGTTCTGAAATTTTAATGGTAGCCATCATGGAGGTATGGTTTCTAGTTTTAAATTATGGTTCTTCTTCTTCACATAATTCATTATCATCATCTTCATCTTCACAAACAAAACTATTCTTTTGTACTTTCTTTCTATATTTGAAGTCTCCATTTTTAAAAAACCTTTTATGAGGCTTATCAATGTGTTCACCTTCATTTTCTTCATCTTTGAAATTTCTTGAGCACTGGGAGACAATGTGTCCAACTTTTCCACAACGAAATAAAGATAGAGGTAACTTCCCTTTAAATTTCCATTTTCCCTTCTAGAACTTCTTGAAAATGAGAGAAAGAATTTATTTTTCTTCATCGTCTTCACCACTACTATATTTTGATATTTTTTGTTTTTCCATGGATTTGAATGTCATTTCCTTGCTCACTCAAGTCATATAATCTTCTGGATTGACTCTCATTTCATATGCCGCTAGGATGCTCATCAGATCATCCAGAGAAAGTTTGGAAAGATCTCTTTCCTCAAGGGATGACACCTCTGCATTATACAGGGGTGGAAGTCTTCTCAATATTTTTTTGACAATATCAACATCTTTGATTTCTTCTCCCAGACCTCTAATTGCTCCAACCACATCAGTAATTCAATTGAAGGAGTGTGTATTCTCATCAGGATGCATCTTCATATAATCAAACCTATTGTGCAGGACGTTTAGTTTCACCTCATTTACTTTTATATCTCCTTCATAAATATTTTCAAGTTTATCCCACTTGGACTTTTCTGAGGTGAAACTCATTACCTTTACATAGATCTGATCCAGAAGGGTTGCGGTGAGAGCATTCTGCACTTTAGAATCTGCATTAAGAATTTTCCTGTATGCATCAGTCACAGCCAGCCATGTTGGATCAGTGACATGTATTCCTTTAACAGCTGAAAATAGGACTTCCATTCCAAGGGATATTAGATGATATCTCATTTTTTTCTTCCAAATCTAAAAATTACTTCCATCAGAGATGGTTACTCCCCTAACATTGGCTGAATTCTCCTTAACAGTATAAGACAGATCAAAAACCAGAAACTTCCCTTTGATACCACTTGATGGACCCCGAAACACCCTGAGGGAGGAGTGAATATGGGTGTCAAATTTTTCTTTTTAAAGTTATGGATATTATTCTCACATTGGTAGAAACTTGTTAAATCTGTCAGTCAAAAGAAAGTAAGGAGATGACACAACACTTTTTCTTGGTTCACCGTAAAGGGATATGTTTAAGGAGCATACGCCGACAGTGTGTAGGTCATACCTAAATCCGCTAATATTCACTAATTTATGGATTAAAAGTTTTGGTCATAGTCACTTTATTCCAATCACACTACCTTTATAGTGGTTCAAGGATAACTCATTACGTCCCTTGGATCACTTCCGTCGACTCCCCCTAGCTCACTGCCTTGAGAGAAGTCTAACTCAATTAATTGACTTGAAGGTCACTTCAATAGATTTGCATTGAATTATTTGTCTCTATTCACCATTAGACAATTCTTGCATTGAATTCCTGAATTGATGCACTTTAAATCCTTGAACACACAAAATGTATATTTAAAACATGTAAGCAGCTTATATTGACAATTGTGCGCAACACCTACCGTGTGCGCGTAAGAACTTACTTTTTCACACAATATTTTCCTTTTCATGCAAGATCCACTATTGGAATTCAATATTTTATTTGTCATGAAAGATTTTACTTTCACAAGGAAATATTTCACGCAACTACAACCTTTACGTGCAACCTCAACTTTTACGCTCGTCTTTAATTTTTTCGTACAACTTTTACTTTTTCATGCACCTTTCTTTTCACGCAATGTTTACGCGCATCAGATCTTGGATATTCTCTAAGTATCTAGCCATACTGAATGAGGGGGGGAACCTATTATTTACAATAATATCCAACCCTCATACTCAAAACCCTTCATGTTGCGCAAAAACACCCATTATGCGCACAATGATTTTCACACAAGAACTTTTTTTCATGCACATCTCCATATTTTTCATACACTTCATGCCTTCACCATTTTTCAGCAATCTGATCCTAAATCACCTTTTGTGTGAAAATCCAACCTTATTTTACTATTTCATGAAAAAATAATTTAGTTTTCATTATTTTTTTTCACACCACTTCAATATTTCACACACCTTCCTTTTTCAAAAAAAATATCTCTTCATTTTCCGTTTTTTAGGACCAAATTTTTTGAAAACACTCGAAAACAACACCACCTTTAGTATTGTTGCCTTCTTGAAATGTATGATACCTTTCCTAAAAAGATTTCCAAACTTACAAAGAGGATTAAAAACAAACAAAAACCATACTCCATTTCCTTCATCGGTCATGGTTATAATAATCATAAAAGTCTGAAATATATAATCACACTGAAAGAGTTGAACATGCACCATAGAAGATGGATAGAGTTGATAAAGGATTATGAATTCTCAATAAATTACCACCCTAGGAAATCAAGAAAGGTTCTTGATGATTTGAGTTGAAAATATCATGCTATCTTATCTATGATGAGGATAACAAAAAGATCCAATATTTCTAGATTTGCAAAGGATATATCTATAAATCCTGAAGGAAGGGTAAAAATATTATCTTTCTCAAATGAATTTTCATCCCTCTATCTAAGTGAAGATTGAGGAGGTGAAGAAGGAAGATGATGAGCTAAAATAAGAAGGATATAAATGTTGTTGAGTTTAAACTTGATCAATATGGAATGATAAGTTTCAGTAACCATGTATATGTTCTTTCCATGCCAGATTTCAAGGAGTTTTTAGAGGAATCTCATAGTTATTCATTATCTATTCAGCTTGGAAGTATAAATATGTATAGGGACTTGAAAGAATAATTAGGGTGGTATGGAATGAAGAGGGATACTACAGAGTTTGTATATCGTTGTTTGGTATTCTATAAAGTTAAGGCTAAAATAAAAAAGTCTAAAGGGGTGTTACATCCATGACCCATACCAGAATAAAAATGGTAGAACATCACTATGGATTTTTTTATTGGATTACCTAAAAACTCTAAAGGGTTTATTGCTATATGGGTGGTATTTTATCATCTTATTAAGTCAAAACACTTCATTATTGTCAAAGAAGATTTCTCTCTTGATCAGATTTCTAGAATATACATTAAGTGGTAAGGTTGCATGGAGTACCACATTCCATTATATCAGATCAGGATCTAAGGTTTATGTCAAAGTTCTGGGTAAGTCTTAAAAAAGCACTTGATAAGGAATTGAATTTTATCACTTCTTATCATCCTCAAATAGATTGAGAGTATGAAATAACAATTCAAACCCTAGAGGATATGTTGAGATCTTGTTCTCTGGAGTTCAAAGGTGGTTGGTATAAACACCTTCCTCTAGTTGAGTTTTCAAAAAATAATAGATTTTACTCAAATATTCACATGGCACTGTATGAAGCCCTCCATAAGAAGAAATTTAGATCCCCAACATGTTAGGATGAGGTTGGATAAATAAATCTATTGGGACCTGAGATCACTAAAGAAATGGTCGAAAAGGTTAGAACCATTCAACAACATATCAAGGTAGCTCAAAGTCGGTAGAAAATTTATGTTGATAACCATTGGTGTGATCTAGAGTTTGAAGTTGTTGAAAAGGTGTTTCTATGAATATCATGATAGATTAAACTTATGACATTTGGGAAGAAAGGGAAACTAAGCCTTAGGTATATCCACCCCTTTAAAATTATTGATCGTATTAGGACAGTAGACTATCGCTTGGAACTTCCTCCAAATATCTCCCAAGTCCATTATGTGCTCCATGTATTGATCCTAAGGAAGTAAATACCTGACCCTTCACATGTACTAAACTCAAAGGTCATACCGCTGGAGCAGGATCTTTCTTATTAGGAGCAATGTATTGAAATTCTGGACTGATCAATGAAAGTTCTATGAAACAAGACCACTCACATGGTCAATGTTTTTTTGCAGAAATCACCATTTAGAGGAAGCTACATGGGAACTTGAGTATATGATAAAGTATAAGTACCCTCATTTTGTTTTACCTGAGTGATTAATTGTGAGGGAAAATTCATTTTAAGGGGGTATAATGTAACACACTAAGTTTTTACAGACCTGTTTTTCAAATAAATTTAAATTTTCATTAATATCTTGAAATGAACTAAGTCAAATATTCCTTTCACACACAAAACTTTCTCGAATTATGTTACACAAAATACTGACTTGGTGTACGAAGCACACAACACAGAGTTGGCCTATAATATACACAACACTGAGTTTCTACGAAACATCTATTTTTATAGTTTTAATTATTGAAATAAGGTAATTATAACCTAGACGTTAAACATAGTATTATGAATAGTAATAACTACTTTTCAAACATTTTTTTTTCTAATTATTTTATATAAATAAAACATATTGATAATAAAAGATATGATTTTTTGGTAAAGTGCTTATTATGTTTAAAAACATTGTTTTCTAGAATGAATCACTTTTAAAAATAAAACTAATTTTAGAAACATTTAGAAATTTAATTTGATAAAATAAACTTCATTTTTTAATTCATAACATCAAAATTATCCTAGGGTGAATTTTTTGGGATTTTTCTGAGAAACTTCATTTCTTGATGAATAGTGAAAATTTTATATTTTTAGTTAAATACTGATTTTTTTAATTAATTATTAATGTTAAATGACATTATTAATTTGTTTTGAGGTAAAAATAGATAAATATTACATATAATATTATAATTAGATTAATTAGAATCAATTTCTCTTTCAAAATGAATATAAAATCTTAACAAACTTTTGAACTTTTTCCTACTTTAAAACCCCGTTATTTTAACTCGTCTGTAGGATTAGCACTAATCTTAATTTTACCGCTTATGTGACTTGAATTTAAAAAATTAGACATACATAATTGTATTCATTCTAATATTTATATTCTAATAATACCATGTTAATTTTTTACCAAAATTATTAGTAAAAGTGATTAAAATTAATCACGGCAATTAGGGCCAAATTAAGCTTAATTAGGGACTAAACCTTAAAATTAAGGCCCAAATGACCTAGAAACTTGTACAAAACCCATTTTCTGTCCATATTTTGGCCGTAAACCTTCCATTATTTAGTTTTTTTTTTGTTTTTTGTGACTTTTTCTAGGTAAGAACATGCGCTCACATAATTTCTTTCTAAAAATTCCATGTGAATCATTTTCCCACCCTATAGAAGGCCACCACCTCTACCCATTCCTCACTCCTATAAAAACTTTTATGTTTGTCCAAGACCTAACCAATACACTTCCCAAAAATCCCCTATTCAGCCATGAATCCTCCCTTTAGTAAGAAACCCTATCAAGGAATCCTTTTGGAAGAAGCCAAAAGGACTTACCTGATTAAGAGGTAATGTCTTCTCTCAAACACCTTTCCTTTATTTTCCTTATCCAGTCCCTATGCTATCTTTATTCCATTATTTTGTAATAACACCATTATCCTCCATATAATATGATTTTTTTATGAAAAAATGTCTAACCTACACTTACACACACCTCTTTCTAATGGATCTTGAACATATTGCTTCTGTGTATGGCGAAGTACTGCCTCACGAAATGATGATTATTCATTTCTACTTTATCACCAATCATGGTGGAAATTATGATGGACAATATATTTATATATGTAATATATTATATTTATTAGTTCTTTAATCTTTTTTATTTCTTTTATAACACATATATTTTTACCTTCCATTTTGTGATAATACATTAATCTCATTTGAGGAAGTGTGGAATACCGTCCCCTCAAAGCGATGTGATTCATTTACACACCACATGGAATGTATTAAGGATGGTTTTATTGAAATTATATGATATATATAATATATTAATCCTAATTTAATAATGATATATATATATATATATATATATTCATTTACATACTTTCTTTTAATACAACAATAAAGATGGAAAACAACGTTCATGCGTACGTATAGCGTACCGTCTCCATGAACAGTGTATTCCATTACATACTTCATTATGCTATATATTATTATAATATAATTATAATTTATATACCTAATATTTATATCATTTTATAAATTTTTTAATCATTACATAATTATAAGGATCAACGATATAACAAATTAAGACACATGTAAAGACCAATTGAATATTACCTGAAGTGAAACTTTAACATAGGATCATTAACAAATGGGTAATATAAGGTAAAAATAAAAAAAAAATATGGTATTATGTATAATAATATTATTATTTAAAAATTTTATAATAAACCTATATTTATGGTACAAGAATCTTGTATGAGTACGGAGAGATTCAAGACACAAGGTAAGGGGATTTTCATCACACTATTAATTTTCATGAGATACAATCTATGTTCGTGACTCTTTCCTTTTGTTTGGTGTATGTACTATACATGATTTTATTATATGTATCTTGTAATTAAATTTATGTTTATTAACATATCCATTCTTCAATCCTTCTTTCATGGGGTTTAATATTCAAAAGTTACCAAATCGGTAAAACAGTTTTGTCTCAATTTGCCTTCTTTGAGACTCCTATTTTGTTATGCACCTAAAATCTTATTCAAGGTGTATATAATTACTTTTTACATGTTATATCATGAATCTAATTATTTTTATGATATATTAAGCTTAATTTAATTTCCTTTTCTTACATGGAGAGTATGATCCCAAGTCACCATGTTATAAGAGTTTATTGAGATAATCTCCTCATTTATTTTTGAGATTATTTATGTTTATGCTTCAATTGATGAAATATTATGATACATTGTTCAATAATATTAATGAGTTTCCTTATCCTATGTTTTTTCATGATATCCTCATTTTTTAGTACCATATTCTACTCTTTGGTACTTAAGATAATCTTTTTAGTAAAATATGACCACCTCTCTCTTTGGTTAGAAATATATTGTATTCAAAAACCATGTTTTCAAAAATGTTTTCCAAAGATCATTGAAGATATTTATCATGGAAAAAATGGATTTCAAAAATGTTTTATTGTTTTAAAATCTTACTTCATATATTTTAATATATATTTTCAAAGAAAATTTTTTTCAAAAGGTTTTATGTAATAAAAAAAAAAATTCAAAGAAGAAAGGATATTTTCCTAAAGAAATGTTTTAGAATATCTTTCAAAAATATTTCTCATCTCTGATAACATCCATTAGTGTTAATCATGCCTTTATGGGGAAATTATTCAATTCCTCCATTCATATTCTTTCTTTGAATGTATTATGTTTTGATGTCATGATGTTATGAAACTTGTTTCTCTTTCACAGGTTATATACTTTAGAAACTCACTTCTCTTCACAGGTTATGTTTATGATTAAATGATTATGAAACCTATATCTTTCCATAGGTTATGATATGTTTACATTTTTATGATACCCATTTCATTTCATGGGTTATGATATATTTATTTATAATCTTTTGTCACATGTATTCATGATTTCATTAAGTGACAGGTGGGACCTATATCTCCCACCAATGCATTGGGTAAAGTTTTATATCTCATGATATAGACTATGATGGTATTAAGAGTGAACTAATTCAACTAATATGGTCTTGGGAGTGAACCTTTACTACTAAGATTTCCATGGGAGTTAACCATGACTACTATGATGGTATAAGGAGTGAACTCATGCTACTATGATGGTCATGTAAATGAACCATGACTACTAAGATGATCTTGGTAGAAATAAATTGTCTACTATGGAAATCATTATATTCTTATGTGTTTTCCACAATTTTGTGTCTTATTACTATGTTTTTATTTCATGTATTCTGCTCTTTATTTCATTATGATTCATGTCTTATGAACTTCTAATCTTTATACCATGATCTATGTTATGATATTTGATATTCAGGGTATGATCTTTTATATCCATGATCATGTTCTGATACCATTATGCTCATAATTATTCTTACATGTATCCCTTAAATACCCTTACTGATCATTTGAGATCACTCCTTTTTATATTTCCTTCCCTAGGTTGTGACATTATGTATTATGTTTGAAGTGTCTAAGAAGGTTTATAGTCAAGAAGAACTTAGTGGGAGATAATATAGCTAATTTATGTACTAGTGTTTATGTATCTATGTTTCTAAAGGAACTACACTAGTATAATCTTCTTGTATCTATTTATATAATGTTTAAGTATTCCATAAAAGTTATGTAATGTTAATTTTTTTAAAGAGTGGTTCACTATATCTAAATCCATATATATGTATAAATCTATTAGTATAGAACCAAGGCGTAAATTAGGCATCCATGGGTAGTAGCATGTGTCTTTCAAGTATCAAGGGACACTATTCCTAGTCTCATAACAGTAGGGATTTCATGACCATATATCATAATAGTAGGGACGTCATGCATGTGTATCATAGTCTATAAGGGTATCCATACCCATTCATCATATTTAATAAAGGTTTCCATGCCCATTTATCATAATATATAAAGTTCTAAATTCCCATTCATCATAAGCTATAAGGGTCACCATGCCCAAGTGTTACAGATCTAAGGGATGCCTTTCCCAAGTATCCTGATATAGTGACGCTATGCCTGAGTATAACAGTATAAGTACACCATTACCATGTCTAATAAAAGTAGGGTATCCATTCTTATATGTCATAGGTGTAATGGATTTCATGCTCTAATCTCCTAAAAATAGGGTCCCCATGACTGTATGTCATGGGTGTAAGGGATGTCATGCCCGTATATCATAAAATTAGAGTATCCATGATCATATATCACAATATTAGTAAGAGGTCAAAGGATTTAGAAACATCCAATAGATAGTTATTAGTTCATTAGTATTTCACTTTAATAAGGGAATAACCATTGTCATATTTAAGTAAGTTACATTTTCCTACCACTCACTTTTATTCAATTCATTATATTCATCACAATTTGGTGTCTTTACAAAACCATTAAATGATGGGTTGGTTATTAAAAATTTATAACAACAAAGTAAATTCCATAGTCACACCTCAAGGGGTCGAAACAATCTAAGGGGACCTATACCAATATGAATTAAGGGGTTCTATATTATTTCTATCAAATATATTGAATTAATCATGGTATTTGTGTATTTTTAGGGCAAAGAATGAAGGATATGATGCACGGATTCATGACATATTGTATGAAACCACAATAATTGAGGGATAAATACTAGACCACCAATCATATTCCTATCAAGGATAAATCATCCATTATCATCCTTCAGTTTGGTCTAGATCAGAAGAAAATAAAAAATATATAAATACCCTAAGAATAGGGTATATGAGTTGATGCAAAAATAAATCTTTCAGTAGAAAGATAGATAACAACATGAGCCTAATGAGTGGATCACTTACCAGGAGTAATCTAATGAGATAAACAGAAGTAGAATTTGAGGTCAGGAAGAGAAAATATCAATGAACCTAGGTGATGAGGCTTGAGAATCTCTTCATGGGAGAAAAGAGGATCCTTCTTTACACTAGTGGATTTAAAATAATAAAGGGGTAAGTTAATAATAGGAAAGGAAAAAATTAGGCATTTTACCCCTTTAAAACTGGGTCGCATAGTTTTTCCACATGGTTGGTCAACCTGTGTGCCAATCATGCATGACCTACCATCCAAAGAGGGGATTCGCATAGTTCATGTGCATAATTTGGAAAATCAAGCACAAACTATGCTAAATGGATCTGTTAAAAACTAAAAATATTCTCATGGTCATGCAGACTAGGTTTCATGGTTAGGGAAAACCGTGTGGCCCACTTTTTCTCACTGAAACACCCTGCATGATTAGTAGAAACTATATAAACTAGGATTCATGGTTTCTACTAACCATACTTCCCAACTGTTTCTTCCACTGGACAGGGTTACGGTCTCTGAACAAGTCCCAGACACCCTTTTTCCCCTATAGATTAACTAGGCATTCATATTAGGTCAAAAAAAATAATTAAACTAGAATTTAAGGGATATGTACCTCAAGAAAAAACACAAAACTTCAATCCACTACTAAAGGTACTCTAGTTGGGTTATGATCTATCCATTTGAATGTGAAAAACTAGCATACCAAGATATGACATTAACCTCATAAAACTATCATGAAAAAAAACTTAAAGCTCAACTGTGAAATAATCCACCACAATCTAAAGGGGTTGGTATGATCCCTTAATATAAACCTGCTCTATCATCTCTAAACTAAATAATAATGACTGCCTAACTTGAGAAACTATAACCACAACCCTAAAAAAATTGTTATCTAATTAACTAAAATGTTCATGCAAAAAAATTTATTCTCCACTACCAAAAATGTTTAATACCCACTCAGGATTCATAGATCTCAACTTCTCTTCACCACCCATGATGTGTCATTACATAACCTTACTATTTAATTCCCAATGTAAGATGATGTACTCCTAAAAATTAATGTAATGTATTGGGAGAACTATCCACGAATAAAATACTACATATGATTCCAATCACAAATATTCAATATAATACCACATACTTTTATAAATATATGATGAACACTGAAACTGATGAAAATAAAATCACCTATTCCAAAAAAAATCAACTACCAAGGCTAGCAGTTAATATCCTAGAAACAACCATTAATCTCATCAACTCTTGTTAGGGGATTTAGCTACCATGACATGCCTATGACACTCATATCACCTATTTTATTATGCACTCAAGGGTTTTATATTCAATTGGTTTTCCTAAAGAATCTAAAATTCAATCCACTAAATGTATTAGATGCTCAAACACTATTTTAGAATAAATGTTGTTGGAATCAATGGATGTCACTATAAAAAATCCATGGGTCTTATATTCACTATATAATGTTTGTTACTTCTATCAACACCATTAGGATTTCAATAATGTCCCAATGATGCATCTAACATTTCACATGGAGTATAATTCTCACAAAGACAGACATGTTACCAAAAATACCTATGATTAATCTCTAGGAATCACTACTTTGGAATGTACCACATATCTTATTGAAAATATTCCTTCAAATAGGTCCACTAATTACTCATTGGATCCCTGAGCTAAGTCAAAATATCTGAAAACTAGAATTATATATTAGTACAGCCTCTAAAGTAGGATGATACAAGAATCAAATAATAAATGATGGTAACCCAGGGATATAATCTAGGATAACATGATCATTTTCAATAACTATGGGTAACCACTCTACCATAGATCATAATTATATATTCACTAAATGATGGAAAACTATTAAAAATTAAACACATTCCCTTCCTCAGTAGAGGGAAAATTCACACTTTCCAAAACCATGTAACAAGGATGACCCTGTTCAGTTGGAGTATCCAACTACAAGGTTACAGAAAGGAGATCTATTAAAATCATAAAAACGTCGATCGAAAAACACTTTAAGTAAAAAATTTATCATGAAAAAATTAACGATAATATATGTATTTTAAGACAACAAGAATCGTAAATACAACCATGTCGATTACCACCTGATCAGAGTCATCTACCAAACTCAACCATCCAATATTTGATTATTACCAATATGGTTCTAATGGGGACTACATGGAGGTGGTAGATAGAGATTACCAAAAGTTTCATCCATCTAAATATGTTTTTTCATCATCATATCCCCATATAAACAACCTCTTGAATATCACTAAGATCCTTTTATAGTAAAGTCTTAAAATAAAATCTTTCCTCACCATAGAGATCCAAAAATGGAATTGTTCGGGATGTTTGTAAGAAATCATTGTTCCATTCTGGATGTTAGGGGTGCATTAAACCCTAAAAAATCAATCATCAAAGTACCACTTAAGGTCTCCCATATATCTGAGAAATTAAGTTGAGGTACATCCCTAATTATGAATCTCATTTTGGAGGCCCTGATCATTTCCCTAGATTATAAGAATCAACATCAAATTGGGATATATAGGTTCTCTGACCACAGACATGAGTAGAATCTAAAACCCAAAATGATGTATGATAATACAATTATGGGTTCGGATAAAAATCAAAAATTGATTTGTTTCTATACAAACAGTAAATATAAAATATGAATCATTATTTGGTCAATGGATGTCCAAACTATATAGGGAATGCAAACTCAAAATCTAACTAATTATCTACTAAAAAAGATTTAGAATCACCTCATAATATATTATTGAATCCATCTCTCGGGTGAAAAAATAATATCTCGACTATAATTAGTCTTGTTAATCTTATAAAGAACTACCACCCACTCAATAAAGAAGATTTTCATAGAGCATAATCATTGTATAATTTTCCCTCTTCTCATTTATCAAAGGTACCTTACCATAATTCTTCAAATTCATGCCTCTTCACTCAAATGTGAAAGGATCAACCACTAGTACATGAACATCATAACCTTATATCTAAATATATTTTGGCAATCTATTGGGAGAATTATATACTATACATGATAGAACAACATTTTACATAGAATATATTAGGGTGAGATAACACAAAATGGATAGGAAACATCCTAATTGACCACGTAATGATACTGATATAGAATTAATAATACTAAAAAAAATTCCATAGAGTACCAACTTGACTATCATGTAATCATATTCTTAGAAAAATGATATGTACGTTTCTACACATATGTTTATCTACCTAATATGATAACCAAACATAAGACCCCTATAAAATCACTTAACTAGATCCCAAACCAGTCCTCAATAGACTACCAATTTCTTCCCTAATAATAAAACTAATTATAATTTTTTTGAAAAAACTCCACACACCGAGACCCCACCTAGGTTGATTGTAAACCATGTTTTCTATCCAAAGAATTCCTATAATAGGATAGGGGATGGTGACTATCACTAAGAAGATATAACATAAATTGGAGTTCATAACATATATAAACCTAAAACATAAATTCATCTATGATATATAATAAATGTAGTAGATAAATATATGAAAACTGAATTATATACAATGTGTGTATGGTACATAAATTACATGTATAATTCCATAAAATCTAAATCCAGAGAGGTAAATACAAATGTAGAATATAATAACCAGTACGTAAAATTGGCTCTATGTGTAGAACAACACCTCATATTTAAAGGGTATCCAGGGATAGACTCCATCTATATTTTTCTCAACTATGATCCATCGTCAATTACTTTGACAAATCCCATATAACTTCACTAGATCCACATCTTCCAATGACATGTCTAAACTATAAAAAATCTAAACATACAAAAAACATATAGATATGAATCCCATGTAGGTGTGAATATAAACAAACCCAATAGTATGTACCAAAATCATGGTGTGTTTTTTATATAATACATTCCATTTAGTCAATAAATTTTCACTAGGCCCGGTTATTTTTTTTCCACATCACTAGCTGCTACCACTATTCCTTATGGAACATCCACTAATCATTACATGAGCCAACATGTTTTTCTCACTTATTTCCACAAAATACTATATCTAAAGACCCTTTAAATACCTTAAAACTTTTCCAAATTCCTAATCATGATATTTATCATCAAACAAGAAATACTATAAAAAAATATAGATTATGTATATCTAAACACTTTTTGATTGCTCAAATATTCACCATCCTATTATTGGACTCCTACCATAGAATCAACTTTCAATTTTGTGAACTCTACTTCACCTTTTCATTCTAAAAAAGATGACATATAAACCAAGACATTATTTTCTAACCAAAATGGGAGAGTAAAGACAATACATGTTGAAGATTATGGATAAATGAAAGTACAATATATATGATGGTGGTGAAATGGATATTACCTAACCACCCATGGTTGGGATCAAATTTTAGTTCTTCAAGGAATATGATTATGATACAGGGATATATTCGTTATGTATGATAAATGAATTTATCTATAGTTTATGAATATTAAATTTATGTTTTAATTCATAATTAAATTATTCATAATTTAAATATTTTATCAAATTATATAATAAATGAAATATTCATCACCAAGAAAAAAATGAGTTGGAGAAATAATCCAATGAAAATTCTTGAAATAATTTTTTTTAAAATATGGAGGCTTCATCCACACATACATCACCCACTATGAATATGAAATTTTTCAAAATTACTAACAATATCATAGGAGAATAATAATCACAAATAAGTATTATTGTATTCTTATGTTGAGAAAATACTGCAATTTTATTATTTAAACTAGTTACCTATAAAAAACTAATTCATTACAAGGTATAATATTCCTCAAATATCAATAGTAATGTAATGAATATGAGTTGAAGAATATGTATGTATTTTTTGTGGATACACTGGTGGTGAAAAGAATAATATACTTAATTTTTTTATGAATTTATTATTATAATCTTTATCATATAAAAAAAAAGTTTCTTTTTCATATTTATCTTTTTTAGAAGAATATAGTTAATGGTATTGTATAATGAGGTAAAAACATTAATAATAAAAGTCTTACCCTGTTAGCACTTTATTGATGCTTGATGATCACATAAAATTAATTTTTTATTATTGTTGGCACCACCATAATAAACACTGTGAATAGAACCCTAAAATACATCAAGTGTACTTTATGAAAATACTAGTTTCTAGATGATTTGTGTTATATTACTATTATTGAAAGGAAACATATTAATGATAATTCATATACATATATAGTTGGATCCATCATGTACATTATTTTATATAACCATCTCAATGAATCTTATGGTTTTATCATATTATATTAATACAAATCAATTTTAGGTGACATTTACTAGTTTCAGTTATTAATTTCATGGAGTACTTAAGAAGGACTAAGGATGTATTCAAGGTGAGAAAAATTAGTTTTGATATCAGATATGGATTTCCAATACACCAAAATATTAAAGAAATTGTCTATATGAATTCTAAATAACCATCAATGGTTGATTATTCAATTTATTTTTATGATATAGTTCTATTAAATATTTTGAAATTATATATTTTAATTAATAGTTTCATTTAAAATCTAATGGTATTTCCTTTAATTTAAAAACTAATAAATATCTATTATGAAAATAACAGAGTTATATTTCTTGCTAATTTACACAGTATCACAAAATGGCCAAACATATTCTTTGAAAATACAATTTCATTAAAAAATTCATTGAGGGTAGATGTGTAATTATTTTTCATGACGGTATAGATCAGAATAAATGATTTTCTTTAAAAAATCAATATCATAAACAAATATATATGAAATTTAATGTCATAGGGAATTAAATATATATGGTATTATATCTAAAGTACATTTTTACAATAGTCCAAATGATATTTCAATTAATGTAAATACTGATATTGAAAAGATACATGATGATTGTACAAAAACTGATATTTTCTTCTTATCATTCATTTAGGTGTGTTTTCATATTTTATGAGAATTTAGTGAAAGATAACCCCTCATTGTTAAACTAGTAATTATTAATAAAAAATTATTATTATATAATGAAATAAGTTATATAATAATTTTATTATTATCATAAATAGGGGATTCAATAGAGATACAAAGATTACTCATGCAACACAAGTTTAAGGTGTTGTATGGAATGATTCAATATAATTTATCATATATAATTTCACATATAATGTCATTGATATACTTAGGGTGTATAGTATTTATAAATACTCATTACCAAAAATTATCAATATATCTTAAATTTGAACCATTATACTTTGGTACCATTCATAAAAGTTCCTTTAGGTTTCCCAAACCCTAGGGTGGTTGGTCATGTTGTTGATCTTGTAGTGTATTTTTTTAGTCAAGATATAATTTTTCCTTTTATATGATAAGTATGATATTTTTTTCTCTCAATTAAGTTAGACTAATGAAATTCATGGTCACTCTTAATTGGTTGACATATGATGTACTTGTATACATATTTGAATGAAATGTGATGTGTTAATCATAATTAAAAAGCTGACACTGAAGAATCATGAATAGTTGAAGTAAATTATATTTGATTTACATGTTCCAAATGCATGTTCCTACTCTATTTAATTGATGAAAGTATTTTATAAGTTTTAATATGATGTATAAAAACACATTTGGTTGAAATAATCATATGTATATACATGGGATTGATAACGATCATGATATATTATATTACAGATTGATAATGGATGATGATTTGTTAAAGGGTTATGTTTTATTTTGGTTATAAATTTGATATTAATAATCATTTTCCTGGATAAAATGACCATTTATTCACTCATAATGATGTGTAATATTTATTTATTTTAGAATAATATATTTTAAACCAAAAGGGTCTATGTGATAGTTTTTAAAAAATATTTAGGTTATGAATTCACATGTTGCTTTAAAATGTGTATGAAGCCTACAAGGAATTAGTAAAAGTGTGATATTAAAATAGATATTTAATAAATCCAATATATCATGAAAAATATGGGTTATGAAACTTTTTAGGGAATGAATCAGTGAAAAATTGATAACCTCTACAATCGATTATCCCACTGGAAGTATAATAGACCGACAACTTGATGTTAAAATGCAAAATCAGCACAATGGAAATTGAACCTACAAAACATTTATTCCTTATAAACAAGGTGTAACATAAGTAATAAGAAACAACACCCTACCCAATTCACTATTTTTAACTTTTAATACTTCTTAATACAAACATATAAACACAATAAAAATTCAATCAATGGTAATACATGAAATAGAATTTCATAAAGACATAAAAGAACACATGAGATCTAACATGCTTCAGACTTTTTTCATATATGCACATGAGTAATAAGAAACAATACCCTATCCACTTCACTATTTTAAACCTTTCACACTTCTCAATACAAACATATAAACAAAATGGAAATTCAATCAATGGTAATACATGAAATATAAGTACATAAAGCGATAAAATAACACATGAGATGTAACATGCGTCAGACTTTTATCCTACATTCATAGGAGTAATCACTGTAACTTATTTATATTTTCTGAAGTAAAAGGATTATAAAAAATTAACAAATAGAATTAGTAATATAATAATAAATAATTTATAACACTCTGTAAAACTTTGATGCACTTTAAATCCATTATGTATGTATTAGATACACTATTATGATCTTAGATCCACTTTTGTTTTGGGTTGGTCCCCACTTATTTTTGTAGTAAAACATATCTGGTTGTCTTGGTCACACATCCTTCCAATATTAATGGGGATAACTCTATATGAAATTTTAATATTGATTAAATATAACATTGTTTCCCTCAACAATTTACCCTCGTTAACACTTATAAAAATATCATTCAAATTAATTCCTTTTAGTGTGTTCGCACAAATTCTAGAAAGGCTTTTATGATATAAAAAGTTAAAAAAATGTAAAACCCCATGATTTTATAGTATGTCTCTTCTTAAATAAATTCAATTTATTCGATAGTATACATTGCACGCAAAACTAAACTTAAACGAACCGTGATATAGTATTAAATATTATTATTTTAACGCAAGTCATTAATTTAAGTATTTTAATAGGATTAAATAAATTATTAAAAGATAGTTTACATATTTTTATAAAGTTAATTAATTTTAAATGAAAATAAAAACCAATTAAATATAAAGGATGTGTTTTTATTAAAAAACTATTTTTATGCCTACAATGGTATTTTATCATAATGAATTAAATTAATCACAATTATTGAATTATATTAATAAAATATATATTTTATATATTCAAAAAAATATTTTTAAATTCATACAATAAGTTTTATAGGCTTAAGATAAGAATAAAACTAATTTTAAGCATAAAGGGCTGCATTTTTTAAAAGTAATTTTTGTAGGCTTTTGATGGTGAACAAATTTTAAATCCAATTTTTAACAATTTTATATACTTTATTTGAAAAAATAAACTATTAATTTTATATCAGGATATAAATATTTATTTTGGTTGAATTATTGGTATTTTTCTGATAAGTTTCATGTTTTGAAAAATAATGAAAAATACTAAATTTTAGTTGAAAACATCTTTTTTCATCGAAAAATTTTATAGTGTAAAATTATATTTTTCATTGGTTTTAAATTATAATTATATTATTTTTTATCATTTAATCCAATTTAGGTTACAGTAACCTATTTCACGTTGAATTTAAATATAAAAATATTTCAATCTTTTCATGGTTTTAACTTTAAAAACCCATTTTATCATTCCTTCAACAGGATTAATTTTTAACTAATTTATTCAATCTCTTTATTTGAAAATTTAAAAAATGGATCAAATATTGGGAATAAGAAGTTTCAAATTTATTAAATAGTTTTAGTTTTTTTATATTATTAATAGTAACTTTAGTAATATTTTTTATTATCGTGGTTAAGGGTTAGTCGAGTAATTAAGAGTAAAATATTATTATAAAATTACCCTAACCCTTGTCCTAATTTTATTGGATGAGTATTTCTTATCACTAAGAATTAAATTATCTATTATGAGACCGTTTATGGTCTTTTTTATGTGAATATGACCTTTATAATTTTATATTTTAAGGAAAGTTGATTTTGTCACACTTTTGTTTTTAACAAGAGAAATATTTTTAAGGTGGGGTTATATAAGAAATATTTTTGAATATAAATAGTATTTAGAAATATAAAATATTTATCTACATCATGGTAATTTATTTATAATTTTTAGTGACAATATAATTACCTTCAATAGTGACATAATGATGATGCGCTAATTATTTAATTAAAGGAAATATCAAATAAATGATATTAAAATAATAAAATAAATATAATTTAACATAATTAATGTCATAAAATAATTTTTTAAATTAATTTCACATTTTAGTGATGTTTTAGAAGTATTTTTTAATTTTATATTGTCTTTATGGTAGTTTTAAAAATTTAGGTAATGAATAATGTCAAAATTGACACTAATGATATTTTAAAATAAAAATTATTTTATTAAATGATATAAAATTCATAAAAATATGAAATTCAGAAAAACTACTTTTAGAAGTCTTAAAATGACATAAATGGATCATTTATTTGTATTTTATCATTTATAGTAATTATATTAACCGTAAAAGTGTAAATTACATGATATCATGGTAAGAATTAAAAAGGTTAAATAAGGGTTAAAGCAAAACGGTAAGGATTATAAAATAGTAAAAATTTAACTAATTTTTATTTCATGAATTGATATAGACCTAAAATAATAATATCTAATAAATTAATAATATTTCATCCATTTATATTATAAAATTAATTTATATTAATTTAATATTTTGAAGATTTCCATGAGTTCTCCTCCCCTCACCTATAAAAAGGCACATCTTCTTTTGTTTTATTCATAATTCAGAACCAATTTGGATCAAAAATAACCTATCCAAATATCCTCTTAGAATCCATCCTTTCATCATGGAATCCTTACATTGTGCATAAATCCACTCAAAGAAGTCCTTTTGTGAAAATCAAAATAAGATACCCAAAGAAGAGGTAACGTTCATTGATAAACGTTTTTGTTTTATTTATTCCTTAAAACCCATTGAATTGTTTTTATTTAATTTTTATATAATATCCTAATTATAATAAATATAATGAGATGATTTTTATATTAAAGTTTTGACCTACACTTATAAACACTTCCATCTAATGGTTAACGAACTTACCATTCTTGTGTACGGCGAACTATCGCCTCACAAAACAATATTTTTTTATTTTTCCTTTACCACCAATCATGGTTTCAAATTATGATATAAACTATTTTTTTATATTATATATATGGTATTTATTATTTATTTATTCTTTTTCAATTATTATATAACACACACCTTCATGATTTCCATTTTGTGTAAATATGATAACTTCGTTTGTGGATGTGTGGACTGTCGCCTCCTCCAAACGATGTAATTCGTTCACACTATGAATGGAATGTATTGAAGATTATTTTAATAAAAATATGTGACATATAGGAAATAAATATTATACTATAATTATAATATACATAATTTACTTTTCATTCTTTTAATGCGACAAATAAATGGAAGTAACATTCATGTGTACGTATGGCCTATCATCTCCGTGAATGGTTCATTTCATTTCTAATCTCCAAATACTATGGATTGTTATAAATAAATACATACTGGATATATGTGATCATTAAATCATGGTTTACATTATATATATGATTTAATCATGATTTAATTAATTGTATCAACAACTAACATGTCAAAATGCACTTGAAAAAAACTAGGCAATTAACACCCAAAATAGTAAAAATAATGAAAGATTGTTAATAAATGGGTAATATAAAATCATAAGTAAATAATATATGGTATTATAGAAATTAATATGGTTATATAATATATTTATAATAAACCTATATTTATTATATATGTGTTTTTAATTAATAAAATGAGATTCAATACATAAGGTAAAGGATTTTTATCTCACTTTTATTTTTGTGGGACACATGCCTTACACACTGGTCATTTCTTCTGTGTGGTGTATATAATACCCATGAGTATATTTTATTAGTATTATCATGAATATTATGGTATTTTTATATCTATATAACTTTTTTTATTTCAGGATACATGTGATTCTACTGATTATAAAGTTGTAAGGTGTTATTTGACAATCTCAACATTATTCGGAATTGTTTTTGTTTAAGACAACATTGGGGAATATTTCTATTCTAGGTTAGTTTTTTATAAATTTATTTTTAAAATTTTTTTTAGTATTCTCCAATTATTTTTTAAATTCATGTTTACCCTTTTTTACTTTTTAGAAATGATTTAAAATGAATCTTCCTATCATTTTCCAAAACAGGGTACTTTATATAAAAAAGTAAAATGAATGTTTTTTTAAAATTATATGGCATGAACTGAATTTACCACCATCATGAAACCCTAATTTTTTTATTCTTACTTTATAATTTTACAAAGTTTTATTCAAATAAAACATTTTGTTTTATAAATATTCATCCATTTAAATAAATTGTTACAAATTGGTAAGGGATTTTCATCTCACTTTTTTACATCTATGAGATAAATGACATATTCACGACTTACTTCTTTTGTATGGTGAATATTCTACCCAATTTTGATATATTACATCATTAATCCTTTTATATTTCTAGTATTCAAATGTTTCAAAGTGTTATGGGACACTTTGATTTAAAAAACACTTTTTAAATCACTTATTCAATATATGAGGAATGCTTTAGAAATTCACTATACAGGTTGGGGACCGGTTAATGAAATACCCTTGATGTATCAGTAGTCTCTTGAGATGAATTTAGTTGGCAACAAATTTTTTGATTTTGTTTCCAAGAATAATATATGGGTTTCTACCCATATACTTAAAACAACTTTTGAAAGGTCTTGATGGTAGTGTTTTGTGTTCCAGATACATGATGTACAATAATTAAGAATTCCCTTTATTGATAATTCAGTTATTATTATTAACCATGAGATTTATTTTATATGACATATGTATGAATTCATTTCATTATCAGTTTATTGATTAAATAGAATGTGTTTCATTTATCTACAGTGTCATATTGGTTATGACATATCCAATTATTTAAATGGCATGTGTTCTCAGTTATTTAGATTTCCATATTGATTTATTCTCATTAATTCATTATTGTTTATACTTTACTTACCCTTACTGAGAATTTGATCTTACCCTTTTATTTGTTCTATTTTCCCCAGGTTATAAAGATGAAATTTTTTAATGAGTTCAAGGATGAAAATTATTATCCTTTGTTAGGTTTTATTTTTTACCAATGTAATAATGGAATCATTTATGTATCTAGTCCATCAATACTGCTAAATTAATCAGTCATTTGGTATTTGATTCATTGTAATCATGAAAATATAGTAAAATAATGCTCTGGATCTAGACTTCTATGGCCGGGGCATTACAAAAATTATAAGACAAAACTGTTTCTGAATGGATGAATTTTTGTTGCCTTTACATTAAACCTGGCCACATATCACTGGTTAAATTTCTGATAAACATAAATCCAATTCTCAAACATCTGATTCTCTAAAAATATAATTCTTTGAAGGTTTGATCCTTTGAACTAAAAATCACATCCCAACAATCTCCCAATTGAAGAATTATTTTAAGAAAAACCATTATAATCTGCCTTAATAAACTTCCTTTCTTAAATTAAATTAGCACTATTTCTCCATATTATTCTTCAACTATTCACCCAAGTCCCACTGATTCATGATATTGACTCAGACATTCTTGAGCTAATGTTTTAGTGAACATGTCTTCTAGATTTTTTCTACCATTGATATTCTAGATATCGAACACTTTCTCCTCCAGAATATTTCATTTGAAGTGGTAATTTAGGTCATTATGATTTGTCCTTTCATAGAAAATTAGATTTTTATCCAAGTGTTTCACTTTGGTACTCAAAAAAATGTATCCCTCCTTGACTTCTTCCCAATTCCTTCAAAAACTTTTTAACCAAACAATCTTTTTCCCAGATTCCATTACTTCTATATACTCCACTTTTATTGTACTTAATGTAAAAATATTATACAGATGCAGCATCCAAATGATTTTATGTCCTCTATAAGTAAATATGAACCCTATTATACACTTATAACAATCTGATTCTCTAGAAAATTCATATTCTATAAAACCAAATAATGAATCTTCCTCCCCAATAAAAATATCCTGATTTTCCAATAATTTCAAATCTTGAAGGACCCATATAATGGATTCCCATCATTGCTTTATAGGGTTAGACATAAATCTTCTTAAAAATCCAAATAAAAATGAAATATCTGGTCAATTAAAAATCATTAGATAAATTATACATATTTCAGCTCAAGCATAAAAAACTTTTTCCATGTCCAGATGATCATCTTACTTTGGATGTTCTTATGACTTGGATAGTTTGATGTGTCCAACATTTGGGTTAGAAACTAGTTTTCATTCATCCATTCCAGCCCATTCAAGGATTTTATGGACATACTTATTCAGAGATAGAACCAAAGATCTAATATGTTTGTCTCTTTATATCCTTACCCCTAGTATCTTCTTTTCTTTCCTAAGATATTTCATCTCGAAAATTATGAAAACTTATTTTTCAATATATGAATCTTTTAAAAATAAATCCCAATAATAAATATTTCATCATTATAAAGCATAAAAATTATGAATTTATAATTATCTCATTTCTTCTGGTAACAAAAGTAATAAAAATTACAACTACTAAATCTTTCTTCTACTATAAACCCTTAGAATTATCAATTCCACTTTCACATTGGTTGTTTTAATCCATACAAGATTCTTTTTCAATTTACATACCAAATTATGATTCCCATGTTCTGTTACACTTATGGGATGTTTAATTTTAATATCCTCCTTCAAATCACTTTGAGGAATATTTTTTTGACATCCATTTGTTCTAGATATAGATATTTTAATTCCACTATACATATCAATATTCTTATGGTAGAATGTTTAACTACAAGTGAGAAGATTTATGATAAATATAATTCTTTCTTTTATTGATACCCTTTCACTACTAGTCATACTTTGTATATTTTATTTCCATCATCATTTTCCTTGATCTAGTAAACCTTCTTATTATAAAGTTCATTTTTACCCTTTGGTAGTTCATCTATATCCTTATAATTTTTCATATATAATGAAACTATCTCCTCATTCATGAACAACTCCTATTGTCACTAAGAGATGATTCTTCCAATGTATTTTAAAGTTCTATTACATCAGTTAAGTGTAGAAAGATGTATTCATGACAAAAACTCTGAATTTGTCTCCTGATTTTGGTTTATCTCATCCACTGAATCAGCTAATCTAAGATCCTTCAAGTAACTATTTTGGAAGGTAAATGAATTTCTATCTAGTACTCCTACATCAGGGGTATGTAAATCTGGTTCTCTAAATTAAGCATCAGCTACTCTTGAATGATCTAATATTTTTTATGATCTTAATTTTTGAAAACTAGTGCCTCTACCACTAGTATTAGTGTTGTTTAGTTTTTGTGTACTATCGATAAATTGATCAACCTAGACTTATACAGTTGATATCCCATTTCTAAAAAATAATTCCAATGATTAAATTTGTTAAGTACATAATATTTATTATTACAGGATTAAATATAAACATTACATGTAGAATAATAAATTAATATAATAATGTAAAGGAAACCACCATAGGATTGGATAGGGTGTGGTTTTCAATCATCTGAGTTTACAAGCTGTAACTTCCGGTTCCTGGGTTTCCACCCATCTATGTTGAAAGAAACCCTGTTTTGCATTCAAAAAACATAAATTTCAATATTTCTTATTTCTATGTGATCAAGATTCAGTGTTCCCATATACCTCTAAACTTTCAAGTTCATTTCACTGAGGTGATCAAAACTGTAGTGCCATAGATATGGGATATCAGAAATTGTACTTATGACAACTACACTCTCATCTAAATTTACAGTCATATAAATGGTCCCATCAATTACACCTTTTTTTATCACTATGGAACCCTAGGTAACCTTCCATATCCCATTTTCAAATCCAGTTCCATAGCCAATATCATCAAATTTCCAAACACACTTAATATTCATCTTAAGGCCAGAGATGTGGATAAAATTCAATAGTTTCAATAATTATCCATTCTTCATTTGGATATTGACATATCCTTTTCAAAAAACTTCCAAGGATCACCATACACAAGATATACATTCCTAATCTTATCATATACCTAGATTTACATTCATATTTTATCACCAGTTGAGTGGAATTATTCTCCAGATTCAACCACCTATTCTTTTACTGGTGTGCTCACAATTTGTAAATAGTCATTATGAAATTAATTACTTTGGTGAAATTTGAATTTACAAAGGATGATGTATTTCCTATTTCACCCTTAATAATTTTACAGTCCTTCTTGAAATTTCATTTCTTCCTAAACTTTTGGAATATAGGACCAGGTCCAGCTGACTTCCTTCAACCATTCTCCCATTGATTTTCATTAGATGGATTATTAGGATATGACTGCTTCTAATGGGGTGAACTATCCATTCTATTAGTATTAAGAGAACTATAAGTTGGTTTTTGAGCATCCCTTCACTAATTTTCTTTATTGAGTATCACATTTATAATATCATCAAAAATTAGATAAAATTTTCTATAATAGTTACTAACTATAGTAACCATTTAATCCCTACTCTTGGAAATGAGGATAAGTGTTGAAATTATCATAAATCATCAGTAAAAGAAACATTTACCACTTGGATCATCCCATTAATCATGATGAATTCATTCACATGATCTTCCACTAGTCTTACTTCCATAATCCTTAACCCAAAAAAACAGTAAAACATGGAAACTTTGTTAAGTTCTATTGATTTTTCATATATATATCTTCCACTAACTTTATAACATCTAATGTTGTCTTCTACTCCCAAATTTTTGACACAAAATTCCTTGAAAGAGATATTTTTACCAACACAAACACCTTCTTATCCATATTCTCTCATTCTTCATTCTCTATTAGAACCAACTTTACCTTGGACAATGACACATTGATTTCTTTCTAAATCAGGTGGTCTTCAACCTTCATTTTCCAAAATCCAAAATTCATTAAATCAAATTTATCTATCTAGATAATTACTTCATTTGATGGCATGCATGTGATGAACCTAAATCATGAAACCACCCATTAATACAACTTTTTGGGGAACATATCCATGAAAAATTGATAACTTGAACTAATAATAATCCCACTATATTTACGATCGCTCAACCACCAGACATTCCAATGCAAAATAGTGTGACAGAAACTAAACCTTCAGGAATATCACTTACCCTACGACTAGTTTTACCAAATATAGGAATAAAAAACACCCAAACCACCGCACTAAGTTGAAATTTCCACACACCTCTGTATATACATAAAACCATAATGGAAATTCAAGAAATGGTAATACATGAAACAAAAGTACATAAAACAGTAAAAGAACACTAGAAATTTAATGTGTTTTAGTCCTATTTCATATGTGAATGGAAGAAACCACTGTGAATTATTTATATTACCTGAATTTTATAGATTAAAATTAACTAAAAAATACTATAAGTAATATCTAATTATATAATCATCATTACATTATAAAAATCTAATACACGTTGAGTCCAGTGTGAATGCATTAGAAAAACTTTTTTGTGCTTAGATCCACTACTATTTAGGGTTGGTCCCTAATCCCATTTATCAGAACCTTAGCTTGTTGTCTCAGTAATAGCACTTAAACATATTATTAGAGATACCTCCATATTTAATTCCACTATTGATCACCTATGTCACAATTTACCTCAAATTCGTTCCTCAGTAAACAAATCTAGATTCTTCTTTCTAGAGAATTATATCAAGTGGTTTCACCTACATTATGGATTATGCTTGATTTCATCGAATGATATAAAATTATGATCATTAAACTACTATTAAAGAGTTAAACTCTCACTATATTCAAATTGATCCCAACCACCTTCTACTGATAAAATTTCCAATGAACACAAATTTGATTCTTTAAATTGTGATGCTCGGAACATTTGATACTATGAACATCTAATTCTCTAAAATTTTGATTCTATAAACTAGGCTTCACATTACAACATTATATTCCTTAAAATAAATCACATAGTGAATTATATATCATTAATTATATAAGGATTATTTTATTTTATTCATCCATATAACCATTCATTTACATTCACCTATATATTATTAAGTAGTGAGTTTGTTTTAGTATAATATAATTTATGAATTATTGAATAGTTTAGTAACCACTTTAGATAAATGGATAAAACATTAAAATATATAATGTATAGTGTTTAACATTGACTGTGAATTTTTGAAAAACATAAATCCCATGAGAATCCTATATAATAAATGGGATCTATAAAATTCACTTCATGAATTCATTTGATGGAACAAAATATTGAGTTACACTCCCCCCCCCCCTCTTTATTCTTTCATTCCTCCTTATCGGTGTGATGGTACTGGTACACCATTAGAGAATAAAATGGTTCTTCCAAAATAATTATATATTTTTAATATAGTGGATTATAATTAGATGTTATAACATATTGGGTTTTTTTCTAATTGATCATCATCAATCACATGGTTTAGAGATCTATTGAACAAGTGGTATGCAGTTTATATATTCTTAAATTTATTTCCAATTGATATTTCAAGTTAATGACATAAAATTATTTCTATAAACATATCTATATAAATAAAAAAGTAAAACCTAATAACACCAATTTTTAAAGTTATAATTAATATTTCACTATAAAAAACAATCTATCTGTAACTTTAAACTATTTATCAATCACCCATACCAATTAATATTATTCTCATAATGGTCATTCTAAATTCACATCATGCTCCAAAATAATTATTTTGTTTCATTTTTTATCATATTTCCATAAATTAAACCATTTTTTTATTTACATTCATATTAGTAATATCATCATTTATACCATAAATTCAATTCTATACCACTTATTTTTTTTTAACTAAATATACAACCCAATAAATAACTTATCAATAAATTTATTCATTCACTTCAAGAAAATTAATTTAACCAAATCTATATATTCAAAAAAAAATCTTTATGAGCATAAATTTGATAGAAATATTCAATAAATATAAAATCATGATGTAGTGGTCTAAAATACCCCTTGGATTATAAGGGATTAAATCACATCATGGTGAAGGACACCATTGCATTTTTCTATTCATGGAAGTACATTAATTAGATAACAATTTATACTGATTGTTTTTTACTCATTAATGGCTACTATGAATAGTTTAAAATATCTTATGATGATAACCTGTAACGACCCAAAATTCTATCAATTAAAATTTCCCTTCTTATAATTATTTGATATAGTATAAATAACATAAAATTACATGAATAACACAAAATGGACTTTATAAATGAAGAATGAATGAAATAATAGGATTTTTTAGAAATTAAGAAACCTATACCAATGTAATAGAGACTTTACCTTTGGAATAGTAATATGACCATTATGAATATTAAACCATCTAATAGAATAGTAAAATCACAAATGAAAGTATAAATAAAATTTAATCATCTTATAAATGAAAATATGATATAATTATATAAATGTTTTGAAAATGATAAATTAAGTATTGGTATTTTTGTGAAATGTACATGTTTATTTACAATTTCATAATTAATATAATGATTTAAATGAAAATTTATTTTCATAAAATAGATTAAAAAATTAATATTTTGTTTTCTTTTGATTATAATATAAATTTATGACATCTTAATTAATTTTTCAAAGTGTTACAAAATCTGTTATAATTTTAAAAGTGGTATTTTTAGAATAAATGATAATTTTAATTAAAAATTAAAGTTATAAAATATATAAAATTATTTTAATAAAATGGATTCCATTTTTTAATTATACACATTTAAAAATGGTTAGGGTGAATTTTTGGGATTTTTCTAAAATAGTTTACTTTTTAAGAATAGTAAAATACAACAATTTACGATATAAGCTAAATACACGAGTTATTGAATCATGGATGATTTTTGGTGGATATAATCACCATTTTTTCTAACTAACATGAACTAGTTACTATAATTAGTCAAAGGAATCCACATTATTCATAGCCTTGTGACAAAATAATAAACAAATGAAAAAAATAATCAAAAACACTTCTCTCCTCCACTATAAATACCACCCTCACCACCTCTTCTCCTCACACCTATTAAGCCTAAAATATTGTCCAATTTCTAACCAATCCTCTTCTCAAGTATCTTACCCATGTCTATGAGGTTCTTTTCTCAACAAAATACCAAAACTAATGTTCCTATGGAGATTCTCAAGGAGAATAATTCAAGAGGTAAAATCCTCTTTTGATTTCTTTATTTTATATTCACTTTCTTTTCTTTTCTTATAATATCCTCAACTACTATGTAAAAACATGAATGATAAATCCAATATATTATATATAATGGAATTTTGTTATGATAATGAAAAATTCACCACCAAGTCTCTTCTCCTCTTCCTTTTATTCTAAAAATGAAAATATAGTCTATGAGGTGTTGATTTAACGCCTTCGAAGATGGCATGTTTTCATTTTCCATTAACACATTCAAGGCTGGAAATAAAACAATTATGATGTTTGGTGAAATTTTAAAATTTAATTTATAACCCTTTTTATGTTTTAAAACTAACCTTTATATACAATAATGAATAATGAAACAAAACTAATTTGTGATGATAAAAAAACTACCAAAATAATATAAATGATTATCACTAACATCTTGTATAATAATTCATCCTAACCCCAAATATCCAAATAACTTATATAACCATTTAACATTATATATTTTAATTAATAAAATCTAACTTTAATTATGTATATATATTCCCATTTTACATGAGCTTTCATATATTTATACAAGAGAACCAATCATGAAAATCAAAGGAAATGAAAACTCTCGAACAACGAAAATGAATCTTATAACTCATCAAAAAGGTCATAAATGAACATAAAAAGATCATAAAAAATAAAATACATTTATAAAAGGTATTGAATTAATTAATTAATCTATTTAATTTAAGTATCTAGAATATTAAGATCAAGTGCAGAACACTTTTTGACATAAGGTAAGGGATTCTTTCCGAACCTCTATTTTTTCCTTCAGGTTACACACTCTCTCTCTTTATTCAAATGTAATTATTAATTATTATTATTTAGTCCTACTAAAGTATTTTTGTATTTTACAAACATATGTTCATATCCCTATTATTCTTTATTTTATGTGGAAATATATGTTTTATAAGGTTCTCATCCCATTTCTTCTCAATAAGCAAGCCCGGTTAAAGGGAACTTCTCAACCTCTTACTCATTTTCAAGTAACATAATTAATCTATCTTAATACAACGTTATTTTTATAAAATCACACATATTATCATGAAATAAAATCTTGGTTATTTTCTAGTTTTATACAAACAATTATTACTTTTTCGTTTTAAAGACTCTTTAATGTTTTCCCTTAAACCGCACTAAAGTGGCTCATTTTTAAAGTTTCCTAAACAACTCTTTTAAAATGTTTTCACATAATTTTGAAATAATTTATCATTATCTATGACTATTTTCCTTTATTAATTTCCATTTATAATTTAAATACATTTTTCATGAACTCTTTTATGATACTCCCTTTGGTTATGCCTTGTCAAATGTTTATGATACGGAATTCTATATTTGGGTAACCCTTATGTTTATACCTCATGTTTGATTCTTATTGTGGTGCACATATACATGAACATGATATTATGGGTGTTACCAAATAGTGTTCCAATGTATTGGGTAATTTTTAGTCTCATGAGACATTATGTTGGGATAGGGAGTGAACCTTCTTCCTTTATGGGACTTTGTCCACCATGTGCAATGGTCTTTGTAGTTAGCCTTGAGTCGTGCTTATGTCATGTTGTGTGTCATTTACACATTTCTATAATTCCATGATTAAATTTCCCCATGCTCAACATATTATTCTTCCTTATATTTATTTATGTTTCATTCCTTTTTATGTCATTACGTTATGTCTTCGAACCCATGTGATTTGCTTTATTCCTATACAAATACCGTTACTAGGATTTTTAGATCATCCCTTTTGTTCATTTATTACCCAGGTTATCCTATGTAGTTTTAGGATCTCAATGGAAGATATGATCTCTTTATGGATGATTAAAATAAGTATGTTTTATTTTATATCCATGTTTTCATTTTTATGTACCCAATAATCTAAAGACACTAGAATTTCTGATCCTTGACTTATAATTTGATGGTTAATTATATTTAAAATCATGTAATAATATGTGTAAAGGGATAGGGTCTCTATATTTGGTATCAAATCAAGTTATAGTTGTTTGTTGAGGTTAATACTAGATAACTTTATTAAGAAACCTAGGTATAATTCTATCACCATGGATATCATAGATTGAAACTTATAGAATCACAAGTTAGAATATATTTTTTATTTACAAGTTTATAATTCAATGTTCAAATTTTTCATTTTTTATATCCTTATTATCTAAGTATTCAATCCCCCTAATTGTACTTTTATTTTTCTTAGTTAATGGATATAAATTGGAGAACTTTTTCCAACAATCAATGTGACAGGAAATATGATGATTTCCCTAATGATATTCCAAATATGATGGAAACAGATGCTCAAAATTTCATGACAATACTTTCTCAACTAGATAAAGTTATGAATAATAACTTGAATCGTGTGTAACTCCCTCCTTCTCCTAAGAGAGTTCATGTTGTGGTTGAATCCTTCATGCTTCAAAGTCCTCCTATATTTAGTGGATATCCTAATCCCCTCATCGCATAATAATGTATTAATTCCATTGATAAGATATTCTCTATCATACAATTCTCATAAGAATAGAAATTTGTGTTGGTGCTATATTGTTTTAATGGGTAAAATGATTAGTAATGGACACTAATCAATAACACAAAGTCCAATGATGAAATTTATTCCATGGAATAGGAATATTCCAATAAAATATTTTTTATTAAATATTTCCCATGAACACTACATTTTAATATGGAAAGGGTGTTACCTGGACTAATGCAAAAGGAATATGGGTCTATTGGATCATACAAGGAAAAAATCATAAGGCATTCATGATACACCTCTGACTTTGTCATGAACACTAAAAGCAAGGTGGGTCACTTCTTTAGTGGACTAAAGATGATTCTATGAAAAGCATTGGCAATTCGAGACTTTGAAAATTGTGACGATATTGTTTGTTGTTCCATTAAGGTTTAAATAGAGATTGGAGACTCTCAATGGTCTCATGGTATGGATTAAAAAAGAGGAAAATGGAGTTTAATATGGGTGGTTCAATAGATAAATCCCATTATGGAAAGAATACCCAACATCCCACATGTCAAAAGTATAGGAAGAAGCATCCTAGAAATTTAATAAAGGGAACCAAGAGATGCTTAAAATGTGGAAGAGAGGGGAATATGGATAATAAATACCAAATGGGTATGAATAATACCACTAATACGAAAGAATAAAGGAAGATTCAGATCAATACGCAGTCTGTACTGTAGTGTTTCAACTATAAGGAATAGGGGAATTATGCAAGTCATTACCCTACACCAAGGGTTGTTGGAGGCAATCAACAAAATCAACCTCAAAGACAATAAGGAAGGCCATATGATATCACTACTTTTGAGGTGGAAATTGACAAAGATGTGGTGAAAGGTATACTGGTTATTCATTCAAGAATAGAAAATGTACTATTTGATTCTAGTACTATCCATTCTTTTATATCTTGCAAGTTTAGTAGAACTATTCAAACACCACCTCAAAATATGAAGGTTGAGTTATCTGTGAGAGTAGAAAATGGGGAAATTATTACATCCAAAGTATATAAGTCCTCCCCGGTTAATGCTTGTGGACTGAATCTTCCCATAAATCTTGTCCAACTTCCTTTGGTGGAGTTCAATGATATATTGGGAATGGATTGTCTATATTTATAAAAATCCAACATCAACTGTTAGTAAAGGTAGATCACTCTTCACATCCTCAGGCATCCTCCAATTTTGTACTAGTGTAAGGAGGAAGATGAATCTTCTTTAGAATCATCATCTCAATTGATGATATTGTTTCTTTATAAGCAAGTATATCTATCTTAAATGATTGATAAAAAGAGTAGAATCATGCTCTAAGACATGCCCATTGTGAGGGACTACACCGATGTGTTCCCTAAAGAATTTCTTGGTCTTCCTCCTAATTGAGAGGTTGAGTTCTCAATCGAACTTATTCTTAGATATCTACCTATATCAAAAACACCTTATATAATGGCCAACATTGAGTTAAAATAACTGAAGAAGTAGTTATAGGAGAATCTGAATAAGTGTTTTATATGCCTGAGTGCTTCTCCATGGGGTGCTCTAGTCATTTTCATAAAGAAGATGGATAGATTAATTCACCTATGTGGGGCCAAGTATTTCTCAAAGTTGGACCATCAGTTGGGATATCACCAATTAAAGATAGTAGGGAAGTTATTACCAAGACTTCCTTTTCAATGAGGTATGGGGACTAAAGTTTATAGTGATTCCCTTCAGGCTCACTAAGGCTCTAGAATTTTTCATGGACTTAATGAATAGGGAATTTAGATATTACATCAAAAAAAATTGGTATTATTTATTGATGATATTATGATATACTCCAAGATAAAGTAGGAACGTTAGTAGAATTTAAATACTATGTTGAAGACTTTTTGAAGGGAGAAACTTTAAGAAAAGTACATTAAATGTGAGCTATGGATGGAGGAATTATCATTCTTAGGGAATTTTATAATCAGAAAAGGAATATCTATGGACCCTTCTAAGACAAAGTCAATTGAAGAGTGGCCCAAGACAAAATCTGTAAGGGAGATTTGTAGTTTCCTTGGTCTATCTAGGTATTACTGATGATTTCTGAATAACTTCTCTTGATTTTCAAACCCAATAACCAAGATTACTTGGAAGATAATAAAGTTTGTATGGACCAGTGAATGTGAAGATAGCTTCAAAGAGTCAAAAAAAAGGTTTTTCATTGCACCAGTACCCATGCAACCAACAAGTGTAGAACTATTTGTGGCATAAATCGATGGTTTAAAAAATGTATTAGGTTGTGTACTAATGAAAAATGATAAATTGATATCCTATTCCTTAATTCATTTGAAAATTCATGAGAAAAACTATCCCACGCATGATTTGGAGTTGGCGGTTGTGATCATAGAATTGAAAATATTGTGGCATTATCTCTATGTGGAGAAGTGTGAAATATTTACGAATTATAAGAGCCTCAAATATATATTTACATAGAATGATCTTAATATGCATCGGAGAAAAAGGTTAGATCTCATCAGGGATTATGACTGCACAATCCACTGTCATCCTAGTAAGGAAAATAAAGTGGTATATGCTCTAAGTAGAAAGGATCCTATAGAATTATCAATGATGAGAATTGATAAGGATCCAATATTATTAGATTTTTAAAAGATAGACATGGGAATAATTAAGGAAGTAACATCTTCAATCCTTTATCAAATGATTTCTCAACCATACCTCATGAAGAAAATAAAGTATTCTCAAAGAAATGATGTGGAAATTTAGAAGAAGGTGGAAGCCATGAGAAAGGTGAAATCCTCAGAGTTCAAAATTAATGAGGAAGGAGTTTTAATATTTGGTTCATGAATATGTGATAAAAAACTATTTTGTTGAATATTTTATTGGTAATAAATGAAATAATTTCCTAACATTGTGTTAAATATGTTTATTTATAAAATATTTGGGATTTGATCATTCATTTGAAAATTTGGTGAAAATTCCAGTTTTACCCTTAATAGTGCACAGTAGTATTTCGAAGATAAATATTTTTATATTTATTATTTTAATTCTAAATTTTGTAACAGTGTTTCTAACTTCATTTTATACAACTTTCATTCAGGACACTAGAGCTAAAGAGTGCATTTTTATAGAGTAAAGGAGCCATTAATCCAATGGTGGGCTAGACTCGGCAGAATGGACATGGGTTCTGTATTTGGGCCATATCTTCTACACACGGGCTTGGATTGAGCCCAAAATATTCGGAAAGCTCGAATACATGATTTGGCACAAATACTCCTTCTGTAAGGCCGGTCAATTCACGCTTTTTGGAGGTCAAATGGGCGGTACAAGTTGTAATAAAATAGTTGGCCAAGTTTTTCATTTCACACTTAAAAAGTTATGTATCCCTAGCCCTCACAAACTCTATTTAAAGGGGGTTTTAACTCTTTGAGAGGTCTGGTAGAGGCTTTGGAAAGGTGTGGACGAAAGGGTGATTCTTTGGAGCCCCTCAAAACTCTTTGAAGAAGTAAGCCTTTGTGCAAACCTCTCTTCCAAAAAGGCTCTCCTCTCTCACCTCTTCTTTGTATTTCTTTTCTTTCATGTTTGTTTATTGAATTTTTCTTCAAATAATCTTATGTGTTCATCCCTATTATTCTTATATTAATATTCTTAATTGGTTTAGAATCAATAGTGGATACAAGATTGGGTTCTACCCTTTCAATCCGTTGCTTATGCAAAACGTCTCCACGATGACTACACCACCCATGGAAGAGTAGTTCTTTTTAGTAATCGATCGACCTCTATCTTTCTTCATTAATTTATTTTGAATCAATGAGCTACTGTAATTCACATATTATGATCTATTAATTGAGTTTTTAATTTAAATGAAACTAAGTAATCAATTGAATAGTTAACACAAAACACGCGAGGTCGAGAATTGTGTGAACTGTGAGAGTGCAACCTTAACCGGTAATTCAAAACCACATGGGATCAATTTGTAGAGTTCAAATATAATCCCTAAACTCAATTAATCCTCATTTCCAGAGTGGTTATGTGCCTTAATTTACCACTGACCATAATATAATTTTAGATCATCAATCAAAGCAGGGTGTTGCGATTGCATGTTCCGAAGTTAGCCTAAGGTTAAATTCACTTCAATCTTCGTGGTAAAGTTAATTCTCGTAGGGTTCGGGATTTAACAAATTAAGGGATCATAATTAAGTGAATATTAATTTAAATGATAATGATTAACAAATGATTGAAGAGGTAGAGTTATATCGATTACATCTTTTAAATATTGTCTAAACAAACATCTTTTTGTTGTGTCATTTTAATCAAACTTCATTTCAAAACTAAAAATAAAAAAAAATACAATCTTCTTCCAGCAAACTTCTTCTAGATTCATAAACTACAAAAAAACCCAATCCTTTAAAGTAGTGTTTTTATTTTATTCTCTTTTATTTTATTTTTATAATACCTCTAATAAGTTGTTAAATTCACTTCCTCCTTTGAGAGACGACCTTGGTCAGCCACTCTGCTGCACCTAAGTACCCCAAATTACACTAATCATTTGAGGGTGCCCACGACAGCGCTCTATCAAATTGGCGCCGTTGTTGGGGAGGCAAGTAATTATTTCAACCAATTAGAGGTATTTATTTTATTTTACATTTTATTCTCTTCCTCTCTTTTTTCTTCCTTCTTTACCCAATTTTATTTTTCTTCTTCTTCTTTTATTTTCTTCTAATTCTTTTTGGACCATCAACTCAAACTTCTCATTTTTATTTTACTATGGTCCACTTTCTTTCTTTTCATTTTTATTTGATCTATGACACGAACTAATCCCGAAGATCTCTTAGATCTTGACCCTGAGATTGAACGTAGCCTTAAGGCTCGAATCAGAAATTCTCAGTCTACGGGAAGTTTCAATATTCAACCAGTTGGTGAATTCCTCTCTTCTGGAAACATTGAAATTGGAATAAATTCAAATTCAAACATAAAAGAGAAACCAATGGCTGAAAACAATGGAAATGAACTTAATAGAACCATTCAAGAATTGGCTGCACCTGATATTAACTATCAACCAAATTGTATTGCATACCCAAATCTCGAATCGAACTTTGAACTAAAATCTGGGTTAATTCACTTACTTCCAATGTTTCATGGCCTCTCTGGTGAGGATCCCAATAAACATTTGAAAGAATTTAATGTTGTTTTCTCAACCCTAAAACCAAGAAATGTTTATGAAGATCAAATCAAATTAAGAGCATTCCCATTCTCACTTGATGGAGCTGCAAAAGATTGGATGTATTATTTGCAACCTGAAGATGTAACATGTTGGAATGATTTGAAACGTATTTTCTTGCAAAGATTTTTTCCAGCATCAAGGACCACATCCATTCGAAAGGAGATATCGGGGATCAAGCAACCCCATGGGGAGTCAATGTATGAGTACTGGGAGAGATTCAAGAAGTTGTGTGCAAGCTGCCCACATCACCAAATCAGTGAGAAACTCCTCATCCAATACTTCTACTAAGGAATCACACCCATGGAGAGAAGCATGGTGGATGCTGCAGCTGGAGGAGCATTGGTGGAAAAGACACCAGCAGCCGCACGTGCATTTATCGACAAGATGGCCCAAAATTCCCAACAATTTGGTGATTGAGGTACACCACATATCAGGGGAGTACATCAGGTAAGTCCTTATTCTCTTTAGAGTCATTTTATTGATACTAAGTTAGAAGAATTGACAACTATGGTGAGGCAGATTGCATTGGCTCAAAAGACATCCCAACCTCCTTCAAGGCCATGTGGCATTTGCACCGAGACAAGCCACACAACTGATTGTTGCCCCCAATTACAAGAGTCAGAGGATTGGGCTGCCATATTTCCTGGGATACCATATCAGCAACAACAACAACCACAGAAGAAGTATGATTCCTTTGAACCAACATTTAACCAAGGATGGAGAGATCAATCAGATATGAGGTTTGGCTCTGGACATCAACAAAGGCCCCCCTTTCAACAAAACTTCCAGCAGCCTCCACCTTACCAACAAGGTTTCCAACAACCCCAAAGAAGATTTGAGGCCCAAGCATCAACAAGTCAGCAACATGGGAGTTCTCAACCAAAGGTAGATTCTAATACTGATGATCTTTTGAAACAAATTGTTCTTAATCAACAGAATGAGATGAAGATTCAAGGTTCTGACTTGAGGGAGTTGAAGACACAAATGAGCCAGATTGCCACCACCCTCCACGAACTAGTAAGTAAGAACTCTGGAGCCCTTCCTTCCCAACCTACTCCCAATCCCAAGGGGAATGTTAGTGCCATCACATTGAGAAGTGGGAAGAAAACAGTTGATACATCTACACCTACAATACCACCAGGATTCACCTCAACTCCAGAGAAGCCCCATCCCATACCAAATGATGAGAAACCCAAGGAGAAAAATAAAGGTAAGAAAAAGGTTGATGATCTTCCTCCTAAACCCCTTCCATTCCCAAATAGAGTTGTGAAAACTAAGAATATGGCTTAAGAGGCAATGCAAAAAGAGGTTTTGGATACATTCAAGCGTGTCGAGATCAACATCCCTCTACTTGAAGCCATCAAGCAAATACCGAGGTATGCGAAATTCTTAAAAGAACTGTGTACAAATAGAAGAGGGCTAAAGGGAAATGAGCAGATCAACCTTGGAAGGAACGTATCTGCACTCATCACACCAACCATGTCAATGCCAATGAAGTGCAAGGATCCTGGGACATTCACCATACCATGAACCATAGGGGAGTTACACTTTTCTGATGCACTTTGTGATTTAGGTGCTTACATAAATGTGATGCCTCACTCTGTATTCTCTTCCTTGCAGGTTGGTGAGTTGAAGCCAACAAGA
This sequence comes from Viscum album, assembly GCA_963277665.1. Taxonomy (NCBI): domain Eukaryota; kingdom Viridiplantae; phylum Streptophyta; class Magnoliopsida; order Santalales; family Viscaceae; genus Viscum; species Viscum album. The sequence goes on along the minus strand of OY728166.1, from coordinate 1,240,942,796 downwards.
GTAGTGGTGCAATTGGCGAATAGAGCTACGGAATATCCAGCGGGAGTCCTTGAGGATGTACTTGTCCGGGTAAGAGACATGATCTTTCTAGCGGATTTCTATGTTCTTAACATGGAGGATGATCAGGTAAGTTCTCTTGCCCCCATTTTCTTAGGTAGGTCCTTCCTTAAAACTGAAAAAACTATCATAAATGTCAATGAGGGTACACTTTCCATGGAATTTGGGGATAAAGTTGTGATATTTAATGTTATGGATTCCATGAAGTACCCATCTGAGGACCATTCTTCTTTTGTTATCTCCCATTTTGAACCACCAAGTAAAAACTCCATGGATTTTGATTGCCCTATTCTTAGGGAGATTATGAGTATTGGTTCTATTTTGATGTCTAAGAATACTTCTACACCCATTTTTAAGGAACAAGACTCTCTAAGATTTGATTTTGAAATGGAATCATATTCTGATTTTGATCATGTGAACTCTGATTATGACATGGATATTGAGTATGCTGATAGATTTGGTGCTTTATTCTCTGATTGTGATGATTTTTATTCTGATACTGATGTTCATTGTGCTGATATGTCTGTTGCATCAATTTCTCCATCCATACATCACCCACCTACATTGGAACTCAATCCATTGCCCCCAAATCTCAAATATGCATACTTGCTCAGTGGTGATAGATTACCTGTTATCATTGCTAACAATCTCCCTTTTGAACATGAAGAAAAGATTTTGAATATTTTGAGGGAGAACATCAGGGAGATTGGGTGGACCTTGGCTGACATATCAGGTATTAGCCCCTCCATTTGTATGCATAGGATTCTCTTGGAGGATGGGGCTAAACCAGTGAGACAGCCACAAAGGAGACTTAATCCCACCCTCCTAGAAGTTGTTAAGAAAGAAGTTGAAAAATTACTTGAGGCGGTTATCATTTACCCTATTTCTGACTCACAATGGGTTAGCCCTGTTTAGGTTGTACCAAAGAAAACTGGTTTCACTGTTATAAAAAATGAAAATGATGAGTTAGTTCCTGTGAGAGTACAAAACAGTTGGCGAGTGTGTATCGATTATAGGAAACTAAATCAATCCACTCGTAAGGACCATTTCCCACTTCCATTCATTGACCAGATGCTTGAGAGACTAGCTGGGAAGACACACTATTGTTTCTTGGATGGATTTTTTGGCTATTTTCAGGTTCCCATTGCAGCAGAGGACCAGGAGAAGACAACATTCACCTGCCCATTCTATACCTTTGCTTACCGAAGGATGCCATTTGGACTTTGCAATGCCCCAGGTACCTTCCAGAGATGCATGGTGAGTATTTTCTCAGATTTCATTGAGACCTGCATGGAGGTATTTATGGATGATTTTACAGTTTATGGGTCCTCATTTGATGAATGTATCTCTAGTTTTGGGTGATGTGTTGCATCGTTGTATTGAGAAGAATCTGGTCTTAAATTTTAAAAAATGTCATTTCATGGTCGAAAAGGGAATTGTATTAGGTCATATAGTCTCACAACATGGCATTTAAGTTGATAAATCTAAGGTAGACATTATTTCATCCCTCCCATATTCTACATGTGTGCGTGATGTTCGATCATTCCTTGGGCATGCTGGATTTTATCGACGCTTCATCAGAGATTTTAGTAAGATCGCTCTACCCTTATCTCGATTGCTTCAAAAAGATATTAACTTCAATTTTGATGATTCATGCAGGGTATCCTTTGATGAGATAAAGAAGTGTCTGACCACTCCACCTATCATACAGCCCCCATGGTGGGACCTTCCATTTGAGCTTATGTGTGACGCCTCCAACTTCGCGGTTGGAGCTGTCTTATCTCAGACGGTGGAGGGACGTTCACATGTGATCACTTATGCATCAAGGACACTGGATTCAGCCCAATAAAACTACACAACCACGGAAAAGGAGTTTCTTGCTGTCATATTTTCTTTAGATAAATTCCGTTCATATTTATTGGGCTCTAAAGTAGTTGTTTTTTCTGACCATGCAGCTTTGAGGTACCTCCTGAAGAAGTCAGATGCAAAGCCACGACTTATCCGTTGGATGCTCCTTCTTCAAGAGTTTGACATCGAGATAAAGGGATAAAAGGGGTCAGAAAACTTGGTGGTGGACCACATGAGTAGGCTTACTCACAAACTAGAGCATGACACCTTGGACCAGGTACCACTTCGGGACATTTTCTTGATGAGCATCTTTATTCCATCTCAGGTATGCATCCTTGGTATGCTGATTTAGTGAACTAAATTGTTGCCTCTGAAATCCCTGCAAATATAAAGAAACATCAAGTCCAAAAATTAAAAAGTGAGTCTAGGTTTTATGTGTGGGATGATCCATACTTATGGAGCATGTGTAGTGACCAAGTCATTAGGAGGTGTGTTCCCAATCATGATTTTGGTTCTGTTTTGCATTTCTGTCATACACTTGCTTGTGGTGGACACTTTGGACCCCAACGGACAGCTAGGAAGGTTTCGGACTCTGGATTATATTGGCCTAGATTATTCCATGATGCCCATGTGTTTTGTAAGTCATGCTCTCGTTTCCAACACACTGGGAACATTTCTAAGAGACATGAGATGCCCCAACAACCCATACTATTCTGTGGGATTTTTGATGTATGGGGAATTGATTTTATGGGTCCATTTCCTAGTTCATTTGGATTCTTGTATATTTTGGTTGCTGTTGATTATGTGAGTAAATGGGTGGAGGCCAAGGCCACCAGGACTGACGATTCTCATGTTGTTGTGGACTTTGTCAAAGCACAGATTTTTTGCAGGTTTGGAGTACCAAATGCCATCATCAGTGACCAAGGGACACACTTTTGCAATAGGAATTTTGCTTCCCTCCTTCAGAAGTATGGGGTGACACACAAAACATCAACACCATACCACCCCCAAACAAATGGCCAGGCTGAGGTTTCAAATCGTGAGTTGAAACAAATCTTGGAGAAAACCGTGCAGCCAAATAGGAAGGATTGGAGCAAGCGCTTGGATGATGCATTGTGGGCTTATAGGACAGCATACAAGACCCCCATTGGTATGTCCCCATTTCGGATTGTTTTTTGGAAAGCATGTCATCTCCCCGTGGAAGTCGAGCATCGGGCATATTGGGCTATAAAGAAATGCAACATGGATTTGGCCCAAGCTGGAATCCAAAGGAAGATACAAATTCAAGAGCTTGAGGAGATTAGATTATCATCATATGAGAACTCAAGGCTCTACAAGGAAAGATCAAAAGCAGCTCATGACAAAATGATCCAACAAAGGGAGTTTCATGTTGGAGAGAAAGTCCTTCTCTACAGTTCATGACTAAAGCTGATGCCTGGTAAGTTGCGTTCCAGATGGTTAGGTCCTTATGTTGTGACTAATGTTTTTCCTTATGGTGCAGTGGAGATCACACAAGAGGACACTGGAAGGAGCTTTACAGTCAATGGGAAACGTTTGAAGAGATACATTGAGGGACTTCCTACTGATGCAGTGGATTTTATCACACTGCATGACCCCATCATCACTTGATCACATCAGGCTGTTCCTAACCCTTTCACTTTTATATTATTTGTCCTATTTATAAATTCTTCATTTCATGTGCATATATCATCTCACGGGTTCACATTGAGGACAATGCAATATTTTAAGTGTGGGGGAGGGAACTTTTAGTTTAGAAATTTCAATTGTTTTCCTGTTTAAAAAAAACCCAAAAAAATTGCGTGTTTTTCAAAAAAAATTGTGTGTTTTTCAAAAAAAAACAAAAAATTGTGTGTTTTTCAAATTTTGTGTGTTTATTTTACAATTTTCTATGTGTTTTTGAAACTTTTGGGCTGAAATGATTCTCATCACCATTTTTAAATCCATATCAATAAGTGAAACAATTTACCCCTTGAAACTAAGCTTAAATGAATGCTGAAATGACTTTGTTTCAAGTTCAAATATTTAGTAATTTCATGGAAAGTACACCGAATTTTGAATCCCATACCACATCTCACTGTCTTTATATTTGAAATCAATTTCCTTTGAGGCTTCTAAACCATTATTTTCATATTCTTTACATTCAACTAACTTCTTGAGAGAACCAAACCATACTTTATTTAACCAGAATTTGATCTATTCCTGTCAAAACTTGAGGGTTTGAGGTACTTATGTTTAAATGATTGAGGAATTTGTTTGGTATTAAAGCCCCTATTTCAAAGAATCCTTTTTTATAATGGCCTACCTTGAATATTTAATCCTTGTATCCCTTAGAAGCCATGCACAGCCTATTAGGTTATCCACATTACAAGCCAATTTTCCCTATCCAACCAACTCTTGAAGTGAAATTTCATAATCTAGTTGAGCTTAAGTTTGGGGGAAGTTGTCTTGTGTTTTGCCACCACATTCTGTGTACTTTGGGTGGAAAATTAAATTATAAAGAGATGTGTTTTCTGCTGAAGAAAGTCATTATATTGAAAGCTGTGCCTTTTCTGGAGCTTTCATGACAAGTGAAGTTGTGCCTTTTCTGGAGCTTCTAATTGAGGTGGAAAGTTGTGCCCATCTGGAGCTTTCAAGAAAATCATGTTTGAGAAGATTGACATTTTTTATGCTGAAATGATGAATGGTGTAAACCTTTCATGACTTTTCATGATGATGGAGCTGAATTTATACTATGGGGATTGAAGAAAAGACCATATTTAAGTGAAAATTAGATTAATGAAATTTTGCTTCAAAAGAGTCAAGCCCTCCTCATTCAGCCTCAGAGTTTTTCACATCTTAATCCTACCAACCGAAAGCCACAGAACAACCCTGAAAATTCCTCATGATAAACATATGTCCTTGACTCACATCGGGTAGCGATGTAGGAATCTATCAATCCTATGGTGACCCTTGTATGAGTTTGGATGAGAAAGACATTGCAAAAAAATTGATATTTGAGTGATGAGAGAAAATTCAAGCGAGGTAAGTGTTTTGTGCATGGGCGGATAAATGAAGTGGAAATATATTGAATGATATAAATGGAGAACTTGAAATAAGGTTTTTTATGAGGCATGATATCTTTTGATTCTTTGTTTGAAATTGATTGATCTCAAGGATATGTGTTTTAAAATTGGTTTTGATTTGATATTGATGTTTACTTGAAATGAGATTTTGCTCAGGAGTGAAAAAGGGTAAGTGTGGGGGAGTTGATAAAACACTATTTTGTTGAATATTTTATTGGTAATAAATGAAATAATTTCCTCACATTGTGTTAAATATTTTTATTTATAAAATATTTGGGATTTGATCATTCATTTGAAAATTTGGTGAAAATTCCAGTTTTACCCTTAATAGTGCACTGTAGTATTTCGAAGATAAATATTTTTATATTTATTATTGTAATTAGAAATTTTTTAACAGTGTTCCTAACTTCATTTTATACAACTTTCATTCAGGATACTAGATCTAAAGAGTGAATTTGGATGGAGTAAAGGAGCCATTAATCCAATGGTGGGCTGGACTCGGCAGAATGGACATGGGTTCTGTATTTGGGTCATATCTTCTACATACGGGTTTTGATTGAGCCCAAATTTTGGAAAAAGCTCCGGGACAGGATTTGGCACAAATAATCCTTCTGGAAGGCCAGTCAATTCACGCGTTTGTGAGGTCAAATGGGCGGTACAATGTGGAACAAAATATTTGACCGAGTTTTTCATTTCACACTTAAAAAGTTATGTATCCCTAGCCCTCACAAACTCTATTTAAAGGGGGTTTTAACTATTTGGGAGGGCTGGTAGAGGCTTTGGGAAGGTGTGGACGAAAGGGTGTCTCTTGGGAGCCCCTCACAACTCTTGGAATAAGTAAGCCTTTGTGCAAACCTCTCTTCCAAAAAGGCTCTCCTCTCTCACCTCTTCTTTGTATTTCTTTTCTTTCATGTTTGTTTCTTGAATTTTTCTTCAAATAATCTTCTGTGTTCATCCCTCTTCTTCTTATATTAATCTTCTTAATTGGGTTGGAATCAAGAGTGGATAAAATATTGGGTTCTACCCTTTCAATCTGTTTCTTATGCAAAACGTCTCCACGATGACTACACCACCCATGGAAGAGTAGTTCTTTTTAGTAATCGATCGACCTCTATCCTTCTTCATTCATTTATTTTGAATAAATGAGCTACTGTAATTCACATATTATGATCTATTAATTGAGTTTTTAATTTAAATTAAACTAAGAAATCAATTGAATAGTTAACACAAAACACGCGAGGTCGGGAATTGTGTGAACTGTGAGAGCGCAACCTTAACCGGTAATTCAAAACCACATGGGATCAATTTGTAGAGTTCAAATATAATCCCTAAACTCAATTAATCTTCATTTCCAGAGTGGTTATATGCATTAATTTACCACTGACCATAATCTAATTTTATAACATCAATAAAAGCAGGGTGTTGCGATTGCATGTTCCGATGTTAGCCTAAGGTTAAATTCACTTCAATCTTCGTGGTAAAGTTAATTCTCGTAGGGTTCGGGATTTAACAAATTAAGGGATCATAATTAAGTGAATATTAATTTAAATGATAATGATTAATAAATGATTGAAGAGGTAGAGTTATATCGATTATGTCTTTTAAATATTATCTAAACAAACATCTTTTTGTTGTGTCATTTTAATCAAACTTCATTTCAAAACTAAAAACAAAAAAAATACAATCTTCTTCCAGCAAAATTCTTATAGATTCATAAACTACAAAAAAAAACCCAATCCTTTAAAGTAATGTTTTTATTTTATTCTCTTTTATTTTATTTTTAGAATACCTCTAATAAGTTTTTAAATTCACTTCCTCCTTTGAGAGATGACCTTGGTCAGCCACTCTGCTGCACCTAAGTACCCCAAATTACACTAATCATTTGAGGGCGTCCACAACAGCGCTCTATCACTGTGTATACCATCCAACCTAGAGATAAAGAAAGATATTTTTAGTAATGCACATAGATCAAACTTCTATATTCACCCAAGAAGCACAAAGATGTATCGATATCTCCGAGAGCACTAGTAGTGGGACAATATGAAGATGTAGATCACTGAATATACATCAAAGTGATGGTATGTCAGAAAGTGAAGGATAAAGACAAAATTTTAAGGGGATGATGCAGCCATTACCCATATCAACATGGAAATGGAAAAACATTACCCTAGAGTTTGTCACTAGACTTCCAACGAAATATAAAGGAAATAATGCAATATGGGTTATTGTGGATCATCTTATAAAGATAGCTCACTCTATTGTAATTTATAGGATTTCTCACTAGATCGACTTGTACGAATATAAATTAGAGAAGTGGTAAGGTTTCATGGAGTACCACTATCAATTGTATCCAATCGGGATTTGAGATTTACCTCAAAGTTCTAAAAAATCCTCCAACATGCTCTAAACACTGAGCTGAAATTTAGTATTGATTATAATCCTCAAACTGATGGCCAATCTGAACAGACTATTTAGACACTAGAAGATATGCTCATAGCATGATCTATGGATTTAAAGGGATTATGGGACCAACACCTACCTCTAGTAAAGTTATCCTATAAAAATAGTTTCCATCCAAGCATCCAAATGGATCTATATAAATCCCTTTATGGGAAAAGATGCAGAACACTTGCATGCTGGGATGAAGTCGGTGAGTGTAAGCTGTTAGGACCAGAAATGGTTAAAAAACGGTGTAAAAGGTGAAAACCATTAAATAGAAAATAAAAGAAACCTAAAGTTGATAGAATATGTATGTGGATAATCATCGATGATACCTTGAGTTTAAGGTTGGAGACATTGTATTCCTCTGTATATCTCCATGGAAGAGGGTCATGAGATTTGGAAAGAAATTAAAGGTAAGTCTCAGATACATCAGACACTTAAATATTCTTGATCAAATTGGAGTTATGGGATATTGAATAGCACTTCCACTGACCATGTCTCAAGTACATAATGTATTTCATGTATCCCTCTTGAGGAATTATATACTGGATCCCTCACATGTAATGAATTTGGAGGTGGTACGGTTGGAAAATGATCTCTCTTATGAGTAGTATCTAGTAAAGATCTTGGATCATATAGATAAAGTTTTATCCAACAAGGACACTCACCTGGTCAAAGTACTATGGTAGAACTATAAGTATGAATAGGAAACATGGGAACTGTAGTAAGAAATGAAGGATAAGTACCCTCACTTGTTTACCCCATAGTTTGTAATATGAAATTTTAAGGGTGAAATTTCATAAGGGAGAAGAATGTAATGACCCAGAATTCTATCAATGAAAATTTATATTATTATAATTATTTAATATAGTATAAATCACATAAAATAAAATAAATAACACAAAAAAAAACTTTATAAGTGAAGAATGAATGAAATAAGAGGATTTTTTAGAAATTAAGGAACCTATACCAATGGAATGGTAACTTGACCTTTGAAATAGTAATATGAACCTTATGAATAGTAAACCAAACAATAGAATAGAAAACTCACCAATGAAAGTATTTAGGCATCTTATAAATGAAAATATTATATAATTATATAAATTTTTTGAAAATGATAAACTAACACTACTAAAAATTTGGCCTATAGCGACCGCCAATGGCGGTTGCTATAGGTCTCTAGAGACTACCTAGTGACCACCAATAGCGGTCGCTTTAGGCTCGACGTTGTAGGCCTACAAAGACCGCCATTGGAGGTTGCTGAAGCTGGCCGAATTGCTGGTCTATAGTGACTGCCATTAGTGGTCTCTGAAGCTAGCCGAAACGCCGGCCTACAGCGACTGCCACTGGCGGTAACTGTTTATCCAAAGCGACAGCCAATAGAAGTCACTATTGAGGTTAGTAGGCAACCTATAGCGACCTCCTGCGACGGTCGCTAAACTGGAAATATTTTTTTTTAAATTTCATTGTACAGAATAAAAAAAATATCATATAAATCATAAAAAATGGGAAAAAAATCCAAACACCATAAACATCAAGATCATCATAAACAATAAATGATAGACGTGCTTCAACGATCCACAACCATCTGCTTTAGAAACCTACAATAAGATACAAAGAAAACAACTAAACAAAACAAACATAAATTTGACATATTTATTCAGTTATTATATACATATAATAAAATGAAATATGACATCTCATGGGTGTTGTAATAATTTAAAACCCCCAATTTAATAAATGTTATCATTTTATGATTTTTTTTTTGTTTTGGAGTCTTTGATTTAGTTTCTGAAAGTGTTTTGTTGTCTAAAAAGGAATTTTTTTCCACACGCATCGCACGTCCGATGGACGTGACATCTCTTATTACATGTCATTAATAATATTCCTATTATTTTTGTGTGCTTTCAGGTCATTCGTATCACGTTTGCTCTGAATTCGAACGTGACACGCCGTTTTGGTCTTTTATGACTCTGGAAACGCATTTCCAGTCATCATGGTCAAACTACACCTCCGATTGATGTGTCGTCTACCCAAACATTTCACAATTCACATCGCGGTTTTTGTTGTATGACTTCATGGCATTTTGAGGTCATTCTGGTGGTTTTGACCACCCTACGCGCCCTTTTAGAGCTTGTCGAACTGCTGAAAACAACACATTTGGTCATACCACACGTCCATTGGATGTTCCATCTCCTCCTACACGTCATGAATATTATTCCTACTATGTTTTTGTGGTTTTAGGTCATTCGGAGTACGTTTCCTCTGAATTCAACTGTGACACGCCGTTTTGGTCTTTTATGACTCCAGAAATGAATTTTCGGTCACTGCGGTCAAACGACACCTCTGATTGACATTCCATCTACCCGAACATTTCACAATTCACACCACGGTTGTTGTAGTATGATTTCATGTCATTCCAAGGTCGTTCGGGTGGTTTTGACCACCCATCGCGCCCTTTTAGAGCGCCCAGAACTGCTGAAAACGACACATTCAGTCATACCGCACGCACCGCATGTTTGATGGACGTTCTGTCTCCTCCTACATGTCAGGAATAATATTCCTATTCTTTTAGTGTGGTTTCAGGTCATTCGGGCCATGTTTTCTCTAAATTCGACCGTCACACACCGTTTTGGTCTTTTATGACTCCAGAAACATGTTTACAGTCATCGTGGTCAAACAACACCTCTGATTGATGTGTCTTCCACCCGATCATTTCACAATTCATACCACAGTTGTTGTAATATGATTTCATGGCATTCTGAGGTCGTTCGGGTGGTTTTGACCACCCAACGCGCTCTTTTAGAGCGCGTCGAACTGCTGAAAACGAGACATTCGGTCATACCGCATGCACTGCACGTACGATGGACATGATGTCTCCTCCAAAATGTCAAAAATAATATTTCTATTTTTTCATGTGGTTTCAGGTCATTCGGAACACATTTGATTTGAATTCGACCGTCACATGTCGTTTTGGTCTTTTATGACTCCGAAAACGCGTTTCCGATCACCAGGGTCAAACTCCACCTCTGATTGATGTGACATCTACCCGACCATTTCACAATTCATACCACTGTTTTTTTCATATTATTTCATGGCATTCTAAGGTTATTCGGGTGGTTTTGACCACCCAACGCACCCTTTTAGAGCGCGTTGAACTGCTGAAAATGACACATTCGGTCGTACCTTTCCCACCGCACATCTGATGGACGTTCCATCTCCTCCTACATGTCAATAATAATATTCTTATTGTTTTCGTGTGGTTTTAGGTCATTAAGAGCACGTGTTCTCTGAATTCGACCATCACACGCTATTTTGGTCTTTTATGACTCTGGAAACATGTTTCTGGTCTCTACAGTCAAATGACACCTATGATTGATGTGACATCTACCCAACCATTTTATAATTCACACCACAGTTGTTGTAGTATGATTTCATGGCATTCTGAGGTCATTCGAGTGGTTTTGACCACCCAACGCGCCCTTTTTGAGCGTGTCGAACTGCTGAAAACGACACATTCGGTCGTACTGCACGCACCGCACATCCGATGAACGTTCTGTCTCCTCCTACATGTCACGAATAATATTCCTATTGCTTTTTGTGGTTTCAGGTCATTTGGAGCACGTTTTCTTTGAATTCGACTGTGACACACCATTTTGGTCTTTTATGACTCCGGAAACGCATTTCCAGTCACCACAGTCAAAAGACACCTCCGATTGACGTTTCGTATACTCGACTATTTCACAATCCACACCACGGTTCTTTTCGTATGATTTCATGGCATTCTGAGGTCGTTCGGGTGGTTCTGACCACCCAATGCGCCCTTTTAGAGCGCACCGAACTGCTGAAAACGACACATTCAGTCGTACCGCACAGACCACACGTCCAACGGAGGTGTCATCTCCTCCAACATGTCACGAATAATATTACTATTGTTTTCATGTGGTTTCAGGTCATTCTGTGCACGTTTGCTCTGAATTAGACCGTGACATGCCATTTTGGCCTTTTATGACTCTAGAAACATGTTTCCGGTCACCACCGTCAAATGAAACATCTGATTAACATTCTGTCTACCCGACCATTTCAAAATTCATACCACAGTTGTTGTCGTATGATTTCATGGCATTCTGAGGTCGTTCAGGTGGTTTTGACCACCCAACGCGCCCTTTTAGAGCGCGTTGAACTGCTGAAAATGACACATTCAGTCGTACCATGCGCACCGCATGTCTGATGGACGTGTTGTCTCATCCTACATGTCAATAATAATATTCCTATTGTTTTTGTGTGGTTTCAGGTCATTCAGAGCACGTTTACTCTGAATTCAACCGTCACACGCCGTTTTGGTCTTTTATGACTTTGGAAACCTGTTTCCGGTCACCACGGTCAAAAAAAACCCTCTTATTGACGTTCTGTCTGCCTGAACATATCACAATTGACACCACGGTTGTTTTTATATGATTTCATGGCATTCTGAGGCTGTTCGAGTGGTTTTTACCACCCAACGCGCCCTTTTAGAGTGCACCAAACTGCTGAAAATGAAACATTCAGTCGTACTGCACGCACCGCACATCCTATGGATGTAACGTCTCCTATTACATGTTAAAAATAATATTTCTATTGTTTTTGTGTGGTTTCAGGTCATTCGGAGCACATTTTCTCTGAATTCGACCGTGACATGCCATTTTGGTCTTTTAGGACTCCGGAAACACAATTCTGGTCACCGCGGTCAAAAAACACCTTTTATTGACATGTCGTCTACCCAACCATTTCAAAATTCACACCACAGTTGCTTTCATATGATTTCATGGAATTCTAAGATCGTTCGGGTGGTTTTGACCACCCAACGCGCCCTTTTAGAGCGCATTGAACTAGTGAAAATGACACATTCGTTCATACCACGCGCACCACACGTCCGATTGACATACCGTCTCCTCATAAATGTCACAAATAATATTAATATTGTTTTTCGTGTGGGTTTAGTTCATTTAGAGCATGTTTGCTCTGAATTCGACCGTGACACGCCGTTTTGGTCTTTTATGACTCGAAAACACGTTTCTGGTCACTGTGGTCAAACGACGTCTCCATTGATGTGTTATCTACCCGACCATTTCAAAATTCACTCTAAGGTTGTTGTCATATGATTTAATGAATTCTGAGGTTGTTCGGGTGGTTTTGACCCACCCAACGCCTCCTTTTAGAGCGTGTCGAACTGCTGAAAATGACACATTCGGTCGTACCGCGCACACTGCATGTCTGATGGATGTGACATCTCCTCCTACATGTCACGAATAATATTCGTATTGTTTTATTGTGGTTTCAGGTCATTTGGAGCCCGTTTTCTCTGATTTAGACTGTCACATGCCGCTTTGGTCTTTTATGACTCTGGTAAAGCGTTTCTGGTCACCGCGGTCAAACGACACCTCTGATTGATGTGTCGTCTGCCCGACCATTTTACAATTCATACCACGGCATTTTTCTTATGATTTCATGGCATTTTGAGGTCGTTCGGGTGGTTTTGAGCACCATAATGCGCCTTTTTATAGCGCACCGAACTGCTGAAAACGACACATTCAGTCGTATCGCGCGCACCGCACATCCAATGGATGTTCCCTCTCCTCCTACATGTCATGAATAATAAACCTATTGTTTTTTGTGTGGTTTCAGGTCATTCGAAGAACATTTTCTCTGAAGGGGCTAATGGAATAACGACTAATTGACCTAACGGCCAATTGGCCTATTGTATAGTTGTAACAATTGGAATAATGGCATAATGGCCTAATGGCCATTTGTTCTAACATCCAATTGAAACAATTGCCCAACTGGCCAATTTCCCTAGTGGCCTTAACAGCATAACGGCCAATTGGTCTATTGTATAGTTGCACAATTGGGCGGGGGGGGCTATCCGGGGGTGCGGGGGGGGGGGGGGTTGTACGGGGATTGGGCGTGTTGTCCGGGGTGGGGGATGTCCAGGGGTGGGATGGGCTATCCAGGGGGTTGTCTGGGGGTACGGGAGGGGTTATCCGAGGGTGTGGGGGGGCTGTCCGGGGTGGGGGCTGTCTGGGGTGGGGGGTGTTGTTCGGGGGTGGGGGGAGCTGTCCGGGGGTGAGGGGCGGGGGGAGCTGTCCGGAGGTGTAGGGGGTGGCTTTCCGGGATGGGGGGGTGTTTGGGGTGGTGGGGGCTATCCAGGGGGTGGGGCGGGCTATCCGGAGTGTGGGGGGGGGGGGGGGCTGTCCGGGGGGCGGGGGGGCCTGTAAGGGGTGTAGGGGGGGCCTGTTCGGGGGTGTCGGGGGCTTTTCGGGGGTGGGGGGTTGTCCGGGGTGGGGGTATTATTCGAGGTGGGGGTGTTTTTTGGGGGTGGGGGCCTGTTCGGGGGTGGGGTGGGCTATCCGGGGTGTGGGGGGGTTGTCCGGGGGACGGGGGGCTGTCCAAGGGTGCGGGGGGGGGGGGGGGGGGGGCTGTCCGGGGACTACAAATAGTGAACCTGAGCTCAGTCATCAAAAACAAGTATCATGGTTTATATTAGGAATCACATGGTTTTTTCAAAACTATTACAGAACATGAAGTTTAAAACATTAAATAATTAAATGAACAAAAAGTATCCAAATCATTAATCAGTTTCATGGTTACTTCTCAATTTGTGCACACAAACATTGCATCAGGGACAAAACACACATGATACCCCCAAATCACAAAAAATATCACTAGAAACCAACCTAAACATCAATAACAAACCGACAGTAAAAACAGAAATACACCTCGTGAATATGATGCATCATGCGTGGTCGTGACTGCTACCTCCATCCGGTGGGCCAGGGGACTACAAAAAATAAACATTATGAATATTTTCATAACAAAAATAATATAAATTAAAGAAATAAATGCAGTATAAACCTACGTCATATGATCCCATGCACCATAACCTGGATGCACATATTCCTGCAGTGCTCTAACCTCAGTGATGAATTGCGCATTTACCTCCTTAGAAGCGCACAGCCGTGCCTCGAAATCTGACAACTGTTGTGTCATCTGAGAAACAGTAGGACCGACAACCGTTATCGCATGACACTATAGAATGAGGATTCAATGTTCCATAGGTCAAACTATATCCATGCCCATCCCGACCAATAATGCGATGAAAGATCTCATCCCTTCGCATGGGAAGTTGTTGTTGGTCCTCTAGAAGATGTTCTAACTCAGCTTCAAATTAAGCCTATGAAATATTTAAATATATATACATATATATGTTAATATACATATTTATGTAAGTATTGGTAAGTACAATCACTTATTATCAATGTTTCAGCCTCTGGATCATTGCGATCACGAGTCCTCATCCACACCGACATTTTATCAGTCGGTACACATTGCTCCCGCAACTGTATATGAATAGAATATAAACACAAAACCATATTAATTAATAAATTAAAAAATGAATAATAAATATCTCATGTCTGATCTGAGACACATGATGAGTCCCGAGCCTGTGAGGTGGTCCCTGCAATGCTTGATTCTCAGAATGGCGTGATGACACCTACTACATTCAATTCATTCAAATTTCAAAAAAAATCACACATTATTGAAAATATATATACCAAAATAAATATATGAATATTACGTACTAGAGGAGACACCAAATCCTGAATTTCATATACCGTCCGGATGGTTTCTTCCTCAATCTGCGATAACATTTCGACTCCTGTCATGATCTTTGGTGCTGGGTTGAACTCTCTATAACTATAAAATGCCACTCTGTCCTTTCTGAACCTATGTTGAGGGGGTAGAAAACATATGTGACCCATGTATTCCCATTTTTTGGAATGTTTAATCCATACATATTTTTTACTTTTATTGCAACAAGGGCAATAAAATTCCCCTTTCGTGCTCTAGCCTGATAAATTTTCATAAGTTGGGAAGTCATAGATTGTCCATAATAAAGCATCCTGTAGTTTTAACATTTCATTCATTTCACAGTCCTAATTCATCACACCATCGCCCCAAAATTCATTCAACTCATCAATAAATGGATGAAGGTAAACATCAATCTTATCCCTCGGACTTTTAGGTCCATCAATAAGAGTGGAAAGTAATATAAATTGTTGCTTCATACAAATCCATGGAGGAAGATTATACAGAACCAACACCACGGGCCATGTGCTATGAGTTGCACCAACCATAGAGCTGAATGGATGGAAACCATCTGCTCCCAATCCCAATCAGAAATTACGAACATCTTTAGCAAAGTCAGGATGTCTCTTATCAAAATCATTCCATGCATGAGAGTCTGTCGGGTGGGTTAACATATCACTTTCATTAACTATTTATTCATGCCATCTCATTAAATTAGAAACTTTAAATGACATAAAAAATCTTTTCAACCTCGGTTTAAGGGGAAAGTAACACATTTTCTTTACGATAATCGGTTTCCCCTGTATCGCAATCTGACTTTGATGAGTCTGATTTCCCCTGTTCTCTTTCCTGGAAGCACCACAAACTGTACAAATATCCAAATGGATAGTTTCCTTTCTAAAAAACATACAGTTGCTTGCACATGCATCTATGGTCTCATATATAAAATCTAAGTTCTCTGTCAACTTACAAGCATGGTAATACGACTCGGGAATCTTAGCATCGACAGGAAGAACCTTTTTCAATAACACCAAAAGCATGTCGAATGATGTGTCTGACCAATGATTCAAAGTCTTCAAATGCAACAACTCCACGATAAATGACAGTTTATTGTAAGAAGTACATCCAGTATATAATTATTTTTTGCATCATCAAGTGCTTTATAAAACCTCCTCGAATCACGATTTGTACCAGAGCGAATATTTATCTCTCCGATCTCAAGATTCTGGATGTTAATGCCTTCAGGATCCAACCCACGTACCATTTCAGTAAGTATTTCATGCATTGGATCATTCATCCTTACATCAACATCCATCTGAACTACATCTATATTTTGAAAAAAAAAACAATTTATTCTCCATGACGAGTCCTACTCTTATAATTTTTCAGAAATCCATTAAATAATAGGTGCTCCCTCACAGTATCTCATGTGAATTGATATCTATTAGCACATTTTCTACATGGAAAACTAATATAGTCACTTTCAAATCCTATGGTGAAGTCAATAAACTGCATAATTCCATTGAAATATTATTTAGACGTTCAATTTGGAAGATCAATCCCACTCTTATCCATAATAATATCTGTATAAAAAACATTTACACAATACTTATTACATTTTCATTTTTCAAATCAACTATATTTAAAATAAATACTAATCAATTTTTTGTGAACCATTGATAAAATAACAATGTAAGTGAAAGCTCATGTAATACCTGATTGCACTACAAACCTGGAAGGGAGGGGAGCTAAAGGAGGTGTTGTGAGGGAGTGGAGAGGCAGCGAAGGGGAGATGGAGCCAGGGGCGGTGCGGCGAGGGAGGGGACGGGTGGTGGTGGCGGCGGGGAGCCGGAGGAGAGGAGGCAGTGAGGTGGCGACGGTGCAGCGAGGGTGGGACGACGAGGTAGGGGACCAAGGACAGTGGGGAGCCGGAGTGGACGGGTGGCAATGACGAGGGGACGAGTAGCGATTGTGCAAGGAGGGAGGGGACCGGGTGGCGGTGGTGCGGCAAGGGAGGGGACAGTGAGGGAGGGGATGGGTGTTGGTGGTGTGGCGAGGGAGGGGGATGAAGAGGGAGGGGATGGGGGCTGGCGGGGAACCAGAGAGGAGGGTGGTGAGGGGACGGGGGACGGGTGGTGAGGGGGGGTTTGTCCGGGGTGCGGGGAGGGCTGTCTGGGGTGCGGGGCGGGGGCATGTCTGGGGTGCAGGGGCGGGGGCATGTATGGGGTGCGGGGGGGGGGGGGATGACCGGGGTGTGGGGGGCTTTCCGGAGTGGGGGGGTTGTCCGGGGTGTGGGGGGTTGTTCGGGGTGGGGGTTGTTCGAAGTGGGGGGTTGTCCGGGGTGCGGGGGGGTTGTCCGGGGTGCGGGGGGGAGGGCCGAGGGGGCGGAGGGCGGAGCGCGGAGGGAAGAGGGTAGAGGCTGGAGGCTGGAGGCCGAAGGCTGGAGGCCGAAGGCCAGAGGGCGGAGGGCAGAGGGGTCGGAGATTGGAGGGGGTAGAGGGTGGAGGGAAGAGGCCAGAGGCCAGAGGGCTGAGAGATGCCAGAGGGCACGGAGGGCAGGGCGGAGGATGGCCGGAGGGAGGAGGGTGGCTGGAGGGCGGGTGGAGCCGGAGGGCATAGGGTGGGGGCGGGCAGAGGGAGGAGGCCGGCGAGGGAGGAGGGTGGAGGGCGGTGAGGGTGACGAGTGTTGGAGGGCAGCGAGGGCGCGCGGCGATGGGGGAGGGCGCATGGGGGAGGACGGAGGGCGGAGGGCGGCGATGGGGGAGGGCGCACGGCGAGGTCGAGGGTGAGGGAGGAGGGATCGCGAGGGGCGGGGGGGCGCCGAAGCCCCCTTTTTTGGAAAAGCTCAGCGACAGCCATAGGTGATCACTATAGGGAACCTATAGCGACTGCCATAGGTGGTCTCCTGTGTCAGGGGGCTTCAAATCCCAATATTGTAGTAGTATAAGTATTGGTATTTTTGTGAAACATAAATGTTTATTTATAATTTTATAATTAATATAAATATTTAAATGAAAATTTATTTTCATAAAATAGATTAAAAAATTAATATTTTATTGTATTGGATTAAAATATAATTTTATGAGATTCTAATTAATTTTTCAAAGTGTTATAAAATCACTTATAATTTTAAAATTTGTATTTTTTGAATAAATGATGATTTTAATTAAAAATTAAATTTATCATATTTAGAAAATTATTTTCATAAAATGGTTTCCATTTTTTAATTTTACATGTTTAAAATTTGTTAGGGTGAATTTATTTTATTTTTCTAAAATAGTTGAATTTTTGGTAAATAGTGAAATATGGTAATTTACGGTATGAGCTAAATACAAGAATTATTGTGTCATGGATGATGTTTGGATGATGTAAGCACCATTTGTTAGAATTAACATGCACTATTTACTATAATTAGTCATAATAATCTACACTATCCATATTCTTGAGCCAAAATAATAAATAAATGAATAAAATAGTCAAAAACAACCCTCTCCTCCACTATAAATACTACCCCCACCACCTCTTATCCTAACACATATTATGCCTTAAAGAATGTCCAATTTTTGCCCAATCGTATTATAAAGTATCTTTACTGTCTCTAGGATGTTATGGTCTCAAAAAAAAGACTAAAATCAATTTCCCCAAGGAGATTCTCAAGGAGAAGAATTCCAGATGTAAAATCCTCTTTCGCTTTCATTATTTTCTTTTCACTTTCTTTTATTTTCTTATACTCTCCTCACCTACTCTGTCCAAACATGAATGATAAATCCAGTATCTTATATATACTGTAATTTTACTATGTTAATATAAAATCCACCATCATGTCTCTTCTCCTCTTCCTTTTATTCTAAAAATGAAAATATCATCCGCAAGATGTTGATTTATCGCTTTCAAGGATGACAAGTTTTTCATTTTCCTTTACCGCCTTTAAGGATGGACATTAAACCATTATAATGTTTGGTATAGATTATTAAATTTATTTTATAACCCTTTTATGTTGTAAAACTAACTTTTATACACAATAATGACTAATGAAACAAAACTAGTTTGTGATGATCAAAAAACCGCCAAAATATTCTAAACGGTTATCACTGATATCTTATCTAATGATTCATCCTCACCCTAAATAACCAAATTAATTATATAAAAATTTTAAATTATATATTTTAATTAAAAAAATAAAAAATCAATTATGTATATCTATTCCCATTTTACATGATCTTTCATACATTTATATAAGCGAACCAATCACGAAAACCAAGGAAATAAACACTCCTAAATGATGAAATTGAATCTTATAACTCATAAAAAAGGTTGTAAATAAATGTAATAAAATTATAATAAATAAAATACATGTATAATAGGTTCTGAATTAATTAATTAATGGATTTAATTTGATTATCTATAACATTAAGATCAATTATAGAACACTTTTGGACATAAGGTAAGGGATTCTTTCTGAACCTCTATTTTTTCCTTCAAGTTACGCTCCCTCTCTCTCTCTCTCTTTATCCCAATTTAATTAATAATTATTATTATTTAATCCTCATAAATTCTATTTTTATGTTCCAAAAATATGTTTTTATCCCTATAATTCTTTCTTTTATGGGGAAATACATGTTTTATAAGGTCCCCTTCCCATTTCTTCTCTATAAGCAAGCCTGATTAAGGGGAACTTCTCAAATTCTTAATCATTTTCAAGTACCATCTTTAATCTATTTTAATAAACCATTATTTTCATAAAATAATTAATATTATCATGAAATAAGATCTTTGTGTTGTTTCCACATTCCTATTATTCTATGATTACATGTCCCCATGCTCTATATATTATGCTTCCTTATGTTTGTTCATGTTCCAAGCCTTTTTATGTCATCGTGTTATGTCTTTTAACCCATGTTATTTGCTTTATTCCTATGTTTATATCCTTATTGGGATCTTTAGCTCATCCTTTTTTTCATGTATTCCCTAGGTTATCCCATGAATATTTAGGAGCTCAATGAAATATAGGATCTCTTTATAAATGATTAAAATAAATATGTTTTATTATATTTCCATGTTTTCTGTTTTATGTACCTAATCATCCAAAGACACTAGACATTACGATCCTTGTCTTGTAATTTTATGGTAAATTATACTTAAAATTGTGTAATAATATATGTAAAAGGTTAGGGTCTCCATATATTCAAAGGATTTTTAAATAATATAATTTGTTTTAAAATTTGAAATAATCAATGAGATATTTAACCACATAGTAAAAATGGTTATAAAGGTTTAGAAAAATTATAAAACATATCAATTATATCTAAATATATTTTTGATTCTTAGAAGTCTATGAAATATAAATTGAGGCTTATATTAATATGTTTTATAATTTTCAAATCAATATATGAAAAAATTCAAACTTCATCTAATAATTAATTAATTAAATTGTTATTATAGATTGATAATCAAATAGGAATCCTTACTAAAGATTAAAATATCCAAAAAAATGGATATATTAGGAGGAATAATTACCATTAATATTAGATTTTGATCATAATAACCCGCTATGATAAAGAACAAGGATCTAGGTTTCATTAAAGAAAAGGTGTATCTTTCATTTATGATTGTTCAATTCAAAAATACAATTCAATATTTTCAAATAACACATTTTATTGATTTGTTTCCCCTGGGTTTGGGTAAGGGTTTTTCCTAATAACCACCTTTCATAGATGCTTCCCAATTTCCATATCATGTGAATAAAAATCTATACATCCACCAAGGTACATCTAATGGATGTGAGTATTAAACTCAGTAGGACACCACCAAATGGACCTTAACATGAATTATGTTCTATATGTGATTGAATGAACTAAATAATAAATATAAAAATATCAAACATACACCTAATGTGATTCTTTATGAACTAACTAAAACTCCATGAATCCAGAAATTACCTTTTTTAGTCAATAATTTTGGAAGAATTAAATTTTTACTCAAGTAGAATCAACAAATAACCATAATTATATAACATACAATCTGATATCCCAAGAACTAAGTAAGAATCTATTTATTTTGTATGGATTAACATATCCATGCTCTTATAAATGAATAATGCACATCATATAAAAGAACACTTGGGATGATCCCTAGTGTAACACCCTGATATTTTATGAGATTTTTCAACTAAATTTAATTTTATTGATAACATGTGCTACACACAACACCAAATTTAAACGAACCTCGATATACTATAAAAATATTATTATTTGTTGTGACAGTTATCGTCTAGATATTGGATTAGAAGGTATGAATATAACTAATTAATTTATGAAAATTGTATGGTTTATATATGTATAAAATAAATTCATTGGTTATCAATTGATTATAAATTAAAATAAAAATCATTTGAAAGTAAATGAAATATACTTATGAAAAAAGGTTTTTATGTGCATAATGTGTTTTTATGTTAATAATTTTAATGAAATATTTATAGTATATATTCAGTCATTTATTTTATCATTAATATAATATTTTTCTATCTAGGGGATAATAATAAATCAATTTTTACCCTAAAAATGAATTTTTATCCTTAAAATGAATTTTTATCCTTAAAATGAATTTTTTTCTAAAAAATGGTTTCATCGCATTTTGAACAATTAATTTAAATTAATTTTTTCCAAATATAAAAAATTTATTTGACAAAAAATTAAATTCATTTTTTAAATTAATATGAAAAAAGTATCTTAGAATAAATTTTTGAGAATTTTCTAAATTGATTACTTTTTCAATGAACATTGAAAAATACTAATTTTTATTAAATTTTTATTTTCATTTAAATCATTTAAAAGTACTATTTTATTTTAATATGGAATTAAAAGTAAAATTAGTAAAATTATATTATTATTAATCCATTTTAGTTCATTAGAATCAATTTTATGTTGAATTTTAATATAAAAACCTTTTATACTTTAGTAAACTTTTTCTTTAGAAAATGTTTTTTTACGAGTCTCCGGGTTTAATTTTAAATTAAATTATACCACTTATGTGAATTGAATTTGATAAAATGGTATAAATATTAGGAATAATAATAATTAATATTAGTTAATAAGGTCAAATTGTTTTTTATTTATAATGAATACAAAAAATATTAAAAATAAGCTACAATAATTATGGTTAAAACTAATTTATTGTGGGATTAAACTAAATAAAAAGGGTTAAAATGATCTAAAAACTTTTCTAATTTATAATTTATGCACATATTTATACCTTATCTCATATAAGGTTTGGTAATGGTCCATTTTGGAGCCATTTTCCCTAGAAATTGACTTGACACATTTTTTAAACATTGAAAAATTACAAGTGTGCCACTCACCTCAATTATAAAAGGGCTCCCCCTCACCTCTAATATTCACAATTCAAATTAATTTGGGTTTGGAAAATTCATTAAAATTTAAATTAATCACTCCCACCCCCCTCATTTCATAGAGTCCATGTTTTGATCTGGAAACAATCCTAGGAAGGCTTTAGGTATAAATCTAAAGAGGTTTTCCGAAGAAGAGGTACAATTCTTAACCATGCGTTTTTGTTTTATTTATTATTATAACTCCTTATAATCATATTAAAATATTATAAAATTATAAAACCAGTATATTTAATAAATATATATATAATATTATGTTATTTTTATAACCTATATCCATCTCCTCATCCATCAAATGGGAAACTAAATTGTAGATCATGTGTACGGTGGACGACGGCCTCGTGATCCGATGTAATTCATTTTCCATCATAGCTTCTCATAGATGGATATAATGATGTATTATATATAAATATATATTATATTTATGACATAATTATACATATTTAATTATAATATCACATTCACCTTCTTACCTTTAAATCTATTGGAAAATGATAATGTCACTCATGCATATGTGTGGACTACCGCCTCCACGAAGTTATGGAATTTTTTTATCATTTTAATTTAACATGGATGGTAATAAGGATTTAATTGATTAATATATTTTATGTATATGATATAATTATAATTATGGAAAGATAATTTTTTATTTACCTTTCTTTTTTTCTAACCCTTGAAAAATGGAAACAGCGTTCATGCATACGTACAACTTACCATATCTATGAATGAAGTAATTCATTTTTCTATATATAGATATTTTGTATGAATATAAATATGTATATGATTAATATATATGATATTTATATAATTATTAAAATTATGGAGATGGTGGAACGAAAATCAATGTACATGGACCAAAACTACTGAACCAAAACATATAAGAAAAATAAAGCAGTTATCACCTAGAACGGTGATTATAATAAATAATTATTAAAAAAAAGGTGATAAATGTTATACATAAATCATATGTGGTATAATATATATGATT
Source organism: Viscum album (assembly GCA_963277665.1). NCBI lineage: Eukaryota > Viridiplantae > Streptophyta > Magnoliopsida > Santalales > Viscaceae > Viscum > Viscum album. The sequence continues at coordinate 1,240,919,347 of OY728166.1, read as the reverse complement.
ATATTTCTATAATATATTTATAATAAATATATATTTATCATATAGGATTTTCAAACTTGTATGAATGGTGTCAGACATAAGGTAAGGGATTTTCATCTCACTTTTATTTCTATGAGACATAGGTCATATTCACCACTTATTTCTTTTATATAGTGTATATAAGTATAGTGGATCTATGAAGAAATTTATTTTTTGATAATTAAAAAGATGTAACTGCTTTATTTCCCTTAAAATTCTTAGTACTTTTTCTTAGGTATTGATTAAAGTATATTTAATCTTGATTGGATCATAGTGTTTCATTGCTTAAAAATATTTTTTATTAAAGTTTTGATTGTTAATTTCATGTTCATGATGTCTTATATTGAGTAACTATAATAAACAAATAATTTGGGACTATAAAATTCAATTTATATATGTTTTTCACTATTTCCACATAGCTAATTCACATAGCCCTTTCTCCCACATAGACAATTTATGTCACCAAATATCCTACATAACCAATTTACTCTTCACCATGTAGAAACCTTTCTAGAATTAGTTAACTTATGTATTTCAACCATATCCTAAGATATAGAACTCCAAATTGAGTGATTAATTTTTTTTGGAAAGAAAAAAATTATCTACATTTAATTGGAAGACATACATTTCTGAATTGATATCTATCATGTTATAAATTATATTAAAAATTAATATGTGTTTTAAGTATGAATTATTTTAGTTTTACAGAACTATTTTGATACTTATTTTTTATGATAATTTGATATATATATATATATATAATTATGATTAATTTTATTCATGATTCTATTGAAATATAATGAAATTATATAAGTCAAATGGATCTAAATATGAATATTTTATTTAGAATGTCTATTTTAATTATAAATTTTTTTAAGTCATTAAATTTTCATATTTTAGATTTTAAATAAATCAAATTTTTTATACATGATGAATTTTCTTACATGGTGAATTTCCTACAAGATTCACCTACATGATTCCCCTATGTAAATTTTCCTATGTAATTTTCCAACATGAATCTCCTACGTGTATTTTCCTATGTGGTTCTATGAATTTACATAGAATATTGTAAGATCTAGAAATATGCTTTGATTTATGTAATATTTCTCCTTTCAATTTTCTATAAGTTTATTATAGATATAAATAGTTTTCTATTTGTTATATAATTACTCATTAATTATTTATAGTCCAATAAAACATGTTTTAAATTGTTTTAGGATAAATTAAATGTGATTCACATGGGATTTGTCATGTTTTGATATTCACATTGAAATTTTGGGAATTGAAATATCCAAATTTAAATCAACTGAAATACAAAGGCTCAATCATGGTTATTTTCTGGAATTATTCCAAGGATATTAATGATTTTTATTTACTACTATATTAATTGTTCAAACGAGTTCCATCGTATAAATTATTTTTTTATAGGATATCATAAAGATCCTGAATATTTATTATTTTTTATTTATAAATGATACATATGTGAAATATTATATATAAAATAAGTGTTTAAAATGTTGAAATAGTTTTGTTGAAGTTTCAGGTGCCTCTCTTGCATCGAGAAAATGAAAGATGTAATGGGATTAAAACTTGAAAGTTGGTGTGCATAAAGAAACTCAATATATTTAGAGTTGATAGAACTAGTAGATAAAAATAAATTTTGGGGATATTGTTGAATAGTACAAGAGTAGAAAACCTTGGTAATCACCTACTTCTCTCAACTGAACTTTAAATGTTCGATCCTTTACTACTGGAGAGTTCATTGCTCCCTCGACACTCAAATACTAAAAATGATCATGTGGTTTTGTGGTTTTACATATTTCCATTCATTTTATGTGTCTGTAATTGTAAAGGTTTATGCTACCCATTAAAAGGTAGGATTTGGGGCTGTGAATCCCTTACAAAAGTTAAAATTTGGGTTATTACAGTGATGGAAAAAGGTAGGTTGTTTGGGTTGTTCCTCAAGGTAGAAAATGGAAATATTGTTTGGGTTTAATCCTGTAGGAGAAAAGGGACTTGTAATTAGGTTTTGAGTCCATGTGAGAAAGATTCATTATAAGATTTAATTATATTGTTTATAGTGTGTGTCATCACTCTTAGTTCATGAGAGGGTTAAATAGTGGAATGAGATCATTTAGATATGAACCACTATAAAAATATCATTTGTTCATTTTCATTTTAATTTATACTAAATTTTCTTTAATAACTCTGATATAACCTTTAAATATTTAAATTAATTAATTGGATTTTTAAAATTCCAATTCACACCCCACTTGGATATTTTTTCATCTTAACTCCAGACAAACAATTGGTATTAGCGATAGAACCCAAGCTCTATATATATATTATTTATACTAATAATTTCCTAACGTAACCATAAATGTGAAAATATATTATTTAATATTATAGGAAAAGGTTTTAATGATAGATAGATTCCTCAAAAACCACCTCATTTTGATGGTACTGATTATGGCTATTGGAAATCTTGGATAGAAGCATTCCAAAAGAAACTTATCATTTATCATTGTAAAATTATGGAAAAACAATGCAAGATTTCTGAAGGTAAACCTCAATCATTAGATAGAATTGATGTGGTAAATTATGTAATGAATTACAAGGAGATAAATATCATATATTGGTAAATATACAGTAATGTGTGTATTCATGTTTCATCATGAAATATTGCACATGAAATATGAATAATTATGTAAGTTATACATCTTTATTTGGATAAACTTATTATAAATAAGTTGGGAATATTAATATTTTAATATCAATAATTTAATATGGGTGGAGAAGAAATTTTAAAGCAATTATTTCATAGATTTACTATTATTGTAAATGGTATGAGTTCATTGGTAGATACTCTTGAAAATCTTGTTCTTTTTGAAATATTTTTTTAGAGAACATCTTATAAAGTGGCATGATAAAAAGGTAGTTATAGATTAAATAAATAAAATTAAGGAATATAATCTTGATGAGATTATTGGACCACTCTTAAAATTTGAATTATAGCTTAAAATCATACTGAATATGAAAATTTAAAAAAATAAAGGAATTATTTTTAAATCAAATGTATCTATTTACTCTACTGATTCTTAATTACAAATTAATGATAGTAATGACATATCATATGTTATAAAAGGTGGATATAGAACAAATAAGGTCTACTCATCTCAAAAATATTGTTCTATGGATTACTATGAGGAAAAAACAAAGGTAATTTCATTTCTAATGATAGTCAATATGTAATTTGTTTTGAGTGTAGGAAAAGGGGGAACATCAAGCCTAATTTCCACGAATAATGAAGGAAAATAATAAAAAAAGGAAATATAATAATGAAAATAATGCAATGGTAGTCAGATGGAGTTTTACTAAAGATTCAAGTATTGTTAAAGAATATAATTCTAAAAAATATGTGATAACTTTTGTTTAATGGATTCATCAAACCATCTACATAATTCAACATGTTATTATTCCTATGAATCTGAATATAAAAACCCCACTATTGAGGAATTTCTTAATGAAGGTGATATTCTTCAATATAAAGTTGAAAATTTCATTTTTTTTATACAAGAACCTTAAGAGACAACATAAGTATATTCATAAGGAGAGTGAAAATATAAAGAAATTTTTCCATGAGGACAAAAATTATACTCATTCAAATATTTAAATTTCATATGAAAATATGAAAAATTATCTTTATAAAAATAAAAAATTATAAATAGAGGGTTATTTTTTGTTTAAATTCCATGAAGCTAAAATTGTGAATTTTTATATTTTTATGAATGATAATGAAAAACAAAAAAAAATATTTATTGATTAATGTAAAATATGTCTATAATTTTTCAAGGTAGGTAAAACGATGATAAAATAATGATTTTCAATAAAATTAACAAAAAGAGATACCTTCTTGGTTATGATAATTATTTTCCTAAAATGAATAAAAACTTAATTGTTAAAATCACTAATGGAATTATATCCACTACTATGTGTTTTAGATGTCAAATGAATGGTCATTATGAAAATGAGAGTTCCTTATGATTTCCACAATCTCTTTTAATTTCTAAGGATTTAATTTCAAAGTCATTATCTTTAATATTTTCTATAAACAAGTGTATTAAATCTATTTGGGTTCCCAAAAATTCATATTTTAATCCCATCAGTTCCAAATTTACATGGGTAGAAAAGATTTATTAAACCTATTTTGGTTGGAAAAGTGTCTTGGGAGAATAAAAAAGGATGTTTGGTACATGGATAGTAGATTCTCAAGACACGTTATTGTTTATATTTAAAATTTTCTATCATTCAATAAATCTGATGGAGGTAATGTTACATTTGGTGAAAATTTTAAAATAATAGTAAAAAGTTTTGGTGTGGTTAGAATTTCAATTTCTATTATTATTTCTAATGTTTTATATATTTATGGATTGAAACATAATTTAATAATAATTTCATAACTATGTAATGATGGAAATTTTTTAAATTTTTAAAATGTTAAATGTATAGTTTTCAAGGATAAATCTGATTTTGTTTTTTGAAAATATAAAAGTCAAAATTTATTTAATTAATTTTTCTGAATTAAATGATCAAAATTTTAAATGTTTGGATGTTGTAAAATCTAATAACATGTAGTTGTATAAGTGTTTGGGATATTATAATTTCAAGTTGATGCACAAGCTATCCAAGAACCAAACATTTATATAGTTATCAGAACTTAAAGTAGACAACACCCTTGTTTGTGACTCATGCTTGAAAGGTAAACAACATAAAAGAAGTTTCAATTTAATCAAATAAGTAAAAAAATGTAATTCATATTGATCTTATTCATTTTTATTTATTTCTTCTTATGAAACTTACTAGTTTTGGTGGTAAAATAAATAGTATTATTAATATTGATGATTTTACTTGATATACATGGGTTTACATTCTTACTCTTAAATATAAAACTTTATCTAAGTTTTTCACTTTTTGAAAATTAGTTCAAAATGATAAAGGACACTTAATTAAATCAATTATATGTAATGGTGATGGTGAATTCCAAAATATAGTATTTATAATGTTTTGTGAAGAAAATGGGTATGTTCACAATTTTTCAGTCCCAAGGACATAACATCAAAATTGTGTATAAGAAAAGAAAAATAGAACCCTTAAAGAAATGTCTAGGAAGGATATAAATGTGTTTAATTTTCCTAAATATTTATAGTAATTTGGTATGAATAATTATTTTTATGTTACAAAAGGAATTATTTTAAGAACCTTGTTGAAAAAGACAACTTATGATATTTTTAATCGAATAAAACCTAAAATTGTCCATTTTAGAGTCTTTGGGTGTAATGTTTTTCTTCTTAATATTGAGGATGATTTAGAAACATTTTATGCAAAATATATTGAATTGATTTTATTATGAGATTAAAATAATATTAAAGAATTTAAAGTATATAATAAAAGAACTATGGTTGTTTAAGATTCAATTCATGTAATGTTTGATCAAAAAAATTGAATAAAAGAGATAATAATATTGATAAACTTGAGGAAGAAATTAAAGACATTAATTTTGAATAAGGATACCATGATAAAGATGCACATATTGAGGAAGAGGATGTTTCTTCTCAATATGATAATATTCATAAAAAATCATGGTAGACTCATAGATATCATCCCCTAGATAATGTGATTGGGAATGTTGAATCAAAAGTTCAAACGATAAAATTATTATGAATATTTGTGCTTATCATGATTATGTTTTTTATTTTGTACAAAAAAATATTGATGAGGCTTTATATGATGATAATTTTATATTATCTATAAAAGATGAATTAAGTTCATTTACAAGGAATAATGTGTGTGATTTAGTTGTTCCACCGCATAATTGTCATATTGTTAAAACAAAATGGATCTTTATAATCAAACTTGATATATCTATAAATATATTTAAAAATAAATCTAGATTACTCATTCAAGGTTATTCTCAAGAGGTAGGAATTGATGTTGAAAAATCTATTTCACCTATTTATAGGTTATAAGTAATTAGGATATTATTATTATAAAGACCCAGCCTTAAACATTATATAATATTTATTTTTTAAGTCAAGAAATGATTTTTTTACATTTGATGATCTTTTTAAGTTTATATTTTTAGATAATTAGGTCATAATTCATACATAACAACCCATAATCATAAAAATTGGATACTACTAAAACAATATCCATTTATTCCATAATAAAAAAGTTTTTAATAAAAGATGAATTATTTTCACGAAAAATCTTCACAAAATTCATCTTGGATTCTTCATTTCTCTTACCCATCCTAAACCCTGTGGACAAAATTTTAAACTTGGGATTATTACAAAAAGATCAGTAAGGAACATAAAATGGAATAAACTATTAGTCCATTAACACTTATAACATATGAAATCATTTTTATAAATACATACTTATCACTCGTAAAATATCATATAATTAATTTGTGAAAATAATAGATTTCCATAAAAAATAGAAAAAATCCATTTAGGTAACTTGGTGCATTACTTTTGTAAGATTATAACTCTAAAGGATACCATATGATTTGTAACCCTCACATCTACCTTACAATGTAACCCTCATGGCTACCTTATGATGTAACCCTTGCAGCTACCTTATGGTGAAACCATTTTAGTTAAACATAGAGTAACCATTACAGTCAACCTCCAAAATAAACATACCTAATGCATTTGATGGAGATATTGGTCCCACCCTTCATCATAAACAATACCCAAGAACTATAACATAATCATAAAATATGAACATTTGCATCATAAAATATTTCTTGATGAAAATCACATATTTGAAAATAATACTATAAAAATAAAAAGGAAATAATTTTCTCTGTAAATAAACATGTAATATTGTAAATAAAACATCAAAACATTAAGGCTTTAGGAAAGCGTGAAGATCCTCTCATTTCGTCTAAGTAAAAAAACATTCTTTTTAAATTTTTAAAAAAACATTAAAGATGATTTTAAAAAAAATCCCTTACATAATATCAAAAAAAGGTCCATTTTGAAACACTTGAGAAAAATTAAAACATTAAAACCAATATAAATACATTTATAAAAACCATTTTGAAAACATAGACATGAAATATAAAGAATTATAAGAATAAATCTTTAAAATATTTAAAACAATGTTTCAGTTAAAAGAGTCACTTACCTCAGGTTTGAATTCATTAAAAAGTGTTAAAACCTTATATATAATGGTTTAAAGAGTGTTATTAATTTATTACATAACTAAACTGATGTTTATACTACCTTTTATGACCATTTTATAACATCTATCCACCCATTTATTAATACTATTTTGTTATTTCCATTATTTCAGGTGCGTTCTTTTCATGGTTTCTATGGTCAGATTAATATGGAATTCCTTGTAAAAAGGAAATAATACTTCATAAGTGAGAAAATATATATATATATATGTCATTTTAACAAATTATAAGTGAATTTAAACTTCCCATGATTGCAGTAAAGGGAAACTAAAACTCATTGTCCAAGAACGCGATGAATCGACATACCATGGATGATGATTTCATTTTTTAGAATAAAAGGAGAGGGTAAGAGAATTGATCATTTATATACCATTAATGTAATAAAATTACAGTATCTATATGATACTGGAGTTATCATTAAACATTTTATGTGGGGTTAGGATAAGGTAGAAGTGAGAATGAATTTAAAATAGAATAATGAAGAATTTACCTCTTGAATCTTTTCTCCTTGAGAGCCTCTTTAAGGATCTTGGAATTGGTCTTTTTTTGAGACCAGAATCACTAGAATGTGGAAAGGGATGAGTATAAGATAATTTGGTATAGTATAGTTATAAATTAAGTCTCAAGGTGATTAAATTTTGGGAAGGGATGACTCTCCTTTTATAATTTAGGTGAGGTTCAATTTAGGAATTATTTAAAATATTAAAATATAATAAGTTTAATATAGGGGTAAAGGCTTTAAAAAGGCCTAAAATCATAATAGATCACATTTTAGATATAATATTATCATTTTTGTCCTTGTACATGATTTTTGTGACATTAAAATAACTTAATTAAATACTGTATTCCAAAAAAATAATTTTTATCTAATTAAACGCTATTTATATCTATGGATTTAAAACATCAAAAAAAGTTTTTAATTTGAAACCAATCTTTTTTATTATATCCTAGAAATAAAAAATTCATCTATATAACTTTTTTGTTAACTTAAAAATCTAAAATTATATTTATTTTAATATTTTTAATATGATTTATTTTATTTTTACATTAATATAATAATTACTGCATCATTGTTGTGAAAAAATTTATGGTATTTATTTTTTTCCTAAAATTTAAAAATAAATTTTCATGAATAAGATAAATTTATTATATTTAAAAATTTTAGTAATTTTTTTAAAAAAACTTCTGGAAAACCATATATTGAAATATTATACTGATTAAAATCTATAGTTTGAACAACTTGACTTCCTTTTAAATAAAATATTATAAAGGGATTAAATTGATTCTTTTGGGACCAAAAGATCCCATATTCTAATTAAAGTAAGATAATGGTAGAAATTTTATCATAAAAAATATATATCCAAAAAATCATTTAATGGTTCTTATAATTTTAATTAAAAACATTTTATTTTATTTTTCTCCTACTTGCACAAGAACTACATTAGCATTTCATAGGAATTAAAGTTAATTATTTCATATATAAAAATTAAAAATAAATTAATATCATAAAAATAAATAAATTAGTTTCAAAATAATTATTTATATTCATTCATTAAGTGTATTTACTCATCCATTTCAAAATAACTTCTTTAATTGTTAATTTGTCTTTCTTGCATTGTGAAATCATTGTATAGGAATTTGGATAAGATTGATGTTCTATAACTCAATAATTCTAAATTAATAGGCAAAAATATCAATTATAATTAATAAATAATAAATAATTCATGAAAATAAATTTTAACACCGGCGATGAAGGCTCGGGTGGGATTCTCCGATGGCGCCGCAACAACCTAGGGTTTTGATCCAAGATCCACGATAGTTCCTCATTTCTTCGGCCACAACCTAGTTTTGCGTCCTTTAGATGGGTTTTGGGTAGAGAAGGAAACTCCAGATCTGTTGCGGGCTCCATTCGCGCTTGTTTCAACACCGAAGCATTGAGTTCAGCAAACCGAGAATCACTCGATGTCTGTTGTGGCAGTTCCATCTAAATTTGTCCCATAAGAATGATGAGATGCTCAGAGACCCCAGGAATTTTTGGTTTCTGTTGTGGCGTCGTCGTCCGAGCGGAATCCCTCGGTGGTCTTGGCGACCGTTGCGGCGGCTCTGCATGCTATTGCGGCGGATAAGGGGAATGTGTCATGGCGCACCTGTTGGAAATGCCTAACCGTTCGAAACGAAAACACAAGCAAGAATGGAAAGATGATTGAAGGAAAAATACTTGAACACAAATGATGTTTTGTGCACCACCAATTGGGATGCTTTTCTGGAGAGGTTTTCATTTCATTATATAGGCAAAAAAACAAGACGTATTTACAACGTAATTAAAACCATGCAGCAGCCTTAATGAGGTCAAACCGCGTTGACTCATCAATGAGGGGGAGAAAAAAACCAGTGAAATAAATTCTTAATAAAAATAGTCAACAATCACCCCCCTAATTTTTATTGTGTTCTCTGGACTTCAACAACGCCGATCTTCGCATGCAACTTCTGAAACTGGCGCGCCTAAGTGACTTCGTGAGAATGTCTGCAGGCTGCTATTCCTCCCTCGAAACCTTCTCCTTGCTCGTTGTCGGCTTCTCTGCAATGAATGTGTCATGCAGGTGGGCGGGCTTGGCTCGTTGGCCGTAATGAAGTGTAACTCACCAGGGTCGAGCTTGCGTTGTGCAAACCCAGGCGGTGTTGTCGGACTGATAATGTTTCTGATGGTGCGAAATCAAAGTGGGGCGTCGTCGTGATCAATGTCTAGTGCTTCTGCCATATTGGATGGAGGTGAAGCAAACTCCACTGTGGTTGATGCCACGGGTATCACCTTAACCACATCTGGTGTTGCATCTTCTACTGAGTTCGCACTAATGGGTTTGAGTGATGACCTATGGTCTCCAGAAGTGTTGTCGGCCTCCACATTCCTTGGTCTACATGCCTTTGTGTGTTCGAAGGTGAATAGATCCTCACTACTCCACACAGCTTGTTCACCATGAGCACTCCAATCCCACTATTTTGCCTCGTCGAAGGTGACATCGCGCGTTACATGCACGCGCTTGCTGACAGGGTCATACACGCGATATGCCTTGGACCCGAACTCGTACCCGACGAAGATCATCGGCGTACTCCGGTCATCCAGCTTCTTCAGGTGAGGCTTCACATTCTAAACATGCGCGATGTAGACAAAGGTGCGAAGAAAGTGCACCGTCGGTCGTTTTCCATGCCAGGCCTCATACGGTTTCATTCTGTCAAGGCTCTGAGTTGACGCTCGGTTAAGGATGAAGATGGCGGTGGAGACAGCCTCACCCCAAAACATCCCGGGAAGACCCTTAGACTCAGCATGTTCCTTCAATCATATTTCCATTCTCTCTTGTGTTTTCATGTCGAATGGTCAGGCATTTCCAACATTTGGTATCAGAGCGCAAGCTGAAGGTTCTCCGCACTAATCGCGGTGACGATTTTACTTCAGTAGAATTCGGTGAATACTGTACTGATCATGGAGTAAAACGACAACTCAAGGTTCCCTTTTCACAACAGCAGGGTGAGGTCATTGAACAACACAACCAAACCGTGGTGCCTATGGCTCAAAGCATGCTGAAGCCTAAGGGTCTTCCTGGGATGTTTTCGGGTCAGGATGTCTCCACCTCTATCTTCATCCTTAACCGAGCGTCGACTCATCAATGAGGGGGAGAAAAAAAACCGGTGAAATAAATTCTTAATAAAAATAGTCAACAGCACCCATGATCAGTTGCCTCGAATTGATGAATTTTTGGGCATTAAGAGTGTTGCGGATTGTTTCCCCGTTGTTTCACAGGAGACGGTTGCGCCCCGGGCGGTTTTGGTGGTAGTAGCGGGCGGCATTTCTGAAGCTGTTACTAGTATCCAACACCAGACAAGCCATGGTGATCATGACGAGGGAAAATCTGCTAGACATTATTTTTCTAGCTTCAAAGGAGGACTTGACTCTTCCATTTGAAGAAAAGGGAATATAGCGCACATCAAAGCTGGCCAGGTTGCGGTCAAAATGGGTGAGTTTTCCTTTATTGCTCGATTATTTCTTCCCAAAACCTCCCAGCCTCTAAAAATTGATGAACTCAAAGAACGGATTTCATTGATTTGGGGTTTTCAACATGTAAGTGTGTCTCGCTCGGTCGGGGTACTTCCACATGCTCTTCCCCACGGAAGAATTGAAAGTTCGAGTTTGGGGTTTTGGTTCTATTGCGCTCAAACTTGGAATTATTAACCTGCGTGAATGGAACAATAAATTCAATCCCTTTGAGATTGGTAATAGCACTAATCAAATTTGGGTAAGGGTTTATGGGTTAAATTGGATACTCTGGCATCCCAAAATATTGTATGATATTGCTATATCCATCGGCATCCCAATTAAAATTGATAAAGAAACAGAAGTGGCTCGATTTGGTCAGTTTGCTAGGTTCTTGGTTGAGGTTGAACTGGGATCGACTCTTGTTGACAAGGTAATACTTGCAACTGATGATTATATTATTGAGCTGAATATTGTTTATGAAAAAATGCCTAAATTTTGCGAAGATTGCAATTTCATTGGTCATGACTCATATGTCTGTCGATGCTCCACAGTTTGTAGCTTTTTTGCTTTGCGTGGTCATGATGTGGACAATTGTCTCAAATAGAACAAAATTGAATCTATTAGGAATATTGATGGTCTTTCTCAATTGTTGCAGAATGAGGATGACAAAGACCTTTGTAAGTGTGATGTTGGTCTGGGCATTGTCGTAGACAATGTCGAGAAGAAGGGGGTTTCGGATTTTTCTTATGGGGGTGCAGTCAATGGGAAGTGTGACCACCCAAGTGACTCACCTAATGGTACTACCTCTCAAGATAAGACGAAGTCTTGGGCTGAAATATTCTCTGAAGAGGAAAATGTTCAAAATGTTGATAATATCATAGGAAAATGTGTTGTATCACAGCAAATTCAATCATGCTTGACTCTTAAATATGGTGATTCAATAGATGAACAAGCGTTTGAAGAAAAAAAATCCAACTCGAGGTGGATCATCAACTCTCACAGGAAAGGATGGTTACCTCATGTAGAAAAAAAAGGCAAACAAATTTTAAAATCCAACTCTCCGATCATATCTAAAATGTGTTATACCTCTTCAAAGACTACTGTGGATAATGAGGTTTTTCAACTTGCCTCTTACAAGAATCCAAAGTCTCCGGTGGTTTCTCCAGTGGTAGTTGAGCAATCGGCGGCAGGTAACCCTGTTTCTTTCTCTGAGCATATTATTGATGGTCCCATTGAGATGCATGATCCAATCCAGAGTTCTTCTGATGAGAAAAAGAATCAAGAGACTTTGAATCCGGCTGTAGCAATGGGGGTAGAGGGGATAATTACGCTTGCGATAAGAGAATCTTCTCCCAAAAAATGCAAAGACAGACAAAAGGATAGATCTGATTCTGAAAGAACAGATGTTGAGATGCTCTATGAGAGACTTCAGTCTCTCACTTCAATTAAGGGGAAATCGAGGGGTTGGGGACGCGGTCGTGGAAGGGATAAATGGAATGCAATCCAGGAAGAAGAAAGGAGGTTAAGTGTGTGATTGTTAAAAAAGATTAACAAATATGTTTTGCTTTGGGTTTTTCCTTGTTTTCCTGTACCCTTCATGGTTCCTATCTTTTTATTTATTTTAATAAAAGAGGCTCAACCTCCATCTTTAAAAAAATTAACACTCAATTATTAATTATAAGGCACCAAAAATAACTGTCAACGTTGTGCAGGCACTACGTCGGCACTAACAATGATTTTTATACTTATCATGAAATAAAGTATAACTTATATGTTCTAAATTATTTTTGAAAAATATTTATAATATAATTTCATAATTTATTCATTCCATAAGTTTAATAAATTTTTATATCATAATTCAGCCTTGACAATGTCATAAAAATATCGGATTTTAAAAATATATATTTTTACTATTCACCAAAAAAATTATATTTTACAAAAAATTCTCAAAAATTCATAATAAGATAATTTTGACATGATGAATTAAAAAATTAAATTATTTTTCTCAAATTAAAATTTAATAATTTTAAAATTATTATTTTAAATCTGGTTTAAAAAAATTATTTGTTTTAAGGATTAATTAACATAATAAATTTAACTATTTAGTTCAAGAATACAAATAAATATGGAAACAAATTATTCTATCAATACCTGGGTTGTTACATCCCCCCCCCCCCTTTGAAATTTCATCCTTATAATTTTATTCACTTATTAAACATATGGAGATACCTTTCTCTCATTTCATTTTCAGATTCCCATGTTGCTTTTCCAACCATGAGATTTCTCTACAAAACCTTAACCTAGTGAATTACCTTGTTCCAAAGTACTTTATCTCTATGATAAAGAATATAAATAGGCTTCTCTTCATAAGAAAGTTTCCCTTGCAGATGAACTACTTCTGGGTTTAAAATATGACATGGATCTATCACATACTTTCTTAACATCAAAACATGAAAAACATTGTGTACCTGAGATAAACTCTAAGGCAACGCTACTCGGTAAGAAACTTGTCATGAACTGTCCCAATGTGGCCCATTCCACGACTCCCCAAGCCCACCTCCAATAGGATAGGGGCCAGTGACTTGCACTGAGAAGGCATATCACTATCATGGGAGGCATTACATAGGTACATGTACGCACACACACATCTCCAAGCCCACAAAATACTGAAATGTAAAAACCAATAAGTAAAAGATGAATGCATAAAACTAAATCCCACAACCAAAGTATGATAGGAAGTAAAATAAAGTAAAATAGGGCCAAATAAAATCCCACCACAAGAATTTTGTAACAAAAGTCCAACCTATAAGTAAAAAGGTACTAGGGCTACTATCTGAAAGTCATAGGAACACACCTCAGTCTGTATGGTCTCACTAAGCATCGTATGGTCCTGGTCTGCCTAGGACTTAGTCAAAAGGTCGATCTCCTGGATAAGACACGACATATGTGGGAAAATCCCATGCAAGGGTGAGTATAATAATACTTATTATGACACTCCAAAACCACACAAAAATATAACAAAGTAAAGTATATTCATCTCTACATATGTATATTCCTACAAAACATATAACAAGAATATCCAAATATACTCAATCCAAGATACACCATCTAGAGGTAAGTCACAACCACTATATACCAGCACTAGGATTTCAGCTCAAAGATTCCATGAAGCACTCATCCCAGTAGAACACCCTCCTAAGTCTTATATCAATGATGATGTTCATCCAAGAGGCACTACTCATTGAGTCACCTCATGAGAAAGATATGTTGGTAGTCTGAAGAGAATATGATAAAATAGATGATGATCACATATAGGTCCATGGGATGATACCAACAACTCAATTTGGATTAACCTGATAAGTAGAGGATTGGCACCCATGTAGTGTTGGTAACATCGATACCAAGAACTCCACCTTGGGCACAAAGAATGAATAGAGGATCCCAATCCAGACCTCTTAGGGGGATTACAACAACTCTATATAGGAAGTCCTACTGAAGGGATCATAGTCCTAGGAGTAGGAAATGATTCATACAAAAATTTAGGGAGGAAATAAGGGGGAAACCCTAATGAAACTTGTCCAATATATGGAGGAAAAGAAACTCAAGCCATATAGAAAGGGGTACACGATTTGTAGTAGGGTCACACACTGTGTCCCTTGACCCCGGGTATAGCCCATTTACAACAACCCATGTCATTCCATACTATTTCATATAGAAGAGGTGTAGATGGTGTGTAGAGGAACCACATGTAATGTCCTTGAATCTGGGGTCCACCCATGTACGTCATCTGTGTGTTAGTAAACAGCGTCATCTCGTGTCTACCTACCCATGTACCAGTACACAGGGTAGTCCATGTAGTCAATCTAGGCCAAGCCATATGGGGAGTACACGACATGTAAGAAACTTGTGTACTCCAACCCATGTCTTTATATCTCCCAAGATACACGTCAAGCCTTTGGGAAGGGCCTATATGTTGTGTGACAGGGTTCACATGCCTTGTGACATTTTACTATCTCCCAAAACCATAGTTTCGCTCAGTGGGGGCCACACGTCATGTTCATCGGGATTTTCCAAAATGTCTGGTTCTTCCTCCCATTCGTGGATACGCTATTGTCACCTTCAGATCTAGAAAAAATATCCCTAGGATTTGTGGATCTGTCTCAGCCAAGCATCGCTGTCAACGTGCACGTGTTCCGATCATCGAATCTGATTAACAAAATCTCATCTGAATCATCTTCCACGCACCATGCTCAGTGAATGGGGGTTTCCAAACCAGTTTTATTCATTCTCCACTACTATTGTCTCACCTACTTCATGAAATCTAGATGTTGGATCTATGATTTCTGATCACTATGCTAAGGATAGAATGCGCAATGATCAACTGTTCACAAAGGTTTCAAAGTGCAGGGAAGAACGAGGAAGGCATAAAGAAGAACACCAGAATCAGCAGATAAAAGCACAAAAAATAGAGAGGTATGAACCTCAATTTATGTTCATTCCAATCATGGTTGGTCACCTTTATAATGGTGAATGAATAAAAACAATTCTAAAAAATAGCTCTTGATAAATCCCAAAAATAACCCATCCTGCAAATACGATCGATCTGTGGGATAATATCTTCATTGATTAGTCTGTGTTCATTGTAGGATTTTAATAATGGGAAATAAAATCAAAATAATGCATACTAATTTGATTCTGATCACTTTCTAATGAATAATGATCGCCTCGTCGTCTTTTTTGGCGAGATCCATCAAGATCGGCATTCGTTAATCATTGATTCTAGGTTCCGTCGTCGCCTACTCAAGAAAATTATCTAGATATCTCTCTCAAATGTCTCTAGAGGATTCCAAGTTTATGAGGCTAAAACTGAATCTATTAAAAGTGGATTCATTTAAATATAGAACCTTTCACTGTGTTGTTGCGTCAAAAAATGAAATAAAATAATTTTTCTTAAATTATTTTATTCCTTTTAAATTCCCATGATGAATTTTCAAAAACAACCTACGTCAACCAGTGTTAGGTATCCCCTAGGATAAACCCATTATTCTAAATGCAATGGTGCCCTCAGATTTATGATCTGGGAACCAATTTAGAATTTATTCCACTTTTTCAGGAAAATCGCACGCACGTGCTATTTAATATTTTTATCATTTTTCTGGCATTTGTTTCAGGCAATTCGGGCCTTGAAATTGCATGTCGTCTTAGAGCATGTTCTATAATTTAATATATATAATATTTAAAAATAATACATGGAAAATATAAGTTGTTATATCCTCCCCATCTTGGGGATTTACGTCCCTAAAAATCTAAAAAAAATCTACCCAAAAAGATGAGGGTACTAAGAACAAATATGAGCCTTCCACTCCCAAGTGCTCTCCTAGAGATTCTCATGCTGCCACTAGACATTCACCAAATGAATTTATCACCCACAAAGTATCTTATCCTATAGATCCTTGATCTCCACTAGGTAATCAGAAAAATTCACTCCATCCTCATTGTCCAACTCGACCCAGTCGATGACTTGCGATGGGTCATGCACATACCTTCTCATCTACGACATATGGAAGGAGTCGTGTATCTGGTATAAATACAGGGGTATAGCTAAGCATTATTCCACCTCACTAATTCTATGTAGTATCTAAAAAGTTCTGATGAACCTCAGAGATTTCTTGCCACCCCAGCTAAATCTTAGTAATCCACATCGAGGTGAAACCCATAGGAACACATGCTCTTCTTACTCAAACTACAAAGGCCTTATCCACCTGTCAGCATAAGACTTCTAAAGACTCTTTGTAGTTTTCGTCCACCCTTGGATGATCGGCACTTTCTCTGTTATAGCACGCACCAACTTTGGGCCCATCAGTGCGGACTCTTCTGGGTCTGTCCAATAAAGTGGCGACCTATAGGGTCGCCCATACAAAGCCTCAAATAGTGTCATACCAATGGTGGAATGGTATCTATTATTGTATGAAAACTCTAACAGTGGAAGTTTATCCTTCCAACTACATCCAAATTCTAACATGCAAGCTCATAGCATGTCCTCCATAACCTAAAATGTATTCTCAGTCTGGTCATTGGTTTATGGGTGAAATGTTGTGCTTAAGCATAACTGGGTTCCAAACGCCTCATGTAATCCCTTACACAACTGGGATGTAAATTGATCATTATGATCTGAAACAATAATCAATGGAACTCCATTGAGTCAAACTATCTCTTTCATATAGAGGTGTCCCAAGCTCTCTACTGAACTTTTCTCTCAAATAGCTAGGAAGTGGACTGACTTGGTGAGTTGGACAATGATCACCCAAATGGAATCATGTCCCCTAGATGTAAAGGGTAAGATCATAATGAATTTCATAGATATACCATCCCACTTAAATTATGGGACCTCAAGGGGTTGATCTAAACCTGCTGGAACTTGGTGCCCATCCTTCACTTGCTGAAAAGTAAGGCATGGAGAGACAAACTCTACAACTCGTTCCTTCATCCCTGGCAACTAGAACTAACATCAGAGGCCCTGGTACATCTTCTTCACACCTATATGTACCACCAAAGGGGACATTTGAAACTCCCTCAAAACCTCTTTCAGCAACGTCATTGGTACTACATTTCATCCTTTGAAAAGAATGGCATGCTCCCTAACTTTTGAATATCCATCAGGAGCATTCCCTATGAACATCTGAGCATGTAGGGTAAAGTAGTTGGTATCCCCAAGTTGTTCCTCCCCAACTCACTGTAAGAGTGGAGGGGTGAAAACCATCTATTGGAGGTAAGCTACTCCATCTCCATCCACAAATGATAACTACAACGAGGTCATATGCTTGTATTCCTCATTTAGAAACTATGAACTAGATCTCTTACTGAGAGAATCTACTACCACATTCACCTTCTCAAGAGTATAGACAATCTCGAATTCATAAACTGGGAGGAATTATAGTCATCACCTCGATCACAAGTTTAGATCCCTCTGGAAGAAGATATACTTGCGATTTTTTTTATTGGAGTGGATGATAAATCACTTGCCCATCAGGTAGTGTCGCAAAATCTTCAATGTGAAGAATACCGCTACTGAATCAAGATCATGGGTCAAATAATTTTGATCATGTGGTATCAATTGGCATGAACCATAGGAAATCACCACTTGTCTCTACATCAGGACACAACCTAGCCCATTTCCTGATGCATCTCAAAACAATACGTACTTGACACCCTCCTCCAGTAATCCCAAGATCGAAGCGCTCATCAAACTCTTCCTCAACTACTAAAAATCCTACTAGAACTTCTCTTTCTATAAGAATGGTTTTCCCATTTGAGCCAAGCTGTCATAGGTGCTTATATCCTGAAGAAATTAGGTATGAATCTCTAGTAATAGCCCGTTAGCCCAAGAAAGCTCCACACCTTTTTCACGCTTCTAGGTGGATCCCATGCTAACACTGCTTCGACCTTGGTTAGGTCCACTGCCACTCCGTCTAATAAGATAACGTGTCCCAAAAATTGGACCACCTAAATCTAGAAATTTAACTTTGAGATATTTCCATAAATCTGGTGCTCTTAGAGTACATCTGGAACTATCCTTAAGTGTCGCATGTGCTTCTCATTGGACGCTAAGTACATAAGGATATCTTTAATGAAGACTACCACAAACTGGTCTAAGTAAGGATGAATGATCCGATTTATGAGTACCATGAACACTTATTGGGAATTTTTATGCTAAAGGGCATCACCAATACTCATAATGACAGTAATGATATCGGAATGCCATCTTCGGTATATCCTCATCCCATACTCGTAGCTCGTAATAGCCTGATTTGAGGTCAACCTTTGAGAACCATTGTTCCCCTCTCAACAGATCAAAGATTCCATCGATCATTTGTAGTGGATAATTGTTTTTCACGGTCACCTGGTTCAGGCGTTGGTAGTCAACACACAACCTCAAGTTCCCATCTTCCTTTTTGGAAAAAGAGATTGGGGCTACCCAGGGTAAACACTAGTTCTCACGAATCCCTTCCCCTACAAATCTTCCAAATGCACCCTCAGCTCACGAAGCTCTATGGGATCCATCTGTTATGCTAGTGTGGATATCAGTGTTGTCCCAATTGTAAATCAATGAAAAAGTCTATTTCTTAGTGGGGAGGTAAACCTGGAACATCTTCAGGAAATACATCCTTGTACTTTTCCACCACTATAGGAAATTGAAAACTCAGAACATCCACTGCACCAAAGGTCAGGCTAACCAACTGATGAGAAATCGGCCACACCCTCATATGAATGAGTCCATCCTGCACTTCCTTGGATTCCTTTTCTATGATAAAGGAAAACCTAGTTCCGTCATTATGGATACACTGCACCCTTAACCTAAAATAGTCAATCTAAGAATGAACTATGAATAACCAGTCTATACAAAGAATGGCATCATAAGGCCTCGATGTCGCTACCAAGAGATCTCAACCAAAACTCTCACCACCAAGAGTAAGGTCACCATTTCAGTACCAGTGTGTGTTCATTGAGTCTCCTCTAGTAAAAGTATCTAATAATAAGGGTTGATTCAATGGGTCATCCAGAATCTATGAGTCTTGAACAAGATTATTGGAAAGAAAATAATGACTAGAACCTATGTCTATCAAAACTACAGCTAAGGTGAGAAAAGACACAGATCATACCTCAAATAATTCTTGGATACCTTCGGTCATATGCCTCAATTGCTTGCAGTTGTCCCCACCCTTGTCCTCCAGCTCCCTAAGCCTAGCATGGACCACCTAGGGGTGGTGGTGGTAATAAGTTGAAACATCGACCACCTCCTGATTCTCTCCGAGCTCCTCTTCCGCGTTTGCCACCCTACAGATCTACCTTATCCTATCACCATATTTTCCTCAGTGGTCCATCCACAGTCTCTCTTCCAGTAGTATGGCAGGTTTTAAAATCTCGAGCAATATGACCCCTTCCATAACATGAATAAAATTTCCTCTCTCTAGGATGACTAGACCCATCTTGTGAACCCTGAACTGTAAATCTTGTATCCTGAGACCTCCTCTTGAAAAATCTATCACATACATGTCCTTGGGACAGACGTCAGCTCCCATCTGCTGAGCTCTATGATTCTTACCCACTACTGACTGTCATTGGGTGTATCTATTCATCCAAGCAGCTTTCAACCACCAAATCCCACTCAAGCACCCCATCATAAGTAGGAATTCATAGAGAGATAACACTATCTCAGATGTCTCTATGTAGACCTAACATGAAGGTTTGATCCCTAAAGTTCCGATCTCGAACCATATCCATTGAATACCTGGAAAGGTTTTTAAACCTCGATGAATACTTATCTATTATCATGTTCCACTGCTGGAATTAGAGAATCTCCAGAATATGCACAACTCTCAATGTAACAGGTGATAACTCCTCGCTAAAGAGGTGCTTGAACTCTTCCCACAAAAAATTGCCTCATAATGAGTTTGGATAGCCAAACTCCACCATTTTTCTATTGACCCGTGAAGAAGCCTAGCTTCCAGGAGCACCATCTGATCTGCTAGTGTCTTGACTAGATGAAAAACTTGGGTCACTACCTCAAGCCAGTTCTCATCCACCTATGGATCGAGCTCACCTCAGAACCTAAGGGGTCTTTGTCACTGAAACTCATTAAGAATGCTCATCCTATACTCCTCATCTGCTAGTATGGTGGGTACCACATGCTGATCTACAAATGGTGGTATGAATTGTGCACCACCTAGAGGTAAAATCTATAGAACTAGTCACTATATCTAAGCCTCTTTACTGAGGGGGTCATCCTTGTGATCAATTTGTCAAATCCTAGCTGGTATACATCACATAGGCATCCTGAAATAAACAAGACGTATCATGTTCAGTGAGTATATATATATATATATGACTCAAGAAGGACATGGAAATCACACCCATTCCTATATAATGCATGTACCATTATTTTCCATGCAACCATTGTTCTTATGTACTGATACGAAAAGCATGTTATCGGAGTCTTGGTGTATGGATACATCGGTTGTTGCACCAAAACTAGAGTCTCTGGCCTAAAATCCGAACTCAAAAAACTTAACACTATCACCCCAAACCAATCTCATAGACTCGAGGCCCTAAAGTATAACTGACTACTCTGATAACATGTTATCATGACCCATCCAAGTGGGGTCCATGTTGCGACTCCCCAAGCCCACCTTCAATAGGCCAGGGGCTGGTGACTAGCACTGAGTAGGAATATTACTAACATAGGAGGAATTGTCTATGTACCTGTATGCACACAAAAATATCCAAGCCCACAAAATGCTGAAATGTAAAAACCACTAAGTAAAAAATGCATGCATCCAACTATATCCCACAAATAGAGTACGACAGGAAGTAAAGTAAAGTAAAATAGGGCCAAATACAAGGCCACCACAAGAATTCTATAACACGAGTCCAACCTGTAAGTAAAAGGGTACTAGGACTATAATCTAAAATCCACAAGAACACACCTCGGTCTATTTGGTCTTACTAAGAACTATCTAGTACTGGTCCGCTTAGAAATCCATCAAAATTTTGATTATCTACATAAGACATGACATGTTTGGGTGAATCATATGTAGGGGTGAGTATAACAATACTCAGTAGGATACCCTGAAACCAAAAGGCAATACAACAAAGGAAATTATAGTCAGATCTACACAGGTATATGTCTACAACACATACAACAAGAATATATTGATATACTCAATACAAGACACACAGTCAAGATGTATGTTACAACCACTGTATACTAGAACTAGGATTTCATCTTAAAGATTCCCTGAAGCACTCATCCAGGAGAACACACTTCTGAGTTTGATAGCACTGATGATGTTCGTCTGAGAGGTAATGCTCGTTGAGTCTCTCCATGAGAAAGATACGTTGATAGTCTGAAGAGAATATGATGAAACATATGAGGATCATAGCTAGGGACATGTGGTGATACCAATAACTCAATCTAAATTAACTTATTCAGTATAGGATCAGCATCCACATAGTATTGGTCACTTCGATACCAAGAACTCCACCTAGGGCATAAATAATGAATAGAGGATCCCACTCTGGGCCTCTCAGAGGGATTCTAACAACTCTATCCAAGAAGTCCTACTGAAGGGATCGTAGTCCTAGGAGTAGGAAATGATTTGTATCAACCTTCAAGGAAACTATATAGGGAAAAACCCTAACAAAACTTATCCAAGATACAAAGGATAAGAAACTCAATCCATGTAGATTGGGGTACACAGTGTGTAGTAGGGTCACACGTTGTGTCCCTTGACCTCGGGTACTACCCGTGTACAATGGACTATGTCATTCTGAACTATTTCATGTAGAAGAGACGTACATAGTGTGTAGAGGAGCCACATTCCATGTCCTTGCATCCTGGGTCAACCTATGTACTTTATCTATGTGCCAATACATGGCATCAACCCATGTCTACCTACCCGTGTACCAGTACACAGGGTAGTCCATGTAACCGGTCCAGGCCAAGCCGTGTGGGGGAGTACACAGTGTTTAGGAAACCCGTGTACTCCAACCAATGTCTGTGTATCTTCTGAGATACACATTGAGTATCTAGGAAGGTCTTACATGTTGTGTGATAGGGTTTACACATCGTGTGACATTTAACTATCTCCTGAAACCCTAGCTGCTGCTCAGTGGGGGCCACACACTGTGTAATCTCGAATTATACGCCATGATCATCGAGATTTTCTAGAATGTCTAGTTTTTCCTCCTACTTACTCATGTTCCCCCATATCCTTCAGATCTGATGTGGATCTCCCTGTGATTTTTGGATCCGCCTCAGATGATCATCACTGTCGATGTGCAACACATTCCGATCATCGAATATGATCGAAAAATACTTGTCTGAATCATCCTCCACACACCATGATTAAAGAATGGTTTTTTCCAAAATGGTCTGATTCATTCACCTCTACATCTATTGCACCTCCTTTGTGAAATCATGATGTCGGATCTATGATTTCGGATCATTTCACTAAGGATCGAATGTGCAATGATCAATTGTTCACAAAGGTTTTATAGCACTGGGAAGAACAAGAAAGGCATAATGAAGAATACTAGAATCAGGGGAGAAAATCACATTAAATCAAGAGGGACGAATCTTGATCGATGTTCATGTTGATATTGGTTCATCAATGTTAGAAAGGTGAATAAATCCAAATAATTCTAAAATAACAACTCTTGATAAATCCCTCAAATAACTCATCCCACAAATAAGATTGATATATGGGCTAATATATTCATGGATTAGTCTGCGTTCATCATAGGACTTCAATACCAGGAAAGAAAATCAAAATAATGCATCTTACCATGATTCGTATTTCTTGCTGATGAAGAACAACCTTCGTATCGTCGTCGTTGGCGAGATCCGTCAAGATCGGCATTCGTCAATCGTCAATTCGAGGTTTCGTCATCAAATTCTTGAGAGAATTATCCAGATCTCTCTCTCCAATGTCTCCATAGGATTTCAAGGTTATAAGGATAACCCTAAATCTATAACAAAGGGATTCATTTAAAGATAAAACCTTTTGTTGTGTCAACAAATGAAATATAATAATTTTTCTTAAATTATTTTATTCATTTTAAACGTCTGTGATGAATTTTCAAAAATGACCTACATCGACCAATGTTAGGTCATTCCTAGGGTAAATCCATTATTTTAAAAACAATGGTGGGGAAACCATTTATAAGTTATTACACTTTTTTAGGAAAATCGTGTGCATGTGATATTTAATATTTTTATTATTTTTCAAGAATTTGTTCCAGGAATACTAGACCTCAAAATTGCACGATGTCTTAACTCTTGGTCTCTAATTTAATCCATATAATATTGAAAAATAATACATATAAAATCTGATCCATTGCACAACTGATCCAAATTTTTCCAGAATTTCATAAGGTTCAATGAACTGTGGACTTAGATTTCCTTTCTTACCAAAAGACATTACATTTTTCCAAGGAGATATTATAAGGAAAACATGATCACCTACCTCAAATGAAATGAATTTCCTCCTGTTATTTACATAGAATTTCTACCTACTATGAGCTGTTCTCATATATTGTTGGATCATATTTACTTTCTCATCCATTTTCTCTACTAATTCTGGTCCCATTAACTTCCTTTCACTAACTTCATCCCAAAATGCTGGTGTTCGACTCTGCTCTCCATATAATTCCTCAAAAAGTGCCATATGTATACTGGAATGAAAACTATTATTATTAAAAAACTCAATCAAAGAAAGATGTTGATCCCAACCTCCCTAGTAATCCATTGAACGAGATTTAAGCATATCCTCCAAGGTCTGAATTGTTCACTCAATTTGTCCATAATATTGAGTATGAAAGGTTGTTTTGAAATTAATTCAGTTCCCAATGAGTTCTAAAGGTATTTCAAAAAGTTATATGTGAACCTAGAATCAAAATCAGATACAATAGAGAGAATAAATCCATGTAACCTGAAAATCTCTTTAAGGTGTAGTTGAGAAATATGATCTAAAGAAATAGTGTCTCTAATAGGAAGGAAATGTGTATATTTAGTCTATCTATCAACAATAACCCAAATTTCATTTTTACCTCAGGAAGTATTTGATAGTCCCACCATGAATTCCATAAATATATTTTCCAATTTCCTCTCTGGTATTAGAAAATGATGAAGTATCCCCTTTGGTAGTTGTTACTCTTCTTTAAATTGTTGACAAGTAAAATGTTTCATGGTAAAATCAGCAATATCTCTTTTCGTTACATCCCACCAATAATAATCTTGAAGGTCACTATACATCTTAGTTCTACCAGGAAGAACTAAAAATGAAGAACTATGAGCTTTACTTAACAATTATTTATTCAGCTAGGAATCTCTAGGCACATATAATCCCTTTCCAAATTTCAAGAAAAAATCTTTATCAACATTAAATTCAGGAAACTTAACTTTCTTAACCAATTATACCTTTTTCTATAACCCACATTCCTCTCTTTTAGCATGCTTAATTCTATCTGAGAGAGACAAATTCACTAACACCTGAAACAAAACAAAGGAATTTCCTGAACCAATAACATCCAATCCATAATTCATCAAATCATTAACCAAGGGGTCATGTTTCAAATGTAACATGGTTAATGTAGTAATATGTTTTCGACTCAATGCATCAGCCACTTTGTTTTCTTTTCCAGGATGGTAATTGTTCATGAAATCATAATCCTTTATCACTTTCAACCATATTCTTTGCCTCATGTTCAATTCCTTCTAAGTAAATATATACTTTAAACTTTTAAGGTTAGTATATATATTACATTTGGATCTATATAAATGATGTCTCCAATTTTTTAAATCAAAAACAACAACAGCTAATTCCAAATCATATGTGGGATAATTTAACTCATGAGGTTTTAGTTTCTATGAAGCATAAGAAATTACCTAATCATTTTGTATCATAACAAAACCAAGTCTATTCAATAAAGCATCATTGTAGATGAAAAAAACACTATTTATAGAAGTTAGTCCCAAAACTGGATCATTAACCAATCTCTTTTTCAGCTCCTGAAAACAAACATCGCATTCTTTAGTCCAAATAAATTTAACCCCTTTTCATTCTAACTTAGTTAGTGAGCTAGGTAACCACAAAAATTTCTAAACAAATCATTGTTAATAGACTTCTAATATAATAAAACTATGAATCTCAAAAAAAAATTAGGTATTGTCCATTCATCAACAACTTTTGTTTTAGAAGGATCAATTTTTATGCCATCCTTATTGATAATGTTCCCAAGGAAAGAAATATATTGTAACCAAAAATCAAATTATCTAAATTTTTTATATAACTTATTTTATTTTAGAGTTTTTATAAAAAAACTTAAATGTTTCTCATGATCCTCATAACTTTTAAATTCATGGGAAGCCAATGCCCTTTGATATCTTGGTTTCAATCCTGAGTAAACAATTATTGATTTTACTATTTAGAATTAGAATAATATTTGGAGTGTACCTGACCAATCGGGTGAAGTTTTCTTCTTAAATGGTCACTAAATCTTCCTCCTTTTGTTTCAAATAAAGGAATTGTTTTTATATCCTAAGTTGAACCACCTTAGAAAAATATTTTTCAAGGAAAAGATTCTTAAATTCATCCCATTCCAAGGCATCAATCTCCCTGTTATCCCTGATATTCTTAACCATTGGCCACCACTAGTCAGCTTCACCTTTAAAAAGATAAATATAATGAATAACTTTTAGATTATATAAATACCCCATAACATAGAATATATTTTCAAGGGATTTAACCCACCCTTTATCCACCACTGGGTCAGAAGATCCAATGAAATTAGAAGGGTATGGACTCATAAAATGTTCCACTATTTTCATATTCCTTTGTGGTAGATCTGGATGCTCTCTTTCATGGATTTCACATCCATTTATAGCCTATATCAACTTAGTCATTACTATCACAAACTTCTCGATTCCAATTCTCATCATTCCAAACTGTAGATTTGAAAGGATATCATTATGCCAGTGACATCCTACTTTAGATTCCTTGTTTCTTCTATGGAAAACCATTCTAAACAAACATATCTTAGAAGAATAAACAAGGTAATATTTAAATTGTATATTATTTAAAATTAACCATAAAGTAAAAACTAGTTTAGGATATTATATTAACATCATCCTAACCCTTAATGTTATCTAAACCATCCTATGATAGAAACTATAAGGATCTTGCCTTAAATATTACATAATCTTGAGTTTTTGAGTCAAGAAATGATTCTCTTACATTTGAGGATCTTTTCTGGTTTATAGATTTATAGAATTATGTCATAATTCAAACATAACAACCCATAATCATGAAAAGTGGATACTACTAAAATAGTATCTATTTCTTCCATAATACACAATTTTTTAATAAAACATGAATTCTTTTTATGAAAAATCTTCAAAACATTCTGCTTGTATTCTTATTTTATCTTACCCATCCTTATACCCTATGAAAAAACATTTTAAAACTTGGGATGATCAAGAAAATCTTAGTAAGGAAAATAAAATGAAAGAAACTATTAGTCTATTAACACTTATAACATATGAAGTCATTTTCAAAAAGAAATTCTTCTCACCCATAAAATATCATATACTTACTTTGTGAAAATAATATATTTCAATAAAAAAAACATAAAAAACCATTTATGTAACTTGGAGAATTAATTGCTTAAACTTTAACCCTCACGACTACCATATGATTTGTAACCCTCATAGATACCTTATGTGGTAACCCTCATGGTTGCCTTATGGTGTAACCATCGCAGTTAAACTTGGATTAATCATTATGGTCAACCTAAAACATAAACATAACCAATGTATTGTATGGAGATATAGGACCCACCCTTCATTATAAAAAAATCCAATGAACCAGAACATAATCTTAAAACATGAACACTTGCATCATGAAAACATTTCAATAGAAAAATTACTTATTTTAAACTAATTCTGTCAAAAAAAAGGAAATAATTTTCACTATAAATAAACATGTAATATTTTAAATATAAAATAATAACATTAAGGTGACATGAAAGAGTTATGATCTACTCATTCCTTATAAGTAAAAAAAATTCTTTTTGAATTTTAAAAAAACATTAAAGAGGATTTTAAAAGAAAAATACCTTCCATAATACCTGGAAAAAAAAATCCATTTTTGAAACACTTTATAGAAATTAAAACATTAATACCCATATAAATATATTCATAAAAAAAATTTAAAACATAGACATGAACTAGAAATAATTAGAAGAATAAATATTTAAAACATTTAAAACAATTTTTTAGTTAAAGAGTCTCTTACTAAAGGTTTGACTTCCTTAAAAAGTGTTCAAACCTCTTATATAATGGTTTAAATAGTTTTATTAAGTTATTAAATAACTACACTCATGATTATAATACCTTTTATGACCATTTTATAACATATTTTCACCCATTTATTAATATATATTTTATTATTTCCATTGTTTTGGGTGCATTCTATACATAGTTTCCATGTTCATTTTATTATGGACTTACTTATAAAAAAGAAATAATACTACATAAGTGAGAAAACATATATATTTAGGTAATTGTAAATAATTATAACTAAATTTAAACTTCCCATGATTATGGTGAAGGTAAATGAAAACTCATCATCCAAGAACCCAGGGAATCGACATACCATAAACAAAGATTTCGTTTTTAAGAATAAAAAGAGAGGATAAGAGATCTTATGATTTATATACCATTAACACAATAAAATTGCAGTATATATATGATATTGGAGTTATCATGAAACATTTTATAGGGAATGAGGATAAGGTATAAGTGAGAATTAATTTAAAAGGGAAGGAGGAGGAATTTACCTCTTGAATCTTTTCTCCTTGAGAACCTCCTAAAGGATCTTGGAAGTAGTCTTTTTGTGAGACCAAAATCACTAGAATGTTTAAAGGGGTGAGTATAATATAATTTGGAAAAGGATAGTATAACAAGAAGGATCAAGGTGATGAAATTTTATGAAGGGATGAGTCTCCTTTTATAATTGAGGTGAGGGTCAATTTAGGAATTACAAAAAATATTAAAATATAATAAATTTAATAGAGGATTAAAGACTTAAAAAAGGCCTAAAAATCATATGATATTTCATTTTAGATAGAATATTATCATTTTTTTCCTCTTTTAGGATTTTTAATATTTTTAAATAATTTAATAAAATATTGTATTCATGAAAAATATTTTTTCCAAATTAAATATTATTCATACCTATTACTTCAAAATAGAAAAAAAAGTTTAAAATTCGAAAAAAAAAATATTATATCCTAGATATATAAAATTATTCTATAGAATTTTTGGATTAACTTAAAAATATAAAATTATATTTATTTTAATATTTTTAATATCATTTATTTGATTTTTTTTATTAAATTAATAATTACCGCATCATTATTGTGAAAGAATTTATAGAATTTATTTGTGGGATAATATTTAAAAATAAATTTTCATGAAGAAGATAAATTTATTATATTTAAAATGACTAATTATTTTTTAAAACAACTTATGTAAAACCATATATTAAAATATCACACTCATTAAAATCTATAGTGTGAACAACTTGACTTCCTTTTAAATAAAATTTTATAAAGGGATTAAAGTGATTCTTGTGGGTCCAAAAGGTTCCAAATTCGAATCAAAATAATATAATTTCCATCAATTTCTTGTATAAAAATATTTATCCAAAATTTTGGGTTATTTAATTTTTCTTATAATTTTAATTAAAAATGTTTTATTTGTTTTTCTTCTGCTTGCAGAAGCAATGCATTAGCATTTCATAAGCATTAAATTTAATTATTTCATATATTAAAATTAAAAATAAATTAATATCATAAAAATAAATAATTTTGTTCAAAATAATCATTTATATTTATTCATTAATTATATTTACTCATATTCATATCAAGAAAACTTATTTAATTAGTTAATTTGTCTTTTCCTGCCTTGTGCAAGTATTGCATTTGAATTTGGATAAAAGTTTTGTAATATAAGTCTATATTTTTAAATTAACATCCAAAAACATCAATTATAATTAATAATTAATAAATAATTCATGATAATAATTTTTATCACTCAAATATTAATTATAAGTTACCAAAAATGACTTTGTCAGCGATGCAAAGGCCCTATGTCGGCACTGAAAATGATTTTTATACTTACCATGAAATAAATTATAACTTACATATTATAAATTATTTTTGTACAATATTTATATTATAATTTTATAATTTATTCATTCCATAAGTTTAATAAATTTTTACATCATATTTATGTATTGACATTGTCACAAAAAATATCGTATTTTAAAAAACTGTATTTTTTACTATTCACCAAAAATTTAACTTTTTCATAAAATTCTCAAAAATTCATAATAAAATAATTTTAACATTTTGAATTCAAAAAATAAATTATTTATCTCAAATTAAAATTCTATAATTTGAACATTAATCTTTTAAATATGACCATATAAGAAATTGGTTTAATAAAATTATTTATTTTAAGGATTACTTAACATAATGATTTCTACTATTTAGTTCAATAACACTAATAAATATAAAAAAAATATTCTATCAATACATTGGTTGTTACAATTTTCTTATGCAGCTTTTCATGAATTCAAATTATTTCAAATGGATGTCACAACCATTTTTATAAATGGTTATATTTCTAAAGAAGAATATGTTATACAGCCTCCTAGTTATGAAAATTTAAAAAAACTTGATTATGTTTTTTAAATATCTATGGATTTATATGGTTTAAAAAAGCCCCTTGATCATGGTATGAAAGGATAACTAGTTTTCTTTTGAAAATCAACTTTGAGTAAGGAGGGTTTGATCCTACATTGTTTATTAATAAATTTTGTAATGATATTTTGATTGTACAAATTTATGTTGATGATATTATATTTGGATGCTCAAATGAAAATCTCTGTAAGGAATTTTCAGATTTGATGAATTCTGAATTTGATATTAGTATGATAGGGGAATTGAAATTCTTCCTTGGTTTGCAAATATTTTATAGAGATGATGGTATTTTTCTAATCCAATCCAATTATAAGAAAAAAAATTAGTTAATATATTTGGTTTAGATTCTTCTGAGAGAGAAAATACTCCCATGAGTAAAACTTGAAAAACAGATTTAGATAAATCTGGAAATATTTTGATGTTAAACCTATAGAGTCATGATTTGAAGTTTATTTTATTTAACTACTTCTAGGACTAGTTTAATGTTTTCAGTATTCATGTGTTCTAGATGTCATAGTGATCCTAAGGAATGTAATATTAAATATGTTAAAAGAATTATTAGATATGTTAGAGGTTCTTTAAATCATTTTTTATTTTACCCTACAAAAACTAACTTTGATTTGGTAAATAATTTTGATTCTGATTTTGGTGGATGGATAATAGATAGAGAGTTAATTTAGGTATGTGTCATTTATTTGGTAAATATTTAGTTTCATGGTCCTCAATGAAACAAAATTCTACGGTACTTCCAACTGTCAAATCTAAATATATCACTATTGGATCTTATTATACTCAATCTTTATGGATTAAGCAAACTCTTTCTAATTTTGGTTTTGTTTTTGATAATATTCACATATTTTGTGATAATAATTCTACTATTTCGATTTTTAAAAATTCCTTACAACACTCTAGTACTAATCACATTTATGTTAAGTTTCATTTTCTTAGATATCATGTAAAAAAGGAAATATAAATCTGGAATAAATTTACATTTATATGGAATGAATTTAGGGGGAGTTTGGGTATGTTTATATACAGAAATTTTTAGATTTACATTAAATTTGTGTAATATGGACTCTATTTTTCAAGTTAATATTTCTTTATTTATGAACATATTCGTGTAATATATTATTATTTTGAGAATTTTCATAGATACTAAATGATATTAACATTCTATTTAAACTTTTATTTTTCATAAAATATTATTTCATGAAGGGGTTTTCATTGTTTTTTACAAACAAATTTTGAAATTCTACTAAATGTATCATGAATCCTTGTCATATGTTTTTAGAAATGGAAGGATTCATAGTGGTTCCTTGACATGTGATTTTTATGAATATTTATGAACATTTTATATAGTATTTATATTCATTTTAAAGATATGATTTTTCTTTATACACTATTTATGCATGTTTTGAAAGTTTACCTTTTTAATAATTTCATAAAGTGGGAGAAGTTTTTGAAATTATACTTGGTTTTGTAATTGTCAAAAAGGGGGAGAATGTTGAGTGGATCCTTAAACCAATTTATGTTTGGATAATTATAAAGATGTAATTTTTTTATTTCCCTTAATAGTCTTAATATTTTGTCTTATATATTTATTAAAGTATGCTTACTCCTAATTAGATCATAATGTTTCTTTTCTTAAAATATCTTTTGAATTCATGTTTTGATTGGTCATTTTATATTCTTCAAGTCTTATATTGAGTTCTTAATATAAATAAATCATCGTGTACCTTAAAATACAATTTATATATGTTTTTTATTGTTCCCATATAGCCAATTCATGTATCTCATTCTCCCACATAGCCAATTCATGTAGGCAAATCTCCCATGTAGCCAATTTACTATTCACCACATAGATAGTTTTCCAAAATTGGTTACTTTCTATATTTCTACCGTATCATGAGATAAAAATCTTAAAATTGAGAGATTATTATTGATTTATAAATATATAAAAATTATCTACATTTCATTAGAAGTCATCAAGATCTGAATTGATATCTATTATGTTCTAAATTTGGTTAAAAGTCATTATATGTTTTCAGTTTAAATTATGTAGTTTTCCAAAACTATTTTGATAATATATTTTGATAATAACTTGAGATATAAAAGTAAAATTATGTTTATTCATGATTCTATGGAAATATAATGAAATTATCTAAGTATAATTCAACTGGATATAAAGATGATTCTGTTGTTTAGAAGGTTTTTTTAGTCTAAAATTTTGTAAGTCAGTCTATTTATATATTTCATAATTTGGCTATGTTGAATTTTGGATACTTGGTGAAATTACTATGTGATTCACCTATGTTAATCCCCTAAGTGAATCTTCCATGTAAATTTTCCTATTTAATTCACCTACGTGGATGTTCCTACATGGTTTTGTGAATTTCTACAGGATATTATAAAACCTATAAATATGATCTCTTTATGTAATATTTCACATTTAAATTTGATAAAAGTTTATTTTAGATATAATTAGTGTTTTATTTTCTCTATAATTATTCATAATTATTTAAAATCCATATTAATTGGTTTTAACCTATTTTAGGAAGAATTAAACAAGATTTATATGGGATTTAGCAAGTGTTGATATTTATGATGATATTTTGGGAATTGAAATATCCAAATTCAAATTGGCTAAAATATAAAGGGTAATTAATTATTATTATTATGAAGTATTCCAAGGATATTAATTCTTTTTATTCACTACAATATTAATTGTTCCAATAATTCCCACGGTATAAGTTGTTGTTTGATTTAAATGATATTTTGAAGGTCTTTTATATTTATTATTTTTAATTTATAAATGATTTACACATGGAATATTATCTGTAAAACAAGAAAGGAAGACTTTGAAACAGTTTATTAATGTTTTAGGTTCCTCTCTTGTTTCAGGAAAATGAAAGATGCAACGAGCTTCAAATTTAAAAGTTGTTTGGAATAAAGAAACTCTATATATTTAGACCTTACAGAACTAGTAGATAATAATAGGGGTTGAGGGTATTCCTAAATAGTACAAGAGATCCAAACTTTGACAATCACCTACTACTCTAAAATTAATATTAACTATTTTATTCTTTTATTATAGAGTGTTCAATGCTTCCTTGACACTCAAATACTTAAATTGGTCATCTGGTTCCATGGTTCTACATATTTCCATTCATTTTATATGTGCATAATTATAAACAATTTTACCACCCATTAAAAGGTAGGATTGTGGTTTGTAACTCCCATATAAAAGTTAGGCACTAGGTTGTGCCTATAGTGGAAAAATTAAGGTTATTCGGGTTGTGCCTCTAGGTAGAAAAATGTAGGGCTATTTGGGTTTAAGCCTCCAGGGGGAAATGCTTTGTAATTGGGTTGTGACTTTATGTGGGAAAAATCATTATAATATTCCATTATATTGGTTATAGTGGGTTCTACCACTCTCAGTTTGTGAGAGGGGTGAAGAGTGGACTATGATCATTTAGATCCAAACCACTATAAAAATATTATGTGTTCATTTCCTATTAAATTTAAAATACATTTACATTAATAAATCTGATATAACCTTTAAAATTTTTAAATTCTTTGATTCAATTTTTAAAAGTACAATTCACCCCCCCCCCCTCTTGGATATTTTTTCATCTTGATTCCAGACCAACAATATACTTCCCATTAATGTCTTCAATGATGCTTATTCTAAAAATTATGGGGATTTAAATATCCATATAATTATTATTAATTAATTGGTCTCATGAATCAAAAAAATACCAATGTGGTAAGGGTTTTATGTTATAATCTCATTATTTTTCAAGATTTTTTATGATTATGATTCTCATAAAAAAAAATTCATGATCGGCCTTTGATGAATCTCATGAATTTTATTCACCTTTGGTTATTTCTAGAAAATAAATTTTCTCATTCATATTCCCCTATTTATGTATTGATGATTCCAAAATAATGTTTTTAATGAAAATTGACTTTATTTCTATCATTGGTCAAAAATCCATTTTCTTACATATCTATGTTTTCTAAAAATGTTTTCAAGAATCATATTAATATTCCTCTATGATTGTTTAAACTAATTTTTACCCATGTTTTAATCATTAAAAAATGGTTTAAAAGTAATCTTATTATCATTTTCTGAATGAGATACTTTTGAATTTTTACTTAAAATGTGAAAGGAATCATTGTTTTATCATACACAGCATTAATATAATTTCCCACCATCATAACTAATAAATTTTTTTAAGCTTCCTTTAAAAGTTTCAAAGAATCTTTTCAATGAAAATGTTTTCTTTAATATTTGGTAATTTTTTTGATTTTAAATAAATCATTTCAATGTGGAAAGGATATTTTACTCAAGAAATGGTCCAAGTGGAATTTTAAAATCATTTTATATCTTAGTTGACATCCTTTGATGTTTTATAATCCTTAATGGGGATATGATCCAATTATTCCATCCTTATTCTTTCTATGGGTGGTTTAGGATTATGATAACAGAATATTTATGAAACTCATTCATTTTACATGATTTATGCTATGATGAATTGATGAAATGGTTATGAAACCTATTTCATTTACATGGGTTATGTCATGAGAAATTTATAATAAATCCATTTATTTTCTTAGGTTATGAGATTATGAATGTTTTATAATCTTTTGTAATATATATATATATAATTTTAATTATGTGATAGGTGGTCCTGGAATTATTTATCCATCCAATTCATTGGGTAGTGATGGGTATATTGTGAGATAAATAGGACTGAAATGGGGGTGAACCCAATTTATTAAGGGACTCGGTCCACTATAATAGCATTGGGAGTGAACCTTTACTACATTGATGTTTTGGGTATTTAACCAATTCCACTATGATAATCTTGTAAATGATCCTTGAATACTAAGGAAATGATTTTATGTGCTTATATGTATGACACAAATCTGACTCTTATTTAAATGTTAAGATATAATGGCTCATGTTTTTTATTTCATTACAATCATGTCTTACAAACTGCCAATATTTACACCATGAATCAAGATTATGATCTGATATATAGGGTATAGTTTTTAAATGGTATGTTAATGTTATCATACCATTATGCTCATGTTATGTTTATGTGATCCATGATATCTCCCTTGTTTACCCTAACCACGCATCTGAGCTCACCCTTTCTTATGTTTCTTTTCCTCAAGTTATGAAGAAAGGTATTAAGTGTGTTATTTTTAAGAAGGGTGGTTGTTATGAAGAACTTATGTGAGATGATGTATTTCATATATGATCCCATTGTTTCTCTGTCCATGTTTCTAAATATACTATACCTATATGATTCCAGAATGGATCAATGTGTTATGTAATGAATATTTATCTAATAAGATGTAATATCTATGTATGAAAAGTATGGGTTGCTTTAGTTGGTATCAAAGAAGGGCTCAATAATTTTTGAAAACTAGGATGAGAAAAGATTAGTAAGAACCATGGGAATATGTTTATGTATAGGATAACATCCTAAATTTTTGGTAATGATCATGGATGACCTAGGTCAAACTTAAGGTTTCAAATATTTAAAAGATAGAATCTTGATTTAAACACCCTATAAATGATTTTTCATGACTATAATTATTGTCATTAAAACTGTGATTTTTTGTTTTATTCAATGGATATAACCCAAAGGAATTATGTTAATTTTGAATGTGGTTGAAAATGAAATGATTTTCCTCTAATGAAAAAAATATTATGGGATATAGAATGAAAAAAAAAATCATTATTATGCTCACACAACATTCTCAATCTATGAATAATGATGAACATTAAAACGATCAAAGAAGGGAACAATGTTCTATTAAGTCCTTCATGATTCAAAATCCACCTTCTTTAGGTGGGTCTATTGATCCACTAGTTACTGAAAAATGGATCAATACCATTGAATGGATAATTTATGATCTCTAGTGTTTGGATTATGGAAATTATATTTATATTGTCTATCATTTGGAAGGTGAAGCATATCATCGGTGGAAACTTATGAAGAACATGAGACAACAGGAATAAATTGACTCCGTGGAGTGGGATGAGTTTAAGATATTATTTCACAATAAGTAATTTCCCCATATTTTTCATATGAAAATGTAGAATAAATTAATTTTTCTAATGTAGAAGGATGATAAATACATTATCACTAATGAGGAAAAAAATTCAAACTTGTGAAGAATGTTTCTGGTATTATCATCTAACCTAAAAGCAAGGTTGATTAATTATTTAGTGGATTAAAACCTGGTCTCTAAATGGGATTATCTATAATGGAAATTAGTAGAAAAGAATAAATCATTCAATGTGCTATCAAGGTGGAAATAGAGATTGTATTAACCCATAAATCTCATGGTTTTGATAAGAAAAAGAAAGTTATAAGTCAAAGGAAACACTAAAAACCATAGAGAAATAATTTGACACTTAGAAGGAAGAATGGAATATTTTTTATTAAGGATTCTAGTAAATGTTTTATGTTTTTAATGGAAGGTCATTGTAGACACCATGAAATGTCTTCCATACACTTTTTCACAAAATGTCATCAACGAGGCTCGAAAAGTTTATGGTGTGACTCTGCATTTTTCGTGGGGGTCAGCGATGGTAGAAAAGGCATCGGCCTGAAGGGCCGGGATCGAAGCTCGACACTGATCCCAAGTAGGGGTGTGCCGTAATATGGAGCAATAAATTTGGCGAATTCCCTAAAGCATCTTCCAAGGTACCTGCGTGCAAACACCTGCACGCCATGCTGTATCCCGATCTGCACCGGTTTTTTCCCCTGCCTCCTATTTGTCCACGCCGAACAGATCCACGCTTCCCTGCCCGAACTCTGCGACCCCCAACTCACCCCCCCTACCTCGGCCCTCACTTGAAACCCTCAGCGCCGCCTTCCCCACTGCCTCGGCCGAGCCTCGCCATGCCACCTGCTACTCTCTTTCCCTCTCCTGCTACGGTGTCACGTAGTGTCCACCCACTACCATCATGCCCTCCAAGCCACGACC
Source organism: Viscum album (assembly GCA_963277665.1). NCBI lineage: Eukaryota > Viridiplantae > Streptophyta > Magnoliopsida > Santalales > Viscaceae > Viscum > Viscum album. The sequence goes on along the minus strand of OY728166.1, from coordinate 1,240,881,716 downwards.
CATCTCCCCTGCTTGTCGCGACCACCACTCCTCGCTGCGGAACCACCCGAGTCCGCCTCAGCCCCCACCCACATTTCTCCTTCCCTCGCCGCTGCATCCCTTCCCTGAAGCCACCGACGCCGCCTTCCCTCTCCCCCATCTCCTCCGCTGTGCTGTGCGAACCCGATCGATTCCCCACCCCCCCACCATTTCACTTTTTCTTCTTTTTTGTTTTTATTTTATTTTATTATAATATAATATATATAATTTACTATATACTAACAATGGTACATATATTAATAATTGTATATAATATTATGCATAATATTAATTTCTTATATATCATAATAATATATATATTACGTAAATTAAATAGTTATTAAATATATATTAATAATAATATTAGGTATTATAATATATATATATATATATATATATATATATATATATATATTAATTCTTTTTTTAAATTTAAGTAGTGATATTAACATATAGTATATATATATATTTACATAATTGTTTTTTATTGACTCTCGTGTGTTTTTGAGTTTTATATTACTTTTTGTACAGGGAGATCGTGCAGGCGGGGGTATCTTTTTCAGTTATAACTGCGTGTGGGACATTCATCGGGGGAGCAGGAGCATTCCAGAACTTGAAACCGTAGGGGCGATCATCCATTCTTCTATCTGGAGATCCCTCGATCCATGAAGGCATCGTGATTAACCCTCGATCCATCTCATCACTGAAACAGAGGCAGACAGACATTGAGCAAAAGATCAGCATCGAAGCAGTTGCTGGGGAGGGGAGCAATCTCATGGGAGATGTTTCTTAATTCATTAATTGTTTCTATCTATTTTACTATTTTAATGTGTAGTTAAATAGATTAGGGGAATCAGGCTGTAGAGAACAGATCATCCATCTATCTGTCATGTTTTGTTAGTTTGATTGCTTAGTGTGATTTCATTGCTTGGTTTTTTCTTCTGTTTATTTAGAGTATCATTTTACATTACCTACGACCGACGAGTGTGATGGTGAATCATTTCACCGTGGGTCATTGACCGAAGTACCGAGAATTGGAAAAGGTCAATGCATCTCTTCTCCAATTTACGCAGATTTATCCAAGGGTCAAGATCAAAAGATCGAGACTCAAGGAAGTTAATCGAGCGGTGTTGATCCACTGTCGTGACAACTCAGTGGATGAGCACCATTTTTTATGCACTGAGTAATTGAATTGAACCACGCAAAAGCAGAGAATGTCTTTTTAATCAGTTTAAAGCACCCTGAGGACCCTAAAATCATCATTACTGTTTGTTCTCTGTTCAAGACACATATTTCACCATATCACCTTCATTTTCACACCCATTATCAGAGTTTGTTTCACTATTTGCATACATTTTTTGTTAGTATTCTATTTTATCTTTTTGTTGTTTTAGTTTTAATTTGGTCTAGCACAACGTAAGTCCTTCTCTGTGGTTCGACACCCTTCTTACTATAGTACTAGTAGTTTGTAGGGTTTATAAATTTTAAATTTTCACATACTCAACAACTACACGGCCAAGCACCCCAGTTAGGCCAAATCACCAGCGGCACACAAGCCTACTTGGGCACCACCCATCTGGCACGCAGCCACTTGCACGCCACAAAGTTGGTCTGCAACCCACTTGCGTGAATAAAGTCCTTTCACCTAGGGTCACTTATTTTCCTATAAATAGACCCTTGGGGCCTTCCTGTGTATGGAAGAATTTCCCTGAGGCCCAATTGTTGCTCTGGTCACCCTATTGCTTCGCCCAAGTCTTCTGAAACTTTAAAGGTTGTTCTTTAACACCTAAATTGGATTAATTAAAGGAGGATCATAAGCCTTAAGTCTTTTTAGTGTTTTAAATCCATAACACTTGCGCACCAAAAGCGCCCAACCTCCCTGAATCTGAAAAACTTGCGCGCCACCTATTCCGCTCATAGGAACTTGAGTGCCCCACTTCTGTGAAAACCTGTGAATACTCTTGAAGGATTGAGTCAAGTATCGCTCAAGTATTAACATCCAGGTTGTTCTTCACTTAAGTGAACATCAGGTCTCCCAAGCCTACTTTCATGCCCATACTTTCATGCCAGTACCTACTTGGGCGCCCCTCTTTGATTCACCTACTATCTTCAGTCTAAAATCCATCAATCCCTCCTCAAAGCCATTAATGGAATGGATTCTTCTTCATTGTCTCCCTTGTCTGAAATGGATTTTATTGAGACCTCCACCAAAACATCCTGACTTATCAAACCTTTGGAAGAGGCACATCAGCGTGTCTCCTATTTGGGTTTGTATATTCGCAGTCAGAGGTTTCTCACATTTGTTTCACAATGGGGTTAGGATTCATGGAGTGTCTGGGGTTTTGTATATCTGCAATCACATGGACCGTTATTCTAGGAACAGTTTTGGGAATTTCCCAGTTTGGAGGATTAGGGTTTGGTTCCTGATCTCCCCTTCTCATCTCTAAAACCCAGAACCTCAAGTCTTTGGTAGGGAAGGTATGGTTCAAGATTTCTTTTCCATGCAAGAAAAGGAGAAGTTTCCCTCCCCTACTAATATCCACTAGGGCAGCCATCCTGGTTTAAGCCCCTAACCTTTGAAGTGGAAGGTTGCAGTCTTGATCCTCTCTACATCCTTCACCTTCATTCCTTCCTTACATTGGACCCTTTTCCAATGTAAAGAGAACAGAGGGAAGGTTCATTACCTATCCATCTTCCTCGGTTACCTTGAGCTCATCCACCCTCACCATTGTAGGCATGCCCTCTTCCACCAGCAGAGGAGGAAAAGTGTGGGTGCCTTTATTGAATCTTTGACATCCTCTTGATTCTCACACCGAGCATGACTCACATAGGCTTAGAGATTTGTCATGATCACAACATTTTCAAAAATTATTGAACTATGAGAACATTGATTCATTTTCAAACCAGGATATGTAGGACGCCTCCTTGAAGGCCCGAGATCAAAAGGGTGCCCTTCCAAAAAGGTTTCACTAAATCATGTCCCCTCAAATGGGTAGCTCTCATGCATAAGCCTCGACACAATGAATGAACAATGTGAACTCTGATTCCCACCATAATCGGGATATGAAGGAATACTTCATCAGTGCTAGAGCTCATTGGATATCCTATTCAAGAATCCAACCCTAATTCCCTTAATCTGGGCAACCTCCTTAGGAATAATCCCAAAATTAAACCTCCAAAACACCAAGGCATCCTTTTCTAGAAGTAAGCCCAAACTCATTTCTCTCAAAGGACTATAATCTCCTATGAGATTTATCAAACTACGTGGTATTTGATTCCCATCCACATGGGATACATAGGAATCCTTCTTGAGGTTCAGACCCAACACTTCAAATCAACCATGTTCTTCCTGGGAGATATTCCCAACAAGGTCTAATCTTACTTGGAAACCCATATTCTTTCCAAGTTCCTTGGGCTGCTTCGGCATAAGTCCCACACCAAACTTTGACTAAGCACCTTTCACTTAGATTTCCTTACCAATTGACATTAAACTGTATGGTTAGGTCCTTATCACACGACCTTAAAAGGTATGATTTGTCCCATTAAGCATCACTGAACTATAAGGGATCTGATTCCATTCACAAGGATATGTAGGTATCCCATTTTATGGGTACAATTACAATATCAAAACAAACATTCATCTCCCTGGATAACAATAAATTCCAGAGTGCCCCACTAAGTGGCTTAAAAACCAGTATCATCATAAAAATGATTAAAAGAATCTTTAAATAGTATATGAGAGGATACCATTGATGGAGAACCTTGAATACATACAGATATCTAAATTAATGAAGGACCTCAAATATATACGGATGATTCTAAATTTCACACATGTTAATAAGTGATTGAAAATTCTAAGGGAAACCTATGTTATACTTGGTGGATTAATAAGGATTCATGAAAATATCTTAAATTTATAAAGAGATTCCCAAAGAGGGCAATAATTCCCCCCAAAAGGGTGTGATGAGTCTGACCTCCCGTCCACTCAACCAATGCATGTTCTTAAATATCATAAAGTTCAAACTTAATGAACACCTGCCATTGGAAAGCATGTCCCTTTTGGATAAAGAATTGTTGGATGTTTCCGGTTCCATGAATAAATCCAATGGAAACTGCTTGGAAGTAGTGATTCTAAAACTAGAACTCGCATTTCAAGGAACTACAAAACAAAAATGGTGAACCCGACATGAATCCTTAACCAAGTTAATAATGTTACCCACCTATCAGGACCCTATCAATTGATAAAGGAAGTCCAGACAAAGGAATCAATCATGCATGTATCTATATACAATATGTTTCTTAAATGGAGTTTATTGTTGTTTTCAAGTTTTTTCTCAGAACTCACTTCACTCCAAAATGGGTTTCTTCAAGACGTCATCTGTGAACTTCCCAACTACTGTTCATGATAGATCCTCATCCATGGGAATGACATCATCACCCACTCAGCGTCTTCAACGCTGGGTCTCCAATGTGCTGATAAGGGAGTACCGTCAGCATGGTACTATCCCAACCTTGGAGGCTTCCTGACAGGCTCTCCATATTAATAACAACCCTTGATCGCCTGGTTAGCGACGACCGATGGTCAAGAAGCAGATGGTGTCAGCCACCATCTTCAACCATTTCAGATCCTTATCCCCAGAACATAACAACTAGTCCCCCCCATACTATATGTAGTTGGATCAATAGGTCACTCAGGGCCTCAATTCAAAGATACAGGGGTCCTTCATGAGGATTCCCACCAACAATCGTCGCCAGCTGAATCGCATAGCAGTGAACCCCCAACATGATGGGGGTGTTTCCTCTGGATGTTCAGACCAGGACCCTCAGAACCAGGCATGCAAGAAAAACCATTGGGGACAATTTCTGGTCATCAGGGTTCATATTCTTACCTTTTCCCCATCTAGAGAAGTCCATCGACCTAACTTGATGGAAAATAATGAGCGGGCACATACACTCGTATGTCCTAATTCCGCTTCATAGCAGACTCGCCGGGAAGCGACCCTCCAATCCCACCAAGAAAATATGGTGGAGTACCATGAACAAGCACATGCACCTATTTACAAATTATCAGCCAATTAGAAGGCTCATCTAATTGCATTTAAGGAATCTCTCCAATCAAATGTAGTGGAAACTCGTAAACAAGAACATACACCTGCTTGCACTCACCAATTATGTCAGTAGTCTCGTCTTCCGGTATTGAAAGAAATTCATCAACCATGTTTGATATAAAACATCTAGCAGGTACACACACCTTCCATCATTCATTAATCCTACCAATAGTCTTGTTTGGAAGCACCTGGAGAAGTCAGTCGGAAAGCTTTGACGACAAATCTGGGGCAGACTCAACTCTCTTCCCCCATACATGAGTACTTTCAATACCCACTGATAAGAAAATGAGGATAGGAGTTGGAAAATACACCTACTCCCAATATGTAATGGACGTATATTCTCGTTCTGGCCACTGAGGTCACCAAACATATCTTAGAAATGGTGAAAGGGAAAACACAAATTCCTGCCCATATTCTAGAAGCATGCCAGAATATCATAACAACAACTTCAGTAGTGCCAGGGGAAAAGAAACATAAATATGTCCCCACACCTGGGATAACACATCGTCATGTCATCCTGGGGAAGATACATACCTTTGTTCCAGTCCAGGAGGGTTATGGGGCATACTCTTCTATATCATATGGACAATCGGACCAGGAACATAAACCTTTTCCAATTGAAGGTAATCATCCTGTTATGATAACCACTCAAAGGCTAGCACATACACCTGCCCAAGATAACCAATTCTCCTAGCTAGTAGCCCCAACTAAGTGTAAAAGAGAATCCAAGAAGAAGTCTGTCCAAACACAGTTTTAAAATCAAGATCCAAGCTATGATTTGGCTCCTCTTAATGATTGAGTTCTTGAATCCCTCATACATTTATCTATTGTAGCTTAAGATCCTACCCTCTCATTACCAAATTATGGGAGTATTAACAGTAATTCTGAATTTACCCATCAGAAAATTCATCATAAAGGCTTGCTTCATGAAAATTCAGTCAATTCAGAGAGCCTATCTCTGGATGAGAGACATGGCAACCCTCCGTGTGGCCAGAAGAACAAGGAGTAAGAGGATTTATCCCTTACTGTAATCCACCATGGTGGTCCTCCTCACAATGGAATTTTCTGCGAAAGTTATCTCTATATTATTATTTTTCATTGTTAAGATAATTCTATAATTAACAATCTAGTAATGAGAAATCCCTCTTACCTCGAGGCACTTGCTAACACAAGGCTAGTCGTGTATAATGCCTTTTCATTAACGGGTGAAATAATTTCTCAACCAGAAGAAATATTAAGGGAACGTTCATTCTCCAAAACCTCCCTTGGGTCATTTGTCTTCTAATATAGTAGAGGAAAAAGCGACTGATTCCATTGTTTTTAATAAAACAATCGAGAAGCATCCACTTTGTTCAAACCAAGTGGAGAAACCTCTAGTAAAATATGATGAACATATGTTAAACATGAGAAAACAATTATCTAAAGAAGAAGTACCAGTCATGTTTTGGACTTTGGAAAATTCTCAATATAATATTCTGGAATTGATGGAAGAAGATTGCATTCATGATATCCGCCTCAACTTATGGAAGACTCTTCATCATTTGAAAACCAAAGTATTTCCATATGATGAATATCAAAATCATGTAAAAGTAATAGAAGGGTTGCAACACCAAATTGACTTGGCATCTCTCTTAGTTTCCCAACATCCAAAGGTTGAAAAGTAGTAGAGAACCCTTCAACGTGCATGCCTCAATGTACTAAAGAGGCTATGCTAGTTAATTTTTGACACCACATATAGTGTTCATATTAGAGGATGGGGTGCACATGGAGCATTGCATTTCACTAAACTATAGAATTAGAAAATCCCACCAAAAGTGATTTCATGCAATGTTATTTCCCACAGCTAGCTACAATAAACATATTTTGTATGTAATCAAGTATATTCTCAAGAAAATGCCTCAACTAGCTCCTATCAGAGTCAGACCCAAAGAAAGTAAGTTGTTGAGATACTTTTTCATCAAGCATATGAGAATCTTCAGAAGGCATCCCTCTTAGATTATGTCATCCATCAGATGGAGAAAATATCTGAAATGGAATAGCGATATTCTGAAATAGGTGATCTGAGTGGTTGTCGGATAATGCACTCAGCTAATGTTGGAACCAAAATTTGAAAAATCAGAAGAGAAGTTGTGCAAATCTCATCCATAATAGTTCAGGAGCTAAACTAGCCTACAAGTCTGGGGGATTGTTTAATTCAACCTTTTAATTCAATAAACAAAGTTCAAAGGTTTGAAAAAGAAGAATAGAAACAGCCCCAACCTGCAGGGATGAGGGTTTTTTATATCTACAATTCCTTCCTCAATGGAAGTCAGTTTTTCCCAATTAGGGAAGAATCCACAAAGAGAGAATACAACTGTATTATCTAAGGATTACCTTCAGGTAACTATCTGTCAAACAGTTCTTAGGAATTCATCATATAGGAGAGTAGAGTCTCACGGAAGATACAAAAGGAGAGGATCTTATAAAGATACTAATATAATGACATCAATGCATTATACATCAGTAAATTTCATTAACACAGTTGCAGAAGATCCTCTAGAAAATGAGTCTAGCTCAGGGGAATCAGAAGATGAAGTTATTATCCATAATATAGTACACACTAAAAAAATAAAGGAGGTTTGCATACCTGAAATCATAGGCTTACACAGAATATAGATATGTCCTCAAATAATCAACTCCCACCCCTTTGAAAGGTATCTAACAAGGGGAAATTTAAAAGTCAGATCACGTCTCACTTTTCCACTGGAGAAGGTTAATCTCTTTTACTTGAAGAAAGATTTGAACAATAAGTATAGGAGATTAAAGAGTTGAAAAAACTCAATAAAAAGTTACTTCAAAGCAAAATTTCTGGTAGACATACTCCTCAAGAAGATCCTCAACTTGCACATCCTGTAGGAGCTCCTCAGAAAATAGGATTTTTGGTAACTACAAATGAAAATAATAAATTCCATCCATTGGGTACATAGCTAGGGTAGGATCAAACACATCTTTATAGTCCTATTCATGTGGATTATCCAAGACAAATACCAGGAGCACCACCACTAGTGTTTTTTCCGGTCGTTGCACCAGTTCAAGATTCAATTTCTATACCTGTACAGGTCCCAGCTCATTCGGATATTTTCCAAATTCTTATAAACACAATTGAGGAATTAACAACTCAATTGGAATCTATAGAAGAATGGCGTGCAACAATTCAGTTGGAAAAGAGATCTTACCCTGAGTGGGTGGATTTAATCCCTCCCCCACCAAATTTTTTGAATACTACATTCTGAATCTTTAATGTTTTGGGAGATCTAGAACAACACTTAATGAATTTCGTTTATCATTGTGATCCCGTGATGGGGACTCCTCAACAACAAGAAGCAGTAAAGATCAGGTGTTTTGTGCAGTCATTACAGGGACCAACTTTTGTATGGTATACAAGTTTGCAATCTCAATCAATTAATGGATGGGAAGATCTCCGTCAGAAATTCCTTCTTCAATTCAGATCGATGCTACCAAATACAATAGTTTTTTATCTTACAAATTGTAAGCAAAGGGAAAATGAAAGAGTTTCGGATTTCATTACTCGATGAAAAGGATTAAAATATCCCTTAAATATGAAACTCCCTCAAGAAAAGTTACTGCTAATTTTTTTGGCAAATCTGCATGATGAGTTACGTACACCACTGATCCCTGTGAAATACACAAGAGGGTTTTGAGACCTTGCTTCAATTTCTAAATAGGTGGAGGATTCCATTGTGGAAACTAAAGATAAATCTCGTGTGATTCTATCAGCTCTGGGAAGGAGAATAGGGAAAGAAGAGCCTACTGCAATCACACTCAAGCAAGTACTTGTACTTGCTTCCACTTCAAAACCTTCATCATATCTAAGGGCTCTGCCTCCCGAGTGTTATAAGAAACGACCACCTTGTCAAGATGATCAAAGAGATCAAAGGTGGAAATAGTTTAAGGAGTTAAAGAATGAATTTTATTATTTCCGGAATGAACAGGTTCCTGGTTACTTCATCTCAGCTTTGGAAAAAAATTGGTTCAGTTGCTAAGGCTGAAGAAACCAAACAATGAAGGATATGAATATCTTCCCAACTATTGTTCCTTTCACTAGATGTTGAGAAATCCCATTCAGGAGTGTTTTGTTTTCAAATATCTCCTACAAAAAATGGTAGACTCTGGACAAGTGAAATTGAAAAGTTTTTCATCCCAAGTAGCATGTGTTACTACTACTGATCCAGAGGAAGAAGGCGAATGTAAAGAAGTAAAAAAGTAAAAATGTGCAGAAATATGATGATTGGATGATTAGAAAAATGATCAACCAAACTCATGCCATTCTATGAACACATTTGAATCAACCGATTATGTCTTATGCTACTCCTACCATAGAAAAACCACCTTCATCAAAAGATTAGTCCTCTAAAAGTTAATCCTCAAAGAAGCTACGTGATCAGAAGGAAAAAAGAGTATTCAAAAGAAGACAAGCTCGTGTTAAGTCCAAAGTTGTCTTTGACTCTAGAAGATTTCATGCCATCTATTTCAAAAGCACGAGCACTGCCCCACAAATTGGAATAACCATAACTTACCTATCAAGAATAATCTTCATCAGATAAATAATTGATCTTTGGTTATGTCAATTTTATCCACTTAACAGATCCCTATGCTGATGGTGATTCTGGTTATAATGAGCTTGAGTTCCCTATATCTAACTAGGGAAATAGAGGAAGAATCCAAGTTCAAGGATATAGGGGAAGACGTGGGTATTCTAAAAGCCACTATTTTAACTCTACCCCAGCACTAACCGTATATGCGGTAGAAACTCATGGGAGAGCCCTTCAACAGGCTTAACAAGAACAATGATATTATTCCACACATGGCAGGTTCGGTCCTAACATGATTATTTTTGGAAGATCAATTTGAGGTTACACCATATTTCTCTCAGCAAGTATATAGACCTAGTTAGTCTAATATACCAAAGCCATGAGTATTTCCAGTTTCTGTTCTGACACAGGGTACATCTACATCAATAGCATCAACTTCCAAGGTACCTACAAAACCACGTATCTATGCTGGGAAACACAGACCTTTGGACAGAAAGTATGATGTATTGAACCAGATGGCCTAAGTACCGACCAAGTTTTCGATTTTGGATGCCTTAAATCTATCAAAAGATCTTTGAGAAGCACTTATTGATGCTTTGTAAAGTCCTAAAGAGTTTCAAACTAAAGTTATTGCTACTAAGGTTTACCATATAGAGAATGATCCTATAGAATTTCATGCAGTTATATCTTTTATGGGTGAAGATGAAGATGGTGTTATACATGGACATATTAGGCCCTTGTATCTATCCAACAGGGTCAATGACATAGACATCCGACGATACTTCATTGATAATGGATCAAGATTCAACTTCATTCATATTCATACACTTCGTCGATTGGGCCTCACTGAATTTGACTTATCTCCTTCCACTTTAATATTGCAAGGTTATGATAAGAATGATCAAGAATCTCTGGGCAAGATTACACTCAGAACTTAGTTCGAAGATCTTGTGTCTAATTTAGATTTCATGGTTTTTCGTCAGGATACATCCTTTAACATTCTGCTTGGAAGGTCTTGGCTACATCAACATACAGTCATTCCTTCATCATACCACCAATGTCTCAAGTACTGTTTCAATGGTTAAATTGGGACATTTTATGGTGAAAGGATCCATTCAAAACATGTTAATATCAGTATATTGAGACATAATTTTATCACACAAAGGGAATGAAGTCCGTAACAAAGGAGGTAACCAGAATCAATGCTTTGAATGGCTTGGAAAAGATCCCAGAAAACCCATCCATACATTTGAGTATAGATTATGTGTTTCCTATCAATCAAATTAAAAGGGTAAAACCAAATCCAAGTACTCGTCCAATGACTTCCATAATTTCAATTGCATAAATTGATCCTGAAAGAATGGGAGAAAATGTTGATTCACCAATAAGTGGTGAAATATTAAATAGAGATGTCTTCATTTCATCCACTGAACCTCATCAAGTCTCTTCTTCATCAATCATACTAGAAGAAGTTGTAACAATACTAGATGAAGACAAGGTTGTTGATTCAAAACCCATTATATCCTTTTTAATGCTCCAGAATGACCCTTCATCATCAGTAGGGTCAGAAATGGTGCCTTCTTCTTCAGGATGTTCAAATACTGAATCCTCCCCTAGTGTTGAAATTTTTGATTCATCATCTACTATGCAATTAGAAACAGAATAAGTGACATGTAAGGAATAAGAAGAAGAATATCTCAGGGATGATCCTCTAGTATTTGAGGAAGGTGTATCTACCACTGTGGATGAGCTCAGAGAAATAAATCTGGATACAGAAGAAGATCAATGCCCCAATCTAATTAGTGCGGCCATGAAATATGAATAGAAAGAGATGTATACCTCATTTCTAAAGTAAAATTGAGATATATTTGCTTGGAATTATATAGAAATCCCAGGTCTTAATCCCGATGTAGCCACTCATCATTTGGGTTTTCCAGAAGAACATCGAGGATTCAAGCAGGCAGCAAGAAGAACACGCCCAACTCATGCCTCTAAAATTGAATTTGAAGTTGATAAGATTATAAAGGCTAATTTTTCAGGGAGGTTCAACATCCCAAAGGGCTGGCCAACATTGTCCCAGTGAAAAAGAAGAATGGGAAAACTAGAGTTTGCATTGATTTCAAAGATGTTAACTGGAATTATCCCAAATACGACTTTCTAGTTCTGATCAAAGAGATTTTAATTGATACAATAGCTAGCTATGAAGCTCTTTCCTTCAAGGATGGATACTCTGGGTACAATCAAATCAGCCTGGACCCATAAGATGAACATTCTACAGCCTTCTGAGCCCCTTAGGGTGTGTTTTGTTATTGGGTAATTCCCTTTGGATTAAATAATGCAGGTGCAATGTATCAATGTGCCATACACCATATCTTCAAACCCTTCTTCAGAAAATTTGTGGAATGTTATGTGGATGATTTTGTGGTTAAATAAATACAACATTCCAATCAATTTTCTGATCTAGAGACCATATTCAATAAACTCTGGCAACACAATTTGAAGATGAACCCCTTGAAATGTGCTTTCAGGGTAACCTTAGGAAAATTTCTCAGCTTTGTTGTACACCATCATGGCATCAAAGTTGTTCTCGAGAAAACAAAATCAATTCTTGGTATATCACCTCCTAAAAATTTGAATAAATTAAGAGGACTCCAAGGACACTTGGACTATATTTGGAACTTTATTGCAATTTTAGTAGGAAAGTGTTTTCCCTTCACTAGATTAATGAAGAAATGATTCACCTATAAATGGACTGGAGACTGCCAAGAGGCATTTGATACCCTCAATAAATATCTCTTGAGTCCATAGGTATTAATTCCACCTATTTAAGGAAGACCACTTATTCTTTATGGGACAGTTTTAGAGTGATCATTGGGTGCCTTCCTTGCCCAAAATAATGATGCTGGGAATAAAAACATCTTTTAATATCTCAGTCAAACTATGCTTGATATAGAGACTCAATATTCAAGTATTGAGAAGTGATGCCTGGCATTAATCTTTTCAGCTTAGAAATTGAGGCACTACCTGCAACATCCTGAGGTCCAATTGGTGTCTCGCAATAACTCTCTCAAATTTATCCTCAGCCTTCCTATGCTTATAGGGAATTTGGAATAGTGGGTAGTTATTTTGAAACAATTTGATATCCATTTTCTACCTTATAAGGCAATAAAAGGCCATCCTTTAGCCAAATTTATTACTGAACATCCATCTGCAGAAGATACATTATTGAATACTGAACTTCCTGATGAAGAGGTATTCTCTATTCAAGATAATAACCAAATATGAGAAATGAATTTAATGGTGCCTCCAGAAGTCCAACAGGGAAGAGAATGGAAAACCCTAAACTTGAAAAAGTTGAGTTAGGAATTGTACTTATCTCCCTAGAAAAGGTAGTGTTTCCTTATTTCTTCTTGTTGTCAGAAGGTGGTACCAACAATGAGGTAGAATATCAATCTCTCATCACAGGAATGGAATTGGTACTTTAGGTACAAGTGAACCACTTGAAATTGAAAGGTGATTCAGAGTTGATAATTAAACAAATAAATGAGTATTATGCTATCAGAAAATAAGATTTAATCCATTTGTGTGATCACATCAGAGGGTTAATGGCTGAATTTCCCTCAGAGATGACATTTTCTTATGTCTCACGGTCACAAAATGCCCAAGCTGATGCACTAGCTAAGGCAGCTACAGCACTGGAAGATCCAAATCAGGATGAGTCAATCATCAATATAGCCCATAATCATGTGGTATCAACTTTAATTCAAACTAGAATGGAGAAAATTAATGAAATTATCCCTATTTCTGATCCATATGGTCATACTACGGGATGGATGACACCCATGATAGAATACCTTCAAAATGGAGTACTTCCACCATATAGAGATGAAAAAGAATAGATCTGAGGACGAGTGGACAATTTTACTCTTTATGATAGTCTAGATCACCAGAAGATCCTCTAAAAATGATGCTTTGATGGAATCCTCCTCAATTGTATTGACAGAGAAGAAACTACATCTTTCATGAAAGAAGTACATTTAGGAGCTTGTGGTGCTCACCAGTCTGGGCATAGGATTTCTGATAAAATCTGAAGTCTTGGATACTTTTGGCCTTTAAGGACACAGGATTACACAAAGTTCACTAAGAAATTTCATCCCTGCCAAGTACATGTCAACTTTATTCATCAACCACTGGAGCTTCTACATACATCTAAATACTCCTGGCCATTTTCCACATGGGGAATTGATGTAGTAGGGTCTTATCCTCCAGCTATGGCTAAGCAGTTCAAGTATATTCTTACTGTTACTAACTTCTTCTCCAAATGTACTGAGGCAATACCTCTCAAAGAAATCAGAGCCAAAAGAATTGTTAGTTTTTTCAAAACTAACATCATCACTAGATTTGGTGTCCCTTATACTATATTAATAGGAAATGTCACCAATTTATGTTCTGTTGAGGTAAATAAGTTATATCAGGAACACAATATCAAATCCAACCATTCATCTTGCTATCATGCATTGGCCAATGGATAGATAGAGGCCTTCAATAAGACCCTATAAAATATACTCTAGAAGATGGTGGATAAAGATAAGAAATCATGGCCTGATAAAATTTTTCATGCTTTATGGGATTATCGGACTACTACCCGTACTGCCACTCAGGAAACCCCTTATTCATTAGTGTATGGAATAGAAGTAGTTTTTCTAATTGAAATTCAATTTTCTTCACTCAGAGTTGAAATATGTGATCAGTTGTTTATAGATGATAAGTCTCAGAAATGATTTGATGAGCTAGAATAATTAGACGAAAAAATATTGCATAATTTGCATCATTTAGAATTCTATCAGAATATAATATCATGATCCTTTAACAAGAAAGTTTACCTCTGCTCATTTATTCAAGGAAAATTGGTATTGGTCCTCAGGACTCCAATGATACCAAGAAAGAAACCTCTAAAGATTTATCCAAAGTGGGAAGGGCCTTATTCCATACATAAGGTCTACTCAAATGGATCTTATGCCTTAATCTCAATGGATGGAGATATTATCGCAACTCCAACCAATGAGAGATTCTTGATGAAATACTTTTTATAAATTCATACAACGTCCTTGCTGCATGACTCTAAACTACACAGCACAAAGTCCTAGTTGCAAGACATTAAATTTCATAATAACCATAAATGTACTCATTATGTGAATCTAAATTGTACTACACAAAGTCCTAGTTGTAAGACATTAAACTTCATAACAACTATAAATGTCCTCGTTGCATGACTCTAAACTACACAACACAAAGTCCTAGATTCAAGACATTAAACTGCATAACAACCATAAGCATCCATGCTGCATGACAACAAAATGAATAACATCTTTGTACTTGTCACACAACGTTAAACTGCATGGCATCATTTTTCCTCATTACATGATAATAAACTGTACGATTAACACCTTCTCTATTTTGACATTAAGAACTTCCATGATCAAGAATCATTGGAATCATTACTACTCCTTAGTAGTATATGAGTTCCATTTCTCCCTATGTTTGAATCAGATCTTCATAGAGGACTCATTTCAAGAACTACGTGTGGCGTGATTCTCATCCATATGAGATACGTAGAGACGCTTAGATCTCCAATATTGAGCCCAGAAACAACCATATTTTTATTATTATTTCCTTCTCTCCTCCTGTATATGAACCAGATCTATAAATATTGTTCTTTCAAGATACATGGTTTGATTTTCATACCATTTTATATCTTAATTTTAACTATTCTTCTAGAATGTGTTAAAATCCCCCGTCTCCCACATTAAATTCAATTTCTATGGGAAATGATCATTTCAAGAAATACATTTGGCTTGATTCTCATCTATATGAGATACATAGAGGCACCTAGATCTCCAATATTGGGCCCATCCACGATAAAAAAACCCTTTATTCCCTATGTAAGAGTCAAAACTTCACAAGGAATGTTTAAAGAACTATGTATGGCTTGATTCTCATCCATATGAGATACGTAGTGACACCTGGTTTTAATTCCTTGTTTTAGCCACAATATTCCCTTTTTATGTTGGAATCACTTCATGTCCTCGATGTATGACTCTAAATTGCACATCATAATACTGATTCAAAGGAAACAAATAAAGTCTCAATTTTAAATGTGATTCAGATCTATGTAAAGGAATTCAAACTCATATCCAATATTGATTCAAATATTTATCATGTGCATTTATCATTACCCCTTCCATATTTCACACTCTTAATCTTGAATATTTTCAGATCTTCATAATCTTCCTTACAGTTTTTGGTGACAGAGTTTCTAATATCTGAGAACTCTTTTGCTTAACTATGTAGTACATGACCTTAGGTGGCATTTCATAAGTTACCTGTATAATGGGTCTATCAGTCAAAAGATACCACTATTTGGCTATGCATCATATTCCCTAGTCGGCCCTGCATAACACAACCCCCGTAATGGATTTGTCAAATAATGGTAATTTTTTTCTTGGTTAAAGTGAATTTTTTTCCCTTCAAACTTTGATAACAATATACAAGAATATGTATTTTAAAGTAGTCATTCATGTATAATTATCCCATTACCATTCTCTCAATCTAAAAATTTTCAAGATCATGGTCTACACATTTCCTTCTCTATGTGTTCAAATAAATATTAAATAACCTTGGATCACTTGACCACATATCATATACTATTTCCATTTCTGTTCCTAGTCATATGACCTAAAAACTACAGACACCATACTTTCTATGTTTGGGTCAAACCTTTATAGAAATCATATTCCTCTAATTCTTTGGAAAACAAGATTGGAAATAACCTCTCCATATTCAGGTACCTTTCATCATAAACCAAACTCTGTGCTTTTGAAAATTTGAATCGTCGTAAACTTTCTTCGTCTTTTAGCAATAGAATGTCAAACTTTTGAGAGCTCTTTTGCTTGAATATGCAGTATGTGCCCCTAGGTGGCCTTGCATAAAGTTTGCCTACATAATAGGCCTATCAGTCAAAAGATTTCACTATTTGGCTATGAAGCATATGCCCCAGTTGGCCTTGCATAATACTGCCCCCATAACGGGTCTTTCAAATAATGGTAACTTCGTTCTTAGAAATGAATTCCTCTAATGGATTTAGCCCTTTTGTTCCCATATAATTCTTCAAATTCAGAAATTACTAAATCACATTTTACAATTCTTCCCTTCCATACCTAAATATGGTAGTATGTTTCCAAACAAATTATCAAAAAATTAGGAGACTCTCATACATTTGGTCAAAGATAAAGACCTTAAATTAAAGCCACACAATTTCCTCACTACATGACTTAAAATTGAACAATACAATGTCCTCACTGCATGACTTAAAACTGCATAGTATAATATCATAAATTCCCCTTCTGAAAAATTTTAACCATTCCTCATACACCAAATTTTTGTAGAAGTGGTTTTCCTATTCATGAAAAATGGTGGCATAGATAACCCTTTATTCTTAAAATCCCTTTCCTTGTAAAAACTTTCCATTATGGTCTTGAGTCACCCAAATCTTATTTTCTCTTGTCTATCAATAGTAAAATGTTAAATTCATAAGAGATATTTTTCTTGACTATGAAGTACATTCCCCCAAAGGCCTTGCATAAAATTTTCCTACATAACAGGCCTCTCAGTCAAAAGATTACACTATTTGGCTATGCAACATATGCCCTAGTTGGCCCAACATAACACAACCCCCATAACGGGTTTGTCAAATAATGGTAACCTCATTCTTGGAAGATACTTCCTTTATGTTTATACAAGTTTTAGATTTGGTGACCATAAAAAACATGACTCAAGATTCCCCTTATAAATATTTAAAGAATATTAGAGAAAATATTATCCATTGAGTCTTGTTTGGGATCTAATTTCAAAATGTATGGTCAAAGATGTTTGACCTTAAACACTAGCCCTTTATAGTTCAACATGCATGACTCTAAACTGCCGAAAACAAGAGACATGGTACTCACCAGATTGGGAACCCGAAAAGGGAACTCTGGAAAAAATTTGAGTCACAGCTCACTAAACGTACATTATTTTTATATGTTTTAGGTAATATTGAGCAAGAAAAAGTCAAAAGATATAAAGTTTTTGAGGTTTTCTGTATAACCCTAGTAAAAATCAAACTATGCTCACTAGAACCCATGGATTAAAAAAAATTAGAGCATCCTAACAAACTTGACGTAGCACCAAATATAAAAAAATGATGTTGGAATGCAAAAAAGTTCCCTAATTTTAGCTTAAAACAAGATTCTTTTCATTCCAAATGAATCAAAATCTAAGGGGGGATTTTGTAGATACCATGAAATGTCTTATATGAACTTTTTTGAAAAATTTCATCAACTGGGCTCTAAAAGTTTGTGGTGAGACTCTGAATTTTTCATGTGGGTCAGTGACAGTAGTGAAGGCACCGACCCGAAGGTCCAAGACCGAATCCCATCACTGATCCCAAGTAGGGGTGTAGGGGCGTAGCCCTCGCGGTATGGAGCAATAAATTTGGCTAAGTCCCTAAAGCGGCGCCTAAGTTACTCATGTGAAAACACCCTCACGCCACCATGTTGGAGCTGAATGAAGTTATTATTTTGGTTATGTCCTCAAAGCGGTTCCCCAGTTAGGCCAAATCATTAGCACCGCACAAGCCTACTTGGGCACCACCCATCCGACACGTATCCACGTTCACACCACAAAGTTGGCATGAAACCCACTTGCGCGACCAAACTCCTTTCACCCAGGGTCACTAATTTTCCTATAAATAGACCCTTGGGGCCTTCATTTTTATGGACGAATTTCTCTGAAGCCTAATTGCTTCTCTGGTCTCCCTGGTGCTTCGTCCAAGTCTTATACAACATTAAAGGTAGTTATTTAACTCCTAAAGTGGAGGAATTGAAGGAGGATCATAGGGATTAAGTCCTTTTAGTGTTTTAAATCCATAACACTTGTGCGCCTAAAGTGCCCAACCTCCCTAAATCAGAAACACTTGCGCTCCACCTATTCCTCTCATAAGAACTTGAGAAGCCCACTTCTTGTAATACATGTGAATACTATTCAAGGCTTGAGTTAGGTCTCTCCCAAGTATTAACATCTAGGTTGTTCATCACTCAAGTGGACATCAGTTCTCCCAAGCCTAATTGCAAGCCCATACTTGTGCGCCAGTACCTACTTGGGTGCCCCTCTTAAATTCACCTACTCTCTTCAGTCTACAAGCCATCAATCCATCCTCAAATACATTAATGGAAAGAATTATTCTTCATTGTATCCCTTGTCTGAAAGGGATTCTGTTGAGACCTCCATCAAAACCTCCTGAATTATCAAACCTTTGGGAAAGGCACATCAGCATGTCTCTTATTTGGGTTTGTATCTCCGCAGTCAGAGGTTTTCCACATTTTTTTCACAATGGGGTTAGAATTGATGGAGTGTTTATAGGTTTTTATATTCGTAGTAACATGGAACTTTCTCCCAAGAATAGTGTTGGGAAGTTCCAGGTTTGGAGGATTAGGGTTTGGGTCCTAATCTCCCCTTCTCATCTCTAAAACCCAGAACCTTGGGTCTCTGGTAGGGAAGGTATGGTTCACACTTGATTTTCCATGCAAGTAAAGGATAAGTCTCCCTCCCCTACCGAGATACACTAGGGAAGCCATCATAGTGTAAGCCCCTAACCTTTTAAGTAGAAGGTTTCAGTCTTTCTCCCCTCTACTTCCTTCACCTTCACTCCTTCCTTACATTGGACCCTTTTCCAATGTAAAGAGAACAGAGGGAAGGCTCGTTGCCTCACCCTCCACCCTCACTTCCATAGGCATTCCCTCTTCCACCAGAGGAGGAGGAAATATGTGGGTGCCTTTGTTGAATCTTTGACATACTCTTATTTCTCACACCAAACATGACTCACATGGGCTTAGAGATTTGTCATGATCACAAAATTTTCACAAATTATTGAACTAAAATAACTTTGGTTCATGTTCAAAACAGGATACATAGGATGCCTTCTTGAAGGCCCAAGATCAAAAGGGTGCCCTTCCAAACAGTGTTCACCCAATAATGTCCCCTCAAATGGGAATCTCTCATGCATAATCCCCAACACAATGAATGAACTACGAGAACTCTAATTCCCACCATAATTGTGATATGTAGGAAGCCTTCATCAGGCCTCGAGATCATTGGATATCTTCTTCAGAAATCCAACCCTAATTACCTTAATATGGGAATCCTCCTTAGGAATAAGCCCAAAATTAAATCCCCAAAACACCAAGGCATCCTTTTCACGAAGTAATCCCAAACTCATTTCTCTCAAAGGACTATACTATTGTATGAGATTTATTGAACTACATGGTCTTTGGTTCCCATCCACATGGGATATGTAGGAAGCCTCCTTGAGGTTCAGACCCAACACTTCAAATAAACCTTGTTCTTCCTGGGATATATTCCCAATAGGGACTAATCTTACTTGGAAACCCATATTATTTCCAAGTTCTTTGGGCTTATTTAGCATAAGTCCCACACCAAACTTTGTCTAAGAACCTTTTACTTATATTTCCTTACCACATGACATTAAAATGTATGTTTAGGTCTTTATCACACAATCTTAAAAGGTATGATGTGTCCCATTAAGCAGCACTGAACTACGAGGGTTCTGATTCCTTTTACAAGGAGATGTAGGTAGCCCATTTTATGGGTATGATCTCAATATAAAAACAAACATTAATATCCTTAGATGACAATAAATTCCAGAGTTCCCCACTGAGTGGATTAAAAACCAGTATCATCATAACGATGATTAAAAGAATCTATAAATAGTATATGAGAGGATACCATTGATGGAGAACCTCAAATACATATGGATATATCCATTAATAAAGGACCTTGAATATATATATGGATGATTATAAATTTCACACATGTTAATAAGTGATTTCAAATTCCAAGGGAAACCTATGTTATACTTGGTGAATTAATAAGGATTCATGAAAATATCTTAAATTTATAAAGAGAGTCCCTAAGTATACAATAATTCCCCCCAAAAGGGTGTGATGAGTCCAACCTCCCATCCTCTCGACCAAATGCATGTTCTTAAGTATCACGAAGTTCAAACTCAATGAATTCCTGCCTTTGGAAAGAAGGTCCCTTTTTGATAAAGAACTGTTGGATATTTCCAGTTCCATGAATAAATCCAATGGAAACCGCCTGGAATTAGTGATTCTTAAACTAGAACACATGTTTCAAGGAACTATGAAACAATCATTAGGAAATTGAATACTGAATTGATGGAAAGAAGTTATATGATGATGAGAATAGAGAGAATAATCAATAAAATACACCACCCACACTCTAGTGTTTCAAATTCAAGGAGTATGATAATTATGGTAACCAGTGATCAAATAGGAAGGTTAATGATGGTTATAAACATTATATACCTCTTAAGCTGAGAGAAAAATGGAAATATCATATGATTACTATTTTTGATGATGGTTAAAATTACTATGTGGTGAAATGTATATATACCATCCACTCTAGAACTGATAATGTATTATCTAACTCTAGATCTGACCAATATTTTATATCTAAATAATTTTATAAGGGTGTCAAAATATCTCCCCAAAAATTAGATGTTGAATTAGTAGTGAAAAACCCTAATGGTATGATGATTTCATCTCATGTCCATGAATCTTCTCTGTTTGAAGTTTGTGGGAATGTATTTCTTGTAAATATTATTATTATCCCACTAGTTAGATTTGATGTTATATTAGGAATGGATTGGATTTATCTACATAAATTCCACAACAATTGGTGAGTAAGGGAATTCATGTTTGGTATCCCGCACCAATCTTTGATTTTCTATTAGTGAGATGATAAATATGAACTTCCAATGGAAATTGCATCCATAGTATGGGTCTTGATACAAATTAAAAAGGGGGTTTTATCTGAGATGGTTGGGGAGAAACTGTACATCGATGATATAGAAATTTTCTAGGAGTATGTTGATATTTTTCATAAGATTTTCCTAGTCTTACATTAACTTTTGAACTAGAGTTTTGTGTAAAAATAATACCTATTACTATGCCTATTTCAAGGACTCGATATATAATGGCCCGGATTGAGTTGCAAGAATTAAACAAGAAACTCCAAGAGAATATTAAGAAAGGATTTATTCAGTCACATGTGTCACCTTTGGGTGTGAGTGTTTTATTTTTTAAGAATAAAAATGGTTCATTGTGACTCTGAATTAATTATCAAGAACTAAATAAGATAATAATAAAGAACAAGTATCATCTACCCCATATTAATGACTTGCTTGATCAACTGCATAGAGGTAAATAATTTTCCTAGACTGACCATCATTCTGGATAGCATCAATTGATGGTTAATAATATGGATATACCCAAGAAAACATTTTGTACAAGTTATATACTTGATGAATATATTGTGATTCCATTTGTTATTACTAATGTCCTTGTTATCTTCATAGATTTAAAGAATATAGTCTTTAGAGATTAACTTGATAAGTTAGTGATAGTATTTATATATGATATTCTAATATATTTGAAGGAAAAGTAATATCATGAGGTTCACTTGATAATTGTTCTAAAGACCTTGAGGAAGGGGAAGTTTTATGAAAAAATTAACAATTGTGAATTTTAGCTACAAAAGGTTTCACTTTTGGGTCGTATAATTTTAAGATAGGGTATATCTATGGATCAATCAAAGACTAAAGCTATTTAAAATTGGACTAGACCAACCAATGTGACTAAGATCTGTTGTTTTCTTGGTTTGGATCGATATTATTGATGATTTGTGTATAATGTTTCAAGATAGTCTAATCCAATCACCATGTTTACTTTTAAGTGAGGCAAGTTCCTTTGAAAAAATGAATGTGAAGAAAATGTTAGGGAACTAAATATAAGGTCATTCAGATCAACTATGATTATATTACTCTATAGTGGAGAAGGTTTTGTAATCTATAGTGATTCATTGAAGAAGGTATTGGTATGTGTTATCATGTAGAATGATATGGTGATTGATTATGCCTTGTGATAATTCAGGGTTCGTGAGAAAAATTACCCATCTCAGGATTTCAATTTAGATATGGTAATTTTTTCATTAAAGATATTGAGACACTATATTTATGGATAATGGTGTGATATATATACTAACCACAAAATGTTATAGTATATATTCACATTAAAAAATTTAAATATGATCTAAATAAGATGGTTGGAACTGGTTAAAGACCATGACAGCTTAATAAATTACACCTCAAGAAATGTGAACAAGGTGATAGATGCTATGATTTGAAAGGATCATGATAGATTATTTATGATATGGATCACAAATGATCAAATATTTTTTTATTTTCAAAGGATGGATCTTGAAATATTGAAGGAAGTGTAAGAATATTATCTTTCTCAAATTAGTGTTCAACCATCTATACATGTGAGAATTAAAGAGGTGTAGAAGGAAGAAGTGGAACTATAGAAGAAGGTATGAAATGTTCCAAAGTTTAACCTTGATTGTGATGGAATGATATGGTTTGGGGAACATGAATGTGCTTATTCAATACTATATTTTAAGTAGGAGTTTTTATATGAGGTTCATCATTCATCATTCTCTATTCATCCTAAAAATATAAAGATGTATAGATATATGAAAGAGTATTTCTGGTGGGATAACACGAAGATATATATTTCAGATTATGTATCTTGGTTCATGGTATGTTAGAAAGTTAAGGATGAGAGACAGAAGTCCAAGGAGATATTACAGCCATTACACATATCATAATTGAATTGGGAAATCATCACTATGGATTGTGTCATCAGAATCCACAAAAACATCTAAGGGACATGTTGTTATTTGGGATATAATAAATCACCTTAAAATTTCATAAAACTCCATTCCCATTAGAGAAATGTTATCTCTAGATCATATTTTTAGAATATACATTAAGGAAGTGGTATGTTTATATGGAGTACTACATTCTATTGTATCTGATCAGGATCTGTGATTTACCTCAAAGTTCTGGAGAAGTCTTCAATATGATCTTGATACAAAGTTGAGTTTCAAAAAAAACTTATCATCCTTATATTGATGTTCTATATGATAGAACCATTCAAAACCTAAAGGATATTTTGAGATCTTTTTCTATGGATTTCAAGGGTGTTTGTTATCAACACCTTCCTCTAGTCGAGTTTTCTTACAACATTACCTTTCACTCAAGCATTTAGATGAATCCTTAAGAATACCTCTATAAAAAGAAGTGTGGTACTCTAACATGATGGGATAAAGTTGGATAAAGGAATATATTAGGACCTGATAAATCTAAGGAAATGTAAAAAAATATGATAATAATTCAACAACATAATAATGTAGCTCAGAGTTGACAGAAAATTTATCCTAACAATCTACATCATGATCTGGAAAATAAAGATGGTGATATTGTTTTTCTATGAATTTTTCAATGGAAGAAGGTTATGAGATTAATAAATAAGGTAAATTTGATCCCTAGTTATATTTTCCCTTTTGATATTCTGATCGAGTATGGATGGTAGCGTATAGGTTGGTTCTTCTATTGAACCTTTCTCCGGTCCATGATGTGTTCCATGTATCTCTCTTAAGGAATTACATACCTAACCCTTATCATGTACTAAAATCAAAGGTTATACTAATAGATAAATATCTATCTTATGAGGAATAACCAATGGAGATTCTAGATCATATAAATAAATTTCTACAGAATAAGACCACCCACTTGATCATTGTTTATTGGAAAAACCAACAATTTGAGGAAGTTATATGGGAACTTGAGGATTTGATGTGGAAGAATTATCCTCAGTTTTTTTGAATCAAAATAATGTAATTTTGATCTTGAAATTATTTTTAAGAGGGTTAGAATATAACATCCCATAATTTTATGAAATATTTTTTTTCCAAATAAATTTAATTTATTTGATAGCTTGAGTTACACGCAACGCCAAGTTAAATAAACTGTAGTATACTATTAAAATAGTATTATTTAATATGACAGATATTATTTATATGTTGGATTGGAGAGTAAAAATAAGAATAAATAAATTATTAAAAACATGTGGTTTACATGTATAAAATAAATTCCTTGGTTATCACTTGATTAGAAATGAAAATAATAATCATTTGAAAGTAAAATAAATACTTTTCAGAAAAAATATTTTTATGAAAAAATGTGTTTTTATATTAATAAATTATATTCATCACTATTGGTGAATGATTTTAATGAAATTTATATATTAAATATTCAATCAAAATTTTTATCATCCAACTAATATTTTTACTAGGCATGAGATAAGAATAAATCTAGTTTTATGCTTAAAAACATATTTTTTTCTAAAAAAATGTTTCTTTGTGTTTTGTGCACTTATTTTAAAATTAATTTTTTCCAATTTTAGAAAATTTATTTGAAAAAAATGAACATAATTTTTGAAATATACATTTCAGAATTATATTAAAGTTAATTTTTGTAAATTTTCTGAAAATATTAATTTTTCGATGGATAGTGGAAAATATTGATTTTTATTAAAATTGCCTTTTTATTTAAATAATTTACAAGAAGAATTTTATTTTAATATGGTTTTAAATGTAAAATATTTCAATAATATTATGATCTATCCAATTTATGTCATTTGAATTAATGTTATTCTGGATTTTTATTTTTAAACTTTTTATGCTTAAGAAAAACATTTCATTGGAAAACTGTTTTTCAATAAGTTTGCAAGTTTAATTATAAATTAAATTATAACACTTATCTCAATTGAATTTGATAAAATGGATTCCATATTT
Source organism: Viscum album (assembly GCA_963277665.1). Classification (NCBI taxonomy): domain Eukaryota; kingdom Viridiplantae; phylum Streptophyta; class Magnoliopsida; order Santalales; family Viscaceae; genus Viscum; species Viscum album. The sequence goes on along the minus strand of OY728166.1, from coordinate 1,240,856,161 downwards.
GGAATAATAATAATTAATATCAGTTAATAAGGTCAACTTATTCTTTATTATAATGAATAGTAAAAATAATAAAAAATGATTACCACGGTTAAGGTTAAAACAGATTTACTAGGGGTTAAACTAAACCTATAATTGTTGAAATGACATAAAAACATTTCTTATAGTGTATTTCATTGTTTTCCAATCTATTTCTCTCAATTAAATCAATATTGTTTTGAATTAATCATAATTTTACCATTAAATTTATCTTTGTTTGCACAGATTTATCTATCCCATTAGAGTTAATCAATTTTTGGAGAGGAAACTTTATTTTATGTCATTTATATCTATCCAATATGATTATATTAATTATGAAGATTAACTAAAAAAATTTAAAAAAAAAATTTGATAACCATTTGGGTTTTAGAGAATTTTGTGTTTTTGAAATACAAAGGAGTATTTGAGTTAATTAAAATTTTGGTTAGTGAACCTATTGTTCTCAAAAATACTCATGGAAATACAAGATTAAAGGGTAAAAAACCAAAAATAAATAATCTTTATCCAACGACACATGATACTCAAAGACACATTTATTCAAACACATAAAAATTTTCATAGAAAGATATTTTATAATTCAACCAAGAACTTATGAGACATGGTTCACACATGAACCAGACATGTTATTCACATCCATCTATTAATGAAATTATAGATTTATTTGATCATTATATCATATTGGTACAATGTGTATCAATTGATGAAAATAGTGGATTTTGAGAAATAGTTACATTTCTTAGATTTCATGAAAATATATGAACTAAAATTTAGACAAATTTATTATGTGATTTATACACACATCAGATAGAATACACTAATATGTTTAGATATAAATATTTGAATTGACTTTATCACTCCTTGAATTTTTCTATCATGAACCAACCTAGGCCACTCCTGACCCAAGTACCCAAATTGGCCAGTTACATGGACCGAAGTGTATTCCTGATTCCTATAGGCTGACAACTAGTGTCAGGGAATCAAAAAATACTCAAGAGATAATTATTTCTCAAGATAAATAAATATACATGTAACTTCCCCTCAAAAGTTCTACATGACTACTCTATACATCAGAGTTCCATGCCAAGAAACATAAACAAATAATAGATAAAAAGAAACAAATTAGACATAATAGGTAAATAAAAAAACAATCCACAAAAGATACATAAGGCTTAAAATAATATCATTTAAAATGATGGATAACTTTTGTAATACAACTAACACATGAAACAAAATATGAACAGAATACCCAACTAGACCTCCAAGTGATTCCATAGGTCACCGTCATACCTCAATTCCACAAATTCTCCATGAGAAACCAATAAATTAACCTAAAATTAAAAAATAATAGGTGTGAGAAAAATTTCCCAGTAGGTGTACTCCTACACCCCATGCATAATCCTTAAAAATAAACTCATTCATGCTAGTTTGAAATACAACTATCAATATAAGTACTTTCAATTTTATTAAAAACTAATAACAAGATCCTATAATTTAAACTATTTCATTTAGAAACATGGTGGCCATATTTTTTAGATCAAATGGTCTTTTAAAACTTTTACAAAGAGGAAGAACCATTTTCAATGAAGAACAAATTTAGATTTTCCCTTTAAAATTTCTCATGTGGAGTGAAAATTGGGGAGTGGTCCCAAAATATTTAAAAAATAGTACATTATAAATTAAATGGGATTATATTATTATTTTTAAAATATAAATATAAATGTTTATAGGAAATTATAATAATAATAACTCTAATTGTAAGGAAGAAAAGTATAAAGTAGACACTATTCAAGTAACACAGAAAAAGAGGAAACATAACCATAATGAGGTAACTAAGAATAAGTGATCATGGGAATACTTATAAGCTTAGGGGAAATTATAAAACAACACTAAAATAAGATTCATCCAATTAGTGCACCTTATGTGATCCAACCACCATAATGATTGGTCTTAACCTAACTAACCTAAAAAGGGGGGAAATTCCTAAATTATGTAGACAATCTTACAAGGGGACACTAGCCAAAGAATAAACAAAAAATACTACAACATATCTTTCCTGACATCCCACTACCTACTATTGGTTCCCAATTATATAATAAATAGATGTGAGTAATCAATAGGTATCACATAAAAGAATATATGTATATATATATATATAAACATAGAAATTGTAACACACCATCACCTCTAAAAACCCTTCACAGAAACAACCCCTTTCATCAAGAATAATAAAATAATGAACATGTATTATAATAAAGAAAATTTCATCCATTTAAAATAAAAAACATAAGGTAAATTTTTATGGGGAATATTTTCATTCATAAACTTTTCTTTATTAAGTGCCAATTGGGACTTGAAGATATCTTTTCAGAAACCAAGTTATAAGACTCTTTTGGAAAATATACCACATAAAAACTATTAACATATATCAAACAAAATAAGTTCATAATATCACTAAAAGAACCCAGGTGCAACTTTGATTAAAAAATAAAACCTTTAAAAAATTTATTTAGAAGATCAAACATCACTTTTTTATTTTAAAATTACTTTATGAGGTCCATTCAGACATTTGACAAATTCTCGGTGTGCATGGGTGTTTAAAAATGGATTTAAACCTTATAAAAATAGGAAACATCTTTTGCAGCTAATGAAATTTGAATGATAAACTAACTTCCTTTGAGTAAGATCAATAATAGTATTTATTACTATCACAGGGCATTTAAAACATGAATTTAGAGAGGCAAGAAATCATGGTTTTAGAGTTAAATACTTACACATGGATCCAATCAACCTCTAATCAAGTGAAGATGACACAAATCTCTTGAATATGAAGAGAAGAGAACCTGGAAGAATTTATTCACACCCAAACATAAATATTCAAAAAAAATTATACAAATCCACACCTAGGGTTCAAATAACACGGATCCCAAGACAATTGAAGAAATAAAAACAAGATAGGAAGAGATGTGGAAAGTAAAGGGGAAGTAACGGGGGCCTGACCATGAAGAAATCACCTAAAATTGAAGTGATAATCCAAGAAATTGAAGGATTAAGGTTAGGATGCCTCATCTCTCCCTATAGGTTTGTTTCATGAGTGAGGAGAGATAGGATGGTTTGTGGTTAAAATAGAAGGAGGTAAAAAGGGTGATTTTTATTTCTTAAAAGACTAGGCACATTGCACAGTTTAACAGACCATGCACCAACTAGGCACCCCTAACTGGACACACTTATGGAGTCACAAGGTTTGCTCACACAATTTTTTCATACCATGCACCAAACATGTAAATCACTACTAATAAGGAATTATAATCTTTGTGCAGTTATTAACATGGTTAGTACTAATCATACATCAATTGTGCACCCAACACTACAACATTAAAATTTTTAAAATCCAAAGGTATTCTACTTGAAACACAATGAAAATATTAATAATAAATTAATAGATATAATAATAGTAAAAATAAATGTCTAGGGTGTTAAATTTCCACACTTGAGGCCAACACCATCTAAACATTGGATGATTATGGAAGACAATGATCTTTTGATTGCTTTGAATTATGATGTGATAGTTCATTTTTAAGCATTCATGGAAATACAACATGATTAACTCTTTGATTTAGTCTTCCAAAGTCTTAATATCAAAAAGACTATTATAATCACATATGTAAAAGGTAACCATTATATAAAATTGCAGTTACAATAACAATCTCTAATGTCTCCCATTCACCGGTAATGGTTTCATAATAAATATGAATTTGTATCTAGATATAGAAATCTGTATATGACTATACTAAACATGTACCACCAACATTATTACTCAAATTTTAGTATTTAAAATTTTATTATAGATTACTGGAGGATTAATATATAATAAATTATGATATATTTTTATTTATGTCTCTCCCTATTATTTATATTTATTTTTATTTTTTATTTAAAATTAAAAGTATACTTAAATAAAAAATGAATCATTAGTTAGGGAATATAAAACAAAAAAATAAAAATAAATAGTAATAATATAATGATTTATAAATCATTAATATGAGTAAAAAATAAAAATATGAAGGTTTCGAGTGTAGTGGAAGTGCCAGATGGGGCATTCCCAACTCGAATTTTTTTATAATCTATGATTAATATGAGATGTACATAAATGAGAAACATCAAGACCAATAGAATTGAATCAAATATTAATTAATGTGAGAATTATATAACTAAAATATAGGATCATTACATAATTATAGTGTTCTTTATGGGGTGATGGGTTTCTAGCCAGGAACTAAAGGTATCACCCATTGGGATCATCATACTCAAATTATACACCATCAAAGGAACTGATTAGAAATGGGTGTCATGTTGAATAGAATTGGCCATGACCCGAGTGGAATGGATGGCATCAAAACAATCATTCAGAAACCTTATCTATTGATACTGAAGAACCCTAAAGGTTAAAGCATCCTCGAGTGGCTGCCTTCCATTTTGTTGGTAGTATCATGGATCAGTTAGGTTTTCTATGATCGTCTGCATTTCATATAGTCAGGGGATTGAGCTTCCAATACCAACAAGGTCAATATTTTCAGTGCCCAACTCAAATCCAAGGAAAAAGGCATTGACATGGGTCAGATATGGTATGATATGTTGATGAAGAAGCATTGGTTGGGGAAAACAGTGATGGGTATACTCCTTGATTTCAAATGTTAGTGGGGATATCCTTGGTTATTTCTCCCAAGGGTGTATTATTGACTCAATTGACCTATGTGATGGTCTTGAGTTTTGGTTTTGGCATTCTCATGTCAATTATTCTTTGACTCAATTCTATTGGTCATGAAATTTATCATTAATTGGATTAATCATCAATTACGACAAAATTTGAGTTAGCCATGCCTCGTTTGGTGAATTCATTGTTCCAAGAACCTTCAAGTGGTATTAGATGGATCACATAAGTATTTATAATTATTTAAAGATCATTAATTGATTTATTCATTTATCATTAGTTTTCAATTCTGGTTTAATCATTCTTTAATATGAATAGTGAGATCCACTATTCTTACTCTTTGTTCTCAAAAATATAATCAAAATTGATTAATTTGCGGAATGAAAAAACATTTTAAGTACTCATCTAGAGGTTATTATGATTATTTATGGATAGTAAAAGAGTACACGTAATGTAGCGTGTTGGTACACACTATGTACCCATGTTTAATGCACCAAAACAAGTCACAAATTAATTCAGAATTAATTCAATTCATGTGTATTTATTACATGAGGTGTGGATTTAAATACAACACATGTTGACCAGGCTATCCTGGTACACAGTTATCCAGACTACATAGAATGTAACTATTATACATGATGTATAGTTCATTAGTCAAATATGGTCCATGTATTTTCTTACATGACCTACATGACTGGTGACCATATAACTCGGAGACCACATGACTTGTATCTTATGAACACGTCATGGAATCCATTAATTTATATGGAATTATTACACATTGAGTCCCTATGTATGTGATGAAGAGAGATAGTGATAACTATACATGACATGTACATAGATTTTACATGCCATGTATATTACAAAATTATATGGAATTAAAAATTTATTTATTATACTAATTAAACCTTATCAACATTTGTTATGTTTTTCATTTATTTGACCATGTATATTTCATGTTATGGGTTTCATATATATTAAATGTCAAATTAATTTCTGTATAATATTTGGAATTTCATATCATGTATAAGTTACAATATATTAATTAATCTATGCGTATTGAAGCATAACACACTACATAAATAACATGTATTTCTGGTGTCATTTAGTTGACTTGTACACACCATTAAAGTATGTGATATATCGTGTATGCTACATGTCGCATGAGTAAAAAGTATATGAATATAATATACATTGGGTATTTTGGACCGGTACTCACCGTGTTTCCTCCAAGGTATATGTTTTTTACATAGGTAATTTCAAATAAATTTATTTAATTGTTTTTAAATAATTATGGATGTTAATCTCAAGAAAGTTTGGATGATAATTAAGATAAAATAGTTAATTAATTAAAAAGGATAATTAATTGATTTGAATGTGATTTATCGTAAATAAGAATTATTATGATTGAATGTTATTTTATTAAATGTGTATTTCATTACATGTATGTGGATTATAATGATCATAGATAAGGCCTTTGTATATGATTTATTTATTTAAACTTATTATTAAATTAAATTTATGTCTTGTGCATCATCCCTCCTCTCATTATGTGGGGTCCTACGTGCCAATGGTTTCCTTCTATGTAAACCCCTTAACCAATCCTTTGGTTCCCCTCAATTATGTGTGGGTAAAAGATTATGTAATGGATAGAGCTCCCAAGTGAGTGGAGGTAGTTCATGTTTGTAAATGAGGTGAAACCAATCCAAGATATACATGGGTGGACAAGTGGAAATTTGTAACATGAACTAATTCATGGTTCAAGGTGTTTTCCCCCTAGGTCGATGGTTAGTTTATCATCCTCTAGATAAACTAACCATTAGTAAAAGCTCATGATCATACCACTCTATTATTATATTTCTATCAATATTCATGGTTAATTTCATTATAGATGTTTTTCTATAATCACATGAATTAATTAATTACTAAGCATGCAAGATAGAACTAAAATAAATTGTATTGTACATAAACTTTATCTAAGACATGGTTAATAACTTATATAAATCCACTTAATATTAATAAGCATATAATAAATATAAAATGGGCAATTTTCATATAATGATAAAAATTCCTAAAGAATATATATTAAGTCGGAATATCCTTCCACTACTTAATTTAAAATCAAACCATATTTAAAAGTGATTGACCATCCCAAGTTGGGGTGCTTTCAATTATTAGGGAATTCTAACATGAAATTTTGGGTTGAATTAACTTAGTTCACATAAAATTTTAACTATACAAGCTAGAATTTGTGTAACTAAGTTGAAGAGTTTGAGGAAATACAATTTAAGGATTTAAATATTGGGGAGTCCACTCCAAAAATCAAGGAATTATGAGTTAATGCAGTTGAAATTTTTATGTCTACCTAAAACCCTTCAAATAACTTTCCAACCCTAAGTATGGGATATGATAAGGGTAACATGGGTCATTTACACTAGAATTTCCAGGCGATAGGATATTTCAAATCCAATGGTGAGGGCTATTGGGTTTTGATAAAATAGGGGTAGATTAATAAATATAATATTTTCTCAGATAAATTACTAAAATTATATTCTTTTTTTATAGAAACAACAATAAATATAATTTTAACCATATCACTTTGATCCATTATTGAGAATTATAACATTCTCACTCACAATAGTTTCCAAGAATGGAAAAGTGCTTAAACATTATCCTACACCATGAAAAGAAATTATATATTCTAGAAAACCATATTCTTGAAGCACTTGGCCAAGAGGATGGTGAGGAAGAGTTGTATCTCAATGAGAAACATTTAGAAGATGGCACAAATGTCCAATATTTCATGCTATCATCCATGACCAATGATATTCTAAAGCAACAAGAGGATATGAATGAATATATCATGATGTCTCACCTTCATGATATCTATCAAGATAAGGTGAGATGAGAGAGATATGAGATCTTAAATGCTTTGTTTACATGAAATCTTATAGAGTTGGTTCTAGTTAGGCTTCATGTATTCAAGCTTATTGGCCACATAGAACACTTGAACATCTTAGGAATTAAATTCCCATATGAGTTGCATATAGATCTCATCTTTTCCTTTATACATAATTCCTCCGGTTTTATTGTTAATTATAACATGAGAAATAGTGAGAAGAGTCTTTCAGAACTTCTTACTCTCATTATCCAAGTTTAGGGTGTGACAAACCCACAATCCTTATGGCAAACAAGAAAATGAAGAACAAGGAAAAGGGGACCAAGACTCATAACAAGTCTAAAGCTCCTAAGAATCATCCTTCCGAGAAGAGTAAAATCCAAATACAGGAGAAGGAAAAGGAAGTATTGTATTTTGAATGTGGAAAAAAGTTCCACTAGAAGAAGAATTACACCCAACACTAAGGGGAAAATAAAGTTGAATGCATTATCAAGTGTAATGTTTCTATATCTAAACATTGGGTATTAGATATAGCTTATGGTTCTCACATCTATATCAAAATACAGGAACCAAGTAAATTCTGAAATATTTCTGAAGGAGAGGTGGATTTGTGGGCTACCAATAGTGTGAGGCTAGATGCTCAAGCCATTGGATACTATGACAACCCTGCTTTTTATTACAACTTAAACATGCTTTATTACATAAAACTTCACTTGATGCAACAAAGAAGATCGAGAGGTTTAGTGTCTTTGGGGATTAGGATCATTACATAAAAACTTTAAACATGAAATACAACATCCTTATTGAAAACTTCCTTTACATGACCACTACATTCCTTCGTACTTAGCATTGCATGGGATAACCTGAGGACATGCATAAGAAAAGGGTGAGCTATAAAGCCCAGTAAGGGAGTACATAATGAATAACATGAGGAGTACAATACATGTTAGGCAATAGGCATATCAATAGAGCATAAGAGAGACATGAACATAAAGGCATGATAAAGCATGATAATCATAACATGGAAATGTGGCAACAACACTTAACATTGAATTAGCATGAGCCAAGGCTCATTGCACATGGAGCATGAGTAAACCCTCATTGCACTTGAAGCACGAGTAAACCCTCATTGCACTTGAATTAGCATGAGTCAACACTCATTGCACATGACGTATCATGATACTATACTTTACCCAATGCATTGGAGCGCTATCAGGGCGCACCCTTCTTAAACATTTCATTTCATGCATAAGTGTGCCACATGGATCATAAAACATGGATTCATAAAACATAATCATTTCTTCCACGATAAAGGAATGTTGAATTCATACATGAAACTTTAAAATCAATAAGTAAATGTGCATAAAGGTGAATACCCTTGATGGAGAAATGGGCATGGTATTCACTACACAATGATATTGGCTTAGAAAATCGGTGTGATTTCGGCAGCGTAACGGCGTGACATAAGAATTCATAAAAAAGGCTGATGAGAGAGAAAGGGGTTCCTCATCATATTTACATGTAATGGACAGTAAGAAGGTCATATAGATACATGTCCCAACAATTGAAAAGGAATTTAGATTCATGATACAAAAGTATTGCTTGAATATAAAAGAGGAGAAAAAGGTTCCTTTCGGAATTTCGGCATAGTAACGGGTGTACATGGGAGGCATTTAATGAGAGAGAAAGGGGTCTCCCATCATTCAAACAATAAGAGGGCAGTATGGGAGAGGTGCGAAACCATACCCCAACATTCATAAATGAAATTAAAAGGGCAATACAACTTAAAGAAAAATGACAAAAATGAGAAAGGAAGAAAAACCCTTACTTGGAAGTGTGCTTCCAAAGGCTAGAGAGAGGCTTGTGAGAGGCTTCTTGGGAGCTTGGGGCACCTTGAGAGGATTCTAGAGAGATTAGGGCAGAGTTTGGACGAACTTCAAGGGCTTTGGGTGAGGAGGAAGTGGGAGCTTGGGTGGGTTTATATAGGAAAGGTGAGAGAATTCTTTATTATTTAGGTTTGGGACCCCTTATATTAAAATAATCCAAACCACAAACCATCCCATGGTATTTGCCCATGGTTTATGGAAAAAGGGAAGAGGAAAACAATATTTTACAAGGGCAAGGTCCGAACTTATTAAAAAATTAGGGTTGCTTATGTGGAGGTGAGTCACACTCCCATGGAAATTAATTTAAAAAGGCAAAGTGTTGAATAAGTCTTGAGGGCTCCATTAATGCTTTGAAAAGTGAGTCAAACAAACCCAAAACCTCATTATTTTATTGATAAAACACATATTGGCCGAACATAAGGATTATGGTATTTTATTACATCACCATTGGGTCATTATGATGTCATAAAACACATTATATATTTAAATGGTATTTAATTTTTACCCAAAAATTTGACTGTCTCAGAAAATTATGAAAAATTCACCGTTGGATAATTTCGACGTCCTGATTCCAAAAATAATATTTATTTTATTTAAATAATTTTCTAAATATGTGAATTTTCACTTTTAAAATAAAAACCGACATTTATAAAAAATTCACGGGTTTTGACAGAAATGACTTTCAAACCTTAATAAAAATTTTAATTGCATTCATAAAATTATAAGATCATTTATATTTAATAAAAATTAATTTAATATTAATAATAATATTTTATTAAAATATTATTTAATTCAAAAATCCTTTAATTTAATAAAATATAATTCTTAATTAAATAATAACTAAAAACATCATTTGTACTTTAAAAACTAATTACAATGCATCAAAAATGACTAGAAATTATATTCATTATTATATACAAAAATAATGTACATGAACATGGTGCTACTTATTTGTTACATAACCCCTTAAAATAGCCGCATAAGACCTAAGGGTAAGGTGTGCGATGGTGACAGACTCTTGGGGTTGCTCGGATAACATCGCTCGAGTGGTAATCTCTATCAACTTCCATTTTTCCCGTAGACGATCACGTTCGAGCTTGACTTGATGAAGCTCAGCTTGGGCTTGGTCAAGGGAAAAGCCCAAAGACGCCACCTCCTTTCCGAGCTCCGACAAATGGGCTTCATAAGGGGCAATTCTACTGGATGAGGTCATCGCTTCCTTTGTCTGAGTAGAAAATTGGTTCGTTAAAGCCTTATATTTAAACTACCCAGATGATCACTGTTCAACGGCTATAAAAGTAACGGTCACAAATCTTAACGTTAAACTAAAGAAGTTGACATCATATAAAAACATAAAGAAACATTTAACTGGATCAAGAGGGATTTTCCATTAATGAAATTTTGGGTCGTTACAACATTCCCCCCTTAAGAAATTTCACCCTCGAAATTTTCCTTTTCCCACACTAAAACAAATGTGGGTAACTTAGCTTCATCATATCCTCCGACTCCCAAGTTGCTTCTTCAAACTTGTGGTTTCTCCACAACACCTTGACGAGGGGCATTGTCTTATTTCATAGAACTTTTTCTCTACGATCTAAGATCTTCACTGGTTGCTCCTCATAAGAAAGATCGTCTTCTAATTGTACCACCTCGGAAGAGAGTACATGTGAAGGGTCTGGTATGTACTTCCTTAAGAGGGATACATGGAAGACATCATGCACCTTGGCCATAGTAGGTGGAAGTGCTAGTCGATAGGCCACAGCCCCAACACGATCAAGAATCTCGAATGGGCCGATGTACCTTGGACTTAACTTCCCTTTCTTTCCAAACCTCATGACCTTCTTCCACGGAGATATGCGTAAAAACACCATGTCTCCTACTTTAAACTCAAGGTCTCGTCGACGATTATCTGCATAACTCTTCTGTCGACTTTGGGCTGCCTTGATATGCTGCTGAATGGTTTTCACCTTCTCCACCATTTCTTCGACCATTTCTGGTCCAAGCAGCTTACGTTCACCGACCTCATCCCAACATGCCGGTGTTCTACACCTTTTCCCATACAGGGCTTCATATGGTGCCATTTGGATGCTCGAGTGGAAACTATTATTATAAGAGAACTCAACTAGGGGAAGATGTTGATCCCATCCTCCTTTAAAGTCCATTGAGCACGCTCTCAACATATCCTCAAGTGTTTGGATAGTCCGCTCGGATTGGCCATCAGTTTGAGGATGATAGGCCGTACTGAAGTTCAGTTCAGTATTCAGAGCATGTTGAAGACTCTTCCAAAACTTAGAGGTAAATCTTGGATCTCGGTCCGACACAATAGATAGTGGTACTCCATGAAACCGTACCACTTCCCTGATATATATCCGTGCCAGTTGATCCAAAGAGAAATCCTCTCGAATAGCAATGAAGTGTGCAGTCTTTGTAAGACGATCCACAATAACCCAGATTGCATTGTTGCTTTTGGATGTCCTTGGAAGTCCAGTGACGAAGTCCATGGTGATGTTCTCCCATTTCCATTCTGGTATGGGCAATGGTTGCATCATCCCCTTAGACTTCTGCCTCTCTGCCTTCACTTGCTGACACACCAGGCACTTTGATGTATATTCGGCGATCTCCTTCTTCATATTATCCCACCAAAAGTTTTCTCGGAGATCTCGATACATCTTTGTGCTCCCTGGGTGAATAGAGAAATTTGAACTATGTGCATCATCCAAAAGTTCCTTCTTCAGCTCCGAACTTGATGGGACACATAGTCTTTTCCCAAACCGCACAATTCCTTCTTCATTAACATTAAACTCTGAGGATTTTCCCTTTTTGATAGCTTCCACTTTTTCTTGGATTCTCGCATCATCCTTTTGAGCATCCTTTAACCTTTCCAAAAGAGATGGTTGAGCAATCATTTGTGAAAGGATTGATGATGTTCCCTTATTTATGATTCCCATGTCCATCTTCATCAAGTCTAAGAAGATTGGATCCTTCTCAATTCTCATCATTGATAGAATTGCTGGATCCTTTCTACTTAGGGCATCTGCTACCTTGTTTGCCTTCCCAGGGTGGTAATGTATTGAACAGTCATAATCCTTTATGAGCTCTATCCATCTTCTCTGGCGCATATTAAGCTCTTTCTGTGTGAATATATATTTAAGACTTTTGTGGTCAGTATATATCTCACATTTCTCTCCATAGAGATAATGCCGCCAGATTTTCAAGGCAAAGATCACCGCCGCCAACTCCAGATCATGCGTTGGATAGTTTCGCTCATGGATTTTCAACTGTCTTGAGGCATAGGATATCACTTTATCATTCTGCATCAGCACACATCCTAAGCCCTTCTTCTAAGCATCACTGAATACCACAAAAAGCTCCCCACTTGTGGGTAAAGTGAGCACAGGTGCAGTGATAAGCCTCCTTTTCAACTCCTTGAAGCTTTCTTCGCATTCATCACTCCAAGCAAACTTTACTCCCTTTCGAGTTAGCTTGGTAAGAGGGTTGGACAATCGTGAGAAGTTTCTCACAAATCGTCGATAATATCCAGCTAACCCCAAGAAGCTACGGATATCAGTTACCGATGTTGGCCTCGGCCATCCCTCAATTGCATCTGTTTTGGAGGGGTCCACAGATATCCCATTGCTTGTGATGATATGGACCAAGAATGAGACCTCCTTCAACCAGAACTCACACTTGCTGTACTTGGCATAGAGCTTCTCCTTGCGCAAAGTCTCCAGTACAGTTCTTAAATGCTCCTCATGGTCCTCCTTGGTTTTGGAGTATATCAGAATATCATCTATAAAGACTACCACAAATTTATCTAGGTAATCTCTAAAGACTCTATTCATCAAGTCCATGAATATTGCTGGAGCATTGGTGAGTCCAAAAGGCATTACTATGAATTCATAGTGCCCGTACCTTGTACGAAAAGCAGTCTTGGGGATATATTCCTTCTTCACCCTTACTTGATAATATCCCGACCGCAAGTCGACCTTGGAGAAGTATTGAGCTCCACGCAGCTGATCAAACAAGTCATCGATTCTTGGGAGAGGATACTTGTTCTTTATCGTGATTTTGTTAAGTTCACGATAATCGATGCAAAGCCGCATTGACCCATCCTTCTTCTTGACGAAGAGGACTGGTGCACCCCATGGTGATGCACTTGGGCGTATAAACCCTTTATCCAGATTCTCCTGTAGTTGTTTTTTCAGTTCTTCAAGATCAACCACAGCCATTCTATATGGAGTCTTGGATATTGGTAGCGCCCCAGGTATAAGTTCAATTGAGAACTCAACATCTCTTCTTGGAGGAAGACCAGGAAGTTCCTCGGGAAATACTTCAGCGAATTCCCTCACAATAGGCATTTCTTCAAGGGTGGTTTCTTCCTTGGAATCAATCATCTGAGCCAGATATGCGTGCTCATAAGGTAGTAATATCCATGCTTGAGATGATGGAGCTAAAGGAGATTCATCTTCCTCCTGACACTTGTAAAGAATCGGGGGTCGATTCTCCATATGGAGTGTGATTTCCCTCTCCCGACAATTTATGTTGGCTCTATATAAGGAAAGCCAATCCATGCCAAGAATTGCATCAAATTCCACCAAAGGGAGTATGACGAGGTTCGCCGGGAAATTCAATCCACAGATTATAACAGGGGAGGACTTATACTCATGGGATGCAATGATTGCCCCATTTGCCGTACTCACCGACATCTTTACTTCCATGACTTGTGGTGGTGCAGGGATTATTCTACTAAACTTTTGAGATATAAAAGAATGCGTAGAACCTGAATCAAAAAGTACGTTCGCTATTCTTGAATGAATAACTAGCGTACCTGTCACCACTTCGTTGTCGGGGTTCACTTCGGCAGAAGTGATGGCAAAAGCTCTTCCTTGCTGTCTTGGAGGTTGTTGATTGCCTCCGATAACCCTTGGATTAGGGCACTGATTCGCAAAATGACCCGGTTCTTTGCATTTGAAGCATTGAACAACGCGTTGAGGTTCGAACGGAGCGTTCCTCCCCTCCGTCGCAGTCGCGGGTCCTTCTTGCTGACAGTTAACAGCTAGGTGCCCTTCTCTTCCACACTTGAAGCATTTTCTTGTCCCCCAAAGGCAATTTCCAGGGTGCTTCTTTCCACACTTTTTGCAAGTGGGGTGCTGTAATTTCTTAGCGCCGTTGGATTTATCCATCGGACCACCAGCATTGAAGTCCACCTTCCGCTTCTTGTCCCCATGATACCCCTGTGATTCTCCGATCTCCATTTCAACCTTAAGGGCACATCGGACAATTTCCTCATAGCTGTCGAAGTCACGGATCGCTAATGCTTTCCGCAAGCTAGGCTTCAGCCCACCAAAGAAGCGGTCAACATTGAATTCGGGGGTAACGACAAAGCCAGAAGCGTATCGTGCAAGCCTTATGAAGTTTGCCTCGTACGCTCCCACAGATTCCTCATCTTTCTGCTTGAGGGAAAGGAAGTCCCTTTCCATCTTAAGACAGAGGGTGCGTGGAAAATATTTATCGAAAAACATCTTCCGGAATACCTTCCATTCCAAATCCTCGATCTCCTCCTCAGGCTTCGTATTTTTGATCAACGTCCACCATTGATCAGCTTCACCCTCCATACGATAAGCCGCCAGGAGAACCTTCTCTTTTTCAGAGCATTGGAGGATGGAGAATATCTTTTCAATGGAGTTGATCCATTGTTCAGCAATCGTGGGATCAGATGATCCACTAAAAGTAGGAGGCCTTTGTCTCATGAAGCTTTCAATAGCGACTTGTTCTTTCTTAGGGGGGGTTGAACGTTCCTCTTGACCAGTGTTTCTATTCAAAACTTGAGTTAGCTGAGAGAGAAGCGTGACAAAGTTCGCGATTCCCGCTCCCATTGGATTGGGCATCTCATTGGTACAATCATCACACTGATCTTCACAACGGTTGTTAGCCCGAGTTCTCCTATTACCGGCCATTGGCTGGAATAAAAGGAAAGTTAGGGGTAACACATAAAGGGTAATCCAAAGACAAAAGTTGATGACTTATAAATAAACTTTAATCTCTTCAACTCATTAGTCTATAGGATTCAATCCAGGCTTTTCATGATCTTCCTTCTAACATATATTCTTAGGGGCATTTTTCCCTTAATAAGGGTTCATACTAAGATTGTGAATTTATCAAAACATATCCCCCGGGAGTGTCGTAACCAAGAGTGCAGCAAGGCCCGTTGTCGTGCACCAGTTCCCGTTCGAGTCTAGCTCAAAGCGGTGTTTTCGGGTTTTACCCCTAGGATACATCTGTGCCAGAGCCGCCTCTACCTGCTCGTATCCAGACAGGGATGTATTTGTTTGATAAAACACTTACTTAGTATTTACCAAAACTTAGGGATGTTTTTATTATGCTTAGTCTTGTATCTAAGGCTTTACTAGGGTTTCCTAATCCCAAAAATAACTAAACCTATCCTCTGATACCAACTATGACAACCCTGCTTTTTATTACAACTTAAACATGCTTTATTACATAAAACTTCACTTGATACAACAAAGAAGATCGAGAGGTTTAGTGTATTTGGGGCTTAGGATCATTACATAAAAACTTTAAACATGAAATACAACATCCTTATTGAAAACTTCCTTTACATGACCACTACATTCCTTCGTACTTAGCATTGCATGGGATAACCTGAGGACATGCATAAGAAAAGGGTGAGCTATAAAGCCCAGTAAGGGAGTACATAATGAATAACATGAGGAGTAAAATACATGTTAGGCAATAGGCATATCAATAGAGCATAAGAGAGACATGAACATAAAGGCATGATAAAGCATGATAATCATAACATGGAAATGTGGCAACAACACTTAACATTGAATTAGCATGAGCCAAGGCTCATTGCACATGGAGCATGAGTAAACCCTCATTGCACTTGAAGCACGAGTAAACCCTCGTTGCACTTGAATTAGCATGAGTCAACACTCATTGCACATGACGTATCATGATACTATACTTTACCCAATGCATTGGAGCGCTATCAGGGCGCACCCTTCTTAAACATTTCATTTCATGCATAAGTGTGCCACATGGATCATAAAACATGGATTCATAAAACATAATCATTTCTTCCACGATAAAGGAATGTGGAATTCATACATGAAACTTTAAAATCAATAAGTAAATGTGCATAAAGGTGAATACCCTTGATGGAGAAATGGGCATGGTATTCACTACACAATGATATTGGCTTAGAAAATCGGTGTGATTTCGGCAGCGTAACGGCGTGACATAAGAATTCATAAAAAAGGCTGATGAGAGAGAAAGGGGTTCCTCATCATATTTACATGTAATGGACAGTAATAAGGTCATATATATACATGTCCCAACAATTGAAAAGGAATTTAGATTCATGATACAAAAGTATTGCTTGAAGATAAAAGAGGAGAAAAAGGTTCCTTTCGGAATTTCGACATAGTAACGGGTGTACATGGGAGGCATTTAATGAGAGAGAAAGGGGTCTCCCATCATTCAAACAATAAGAGGGAAGTATGGGAGAGGTGCGAAACCATACCCCAACATTCATAAATGAAATTAAAAGGGCAATACAACTTAAAGAAAAATGACAAAAATGAGAAAGGAAGAAAAACCCTTACTTGGAAGTGTGCTTCCAAAGGCTAGAGAGAGGCTTGTGAGAGGCTTCTTGGGAGCTTGGGGCACCTTGAGAGGATTCTAGAGAGAGTAGGGCAGAGTTTGGACGAACTTCAAGGGATTTGGGTGAGGAGGAAGTGGGAGCTTGGGTGGGTTTATATAGGAAAGGTGAGAGAATTCTTTATTATTTAGGTTTGGGACCCCTTATATTAAAATAATCCAAACCACAAACCATCCCATGGTATTTGCCCATGGTTTCTGGAAAAAGGGAAGAGGAAAACAATATTTTACAAGGCCAAGGTCCGAACTTATTAAAAAATTAGGGTTGCTTATGTGGAGGTGAGTCACACTCCCATGGAAATTAATTTAAAAAGGCAAAGTGTTGAATAAGTCTTGAGGGCTCCATTAATGCTTTGAAAAGTGAGTCAAACAAACCCAAAACCTCATTATTTTATTGATAAAACACATATTGGCAGAACATAAGGATTATGGTATTTTATTACATCATCATTGGGTCATTATGATGTCATAAAACACATTATATATTTAAATGGTATTTAATTTTTACCCAAAAATTTGACTGTCTCAGAAAATTATGAAAAATTCACCGTTGGATAATTTCGACGTCCTGATTCCAAAAATAATATTTATTTTATTTAAATAATTTTCTAAATATGTGAATTTTCACTTTTAAAATAAAAACCGACATTTATAAAAAATTCACGGGTTTTGACAGAAATGGCTTTCAAACCTTAATAAAAATTTTAATTGCATTCATAAAATTATAAGATCATTTATATTTAATAAAAATTAATTTAATATTAATAATAATATTTTATTAAAATATTATTTAATTCAAAAATCCTTTAATTTAATAAAATATAATTCTTAATTAAATAATAACTAAAAACATCATTTGTACTTTAAAAACTAATTACAATGCATCAAAAATGACTAGAAATTATATTCATTATTATATACAAAAATAATGTACATGAACATAGTGCTACTTATTTGTTACATAACCCCTTAAAATAGCCGCATAAGACCTAAGGGTAAGGTGTGCGATGGTGACAGACTCTTGGGGTTGCTCGGATAACATCGCTCGAGTGGTAATCTCTATCAACTTCCATTTTTCCCGTAGACGATCACGTTCGAGCTTGACTTGATGAAGCTCAGATTGGGCTTGGTCAAGGGAAAAGCCCAAAGACGCCACCTCCTTTCTGAGCTCCGACAAATGGGCTTCGTAAGGGGCAATTCTACTGGATGAGGCCATCGCTTCCTTTGTCTGAGTAGAAAATTGGTTCGTTAAAGCCTTATATTTAAACTACCCAGATGATCACTGTTCAACGGCTATAAAAGTAACGGTCATAAATCTTAACGTTAAACTAAAGAAGTTGACATCATATAAAAACATAAAGAAACATTTAACTAGATCAAGAGGGATTTTCCATTAATGAAATTTTGGGTCGTTACAGATACTACCTCCTTATGTTGCCAACATGGAATATTTTTTGTTTTAAAATATTGTTATTATGTATTTACTGTTACCAAAAACATAATTTCTATATCCCACCTAGAAATAGATGGTTTTGTTTTTTAGTTTGTAAATCAAAGTTGTTACTTTTATGAAGATAACATATGTTATGGTGTGTAACATTTAAATAAAATTTTTTCATATTAAATTATGAAAACCAAGTATTGTAAATTAATAATGAATCATGTCTGCATGACTCATATACCATCCAACTATGTAATTATCATATTATTCATGTAAATGAGAAGCATTTTACAAATCTCTATCAAGATGGTTATTTAGCCTCTTATGATCTAAAAATACTTAAAATATGTCATACTTGTTTAAATGGAAAATAACCAAACCACCATTCAATGGATAGGGTTAAGGGGCCACAAAGATTCTAATATTGGAACACAATAACGTGTTTAAACCATTTCTAGTAGAAGATAGTGGGTATTCTTAATTCATAACTTTTACTGATGGCTTAAGTAGATATGGTTGTTTCTACTTGATAAGGTATAAGTTTGTGTCCTTTGAGAAGTTCAAAGAATTAAAGAATGAAGTAGAGAATCAAATTGGATATAATATAAAAAAGATTTTATATGATCAAATTGGTGAATATTTTAACCAAAATTTTATTGTGTTCTTATGGGAGTTTAGGGTTCTTTCTCAACTCACTCCACCTTACACACCACTATGGAATGCTTCTAGTTAAAGGAAAAATTACACCTTGATAGACATGGTAAGGTTGATGATGAGTTATAAAGATCTTCCATTTGTCCTTTTTGGGATATGAATTACAAACTGTGGTATACACACTAAACCAAGTAGCAACTAAAGTGGAAAATGGAATTCCCTTTGAGTTATGGAGTGGAAAGAAACATGTTTTGTCGCATACAAATTTTTGGGGTTTCTATGTGTTTGTTAAGGCCATATAGGCCAAAAAAACTATCACCTTAGGGAATAATTTGTATCTTTATAGGGTATTCTAAGGAAACAATGAGATAATACTTATACAACCCCTCAGACAAGAAAGTGATTATTGCTAGATAAGTCATATTTCTTGAGAGGGAGGATATCCTCAAGAAGGATAGTGTGAGAAAGATTAACTTTATGATATTTATGTTCAAGATAAACAAGAGTTTGTATAAGAATAGATTACATAGGTCCCCATGGAAGAAGTTGTTCTTGAAACACAAGTACTTCGTAGGAGAACCAGAGAGTTAAGAGAACCAGAGAGATATGGTTTTCTAGTCACCAAATATGGTGACTCATTATTAGTTGAAAATAATGAATCTATATCCTATAAAGAGGTAGTATAGAGCTTTGAAGTTAAAAGATGGAAAGAATATATAAATTCTGAAATAGATTCCATGTATTAGAACCATGTTTGGGTTCTGTTCAGTCCATTAGTTGATGTAAAGCCTGTTGTGTGAAAATGGGTATACAAGAGAAAATTGGACATGGAAGGTAAAGTAAGTACCTATAAAGAAAGGTAGATTGCTAAAGAGTTTAAATTGAATCAAGGAATTTAATATGAAGAAACCTTTTCTCTAGTTTCTATGTTTAAATCCATCAAAATTCTAATTTCTATAGTAGCTTACCATGACTATGAAATTTGGAAGATGTATTTCAAAACATATTTCCTTAATAGGAACCTTTAGGAAGATGCCTGTATGACATAATGAGAATGGTTTATGACTCAAAGTGATACCAAAAAGATATTCAGGTTATAGATATACATTTATGGATTGAATCAAGCATCTAGATCAAGGGAAAATCGATTTGATGAAGCTATAAAATAATTTTATTTCATTAATAATGAATGTGAGAAATAAGTTTACAAGTGGTTTAGTGGTAATGTGGTCATTTTCCTAATAATATATACTTATAACATGTTACTTATTGGAAATGGCATACCAATATTACAATCTGTTAAGGACTGGTTAAATAAATGATTATCTATGAATGACTTTGATGAAGCATCCTATATTATAGGGATCAAGATCATTCATGATAGATCCAAGAGTCTTCTTAGACTAAGTCAAGGTACATACATTAACTAGATACTAAATATATTTAGTATAGATAAATATAATAGGGGATAGGTTTTATTATCTCATGTTATACAAATTTCCAATAAAATTCATCCTCAAACACAACAGAAGAAAGAGATAATGAGTAAGATCTCATACACTTCGGCAATTGGATCAATTATGCATGTCATGTTATGTATTATATTTTATGTTTCCTATGCATTGATCATGGCAGACGGATATCAAGATGATCTAGGTGAACAACATTGGTTTGTTGTTAAGGCTATCCTAAAGTATCTGAGAAGAATTGAGGATATATTCTTGGTGTATGGAGGAGATGAGGAGATGACCATCAAGGATTATATTGATGATAGTTTTCAAATAGATTATAATGTTTTGATGTCACAATCAGGATATTTCATCTTTCTCAATGGAGGAGTTGTGAGCTATAAGAGTTAAAAAAAACTACTTTTCACCGAATCTACAGTGGATTGTGAGTATATAACACCTTATTATGTATCCAGTTGTGATGAATTATTTATTTTTTAATGAATCTAACAACATTTATATGTCATTCCATTATTTATTTATAGGAATCAAGTATATATTCCCTCCATTGGTGATCCACACATGCTCCATGAACCCTTGAATGTAATCATGGGAATCTATGGGTGCTAGCATGGTAGATCCTAATGCATATGTCATTCATATTTAATCACCCTGAGAATTAGTTCATAAAGGATTCTCCTTGATCTCTCTAGAATTAACAGTGGAGGTGGGTGAGGATCACTTGTTGTTCTTGAGATCATTCTTATAGAGGGAGTTATTTAGGGATTTGAGATAATTCTCTAGATATTTTTGTGCACAACAAAGCAAATGGAAACCCTTAGGGTTAGAAATAATATAATTGGGTTTAAATAGAATTGGGGTTAGAAAATAATAATTGAACATGCACCCTTATAATTTCCATAATCCCTTTGGAACCTCATGTCTATAATATTATTACTGTTATTATTTCTTGACATGCGCAAAACTTTTGAATTAAATAAATATTTTTTATTAAAATAATATTTAATATATATTATTTCTCATCGAACCATTAAAATAAGTCTGTAATTCCTCCAAAATATTTATCAGACCTTGAATAATGACTATTTATTTAATAAATAAACATCACTTAATTATTTTATAATAAATAAATAAATATTATATTCATTAAATAGTAAATAAATATTTATTAAATATTCTGGTCATAAAATATTCTCTTAAATAACTAGTGTTAGAATATATATGACCAATAAAACATTAATAATTATTAAACCACGTGTGATAATAATATTTATTCAACAAGTTAAATAATAAATAATATTATTATTTAACTGAAGTTCTAAATACACTTAGTGTGTGACCCTCTATGCCTATTTCTCAGTGGTAATAGGAAAAGAAAACCAAAGTATAAGGTTAGAATATAGATAACTGAAAAGGCACCCATAGAGAAATAATTTAATGTTTCAATGATAAAATACCTCATACAGACAATTACTATATAATATAATCCCTTTGTCATAATATCTCTTATCAAACTGGTTGCATGCTGGTGTCATCAACCTATGTGCTTGATGTCTCTTTCATTGACTTACCAGAAATGAACATGCTCAAAAAATACCATGGTGATATATTTATTTAGGCTATATCATTTCCATCAAAATCTTGAGATGTCAAATTTTATTAAATAACAAAAGGAAAAAATCCTTTATCAAATTATTCATTAATGAAATATTACTCGTGATGCACCCAATGTATCCTACTTCACTGTGAACATATTTCATCATGGTTTTTGTCAATACATCAAGGAACATGACTAATAATATTCGTTAATAATAATACTAAAGTATAAGTATCAATACACATGTCCATATATAGGAACATCCAATGACACATATTATCATGAACTGACCCACTGGGGCCCACTAGGTCAGCGGTAAGTTAGGTGTGACAACCCCAAGACTGATTCCAATAGCCTAGGGGATGGGTACAAGTACTGATAAGGCATAAAATTAAAATGGGAGGCCTTATCATAATTTATATTTATGCACACACAAGTTCATATCCATGAAAAAGTGAAGAGGGATAAATAAAGACCACAACATCTAGAGTATAACCATGCATGAAAAAACATCTAGGGAGTACATCAGAGTGCGAAAAAATAAACCAAAGTGTAAAGGGGAAAAATGAATGCTCAACTAGAAATGAAGTCTTGACCGAAAAACAATTGTAAAATGGAAGGTTAAAGTTAACCTAGCTCCTGATCTCCAAGTCCAGCCACTGAATGTGGTCAATGCACCCAAGTGTCATTAAGCTCCACTAATGTCACTTATGATCTGTTTGTCATCTAAATAAGATACAACACATTCTAGGGGTTTCCAAACCTGACCTGAACTGACCAACCTGACCTGACCTGACTGGGTTGGGTCGGGTTGGGTCGGGTTCAAAATTCCAGATTCATGGATCTGGTTGCATTGGGTCAACCCGAGGTCAGGTTGGGTCGGGTCATGATTCGGGGAAAAAATAACCTGACCAGACCCAACCACCTGATAGATCCTTCACCTCCTGTGCATGCACTACATTTCCTGGAAACCCATCATCATCACTATCATTTTATCCCCCTTCCATACGAACTCGATAGATTACTCCTTCCCCTCTCACGCACACGATGCCTCGCATGGCTTGAAACCCATTGTCTCACCTATGTTCGTCCATCTCCACCATGATCGGTGACCATCACAACCCTTGATACTCTATACACTGGCCCCTATGCGGCCCCAGATTCTTCGAGGACTACCCCACTTTCACTTTCAACTCTACATCTATCTCTAAGTTCTATCAATGAACCCTAACCTTCAAAGTTACCCCTTGTTTTTAGCTTCATCCATCACTGAAGATCGAGATTGAAGCTAGTTAGAATCTATTCACTCACATGGGAGCCAATGATCTAGGTATTTGGATTTTTCATTGCTGCTTCAATCAAAGATTGGTGGTGGTATGAGTTGTTCATCTACTATAGTTGAGGAATTTGAACAGTGCATATGAGTAATTTATGTTGGACCGCCACGTCATTGCTACTACTGAAATCTACTGCTTGAAGTAATTATTATTTTGAATTTTTGAGTGAAGTTGTTGCTATCTCATTGAATTTCCCTGGTTCGAGCTTTCAGATTCATGGTTTGTGTTGTGGTCGAAGCAGGATGGATGTTGGATGTCTAATCTTCTAGGTGATTATATTTTCTATAGTTGCTATTTGTGAGTTTGGGGGCTTTGAGTTTTCTATTAAATCATGGTTCGATTGGAGGTTTAGAAACATCTTAGGGATATTTGATCAAATGTTTGAGATATATAAAGTTGGGAGCTAAATTTTGGGGTCGATTTGTCATCGGGGTGAGGTTTCCTCCTGGCATGGTGAGGAAGGAAAAGTGTCGAAGTGGGGGAAGGATACATGTCCGTGCAGTGATTAGGTTATTAAAATGAGAGCAGGACTGACCATTTTTTTCATAACCCACTGACCTAACCTGACCCAACCTGATGTGAGACAAGTTTGGTGGGGTCGGGTCTCAAATAAAAACCACCTTCGACCCGAACCAACCCGACCCGACCTATTATGGTTGGGTTGGGTCCAAAAAAATCTCTAAACCCAACCCAACCCGACCCATAGACACCCCTAACACATACGGGAAAATCCCATGCAGGGGGAGTATATACATACCTATTATGAAAACCTGAAAACCACAAAGGGATCAATAAAAAGATACAATAATATTCAACTCAAACCAACACATATATTCTCATAAAGAAACCCGAATGATAGAGAAAGGGGATATCCATCTCTATAGTCCAGCTAAGTACAATGAGTTTCCCTACATATCCAAAGGTTCATTTCCAATGCCCATCATCACTTGAAACCTCACAAGAATCTATGTGAAGGGGCCGACACCTCACTTTTTTCCAAATAATTATAAAATGTAAAACAACTGAAAAAATGCATGCATACATCTAAGATCCCACAACAGAGTACGACATTAAAGTACTGAAAGAGTAAAAAAAGTCCAAATACAATCCCAACCAAAAACTATAAATAGACCAACCTACTCAACGGTGAGGAATAAAGTCAAATTCTAGCTCCCATTAAACACCTTGGTCTGACAAGCTCTAACTACACTCCACCCACTCTCTGTCCTCCCAGGACATGGTCAAAAGGGTTGTCATCTACATAATACATGACACATGTGGGAAAATCTCATGCAGGGGTGAGTATAATAATACCCAATAAGACACCATAAAAATACTAAACACTAAGAAGAAAGTATAGTCAACTCAAAAAAATATATAATAATAAATTTATAATATAAACTCCCAGATATACTCGGGAAAGACACCACACCACCAGGTGGTCATAACCAACTATCATCCATAGTATTCTACTTGAAGAAATGCTCTTTATGGGAGAACCAACTCCATGAGATATGCTATCACCAGAGAAAATTGATGAAGAGGTCTAGATCATTAGGCCCCATTGAAGAAATACAACAGGTCTAAGAAGACCCTGATGCTCAAATAGGGGATCACACCTAAAACTGCTAGGGTACATCACAAACCCAATATATATCAACCATATTTATAGAAGATCATATTCCAATGATACCACAAGCCTAACGATATGACCTACTATATATAGGATCATTTACCTACTTAGGGAGGTCATGTTGATTCCATTTACCCCACCTATGGAGAAAATTTGATAGAGGATCGCACTGTAGTATCACAGAGGGACACCACAACTCTATCTGAGACACATCCTCTAGAGGGGATTAAAATCCTATGATGTGGATGAAATGTCACATTGTACCCTCTAAGGAATGGAATAAGGGAACACACTCAAACAAGATTGTTCCAAACTAAGGAAACCAAGATCTACAAACACTCTTAAAGGGGGTGGGCACGACATGCACAAAGGGTACACGGTGTGTCTAACTATACTCAAGTTTTCCCATGTGGTAAATTCTCACATGAAATTTAAGTCTCAACATACATAGTGTGTTGAAGAATTACATGGTGTGTAGAGACACACAACACCCTACCCATGTTTCATTTACATGTCTGTGTACTTGGCCTACCTGTGTACCAACTCGTGTACAGGTAGTTGTGTCTGTGTTTGAGTACATGGTGTGCCACTAGACATGTAATCTTGCCCATATTTGTGTACCCTTCTAGGTACACACCAAGCCTCACAGAAGGTTCACACATCGTTTGATAGGGAGCACACATCGTGTGATCCTTAACTTCATCCTGAAACCCTAGCCACCATTGGGAGGGATCCACATGGTATGGAATCATGAAGTACACACTGTGTTGATCAGTATTTTCTAGAAATCGAAACCTAGTTCATGCATTGCACAGATCTTATACCTCCACCATCAATCTTTCCCAATAACACTAGATCTTGGGTTGATCGGACTTTCCATTAGTTGTTTTCCATATTCTAACCACTAAACAAATTGGTAAATCATGAAATGTTGTTTGTATCATCATAATCCATTTGAGGAAATAAATAAATCCCAATTTAGTTTTAATCTCCGTCCATATACCCACTATCATCTTTAATTTCCAAAATTCAAACTCTATCACGAGCCGCAACTACGGTTTCAATTTGTTGCGTCGAAGAAAAATCACACAATAATAAAAAACCAGGTACTGGTTGAACTTTTGGCCAAAATAATTACCAATGATGATCGAACAAATAAATAGGGGATAAATCCATGATCCATGAAACATGAGGAATAAAATTCAATCTTTGTTTTTCCTTGATTCATTGTCGTATAATAAGATAAAAAAAATAGGGATAAATCAAAATGAAAAAATAAATAATTACATAAATTTAATTATAATGATGATGTGTATATCAGTTCTGTTTATGGAATTGATTCATGTTCATTATGGATTAAGAAATAGGGTGGAAATTATAGGAAATAAAACATCCTACCTGGAGTTTGGATCGATCATTAATGAAGAACAGTTATGTGTTTCTGTCATTGATGAGATTCACAAACTCCGTTCACACAATGATCCACGATCTAGTCCTGATCCTTCATCATTCACTAATAAATATCCATTCTAGTGATCTAAAGGTCTCCATAGTTTAGCATCCAACCCTTGGAAAAAACCTATAACCGTGAACTTATAGTTCAAAATAGTCTTTGTATAAAAATAAAAAAACAAATAAATTTATTTATTTATTTTATTTATTTACACCTGTGATGACTTTTTCACAAACAGCCCATGCCGAAAAAGTTTATGTCATTCCTAGAGTAAAACTCATGTTCTGAACTTAACTATGCCCTCATATTTTTGGTCCAGGCCCCCATTCAGGATTTATTCCACTTTTTCATAAAAACTATGCATGCGTGTTATTTAATATATTTAATATATTTAAAACATTTATTCCAGGCATAATGGGACTCAAAATCACATGTCTTCTCAGCACCTGGTCTTAAAAATAATCCATATAATATCCAAAAAAATACATAGAAAATCTGATTCATTAAATTCTCCCCACCTAAGGGATTTTCATCCCAAAAAAAACCTACTCAAAAAGATGAGGGTACTGGGCTGGAATCTAGTTCTCCCACTCCTAAGTACTCTCCTAAAGATTCTCATTCTACCAACAAACATGCATAAGGGGAAATGATGGACCACAAAGGATCATCTCCTTTCAATCCTTGATCTCTACTGGGTATTCTACATAGGTAGCTTCATCCTCAATGTCTAGCTTTCCCCAATCGATAACATGCGATGGTTTTTTAACATACCTCCCCAGTTGTGACACGTGGAAGACATCATATACCCATTCCAACTACAGTGGTAGAGCTAAGTGGTATTCCACCTCACCAACTCTATGAATCATCTAGAAGATACCAATGAATCTATAAGATAACACTCCATTGTGGACAAATCTTCTTAATCCTTGTTGAGGTGAGACCCTCAGCAACACATGGTCTACCTATTATAACTCCATAGGTATCTGTTTTCAGTCTGAATAAGACTTATAATGTCTCTATTCATTCCTCATCCACTTCTGGATGATCTACACCTTCTATGTAGTAGCTCGCACCAACTTTGGGCCCATGAGTACTGACTCACCTGGATCAGTCCAAAAAAGTAGAAACTTATAGGGTTTCCCATACAAAGCCTTGAATGGTGTCATACCAATGGTGGAATGGTAGATTTTTTGTATACAAACTCCACCAAGGGTAGGTTATCCTCCTAAATATATACAAGGTCCAACATGAAATCCCACAACATGTCCTCCAAGACCTGAATGGTCCACTCTGTATGGCCATCAGTCTGAGGGTGAAACGATATGCTTAAGCATAACTAAGTCCCAAAGTCCTCCTTTAATCCTCTTCCTAATCAATATTTGAATCTAGAATCATGTTCAAAGATGGTCATTAAGGGAACTCCATGGATTCGGACTATCTCCTGCACATAGAGGTGTCCCAATCTCTTTATTGAACTCTTTTCCTGAATAGCTAGGAAGTGGACCGACTGGGTAAGTCAATTTACGATCACCCAAATGAAATCATGTCCCCTAGATTTATGTGGTAATACCATCATTAATTCCATGGATATCTCATCCCATTTCCACTCTGGCACCTCAGGGGGTTGATCTAAACCCACTGGAACTTAGTGCTTATCCTTCACTTTCTGACAAGTGAGACATCGAGAGACAAAATCTACAACCCCCTTCTTCATTCCTGGCCATAAAAACTGATTTTGGAGGTTTTGAAATATCTTTTCCATACATGTATGTACCACCAAATGGGATGTATGAAACTCATGAATCACCTCCTCTTGCAACATCAAAGTTACCATCATTCATCCTATAAAAATGATAGCATGCACCCCACCTTCAGAATATCCATCAGGAGCATGCCCAGTGGATATCTAAGTATGTAAGGTCTCACAGTTTGTATCTACACACTAAGCATCCCCAGGACACTATAAAAGTGGCGTGGTAATGACCATCAACTAAAGATATAAATCACCATCCTTGTCTATGATGGACAACTGCAATGATGCTAACTTCTCTAATGCCTCAGCCAACAAATAAGAACAATATCTCCTACTGAGAGTGTCTTCCACCATTTTACCCTTCATATGAGTATATACAATCTCATATTCATAGTATTGTGGGAACTCTATCCATAACCTCTATCTCAATTTAAGATCCTTCTCTGAGAAGATATACTTGAGACTTTTATGGTCAGAGTAAATGATAAACCACTCACCCATCAGATAGTGTCATCACATATTTAGTGTGAAGACTACTACTGCTAACTCCAGATCATGGATCTCAAAGTTATCCTCATGTGTTCTCAACTGAAGTGAACCATAGGTAATAATCTCCTACCTCTACATCATAACACAACCAAGTCTAGTCCCTGATGCATCACATGACACTATGAAATTGACACCCTCCTCTAGAAATATTAATTTGTGAGCACTCATAAACCTGTACCTAAACTCTAGAAATCACTTATGGAAACTTTCTTCCCCCAAAAAGGATTCTCTTTCTGGGTTAAAGTTTTCAAGGGTGATTCCACTTAGGATAAATTGGGTACAAACCTCTGATAGTATCCTTCAAACATAAGAAAACTTTATACCTTAGTAACACTCTTGGGTGGATCCCAAGCAAGCATTGCCTCAACCTTCACTGGGTCTACTACTAATTCATCCTCTAAGATGACATGATCCAAAAATTGGACTTATCAAATCCAAAACTGACACTTTGAGAGCTTCCCATAAAGATGGTGCTCTCAAAGTGTGTCTAAGACAATCCTCAAGTGCCTCGCATGCTTTTCCTCAAATGTTGAATACGCTAGGATGTCATTGATGAAGACCACCATGAACCACTCTAAGAAAGGATGAAAGATCTAGTTCATGAGTCCCATGAACACTACTAGGGAATTTTTTATTCCAAACTTCATCACCAAGTACTCATAGTGACCGTAGATACATTTGAATTTCGTCTTTGATATATCCTTACCTCGTACTCACGGTTGGTGATAGCCTGATCCGAGTTCAATCTTCAAGAACCATTGTTACCCTATCATATGATAAAATAGGTTATTGATTATCAGTACTAGATACTTATTCTTCACAATCACTTGATTCAAGATCCATTAACCCACACATAACCTCAATCTCATGTATGCCTTCTTAGAGAACAACACTAGGGATGCCTAGGGGGAAACACTGGGTCTCACAAATCCCTTCTCCAACAAGTCCTACAACTATACACTCAGCTCTTGAATCTATATAGGTTCTATATGATATGCTGGTGTAGATATCAACATTTTCTAGGGATGAAAATTGATACAAGTCTAGCTATTTGAAGGGAGGTAAACTCGGTGTGTCCTTAGGAAATACGTCCTCATACTTCACCACCACCATAGGAAACTAATATCCCAAATAATCCACTAATCTAAGAGTCATGTTATCCAAATTGTGAGTAATTAATTTCACTCTCTTATTCCTAAAATTTTCCTACTCTTCCAAGCTTTCCTTTTCATTCACAAAGGAAAACCTCATTCCGTCGTTGCGGACACACCACATCTTTCGCTTAAAATATTTAATCTGGGCATGAATTGTGGATAGTCATTCCATACCTAATATAAAATCCTAAGGACTCATCTCTACTAAAAATATATCCCACAAAAAAATCTTTCCTCCAAACATTAGATCACACTATCAGTATAAGTGTGCAATCGTTGAGTCACCACCTTTCGGAGTCTCCAGCCATAAGGGTTAAGCCAATGGCTCAACATGAATCTCTAAGTCTTGAACCAGATAAGTGGAAAGGAATTAATGAATTGAACCTATGTATATCAATACTAAAGATAAGTTAAAAAAACACATATTTTACCTCCTATCATCCCTAGAGCCTTGGGGCCATAGGCCTTTGTTGCCTGAAGTTGGCCTTATCCCTATCCACTAGCTCTATAAGCCTAGTACGGACCACCTAGGGGTGGTGGTGGTAATAGGTCAAACCTCTAACCACCTTCTACTAATCTTATTTCCCCTCTATCACATCCACCAGCCTACAGACCATCCTTCTCCTACCTCTATCTATATCTCAATGGTCCCTCAACCGTCTCATGATCAATTGTACGATGGGTCAGACAATCCTAATCTAAATGTCCTCAACCATTGTAGGAGAAACACCACATATCCCTCAACTAATTCAAGTCACCTTGAGATCCCTAAACCACTAACCATGTGTCCTAGGATCATCTCTTGAAGATTCTAACACTCTTGGATCCCTGTTAATGTTGTCGTATGCCTGTTGTCAAGGTATCATCTACTAAGTTCCCACTACTAGCACGCATTGTTGTTGCATGCTCTGCCAGAAATCTCTCCGCTACCAAGGCTCTATCTAGAACCCCAACATAGGTGGGAATGCAAAGGGATACCACTATTGTTCCGATGAAATCCCTATTCAAAGGTATAATCTATAAAGAATTGATCCCACACCATATCCAAGGAGTATTATGAGAGATCAATAAACCTTGCTGAGTAATCTTCCACGGTAAAGCTTCTCTACTGTAGATGTAGAATCTCCTATATGTGTGCCGATCAAAATGTGGCTAGATAGAACTCCTCTATAAAGAGACGGTCAAAGTCTAACCAGGTGAGAGATGTATCTTCATGTGACTAAGTCATTAAGCTCCACCATCTCCCAAAATATACTTGAAGAAGACTCACCACAAGGATAACCATCTATTCTACAAGTCCCTCACTAGGCAGAAAATAAGAGTGAATACCTTTAGCCAGTCCTAAACCACCTGGGTTTCTAGCTCACCATGAAACCTAGGAGTTTTCTACCTTTGAAAATCATGCAATGCACTTAAACTGCATGCATCCTCAGCTGGTACTTTCAGTGCTAGATACTGCTCAATGAGTGGTGGTTCATCTAGTAAACCACCCAAAGGTTCTATCTCCAGTACAGGCCCCCATACTGATGCATCATCACTAGGAAGATCATCCTTGTGATCACATAGTGGAATCCCAGCTGACTGTCTATGTGGAGGCATCCTAAAATAAAACAAGATATACCATGGTCAAAATAGTATATTTGGGGATCTGAATTAATAAGGACATGGAAAATACAACCCATTCCTATATGATTAATCTGCCCCAAAAAATACCTACAACCAATGTTTACATGTATCGAGTTGAAAGGCAAGTAATTAGAGTTCTGATGTATGGATACGTCAGCCACTTCACCAACACTGGAGTCCCTTGACTAAAAGTCGAACTCAAAAAAGTAAACATTATTTTCCTAAACTAATCTCATTCACTCTGGTCATAAGGTAGAACTAACTCCTCTGATACCACTCTGTCATGACCTGACCCACTGAGGTCCCACCTATGACTGCCACAAGCCCACCTCCAATAGGCCAGGGGCTAGAGACCATTATCGAGTAGGAATATCCCACAAATGGGCGGCATTAGCCTAAAGTACCTATACACAAGTACACATCTCCAATCCCATGCAATGATGAAATGTAAAACGACTGAAAACTATGCATGCATATATCTAAAATCACACAATAGAGTATGAAAGTAAAGTACTAAAAGTAGAAAAAGGGGCTAAATACATGCCCAACCAACAACTATAAAGAGTCCAACCTACTCCAAGGGTGAGGAATAAAGTACGATGCAAGATACCAGTAAACACATTGGTCTGAAAAACTCGATCTATGCTCCACCCACTTCATGTCCTCCTAGTACACCGTCAAAAGGGTCATCATCTGCATAATACATGACACGTCCGGACAAAGGCCATACATGGGTGAGTATAAAAATACCTAGTAGAACACCCTAAAAACACTAAACATGAAGAACTAAGTATAGTCATATCAATATAAGATATAATAATAAATGTATAATATAAACTCCCAGATATACTTAGGAAAGGCACCATGACACCAGACAATCATAACCAACTACCATCCATAGGATTATGCTTGAAGCAACACTCATTTCTAGAGAACCCACTCCATGAACCATGCTATCACTAGATACACTCAACGAAGAGGTCTAGATCATTGGGCCCCACCCAATAAATCTCATTGGTCTAAGAAGACCCTGATTCTCAGATAGGGGGTCACACTTAGAACTGTTGGGGGACACCATGAACCCAATCTAGATCAAATCGCTACGTATGGGATAATATACCAATGATAACACAAACCCTAATGATGTGGACTACTATATAGAGGATTAATGCCATGCTTAGGGAGGTCATGTTGATTCCACAAACCCCGCCTAGGGAGAAAAGATGATATAGGATCGTGCTCAAGTCTCATGGAGGGATTCCACAACTCTATCTGAGACTTGGCCTCTAGAGGGGATCACAATATTATGATTTGGATGTAATGTCTTGTTTTACCCTCAAGGGAATAGACAAAGAGAACAAAATCAACCAAGAATGGTCCAAAATAAGGAAATAGAGAGCTATAAACACTCTTGAAGGGGGTAAACGGCGTGCACTAGGGGTACACAGTGTGTCTAGCTATCCTCAAGTCTGCCTATGTGGTAAATCCTCACATAGTATGTAAGTCTCAACATACATGACACGAAAATCTTCCTATTTCTCTTGAATGTGCCTGTGTACTTGGCCTACCCATGTGACAACCTATGTACAGGTGGTTGTATCTATGTCCGAGTACATGGTGTGCCACTGGCCGTGTACTCCTACCTATATCTGTGTACCCTCTGAGGTATATGTCGAGCTTCACAGAGTGGTCACATTCCATGTGATAAGGGTCACACATAGTGTGATCCTTAACTTCATCCTAAAACCCTAGACACTATTTAGAGATCCCCACATATTGTGTAATTCCAAAGTACAAATCGTGTTGATTGTAATTTTCCAGAAATTTGTGCTTGGTTCATGCGTTTCCCAGATATTCCACTTCCACCATCAATATAACCCAATAAAACTATATCTGGGGTTAACCAGCCTTTTCATTGGCCATTTTCTAGATTCTAGCCACCAAAAATATCAGAAAAGCATCAAATTACATCTACGCTACCATATGCCTATTGGGTAAATAAATAACTCCTAATTCAATTTCTTTCTCCCTCGATCTCCCAATTGTCTTCATCGATTCCCAAAATGCAACCTCCATTACAATCTGCACCTGCAGTTTTGATTTGTTGTGTCGAAGAAAAATTGTTCAATGGTCATAAATTGAGTATTGGTTAAACTATTGGAAAAAAGAAATACCAATAGTGTTTGAATGAATAAATAAGAGAGAAATCCATAAGCCATGAAACATGAGGAATAAACCTCGACTGTTGTTCCTTTGTCCTTGATTCATTGTCGTATAATAAGACAAAAAAAGAGGGATAAATAAATATGAATGAATAAAAAATTCCATTACTTTAATTCTACCAATGATTCACCTATCAATTATGTTTATGGAATTGATTTTAGTTCATCTGAGATTAAGAAATGGGATGGAAATCACAAAACAAAACATCTTACCTAGAGTTTGGATCAATCGTTGATGAAGAATGATTCTATGTTTCCATCATTGATGAGATCCACGGACTCTATTAGCACAATGGTCCATGATTTGGTCCTGATCTATCATAGTTCTCCAAGAACGCTCTCCTCTAGTGGTCTCTAGTTCTCCAAGGTTTAGTGGCCAACCTTGAGAAAAAACCTATAACTGTGTACTTATAGGGGGAAACAGTCATTGCATCAAAATAGACAAAACAAATATATTTATTTATTTATTTTATTTATTTACATGTACGATGAATTTTTCAAAAATGGACCATGATGATAAACATTATGTTGTTCCTAGGGTAAAACACACATTATGAACTCAACAGTCCCCTCAGATTTCAAATTTGGGCCCCCATTCAGGAGTTATTCCACTTTTCCAAAAAACTGCACCTGTGTGATATTTAATATATTTCAAACATTTATTTAGGGAACACCATGTCTCAGAATCACACACCATCATAGTACCTAATCTCAAAAATAATCCATATAATATCCAAAAAAAATACATAGAAAATCTGAGTCATTATATGATAGGGGATTACCAACTGCGATATACCTCTAAAAATCCTCTCTAATCACTTTCATTTTTCAAGAATTGCTTGAATAAGAATCACACTTGGAAGACCTCATGTAGTATCCCATATTCCACAATGAAGGACACCATCATGTTTTATGTGGAAAAACACTCAGGATCAGCTACTTGCAATCCTAAATTCAAGTCCTGAAGAAATAGATATGGAAGGTAGAAGTCTCTGGGAGAAGTATATAGTGAATATGTGGGGTCACACAACATGTATCCTTAACTCATCACCTAGACATGTTATACCCTATACATAGATTAAGAAGCCTTGTCATACTACATGTTGTGTATAGGTTACACATGGTGTGTCTTGGCCAACCAGGGATTACATGTTTCATCTCGGCCCATGCCTGTGTACACTAGATGTGCCCATGTACCCTAGTCATGTCTGAGTACATAGTTGTGTCTGTGTACTCTGGTCATGCCCATGTGCCAAGTCATGTACTTTACCATGTACTCTTAGAGTACACACAGAGATGCTAGCACCAAGTCACATGGTGTGTATGGGTCATACAAGGCATTTTATATTTATCTCTGCCTAAAACCCTAGTCATCATAGCTAGGGGACTTCACAACATGTGTTCTTTTAGATTACATGTCGTGTAGTTGGGTTTTTCACAGGCAGTAATGCCTAATTTTCATGAGGTTTCCAAATCCACCCTCTCTGCTACAAATAACACCATTTAACCACCCAAAATCATAGTAAAATATCTCTGGTTATTGATTCCTGACCTTTAGTGGCTGGAATTCAAAATCCAATCACCCGCACAGAAGTTTGTCACATGTTTATCACCGTTCGGGGTCCCAAAAACCATAGTCATCGCCCAAAACCCATGATATCATCAAGATCCATGCACAAATTATCAATCATTCTATTTTTCATGAAAAAACCAAGAATCAGTTGGTTTTATAATGCTTGAAATTTCCCCGACAATGTTTAACTGCAACCTCATGGGCCAATGATGAAGAATGTGAAGAATAATGGGGGGAAAGCTCACGAACAAAGGTGATGATTTTCACTGACCAATGTAATCCTAACCAATGATCATAAAGTGTAGTATCAAGGGTGATATCATGAAATAAAAAATATAAACTAATTTAAACAATTCAATTTTCATTCGGGCTCATACGATAAATAAAAATTATAGATCAAGATAAAGTAAATAAAAAATCCATTCTTATCAAATAGAAATGGAGGAAACCATAAATAAATATCCCTACTAATATTATGGATCGATCTTTGGTTAAGAGAATTTTCACTAGAAATAAATAAGGTTCACTTCATTTGCTTCTTACCTGTCGATTCACCTTGATCTGATTCTCAATCTGCATCCTTGGGTTTTCCAAATCCATTGAAGACTGATCCTCCTCTCAAATCCTCTTAGGGTTATGAGGCTAATCCTAGTGATTTTACATAGTATCATATTTTTAAAGGGTTTTAGGTTTAGTTTTATTTAATAAAAATAAATTATTTATTTATTTATTTTATTAAATACACCTGGCAATGGTCATCTCTCACAGAACGTCTGACTCCAACCAACTTTATGTCATGCCTAGGGTAAACCCCACATACCAAAATCAAACATGGTCTCTAATTTCCCATATGAGGTCCCCAAAAATGGGGAAAACATATATACTAAAATGATGCACGTTTTTGCTTTAAAATATATTAATATTTTTAATATATTAATTTTTGGGGTCTTGAGACACATAAACACTACGTTGACTCTAATTAAAAATCAAGATATATGCATATAAATTTTTAAAGTACTAATCCAACAAAACTAGAGTCATTATATTTTTCCCTCCTTCAAGGATTTTCACCCCAAAAATCACAAGTTATATAAAAAGGTGAGGGTTCTAAGCCTGCATCTGGATCTCACGCTCCTAGAAGATCTCATGCATGATCTTGTGCTTCCAAATCACAGAGACCATAGGGATGGCCCATCTATACAGGATCCTATCCTACTTATCTCTGATTGCTACTGGTTACTCTGTGAAGGTGGATTGATCCTCAATGTATATCTCGCAGCAGTAAATAGTGTGTTTCAAATTGTGCATGTATCTCCTTAGTTATGACACATGGAAAACATCATGTACCTAGTCCAATTATGGAGGAAAGTCCAAATGATAAGAAACCTCACCAACCCTCATCAAGATATTGAATGGCCCAATGAACCTCGCATATAGCTTACTTACCTGGCCAAATATCTACAATTCTCATTGTGGGGAGACTCTCAAGAAAACATGGTATCCCTACTTGAACTCCAAGGGCCCGTGAAATCGATCTGCATGAGATTTATGTCGACTTTGGGATGTCCTCATGTTCTTGAGGATCACATGAACCTTCTTTGTCATCACATGCACCATATCTGTCCTAACAAGATATTTATCACCAATATCGGTTTAACATAAGAGTGACATGTAGGTTCTTCCATATAGGTCCTTGAAAGGTGTTATGTCGATAGTAGAGTGATAGCTGTTATTATAAGAAAACTATACAAATGTAAAGTGATCCTACCTGCTCCTACCAAAGTTTGGCACACAGGCCCTCAGCATATCCTCCAACACCTAGATATTCTTCTCGGTATTCCCATCTGTATGGGGGTAAAATGTTGTGCTCAATCTTAATTAGGTCCCAAATTCCTACTACAAGACTCTACAAAACCCTGACATGAACTAATCATCACGGTCATAGATAACCATTGAGGGAACCCTGTGAAGCTGGAAGATCTCCTGCATATACAAATGCCCTGGATTCTCAAATGGGTCTGTTATAAAATGGAAATAAAGTGCACTGAATTCATAAATCATTCAACAATCACCTAGATAGAATCATAACCTCTCACTTTCTGTGTAATCCCCATCACAAATTCCATGTATATGTCATTCTATTTCCACTTTATGGTCTCAAGAGACTGTGTCAAACCTGTTGGAACCTGATGCTTCGTCTTTACCTGCTAGCATGTGAGACACCGAGAGATGAACTCAGCAACACTCCAACTCATTCCTTACCACCAAAACTACTTTTTAAATTAATTGTACATATTTTCCACATAGTATGTAAAACCAAGATAGAAGTTTGAAACTCCCTCATCACCTCCTCTTATAATGTGAGTGGAACCACACTCCGTCCCTAAAAAAGGATGACGTTCTCCCCTACTCTAGAGAATCAATCTGTTGTATCCCTTAAAGATATCTGAACATGTAGAACCACATAGTCGATGTTTCCCAACTAGGAATCTATCACATTCTGAATAAGAATTGGAGTCGCCACCATAGACTGAAGAAAAAATGTACACCTCTCCTCTATCAGGGTCAGCTGTAACAAATCCAACTACTCATATGCCTTCTCTACTAAGAAATAAAGGGACTTTTGGCTAAGTAAATCTATTATCCACTGAAAGAGGATAATATTCATTATTTATATTATAAAATTCATGTGATTAATTATTCATAAACATAATATTTATTTAATTTTACAATTTGAACATCATTTCACATCATGATTGTAATTTTTTCTTAAAGTGCACTATTACTTGGTACATTTTGAGACACATTGTTTATCCCCCATTACTCTTAATTTGAATTTAATATTTTATTTTCATATTTCCAATTTCATTGGGAATATTTTATTCTTATATAGAACATTAATAATCTCATTGGAAGATGACCAAAGTGGGCCTTTCACCAAGAACATTCTGGGTGAAGTGAACTGGACAGTAACCCAATAAAATGACTTCAAAGGCCAAGATCCAAGACCAATAATGATAAAATTTAAACTAGAGATAGATTAAATCCTAGGAAAAATTTAATTCAATATTTTACCAAGATAATTCTGATTTTTCAATGAAGTTCCATGTATCCCCAATTGAAGATTAAATTCTTGTCCAGATTCTATGGCCTAGAAAAATAGTCCACTATTTAGATCATATCTCACAAAAAAACATCCAATTGGGATAAAATATTATAGGGTGTTAGTGGAAATACATATATTGATTTTATTCTTCTATGTATTACAAAAATTATTCCATCTATAATCTCATTTGGTAACATATGTTGGTGGCATGCAAGTTAGCTTCCATTTAGGGTCAAGGGTAGAAAAGTCCACATTCTAAATAAATTCCACCACCCTAGGCCTACCATAATCAATTGGGAATAAATTCACTATTGGAAGATTGACCCAAGCCTTCCAAGATGCCTATTTAAGTTATTATTTTTAAAGGAGTTATGGGAATCTTTGAGTTTTGTTTCATTGTAATGTTATGCTGTTGCTTGGTCCCTGTAACGTTCTTCTTTCAATTGTGAGTTATTTGAATCACCTTAATCTCTTAATAAAACCTATTATTATTCTCATTTTCTATTATCCTTATTAACATTATGATATTTTTTCCTTAAGGTGTGACTTTATTCACACAACAAAGAGATAAATCCTTTACAAAATAGTGGAGTATTCCTTATTTTATTGTTTTTCACTTCTTCAATTCCACCCTCATTAGTATACTTCCCACTTCCATTGATATCATAGCATCAATGGAGGTCTAAAACTCTTGTGGGTTGATCCAAGGGAATATCAAGGTTTTGGATTGGATATTATTTCTCACTCTATTAATTTTTAACCAGTTCTTTTAATTGATAATTTCATTTTACAATCTTAATACTTCTTCGTCATTGTTTAATTTTAAGGACACGCACTTCAAGTACTAATAAGAATATTTACCTTGGAGTGATCATAAAAATGATCCTCCAAGTTTATAGGTGATTATCATTAGTTTTGTTTTTTTATTAAACCAATAAGTGATGAATGTTTTTGATCTCTTTAAGTGAATCACTCTTGAGTCTAAGAAATTTAAATCATTAAAAAGGAATTTCATCCAATCAATCCCTTGTAATAACCTAGGATAAACCCTTTCTAATAAATTGAATTAACTTAGGCCTCTTAGAATTTTTGCGACCCACATCAATTAAACCCCAAATTTTTCCATTTCATATCCAAAAAAATCCATAGAATGTATGTGATTGTAGGTATCTTCTTATGTATCTGAGGATTAAACAACCCAAGCTACACTACAAGCGACCACTTAAACCCAAAAAAATTAGGTAAATTTGGGTGAGACCAAATTTTGGTGTTTTTTTCGTGGACCTAAGTAATTTATCTTATCCACTAAGATCATATTCTCACCCCAATTCTCTATTCTCAACCCTAATTTCACTTCTATAGAAGGCCTCTTTGAAAAAAAATCCAAACATGGGGAACCTCTCCCTACTTTGACTACACCCCGCCCTATGAGATGTATAATAATTTGGATAATGAATATTTAAAGGATAAGTTTATATCCCTATAAAGTATTGTTAAAAAGATCAATATTAGGTAATTCCATGATGTTCAACCTCCTATCCAATCTATTCCTTATACATGGCTTGAACAATTGTGTAATCAAATTGAGAGAATGAATTCTGAGGTTTCTTCTTTGATATTAGAACTAAAAAGCATTAAAAATTATAAGGATACCATACCTACACTATATTTCACTTCCTTAACCTTATGTGGAGTGTCTTTTTCCCACAAACCTCTTATTAAAACATTGTAGAACCAACATTTGAAGTTTGTATAGATGAACAGAATCAAGGAATTGTTGATGGTTACTTAAGTCAAAAAGAAAGATATTTCCTTTATTCATATGAGATAAATTTGTCTTCTTAGATTTAATCTTAGAAATCAATATTCATTAATGGTATTTCATAACCACATATAAATTAACCCTTTGAATAAATCATGAACTCTCAATTTTTATCCATTCATTTCACTTAACTAACAAATTTTGGGGAAAAAACATTAGTTATAAATGAATCAATCGAGCTTGTTTCTAACTCCCAATCTCTCTCATGTAATTTTGATCAACCAAAACTTGATCATAAGTCCTTTCCATACTACCTAAATTTTCATTCATTGGGATAACCAAAACCTTCTGGTTGTCATTGTTTCTTCTCTTGATACCAATAAAGGGGGAATGATCCTTAATGTCTTAGGCAAGACTATAGAGGAAACTGGATAAACCATTTCTGATATTCCTTGGATTTCCCCACTCATTATAGAATATATGTTTCTACATTAAACAAATTCAAAACAAATAGTCACTCTCAATCTAGTATAAGTGGTGAAAAATGTGTTTCTTAAAATATTGAAAGTTGGTATTGGGTAAGTTGGGGGGGTCCAAGTCGAGCTAACGACTTTAAACTAAGCACTTTTGGGGATGTATCCTAGCTTCTTTTATTGTTTTCATTTGTTTTTTGTTTTTTTATTACCTTAAATACAAAGGGTGTTTTTTCAATCCAACTTTTTTTTATTGTTTTTTAGTTAAGGGAACTCATTAGGGTTTCCACTATGATCTAATTTTGTTTGAGTGAGATTTATAAGCTTAAGAAGTTGTGTGTTTTCAATGGAACCAAATTCCATAAAGAGTTCAAACCTAGTCCTAAATCATCTATGAAGATCCTGCATGTGACAATGAGATCAAAGGAGTAATCTGGAGTATCATGAACTTCAATTTAAAATAGCGGTTGAATTTATTCCTTTTTTTCAATCAAATTCATTTTCAAACTCTTGTCTTATACCTATACCCTCTTATGAGTTTTCATTTCTTTAAACACTAGGTAAAATGTTATTCTAAGTTGGGGGGTTACATAAAAAAAAGTAGTTTTTTTTACATCAAAAAAATATTAAAAAGAAAAGTGAAAAAAATGTGCATTAATGGAAGGAAAATTTTCTTTAACCTTGAACATGATAACACACATTGAAAACTTTGAAACTTAATATCAAATAATTTTTCATTCCTTGATTCTAATTTTAATCCATGTTTAAGTTCATGGGAATATATTTTGGAAAGTGTGGTTGTCTAATGTGATTTTTCACCATTTATATTTTCATCCATTTAATAAAAAAAATCACAATGCAGGTCTTTGGATTGTGAGGTACAAATTTAAGTTCTTGGGGTCCCATAATAACTAGAATAGGTTTGGTGATCAATTTAATTTTAACATGAGTATTCAAAAAATATTCATCAAAAAAATGTAAATAAAAAAACAAAAAAAAAGCAATAAATTTGTGTATAAAGCAATGAAATGGCCTAATGTGTGGATTTTGACACTTGGGGATCATGACTCCATAGTTTTCTGGCCCAGATTTGAGAATTTTATATCTATTTGTGGTAATTTTAATTTTTTTTGATTGAGTTAACTCTAGATGATGTATGAGTATGTGGGATTCACTTGGTTCCGTAAGGTCTTTGAGCCTGGGAGTCAATGGAAAAGTCTCGCTATATGGGTTGACTTAATTGACTGCAATTTCAATTACTATGGTAAAATTTCAGAAAAAATAAACAAAATAAAATGAATACTCATCTTAGTATTAAAATATGATTCCACCTAGCACTTCCATATTTCCCCCCTTGGATAAAAATTAACCCCCATGCCTACTGTGACTCACAACACATCATCATGCTTAATTGAAATTGGATAAAATGTGACAATGAATTTTAACAAAGGAATGGTCTTGGGAGATTTGTATATTCTTATGAACCTATATTCTATCAAATTATTTTTATGGGTTTCATAATTGTTTTGTATGAGGTATTTTTGTTATCATTTCATATTAAATTTTTTTTGGAAAAGGTAATTTTAATTTCATATTTTTGAGATATATTTTTCTTGATACTAGAAAAAATCAAGTTGGGGGTGTTATTATCCACTGAAATTGGCTAATGTTGATTTTTTATATTATAATATTCATTTTCTTCATTATTCATAAACACTATTTTTAGAACATTTTACTATTTGAACATCATTTCACATCATGATTACAATTCTTGCTTAAAGTACACTATTACTTGTACATTTTGAGACACACTGTTTATTCCCCACTGCTCTTGATTTGAATGTCATATTTTACTTTCATATTTTTCATTCCATTTATAATATTTAATTCTTCTAGAGAACTCGAATAATCCCATTGGAAGATGACCAAAGTGGGCCTTGAACAAAAAACATTCTGGGCAAAGTAAACTGAACATCAGCCCAATAAAATGACTATATCAGCCAAGATTCAAGCCCAATGATGATAAAATTTCAAATATATATAGATTAAATACCTAGGAACATTAAATTTAATAGTTACCTAAGATAATTATGATGTTTTAATGGAGTTCCAGGCAGCCCAAGTTGAAGATAAAATTATGGGACAGATTCTACAGCCCAAAAAAAAGTCCACTATTTAGATCATATCTCACAAACCAAAAATAAAAAAGGGTTTAAATATTCCATTATTACAGGTAACATATATAGGTTCATTTTATTCTTATATGTCTCACTCAAATTATTCCATATAGAATCTCGTTTGGACACATCTATTAGAGGCATGCAAGCTAGAATCCATTTCGAGTCAAGGGTGGAAAAGTCTACATTAAAAAAACTTTCCACCACCATATTCCTACCATAATCAAGTGGGAAAACATTCAATGTTTGAGTATATACCAAATTCTTCCAAAATTTCTATTTAATTCAGTGGTGGTGAAGTATTTTGGGGAAGTTTTGAGTTTTGTTTCATTATAATGTTATATTGTCGCTTTGCCTTTGTAACATTGTTCTTTTAATTGAGAGTTATTAAAATCACCTTAGTCTCTTAATAAAACCTCTTATTATTCTCATTTTATATTATTCTTATTAACATGTTGATATTTTTTCATCAAGGTGTGAATTTATTCACACAGTGAGGAGAGAAACCCTTCACAAAATGGTGGAGTGTTCATTATTTCATTATTTTTCAATCCTTCAATTACACTCTCATTAGTATACTTCTCTCTTCCATTGAGATCATAGCATTAATGGATGGATAACCCATTTATGGGTTGATCCAAGAGAGTATAAAGGGTCTATATTGTATGTTATTTCTCACTCTATTAATGTTTAATCACTTATTTTAATTGGGAATTTTGTTTGATGATTTGAATACTTCTTCATCCTTGTTGAATTTTAAGGCCACACACTTCAAGTGATAATAAGAACAATTACCTTAGATTGATCATAAAAATGATCCTCTAAGTGTGTAGGTGATTATCATTAGGTTTTTGTTTTTATTAAATCAATAAGTGATGAATTTGTTTTGATATCTTTAAATAAATCACTTTTGAGTCTAAGAAATTGAAATTACTAAAAATAAATTTCATCCAATCCATCCCTTGTAATAACCTAGGATCAACCCTTTCTCATAAATTTAATTAACTTATGTATCTTAGTATTTTTGTGATCCGCATCAATTAAAACCCAAATTTGGACACTTA
Source organism: Viscum album (assembly GCA_963277665.1). NCBI lineage: Eukaryota > Viridiplantae > Streptophyta > Magnoliopsida > Santalales > Viscaceae > Viscum > Viscum album. Next base: position 1,240,811,906 of record OY728166.1, on the reverse strand, counting down.
ATTGCCAAAAACAATCTATATAATTTATGCGACTGTAGGTTTCTTATTAGGTCTCTGAGGATTCGACAACCCAAAATACACTACAAGTGACCACTTCAACCCTAATAACTATGGTAAATTTGGGCGAGACCAAGAATATAACACCATTATTACCTTCTCATGAGTATATACTATCTATAATTATTATTCCTATAAGAACTCCAACCAACACCTCTATCTCAAGTTAATATCTCTCTGAGTGAAGATGTATCTGAGACTCTGGTGGTCTAAGTAAATAAAGAAATGATCGCCTAGAAGATAGTACCTCCAAATTTTCAGAGTGAAGAATAAAACTACAAACTCTAGGTCATTAGTTGTATAATTTTTCTCATGTGTTATAAAAATCCTTGGCCCATATAAGATCATTTCTTGTCTCTAAATCAATACACAAATAAGCCTATCTATAATGGAATCTCAAAACACTACGTACTTCATGCCCTCCTTTAATAGTCTCAACATAGGATCACTAGTCAAATTCTGCCTCAACTCATCAAAGGATCTCTTAAACGTCTTGGTTTAGGTAAAATAATTCCCTTTCCATGTCAAGGTGTTCAAGGGGGTTTCAATCCTAGAGAAGTATGTCATGAACCTCCTGTAGCACTCCACAAATCCAAGAAAACTTTGTAATTTTGACATTCTCTTAGGTAGATCACAAGAAATCACTACATCAAAAATTTCTAGTTCCATAGATAAACCATTCTTAGAGATTTAATTCCCAAAAATTTGAACCTCACAGATCTAAAACTGGCACTTCAAGAGCTTACCATAAAGCTAGTGCTCCCATAGTAAGTCCAGGACTATCCTCAAGTGTCCTTCATGCTCCTCCTCTAACACAAAGTAAATGATTATTTTATAAATGAAGAAAACTATTAATAGATTTAAGTATAGATAGAATATCCGGTTCATAATATCCATAAACATGGTAGGGGTATTCCTCACACCAAAAGTCATCACTGGGAACTCATAGTATCTATAGCAACATCAAAATTTTGTCTTTAGAATATCATCATTGAGAACCCTCAACTGGTGGTATCCAAACCTAAGATCAATCTTAGAGAACCAACTCATGCCTCTCAACTACTTTATGATTTCATTTATCCTCAAAAATGGTTTAATTTTTCTTTATTATTACTTAGTTCATGTGATGATAATTAATTCAAAGCCTCAAGCTCCCTTCCACCTTTTTCATTGAAAAAATTGGAGCTACCCATAGGGATGCACTAGGTCTGATAAAATTCTTATCTCAAAGGTCCTTTAACTACACCCTTATATCTCATATATTGGTAGGGGCCATCTAATATACTGTAGAAGATATTGGTGTGGTCTCTGGGTACAAGTTGATACAAAATTAAATCACCCATCATAGAGGTAGTCCTAGAACTTCCTCAGGGAAGATGTCCATATAATCCTCCACTACCGAAGGAATCTAGATCCCTAAAGAGCTCATTTCATATAGGGATAAACTTCCCAACTGATAGGTGATAGGTTACAAATTCCTACTCACAAGTCCTATTCACTCATCCATGAGATCTATCTCACTTGTAATGGAGAATCTCTCTCATCTTTCTGAAGGTATCTAACTCATCTGTGATGATATTCAATATGATCTTGAACAATGGAAAACTAATCCATACCCAAGATGATGTTACAAGGTTTCATTTTTGTGACCAAGAGGTCCCATGATAAACTCACTCCATCGATCACCATCTCAAACTACTAAAAAATATGTGATATAGAAGATTCACTCCTTGTAGGAACCTCTAACCATAGCTACTGGGCCAAAGTCTCGATAGGGAGCTATAGCTCTCGCATGAGGGATAAAGAGATAACAAAATAACTCATGACCATGTATAAAAGTACTAAATAAATAGTATAAAATACACATATCATACCTTGAATCATCTCATGAGCAATCTGGTCATATCCCTCTATAGCCTGGAGCTACCTGTGGCCCCGATCGCTAGCTCTCTAAGCCTAGCATGGTCCACCTAGTAGTGGTGGTGGAAGTAACTCATAGAATCTACCTCCACTATAAGATCCTCCATCTAGAGCTCCACCTATTCCTCTATCAGCACCACCTACTTGGGGGGTTCCCTGACCACACCTGAGAGATCCCTAATCATGGTGTTGCTTCTGTCGTAGCGGTCCATCCACTATCTGTCTATCCTATTCAGCACGACATGTCAAAAAATAATATTCCATGTGACATATCCAATCATAATCTTATCATAGACCCTCATCTGGAATATTGGATCCTTTGTGAGATCCTTGAGCTGCAGATCTATGTGTCTGAGTTTGGGCATGACTATGCCTCCTATGCCGAGACCCCAATGTCTGATGTCTACTAGATGTTGCAGATGACTCAGCCAATGATGTCCACCATCGGCCCCATACTCTCATTTCTATTCTTATATAAAACTCTCAGTAACTAGGGTCATCTACAATACTCCAGTATAACTAGGAAGGAACAAGGAGACGACGCTGGCATGAATGTCTCTATAGAGTCCCTGCTCAAACTTATGCACCCAAAATAAATGATCTTCTACCATATCAAGGGAGTAACACATGATTTTGTTGAACCTCACAGTGTACTCTACAACCGTCATATCACTCTTCCATATATTGATAATCTCATATTTTTGTATTGAGTTCAAGTGTGATGGGTAATACTCATCGTGAAGCAACTGCTAGAAGTATGAATATGAGAGTGTCGTCTCATCATGGGTCTTTGTGTAACACCTCGATAATTTATGAGATGGATTATTTTTAATTTCTTTGATGTCTTGTGTTGTATGCTACACCAAGATTAGTTTGTTCTATAAGCAACACCATATTAGCTTGCAGTATATGTAACACTATTCTTGGCTTGTATTGCACACAATTTCAAGCTCCTTTGATAGAATTCATTTCACGCAACACTGAGTATAAATTTTGTTCAATGTATAAATGAACTAATTTTGGACTATATTATACACAACACCAAAGGAAGCTTGCACTACATGCAACACTGACTTGGCTTGCGTTACATGTAAGAGTGACCTTCCTCGATAGCTTGTGTTGTATGCAATACTGAGTTTCACTAAACAATGATATATTATTAAAATATTATATATCTAGCTGTTATGAATAGTATTAATCACATTTTGAATTTTATATAACATTATTATTCATCTTACACATTTTCTAGAACATGATATGAGAATAAAATCAATTTTTAGATAAAAGAAGTATTTTTCAAAAAATGTAGTTTTACCGCCTTTTGATGGTGCACCCATTTTATATCTAGTTTTTGACACTTTCATAAGTTAAATTTGAAAAAATAAACTTCTTATTGGGAAGATTCAGATAAAATTTTACTTTTTCTGATTTTTTTATATTTTTCTAATAAAATTGAAATTTTAATGAATAGTGAAAAATAGTGCATTTTAATTCGAAATTGCCTTTTTATCTGATTTATTTATATAGTTAGATTATCTTTTTAATTAGTTTTAAAGTTTAATTGGATTATATTTTTATCATTTAATCAAATTTTGGTCTTTTTAAGTAATTTTACTTTTAAATTGGACATAAACACATGTCAATATTTTGATTATTACTTCTTAAAAACCCGATTTTTGGTTTTGACAAGAGGAATTAATTTTAAATTAATTACTGCAAATTCTATGTTTTGAATTTGAAAAAATGGATTCCATATTTGGAATCATAAGGATTAAATTTTCTCAATATTTACCTTTTATTTTTGGACATTATGAATAGTAATTTTAGTAAATATTTTATTTACCATGGTTAAAAGGTAACTCTGGTAAATAAGGGTAAAAAATAATATTATAATAATATTATAACAATATTAAACTATTCTAACACATGTACTAATCCTATTGGATGAGATATTTCTGACTATGGTCATCCTTGGGTCTATTTTGGGACCCCATGGATTCTCTTGGATGTGAATATGACATTTTATAATAATTAATTTAAAGTATAGATAATTATAACCTAAACATATATCTTTTACTAAATCAATTTTAATATAGGGTTATATAACTGATATCTATGTCTATAAATATTAATTAGAAAGATAAAAATATTTTCTACATCATGGTATTTTATTTATAATTTTTATACATTAGATAAATATATTTATTTATGACACAATTATGATGTAGCGATTACCTCATTAATGAAAGATTCAAATAAATGAATTTATAAATATTAAAATAAATTTAATTTGAAAATTTTGATGTCATACACAAATTTTCTGGATTAAATTGACATATTATGGAAGAGGTAATTCCTTTGGTTCTAAGGATTAGGTTGTTATGAATTTTTAAAAAAGTCAAGTATGAATAATGTCCAAAATTGAAACAATTCATAACTTAAAACATAAAATAGTTTATTAAATGATATTAAATTCCTAAAAATATAACATTCATCCAAATAGTTAATATAAGTCCAAATATGTCATAAATAACTATTTTTTGGGTCTTTTTACATGATATGGTAATTACATTAACCCACAATGTGTAAATAACATGATATTACGGTAAGATTAAAAAGGGTAAAATAAGGGTTAAACAAAAAAGATAAGGATAAAAAAATATTTAAAACTTGTCTAAAAATTATTTTATGTTGGGTATTTGAACCAAAAACATCTTATATTTGAATTAAATAAGTTTTGGATCATTTTTAATTAAAATTAAATTTATAATAAATTAATATTTTAGGACTTTCCTAAAGTGCCCCTCTTCTCTCTTATAAAATGGCACCTCATCCCTCTCCTCTTCACTCCATTTTTAGCCTTCAAGCTTGGAAAACCCCTAAAAATTTCTCTTCCCAGCTTCCCTGGTTACATTCTAGAGGTTCTGGTCTTCTCAAAAGACCAACTCTAGTGCCCTAAGAGGAAATTTAAAAGAGGCACATCGAGGAAGAGGTAATCTCTTCTACCGATTCTTTCAAATTTATTTCTTCTTCTACTTCCTCTTATTTAGTTGTTTCATTATAAAGTAATAAAATTAGTATCAATAATATAATTATATGTTATTATAAATATGAAACAACCCTATTTCACCTTCTATCCATCCTATGAAAAATGAAGTCACTGTGCGTGTGTGCGTACGGCATACCGTCTCCACAACGTGATGAGATTCTTTCTCCACATTAACCATTCAAGAATGATTATAAAGTATATATAATAAATAATCATGAAATATATGATGTAATAATACTACTGGATTTTTTTATATATATATTTGTGTGTGTGTGTGTCATTTACTTACTTCTATTCAATTTAATAAGGAAACGAAAACATCGTTCATGCATACGTATGACCTACTGTCTCCATGAACAGTGTATTCCATTTATTTTATCTATCTATTATATATATTTATATATTTATATATTTATATATTTATATACTGAATATATATAATATATAAATCATGTTTTACATTATGGAAGTAATGAAATCATCATATAAGTAATAATATCAAGAATAACAATTCAAAACACGCACGATAAATAAAACGATTATTACCCAAAACGTTGCTTTAACATGGAATTGACAAATGAAAAGGTAATATAAAGTCATAAGTGAATCATATATGATGTCATAAATATTATTATGGTTCTTTTAAAAGTTAATAATATGTTTAAACCCACTATATAGGAGTTTTGGACACACACGAAAGAAATTAGACCTAAGGTAAGGGATAACTTTTTCAATCTTGTTTTTATCCGAGATTATTTATTGGAAAATATTTACTGGGGATATATTTATCATCCATTTCCAAGTTTTCTAAAAATATTTCCATAAAATTTTCACTATTATTATATTTTTTTTTAATGTTGTTTTTACCCATTTTTGAGTTTTACTACATGGTATGGAAGGAATCTTTATTTGGTTTACCATATGAGGTACTTTTTGACTTTTCTGGAAAAAGTACAAGGAGAATGTTTTTTTAACTTATACAGTATGAATGGATTTTTATAGTTTTATGATTCCTTATTTCCATGAATATTCCTCTACACTATCTCAAGTTTATTTTCAACTAAACTCTTTTTTTTAATTTTTACAACATTTTGAGAAAAGAAAACTCTTTTGAAGATGAAATGATATTTTCCTCAAGAACTAAGTTCAAGTGTTTTATAAAAATTATTTTCCATCTAAGATTACATAGGTTTATGTTTCTATCCCTATTATTACATTGATTTGATTATGTAAATGATGAAATTATTTTTATTAAATCCATTTATGGATTATGTTATGATGGTGTGATGTTTAAGAAACCTATTTTACTTCATGGGTTATGCTATGGTGAATGTTTTCATGTTTTTGTGGCACATGTAAGAATGGTTTCATTATGAGATGGGTGGGACCTATATATCCCTAAAATGAATTTGGTAAAGATTTATATCTCATGATATAGAAATTACTGGAACATAAAGTAAATCTGGTTCAGTAATGCAGGGTTGGAACAACAAGTAAATACGATTCAGTAATACATGGATGGAACAACAAGTAAACCCAGTTCAGTAATGGACTATGTCCACTATGATGGTCTTGGCAGCAATGACTTGGATATTATAGAAATCATATTACATTATTATTAGTTTTCCACAATTATATATTTTATTCTAATGTTGTTCTATCATGGTTAATATTCTATTATGATCCATGCCTTACGTACTGCCAAGATTTATTTCATGACTCAATATTTTGATGTTTAAATTTTATGTTTATCTTTTTACATTCAAATGTTTATGGTTTGTTTTATGTTCTCTATGTTTACCCTTACTAAGCATTTGATCTCACCCTTTATATGTTTTCTTTTCCCCAGGATATAAAGAAAGGTTTTAGGTAGGAAAATAAAAGGGGAAGATCTTTATGGGAGATGTTGAAGATCTTTAACCATGATTAGAATATTTTGTTTTGGGTTTCCAAAGACACTAAACTAATACAATCTTTGGGAATCTGTTTGTGTCGTGTATTAAGTATTCTTCAAAAGAAATGTAATATCAATGTAATTCAATCTAGGGTCTCTACAGTTGGTATCAGAGTGAATTTTTAGTCCACCTTTGGAAACTAGGATGCGAAAACTTTAGTGATATCCCTAGAGATTTTCTAAGGTATGTCTAGGGATGTCTCTAAGGGTAATTCTAAATATAGTCCTAGAATTATGGTAATGATCATGAATAACCTAGGATTAAACCTAAGATGTTAGATATTGAAAATACTCCCCCATGATATGTTATTTTCCTAGTATGATTTTTTCCTCTCACGCTATTCTTTTTGGGTTTTAGAAAATGGCTAGAAATAGGAGAATTCATGTTAATAGAGAATATGATGGAGAATGGAATGATATTATTCATAAGAAACCAAATGAAATGGGAGTTATAAATAGAAACATAATTATTATACCTAATCAGAAATCTCATAATATGATCAATAATATCAACTTTGGTGAGTTTCCTAAAGCAACTAATAAGAGAACTATGGAGTTTCATGGTGATCATAGAGGAAAGAAAGTTCAATTTTCCTCATGTAAATCATGTGGGAAGAGACATCAAGGAGAATTTTTTAATGGAACTGGAAGATTATTTGGGTGTGAAAAATAAGGGCACAAATCTAGTAATTGCAAAGGAAAAGGTTCTATTAACACAATGGACAAGGATAATGGTATTACTAATACATCGACAACGGTTAAATGTTTTAAATGTGGAATGTATGAGCATTATGAAAATAAATTCCCTAAGGTAAAATCTAATGAAGATAATTAGCATGGTTGTATGGGTAGTATTTATGTTGATGATGATGTAGATACTACAAATGATATATGAGATGAAAGAAGTGTTGACAAATAAAATGATGAAGCTTGGTCAATGGTTTAAGAAGGTAGTGGAATGATTACATGTTTATCAAGAGTAATGTTGTATAAGTAATTTAATGGTGATATGGAATAAAGAAACATCTAAGTATTGTTACACTATTTTTTTCTTTAAGTATTTGAAAGTATATGTTGAATGGTACTGGTAGCCATGAAAGGTTATTCAGATATTTTTGGAAAGCACGTGATATGGGCATAATGAAGGGATAAGGAGTTAATGAAATGTTTGATAGTATTAATGATCTCATGACTGATATAAGTACAAAGTGATATCATGGTTTGAGTATATAGAATTTTTGGGATTTTGGTATATGGAAAGAGTTAACTTTTGGAAGCATTCATGTTTTCACTAAGGTTATATGGTAATTCATGTTTTAAGAGAATACATGATTAAGGTATTCACATGTTTGGAATTTGATAACCAAGAACAACCTTATGAGATATGAGAGATAAATGTTGTGTGGATTTAGTTCACCTCTTTCTATGTTTTATATTTTTGAATGGATTATAATGTTATCCATTTATGGATAGTATAAGTTATTTTCCGTTTTAAGTTTGTTAGATAAATGTATTATCTCACTATAGGTGGACTTATGCTTATTTGATAACTTATTCTAACCTTTTTGTTGAGACATATGGAATGACCTATCATTCTATCGCATGATTTGCTAACACTTCACGAATGACAAATTCAACTTCATTTCTTTAAGTGATAAAGTGGAAATTGTTCAAGGCATGAACAACGGTGAGATTGTACCAAAATCAAGTAAGTATTTATTCTCATAAAAAATTATTCAACTTTAGGAAAGGGATATGGAAAACCAAAAATGTTATCCAAGTACCTTTTCATCCGATGAATCAGATGGTTCCTTAAATCATCGCAGATTTATGGCTTTCTGGTAGTTAACTTTCTCCAAACCTTATTCTCTATCACTTTCCATTAGAACTTGATGGTTAGATTTCTCTTCCATATCCATGTTTTCACTTACTACCTATGTTTTACTATGTTGAAACCAAGTGAATAGTTAATTTGGGTAATTTTTATGCTCATAACTTTCCTTTTTAAAATGAAGTTTTAGTATTCCTTTTTTAAGATGTGGGTTTCTATGAAATAAACTTTCAATTAGTAAACCATTTATAACCTTGATGAATTTTGAGGGAGAAATTCATTTTAAGGGGGGTAGAATTTAACACCACAAAAATTTATGAGATGGATTATTTTTAATTTCTTCGATGTCTTGTGTTGTATGATACACCAAGATTAGCATGCACTATACGCAACACTATATTATCTTGCAGTATACTCAACATTATTATTGGCTGGTGTTGCACACAATTTCAAGTTCCTTTGATAGAATTCATTTCACACAATACTGAGTATAGATTTTGTTCAATGTATAAATGAACTAAGTTTATATTATGTTATACAAAACACCAAATGAATCTTTCACTACACGCAATACTGACTTGTCTTGCGTTACACATAAGAGTAACCTTCCTCGATAGCTTACGTTGTACGCAATACTGAGTTTTACTAAACAATGATATATTATTAAAATATTATATAACTAGACGTTATGAATATTATTAACCTAATTTTAATTTTATATAACATTATAATTCATCTTACACATTTTCTAGAACATTATATGAGAACAAAATCAATTTTTCAGATAAAAGAAGTATTTTTTTAAAAATGCAGTTTTACTGCCTTTTGATGGTGCACCCATTTTAAATATAGTTTTTGACACTTTTATAAGTTAAATTTGACAAAATAAACTTCTTATTTTTAAGAGGGACATACAAATTTAATTTTGTTGAATTTTTGATATTTTGTTAAGAAAATTAAAATTTTAATGAATAGTGAAAAATACTGCATTTTAATTTGAAACTACCTTTTTATCTAATTTATTTATATAGTTAGATTATATTTTTAATTGGTTTTAAAGTGTAATTGGATTATATTTTTATCATTTAATCCAATTTTGGTAATTTTAAGTAATTTAACTTTTAAATTGGACATAAACACATGTTAATCTTTTGATAGTTATTACTTCTTAAAAACTTGCTTTCTGGTTTTGGCAACAGGAATTAATTTTAAACTAATTACTAAAAATTATGTATTTTTAATTTGGAATAATAAATTCCATATTTTTAATTAGAATGTTCAAATTTTTTAAATAGGTACCTTTTATTTTTGGACATTATGAATAGTAACTTCAGTAAATATTTTATTTACCATGGTTAAAGGGTAAATCTGGTAAATAAGGGTAAAAAATAATATTATAATAATATTAAAACACCTTAACAAATGTCCTAATCCTATTTGATGAGATATTTCTGACCATGTATATCCTTGGGTCGATTTTTCGACCCCAGGGATTCACTTGGATATGAAAATGACATTTTATAATAATTAATTTAAAGTAAAGATAATTATAACCTAAACATATATCTTTTACTAAATCAATTTTAATATAGGGTTATATAACTGATATCTATGTCTATAAATAGTCATTATAAAGATAAAAATATTTACTACATCATGGTATTTTATTTATAATTTTTATATATTATATAAATATATTTATTTATGACACAATTATGATGTAGTGATTACCTCATTAACGAAATATTCAAATAAATGAATTTATAAATATTAAAATAAATTTAATTTGAACATTTTGTTGTCATACATGAATTTTTTGGATGACATTGACTTATTAGGGGTTATTTAATTCCTTTTTTTCTAAGTAATCAGGTTGTTATAAATTTTTAAAAAATTCAAGTATGAATAGAGTCCAAAATTGACATAATTCATAACTTAAAACATAAAATAGTTTATTAAATGATATTAAATTTCTAAAAATATAATATTCGTAAAAATGGTTTATATAAGTCCAAATATGTCATAAATAACTTTTTTTGGTATTTCGACATTATATGGTAATTACATTAACCCACAATGTGTAAATAACATGATATCATGGTAAGATTAAAAGGGGTTAAATAAGGATTAAACCAAAAAGATAAGGCTAAGAAAATATTCAAAACTTGTCTAAAAATTATTTTATGATAGTTATTCAAACCAAAATCATTTTATATTCAAAATAAATAAGTTTTGGACCATTTTAAATCTAAATTAAATTTATAATAAATTGATATTTTAGGACTTTCCTAAAGTGACCCTCTCCTCTTTTATAAAAGGGAACCTCCTCCCACTCCTCTTAACTCCATTTTGAGCCTTCAATATTGTACAAACCCTGAAAATTTATCTTATAAACTTTCCTAGTTACATTCTAGAGGTGTTGGTCTTCTCAAAATACCAACTCTAGTGCCCTAAGAGGAAATTTAAAGGAGGCACGTCGAGGAAGAGGTAATCTCTTCTACCGATTCTTTCAAATTTATTTCTTCTTATACTTACTCTTATTTTGTTGTTTAATTATAAATTAATAACATCAGTATCACTCATATACTGATATTTTATTATAAATATTAAACAACTCTATTTGACCTTTTATCTACCCTATGAAAAATGAAATCATCGTGTGTGCGTACGTACAGCTTACTGTCTCCACGATGCAACGAGATTCCTTCTCCACATTAACCATTAAAGAATGAGTATAAAGTATATATAATAAATAATAATGAAATATATGACATAATAATACTACTGTATTTATGTGTATATGTATATATATTTCATTTACTTACTTCCATTCAATTTAATAAGGAAATAAAAACAGTGTTCAAGCGTATGTACGGCCTACCGTCTCCATGAATGGTGTATTCCATTTATTTTATCTATCTATTATATATATATATACTGAATATATATATAATATATAAATTATTTTTTATATTCTTTAGGTAAGTAAATATTGATATAAGTAATAATATCAAGAATAATAATTCAAAACATGTACGATAAATAAAACGATTATTACCAAAAACATTGCTTTAACATGGGATTGACAAATGAACGGGTAATATAAAGTCTCAAGTGAATCATATATGATATCATAAATATTATTATGATTCCATTACAAGTTAATAATATGTTTAAACCCACTTTACATGAGGTTCAGACACATACGGAAGAAATCAGACCTAAGGTAAGGGATAACTTTTCCAATCTTGTTTTTATCTGAGATTATTTATTAGTAAATATTTAGTGGGATATATTTATAATCTATGTCCATGTTTTATAAAAATGTTTCCATAAAATTTTCACTATTATTTTATTTTATTTTAATGTCATTTTTACCCATTTTTTACTTTTACTACATGGTATGGAAGGAATCTTTTTTTGGTTTACCATATGAGGTACTTTTTGACTTTTCCAGAAAAAGTACAAGGAGAATGTTTTTTTTAACTTATACAGAATGAATGGATTTTTATGATTTCATGACACATTATTTCCATGAAGCTTCATCTACACTATCTCAAGTTTATTTTCAACTAAATTCTTTTCTTTTAAATTTTTACGGCATTTTGAGAAAAGAAAATGTTTTTGAAGAAGAAAGGATATTTTCCTCGAGAACTAAGTTCGAGTTTTTTATAAAAATTATTTTCCATCTAAGATTACATAGATTTATGTTTATATCCCTATTATTACATTGATTTGATTATTTAAATGATGAAATTGTTTTTATTAAATCCATTTATGGATTATGTTATGATGGTTTGATATTTAAGAAACTCATTTTATTTCATGGGTTATGCCACGGTGAATGTTTTTTATGTTTTTATGGAACACATAAGAATGGTTTCATTATGAGATGGGTGGGACCTATATCTCCCTCCAATGAATTGGGTAAATATTTATATCTCTTTATATAGACATGACTGAAATGGAAATTAAATCTGGTTCAGTAATGTAGGGCTGGAATGGCAAATAATTCTGGTTTAGTAATACATGGCTAGATTGGAAAGTAAACCTGGTTCAGTAATGGACTGTGTCCATTATGATGGTCTTGGAAGAAATGTCTACTATAGAAATCATATTATGTGCTTATTATTTTTCCATAATTACATGTTTTATTCCAATAATATTCTATCATGGTTAATATTCCTTTATGATCCATGTCTTACATACTGCCAAGATTTATTTCATGACTCAAGATTTTGATGTTTAAACTTTATGTTCATGTTTTTACTTTCAAATGTTTATGGTTTGTTTTATGTTCTCCATGTTTACCCTTATTGAGAATTTGAGCTCACCCTTTCTATGTTTTCTTTTCCCCATGATATAATGAAAAAATTTAGGTAGAAAAAAATGGGTAAGATCTTTATAAGAGATGTTGAAGATCTTTCACCATTATTAAAAAATTTTGTTCTGAGTTTCCAAAGACACTAAAATAATACGATCTTTGGGTGTCTATTTGTTTCATGTATTAAGTATTCCAAAAAAGAAATGTAATATCTATGTACATCAAGCTAGGGTCTCTACACTGTGTCATCAGACTCCACTAGCACCCTTCTACCCCAAGAAGAATGCAGACCAAAAGCACAACCATATGATCTATCAGGGTTTGAACTATCATGAAGACTCGGATCACTAACTCAATCCAATACTCTACTACCCATGTGTCTAGCTCACTATGAAACCTCAATAGCCTCTATCACTGGAACTCACATAGTGAACTAGGACAACATGCATCCTCAACCTGAGTTGATGGTATTATCCACTACTCGACAGGTAGTGACACCAATCCCTTATCACCTAGAGGAAAAATTTCATGAGATGACCCGGGACTAAGGTCTCATCACTCAAAAAATTTTCATCACGATCCTGTATTGCTAACCTGGATGGTTGTCTTTGTAGAGGCATCTTGAAAGTGATCAAGATGTATCATGGTTAGATGAGCATATATATGGGGAGATAACCCAAGAAGGATAGTCAAAATACACAATCCTATATAATGCATGTACCACTTGTTCCATATAACCAATTTCTCAGTATGATGAGTCGACGAGAAGGTATTCAGAGTCCCAATAAATAGATATGCCAGTCATCACACTATCACTAGGTTCCCTAGTCTGAAAGTCACACTCGAGACATCCTGGGACTATTTACCTAAGTTACCAAACCAATCCTCACCATGGGTCCCACTCCAACATTGAACTAAGGATGAACTACTATAATACCACTCTATCATGACCCAACCCTTCAGGGCCTGCTTGATTAGAAGCAAGCCGGGTGTGAAAATCCCAAGACTACCTCCAATAGGATAGGGGCAAGCAACAATCACCAAGAAGGAACAAACTGAAATGTGAGGTCTTAGCCTAATGTACCTATATATTCATGCACATTTGTATCTATAAAAAGGTGCAAAGGAATAAATAAAGACTGCAACATCTAGAGTATAACCATGCATGAAAAAATATCTAAGTAATACATTATGGTATGAGAAAATAAACCAAAGTGTAAAGGGGAAAAATACAAGTCCATATATAAATGAAGACCCAATATGAAAACAACTAGAAAAAAAGAAAAGATTAAGAGATTATGGCTTTTGATTTCCAAGGCTGACCACAGAACGCAGTCAATGCACCCAAGTATCACTAAGCTCTACTGATGTCACCTCTAATCTATATATCATCTAAATAAGACACAAAACATATGGGAAAATACCATGCATGGGTGATTATATACATACCCAATAAAATTCCTCAAAATCCATAAAGGGAGAAGTAGAAATATACAACAATAGTTATTTCAACCCAACATACATATGCTCATAAAGAAACTTAGATGATAGAGAAAGTGGATCTTAATATTCATGGCCCAGCTAAGTATAATGAGTTTGTATGAAACTCCAAATGTCCACCTCCAACCCGCATCACATGCAATCTTGCAATAATCTATGTGGAGGGGCCAACACCTCGCTAATGTGATCTATATCTGAGGAAGCCACAACTCTAGTAGAGGATCCTCTCCCCACCAGAGCTTGAAGATGAGTAAGTACCCCTTAATAAATAGAGGACGCAAACCCTATTGTAGTATACTACGTGTAAAGGGTGTACATGGTGTGTCTTGTCCATCCAAATCTTTCCCATGTCCTCTTGGCCTATTCCTGTGTATCCTGGTCATGCCCAAGTACATAGTTGTGCATGTGTTCTCAAGTCTTACCCATGTGTCTAGTTGTGCACATGCCAGTGTGATCCAAGAGTACACGTCAAGCCTCCAAACCTGGGTTACATGGTGTGTATGGTCTATACACGGCATGTGATATTTATCTCTTCCCAAAACCCTAGTTGTTGTAGACATGGGACTACATGGAGTGTGTTATTCTGAACTACATGACATGTAGTCATTTTTTATAGGCGAAACGTCTAGCCTTCACATGGTTTTCGGATCCACCCTCACCACCAAAAATCACATATTTTTACTACTTGAAATCATAAGAAACATCTCTGACCATAGATCCCTAGATTCCAATGGTTGGAAATTAGAATCTGATCACCTGCGTTGGAGTTTGTCGAGCGTCCACTATCGTTCAGGATCCCAAAACTAATAACCATCACTCGCGGCCTAAGATCTATACCCAAATCATCAATCATTCTATCATTCATGTAAACACCAAGAATATGGGGGTTAGATCGCACTTGAACCTACCCCGATAATGTTGAAATGAAACCCTGTGGGCCAATGATGAAGAACATGGAGAATAATTGGGGAAAGAACATGAACAAATGTGATGAGAATCATTGGTAAATGTGATCCTAGATAATGATTATAAAGTCTGGGATCATGGGTGATATCATTATATAAAAATATATAAACTAATTTAAACAATTCAATTTGTATTTGGGCTCATACGATAAACAAAAATCACAGATCAAGATAAAGAAGATAAAAAATCCATGCTCATAAAATCAAATGGGAAAAACCCACAAATAATGATACCTATCTCAATTATGAATCCATATTTTGTGAAAATCATGTTTTTTGGTGATAAATAAGGTCTTCTACATTTTCTACCTTCCTCTCGATTCACCTTCATACCATCATCGATCTGCATCCTCAGGTTTTCCAACACCAATGAAGAATGCACTTCCTCTTAAATTCTCTTAGGGTTATACCTCTAACCCTGACGATTTTTCATCACAACATATTTATAGAGGGATTTAGGTTTAGCGTTATTTAATAAAAATAAATAAATAAATTAGTTATTCTATTAAAAGCACTTACTAACATTAACAACCCTACCCTTTTTACACATTAATTCATGATTTAATACATAAGATTACATGTAATAAAACCCATAAGATTGATAATTATACTGTCTTTTGGAATTTGGTATATTAAATAACAACTTAAAATAGGAAATAAATCATCTTTATTAACTTCCTTAACATGATTGAACTTAAAATTGCATGGGATAACCTGGGGACATAATAAGAAAGGGGTGAGCTATAAATCCCAGTAAGGGAATAAAAATGGAATAATAAGAAGAAAGTAATATATTTTATACAATATGAATCTAAATAGGTCATAAAATGGGTGATAATCATAAACATTAACAATAAGGCATAATATAACATTATAATGTAAAGGCGATATGGGAAATATGGAAACAACTTAAAACACTACATCATAAACATATATCAAGGATAACTATCAATACATCATGGTGGAAAAGGTACCACAGTTCACACCAAAATATATTTCATTATGTCTCATGAGACTAAAACATTACCCAATGCATTGGAGCGCTATATAATTTCAGGTGCACTCATCACTTTCATTTCATTCTCATGCTTAAGTGTGCCACATAAATCATACAACATGGAATCATTTTTCATCGCATTTTATTCCATCATAAAGGAGTGTGGAATGCAAACATTTAAGTCCCAAATCAAATAATTATAAGTTCAAAAAGTTGAATACCCTTGATAGGAATTGGGTATGGGTATTCACTACACATTTTTTTATCATGGAACCCTGAAGTGAAATTTAGTCTGCATAACGAGGGCACATAAATTTTCATGGGAGAGATTAATGGGAGAGAAAGGGGAATATAATCATTTATAAATCATAATTTAGTATAGTTAATGTTTAAAAACACTCCCCAAAATTATGAATTGAAAATAAAAGGGCACAAAATGAAGAAGATTCTTTAATAAAGGGGAGAAAGAGGGGATCCCTTACCTTGAGAGTGTGACTCCAAATGATTGGGGGATTATTGATAGGTTGGGGCACCTTGGGAGGACTTTATAGAGAGTAGGGAAGATTAATTATGTGATCCAAGGTTTTTTAGTGAAGAGAAATGGGGTATTTGGTGGGATTATATAGGAAAAGAGGGGGTAGTTCTTTATTATTTCCCAAACTTAGGTTTTGGACTCTACATAATAAAATAACCAAAACCACAAACCTTCCCATGATTTTTACCCACAGATTCTACCAAAGAGGGGTGGTTTTAATTATTTTATAAGTACAGGGGTATAAATTATTAAAATATTACCCTTGGTGATGTGGAGGTGAGTTATACTCTTAAAGAAATGATTTTAAAACCATAAAATATATTATAGGTTTGGGAGGATTCATAAAGGATTTATAAAATTAATAAAATAAACATAAAATCAAATTATTTTAAATGTGAAACATATATTTTGTCGTGGATACCCTTTATAGTATTTATTACATCATTTTTTGGTCATTATGATTTCATAATGCACACCGTATATTTATACAGTATTTAATTTTTACCAGAAAATTTGATTGTCTCAAAATATTATGAAAAAATCACCATTGGATAATTTCAATGTTATGATTCAAAAAATAATATCCATTTTATCAAAATAATTTTATAAATATGTTAATTTTCACTTTTAAAATAATAATCAACATTTATTGAGAAATGTTGGGTTTTTTGACAATAACAGTTTTCAAACCCTTATAAAAATTAAATTTGACCTCATAAAAATTATATGATCATTTATATTTAATAAAAATTATTTAATAATAATATTTTACTAAAATATTATTTATTTAAAAAATCCATTAATTAATAAAAATAAATTCCTTAATTGAATTTGAATATTACCCAGAAATTAAATTTTTGTTTTATTATATAAAAATCAAAATCATTTATAAAGTAATAATAATAAAATGAAAATATATTCATTATTATATAAAATATTCATATTCATATTATTAGGGTCTTGATATATATCCCTTTAATACACCAACAAACTCCATAAGAGTAAGGTGCACGACGGTGA
The DNA here is from genome assembly GCA_963277665.1 of Viscum album. Classification (NCBI taxonomy): domain Eukaryota; kingdom Viridiplantae; phylum Streptophyta; class Magnoliopsida; order Santalales; family Viscaceae; genus Viscum; species Viscum album. The sequence goes on along the minus strand of OY728166.1, from coordinate 1,240,793,754 downwards.
GACTTTCATGGGGTGGTTTGGTATACATGGTTAAGTTCGTGATCCTGATGAGCTTGAACTTATCTCATAAATAGTTTTTCTCATGATTAAGTTATTGGATATCATCTTGGGATTGATTAAGGAAAAATATTAGTGTTGTTATCTCCCTTTTAATCTTCGATAAATGGGCTTCATAGGGTATGATCCTACTAGTTGAGGTCATCACTTCCTTTTTCTGTGTCAATTGGATTTGTTAAAACCCTATATTTATACTAATTATATGATCACTGTTCAATGACTATATTATTAAAGGTTATAATTTTTAATGGTCTTTTAAATGTGATAGGATATAATAAAACCAAATAAGTTCATGTGTTTTCTATATCCATTATACATAATAATACATTTAATTAAATCTTAAGGTAAATTTTATTTATAAAATTTTGGGTCATTGCAATCTTCCCCCTTTAGAAATTTCACCCTTGAAAATTTCATTTCACATACTAAAACAGATGAGCATAATTTTGTTTCATCTCCCCCTCTGGTTCCCACATCACTTCTTCAAACTTGTAGTTTCTTTACAGCACTTTAACCAGGTGCATTGTCTTATTTCATAGAACTTTGTCTCTATGATCTAAGATCTTCACCGGCTTCTCCTCATATGAGATATCATTCTCCAATGGTACCACCTCTAGATTGAGTACATGTGGGGGGTCTGGTCTGTACTTCCTTAAGAGAGAGACATAGAATACATCATGTACTTGAGATAGGTTAGGTGGGAGTTCTGATCAATAGGTTACTGCTTCGATGTGATTAAGGATCTCAAAGGGACAATGTATCTTGGATTATGTTTTTCCTTCTTCCCAAATCTCATGAATTTATTCCATAGAGATATGCATAGGAATACCATGTCTCCAACGTCAAACTCTAAGTCTCATCGATGATTGTCAACATAACTCTTTTTTCGACTATGAGAATCCTTGATGTATTGCTGAATGGTCTTAACCTTTTCCACCATTTCCTTGACCATTTCAGAACCTTGCAGTATTTTTTCCCCAACTTCATCCCAACATGTAGGTTTTCTATACCTCTTCCCATAAAGGGATTCATAGGGAGCCATTTGGATGCTTGATTGGAAACTATTATTGTATGAAAACTCAACCAGATGAAGATGTTTGTCCCATCCTCCTTTGAAGTCAATTGAGCATGATCTCAACATGTCCTCAAGTGTCTGGATAGTCTACTCATATTGGTCATCAGTTTGAGGGTGATAAGTCGTACTAAAGTTTAAATAAGTATTTAGATCATGTTGGAGACTCTTACAGAACTTGGAGGTAAATCTTGGATCTTGGTAAGATACAATTAATAGTGGTGTTTCATGTAGCCTCACCACTTATCTAATGTATATCCTTGAAATTTGATTAAGTGAGAAGTCCTATCGAATAATAATGAAGTGAGCAGTCTTTATAAGATGATCCACCATAACCCATTTAGCATTATTTCTACTTAGTACCTTCATAAGACCAGTGACAAAGTCCATAGGGATGTTTTCCCATTTCAATATAGGCATGGGCAATGGTTTCTTCATCCCCTTGGATCTGTGGCTTCTACCTTCACTTTCTGATATACAAGATATATTGATGTATACTCTATAATACCCTTCTTCATATTTTCCTAATAATAGTCCTATAGAAGATCTTGATACATCTTCATGCTTCTAGGGTGTATATGAAGGTCGAGTTATTTGAATCATTCAACAACTCCTTATTTAATTTAGGATTTTATGGTACACATAGTCTTGACCCAAATCTTACAAATCCTTATTCATTAACATTAAACTCTAAGGATTTCCTTTTTTTATAGTTTCCACATCCTAATAAATTCCCACATCATCTCTTTGAGCACCTTTATATTCTCTAGAAGGGATTTTTGAGTAATAATTTGTTAAAGAATTGATTATGTTCCTTCCATAATGATTACAATGTCTGTCCTTTTAAAATATAAGAAGATCATATCCTTCTCAATTCACATCCTTTCTACTTAGAGAGTCTAACACTTTGTTTTATTTCCTAGGATAGCAGTGGATTGAGCATTCGTATTCCTTAATTAGCTCTAACCATCTTTTTTGGTGCATATTTAGCACTTTCTGTGTGAATATAAACCCATGACTTTAATGGTCCATATATATTTTATACTTCTCCCCAAAGAGATAATGTCACCATATTTTCAACACAATGATCACTACAACCAACTCTAGATCATGTGTTGGGTAGTTCTATTCATGAAACTTCAATTTCCTTGAAGCATAGTCTATTACTTTGTCATTCTACATTAACACATGGCCCAAGCCCTTTTTTGAAGCATTACTGAATACCATGAAAAGTTATCTACTTATGGGTAGTGTAAGTATAGGTGTAGTGATAAGACACTTTTTCAAATCCTTGAATCTCTCTTCACATTAATCATTCTAAACAAGCTTAACTCTCTTCTGAGTTATCTTGTTTATAGGGTTTGAAAATTGTGATAAATTTCTCACAAATCGATGATAGTACCCAGCTAATCCAAGTAAACTATGGATATCTGTCACGGATATTGGCCTCATCCATCCTTTAATTTATTCTAACTTTGAAGGGCCCATATATATCACATTACTTATGATAATATTCCCCAATAATTATACTTCCTTCAACCAGAACTCACATTTATTGTACTTAACATAAAGCTTCACCTTTCGTAAGGTCTTTAGCATAATTCTCAGCTTCTCCTCATGTTACTCCATACTTTCGATGTATATTAGAATATCATCTATAAAGACTATCACAAATTTATCAAAGTAACATATAAAGACTTTATTCATCAAGTCCATGAGGATTGTTAGAGAATTAGTGAGTTTTAATGACAAAACTATGAACTCATAGTGCTTGAAACTTGTATGAAAAGAAGTCTTGGGGATATCCTCCTTTTTTCCCTTAATTTGGTAATACCTCGACTGAAGATCCATTTTGGAGAATTATTGTGCTCCATGTAGCTGATTGAAAAATCATCAATCTGTGGTAGGGGATACTTTTTCTTTATCGTGATCTTTTTTAGCTCATGATAATCAATGCAAAGGTGCATTGAACCATCCGTCTTCTTGATGAAGAGGACCGGTGCACTCCATAGTGTAGCACTTGGGTGTATGAACCCTTTATCCAGATTCTCCTATAGTTGTTTCTCTATATACTCAAGTTTCAAAACAAACATTCTATATATAGTCTTGTATAATGGTAATACCCCAAGTATAATATTGATTAAAAATTAAACCTCTCGGCTATAAGGAAGACCGAACAATTCTTTAGGAAACACTTCAGTGTATTCCCTCACAATGGGAATATCTTCAAGGATGATCATGTCCTTCAAATCAATAATTTAATCTAGATATTCTTTCTCATAGGGAAAAAATATCCATGCTTGAGATATTGGTGCTAAAGAATATTCATCCATTTCCTTGAATTTGTACATAATTGGATGGTGATTCATGATACGAAGAGTGATTTCCTTCTCACATAAATTTATGTTGGATCTATATAAGGAAAGTCAATCCATACCCATAATTACATCAAATTTCACTAAAGGGAGTATCATAAGGTTTTATGGGAATTTCATCCCACAAATTTTGATAGGGGAGTATTTATATACTTGGGATGCAATAAATGTCCCATTTTTCATTTTCACCAATAACTCTACTATCATTCTTTTCAGTGGTGTTTGAATAGTTCTACCAAACTTGTATGATACAAAGAAATTAATAGAATAAAAATAAAAAGTTATGTTTGTTATTATTGAATGAAAAAATAGTGTACCTGTCACCACTTCATTGCTGGGATCCACATCAGCTATCATGATAGCATAATCTCACTCTTTCTAACTTGGTGGTTGTTGGTTGTCTTCGAAAACCCTTGACTTAGTGCATTGATTTGCAAAGTGTCCCGATTCTTTGCAATCAAAATAATAAACAATGCACTGAGGGTTAACTGGATCATTCCTTTCTTCCATCGCATTTGTGGTATTCTCCCATCGACAATCAGTGGCTAGGTGCCCATCCTTTTTGTACCTGAAGCATTTCCCTCCCCCTTAGTAAATTTCTGGGGTGTTTATTTCCAAACTTTTGACAAGTAGGATGTTGAAATTTCTTAGCACTGTTATATTTCTCCATTAGACCACCAAAATTAAACTCCACTTTTTTCTTCTTATCCTTGTGTTACCCTTGAGATTATCTGATCTCCATTTAAACTTTGAAGGCACATCAGACAATTTCCCCATAGCTATCAAAGTCTTAGATCACCAGATATTTTCATAGACTAGGTTTTAGCCCACCAAAGAAGCGGTTAACCTTGCATTTAGGGGTAATGAAAAATTCAGAGGCGTATCATTCAAGTCTTGTGAAGTTTTTCTCATACGCCCTGATAGATTTGTCATCTTTTTATTTGAAGGTAAGTCAATTCCTTTCTATTTTAAGTTAGAGAGTACGAGGAAAATATTTATTGAAAAACATTTTACAGAATTCCTTCCACCTAATTACTTCAATATCTTCCTTATGCTTCATATTTTTTATCAATATACGCCATTGATAAGCTTTTCCCTCCACACGATAAACTAACAATATAACCTTCTCTTGGTCAAAACATTAAAGGGTAGAGAATATCTTCTCAATGGAGTTGATCTATCATTCCACGATTAAGGGATTATGTGATCCATTGAAATTAGGAGGCATTTATCGCATAAAGGTCTCAATTTAAGCTTATTATTTCTTGGGGGGTTTGGGTGATCCTCCTAATCCAGGTTTCTATTCTGAACCCGAGTCAGCTGAGAGAGTATCATCACAAATTTCAAGATTCTCTCTCTCATCGGGTTGGGCATCTCATTGGGGTAGCCATCACATTGCCTTTCACATTAGTTTTTTATTTTATTTCTCCTATTTATATCTATTGGATAGAAGAAAGGGGAAATTAGGGATGAGTATTTTTAAACTATTAAACATATAAATAGAAATCCAATGACATTAAAGGGATAACTTATATATTACATGTATTTCCTTAACCTATGGATTTATATGCTTTAATATTTGTTATCCATGGTCTATTTCCTAACATAAACTTTTATAAAAAAAATCGTTACCCTAATAATGGTTTGTAATGAGATTATAAATTTACCAAATCATATCCTCCAGGAGTGTCAAACCAGGTGTGTAGTAAGGACTGTTTTCATGCACCAGTTCTCGATCGAGTCTAGATGAACGTGTGGTTTTTTGGGTTTTACCCCTATGTACATCTGTTCTAGAGCCAAATCCACTTGTAGTATCTAGATAGGGATGTATTTTATTTATAAACCACTTATTCTATACTTACCAAAATTTAGTTATGTTTTATTATACTTAGTTGTATCCCTAAGTCCTTTACTATAATTTTTTAATCTCAATCCCAAAAATAACTAAACATTTTCTTTGACACCAACTATGACATCCCTACCCTTAATTACACATTAATTCATGATTTAATACATAATATTATACGTAATAAATCCCAGAATATCGAGAAGTCTAGTGTCTTTGGGAATTAGGTAATTACATAACAACTTAAAATAGGAAATACACCATCTTAATTGAAAACATCCTTAACATGTTCATACTTAAAACTGTATAGGATAACCTGGGGACATACATAAGAAAGGGGTGAGCTATAAAGCCCAATAAGAGAATAAACATGGAATAACATTAAGAAAGTAATATATTTTAGACAATAGACATTTCAATGGGTCATATAATGGGTGAGAATCATAAACATGAACAATGAGGCATTATATAACATGATAATGTAAAGGCAACATGGGAAATGTGGAAACAACTTAAAACACCACATCATAAACATATTTTAAGGCTAACTTCCAAGAAATAATGATGTAAAAAGTCTCATGATAGATTAGTTTTACTCCCTAATCAATTTCATGACATCTCATGAGACTAAAATATTACCCAATGCATTGGATTGCTATATGATTCTGGGTGCACTAGTCACTTTCATTTCATTCTCATGCTTAAGTGTGTCACATGTATCATACAACATGGAATCATTTTTTATCAAATTTTATTCCACGGTCAAGGAGTATAGAATACATACATGTAAGTACCTAATAAAATAAGTATAAGTGCATAAATATTAACACCCTTGATAGGAATTTAGTATGTGTATTCACTATATGTTTTTTGGCATGGAATCAGGTAATGAAATTTCAGCACTATAATGAAGGAACATAAATGTTCATGGGAGGGATTAATAAGAGTGAAAGGGGTCTCTCTTCATTTAAAAATAATAAGGTAAATATTTTTTAGGTGAAAAAACACTCCCCAACATTAGGAATTGAAAATAAAAGGTCATAAAATGAGGACGATTCTTGAATAAAGGGGAGAAGGAGAGGATCTCTTACCTTGAGAGTGTGACTCCAAATGACTAGGGGAGATTCTTGAGAGCTCAGAGGGCCTTTTGGGGACTCTAGAGAGGGTAGGATGGAGTAAGGATGTGATATAACGTTTTTTAGTGAAGATAAATGGGATCCTAGGTGGTTTTATATAGGAAAAGAGGAGGCATTCTTTATTATTTCTCAAACTTAGGTTTTGGACTCTATATAATAAAATAACCAAAACCACTAAACTTCTCATTGTTTTTTCCCATGGTTTATACCAAAGAGTGGTGTTTTCATTATTTTATAATCCCAAGTTCTGAAATTATTAAAATATCACCCTTGGTGATATGGAGGTGAGTCATGCTCTTAATGAAATTATTTTGAAACCTTAAAATATATTATAGGTTTTGGAGGATTCACAAAGGCTTTATAAAATTAATAAAATAAACATAAAATGACATTATTTTAAATTTGAAACATATGTTTTTTCTTGTATTCCCTTTATAGTATTTATTACATCATTTCTTGGTCATTATGATGTCATAATACACACTGTATATTTATATGGTATTTAATTTTTACCCGAAAATACGATTGTCTCAGAAAATTATGATAAATTTACTATTGGATAATTTAAATGTTCTAATTCAAAAATAATATTCATTTTATAAAAATAATTTTCTAAATATTGGAATTTTCTCTTTTAAAATAATAATCAACATTTATTGAGAAATATTGGGTTTTTTGACAATAACAGTTTTCGAACCCTTATAAAAATTCCATTTGAATTCATAAAAATTATATGATAATTTATATTTAATAAAAAATATTTAATAATAATATTATATTAAAATATTTTTTATTTCAAAAATCCATTAATTAATGAAAATAAATTCCTTAATTTAATTTGAATATTACCTAAAAATACATTTTTTGTTTTATTGTATAAAAATAAAAAACATTTATAAAGTAACAATAATAAAATGAAAATATATTTATTATTATATACAATATACATATTCATATTATTATGGTCTCGATTCATATCCCTTTAATATATCATCAAATTCCCTAAGAGTAAGGTGTGTGACAATGAGAATTTCATGGGGTGGTTCGGCACACATTGTTTGGGTCGTGATCTTGATGAGCTTAAATTTCTCCCATAAATGGTTTTTATCATACTTAAGTTATTGGATCTCAGCTTGGTCTTGATCAAAGGAAAACCCAGTGATTCTATCTCCCTTGGAAGATCTGATAAATGAGATTCATAGGGTACGATCCTACTAGTTGAGGTCATCAATTCCCTTGCCTATGTCAATTGGATTTATTAAACCCCTATATTTATACTAATCTTATGATCATTATTCAATGGATATATTATCAATGGTTATGATTCTTAACAGTCTTTTAAATCTGATAGGATATAATAAAACCAAAGAAGTTCATGTGTTTTATATATCCATAATACATAATAATACATTTAATTAAATTATAAGGGAAATTTTATTTATAAAATTTCAGGTTGTTACAGTCTTCCCCCCTTTATAAATTTCACCCTCAAAATTTTCATTTCACATGATAAAATATATTATCATAATTATGTTTCATCACCTCCTATGGTTCCCACATAGCTTCATCAAACTTGTGGTTTCTCCACAACACTTTTACTAGGTACATTGCCTTATTTAATAGAACTTTGTATCTATGATCTAATATCTTTATGAGTTTCTCCTCATATGAGAGACAATTCTCCAATGGTACCACCTCTGGATTGAGTACATGTGAGGGGTATGGTATTTACTTCCTTAATAGGGATACATGGAATATATCATATAATTGAGATATGTTAGGTGGTAGTGCCAGTTGATAGGCCACTACTCTAATATGATCAAGGGTTTCAAAGGGACCAATGTATCTTGGATTAATCTTTCCTTTCTTCCCAAATCTCATGACTTTTTTCCATAGAGATATGCAGAGAAATACCATGTCTACAACATCAAACTCTTGGTATCATCGACGATTGTCAACATAACTCTTTTTTTGACTTTGAGCAGATTTGATGTACTACTAAATGGTATTAACCTTTTCCACCATTTCCTCAATCATTTCAGGACCTATTAGTTTTCATTCCCCAACTTCATCCCCACATGCAGGTTCCTTGCACCTCTTCCCGTAAAGGGATTCATAGGGAACCATTTGGATTCATGAGTGTAAAATATTATTGTATGAGAACTCAAAAATAGGAATATGTTGGCCCCATACTCCTTTGAAGTCAATTAATAATGCTCTCAATATTCCCTCAAGTGTCTGGATAGTATGCTCAGATTGGCCATCAGTTTGAGGGTGATAAGTCATGCTGAAGTTTAACTTGGTATTTAGAGTATGTTGGAGAATATTCCAAAACATGAAGGTAAATATTGTATCTAGATCAGATATAATCGATAGTGGTGTTTCATGTAGCCTCGCCACTTATCTAATGTATATCCTTGAAAGTTGATCAAGTGATAATTCCTCTAAAATCACAATGAAGTGAGTAGTCATTGTAAGACGATCCACCACAACCCATATAACATAACTTCCTCTTAATGTATTCAGAAGATCAGTGACAAAGTCCATGGTGATGTTTTCCCATTTCCATGTAGGTATGGGTAATGGTTGCTTCATCCCCTTGGATTTTTGGATTTTTTCTTTCACTTGTTGACATACAAGATATATTGATGTATAATCTGTGATCATCTACTTCATATTTTCTCACCAATAGTATTCTCATAGATATCGATACATCTTCGTTCTTCCAGGATGGATATATAAGGTCGAGTTATGCGCATCATCCAAAAACTCCTTTAATTTAGGATTTGATGGTACACATAGTCTTGAAAAAAATCATTAAACTCCTTCTTCATTAACATGCAACTTCGAGGATTTCCCTTTTCTTATAGTTTCCAATTTCTTATGAATTCTCACATCATCACTTAGATCATCCTTTATCTTCACCAGAATGGGTGGTTGAGCAATAATTTGTGAAAGTATTGATGATGTTCCTTCCTTTATTATTCTTGTGTCCATTATTTTCAAATCTAAGAAGATTTGATCCTTCTCAATTCACATCAATGAAAAAATTGTTGGATCCTTTGTACTTAGAGCATCTGCCACTTTTTTTTATTTCCCATGATGGTAGTGTATTGAGTAGTCATAGTCCTTGATCAGCTCTAACCATCTTCTTTGGTGCATATTCATCTCTTTCTATGTGAATATATACTTGAGTATTTTATGGTATGTATATATTTCATACTTCTCCCTAAAGAGATAGTGTTGCTATATTTTCAACACGAAGATCACTACAGCCAACTCTAGATCATGTGTTGAGTTGTTCTATTCGTGAACCTTAAATTTCCTTGAATCATAGCTATTAATTTGTCATTTTTCATTAATACACATCTCTAGATATTTTTCAAATCATCGTTGAATACCATGAAAAGTTCTCCATTTATGGGTAGTGTAAGTATAGGTGTAGTGATAAGCCACTTTTTAAAATCCTTGAATATCTCTTCACATTAACCATTCCAAACAAAATTGACTCCCTTTAGATTTATCTTGGTTGTAGGATTTGAAAATTGTGAGAAATTTATCAAAGATTGATGATAGTACCCAGCTAATCCAAGGAAACTACAGATATTTTTTCACTAATGTTAGTCTCATCTATCCTTCAATTGCTTATATCTTTGAAGGGTCCATAGATATCTCATTTCGTATGATAATATTCCCCAATAATGAGACTTTATTCAACTAGAACTCACATTTTTTGTACTTAGTATAAATCTTATCCTTTCATAAGGTATTTATCATAGTGCTCAGATGCTTCTCATGTTTCTCCTTACTTTTAGAGTATATTAGAATATAATATATAAAGACTACCAAAAATTTATCAAGGTAATATCTAAACACTCTATTCATCAATTCCATGAATATTGTTGGATAATTAGTGATTCTAAATGAAAAAACTATGAACTCATAGTGCTCATATGATGTACAATAAGCGGTCTTGGGGATATCCTCCCTTTTCACCCTAACTTGGTAATACCCAAACCGCAAATCCACCTTGGAGAAGTATTTTTCTCCATGTAGTTTATTGAAAAAGTCATAAATACATGGAATAGGATAATTGTTCTTTATCATGATCTTTTTTAGCTCATGATAATCAATGCAATGGTACATTAACCCATTATTCTTCTAGATGAAGAGAACTGGTCCACCCTATGGTGAATCACTTGGGCATATGAATCCTTTATCTAGATTATTCTATAGTTGTTTCTTCAGCTCCTCAAGTTCCACAAAAACTATTCTATACAAATTCTTGGATAATGGTAATGCCCTTGGAATAATCTCTATTAAAAATCCATCCTCTCTATTTGGAGGAAGACTGAGCAATTCTTTGGGAAACACTTCAATGTATTCCCTCACAATGGGAATGTCTTCAGGTATGATCTTTTCCTTTGACTCAATAATTTATGAAATATATGATTTCTCATAGGGAAATAATATCCATTATTTAGATGTTTGTTGTAAATAAGATTCATCCATATCCTTTCATTTGTACAGAATTGGAGGATGATTCATGATATGAAGAGTGATTTCTTTCTCGTGGAAATTTATGTTGGATATATTTAGGGAGAGCCAATATATACCTATAATTACATCAAATTCCACCAAAGGGAGTATCACAGGGTTTGTTGGGAAGTTTAGCCCACAAATTTTGACAAGGGGGGAGTTATATACTTGGGATGTAATAATTGTCTCATTTTTCATTTTCATCGATAAGTCTACTTCCATGCTTTGTAGTGGTGTCTGGATAGTTTTACTAAACTTTTATGATATAAAGGAATACTCAGAACTAGAATCAAAACGTATGATGGTTATTCTTGAATGAATAACTAGTATACCAATCACCACTTCGTTGTTAGGATCTACATTAGTGGTTATGATAGCGTAAATTCACCCTTGTTGACTTGGAGGTTGTTGGTTGTCTCTGAAAACCCTTGGCTTAGTGAATTGGTTTACAAAGTGTTCAGATTCCTTATAGTTAAAATAATGAAAAATGTGTTGAAGATTGACAAGATAATTCCTTTCCTCCATCGCATTGGTGGGATTCTCCCATTGGTAATCACTAGCTAGGTGTCCATCCTTTCCTCACCTAAAACATTTCCTTGCTCCCCTTAGGAAATTTTTTGGGGTGTTTCTTTTCGCACTTTTGACAAGTGGGATATTGAAATTTATTAGCACCGTCAAATTTCTCCATCGGACCACTAGAATTAAACTCAATTTTCTGCTTTTTATCCCTATGATACCCTTGAGATTCTCTAATATCCATTTTGACTTTATGGGCACATCATAAAATTTCCTCATAGCTATAAAAGTCTCAGATCACTAAGGATTTTCATAAAGTATGTTTTTTTTCCACCAAATAAGTGGTCAACCTTGAATTCAGGGGTAACGACAAAGCCAGATGCGTATCGTTCAAGTCTTGTGAAGTTTGTCTTTTACTCCCTAATAGATGCATCATCTTTATGATTTAGGGTAAGGAAATATCTTTATATTTTAAGTCAGAGAGTGTGAGGAAAATATTTATTGAAAAATATTTTTTGGAATTCCTTTCACCCTGCTGCTTTAATCTCTTCCTCAGCCTCCATATTTTTTATCAATTTCCACCACTGGTCAGCTTCTCCCTCTACGTGATAAATGTAAGGACCCGACCCCAGTTGCTTGGAGTCGGTGCCTTATTTTAATACATAGGCATATAAACAAGGAATATGCATCCCGATGGACCAAGTAGTTTAGTAGATTTTGGAAACAATATATATATATAAGTTCAACATTACATCTTGAAAGAAAAACAACACTAATTTATTTCATTTGAAACATCCATTCCTCCTAATTATGCTTGAAAGTCATTCATAATTTACTTCTTCATATCCTGGGAAAATGAAACATAAGAATGGGATGAGCTCAAATACTCAGTAAGAGTAATAAATACAATGGGATATATCATAAACATAAATATTAGGCATGGTGAGTAATTAAAACACATGCCTTCACAAATAATAAACTTGAACACATTATGGAGGGAATATGATTTGAGTAAATAATGTCATAATAAAACATAATCATGGGTATTCTACTAGTCGAATAATTACATGAACTTTCAATTACTAGCTTCATAAAAAGGAAAGTGCATATGCCAGACATTCTGAAACATTTTGTTAAGGCCTCAGCCAAGACATCTAAAAATGATTAAGGCCTCGACCAAAACCATATATAAAATTAGGAAAGTCATTGGCCAATTCCACATCTATTTGCCTCATGAGACCTACTGATGCATTGAGAGGCTATAGCAGGCCCCACCAATCACATACTAAGTCCAATGTATTCCTCATATGAAAGGTCTGAACATAATTAACATATACATTCATATTGAAACTAACATATGAAATGTAAATAACTTTCCCCAATCATTGAATATAAAAAATAACCATTCGGAATAATATGGTGAATGGTATCAAGATAGCACCTACATAGTCAAAATAATCATAAACCATTCAATAAAACATATTGAATGATATCATAGGAGATAAACCTCAATGAAGTAATATATTCAACAAAGTTTATTGACATATATGAAGATACTTTTAAATGATACCATTGAAAAATCCTTGAGGGAAATAATCCTTAAACATTCCAAAGTGTCTCATACCACCTTGAAACATTAAAATCATAATCCCTTAGAATATCATGATAATAATTATACTCTTGATATAATATACCAAAGGTAAGTAAATACACCATAATATATAAATAAGTGGTGAACAAGTCATATATCTCATAAAAGTTAATGTGAGATGAGAAAAATCCTTTTTACTTTTGAAGGAACATTTATTTTTGGAAAATCATTTATATTTGACATGAAATCAGATTATAAGCATGAATATAAAATAAAATAAAATACTAGTACATTTAAATTATATTTTATGAATAAATTATGCCCCACTAAAAAGAAATCATGTAAAAAGAGTTCTTAATATTCTCTAGAAATAAAACATTTTAGAGCAATTTAAGGAAAGTATTAAATATAATTTTAAAGTTAAAAGTAACGTTTGTTATATTAAATATAGAAATGATCCAAGATAATTTTTCACGATAAAATGAGTATTTTTATAAAAATACTTGTGGCTTAAAATAGATTCATGTGTACACTTGGAAAGGGGTAAGAATTTGAAAATATCCCTTGAAACAGGCATGTATTTCGGAAATAATTTTAAAAGATCCTTTGAAATGTGTAACTCCCCATAAAATAAGGAAGGGTTCTTATTGGTAAAAATATATTGAACACTCACACAAAATTATGAGTATTACATAATAATATACAAGAATTTCATTGAGGTAATTAGACAATAGAAGTAACCTGAATGAAAATGAAGGTTTGGGTGGAAAAACCCTTACCACTTTGTAATCAATCAATTCTCATGCCCCAAAATAAATAAAATTCAAATGATAAATTTAATATCATTAAAATAAAGATATTAATGATATTTAACATCAATGGGAAGTATAAATACACCATACACAATTAATATTAATGATTATCGAATATCTCACAAAAATAGAAGTGAGATAAAGAAACCCCTTACCTTAAGTTTGAATGTGTTCCGCTCTTGAACTTAAGGTCCTAGAATATGAAATTAGAATTATTAATAACTTATTTCAGAACCTATTATACATTTATTTATTTTATCATAATTCTATTTAGTTTATTTATTCCCTTATTGATAAGTTATTATATTGAATTTCGTCGTTTCGGAGTGTTTGTTTTCTTTATTTTCACAATCAGTTCACTTGTTCTTAAGTAATGGAGTTCATGTGGAATGGATGTAAATCTCCAGAATTGAAATTACATATTATTTATGAACATACATAAGTGTTAATGGTAATTTATATCATTTGGTTACATGGAAAGAGGATGAATCATTAGATGAAATATTTATGACATTCACTTAGATTATTTTAGTGGTATTTTGATTATTAGGAACTAGTTTGGTCATATGATTTAATAATATGTACGTATACTGGAACCTGAATATTAATTAGGTTTTGATACATATATTAAAGTCTAGTTAAACCATAAAAATTGTTTCATGACCATTAATGAAGGAAAATTGAATAAAAAAACTTCGTTATCCACAAAGGTTATAAATTGGAACCTCATAGACGTTGATTTCGTTTATAAAATAAGAGAGAGAGAGAGAGAGTAAGGATATTGATGATGGTTATTCCATTCACATGATATAATTCTAGTATATATATGATACTGGATCTATCATGTTCATTTGGACATAGGAGGTGAGTATAGGATAACAAAATAAGCTAAATTGAAATGAAACTAAATGAAAAAGAAAGGTGTTTTACCTCTTGAAATAACTTCTTTGAGAACCTCCTTAAGGGAATAGATTTTGGCCTTTTGGAAAGACCAAGATATTCTTGGATGCGAGGAGTGACTAAGGAAGTGTATTTGGGTAGATCTTTGAGGAGCTTCAAGTCTTAGATAAGATAAGAGAAGAGGGGGTGAGATGGATTTTTATAGTTGAGGAGAGGAGGGTTTTCATAATTTTTTAATCATTAGTTTATTAATTTCCCTCAAGACCAGAAATAGTGATGATTCCATGAACAAGAATAGTAATAAATTCATTTTAGTTCTAACCAAGTGGCCTTACATCACTTATGATGTAAAAAATAGTGTATTTAACTGATAATTTGTATATATGGTATTTTACCGTATTTCACTATTCATCAAAAATTCGAGTATTTCAGAAAAATACAAAAAATTCTCCCTAACCATTTTTCAACATTTATAATCCAAAAATGAAGTCCATTTTTTCAAAAATAATTTTCTAAATATGATTAATTTAATATTTAATTAAAATCATAATTTATTCTAAAAATAATAATTTTAAAACATTTATTTACTTATTCCAAAACATAGGTATATTGTACTTCCACTTGAATATTAGTTATATACTATCATGGGTAAGGTTACTACTTATTAAGGTATATCAATTTTCATAAGGGTATGTTTCTATTCATAAGGGTAGGTTACTATTCACCAAAAATTAAGTTTTTCTTATCGAACTCCAAATAACTTACTGATCGCAATTGTGTATGTCAGATTTTCAAAATTCACATCACAGAAGTGATGAACTTATGTTTACTTTTCTAGGTTATAACAAAGTGGGTTTTTTAGAGACTCATTGATCCATTCATTCTATAATAAATCTATTTGTAAATTCTTAGGGTGTTGCATTATCCCCTCCTTACAAAAATTTTGTCCTCAAAATTTGAAATTGAACTTCAAAAGTTAATGGTTGATACTTGAAAATTACCTTATGGAAACCCACATCGGAATTAGGGTTAATAAAATATCCTCCTAAAAATGGTTTAATGGAGATGAGGTGGTCACCCCAAAAATTATTCTTTCGAATGAGGTGACATTAGTTGGAAGTAAAAACTTGGACAGGGAAGAAAAATCTAACTATGAAGTTCTGATGGAACATGATAGAGGAAATATTCAGATGAATATTGATTACTACAAAACTATAAACTAAAAAAACATCGATATTATAAATGATTATGATAATAGTAAAACATTTTATTTAAGACTCTTTTCCTTGAGTTGAGGAATTAGTCCACTCTATAAGATTATAAATATACATTACTACTTACAAACTCATCCTTTTATTGCACTTGAACTATCTATACCTTATCACTTAGCATGGGTTATTCCAATTTGGTGAAGCAATATATTAACCTATAAAATCTCATACAATGATCAACTTAAACCATTTAATAAATGGTTAAAATTCCAAAATATAATGATTCAACACATTATAATGAAGTCCTCTAAATTTCCATGATGAACTTATCATTAACCCTTAATCAACATGAAGCAGATATAAATTTCAAATTCCAAACATGTGAATAACTTCATCATGTATCCGCTTGAAATATGGTAATAACTTGAATTACCGTAAAAACTATAGTGGAATAAAGAATTCTTCTATATTATTTAAGTAAGATACATGTTATTGGATATATTCCTTAAATCCAAAAGTACTGTAAACTCCATCGATGATAGCATAGGACACTTCTCGACAAGTCAATAATTAGTTCCAAGGTAGTTAGTACTTATCCTAATTAATCATTTATTCATTAGTATCTCAACATCAAATATATCTATTAAGGTTTGTCTTTCCCTTAATCATGTTTTTTCCAAAAAAAATTATCTTTCTACTGAATCACTTTTCCTTTGTACCATTCATCATACAACCTCAAATCCTTAATGAAATAGTACTGTAGTACAATCCTTATATATCTCATAATTATTACATCCAGTACATTACTGAAAAAAAAAAATGACATGATTCTTGACTAGGAATATTAATCTTCCTACTTCATCTATGGTAGCATCATAACTTGATCATTATCCAAAATCATCATTTGGGGTATATTCCTTCGACACTTGGGACATTTATTCACATAGTGTCTCATCTCCTTGTGGTTGAAGCATTGAATATAGGAAAATTTTTTCCCTGTCTTGAAATTATGATAATGGTGTCCTTTTTCTCCACACTTGAAGAAAACTCCTTTTCCCCTCAATCATATACCAAGGTGTTTCCTTCCATAATTATTACATGTGGGAAAATATATATTTCCTTTCTTTCCTTTATCCATGTTTTTTCCTGCCATCCTCTTCTTGTTTTGCTTCCCTTCAAAGCCATAGGAATCATAAAAGTCCTTACATACCATTTCAACACATGATATTATTTCCTCATATGATTAGGATACATGGGAGACAATCTTACTTTGAAATGATGGCTTAAGACGATCAGAGATATTATCCTTCTTACTCTTCTCATCACGTGCATTGGTGAAGTTATCATTCCTTCTACTAGGCATCATTTCTAATCAAATAAATATTATATATTAGCTCATAAAATTATGAAATATCTATATCTCTAAACATGGTATAACATATAACATAAATTTATGCATCATAAATCCTAAAACCATATACTTTGGTTACTTTGGGGCACAAATATTTCATAATTGTTTATAAAGAAAATTTGAATTATCCTAAGCATATCCCCCGGGAGTGTCAATACCAAGAGGGCAGCAAGACCCATTTTCATGTACCAGTATACCCTGGGTCAAGCCCGAAACTCCTTGTCAGATCTTTCACTCCTAGATACATCTGTGTCAGAGCCACCTCTACGTGTTTGTATCTAGACAGGGATGTATTTGCTAAAAAATATCCACATAATCTATTCCTTACCAAAATACTAGTATTTTTTGGTATGCTTATCCTCAAATACTATCTTAGGTATTTTTTCCTCGGTCTACATTTTCTAAATTTGGTTTCTAGGTTTTCTACTAAACTTCCTTTGATACCAACTGTAAGGACCCGACCCCAGTTTCTTAGAGGCGGTGCCTTATTTTAATACATTGGCATATAAACAAGGAATATGTATCCCGAAGGACCGAGTAGTTTAGTAGCTTTGGGAAACAAGATACATATATAAGTTCAACATTACATCTTTAAAGGAAAACAACACTAATTTATTCCATTAGAAACATCCATGCCTCATAGATTATGCTTGCAAGTCATTCATAATTTACTTCTTCATATTCTAGGAAAATAAAACATAAGAAAGGGGTGAGCTCAAACACTCATTAAGAGTAATCAATATAGAGGAATATATCATAAACATAAACATTAGGCATGGTGATTAATTAAAACACATTCCTTCACAAATAATAAACTTGAACACATTATGACAGGAAATGAGCTAAGTAAATAATGCCATAATAAAATATAATCATGGGTATTCTACTAGTCAAATAACCGCATGAAATTTCAATTAATAGCTTCATAAAGAGGGAAGTGCATATGCCAGAAATTTTGAAACATTTGGTCAAGGCCTCATCCAATATGTCTAAAAATGATTAAGGCCTCAGCCAAAACCATCTATCAAATTGGGAAATGCATCGGCCAATTCTACGTCTATTTGTCTCATGAGACCTACTGATGCATCGAGAGGATATAGAGGGCCCCACCCATCACATACTAATTACAATGAATTCCTCATATGAAAGGGATGAATATAATTAACATATACATTCATATTGAAACTAACATATGAAATGTAAATAACTTTCCTCAATCATTGAACATAAACAATAACCATTCGGAATAATATGGTGAATGGTATCAAGATAGAACATTTATAGCCAAAATAATCATAAACCATTCAATAAAACATGATGGATGATATCATATGAGATAAAACTCAATGAACTAACATATTCAACAAAGTTTTTTGACATAGATGAAGATAATTTTAAATGAGACCATGGAAAAATCATTGAAGGAAATAATCCTTAAACATTCCAAAGTGTCTCATACCACCTTGAAAAATTCAAATAATAATCCTTCAGAATTTCATAATAATAAGGATACTATTGATATGATATACTAAAGGGCAGTAAATACACAACAATATAGAAATAAGTGGTGAAAAATCATATATCTCATAAAAGTTAATGTGAAATGAGAAAAATCCTTTTTACTTTTGAAGGAAGAGTTCTTTTGGAAAATCATTTATATTTTCCATGAAATCAAATTGTAAGCATGAATATCCAATAATATAATATACTAGGACATTGAAAATATATTTTAGGCATAAATTATTTCCCACTGAAGTGAAATCATGTAAAAAGAGTTCTTAAGATTCTTTAAAAATAAAGCATTTTTTAGCAATTTAAGGAAAGTATTAAAGATAATTTTAAAGTGGAAAGGCATGTTTGTTATATTAAATCCAGAAATGATCCAAGATAATTTTTCATGATAAAATGAGTTTTTTTATAAAAATAATGGTGGCTTAAAACAGATTCTGGTGTACTTTTGGAAATGGGTAAGAATTTGAAAATATCCCTTGAAACGGGCATGTATTTCGAAAATAATTTTGAAAGTTATTTTGAAATGTGTAACTCCCCATAAAATAAGAAAGGGTTCTGGTTGGTAAAAATATATATGAAACTCACATATAATTATGAGGATTACATAATAATATACAATAATTTCATTGAGGTAATTAGACAATACAAGTAACCCAAATGAAAATGAAGGTTTAGGTGGAAAAACTCTTACCACTTTGTAATCAATCGATTCTAATGCCTCAAAATTAATAAAATTCAAATGATACATTTAATATCATGAAAATAAAGAGATTCATGATATTTAACATCAATGTTCAGTATACATACACTATACATATGACAACCCTGATTTTTATTACAACTTAAACATGCTTTATTACATAAAAATTCACTTGATACAACAAAGAAGATCGAGAGTTTTAGTGTCTTTGGGGCTTAGGATCATTACATAAAAACTTTAAACTTTAAATAAAACATCTTTATTGAAAACTTCCTTTACATGACCACTACATTCCTTCGTACTTAGCATTGCATGGGATAACCTGAGGACATGCATAAGAAAATGGTGAGCTATAAAGCCCAGTAAGGGAGTACACAATGAATAACATGAGGAGTACAATACATGTTAGGAAATGGGCATATAAATAGAGAATAAGAGAAACATGAACATAAAGGCATGATAAAGCATGATAATCATAACATGGAAATGTGGCAATAACACTTAACATTGAATTAGCATGAGCCAAGGCTCATTGCACATGGAGCATGAGTAAACCCTCATTGCACATGAAGCACGAGTAAACCCTCATTTTACTTGAATTATCATGAGTAAACACTCATTGCACATGAAGTATCATGATACTATACTTTACCCAATGCATTGGAGCGCTATCAGGGCGCACCCTTCTTAAACATTTCATTTCATGCATAAGTGTGCCACATGGATCATAAAACATGGATTCATAAAACATAATCATTTATTCCATGATAAAGGAATGTGGAATTCATACATGAACTTTACAATCAATAAGTACATGTGCATAAAGTTGAATACCCTTGATGGAGAAATGGGCATGGTATTCACTACACAATGACATTGGCTTAGAAAATCGGTGTGATTTCGGCAGCGTAACGACGTGACATAAGAATTCATAAAAAAGGTTGATGAGAGAGAAAGGGGTTCCTCATAATATTTAAATATAATGGACAGTAAGGTGTTCATATATATAAATGTCCCAACAATTGAAATGGAATATAGATTCATGATACAAAAGTATTGCTTGAATGTAAAAGAAGAGAGAGAAGTTCCTTTCGGAATTTTGGCATAGTAACGGGTGTACATGGGAGGCATTTAATGAGAGATAAAGGGTTCTCCAATCATTCAAACAATAAGAGGTAAGTATGGGGGAGTTTAAAAACCATACCCCAACATTCATAATTGAAATTAAAAGGGCAATACAACTTAAAGAAAATTGACAAAAATGAGAAAGGAAGAAAAAAACCCTTACTTGGAAGTGTGCTTCCAAAGGCTAGAGAGAGGATTGTGAGAGGCTTCTTGGGAGCTTGGGGCACCTTGGGAGTATTCTAGAGAGAGTAGGTCAGAGGTTGGATGAACTCCAAGGGATTTGAGTGAGGAGGAAGTGGGAGCTTGGGTGGGTTTATATAGGAAAGGTGAGGGAATTCTTTATTATTTAGGTTTGGGACCCCTTATATTAAAATAATTCAAACCACAAACCATCCCATGGTTTTTTCCCATGGTTTCTAGAAAAGGAAAGAGGAAAACAATATTTTATAAGTCCAAGGTCCGAACTTATTAAAAAATTAAGGTTGCTTATGTGGAGGTGAGTCACAATCCCATGGAAATTAATTTAAAAAGGCAAAGTGTTGAATAAGTCTTGAGGGCTCCATTAATGCTTTGAAAAGTAAGTCAAACAAACTCAAAACCTCATTATTTTAATGATAAAACATATATTGGCCGAACATAAGGATTATGGTATTTTATTACATCACCATTGGGTCATTATGATGTCATAAAACACATTATATATTTAAATGGTATTTAATTTTTACCCAAAAATTTGACTGTCTCAGAAAATTATGAAAAATTCACCGTTGGATAATTTCGACGCCCTGATTCCAAAAATAATATTTATTTTATCTAAATAATTTTCTAAATATGTGAATTTTCACTTTTAAAATAAAAACCGACATTTATAAAAAAATTCACGGGTTTTGACAGAAATGGATTTCAAACCTTAATAAAAAATTTAATTGCATTCATAAAATTATAAGATAATTTATATTTAATAAAAATTAATTTAATATTAATAATAATATTTTATTAAAATATTATTTAATTCAAAAATCCTTTAATTTAATAAAATATAATTCTTAATTAAATAATAACTAAAAACACCATTTGTACTTTAAAAACTATTTACAATGTATCAAAAATGACTAGAAATTATATTCATTATTATATACAAAAATAATGTACATGAACATGGTACTACTTATTTGTTACATAACCCCTTAAAATAGCCGCATAAGACCTAAGGGTAAGGTGTGCGATGGTGACAGACTCTTGGGGCAGCTCGGATAACATCGATTGAGTGGTAATCTCTATCAACTTCCACTTTTCCCATAGACGGTCCCGTTCGAGCTTGACATAATGAAGCTCAGCTTGGGATTGGTCAAGGGCGAAGCCCAAAGACACCACCTCTTTTCCGAGCTCTGACAAATGGGCTTCTTATGGGGAAATTCTACTGGATTAGGCCATCACTTCCTTTGTCTGAGTAAAATTGGGTTCGTTAAAGCCATATATTTATACTACTCATGTGATCACTGTTCAACGACTATAAAAGTAACGGTCACAAATCTTAACATAAAACCAAAGAAGTTGACATCTTATAAAAACATTTTTCATAAAGAGACATTTAACTGGATCAAGAGGGATTTTCATTAATGAAACTTTGGTTCGTTACAATATTCCCCCCTTAAGAAATTTCACCCTTGAAATTTTCCTTTTCCCACACTAAAACAAATGTGGGTAACTCAGCTTCATCATATCCTCCGGCTCCCAAGTTTCTTCTTCAAACTTGTGGTTTCTCCACAACACCTTGACGAGGGGCATTGTCTTATTTCATAGAACTTTTTCTCTACGATCTAAGATCTTCACTGGTTGCTCCTCATAAGAAAGATCATCTTCCAATTGTACCACCTCGGAAGAGAGTACATGTGAAGGGTACGGTATGTACTTCCTTAAGAGTGATACATTAAAGATATCATGCACCTTGGCCATAGTAGGTGGAAGTGCTAGTCGATAGGCCATAACCCCAACATGATCAAGAATCTCGAAGGGGTCGATGTACCTTGGACTTAACTTCCCTTTCTTTCCAAACCTCATGACCTTCTTCCACGGAGATATGCGTAAAAACACCATGTCTCCAACTTTAAACTCAAGGTCTTGTCGACGATTATCTGCATAACTCTTCTGTCGACTTTGGGCTGCCTTGATATGCTGCTGAATGGTTTTCACCTTCTCCACCATTTCTTCGACCATTTCTGGTCCAAGCAGCTTACGTTCACCGACCTCATCCCAACATGTCGGTGTTCTGCACCTTTTCCCATACAGGGCTTCGTATGGTTCCATTTGGATGCTCGAGTGGAAGCTATTATTATAAGAGAACTCAACCAGAGGAAGATGTTGATCCCATCCTCCTTTAAATTCCATTGAGCAGGCTCTCAACATGTCCTCAAGTGTTTGGATAGTCCGCTCAGATTGGCCATCAGTTTGAGGATGATAGGCCGTACTGAAGTTCAGTTCAGTATTCAGAGCACGTTGTAAACTCTTCCAAAACTTAGAGGTGAATCTTGGATCTCGGTCAGACACAATAGATAGTGGTACTCCATGCAACCGTACCAATTCCCTGATATATATCTGTGCCAGTTGATCCAAAGAGAAATCCTCTCGAATAGCAATGAAGTGTGCAGTCTTTGTAAGACGATCCACAACAACCCAGATTGCATTGTTGCCTTTGGATGTCCTTAGAAGTCCGGTGAAAATGTCCATGGTGATGTTCTCCCATTTCCATTCTGGTATGGGAAATGGTTTCATCATCCCCTTAGACTTCTGCCTCTCTACCTTCACTTGCTGACACACCAGGAACTTTGATGTATATTCAGCTATCTCCTTCTTCATATTATCCCACCAAAAGTTTTCTCGGAGATCTCGATACATCTTTGTGCTCCCTGGGTGAATAGAGAAATTTGAACTATGTGCATTATCCAAAAGTTCCTTCTTCAGCTCCGGACTTGATGGAACACATAGTATTTTCCCAAACCGCACAATTCCTTCTTCATTGACATTAAACTCTGAGGATTTTCCATTTTTGATAGCTTTCACTTTTTCTTGAATTCCCGCATCATCCTTTTGAGCATCCTTTAACCTTTCCAAAAGAGATGGTTGAGCAATCATTTGTGAAAGGATTGATGATTTTCCCTTCTTTATGATTCCCACATCCATCTTCATCAAGTCTAAGAAGATTGGATCCTTCTCAATTCTCATCATTGATAGAATAGCTGGATCCTTTCTACTTAGGGCATCTGCCACCTTGTTCTCTTTCCCAGGGTGGTAATGTATTGAACAGTCATAATCCTTGATGAGCTCTATCCATCTTCTCTGGTGCATATTAATCTCTTTCTGTGTGAATATATATTTAAGACTCTTGTGGTCAGTATATATCTCACATTTCTCTCCATAGAGATAATGCCGACAGATTTTCAAGGCAAAGATCACCGCCGCCAACTCCAGATCATGTGTTGGATAGTTTCACTCATGTATTTTCAACTGCCTTGAGGCATAGGATATCACTTTATCATTCTACATCAGCACACATCCTAAGCCCTTCTTCGAAGCATCACTAAATATCACAAAGAGCTCCCCACTTGTGGGTAAAGTGATCACGGGTGCAGTGATAAGCCTCCTTTTCAACTCCTTGAAGCTTTCTTCGTATTCATCACTCCAAGAAAACTTTACTCCCTTTCGAGTTAGCTTGGTAAGAGGGTTGTACTATCGTGAGAAATTCCTCAAAAATCGTCGATAATATCCAGCTAACCCTAAGAAGCTACGGATATCAGTTACCAATGTTGGCCTCAGCCATCCCTCAATTGCATCTGTTTTGGAGGGGTCCATAGATATCCCATTGCATGTGATGATATGGCCCAAGAATGAGACTTCCTTCAACCAAAACTCACACTTTCTGTACTTTGCATAGAGCTTCTCCTTGCGCAAAGTCTCTAGTACAGTTTTTAAATGCTCCTCATGGTCCTCCTTGGTTTTGGAGTATATTATAATATCATCTATAAAGACTTCCACAAATTTGTCAAGGTAATCTATAAAGACTCTATTCATCAAGTCCATGAATATTGTTGGAGCATTGGTGAGTCTGAAAGGCATTACTATGAATTCATAGTGCTCGTACCTTGTACGAAAAGCAGTCTTGGGTATATCTTCCTTCTTCACCCTTACTTGATAATATCCCGACCATAAGTCCACCTTGGAGAAGTATTGTGCTCCACACAGCTGATCAAACAAGTCATCGATTCTTGGGAGAGGATACTTGTTCTTTATCGTGATTTTTTTAAGTTCATGATAATCGATGCAAAGCCGCATTGACCCATCCTTCTTCTTGACGAAGAGGACTGGTGCACCCCATGGTGATGCACTTGGGCGTATAAACCCTTTATCCAGATTCTCATGTAGTTGTTTCTTCAGATCTTCAAGCTCAACAACAGCCATTCTATATGGAGTCTTGGATATTGGTAGCACCCCAGGTATAAGTTCAATTGAGAACTCAACATCTCTTCTTGGAGGAAGACCAGGAAGTTCCTCGGGAAACACTTCAGCGAATTCCATCACAATAGGCATTTCTTCAAGGGTGGTTTCTTCCTTGGACTCAATCATCTGAGCCAGATATGCATGCTCATAAGGCAGTAATATCCATGCTTGAGATGATGAAGCTAAAGGAGATTCATCTTCCTCATGACACTTGTAAATAATCGGGGGTCGATTCTCCATATGGAGTGTGATTTCCCTCTCCCGACAATTTATGTTGGCTCTATATAAGGAAAGCCAATCCATGCCAATAATTGCATCAAATTCCACCAGAGGGAGTATGACGAGGTTCTCCAGGAAATTCAATCCACAGATTATAACAGGGGAGAACTTATACTCATGGGATGCAATGATTGCCCCATTTTCCGTACTCACCGACATATTTACTTCCAGGATTTGTGGTGGTGCTGGGATTGTTCTACTAAACTTTTGAGATATAAAATAATGCGTAGAACCTGAATCAAAAAGTACGTTTGCTATTATTGAATGAATAACTAGCATACCTGTCACCACTTCATTGTCGGGGTTCACTTCGGCAGAAGTGATGGAAAAATCTCTTCCTTGCTGTCTTGGAGGTTGTTGGTTGCCTCCGAAAACCCTTGGATTAGGGCACTGATTTGCAAAATAACCCAGCTCTTTGCATTTATAGCATTTAACAACGTGTTGAGGTTCGAACAGAGCGTTCCTCTCCTATGTCGTAGCCGCGGGTCCTTCTTGCCAACAGTTAATAGCTAGGTGCCCTTCTCTTCCACACCTGAAGCATTTTCTCGTCCCCCTAAGGCAATTTCCAGGGTGCTTCTTTCCACACTTTTGGAAAGTGGGGTGCTGAAGCTTCTTAGTGTCGTTGGATTTATCCATCGGACCACCAGCATTGAAGTCCACCTTACGCTTCTTGTCCCCATGATACCCCTGTGATTCTCCGATCTCCATTTTGACCTTGAGGGCACATCGGACAATTTCCTCATAGCTGTCGAAGTCACGGATCGTTAATGCTTTCCGCAAGCTAGGCTTCAGCCCACCAAAGAAGCGGTCAACCTTGCATTCGGGGGTAACGACAAAGTCGGAAGCGTATCGTGCAAGCCTTGTGAAGCTTGCTTCATACGCTCCCACAGATTCTTCATCTTTCTATTTTAGGGAAAGGAAGTCCATTTCCATCTTAAGACAGAGGGTGCGCGGAAAATATTTATCGAAGAACATTTTCCGGAATTCCTTCCATTCCAAATCCTCGATCTCCTCCTCAGGCTTTGTATTTTTGATCAATGTCCACCATTGATCAGCTTCACCCTCCATACGATAGGCCGCCAGGAGAACCTTCTCTTGTTCAGAACATTGAAGGATAGAGAATATCTTTTCAATGGAGTTGATCCATTGTTCAGCGATCATGGGATCGGATGATCCACTAAAAGTAGGAGGCCTTTGTCTCATGAAGCTTTCAATAGCGACTTGTCCTTTCTTAGGGGGGGTTGAACGTTCCTCTTGACCCGTGTTTCTATTCAAAACTTGAGTTAGCTGAGATAGAAGTGTGACAAAGTTCGCGATTCCCGCTCCCATTGGATTGGGCATCTCATTAGTACAATCATCACACTGATCCTCACAACGGTTGTTAGCCCGAGTTCTCCTATTACCGGCCATTGGATGGAATAAAAGGAAAGTTAGGGGTAACACATAAAGGGTAATTCAAAGACAAAACTTGATGACTTATAAATAAACTTTAATTTCCTTAACTCATGAGTCTATAGGCTTCAATCTAGGCTTTTCATGATCTACTTTATAACATATATTCTTAGGGGAATTTTTCCCTTAATAAGGGTTCATACTAAGCTTGTGAATTTATCAAAGAATATCCCCCATGAGTGTCATAACCAAGAGTGCAGCAAGGCCCATTGTCATGCACCAGTTCCCGTTCGAGTCTAGCTCAAAGCGGTGTTTTCGGGTTTTACCCCTAGGATACATCTGTGCCAGAGCCGCCTCTACCTGCTCGTATCCAGACAGGGATGTATTTGCTTGATAAACCACTTACTCAATACTTACCAAAACATAGGGATGTTTTTGTTATACTTAGTCTTGTATCTAAGGCTTTACTAGGGTTTTCCTAATCCCAAAAATAACTAAACCCATCCTCTGATACCAACTATGACAACCCTGCTTTTTATTACAACTTAAACATGCTTTATTACATAAAACTTCACTTGATACAACAAATAAGATCGAGAGTTTTAGTGTCTTTTGGGATTAGGATCATTACATAAAAACTTTAAACTTGAAATACAACATCTTTATTGAAAACTTCCTTTATATGACCACTACATTCCTTCGTACTTAGCATTGCATGGGATAACCTGAGGACATGCATAAGAAAAGGGTGAGCTATAAAGCCCAGTAAGGGAGTACACAATAAATAACATGAGGAGTACAATACATGTTAGGCAATGGTCATATCAATATAGAATAATAGAAACATGAAAAAAAAGGCATGATAAAGCATGATAATCATAACATGGAAATGTGGCAACAACACTTAACATTGAATTTGCATGAGCCAAGGCTCATTGCACATGGAGCATGAGTAAACCCTCATTGCACATGAAGCACGAGTAAACCCTCGTTGCACTTGAATTAGCATGAGTCAACACTCATTGCACATGACGTATCATGATACTATACTTTACCCAATGCATTGGAGCGCTATCAGGGCGCACCCTTCTTAAACATTTCATTTCATGCATAAGTGTGCCCCATGGATCATAAAACATGGATTCATAAAACATAATCATTTATTCCATGATAAAGGAATGTTGAATTCATACATGAACTTTACAATCAATAAGTACATGTGCATAAAGGTGAATACCCTTGATGGAGAAATGGGCATGGTATTCACTACACAATGACATTGGCTTAGAAAATCAGTGCGATTTCGGCAGCGTAACGACGTGACATAAGAATTCATAAAAAAGGTTGATGAGAGAGAAAGGGGTTCCTCATCATATTTACATGTAATGTACAGTAAGGTGGTCATATATATACATGTCCCAACAATTGAAATGGAATTTAGATTCATGATACAAAAGTATTTCTTGAATGTAAAAGAAGAGAGAGAAGTTCCTTTCAGAATTTTGGCATAGTAACGGGTGTACATGGGAGGCATTTAATGAGAGAGAAAGGGTTCTCCCATCATTCAAACAATAAGAGGGCAGTATGGGGGAGGTGCGAAACCATACCCCAACATTCATAATTGAAATTAAAAGGGCAATACAACTTAAAGAAAATTGACAAAAATGAGAAAGGAAGAAAAAATACCCTTACTTGGAAGTGTGCTTACAAAGGCTAGAGAGAGGCTTGTGAGAGGCTTCTTGGGAGCTGGGGGAACCTTGGGAGGATTCTAGAAAGAGTAGGGCAGAGGTTGGACGAACTCCAAGGGCTTTGAGTGAGGAGGAAGTGGGAGCTTGGGTGGGTTTATATAGGAAAGGTGAAAGAATTCTTTATTATTTAGGTTTGGGACCCCTTATATTAAAATAATTCAAACCACAAACCATCCCATGGTTTTTGCCCATGGTTTCTGGAAAAGGAAAGAGGAAAATAATATTTTATAAGGCCAAGGTCCGAACTTATTAAAAAATTAAGGTTGCTTATGTGGAGGTGAGTCACACTCCCATGGAAATTAATTTAAAAAGGCAAAGTGTTGAATAAGTCTTGAGGGCTCCATTAATGCTTTGAAAAGTAAGTCAAACAAACCCAAAACCTCATTATTTTAATGATAAAACATATATTGGCCGAAAATAAGGATTATGGTATTTTATTACATCACCATTGGGTCATTACGATTTCATAAAACACATTATATATTTAAATGGTTTTTAATTTTTACCCAAAAATTTGACTGTCTCAAAAAATTATGAAAAATTCACCGTTGGATAATTTCGATGCCCTGATTCAAAAAATAATATTTATTTTATCTAAATAATTTTCTAAATATGTGAATTTTCACTTTTAAAATAAAAACTGACATTTATAAAAAAATTCACAGGTTTTGACAGAAATGGCTTTCAAACCTTAATAAAAATTTTAATTGCATTCATAAAATTATAAGATCATTTATATTTAATAAAAAATAATTTAATATTAATAATAATATTTTATTAAAATATTATTTAATTCAAAAATCCTTTAATTTAATAAAATATAATTCTTAATTAAATAATAACTAAAAACACCATTTGTACTTTAAAAACTATTTACAATGTATCAAAAATGACTAGAAATTATATTCATTATTATATACAAAAATAATGTACATGAACATACTTATTTGTTACATAACCCCTTAAAATAGCCGCATAAGACCTAAGGGTAAGGTGTGCGATGGTGACAGACTCTTGGGGCGGCTCGGATAACATCGCTCGAGTGGTAATCTCTATCAACTTCCACTTTTCCCGTAGACAGTCCCGTTCGAGCTTGACATAATGAAGCTCAGCTTGGGCTTGGTCAAGGGAGAAGCCCAAAGACGCCACCTCTTTTCCGAGCTCCGACAAATGGGCTTCGTATGGGGCAATTCTACTGGATGAGGCCATCGCTTCCTTTGTCTGAGTAAAATTGGATTCGTTAAAGCCATATATTTATACTACTCATGTGATCACTGTTCAACGGCTATAAAAGTAACGGTCACAAATCTTAACATAAAACCAAAAAAGTTAACATCTTATAAAAAAAATTTCATAAGAGACATTTAACTGGATCAAGAGGGATTTTCATTAATGAAACTTTGGGTCGTTACAATACATAAGTAATAGTAGTGACACTACGGGAAAAATTGATTATTGCGACGGGTTATTTGTGATGGGAATAAATATTGTCGCAATAAATCCGATGAAAAGCGTATTTGCGACGGGAATACATGACCCGTTGCAATAGGTATGGAATGGTTTGCGCGCCAAAACACAGGAAGCCTATTTGCGACGGTGGCCTTCGTCCCGTCGCAAGTACCCGGAGGTGGTAAATACCATTTGCGACGGGACAATTACCCATCGCAAAACACTATTCAGCAGGTGTTAGTTGCGACGGGTCTCATCACCAATACCGGTAGCTGTAAATAGGCTTTTGCGACGGGGATATCCGCCCGTCGCTAATGGTAAGTCGGCCTACAGGTATTTGCGATGGGCCCGTCTCAAATACCCTTTTAACCGCCGCCCGTATTTAATGCGGGTGAAGGTATTTGCGACGGGCGCCCGTCGCAAATACCAGCGGTGGTAAATAGAAATTTGCGACGGGGATATCTGCCCATCGCTAATGGTATGTTGGCAGGCAACTATTTGCGACGGGTCCGTCGCAAAAACCCTTTTAACCGCCGCCCATAATTAATGCGGGCGAAGGTATTTGGGACGGTACACCGTCGCAAATATTCTAACCTATATATACCTCCATCCGTTTTTTTTTCAAATCATTCAAATCTCTCTTCTTTTTCTTCCCTTTCTCTCTTTAAATTTCTGTTTTAAGTAGAAATTTTTTTTTATTTTAATTTTTTCTTACGGGAAGAGCAGAGAAGGAGTTAGGAAGTGCAAACTACATATCAAAGGTATTTATAGTTTTTTTAATTGTTAATTTTATTTTTAATTGTTAATTTTAATTTTTTTTAATAGAATGTTTATATAGATATATAGTATAATTAGATTAAGTGGTTGTACCAAATAGTCCTTGTTTGGATACGAACAAGTAGAGGCGGCTCTGGTACAGATGTACCTAGGAGTGAAAACTCTGACAAGGTGTTTTGAGCTTGACTCGGGACAACCTGGTACACGACAATGGACCTTGCTACACTATTGGTTCGACACTCCCGGAGGATGTTTTGGTAATAATTAGAAATAAATATATTAAATTAGAAATAATTAGAAAAAGTTATATTTAATTAGGAATAATTATACAATTATTAAATAATTAGGAAATAATTAGATTTAATTAAAATAATCATCAAATAATTATGAAATAATTAGGTTTAATTGATTAGAAATAATTAGGAAACAATTAAAAATTAAATAATTAGGAAACAATTAGAAATTAAATAATTAGGAAACAATTAGAAATAAAATAATTAGAAATAAATAGAAATAAAATAATTAGGAAATAAATAGAAATAAAATAATTAGTAAACAAATAGAAATAAAATAATTAGTAAATAAATAGAAATAAAATAATTAGGAAATAAAAAAAATAATTAGGAAACAATTAAAATAATTAGGAAACAATTAAAATAATTAGGAAACAATTAAAATAATTAGGAAACAATTAAAATAATTAGGGAACAATTAAAATAATTAGGAAACAATTAAAATAATTAGGAAACAATTAAAAATTTAAAATATTTATGAAACAATTAACAATTTAAAATATTTAGGAAACATTTAAAAATATTTAGGAAACAATTAAAAATAATTAGGAAACAATTAAAAAAAATTAGGAAACAATTAAAAATAATTAAAAACAATTAAAAATAATTAGGAAACAATTAAAAATAATTAGAAAACAATTAAAAATAATTAAGAAACAATTAAAAATAATTAGGAAACAATTAAAAATAATTAGGAAATAATTAGTAAGCGTGATTGACCGCTCATCTACCTGAATTTTCTTTTCATTTGTGTGTTGAGGCTTGACAGGAAACTTCTTCCTCCACATGTAATATTTGCTTTTACTGTCAAAATTATCAACCTCCTCGCCAGCATAGAGGTGAGGAGGTTTATAATTTTGACAGTAAAAGTAAATACTACATGTGGAGGTAGAAGTTTCTTATCAACCTCAATGCACAAATGAATAGAAAATTGAGGTAGATGAGTGGTCAATCACATTTTTTACTAATTAGTAACATAATTAGTAATATAATTAGTAACATAAATAGTAACATAATATAAAATATTATATTACTCTAATATTAATAATTAAATAATACTAATAATATAATTATTTTATTATTATATGTTTAATATTTATAAAAAAAATATTAATATTATTAAAATTATAAAAAATTTGTAAACTATTACAATTATCAATATTTTCAACAAGTTTTGCTTTATTCTTAACATGTTCAAATCTTAAAGGGTCGCCAATTTTCAGGTCATGCCCAATAAAAAGTTTGCGTCAACTGTATCCAATGTAAACTCTATAAGAATCATATCACATCTCAAGTCATGTCTTTCTCATCTATAAGAATCATATCACATGACTTTTTACATAGACCATTTTTTCTTGAAAAATTAAGGGAAAGATACTGAAATTCTCTTAATTTTTCAAGGAAGAATGATCTATGTAAAGGGTCATGTGAAATGATTCTTAAAGACGAGAATGACATTACTTGTGTCGTCCTATTGCAACCCTACTTACGAGGTGATCAACCATGTAAGGACAATTATAGAGTTTAAATTAGACATGGTTGACGCAAACTTTTTATTGGGCATGACCTGAAAATTGACGACTCTTTAAGATTTGAACATGTTAAGAATAGAGAAAAATCTGTTGGAAATATTGAGATTTGTAATAATTAGTAATAATTATTAATAATTAATCAAAAATCAAATAAATTCAAGTACATGGTTATAAATTGGCACAATTTCCAGCGGAGTGGCGGCTACCTTTTGTTCAACGTCTCATATATTTGCTACTTTATCCCACTGAAATCAGTATGAAAAACGTGCTCTCACGTATGTTAGAGAAAGTTTTTCATACTGATTTCAGTAGGGAGAAAGTTAAAAAGAGATGAGTCGTCGGACAAAAGAGGCACTTTTCCCTGACGACTCATCTTCTTGCAAGGAGATGAGTCATTAGGCAAAAGAGTTGCTGTCAATCCACAGGAAACAAATAAGAATAATTAGTAATATAATCTCCACAACGATGATTACAAAATTTTATTTCATTATTCAAGCATATTTCATTTTTCCAAGTATTGTTAAGTATTGCTAAATTAATAATAATTAGCGGGAATGATTACAAACTAATTGTGTCGCCTATAATTATTGGTAATTACTAAGAAATAACTATAATTATGTGTTTTCTCTTTTTAGGATATTGTTTTTCTTATATCAAATTATTTAACAACAGTAATGGTTTTAAATTTTTTAGAAACATATATATGAATATGGAACAAGGAAATTGACATCAATCATTATTAGATGATCGTTCTTGGATAAATCAGTGCAGAAATCCAAACAGTTCTAGTTTAAATCATGTATATGTTGATGGTGTTGAAGCTTTCTTATCATTTGCATCATCAAGCCCGAAATTTGTTTCAGAAGGGACAATTAAGTATCCTTGTAAAAAATATGCTCTGAGAACGTTTGAGACATTTGACATCGTTGGGAAACTTCTCTTGCGTTATGGTTTTCAATCAGATTATATTTTTTGGTATTAACACGGTGAACGCAGTTCCAGAGAAGATACTAATAATTTGATTTTGGATCCATCATGATTTCAGAATTTAGTACATGATGTTGCAGGGTCATCCGTTTAACAAACTGAAATCGAGGATGATGTTGATTTACCTCCTGAGTTGGCACCATCTGAATTTGCTGAGTTGTTCAGGTCTGTTGGGGATGCATTATATCCTGGTTGCAAGATAAGAAAATTAGAATCAGTTGCAAAATTTATGGCTATTAAATCAGATAATGGAATTTCAAATAAGTGTTTTGATCAGATATTTTCTTTGGTTAAAGCATTGTTACCTAAAGGAAAAAAACCTTGCTATTTTGACTGTCATCGCATATTTCTTCCAATCGTTCATCCTTTTCGGAGGAATAAATCTCATTTCAAAAAAGGCAAAATTGAAAGAGATGAACCTCCAAAAATGATCTCAGGTATAGAGTTACAATCAGTTGTATTTTCATTACCTTCCATCACTTTTGGACCGACAATAAATCAACAGAAAATTCATGGCTTTGGGAAAGAACACAATTGGACAAAACAGAGAATTTTTTATAATCTTCCATATTGGTCTGATTTGTTGGTCCGACATATGTTGGATGTCATGCATATTGAGAAGAACTGTTTTGATAATTTATTTCATACAGTTTTGGATACACCGGGTAAAACCAAAGATAATGTAAAGGCACGATTAGATCTTGCCCAAATTTACAGGCGACCAGAACTTGAATTGTTTGAAAATGTCAGATCACAAAGATTAATGAAGCCAAAATCATCTTATACACTGACCAAAGAGAGTCGCTTATTATTTTGTCAGTGGATTGCAGATTTGAGACTTCCATATGGCTATACTTCCAACTTGGTTAGATGTGTTAAAAATGGTCATATTACCGGATTAAAAAGTCATGACTGTCATGTTATAATGGAAATACTTATGCCTATTGGATTAAGAGGTTTTTTGAATTCTAAGATTTGGGATTCAATAACAGATATATCATATTTTTTCTGAGACATGTATGTGGCGACAACAAACTACGATACACTAAGCAAACTAGAAGAAGTTGTTGTTGTAATTATATGCAAACTGGAAAAAATATTTCCGCCAGCTTTCTTTGACTCAATGGAACATTTGATATTACATTTGTCACATGAAGCAAAATGTGGAGGTCCGGTTTAGTTTCGATGGATGTACCCATTTGGGAGATGCATGCAGAAATTGAAGAAAAAATTCCGTAACAAAGCATCAGTTGAAGGCTCAATTGTTGAAGCTTATTTGCAAGAGGAAATTGCTTTATTCTGCTCTCATTATTTTGAATCTGAATATCCCTCAAAATTTAACCGCATGGGCCGGAACTAGGGGAATGTTGATGATGATATGAACAATCAATTATCAGTTGTCAATCAGCCCGAACTTGGCTTTGGTGGAGTTCATGATAGATGGCTTTCAGATGATGAACATCATAGAGCTCATACATATGTTCTACTCAACTGTAAAGAAATGTCACCAATTGTATAGTGAGTGCTCCTATCCCTTATTCTATAGATTTTGTTACAGTAAATTAATCATATTGTATTTTTAGGTTATATGATGATCATATCAAGAAACAATTTCCACAAATTACAGCAACTGGCTTAGAAGAACGTCGGCAAAAAAAATTTGCCTACTGGTTTCAAAAACTGGTAACATACATTCTTTTTTGGTTTTACATATAAAATCAATTTATTACTTGTAATGGTGATAAATGTTTTACAAATTTTCAGGTATCTGTACATGCTGATAAGATTGATAGTCGATTGAGTATATTGAGTATCCCACCATCCAAAATGGTTAAATCTTATAATGCATATATGGTGAATGGTTATCGCTTTCATACACGTGCATATGGGGAATCAAAGAAAACAATGAATAGTTGTGTTTTTTTGAAGGTATCACATCATAGAGATATTGAAGTTGACTTTTATGGCATGCTTGAAGAAATTATTGAACTGTGTTATTTGGGATAGAATTATGTAACAATGTTTAAATGTCGATGGATGGATAATGAGAGAGGCTTGTGTATTCATCTGACTCGTGGAATTGTTGATATTAAACATAAAAGTCTTCTTGCAGTAAATGAACCATTTTTATTGGCTCATCAGGCACATCAAATTTATTATGCAAAATACTGTGCTACTGCAAAAGAGTTGAATGATTGGTGGAGTATAATAAAAGTTAAATCTCGAGAAAATCAGTTTACTCAAACTGAATGTGGTTCCACTGAAGTGAAAGGAAATGAAATTTTTCAGGAAACTCCTCAAAACACATTTTTTTCACAAAGAGACATGAATATCGAGGATGACACCCCACAGTTAAGGGTCGATAGTGACGATGTTGTCAATGATGTTACAACTGAATTTGAAATGACAAGAGATGATGAAAGTGAAACTAATATGGAAATTGATGATATTGATGAGGAAGATGAATACATTGACATTGAACACTATGAAGTTGATGATGAAGATGAACATTGACACAGTAAAATGCTGGTTAGAATCATAAAACAAAAATATTTATACATAATAGTTATTTTCAACTATTTGCTAATAACAATCATTTCATGTTTCAGATGGACTTGGAAACATTTCGTCAGTTGTTGGAGGCTGATCTACCTATGGATGATGAGGTTCTTGAGTCATCTGACCCTCAGGCTATTGGCACTACAGGGAGCACTCAGAGGGGGCGTGGTCTTGCCAGACTGATGATTCCAGATCCTATCCCGGAGTGACGTCCACCTCTTGGATTCAATGCGCACACACGGTGGTATGGTAACCTGTGTATTTTAGTTATCTTTCATTATAATTTTTTATATTCTAATTATTTGATTATTTGTTCTTTTTCCACAGTTTTACGCATATAGCTATTGGACAGGGGAGCGCTATCTTGCGCAATTTTTTTCTCAGCCCTAGCTCACATGGGATCAGATTCCTGCTGATGTGCAGGCCGCCATGTTCGATCATTGGCTGGTACGTAATTAAATATTATTTATTTTGAAATTTAATTCATTAATAACTTTATATTAGGGTTTATGGTATCCCATCGACGAGAGCATGCATGCCACTATCCATGCGGCATGGGGGTGTCTATGCGTAACTGTTTCCGTCAGTTTTTGCATAATTTGAGAAAGACGACTGTAAAGAAAGCCGGAGTGACAGAATTTGATGAGTCTTGTAGAGCCCACCGACCAGAGTACATTTAATCTCACGTTTGGGATGGATTATGTACACACTGGTTGGGTGGTGGGTTTCAGAGGAGATCTGCATTGGGTCGACAGAATCGGGGGAGACAAGAGGTGATGCATCAAGCCGGTAGTCGTACATTTAGTGCGCATAGAGAGTGTCTGGTAAGTACTTTTTTTTAATATTTTATACAACTTTAAATATAAATAGTTTATTTTATATTCATATAGGAAGTCGAGCAGCCTGGTATTACGACGTACGGTGTTTATCAGAGGATGTACACTGATCCGGCTACTGGAGAGATTAGAGGTGACTGCCAGTGTCAGATTGTGATCAGTATTATTTTCTTTTCAGTTTTTAAATTAAATGCATATAATCTTTTCATTATTTTAATTTCTAATTGAAACTTAAGGAGTCATATGAGACTGTGACCTCTCAGACACAGGCTGAGAGTCAAGACGAAACGGGTGATCAGACTAGTGCCCACCATTTTGATGAGACGACATGGATGCAGGTGACCCAGTATGGCTTCGAAAAGGGCCGAGTAGTTGGTATCAGCTCTCATTTGACTCTTGCATCTTATTATGGTACTGCTGCGATGTCGACGTCCAGCTCGAGAGGAGCTCGTGGAGAGACATCATCTTTTGCCTCACAGTATCAGGAGCAGTTGCGTGCTCAGAGTCAGCTTATAGAGGATTTGCGTCCGGGGCAGGAGCAGATGCGTCAGCAGCACGATGAGGAGATGTGTCGATGGCAGGAGCAGATGCGTCAGCAGCAAAATGAGGAGAGACGTCGATATGAGGAGCAACATCAGGAGTATATGGAGTATATGCGTCGTCTGACTCATAGTTTAGGGATAGAGTTTCCTCCACCACCTCCTCCAGGTCCTCCAGATTATCCACCCCCCCCCCAGTGATTTTTTTAGATGTAATAAATATTTGAGTTCGTAGTTTATTATCATATTAACTATTTACAATTCCTCTTTCATATTGGTACGAATATTGCATGATTTAATTTGTTTTTATTTTTTTTAATATTTTATTACTTATTAGTATTATTTTTAATGTCTGCTTATTTTAGTAATATTACTTTTAATATTTTATATTTATTTTTAATATTGAGAAGTTTATAATTTTATAATTTTATTAATATTAATAATATTAATATTATTTTTTCATAAATATGTATGTTTATTTTAATAATAATAATATTATATTAATTTTTTATATTATTAATATTAGTACTATTATTATTATTTTTTGATATTAATATTTCATAATATATAATATAATATTATTTATATTCATATTATTATTATTTTTTATATTAATATTTCATAATTATATTATATATATATTTTATTATTAATATTATAATAATATATTTCTTTATATTATTAATATTAATATTATTATTATATACATAATTTAATAATAATAATATTATATTAATTTTTTATATTATTAATATTAGTATTATTATATTATATTATATTATTTATATTCATATTATTATTATTTTATATTAATATTTCATAATTATATTATATATATTTTTTTATTTATATTATTATTATTTTTATATAATATTATACGATTTGTATTAATTATTTTATTTTATTTTATTTTATTTAGTATTTGCGACGAGATTTTCCGTCGTAAAAATTTTTTTACTGTAGCATTTGCGACGAGAAGAATACCCGTCGTAAAAACATTTCTGCGACGGTCCATCGCAAATACCTTCGTCGCAAATATTTTTTAAATTTCTCATTTGCGACGGGTTTTTGACCCGTCGCAACTAATCGATCTGCGACGGCTCGTCGCAAATACCTTTTTTATATATAAACGAAAACTCATTTGTGACGGGTGATAAATACCGTCGCAAATACTTTTTTTGCGACGGGACCGCCGCAACAACACCTATTTGCGACACCGTTTTCGGCAATGGTCGATTTGCAACGGAGCCCCGTCGCAAATAGTCCGTCTTCCTGTAGTGTGATTATGGAATATCTCACAAAAAATGGAAGTGAGATGAAGAAACCTCTTACCTTAAGTTCGAATGTGTTCTGTTATTAAACTTAGGGTCCTGGAATGTCAAATTAGACTTATTAATAACTTATTTAAGAACCTATTAGACATTTATTTAGTTTATCATAATTATTTTTAGTTCATTTATGCCCTTATTGATAAGTTATTATATTGAATTTTGTCGTTCCAGAGTGTTTGTTTTCTTTATTTTCATAATCAGTTCACTTGTTCTTAAATAATGGAGTTCCTGTGGAATGGATGTAAATATCCAGAATTGAAATTACATATTATTTATGAACATCCAGAAGTGTTAACGGTCATTTCTATCATTTGGTTACATGGAAAGATGATGAATCATTAGATGAAATATTTATGACATTCACTTAGATTATTTTAGCAGTATTATGATTATTAGGAACTAGTTTGGTCATATGATTTAATAATATGTATGTATACTGGAACCTGAATATTAATTAGGTTATAATACACATATTAAAGTCTCGTTCAACCATAAAAATGGTTTCATGACCATTAATGAAGGATAAATTGAAGAATGAAACTTCGTCGTCCATGAAGGTTATAAATTGGAACCTCATGGACGTTGATTTCGTTTATAAAATAAAAGAGAGAGAGAGAGTAAGGATATTGATGATGGTTCTTCCATTCCCATGATATAATTACAGTATATATATGATTATGGATCTATCATGGTCATTTGTACAAAGTAGGTGAGGAGAGGATAACAAAATAAGATAAATGTAAATGAAACTAAATGAAAAAGAAAGGTGATTTACCTCTTGAAATAATCTCTTTGAGAACCTCCTTAAGGGAAGGGATTTTGGTCTTTTGGAAAGACCAAGAGATTCTTGGACGTGGGGAGTGACTAAGGAAGGGTATTTGGGCAGAACTTTGAGGATCTTCAAGGCTTGGAGAAGTGAAGAGAAGAGGGAGTGAGGGAGGTTTTTATAGTTGAGGAGAGAAGGGTTTTCATAATTTTTTAATCATTAGTTTATTAATTTCCCTCAAGACCAGAAATAGTGATGATTCCATGACCAAGAATAGTAATAAATCCATGTGAGTTCGAACCAAGTGGTCTTACATCACTTATTATGTCATAAATAGTGTATTTAACTAATAATTTGTATATATGGTATTTTATCGTATTTCACTATTCATCAAAAATTTGAGTATTTCAGAAAAATACCAAAAATTAACCCTAACCATTTTTCAACATTTAGAATCCAAAAATGAAGTCCATTTTTTCAAAAATAATTTTCTAAATATGATTAATTTAATATTTAATTAAAATCATAATTTATTCTAAAAACA
The DNA here is from genome assembly GCA_963277665.1 of Viscum album. Taxonomy (NCBI): domain Eukaryota; kingdom Viridiplantae; phylum Streptophyta; class Magnoliopsida; order Santalales; family Viscaceae; genus Viscum; species Viscum album. The sequence continues at coordinate 1,240,753,425 of OY728166.1, read as the reverse complement.
CTTTTAAAATATTTATTTACTTATTCCAAAACATAGGTATATCATACTTCCACATGAATATAATTTATATACTATCATAGGTAAGGTTACTATTCAGTAGGGTATATCACTATTCATAAGGGTGTGTTACTATTCATAAGGGTAGGTTACTATTCACAAAAAATTAAGTTTTCCTTATCAGACTCCAAATAATTTACTGATCCTAACCGTGTATGTCATATTTTCGAAATTCACATCACAGAAGTTACAAACTTATGTTTACTTGGCTAGGTTATAACAAAGTGGTGTCTTTATAGACCTAGTGATCCATGCACTCTATAATAAATCTATTTGTAAATTCTTGGGGTGTTACAATAAACAGCCAGTAGAACCTTCTTTTGCTTGGAACATTGAAGGATAGATAATATCTTCTAAATAGATTTGATCCATTGTTCCACGATTAAGGGATTAGATGACCCATTGAAATTCAAAGGCCTTTGTCGTATAAAGGTCTCAATTGCAACTTGTTCTTTCTTGGGGGTATTTGGGCATTCCTTATGGTTGAGGTTTCAATTTGGAACTTGAGTAAGCTGAGAGAGTATCGTCATAAAGTTCATGATTACCACTCCCATTGGGTTGGGTATCTCATTGGGGCAATCATCACATTTACCTTCACATTGGTTGTTTATCTGATTCATCTTATTTCTAACCATTAGCTAGAATAAAGGAAAAAATTAAGGATGATGATTTTTAAACTATTAAACACATAAATAGAAATTCAATGACATTAAAGGGAGAACTTATAAATTACATGTATTTCCTTAACTTATAAATTTCTATGCTTCAATCTATGTTATCCATGATCTATTTCTAACAAAAACTCTTATGAGAATTTTTTTTTGTTCCTCTAATAATGGTTTGTAATGAGATTATGAATTTACCAATGCATATCCTTCGGGAGTGTCAAACCAGTTGTGCAGCAAGGCCTGTTGTCATGTATCAGTTCTCAGTTGAGTCTATTTCAACGTGTTGTTTTCGGGTTTTACCTCTATGTACATATGTGCCAGAGCCACAACAACTTACAGTATCCAGAAAAGGATGTATTTTTTTTATAATCCACTTACTCTATACTTACCAAAATTTAGTTATGTTTTCTTATACTTAGTTTTATCCTTAAGGCTTTTGCTAGAGTTTTTTAATCCCAATCCCAAAAAAAACTAAATTTTTCCTTTGATGCTAACTATGAAAACTTTGTCCTTTATTACGCATTAATTCATGATTTAATACATGAGATTACATGTAATACAACCTAGAAGATCGAGAATTCTAGTGTCTTTGGGAATTAGGTAAATTACAAAACAACATAAAACTGGAAATACAACATCTTTATTGAAAACTTATTTAACATGCTCATAAACTGCATGGGATAACCTGAGGATATACATAAGAAAGGGGTGAGCCAAAAATCCCAGGAAGGGAATAAAAATGACATAACATAAAGAAGGTAATACATGTTATACAATAGAAATTTTAGTGGGTCATAAAATGGATGGGAATCATAAATATGAAAAATGAGACATGGTATAACATGATAACGTAAAGGCAACATGGGAAATGTGACAACAACTTAAAACACTGCATTATAAACATAGGTCAAGGCTAACTACCAAGACATCATGATGGAAAAAGTCCCATGATGGATTAGGTTCACTCCTTAATCCCTTGCATGATGTCTCATGAGACTAAAACATTACCCAATGCATTGAAGCACTGTATAATTCTAGGCACTCCCATCACTATTATTTCATTCTCATGATTAAGTGTGCCACATAGATCATACAACATGGAATCATTTTTCATCACATTTTATTCCATGATCAAGGAGTGTGGAATACATACATGTAAGTCCCCAATAAAATATGTATAAGTGCATAAAGGTGAACACTCTTGATAGGAATTGAGTATGGGTATTCACTACACTTTTTTTGACATGAAATCCCACAATGAAATTTCAGCACCATAACAGGGGCACATAAATGTTCATGGGAGGGATTAATAAGATTGAAAGGGGTCTCTAATCATTTAGACACCATAAGATCGGTATGGGGCATGTGAAAAAACACTCCCCAACATTAGGAATTGAAAATAAAAGGGTGTAAAATGAAGAAGATTCTTGAATAAAGGGGAGAAAGAGACGATCTCTTACCTTGTGAGTATGACTCCAAATGGTTGGGGGAGCTTATTGAGAGCTTGGGGAACCTTGAGAGGACTCTAGAGAGGGGACGACAGAGTAAGAATGTGTTCTAAGGTTTTTGAGTGAAGATAAATGGGATCTTTGGTGGGTTTATATAAGAAAAGAGGGGGCGTTCTTTATTATTTCTCAAACTTAGGTTTTGGACTCTGTATAATAAAATAACCAAAACCACAAACCTTACCATGCTTTTTGCCCATGGTTTCTACCAAAGAGGGGTATTTTTCATTATTTTATATGGCCAAGGTCCGAACTTATTAAAATATTACTCTTAGTGATGTGGAGATGAGTCATGCTCTTAATGAAAATGATTTTAAAACCTTAAAATATATTATAGTTTTTGGAGGATTCATAAAGACTTTATAAAATTAATCAAATAAACATAAAATCACATTATTTTAAAGGGGAAACATAGATTTGGTTGTGGATAACCTTTATAGTATTTATTACATCATTTTTGATCATTATGATGTCATCATACACACCTTATATTTATACAGTATTTAAATTTTACCCAAAAATTCGACTCTTTCGGAAAATTATGAAAAATTCATCGTTAGATAATTTCAACGTTTTGATTCAAAAAATAATATCCATTTTGTCAAAATAATTTTCTAAATATGTGAATTTTCACTTTTAAAATAATAATTGACATTTATTGAGAAATGCTAGGTTTTTTTGAGAATAACAGTTTTCAAACCCTTATAAAAAATACAGTTTACTTCATAAAAATTATATAATCATTTATATTTAATAAACATTATTTAATAATAATATTTTATTAAAATATTATTTATTTCAAAAATCCATTGATTCATGGAAATAAATGCCTTAATTGAATTTGAATATTATCCGAAAATACAATTTTTGTTTTATTGTATAAAAATAAAAATAAAATATTTATTAAGTAATAATAATAAAATGAAAATATATTCATTATTCTATACAATATACATATTCATATTATTAAGGTCTTGGTACATATCTCTTTAATACACCAGCAAACGCCCTAAGAGTAAGGCGTGCGACGGGGAGACTTTCATGGAGTGGTTCGACGTACATGATTTGGGTCATGTTCTCGATGAGTTTGAAATTCTTCTGTAAACGGTTTTGCTCGTGCTTAAGTTGTTGGATCTCAGCTTGGGCTTGATCAAGGGTAAAACTCAATGATGTTATCTCCCTTTGAAGCTCTGATAAATGGAGTTCATAGGGTACACTCCTATCGGTTGAAGTCATCACTTTTGTCTGTGTCAATTGGATTTATTAAAACTCCATATTTATTTTAACCATATGATTACTGTTCAGTGACTATATTATTAACGATTATGCTGCTTAATAGTTTTTTAAATTTGATAGGATATAATAAAACTAAAGAAGTGAATGTGTTTTCTATATCCATGATATATAATAAGACATTTAATTAAATCATAAGGGAAATTTTATTTATAAAAGTTTAGATTGTTACACTAACGGTCTCCTTCCACAGAATGTGCAACGCTGACCAACTTTAAGTCGCACATAGGGTAAACCCCACGTTCTGAAATCAACCGTGGTCTCAAATTCCTTGTATGAGATCTCCAACAACATGAAAACTATCTGTACTGAAATGATGCGCGCACTGTTTTAAAATATATTAATATTTTTAATATATTAATTTACAGGGTCCCGACACACCTAAACATCGTGCCGACTCTGAGGAAAAAAATAGATACATGCATAGAAATATTCAAAGGACTAATCCAACAAAACCAAACTCATTACACATATAAATGTGGATTTCTTATCGACGAGTCTCATTCTCATAATCTCCTACACTGAAAATTACCAAGCACGTACACTATGAAAAGATGCCTAAAAGTCCAATGAGTTTGCACCCTTAACACCCAGTACCATTTGTGCCCCGCAAATGATTTCATCTGACTATAAAACATATATTTAAGAATACTGTTGTGACATTTCTGGATTATTATCATAGGTGGAACTGTTATGACATTTCTGTGTGCCGACTACTCTTAGGGTAACATCCCATACCATGTCACGCAAAATAACAATTATGATATGATAATATTCAAAATTATGAATACATGTAATCATAAAGTATAATAAAGTTAGTTCTAATTTCTCATACTCAAAAAAAATGAAAAAAAAAATGATTCAATGTGTTGACAATCATTGTAACGGGGGCTGGGTTTGTGTAAAAACAGACAAACGAACAATTTGAATATTTAAAAATCACATTAGATTGTATTTCAGGCTCTTTAAATATTCGAAATTCCTACTTTCCATAAGGTCGCCGCGTGTCGCACGAACCCTATCTTCGGATTGTCTGCTATGTCGGAGCCGTCGCGCCTCTCTCCTCAGTGGCGCTTTGCAGCATCGTCGTACCTCTCCATCTGGATTGAATTTGCTTTGCCGCACTGTCAGTTTTGTCCACTCGGATCTGCCTGTCGGTGCGGTCGCACCTCTTCTCCAGGACTTGCTTCGGCGTGGCAACAAAGAATGTTTGTTTTTACTAATACTGGCAAAACTGTGATCGAAAGGCGTGCTGCATTTTATATTGCGGGTGTCTGAACATGCACATTCTTATTTAAAACTTCTTAAATTTGATGTCTGTAACAGCAGTTTGTATATCTGCATATTCCTACATCTTCTGCACAAGTATATTCTTACTTTAAATTTGTGAACTTGGAATTTATCAGAATTCCTTGATAATCACTCGAAAAGAGTGATTTTCAATTTTTTTATTTAGTTGTATTTACATCGGTCATCCAAGAAAGCCCTCAATTGAAAATGCCGAGATAAATGATGCGAGTGAATAATTGATGAGAGTAATCAACTTATAACTGGTTCAGTATCGAGTTGTTTAAGTTCAGGATACACAGGTATGCCTGATTGTAAAGATTTGAAGTTGACCCATTTTTTGGTCTAGTTTAAATTTTGATTTTTCCCGTAGAAATTGGGTTTTGCGTGAATTTTAAAACATGTTGGATTCATGGGACTTCTAAATTATTTATTGTGTTTCTAAATGTATGGAATAACTATTCTTGATTTTTTTTTTATAACAAACCAAAACGTTGTTTAGTTTTCAATCCGGGGGTGGATTCTGGTTTAGGTTCAGTATTTGGTGAACAAATCCAAAAAAATCAGTTTTTTTAACTCTACTAAGGTATTTAAACAAGTTGGGATTGAAAAGCCCGCAGTACTAAATTTATTAATACAGGTAATGAGTAGAAAAATGTTTGGATATTTCATAGAATTCTAGCAGTTCACATTTTAATTGGTTATGAATTCTGACATCAAATGATAAATTGGTGTCCTACCTGTTGATAATCCTTCCTACCTGTTGATATCCTTGACACCCTGATCGGCTCTGGCAAACCCTAACCCGAAGAGTTGGTTCATGTAACACTCGTTTGAGCCTGTCGATCATTTATTTTCTTTTTTCAGTTTCATCTCTATTGGCTTTTCTCCCTCCTGCGATTATATTGTTGTTGGATGGTTCCCTGTGATGTGTTTACATTAACCATGCTAATGCTGATCAGTTCATGATCTCGACATTCTTTCATTTACTGAGGGAACACTGTACACTTTCAAATATTGTTTTGTTATCTCAGCTGCTTGTTTATAGAGATTCTTTTATCAGCATCGGCTGCAGCTATACTAGTTTGCTCCTTTGAGATAAACTAGAAAAACATGTGCTTAATTTTGGTTGGTTTAGTGAACATTGTTTTCAATGGCTCTTGCTATTGCTGTGCAGCTGATGCTGCTATTATTAAGCTGCTTTCTTTGGGGACAACTCTTTGGCTTCTGTGCTCAATATTGAATCTATGTTATGCTTTGGTTTGTTCATGCCTCGCATCTACTTAAACTTATGGTTTTAGAAAATCTGGCCTTGTTTAGTTTTAGAAAACCCGAACTCTTTTACAACCCAATTATTTTTAAAACACATTATCCTAATCCTACACATATTTTTGGGGAGCCTTTACAGTTCTTGCTCCAGGTTTATGCTCCTATATGTGAGAAGGAATCAACATTTCATCGCACCTTATTTGCTGTCATGTGTTCGTCAATGGCTTGTCTTCTCCGAGACCAACATGAGCAATGGAAACCCCACCAAGGGCAGTCATCGTCCCGAAGTGTGAAGGTATTCCGTAGCCAGCTTCCCCGTCACAATCCGTACTACTCAAGTGAGCCTCCAAGTTACGATGGGAGGGACCGGCCTTCTGGAATTGAAGTTTCACTCTGTAATTGGTGTGGCACTTGGAAAGGAAATAAATTTTGCAGAAGTGCTTGCTATTGCTCTGAGAAACACCAGCTTTTGCACTGGCGCTCAGGTCATAAAATTGATTGCCAGAGAACCATTATTTCCTCTGAGCTGGATTCATGCCCTGGTAAAATTGAAATCACAGTGGAAAAGATACCGAAAGCTGCGAGCAAAAACTTGTGGCCCGAGTATGAGATCATCTGTGTAGATGAATCTGATTATGATGCAGACATGGCTGAAGATGGTACACATGCCAGCACTTTGGCTTCTGAGGTTCACATGAATGAAACGGCTAAGTCTATATTGGAGAATTTTGAGGGAGATAATGACAAAGGAGAGCTGGGCCAGTTTTCAAGAGCGGATAGCCAAGGCACCTGAGCAGGTCTCAAGGTATTGTAGGAGTGTTGCAGCCACGCCCCTGTGGCCCATGTCAAGTGGACGGCCTTCCCCAGCTGATATCCCTAAACGCAGCTTTTGTGGTGGCTTCTGAAGCCTCGAACTTCGGGTGTTGCCACAGCTACTGTATTATTTCGGGGTGAAGAACGATGCAGACTCTCTTGATTGGGCCGCCATTGTGGTGGTGTACACAGGTGAGGCTTCGTGCGAGGCTGGACTGGGGTGCAGGGAGGAATTTGCTTGGGTTTAGCTCTTATCTCCATCTGCTACTGTACCTTGAACACTGTTTGATTGGTTCATCATCAGACTCTCTTGCTTGGGTTTAGCTCTTATCTCCATCTGCTACTGTACCTTGAACACTGTTTGATTGGTTCATCATCACGGGGTATGATTTCTCTAAAGCTTTATTTGGTGTGAATCCGATTAAAATATGATGGTTTGTGTTGGGGTTTTGTAGTTCCAAATCTGATAATGTTGAATTGATGTTCCTTCATGATCATTTGGGTTTGAGGATTAAAAATAACTTTTTTTAGATTAAAAAAAACCACATAGTTAATGAATTACTAATCAATCTTAATCAATGATCTGATTTTATTAATGGATAAAAACACTCATATATTTGTAAGTGAATGCTTAGTCGTAAATGCACTGGATGTAGTCATATTTATATTAATAATTATAAATGTTTTCAATACTTGGCAAAGTGGCACACATCAATTAAATGAAAAGATGTATCACATGCAATGAATGGAAATTGACTTCGTGAAGTATGTACAGTCGCATTAGAAGCATGACAGAAATCAGAAGTTCCAAAGATCAGAGGATTTAGTATTATTTGGTTTGGTATAAATGTGGCCTATGATGCAATTGTATGCCTGAAAAATTAAACAACAATTTAGATACGGTGTTTGGGCATTGAAATAACGCTGAACTTCAAATCTGGTATGTAAAGGGCGCCACAGAGGTAAAAGTAGGAAAGAAAATGGTTTTTTCCTGAATACGTGCAGAAACAGAGATCCCATTTTGAAGTTAGACCGAAACAGGCTTAATTGGTTTACGAATAACCGAACAAGGAGAGGGAAAACCAAACATGATCAGCAGCACCTGTGTCAACAATCCAATTTGCTGACACTGATAGGATTATGTGTTTATGAAGAACCGAACAAGGAGTGGGAAAAACAATTTGCTGCCCTTTCGAGGGTGGCTTAGTGGAAAGGGTTTGGGCTTTTTGGTCCTTGAGGTCATGGTTTGACTCCAACTGGTTGTGCTTCAGTATTATAATTTCATATCCAGTGATTTAACCCGTCTGATAGCGCGAGGCAGCATGGGGGATGGGCTTTTTGGTCCTTGAGGTCATGGTTTGACTCCAACTGGGTGTGCTTCAGTATTATAATTTCATATCCAGTGATTTAACCCGTTTGATAGCGCGGGGCAGCATGGGGGATGCCAATTTTATATAGTCGGTTTGGGCCGCATTCAAGACTCGGGGTCTAGTACCTGTTTTGATAGGGGAGGGCTGGGAAGAGCATGTCACACATTGCTCGGGTGGAGTTTCTGTACAAAAAAAAAACTTTTTGGTGGCACTGTTAGGATTATGTGGTTACCGGAGGAAGAAAGATGATTGATAGAATGTGAGGTTTGAGTCCAAAATTGTCTTTACCTCAACAACCTTTGATATTACTCAGATGCCCATCCAAAAGATGTACTCACAGGGTCTTGCTTACCATTTTTTGTGTTTACCAAACCCCGATCCATAAAATTACAATTTACTGACCTTTGGTTACTGAATTTAAAACTTAGAGCACATCCGTGTTTCTTATAACAGGGTTCCACAACATGGTGCCCCCTTCCACAATAAATGCAGTGCTTTACATTCACATTACTCCTCTACTTTGATTCTGATTTTGCAACGGAGTCTGTTTTGCTGATTTTTCAGTATCTTAGGCTCATTCATAGAAGCAATACCATTTCTCGATCTTTTTGAAGCGCAGAGAGAAAACTCCGGTTATTTAACATAATGGTTCAAGTACATAATCTGTGGCTTCACATTTGAAAGTCACTCACTTAAGCCTTTCATCCTTAATACAGTCTTGCTAAATATAGGTTTTTGATTTATCCAACACACCGCAAGAACAATGTGTGGATTACAAGAAAAATAAATCATAAAGTTTTCTTTACAGGAGGGAAAGTGTGGTAGGGGATATATACAAAGAATTCAACTCACAAAGACCCTATTAACAGTTTATAATTGACAGCTCAACTTAACTATCTAAGCGTATCTAACCAGCCTTATTGTTGACTACAATATTTTCTATCAGTTCTTGAATTGAAACTCATTAATACTGATATTCACCTTTAAAAATTTGATGCTTTAGAATTGGTTTGGTATCAAACATTTTAATGATTGATAGGTGCTCTTGTGATTAGTTATAAAGTTGACATGGAGGTGTTATATTTTGTGACAACAATCTTAACCAAAATTGAGTTCTCAATGAATTACTTATTCTTTCATTAGCATTGTTCATGTATGCCTTGGAACTTCTGCTTCTTTGGAGGATGAAAATCAGATGAGTTACCTTCAGTTACCATGAGATTGTATTTGTGTAACTTGTTTGTGTACTTTTCTTATAGTCAACCATCTTGCAGGGAAGGACATGATGCCCTACTAGTTGATTCTATGTTGACACCCTCGATGAGAAAACATGGGGAATTGGTGTTACTTAAAGACTTGCACTCATCTTCACAATTCTTTAAGCATGGGGGCTCACTTAGAGTAACTGGAAGGTAAGACAATCGAGTTAGAGGTCATCTTCATTGATGTCTATTGTTGGGCCTATGGTATTACTACTGCATAAAGAAGTCGTGCGTGGTGACTGTTATTTGGTTTCCCCATCAGGATGGAGGATTATTGTGCAGCGACAACCATTGCTCGTGTGAGAGATGGAGATTCCGAACTTAAGATTGTCACAAACAATTTGAGAGGCCTCAACATCCAAGTTGATTCCATCTACCAATGCATCGGTGAACTCGTGATTCAATCGGATAACAATGAATGTGTGATTTTTTTTTGAAAATGAATGTTGTAGATGAAATGATCATTCAGTTGGGTTTGGTTTTTTGTTGCAAGCAATTCTGGATGCCCGTGTGGGTTTGAACGTTGATGGCATCGATCAGTAGGCCCTGCGGTTGGTTCGATAGTTTCAAGCCGATCACATGAACAATCCACCAACCTTGCTTGAATGCTAGGTATTTAAATCCTAGGTCTCTGATGCCCATTTCTTTGGTTGGGCAACTGGTTAAGGGCTATCAAGAGCCTATTTTGTGTATTTAAAATAATAATATTAAAAAATAAATAAGAGCGTGTTTAGTGATGACAACATGTATCCATTAATCAAATACTTGACACTACATGATACTATCAAATGGGGTTTGGGTAGTTGCAACGCCTTGCCATGGGTTTACTCAAACGAATATCAGGCTGAGGGTGTCACATGACTTTAAACGCATCTCCTTGCACTTTAGAGGCTGTCGACTAGTGATTATCTTAGAGTAAGTGCAAAGAATTACAACAACCAACTGACACTATAACATCAATGGTACCCATGTTCAACATACATGTGTATATACATCAAGGGTTGCCCATTGGTCGACCAAGTACACAATAAACAAGACTATAAATGGAGACATAGCCACAACCTTGAGTCCCTCCTTGGACTCGTCTCCCAAAGCCAAGCTACTCCACCTAGATCCCCCCATACAACCTGGTACCTTAAAGTCAAACATAAAGGGTCTAGCCATATACCAAGGTGATTGTGCAATGTGTGAGCATATAATTTAGCAGAGCACAACCAACTCTTTCTTTATATACTCTACATACAATGTATGCATGTACAAGAAAATAAATAAGTGATAACATACAATATGCAAACAATCGCATCAGGTCATCATGTGTTAACTAGACCACCATGACACCTGATCCAACCGACTCCAGCCAATGTCGATAATATATTTGTCGCAGTCAATGAAAATAGAAAGCACATCAGGGGGGGAGATGCAACATAGCCAGACTCAGGCATACAGAGTGGCTGGGATCCTCTCACGACGATCGTTAGGTGCACAGAACAACTGAGGATCCTTCCACGACGATCTCTAGCTATATAGATCAATTAGTATTGAACCTACTTGAAGATGATGTTGTATTTGTTTTCAATACATGTTGTTGTTGTGTTTGAAGTTGTTTGAGAAGTTTTTGGAGTAATTGGAAATGCTTTGAGGATGCTTGAAGAGTTTTTGAGTTACTTTGCAAAGGTTCTAGAATTATGTGTTAAGGCTGCAATTTGGTTCAGTACACAATGCGTAAGAGTCATCTGGAACAGGACCAAAGAATTGTCAAAGGAATTGAGCACGTGCAAGTGTCACTTGACAATTCGTAAGAGTTATTTGGATTTTCGTAAGGGTCGTGAAGTTATTCTTAAGAGCCACCTAAATTTCACAAGGGTCATATCTTAGTTCCTAACAATCGGTTCAATTTCATATGGGTCATCTATTAGTTGGAAAATTGGCAGACATGAAAACACAAGGGTAACATTGCTACACGTAAGAAGCCAGGAGTTTGCTGAGGCACATAAGGGTCATTCTGAATTTCATAAGATTCATTTACCCTTACGACTGATTTCGTAAAAGTCGTTAGGACCCAATGTAACAGTCATTTTATTCTTATGAAATTGCATTCAAAGTGAAAAAAAAACAGGGGAGTGCAAAGGAAAACATAAGAGTCATTTTACTCTAATGATAAAGATTGTTTTTTGAAATATAGCGAACCCTTAAGATACAAGGAATTTCAAAATATAGAAATAGATGATTCTATGTTGATCTTTAAAGATTAAATATCATGATTAAATGTTATAATCATAATTTAAGATGAGATTCATGAAGTATGCATGAAGGTAGATTTCTCACCCTGAAGAGGAATGTTGCACCGCAAGTATTTTGATTTGAAGGAAAGCAAAGTTTCCCTTGTGCCATGAAGAAGTTGCATTGCAAGGTTCTGTGCATGAGAGCATTCATGCCAGCGTGGAAGAAATTTAAGACTGCAGATTTTGTGGAAGAAAGTTGCAGTATTTCTGAATATTGCGTGGAGAATAATATCCCACATTTGTTGGAAGTTTGAATGAAGATATTTGTCTGGGATTTGAATGAGAATTATAGACGATATTCACTACCACAAATCAAGGAATAATATCCATATTCAAATCTAGAAACATTCTCATGTGGCTCAGAATATAAAAGTGAAAGAGGGAAAAAAGTGGTTCGATATTGCAACAATTGATTAGAGAATAATTATGAGCATTCTTTTGAGAATAGCAGAATAAGATCGATGCATGGAAAAAGAAGAGGAGGAAGAAGATCAATATTAGTTTAACTCATGTGGAGGCTCAATCTTACATCAGAGATCATTCTTCAAGAGGAATCCTTCTGTTATGGTGGTGCATAATTATAGTTGGTTGAAGCTAGTCTTTATAACATGTTCAAGGCCATTCCCTTGCGTGTAACAACTTTTTGATAATAAGAGAACTATGTGTGTGCAAGCTAAAAACCACAACACACTGGGGACGTAGTTATCATTTCAGGTGGTGAACCTCATCAACAAACATGATGTGTTTATTTTATTCTCTGCACTATTGTGAGTGTAGGGAACTGTATTGAATAAACATGAGACCAATTGAGATTGAAAAAATTCCTAAAGACTGATTCACCTCCATCTCGGTGTTTATCTATTGGTACTAGGACACGCAACGGAAGCCAGTGGGCTAGAGATTTTAAAATTTTCATCACTAGAGCAACGTAACTTCATCGTCTCTGGTGATTCGAGCCCCGATAAAGGTCTAAGGATCTCATGTGAATTTATTAAGCACAAAATTAAAACGAACAAGTACCTTGTTCGGATTGATGGCATGTTTGATTGTCGCTTCTCACCGACAACCGTTGCTTGAAGGATCTGAGCTCGAACCCCTCTAGATCATCCACATGCGCTTCAAGAGTTCTTGAGAATGTCGATTGTCGAATTCTGGGTGCTATCATGGAGTTCTGATGAATCCTTCGACGTCCCGATGAATCCTTTGACGTCCTTGAGAGACGCTCTCTCCTCTCTCTCTCTCTAGGATACGAGGAGGAGAGAGGAGATCTCAAAATCATGGGAATGAATAGTCCCATAGAAATTGGCTCCTCTTGGCATATATAGTGGAAATTAAATACCTAAAATGGGTTCCCCGACCCTCGTATATGTAACACCCACTAAATAATCCATAAATAAGACGTTATGATGAACTAACTGTGTTATAATATCATTTATATTTTATCACTTGTAATATATAATAAATATATTACGTGATAAAATCGAGCCATTAACTCACATCGTAATTCACACAAATATTAAATGGATATTGAATATTAAAACAATAAGTGTTCGTATAAATTTTTTCCATGTATTCACTTAATATCTTGTGAATACTTTTAATGAATAAATTCTACCCAATTATTCTATACTCGAATAATAATGAATTTATTTATTCGTTTGCGATCGTTGTAACACCCCATTACCTTTCTATCAGGTATGTTCCGATCTCTGTTTTTGGTTTCCCTTTTTTTATTAGGTGAGTATCTTCGACCCTGAATTGAGAGGGTACCTATAATGATGAAGTCAGAGATTTTTTATATTTTCACCTTTTCCTTGAACAATTCTGCCTTTTGTTGGGAAGTTACACGACATGTAATGACCGTTGGACATATGTCGTGAACTGGATTACACAACGTGAGAATGTTACATGTTGTGTAAGGGTTACACTTTGTGTAATGTGAAAAATCATGTTTTTAATTTGAGGCGATGTGTTTTTCAGTGTAACATAAAATGAAAGGGATTGACGACGTGTAAAATATCGCATGCCGTGTAATTCCCTAAGTTCCATTTTTTAGGGTGCTGTGCGGGTGGTTGAGGCTTCATTTATTTTTGCAGTCTTATCCTCTTGGTTGGAGCTCTTACCCTAGGCATTTTTGGATGTCTTCTTTCCATCCAGATCGATCCGTTCAACGATTGATCAACATGGTTAGTCTCTTCATCTCTCTGGGTAAGCCTTCCTCTTGGTTTCTCTCTCGTTGGTGGTTGCGACACTATTTGTTATAGGTATTGGTAATTGGATGGTGTTTTTTATCAATCCTTTTTAGTCTCTAGTCGTGCCTTTTCTTCTGAAGGTAGATATTTTGGTTTCTAATCTCCATTGTCAAAGACGGTTAGGTTTTCTACGCTCTTGAGGTAGGTGGATCTGTTCAATTGTTCTAATTTATTGAATTACTTGTCATTCATATTGATTTCTTAAGTTTTGAAATGGAATCTCATGTATTGAAATTGAAAAGGGTATGGGTTTGCGTTTGAAAAGAGGTTTTTTCTTTGAAAACAGAATTGCCTTGATTTGACATAGAAAATGATTTTTCAAACCCCGAAGCAGATTGTCTTGTCTTTGAAATTGTTTTATGAAAAACGCGAGCATGGTTTTTAAAACAGAAATTGAAAAACATTGCACAACGAGAACCTTGAGTGTGTCGAGAAAAAGACACAAGCATCCTTAGTGCACGTGACACCATTATGAGGTAACCTCTTATATGTCGATGGTCTATGGTAGGCCTTGATGTTAGTTGGATCCAACCTTATGCCTTGTTAGTCTTGTGAGTGTCCAGTACGTATTGTCCCATAGGTTAGAGCTCATTTGGTAGGTGCATTGTTGTTTCTAGTTGTTTATAACATGATAATTTATTTCATGGATGTTGGTTCATATGCATATTTTTATATTCGGTATCTTTACCTCTTTTGTTTTTGGATTTGGAAACTTGGTATAAAATTTATGAAAACTTAAGGATTATTTGAAAAGGATTTCAAATTGTTTATTTATAAAAATTCTTATAAAACTATTTTGTTTTAAAGATTGAACTTGTGAATTCTTGTTATTAGAAGTTGTATAGATTCTTTAGTGGTATCCTACTGGGCTCTGTTTCTCACACCCTACCTCTGCCTATGGGTGGATATAGACCTTGTTTTGTAGGATTCAAGTAAAGGGAAGAGCATTCTACAGCATGCTGACTTCTCTTTACATTGCTGTTTCATTTTGGGATAGTTTGTGGAGATGATGCATGGTCACATGAAGACTTGTTGTCTAGACTTGTATTTCTTTTTGGTTTTCCTGTTTGGCTCAGTTGTATCCCCTGTTGTTTCCGCTTTGTGATCTGGTTGCAGGTCTTGTTTTTCTTATATACGAGACTAGTTTTGTTATATTTGTTTTACCTTACCCTGTGATAGGTTGGCTTGGGTGACCGGTCTAGTTGACCCGTGTTGGTCTGTTACAATATGGTATCAAAGGGGTTACTCAGCCTAAAGTGTTTCAACACTGCCTAAGTTAGTTCTGTGTCTTGGGTAGAAAAGAGTAAGATCATCAAAATTCAGACAGTAGGTGGGGAAAAGGGGTTTGTCCATCTCACCCCCATTACTGAATTCGAGTTTCCATGGGTGGTTAAAAAATATTTACTAAGTCCAAGACCTATTATTTAGGTTTATTTGAATAAATTGTATGATAATTTTATTTAAATTAACATATCTACAAAGTCTAAGGACTTGGTGCGTGTGAGGTCGTTTGAATAAACCAAGTGGGGAGTTTATTTAGATGCCTCCTAAAAGAGCTCTTCCAAATACAAGAGGAGAAGCCGCAAGACAGGTTTTGCAGGAGGATCCTAAAGTGGACTCTTCTTTAGTTGAAGCAATGATCTGTACCATTCAGACTCTGGGGTTAGTTGGCACAATGAACCTAGGACGAGCAATGGATCATGGATCGGAATTTACCAAGCAACATCCACCTATCTTCCATTGTGACAAATGACTATAAGAGTCAGAGGAGTGGCTTGAATAGATTGATAGGATCTTCAACTTTTTGAAGACTCCTGAGGATTCTTAGGTGGGTTTTTCCATGTATATGCTCGATGGACCATGATGAAGATGGTGGGTATCAATAGTGAAAGTAAAGTTGTACGAAGGTCTTACCTGGGTTTCTTTCAAGGATATATTTAATCAGCTGTTTTATCCTGAGACTTTATGTGCAGAAAAGACCTAAGAGTTTCTAACATTTGAGAAAGGGGAGTGTACCATTCTAGAGTACTCCACCCGCTTTGCTGAATTGGCGCATCTAGCACCGGAGATTGTCACCAATGATTACCTGAAGGCTTAGAGGTTCGAGATGGGGATGAGGGCCAATGTTTGGTCGATGTTTATTCTTTTGTGACTTCTGACCTTTGTGGAGGTAGTGGATAATGTAGATTTGGATAAAGAGGACATAGCTAGAAGGACAAGTTTGGGTAGAGCTTTAGTGGGTGCAATAGTTATCCAGGGTGTTTCTTCTAGTCATAAAAGAGAGTGCATGAGTGGTGAGTTTTCTACAAGACCAGTTTTTGGGACTTCTATAGGGAAACAACATGTTATTTTCTACCAGTGTGGGAGGTGTGGTTATACTAGGAATCAGTGCATGGAGGCTCCTAGAACTTGTCCTCTTTGTGGGTGATCTGGCCATTTGAAGCATTTTTGTGATAAGATGTCCCAATGTGGTAAAACAGGATCCACTTCCACTAAGGGGTCGCAGGTTCATGTTGATGCTTCCAAGGTTGGTGGGTCTCATTTTCAGGCCAAGGGGGACGTCCATGTGGCTAATTATGGATGAATTTATGTGGCAGAGTGTGCGCTAGAGGAATGTAAAGTAGGTCCATCTATTGTTAGAGGTACAATGCTTATTTCATATTCTATGGTGCTAGATTTGTTTGATATAGGTGCTACTCATTATTTTATATCATCAAAGTTGGTTAATGTGTTGGGTTTGTGTTTGGAGAATATGCCATTCATGTTGGATATTTCCATGCATTTGGAAAAGAGGTTTGAACAATGTTTCAAATGTCCCGCATGTTGGGTGGTGATAGGAAACTTTGAGGTGGTTTGGGACTTCTTAGTGCTTGATCTTGACATCTTTGACTTGATTATCTGTATGGATTGGATGATTCGTGTAAAAGACCATATAGACAATCTTCGCTGTCGGGTACAGTTCTTATCTACCGATGGGGTCACATTTTCCAGGGAGAGTGGGACTCTAGATCGGGAAGGGAAGGGCCGATTGTTCCTTATGTCGGTTTAATATCATGCCAGTTGTCAGAAATGTTTCTTGATATAGTTGACTCATGCTTAGGCATTCAACTACCTGTTGTTTTGTGTGCATACCCTGAGGTCTTTCTGAATGATTTTTCTATTTTCCCACCACAGAGAGAGGTCGAGTTTACTATCAACCTATTACCTGGAATGATAACCATTTTTATGCCATCCTATCGAATAGAACCTGGTGATTTGGTGTAACTTAAAGTCCAACTTGAGGACTTGGAGGTGAAAGGATTTATTCTTCCTAGCATGTCACTGTAGACTTCACCTGTACTCTTTGCTAAGAAGGCAGATGGAAGTCTTAGACTTTGTATTGACTATCAAAAGTTGAATTAGGTGACCGTTAAGAACAAATATCCTTTAACCAGAATTGATGATCTCTTTGATCAATTGATAGGGGCTCATTGGTTTTCTAAGATTAACTTGAAGTCGGGGTACCATCAGTTGAGAGTCTAAGAAGAGGATATACTGAAGACAATGTTTCAAAGTCAATATTTTGATTTTTTGGTTTTTCCATTCGGTCTCACTAACACTCCTATGGTATTCATGGATTTTATGAACCAAATATTTCATTGGTTAGTGGACTCTTTTGTTGCTGTGTTCATAGATGATATCTTGGTGTACTCTATATCAGAGGAGGAGCACAAAGACTTTTTGGATATCATTCTTCAAAATTTGGGGGAACATCATCTGTATGGTAAGATTTCTAAGTGTGAGTTTTGGATCCGGGAATTGAAGTTTCTGGGGAATGTGATATCCGAGAGAGGCATCTCAGTGGATCCTGGAAAGGTACATGTAGTTGTGTCTTAGGAGTAGCCCAGAAACGTGTTTGAGATCCAAATATTCTTAGGTTTGGAAGGTTACTATAGATGGTTTGTTCAAGAATTCTCTAAGATCACATCTTTGATGATGAATTTAACCTATAAGGGTGTAAAGTTTTAATGGAATGACAAGTGTCAGAGATATTTTGAGGAGCTGAAGACGAGGTTGACTTCAGCACTAGTTTTGATTCTTCTAGAACTAGAGTTGGGTTATGATGTTTTCTGTAATGCTTTTGGTACAGGTTTGGGATGTGTCTTGATGCAGGGGAAATAGGTCATGGTTTATGGATCTCACTAGTTATGCCCTCACGAGAAGAACTACCCTACCCATGATATTGAGTTGACAACTATTATGCATGCACTCAAAACATGACGTCACTATCTCTTTGGAGACTGGTTTACGATATATTATGATCAAAAAACCGTGAAGTATATTTTTACTCAGAGAGATCTAAACTTTCGATAGAGACACTAGGTTGAGTATCTTCAGACCTTTGATTTTGATATCATGTATACCCTTAGGAAAGGGAATATGGTGGATGATGTGTTGAGTAGAAAATTACCGACACAAGCAGTGATGGAATCAGTTGAGAAGTGGTATTTGATGAGTTTGTTTTCCAAGATGAGCTTGGGAGTAGAGAAGGTTGTTGGGAAGGTGTTCTTGGCTTCAATAAAATTTGACTTTTCTTTTGATGAGCGAGTTCGACTTGAGTAGATGACAGACACTAAGAGCTGATGCTTAGGAGAAATCCTAAATGGTTGGGAGACCTCATGCGAGTTGTCTCAGTCTCCCATTGGATCTTTGTGCTTCCATAATAGGATGGTTGTTCCGTTTTCCTAGAGGTAGGAGTTTCTAGACAGTGGAAACTGATCTTGTTGGTCCGTTAACCCTAGAGATACAAAGATGTACCATAATTTGAGACGTAGATATTGGTGGCTAGGGGTAAGGCGGTCAGTTGCAGATTTTGTATCGTGGTGTCTCACTTGCCAAAGAGTTAAGGAAAAACACCAGAGACTTGCACGTTTGTTGTAGACTTTACCTATTCCGGTATGGAAGTGGGATGATATTTCCATGGATTTAATCATTGTTTTACCATGAAATTCTAGTAGGAAAGATGTGATTTTGTTGATTGTTGACAGACTTACTAAATCAGTGCATTTCTTACCAATAAAGGAGACAATGAAAGTGGAATAACTTGAGGACTTGTTTGTCTGAGATATTGTGAAGCTTTATGGGGTTCCCTTTGAAGTTTTTTCTGATAGGGTCTTGAGGTTCATATATAGGTTTTGGAAAGGTTTGCATAAGGAAATGAGTTCCCAATTTAAATTGAGCTTGGATTATCATCCACAGATGGATGGAAAGATAGAGAGGGTTATTCTGGTTCTTGAGGATATGCTCTGGGCTTGTATGCTTGATTTCAATGGATCTTGGGATAGAAATTTTCCTTTGGTTGATTTCACCTATAACAATAGTTACCAGGATTCGATCGGGATGGATCCCTTTGAGGCTTTGTATGGGAAGTCATGTCGATCTCCCTTATACTGGGCAAAGTTGGGAGAGCGGTCCTTGGTTGAATCAAGTGTTGTTAAGAAGACGATAGAGGTGGTGTAGTAGATCCAGAGGCGTTTGATCATGACACAAATTTATCACAAATCTTATGCGGACCGTCTTCGGTGGCCGTTGGAGTTTGAGGTTAGTGATCAGGTCTTTTTCAGAGTTTCACCTTGCTTGGGACATCATCAGTTGGGTAAGCAGGGTAAGTTGGAATTGAGGTTTGTGGGCCCCTTTGAGATCGTTTAGTGACTGGGGAGGGTGGCTTATCGGTTGTTGTTACCATATGACTTGACTTCTATACATGGCGTGTTCCATGTTTCCCGATTGAGGAGGCATATACCAGACCCTTCCCATGTGATTAGATGGGAGGATTTTGTTTTTGAGCCTGATACCACTTTGGTTGAGAAGCTAGTTTAGATTATGGATTACCATGATAAGGTAATATTTGTTAAAATGATCCCCCTGGTCTGGGTATTGTGGCTGTACATAAAGGATCGCTACAAGACTTGGGAGCGGGAGTCATTGATGAGGAGTAGTGGCCTACTCTTTTTATAGATCCAGGAACTTGATCTCTTTTTGGGGACAAAAAGATTTTATGGTGGAGATATTGTAATGCCCCATTACCTTTCTATCAGGTATGTTCTGATCTCTGTTTTTGGTTTCCCTTTTTTCATTGGGAGAGTATCTTCGACCTTGAATTGGGTGGATACCTATAATGGTGAAGTTAAGGATTTTTTGGATCTTCAACTTTTCCCTGAACCTTTTTACTGTTTGTTGGGTAGTTACATGACATGTAATGGGATTACACGACATGTAATGGCCGTTGGAAAGATGTCATGAACTGGATTACACAACGTGATAATGTTACATGTCGTGTAATGTGAAGAATCATTTTTTTAATTCAAGGCAATGCATTTTTTGGCGTAACTTAAAATGAAAGGGATTCATGATGTGTAAAAGATTACATGCAATGTAATTCCCTAAGTTGTAGTTTTTAAGGTGTTGTGTGGGTGGTTGAGGCTTCATTTCTTTTTGCAGTCTTCTCCTCTCGACTGGAGCTCTTACACTAGGCTTTTTTGGGTGTCTTTATTTTGTCCGAATCGATCCGTTCAATGATTGATTAACAAGTTTAGGTGCTTCGTCTCTCCAGATAAGACTTCATCTCAGTTTCTCTCTCATTGGTGGTTGCAACACCATTTGTTGTAGGGGTTGTTAATTGGAAGGTGTTTTCTATCAATCCTTTTCAATCTCTTGTTGTGAACAATCTTTCGAAGGCATATTTTGTGGGTTCCAATCCCTATTGTCATAGGCGGTTAGGTTTTCTATGGTTTGAGGTAAGTGGATCTATTCAATTTTTCTAATTTCTTGAATTTATTTTTGTTCATATTTATATCTTGAGATTTGAAATGGAATTACATGTATTTAAATTAAAAAGGGCATGGGTTCACATTTGAAAAGGGATTTTTTCTTTGAAAATAGAATTGCCTTGATTTGACATGAAAATGAATTTTCAAATCCTAAAGCGGATTGGCTTGGCTTTAAAATTATTTTATGAAAAATGTGAGCATGGTTTTTAAAATGGAAATTGAAAAACATTGCACAACGGGAACCTTGAGTGCATTGAGAAAGAGACACATATATCCTTAGTGTGTGTGACACTGTTAGGAGGTAACCTATTATATGTCTATGGTCTATTATAGGCCTCGATGTTAGTTGGATCCAACCTTATGCTTTTTTAGTCTTGTGAG
The DNA here is from genome assembly GCA_963277665.1 of Viscum album. Taxonomy (NCBI): domain Eukaryota; kingdom Viridiplantae; phylum Streptophyta; class Magnoliopsida; order Santalales; family Viscaceae; genus Viscum; species Viscum album. The sequence continues at coordinate 1,240,732,177 of OY728166.1, read as the reverse complement.
TGTCTAGTACATATTGTCCCATAGTCTAAAGTCTGGATGGTAGGTGCATTTTCGTTTCTGGTTGTTTATTACATGATAGTTTATTTCATGGATGTTGGATCACAAGTATAATTTTATATTCAGGATCTTTACCTTCCTGGTTTCTAGCTTCAACAACATGAAATGAAATTTTTGAAAACTCAAGGATTATTTGAAAAAGGATTTCAAATTGTTTATTTATAAAAATTCTTGCAAAACTGTTTTGTTTTTAAAGCTTGAAATTGTTCATTCTTGTTATTAGAACTTGTATATATTCTTTGGTGGTATCCTACTGGGCTCAATTTCTCACACCCTACTTCTGCCTGTGGGTGCCTATAAAACTTTCTTTGTAGTATTCGGTTAAAGGGAATAGAATTTTGTATCATGTCAGATTCTATTTACATTGTTGTTTTGCTTTGGGATAGTTTGTGGAGGTGACATGTGGTCACATGGAGACTTGTTGTCTAGAATTGTCCTTCTTTTTAGTTTTTCCAATTTGGATCAGTTGTATCTCCCTTTGTTTCTACATTGTTCTTTGGTTGTAGGTCTTATTTTTCTTATATATGATACTAGTTTTGTAATATTTTTTTACCCCACCTCATTATAGGCTAGCTTGGGTGACCAATCTGGTTGACCCGGGTTAGTCTGTTACAATATTTTATTCTCGAACATGTCTCAGACCCCATGGTGGGGCCCATAATGTCCTATATTCATATACACCAAAATATGGTGGACTTTTGAATTCACTATTGTGTGTGACCCTCTAGGACCTTATCTCGGTAGTTGTGAAAACTATTCACAGATCAGGAGTAGAGTCTAACAACCCATCAAGACCTATAAGGAGATAAGGAATAGTCATAGTAATGACAACCTTTATATGAACACATGATGTGTAATATAATTTCTTTGTCTCATGATATCTCATAAAACATGATGCATACTCTGTGTCACCATCATTTCTTACTTTATTGTTTGCTGACATAACTAGACATACTTAACTTTTTCTACCATGACCATGGATTTAATAAAGGTACTACCATCCTAATCAACTAGGCCCGATATATCACTTCCTTTCAAAATCAACAAATTCTGTCTTGATTATTTAATCAATGTCATACCACTAATGATGCACCCAATGCAAGATACCTCGCTATGACTTCAATGCCATAGTTTTTTCCTTGAATCAAAGTATGCGATAAAATGATACACATTAATAATAATCACAAGTCAGGAGACCACCACACATGATCATAGATACAAACTAGCAGTGACACCCGAAACATGTGGTGTTCCTATTGGCGGGTCAATCCTAATGATGTCATCTACTTGAGATCACAAAGTATGAATTTCATGAGAAGAAGTCTTAATGCTTATGATCCCCCAACACCCAATATCCAGACATCAACGGTACACATACAGCCAGCACTTTGGCTTCTGAGGTTCACATGAATGAAATAACCAAGTCTATGTTGGAGAATTTTGAGGGAGATAATGACAAGGAGAGATGGGACAATTTTCAAGAGTGGATAGCCAAGGCACCTGAGAAGGTCTTGAGGTATTGTAGGAGTGTTGCAGCCACGCCCCTATGGCCCATGTCAAGTGGACGACCTTCCCCATTTGATATCCCTAAATACAGCTTCTGTGGTGGCCTTTGAAGCCTTGAACATCAGGTGTTGCTACAACTGCAATATTATTTCTGGGTGAAGGTGCAGACTCTCTTGATTTGGACATCATTGTGGTGTACACATGTGAGGCTTCATACGAGGCTGGCCAAAGGTGCAGGGAGGAATTTTCTTGGGTTTATCTCTCATCTCCATCTGCAACTGTACGTTGAACACTGTTTGATTGGTTCATCACTCTTCATCATTCTTCATTGGGTATGATTTCTATAAAGCTTTATTTGGGGTGAAATGGATTAAAATATGATAGTTTGTGTTGGGGTTTTGTAGTTCCAAATATGATAATGTTGAATTGATGTTCCTTCATGATCATTTGGGTTTTGAGGATTAAAAATAACTTTTTTTAGATTAAAAAAAACTACATAGTTAAGGAATTACTAATTAATATCAATCAATGATCTAATTTTATTAATGAATAAAAACACTTATATATTTTTAAGTGAATACTTAGTTGTAAATGCACTGGATATAGTTATAGTTATATTAATAGTTATTTATAAAGGTCTTTTATGCTTTAATAAGTAATTGTAAATAATTTTTATGATTTCATTATTTATAAACGTCTTTAGTGCTTGGCAAAGTGGTATACATCAATTCAATGAAAAGATGTGTTACATGCAATGAATGTAAATTGACATCATAAAATATGCACTATAGAATTAGAAGAATGACCATATTAGAAGTTCCTAAGATAAGAGGATTTATAAGTATTATCTGGTTTGGTATAAATGTGGCCTATATTGCAATTATTTGCCTGAAAAATTAAACAACAATTTAGATTCCTTGTTTGGGCATTGAAATAACGTTGAACTTTAAATATGGTATGTAAAGGGCATCATAGAGGTAAAAGTAGGAAAGAAAATGTTTTTTTCTTGAATACTGTACAGAAACAGAGATCCCATTTTGAAGTTAGACTGAAACAGGCTTAATTAGTTTAGGAATAATTGAACAAGGAAAGGGAAAACCAAACATGATCAGTAGAACCTGTGTCAGCAATCCAATTTGATGACACTGTAAGGATTATGTGTTTATAAAGAACTGAACAAGGAGAGGGAATGCTTATGAAGAATTGAACAATGAGAGGGAAAAACAATTTTCTGCCCTTTCGTGGGTGGCCTAGTGGAAAGGGTCTGAGCTATGGTCCTTGAGGTCAGGTTTGACTCCAACTGGTCGTGCTTCAGTGTTATAATTTCATATCTAGTTTTTTAACTATTTATTATATGTTTAATTTGTGTTTTAAGTTTTCTTTATATTCATCTTATAGTTTATATTTTATAGTCTTTCAAAGCTACATACTTGAAACATTTTTAAGTTTTAAGTAGGTGGTTTTGAAAGTTTATAAATTATTTTTCATCAATTTTTTCATGATTTTTTTTATTTTCAATTATTTCTTATATTTTTAATCCATATTTTAATTTTCATTTATATTGGTCTTATAGTTTATATTTTATAGATGTTCAAATTCATATAATTGAAACATTTTTAAGTTTCATGTTGGTGATTTTGAAAGTTTATAAATTATTTTTCATCAGTATTTTTTACGATTTTTTTTATTTTCGACTATTTATTATATGTTTAATCTATGCTTTAATTTTCATTTATATTGGTCTTATAGTTTATATTTTATAGGTTTTCAAAGTCACATATTTGAAACATTTTTAAGTTACAATTAGGTGTCTTTGAAATCTTATAAATTATTTTTCATCAACATTTGTTATGATTTTTTTTAAACTATTTTTTATATGTTTAATCTATGTTTTAAGTTTCATTTATTTTTATCTTATAGTTTATATTTTATAGTCTTTCAAAGTCACGCACTTTAAACATTTTTTAAGCCTACATCGGAAATGAAGAATGTTTTGAGCAGGAAGGGAAAAACCTGAATCCCACATTAGAAATGAAGAATGATTTTCAAGGCAAGCTCTATTATAAAAGGGAGTCTTGGATGGGAGTTTCTATTAGAATCCAGACTGTTATAATGACAGTACTGCTGGATATTAAATATCAGATAAATTCTATTGGAAAATTTTGTTATATATATATATATATATAAATAAACAAAACAAATAAAAATAAAAATAAAAACATTTAAATATATAAAACTAGTATTTTTTTTATATTCTAGCTGAAAGATGGCAGCGGGGATGCCGCCTTTCATGCATATTTTTAAAAATAATTTTAACCTGGTCACATTTAAAAAAAATTCAGAAAAACATTTAAAAAAACCCTAGAAGGAGAGTAAGTGGGCCGCATAGGGCCTGTAGGAGTGTGCGCTCAGGTGATATCACGAGTGGGTAGGTGGGCCAACGCAGGTGAGGGTGGCCTGTGAAGCCCGAGTGTGTGTAGTGTTGTGGGTGCCAAACTCCGATGTTGGCTCGAATGATCCATGGAACGTGTTATCAAATATGGAAGTGCTCAACCATTGAAACTTCCAATGTTTGACAGCGATACATTGTATATTGTTCATCCGTTAAAAAAACATACGGATAAAACGCTGGCCATCAGATCCAGCTGATCTTCACAGTTTGTTCAGCCGCACGATCGTCTTCAACCTTGGCCCTCATCAGAGAGGTTTGTATGCCGGAGTTTCTACATGCAGCGACCGGCATGATCGAGAAACACTCAAATGATCGAGCTTATGAGGCGATGAGGCTGCAAACCTCCATTATACAATATCCATCTTGCACGCATGACTTAGGTTGAGGAAAGCGATACCGCTGACGATAGTATGAAGCTACAATGTGTCGTTCATATAAGATGAGTTCTAGCCTTTTAAATGATAAGGAGCATGCAATAATAAGCATGCACAAGAGGAGATCATCACGAAGGAAGAGGCGCCGCGATTATTGGCGTCACAGAACTAGGAAACCCGTGTGGAAATATTTCCAAATACTGGGATCTTCGGTAATATTTTTATTGGATCTTCACATGACATAACAAGTAAAGATTGATTCAGTGAATCTTAGGGGATAAGGGGGTGATGTTCTCGCCTATAAAAGGAGAGCACCCAACTTGCGAGCTGTTGCTGATCATTTGATAAGAGATATCGTTTTCCAAAGAAAACTGAGCATAAAAAAAACCTTCTATTTTGCGAAGAGGTTCCACGTAGCACTCAGCTGTCATGTAGAAGGAGAAAGGAAGAACTCACGCGCTTGATCATCACTTGCGCGAAGGTTTTGCATGAAGATAGTGTGCACATATACCTGATGTGTGCAAAGGACAATGCAAGGTACATAGAGAAGAAAGTGCATGCACTCTTGCATGAAGTATGTGAATACATCACCTCCCGTGACAGAATATTAAGATAACACATAAAATAATAAAGAAAACAAATGAAATGTGCTCAGGTTTCACATGCCATGCACCATGCATTACATGGATGAGGTGGATAATTCAAAAAGAGAATAGTTTGAGCCTGTGATTATTATTCTTGCATAAAACAATACTAAAGAATTTGTGTGCACCACCTGCACACATTTAGTGAGCCCGAGACTTCCTTAACATAAGGATGAATTGCCTGAGCAATGTTTCACTGAGGCAACTGATCATATATAGGTGACCAGAATAATTTAGAAAGACCGATATACTCAATCAATGGCTGTTGAAGGTACTGAAAGTGTACATGAGAAAGTGTGATTCAATAAGATTGTGGTGGAAGATCAAACGATCATCCTGTAATGGATCAAGCCTTGAAGAAAGGTAAAAGTCTCTCAGTTGGAGTCGGGAGCAGAGGAAGTCTTTCAGTTGCAGTTGGAAGTGGAAGAAGTCTCTCAGTTGGAGCTGAGAGTAGGAGAAGATGGTTGGAGGGTATAACCAAGCAAGGCAGAGGAGTTGGATTGTTGTGGGGGTGGGGGGGGGGGGTATAACTAGAATCAATAGGAGGATCGATTACTGGGGGGTATAACCAGTTACTGCCTAAACCATTGTAATTGATAAAAATATTATAGTGGAGAATCCATGTTGGGGGTATAACCAACATGGAAAGGAGTAATCCTTTCAACCAAACCTTGTAAATACCATGTGTTGTGTTCTCTCTTATCATTTCTGCATATGAGGTGAGATTGTGAGAATCACTAATTAGATCGAGAGGCTTAACAAGTTCAATAGTTTGAATTCAAAAGTAAAATAATTCATAAAATGAGTGCACCACTGATTCACCTCCCCTCTCAATAGCACTTAATCTGGCCTCGGGCCCTACGATTGATGTGTTTGAATTTGTTTGAGAAATTGTTGGAGTAATAGGAAATGCTTTCAGGATGCTTGAAGATCTTCTAAGTTGCTTTGAAAAGGTTCTAAAATACCGTGTTAAGGTTGAAATTTGGATGTGTAAGAGTCATCTGGAGCAGGATCGAAGAATTTTCAATGGAGTTTCATGCTTGTAAGGGTCATTTGAAAGTTCATAAGAGTCATTTGGCTTTCCGTAAGGGTTATGAAGTTTCTATTAAGAGTCACCTGAATTTTACAAGGGTGATATAATAGTTCGTAAGATTTAGTTGAATTTCATAAGGGTCATCTGTTAGCTAGAAAATTAGCGAAGGCATGAAAACACAAGGGTGTAGGTTCCGGGTGCAGCAGAAGCGCGTGGATGGGTGTACCCAACTTTAATTTTTTCGTTAACAATGATCAATCTGAGATCCCTCATGATGATAAAACACCAGATCATTAGAATAGAACGAAGAATGAAAGAAAAGAGGGGAATCTCGAAACCATAGAGATGATCATCATATGTTGGTTATAATTAATTTAATTAAAAGTCAAGAATTACCTTGATGGAATTCTCTCTTTATTAATGTTTCCGGTCACGATCCAATGTGATCCTTAGTTGCGTCATAGAAGCCAAGTGTAGGATTCCTCTATTGGTGATCCACACGTGTTCCATGTATCTCTAGACATCACCAAAGGAATCTTCAAGTGCTAGCACTGAAGAGTCTTTTCTTGCGATGTTCGCCTTCGATCACCTTGAGAGTAGCTTCCAAAGCACTCTCCTTGATCCGGTGGAGGAGGACCTCTCTCATAACTTGAGAGAGTTCTTGGAGGAAAGGAATTCTCTCTTGGCTTGAGAGATTTCTCCAGATCCGTTGTGCACAACCACAAAGAATGGCTAGGTTAATGAGAATAATGTAATTGATATTTATAATACTTAGAATAATAAAATAAAATAATTACTCATAGGTATTTATTTATTTCATTTAATTCTTAGCAAGACCCCATGTATAATAATAGCGGTTGACTATTATCATCACTTGACATGCGCCCAACGAATTTAACCCAATATTATTTAATTAAATAAATAATACTATTTCTCAAAAATCCCTAGAAAAACTATACAGTGTGCATATTAATATACATGATGTGTACTTTTGTTTTTCCATTTTCTTTATTTCCTCCACCATATTTATTAGACCTTGAATAATGACTATTTATTTCTTAAATAAATATCACTGCATTACTTGCTAATAAATATATTATTTTTCCCACAATATATTTCTCGAATAACAAGTGTCGAAATAAATGCGATCAGAAGTCCTTGAATAATTATTAAACCACAATTGGGAATAATATTTATTTAACTTGTTAAATGAATATTTAACTGAGATACTTGGACACCATTAGTGTGTGACCCTCTAGGCCTCTTTCTCAATGACATTAGGCAGAGCTTGCCTAAAGTCTACGGTTAGCGTCTCGCAACATGCCAAGGCACCCATAGAGAAAGAAGTTAACGCCACAATGACGTGTCACCTCCTACGAATGCTTACTGTGTAATATAATCCTTTTGTTACGATATCTCTAATCAAGCGGGTTTCATGATAGTGCTATCAACCCATGTGTTCGATTATTCTTTCTTTGACTTCCCAAAATTGAACTTTCCCATTCCTTACTACGACCATGGATTTATTTAGGCTCTATCAATTCCATCAAAGGGCCTGACATATCAACTTATGTTATGGAATAGAAGAGAAAAATCATTTCTCACATTATCTATTGATGCAATATTACCCGTGACGTACCCAACATATCCTACCACACTGCGAACAGTGTGTTGTCACAGTTTTCTTCAATACATCTAAGTGCGCGAGGTGTAATACCCATTAATAATAATCTTAAAGTATAAGGACCAATACACACATATGTAGATAGGGACATCCAATGACACTGTGAAATGTGAATTTTCTACTGGCGAGTCTCGTTCTCATAATATCCTCTTGGATATTACCAAGGGCACACACCATGAGAAGGTTCCTTATTAGTGTCCTTCAAATAGCATCATTCGGCCATAGAATGTATAATCAAGAATAATGTTATGGCACTTTCAGGTTCTCATCATAACAAAGATTCGCTATGACCCTTTTAGTGCAACAACTATCCTTAGGACATTATCACATGCATTTTCACCTAGAAGAAAAAACAAGATGTGATAAGGTATTTATTAATACAAGTTTATCATAAATTATAAAGTAGTTGGTTCTAGGCCACCAACTCCAACAAACTCCCACTTGGACTAGAGACAACTACTAACAACCTTTAACCCACTAACTCTCACATGATATTAATGCTTCTACTAAGATAGGCCTTTAGTCATTGGGTCTGCCACGTTCTCTTCCATGGACAATCTTCTCACTACAACTTCACCCCTTTGATAGAAATCCCTCAAGAGGTGATACTTCAGGAGAATATTCTTTGTCTGTTGATGTGACCTTGGTTCTTTTTCAAGATGTAATGTCTCAGAATTTCTATGTAATTTTTATTTATTTATTTATTTATATAGAATTATTTTGAGACTAAGCACTGAGACGTGGTGCGATTCTGAGGTCCGGAGTGCCCGAAATGATTTGTCAAAAAATGTTAAACTTTAAATAGCACGTGTGAGCAGTTTTCTTGAAAAAGTAGAATATATCGTAAATAGGTGCCTGTATCAGAAATATGAGGGCACCGTTGCATTCAGGATGATGGGTTTACCCTAGGTGCGACTTAAGTTTAGTCGGCGCAACCCTCTAATGAGAAAACCCGAAAATGACATAATCAAAAATAAAATTATTAAATAAAATTATTTTATTTTTCAAATGCTTATAACTCATGAACGGTGACTCAGATTAAAAATCTGAGACCACCACTGAACTCATGAGGGTATGCTTTTCTTAGGAAGATCCTAACATTGGCTGACGCGGGCCAACGGTAGAAGTTAGTTTTTGCCTATAAATAAAATAATTAAGAATTATTTTATTGTCAAATCTTTGTAACTCATAAACAGTAAGTCAGATTGAAAATTTGAGAGTACCGTTGAGCTCATGGGGGCATGTTCCCCTTAGGCGGAGTCTAACCTCGACCGGTGCAGGTCAAGAGTGAAAGTTAATTTTTGAACTTTTTTTAAGGTATGTTCAGTAAACGTGCAAGCAAGATTTTATAGCTTTTGAATCGGTGCTCAGATCGAAAATATGAGAGCACCGTTGAAATCAGAACACCTGGATTCACCTAAAAATGACTTAATATCATCCGACAAGGGTTGAGCAGAAAAGTCATTTTTCAGACATTTTGAGAAAAATAAAAAAATAATTTAATAGAATTAATTTATTTCTTTTCTCACTATTGGGTGGAGAATGATGAAATTGTGTCGTAGAGACCAGGTGGTGACGAGGTGTATTAATGAAGCTCATTAACGGCCCGTATCACGCAGCGTAACAATGCAATAAAGTAAGCGTAACAACGACACTGTTTCATAAATGAAACAACGTAACGACACAACGTCGTAGCATAACAGAAACATTGCGATGCAATTCTTTGTATTAAACCAACATGTGGGAGAATAAGTAATTAAACTATGGGTATTCTCTGATGAACCACTGACAGTTTTACTCTCCAACAAAGAACGACAAATTCTAGTGAGATTTCATCATCTTTGATGTTCCTCGAAGAGCGGAGCCGAAAGCAACGTCGAAATATTGAAACCTCGAGGACAAACTCTTCAGTATCGAATGTCAACAAGGTAGGGCTTTGTGCGTTCTATGTTTTTGATGATTTCCTCCTCATTCTTGAAAATTAATGATGAACATGGATCAACCGACGAACAGGTTGATCCGTGAATTGATCATTCTTGCGGGTGGATATTGTGCAGGGGTTTGAATTGGGGTTTTACTCTTAATGTGGGGTTAATACTTCCTCCATGCTTAAAATCTAACACAGAGGGTGCGGGCCGACATGAACAAGGCCCAGAACCTTCGCCATAGTTGTTTATTATACGTTCTTCGTGGATGATTTATCAAGACGACGCTAAAGTGAGTTTGAGGCCATCGCAATGAAGGTGAAGACCTAATGATTCATAGAACGCAAGCAGTTTGATAAACGGACCACCGAAGCAACTCCAGTGGCCTGTGGCAGCGGCACACCCGTCGGCGTGCCGTGGCGGCAGGAAGCTGTGGTTGGATGACCACACCGCGCGGGACCAGCGGAGGCCGGACGCAGCTAAATGCCACATACTAGGAGCACCCCACCGGCCACACCGTGCGGCAGGTCTTTGGTGGGTAGGTCATGCCCCATCCAGTAGGCTGGACCAGACCTGCGCCCTTCGGGCCGGGTCAAATGAGACCGGGTCGCCGGGCGACCCAGCGGGCTGGACCCTCAGCCAAACCAGGTCGGGTCCAGTAAGGCCCATTGGGACTGGTATACTAGCTAGGATGAACTAGACTGACCTCGACGTAAACTGAGTCAGGTTGAGTCCATCTAATTGAACCAGGGTATCTGGGACCCCCGGGCCGGGTTGGTCGGGCCGGTCCGACCAGGTCGGACTATGCCAAGACATAACCAACCCCCTGTTTATTAAAACACTCATATCTTGTAAGTCGCGCGTCCAATTGATGCACTGTCAATGGTGTTGGGACCCTTGTGATGGGGATATTGTTATGAGATACTCTACGTGAGTTTTGGAGAACGTTACTATATGACTGGATTGGATCGGAACCGAATCCAATTGGTCCCTTTTTACTAAAAATCCTATAACTTATAGACCAGGCTTATGTACGACGCGCCATCTGTTACGTTGGAGCCCTTATGACAAGACAATTCTTTGGGGTTACTCTATGTAGAACTTCGTGGAAATTGAGGTACACCCAACGACTTGAGGAGCGGATCCTCTGGGAATCAATATTGCTAAGTGCATGAATGCAGTTGCTGGCTATGACGTGAAGAAAGAATAACGATCCTTCATGGGTTAGCACACAACGATCCTCCATGGGTCAGCACCTTGAGATCCTCCATGGGTCAGCACCTAAAAATACTCTGTGGGTCTACACCTAGCTACCCTGTGTGGATTAACAGTAGAGCCTCTCGACAGAATAAGATGATATAGCTTTATGACTAATCGTCTTTATTTTTGTACTTAAGTTATACCTAGTGTGAGCTGCGTCTTTTACTTTGTGCTATGTGTTTGTGATCTTGCTTCATGGTGTTTTCCTTTGTGGATTTTTGAGAGACCTTTGGGGGTCTTGGGGTCCCTACTAAGTATTGCTATAATCACCTCTGCACGGGCTTCACACGCACGTGTTGTGTTTGGTGCAGACGATCGATGTTTCAACAGAGGTGCTCCGGGGGATGGGACTGGAAAACGCTACGATGGTGGACTTGGTGGCCTAGGACCAAGTGGGGCCTAGTAGGACCCAGTGAGAAGGACATACTACTTTGGCTTCCATTAGCTTCACTACTCTCACAATCAGGTGGGGTCTTCCATGGATGGCCATCAGAGTTTCCTTTTTGTACCTTATAATTTTCAGTTCCTTGTTGGGTTTGTATTCTAGCCCACTTACTTTCACTTGTACTTGAACTCAACCTTGTTTTAGTGGTATAATTTTCACCCCTTTCAGTGTGTTGGGATGTGGTTGGGTGTGTGTGTGTACAAGATTAAATGAAATGACTTCCCCTTTTAGGATATGCCTTTCTAGTGCTAGTCACCAGCCCCTGGCCTATCGAAGGCGGGCTTGGGGTAGTCATGGAATGGGCCCCAGGGGATAAGTCATGACAAAGTGGTATCAAAGGGTGGTCGGTTCTACCAAAAGAAATAATAGTCTATATTTTTAATAGGGGAAATAATGTTAAGTATCATGAGTTCGGATTTCAGTCCAGGGAGTCCATTGTTGGTGTGATGGCCGACGTATCCATACACCAGGACCCTGAATTCTTTTTTCCTACTCGGTACATAAAAGCACTAGTTGCATGTGTTTTGAAAATGTTTTTCTCTTGATCTATTTTGAGTCAGCTCACCAGGTATGACCTTTTGACCGTGGTTCATCTTGATTCTCTTTCAAGATGCCTCTACAAAGACAGCCAGCCAGGATTCCAGTGCATGACCATAAGGATAGTCCACAGAGTGATGAGGCTTTGGTATAAGGATCGTTTCCCAATATGGTACCTTCGGGCGGTGTCCCAACAATATTATTTCCTGTTGGTTAGCAGTTACTACCAGCACTACTAGTATGGGACACATGTAGGCTCAGTTCCTTACACGAGTTTCAGTGACAGATACCCCTTAGGTTCTGAGGCGTGCCCGACTCACAGGCAGATAAGGACCAGCTTGAGGTGGTGATCGAGTTTCCATACAGCCATGGCACCATTAGATCAGATAACGGTCTTGGTAGTGAGCCTTCTACGTGGCTCAGCAGGGCGATGATAGGGTTTAGATTACCCTAATCTTATGATGAGGTGACTTTTCCATGGATAGATCTTGAGAACCTTCCTCATAGAAGGGGTCTCTTGCCATAAAAGCTAAGGGGTATATGTTCCCAAGAGCTTCTATAACTTCAGTAGGATGACATGTCGATAGCTGAGTATTCGTCGAGGCGTACCAACCATTCCAGGTACTTGATGAATATGATACGACCAGTGCTTTAGGTCTCAGACCTCCGAGTGAGATGTGTTTAGGGACATCCAATATAGCACTATTCCTATGTACATTCCTACTTATGTTAGGGTTATAGAGAGAACCTTTGTGGTTGAAAATTCTTTGGCTGAGCAGATTCAACCAGTGAATGTCAGTAGTAGGAAAGTAGGAAACCAATGTTAGTCTTAGAGACTTGGATGTGTAAAATGTTTTGGGAATAGGAAGTGATAGGGAAAGATGAATCTATAGGGCAAAATATGTAGAATAGGAGATAGAAGAGAAGCAGAAGGTGGTATACATTTTGACATGTTACAACCACCACCACAATGTGGTCCACACCAGGCTCAAGGAGCTGGAGGACAGGGGAAGGGAGTAGCTGCATGCGGTCAAGGAGTATGACCTGAGGGCTCTAAGAATGATTCAAGGTATGGTCTATGTACACTACTAGATATCATATTAATAGACATAGGTGCTAATCATTCCTTCTTATCATGAGTCTTGTTCATGACCTAGAGTATCTGGTTAAACCGTTGACTTGATCCTTACATATGGAGATAAATATGGGAGGAGAATCGATAATCACACTTATGCTAATTGTGTGATCTAACCCTTTAGGTGAGAGTTTCTGTTGGAACCTCTTGGTGGTAGCGTCGAGGCCTTACGGCGTTAGTTTGGGTATGGACTGATCATCCAAAATTCATGCTCCGATTGTCTGTTTTAGGCAAAAAAGATGTGGTATACCTACAATGTTAGAATGAGGTTTTCCTTGGTCAGCAAAAAAGAAAACCCAGGAAGCACAGGATAAACTCTTACATAGGAGGGTGTAGCTGATCACTCTTGAGTCTTCCAGCCTTACCCTCATGGTAGAAAGTGGTTTAAGTTTTCAGTTCCCAACAGTAGTGGAAGAGTGAAGGAACATCCTTTCAAAAGATGTTTCTAGGATTACCTCCCCATACGGGGAGGGACTTCTGTATCATTCTACACCCCGAGATGGCGCTAATATCATCATCAGTATATCAAAGGGATTTCGTAGAGCTTTTCAAGCAGGGGGCGTATGTGGGGGAATTGCAGAGGAAGGGATTAATAAGAACCAGTGTTTGATGTTATGTGTAGATGACCAACACTTTATCCAAGTGGCCATAGAGAACGATTACCCACTACTAAAGGGTCGATGGGCACACTAATCAGTAAAAAGGGGTAGACTTTCCCATGTATGTAAAGTTTCCCATAGGCTTTTTAGTAGATGAGACAATTTAGATGGCTGGAGTTCCTCCAGGACTATGAATTTGAGATAGTCTATACTCCTAGGAAGGGAAATGTGATGGCAGATGTGCTCAGTAGGAGGTCTGGTTTACACTTGAATATATTTGTAAAAAATTGGTTCCATGATGCCATTATAGATTGCGTGATACCCTTATGTGTAACCTCACTAGTTTGCGTGAATGTGTTGATACACTGACAAACATTGCATAACCTCACATAGTTTTGTGAAGGAGAAAGGAAGAACTCACACACTTGATCATCACTTGTGTGAAGGTTTTGCATGAAGATAGTGTGAAAATATACCTACTGTGTGCAAAGGACAATGAAAGGTACATAGAGAAGAAAGTGTATGCACTCTTGCATGAAATATGTGAATACATCACCTCCTGAGATAGAATATTAAGATAACACATAAAATAATAAAGAAAACAAATGAAATGTGCTCAGGTTTCACATGCCATGCACCATGCATTGCATGGATGAGGTGGATAATTCAAAAAGAGAATAGTTTGATCTTGTGATTATTATTCTTGCATAAAAGAATACTAAAGAATTTGTGTGCACCACCTACACACATTTAGTGAGCCCGAGACTTCCTTAACATAAGGATGAATTTACCGAGTAGTGTTTCACTGAGGCAACTGATCATATATAGGTGACTAGAATAATTTAGAAAGACTGATATACTCAATCAGTGGTTGTTGAAGGTACTAAAATTGTACATGAGAAAGTGTGATTCAATAAGATTGTGGTGGAAGATCAAACAATCATCCTGTAATGGATCAAGCCTTTAAGAAAAGGTAGAAGTCTCTCAGTTGGAGTTGGGAGCAGAGGAATTCTTTCAGTTGCAGTTGGAAGTGGAAGAATTCTCTCAGTTGGAGCTGAGAGTAGGAAAAGATGGTTGGAGGGTATAACCAAGGAAGGAAGAAGAGTTGGATTGTTGGGGGGGGGGGGTTATAACTAGAATCAATGGGAGTATCGATTACTAGGGGGTATAACCAGTTACTTCCTAAACCATTGTAATTGATAAAAATATTATAGTGGAGAATCCATGTTGGGGGGTATAACAAACATAGAAAGGAGTAATCCTTTCAACTAAACCTTGTAAATACCATGTGTTGTGCTCTCTCTTATCATTTCTGCATATGAGGTGAGACTGTGAGAATCACTGATTAGATCAAGAGCCTTAACAAGTTCAATAGTTTGAATTCAAAAGTAAAATAATTCATAAAACGAGTGCACCAATGATTCACCTCCCCTATCAATAGCACTTAATCTGGCCTGGGGCTCTATGATTGATGTGTTTGAATTTGTTTGAGAAATTTTTGGATTAATTGGAAATGCTTTTAGGATGCTTGAAGATCTTATAAGTTTCTTTTGAAAGGTTCTAAAATCCCGTGTTAAGGTTGAAATTTTGATGTGTAGAAGTCATCTGGAGTAGGACTGAAGAATTGTCAAAGGAGTTTCATGCTTGTAAGGGTCATATGAAAGTTCATAAGAGTCATTTGGATTTCTATAAGGGTTATGAAGTTTCTATTAAGAGTCACCTGAATTTCACAAGGGTCATATAATAGTTCGTAAGAGTTAGTTGAATTTCATAAGGGTCATCTGTTAGCTAGAAAATTAGCAAAGGCATGAAAACACAAGGGTGTAGGTTCCGGGTGCAGTGGAAGCGCATGGATGGGTGTACTCAACTTTAATATTTTCATTAACAACGATCAATATGAGATCCCTCACGATGATAAAACACCATATCTTTAGAATAAAACAAATAACGAAAGAAAAGAGGGGAGTCTCGGAACCATAGAGAGGATCATCATATGTTGGTTATAATTAATTTAATTAAAAGTAAAGAATTACCTTGATAGAATTCTCTCTTTATTAATGTTTTCGGTCACAATCCAATGTGATCCACTGTTTCATCATAGAATCCAAGTGTAAGATTCCTCTAGTGGTGATCCACACGTGCTCCACGTATCTCTAGACATCGCTGAAGGAATCTTCAGGTGCTAGCACTAAAGAGTCTTTTCTTGTGATGTTCGCCTTCGATCGCCTTGAGAGAATATTCCAAAGCGCTCTCCTTGATCTGGTGGAGGAGGATATATCTCATAACTTGAGAGAGTTCTTGGAGGAAAGGAATTCTCTCTTGCCTTGAGATATTTCTCCAGATCCATTATGCACAACCACAAAGAATGGATAGGTTAATGAGAATAATGTAATTGAGATTTATAATACTTAGAATAATAAAATAAAATAATTACCCATAGGTATTTATTTATTTCATTTAATTCTTAGCAAGAACCCATGTATAATAATAACAGTTGACTATTATCATCACTTGACATGTGCCCAATGAATTACACCTAATATTATTTAATTAAATAAATAATACTATTTCTCACAAATCCCCAAAAAAACTATACAGTGTGCATATTAATATACACGATGTGTACTTTTGTTTTTCCATTTTCTTTATTTCCTCCACCATATTTATTAGACCTTGAAGAATGACTATTTATTTCTTAAATAAATATCACTGCATTACTTGTTAATAAATATATTATTTTCCCCACAATATATTTCTCGAATAACTAGTGTCGAAATAAATGAGACCAGAAATCCTTTAATAATTATTAAACCACAATTGGGAATAATCTTTATTTAACTTGTTAAATGAATATTTAACTGAGATACTTGGACACCCTTAGTGTGTGACCCTCTAGGCCTATTTCTCAATGGAATTAGGCAGAGCTTATCTAAAGTCTAAGGTTAGCATCTAGCAACATGCCAAAGCACCCATAGAGAAAGAAGTTAACACCGCAATGACATGTCACCTCCTACGAATGCTTACCGTGTAATGTAATCCTTTTGTCACGATATATCTAATCAAGCGGGTTTCATGATTGTGACATCAACCCATGTGTTCGATTATTCTTTCTTTGACTTCCCAAAATTGAACTTTCCCATTCCTTACTACGACCATGGATTTATTTAGGCTATATCAATTCCATCAAAGGGCCTGAGATATCAACTTATGTTATGGAATAGAAGAGACAAATCTTTTCTCGTATTATCTATTGATGCAGTATTACCTGTGACATACCCAACATATCCTACCTCGCTGTGAATAGTGTGTTGTCACAGTTTTCATCAATACATCTAAGTGAGCGAGCTGTAATACCCATTAATAATAATATTAAAGTATAAGGACCAATACACACATATGTAGATAGGAACATCCAATGACACTATGAAATGTAGATTTTCTACTGGAGAGTCTTGTTCTCATAATATCCTCTTAGATATTACCAAGGGAACACACCATGAGAAGGTACCTTATTTGTGTCCTTCAAATAGCATCATTCGGCGATAGAACGTATAATCAAGAATAGTGTTATGGCACTTTTGGGTTCTCATCACAGTAGGGATCCGCTATGACTCTTTTAGTGAAACAACTATCCTTAGGACATTATCACATGAATTGTCACATATAAGAATAATGAAGATGTGATAAGGCATTTATTAATACAATTTTATCATAAAGTACAAAGTAGTTGGTTCTAGGCCACCAACTCCAACAAACTCCCACTTGGACTAGAGACAACTACTAACAACCTTTAACCTGCTAACTCTCACATGATATTCATGCTTCTACTGAGACATTCCTTTAGTCATTGGGTCTGCCACGTTCTCTTCCATGGACACTCTTCTCACTACAACTTCACCCCTTTGATAGAAATCCCTCAAGAGGTGATACTTCTGGAGAATGTGTTTTATCTGTTGATGTGACCTTGGTTCTTTTTCAAGATGTAATGTCCCAGAATTTCTATGTAATTTTTATTTATTTATTTATTTATATAGAATTATTTTGAGACTAAGCACTGAGACGTGGTGTGATTCTGAGGCCCGGAGTGCCCTGAATGATTTGTCGAAAAATTTTAAGCTTTAAATAGCGCATGTGAGAAGTTTTCTTGAAAAAGTAGAATAAATCACAAATAGGTGCCCGTATCAAAAATCTGAGGGCATTGTTGCATTCAGGATGCTGGGTTTACCCTAGGAGCGACTTAAGTTTAGTCAGCACAACCCTCTAGTGAGAAAACCCAAAAATGACATAATTGTAAATAAAATTATTAAATAAAATTATTTTATTTTTCAAATGATTATAACTCATGAACGGTGAATCAGATTAAAAATCTGAGACCACCAATGAACTTGTGAGGGTATGATTTTCTTAGGAAGATCCTAACATTGGCTGATGTGGGCCAACAATGGAAGTTAGTTTTTTGGCCGTAAATAAAGTAATTAACAATTATTTTATTGTCAAATCTTTGTAACTCATAAACAATAAGTCAGATTGAAAATTTGAGAGTACCATTGAGCTCATGGGGGCATGTTCCCCTTAGGCGGAGCCTAACCTCGACTAGCGTGGGTCGAGGGTGAAAGTTAATTTTTGAACTTTTTTTAAGGTATGTTCAGTAAATGTGCAAGAGAGATTTTATAACTTTTGAACCGGTGCTCGGATCGAAAATATGAGGGCACCGTTGAACTCAGAATATCGGGATTCATCTAAAAATGACTTAACATCAACTGACAAGGGTTGAGCAGAAAAGTTATTTTTCAGAAATTTCAAGAAAAATAATAAAATAATTTAATATAATTATTTTATTTCTTTTCTCACCGTTGGGTGGTGGATGATAAAATTTTGGTGTAGCGACCAGGCGGTGATGAGGTGTATTAATGAAGCTTATTAATGGCCTGTATCACGCAGTGTAACAATGAAATAAAGTAAGCGTAACAAAGACACTGTTTCATAAATGAAACAACGTAACAACGCAACGTCAAAGCATAACAGAAACATTGCGACGTGATTCTTTTTATTAAACCAACATGTGGGAGAATAGGGAATTAAACTATGGGGATTCTCTGATAAACCACCAACAATTTTCCTCTCCAATGAAGAATGACGAATGCTAGAGAGATTTCATCTTCTTTGACGTGCCTCGAAGAGAGAAGCCTAAAGCGACGTTGAAATCTTGAAACCTCGAGAACGAACGCTTCAACATCGAATTTCAACAAGGTAGGGGTTTGTGCGTTCTATGTTTTTGATGATTTCTTCCTCATTCTTGAAAATTAATGACAAACATGGATCAACCGACCAACGGGTTGATCCGTGAATTGATCATTCTTGCAGGTGGATATTGTGCGGGGGTTTGAATTGGGGTTTTACTCTTTCTGTGTGGTTAATAATTCCTCCATGCTTAAACTCTAACATGGATGGCGCGGGCCGACACGAACAAGGCCCAGAACCTTCGCCATAGTTGTTTATTATACGTTCTTCGTGGATGATTTATCGAGACGACGATAAAGTGAGTTTGAGGCCGTTGCAGTGAAGGTGATGACTTAATGATTAGGAGAAGGCAAACAGTTTGAGAAACGAACCACCGAAGCGACTAGGGGTGTCCAGACCCGACCCAACCCGACGGGTCCGAACCGACCCAACCGGGTCGGGTCGGATCGGGTCGGATTATGCTAAAAATACCCGGGTTGGGTTTCTCATGGGTCGACCCATGTATGGGTTGGGTCGGGCCTCGGGTTGGCTGCATATCGACCCAACCCGACCCTTTGACCCAACAACACGCATGACTAAAAAAAATCATCTCATCGGCGGGCACTGTTCTCATTTTCTCACGCGGCCCTCCCCTCTCTCGCTTTACACTCACGACGCTCGGAGACTCCTCCCCCCCGACCCCGACCTTCTGCGTGGCACTGGTGGTGTGAAACCCTCCTCTTCCTCATCTTTTCCCTCCCTCCCTCGTGATCGACAGGCGAAAAATCCTCCCTTATTCACCTCCTCCTTCACACCCTCCTCTTTCGAGCTCCTCCCCGAAAACCCTAACTCACCTCTTCTCCTTCTTTTGCGAAACCCTACTCCTCCATCCTCATTTCCTGCCTCCTTTCGCTCGCTTCTTTGGTGGTGGCACTGCACTGGTACGTAGCTAGCTTTTTTTGCCGTATATTCACAATACACATTGGATTGCAACTCATTTTTTTTAAAAGTTGAAATTTCATGCTACGTTGGGGTTAAATTTTGATAATAACGGTCCATATTCAAGTAGTTGGCTACTGATTTTGTTTTATGTTGATGTATGTTTATATTTTTTTTGCATTCTTTTGAATTCTGAATCTTTTATTCTTTATTCATTACGGATTGCCTGCCTGCCATATGAGAATTTATCCTTGGGTTAAGAAGTGAGGGAGAGGAATGTATTAGTTGTTAAATTCACTGTTATAAGGTGGTTTGTCATGGAAAGAATTTTAATGTATTAACCTGTTCTTGCTGATTCTAAGATGTCGATCTTATTTTTTGATTTTTGTTTCTGTTTCTATTTCCAGCTTGACAGAGATCCAAAATGCCCATGGCATTATGGATGTGCTTTCAGAAATACTGAATGCATTAGATCCAGGGAATAAAGAGGTATTACCTGGAAGAAAAATAGTTCAGAAAATTCTTATATAAAAGTGTAAATTCTTCTCTTATGCACTTATTCTTTTCTGAGTTAGTATAAATTTCCCTGTATATTAACCGGTTCATTTTGGACATCAGATTTGGCTAGATGCCTAAAAGTTGGCATCTCTTGGTTTGTGATTGCATTTCTGATAAAAAGTTCTGGAATTTGAAGCTGATGAATTATTCACACGTGCAAAATCTTTTTGAGTTTTCTATGGAAATCTCTTTATAATGCAGTCAAATTTACCATTTCTTCCACTGATATTGGATGTAGATATCAATTCATTCATATGGAAGGTGGTATAACAAAAAGTGGTTCTAATCCCCTAGTTGCCGCAGCAGCAGGAACTCAGAGTCAAATGGGGTCTACACCAACTACACATTCAATTACGAAAATAGGAGGAGGGATTTGTAGCAAACCAGTTGAAGAAACTGAAGGTAATAAGTCTCCTAAAAAGGTAATAATTCCTAAATCTTCTGCTGGTTATAGAGTTTCTCAAGCTTGGGATCATTTTCAAAAGAAAAATGGAAGAGCTGTTTCTAATTACTATGGTAAAGATTACGCTTTCACATCTGGTCAGCATGGAACTAGTAATTTGAATAGGCATTTGACAAAGTGCAAAAAAAATCCTCACAAAAAAATTGAGAAAAGTCAAACCACTCTTGGTATTAGAAGAAAGTGTGAAGATGAGGATGATGGAATGATTAAAATTTCAGTATCTCATTTTAATCAAGAAGAGTGTAGAATTTCTCTTGCAAAAATGATAATCATTGATGAGTTATCATTTAAATATGTTTAGAATCAAGGATTTAGGGAATTTATTGAAGTTGTTCAACCTAAATTTCAAGTTCCGTCCAGACAAACAGTTGCTAGAGATTTCTTGCAGTTATATTTGAATGAGAAAGATAAATTGAAGTCCATGTTTGATACGTTTTCTCATATGGTATGTCTTACCACTGATACATGGACTTCAATTCAGAATCTGAATTATATGTGTGTGATTGCACATTTTATTGATGATGATTGGATCTTGAATAAAAAAATAATCATGTTTTGTCTTGTTGCGGATCATAAAGGGGAAACAATTGGTCGGGTATTAGAACAGACATTGAAACAATGGGGGATTGAAAGGATTAATACTGTTACCGTGGACAATGCAAGTTCTAATAATACAGCGATCAGTTATTTGGTGAGGAGAGTTAATGATTGGAATGGGTCTATTCTTAAAAGAGAGTATATGCATATGCGATGTTGTGCACATATCTTAAACCTTGTTGTTAGTGATGGGCTAAAGGAAATATCAACATCAATTGGTAGAATCAGAGTTTCTTGTAAATTTGTGAGAAGTTCACCTTCTTGGTTGGCTCTTTTTAAGAGCATTGCTGAGGAGTTAAAAATTCCTAGTAAACAGGATATAATTCTTGATGTGCCTACTAGGTGGAATTCTTGTTATTTTATGTTGGATGTTGCTGAAAAATATGAGAAGGTATTTATTCGTCTTGAGGAGGATTCAATCTTTAGGAGTGCTCTTGTCTGTGAAGGTGGGGCTCCAACAACATATGATTGGGAGCATGCTCGTGTATTTGTCAAGTTTTTAAGGATATTTTATGACAGCACTATTGAATTTTCTGGTTCTATGAATGTGACATGTCACACGTTCTTTCACACTCTTTGTGACATATATAGAAAAATCAAGAAATGGATGAAGAGTACTGATATGACTGTGAGTGCAATGGATATTGCAATGAAGGTGAAGTTGGACAAATATTGGGGTATTGGTTCGAATTTTAATTCGATCTTACTTGTCACAGTTATTATTGATCCCCGATATAAATTAGAATATGTTCGGGATAGTTTTGAATTGATATTTGATGATGGAGACAAGAATGAGTTGATCAGTAAATTAACAGAGGTTATGAATAATCTCTTTGAGGCTTATAAATGAAAATATCTCATCCCGGTTGATCAATGCGAGTCAAGTTCTTATCAAGATGCACATATTCATGACGCCACTAGCGGTAGTGAGGATGATGAAAAATGGAAAGATGCTTATAGATCAAAGAAAAGGAAAAGACAATTGACACAACAAAGGAATGAATTAGAAAGAAATCTAGAGATTGATGATTGTGAGGATGATTTCGATGGATTTGATATTTTAAGCTGGTGGAAAGGAAAGGCAAGTAAGTATCATGTTCTCTCATGCATTGTTAGAGATATTCTAGCAATTCCTTTAACTACAGTATCTTCAGAGCCTGCATTTAGTACAGGAGGATGAGTCCTTGATCCATTTCGCAGTTGGTTGAATCCCAATACTGTTGAGGTGTTAATTTTCTCCCAAAATTGGTTTAGAAAGTCTAAAACAATTGACATTCAAAAGCAACTGGAAGAAGTTGAATTGATTGAATCAGGTATCATTAAAAATATTATGTTTTTTATCAGTTCACATTTATTAATTATAAACCTCTGTTTGAAAAATGAAAATACTGACTTGTTATTTCTTCTGTTGTGATTTTCAGATATGCCATCATCCACCACAACTCATGATCAAAATGTCACTATATAAAAATAATGACTGGTGTTTCTTTGCTAAGGTGGTTTCCCTTCCACACTACATTTCACTTTAGTTTCCCTTACTTTGTTGTGTTTCAAATTGGATGTTTCTTTTGTTTGGTTTTTGAATATTTTATGCTTGATAGTGCTAAATGGTTATTAATTGCTCTTGTAATGTTTGAAAAATGTTGATATTGTACAGTGGTTTATTCATGTCTAAGTAAAGTGATGATAGGGTTTGCACTATTTAAGGAATGTTGTGCATGTTGGACATTCAGATAGAGTTTCCTTACAAAATTGTTTAAAGATTTTTAACCAAAGCCTGCAAACCCTCACTTGACTTAGCCAAATGAAAGTTTAATATATGTGCCTGGAAAAAATTTTGTATTGGATTAATTTGAGCACTTTAGTTATTATCCCAACATACGTACTTGAATCAGTGTAGTTGCAAGGTCATCCTTGATGCTGTTGAATGCAGAGAAATAATGAAAAAATAACTCTACTACATGACTATTTTTTTTTGGAATTCATGCCTTTATCAATTCTTTCACCTCCTATCCTGAAAATTGGTGAACTTTGACATTCCAGGTTGGCACTCATGCTTTGCATGTCAAAAAATAATGTTAGAGGGGATAAAGGATTCTGCAGTCAGTGTTTGAAGCTTGCATTGCTTATAGAATAATATAGTCAATATAAATAATTAGTTTGGACTCACTACAATGTTAACAGTCTTGGGTCAGGGAGCCTAAAGAGGTAAAAATAATTAGTATGATGGACTCACTACCTACCTTTGGTAGCCAGGATGTCTTCCACATTGTTTCCCTCATTCCAGGTATTTCAGATCTGAGCATTCTGGTTAAGGAGGTTTGTCATTCTAGAATAGTATAGGCAATAGATCAGTGGGATGGGAAGGATCCTTGCATGTATTTAATAATCCGAGTTGAATCAGAATCCAACACCGGGAAATGGATATTCCTGTCTCTGCATATAGAAATACCACTAAGGTTCTAGCATAGGTGCTCTTGAGAACACCTTATAACATTGGTTCTCTTTCTATATTCATTTAAAAAACAAGAATACTGATTTTTTAATTGATTCATGTGTTTATATTCGATTCTCTATCTCAGATAAAAAACCTCCCATGAATAAGATCATGTTCTATAACTCAAGAAAATCATGAATTCTCAGTGATTTTTTTTCAAATTTCTTAATATAATAATAAAATGTCCCATTATGACGAAGTTTCTTCAAATAACACAGTAGTTCACCGTAAGCATAATTACCTCTTATTTCCACAAGTGCTGGTTTGAACAATTCCCAATTGAATCATAAAAAAGCTCTATTCCATGCAATGAACTAGTAAAAATATGTTCCTTCCATGAAAATCTGTTTATAGGTAAGTTTCATATCCTTCCGAGTCTGGTTCATCAAGAAATATGTTTCATATTTTTCTATCCATCCAAATTTATCGTATCCAGTAAAATTTGGTAGCTCTCAATTCCTCATCACATTCTAAAACCCCTCTTTTAGTGCATAGTATTTAGGTATTATACTATCTCTCGACCTTCCAACAGCTTCTTCAGTACCCTAACCACTATCTCCAAGGTTTTCCAGAATGACATTTCTCATTTTATCAAATTTTGTACCTCAATCCACCTAGTGCCCAATCTTCTTCATCCTATATTTTGTTTATTCTTCCATATACCGCGTACAAATGGCCATATGTTCCTTCTACCTTTGCACCAAATCCTAAGCTACTCATTATCTATCTTTCAAAACTTGCATCATCTTTTACTTACTCTCCTTCATCAGAGTGATCGCCCTATAGAAACTTTCCATTGATGAATCAACAGATGAGGCATGGTTCTCCATTCTCATTTTCATTCAATAAATAAGGGGTGCTCATCTCTAAAATTCTAGTAATCAGTATATTTTTCCTCCTAGGTTGATCTATTATTCTACTATGAATACTAGACTCCCCGGGGGTGTCTCCAATTTTCATGATAGAATTTGTGAGAGAGAAATAATGACTCAAACAAGAATCATATGTTTTTCAGAGAAAATATAAGGTATAATCTCTAGTTTAAATTGGAAAATAAAAATAGAAACTCGATAAGAAGAACCTAGAATTCCACTTCTATGGTTCTATACTGGATTTTCAAAGGGAGTCCAAATGGAATCCAACTTCTCTTCCCTCATTCATACTCAATATTACATTCTAACTGAATGCCTCTCCCAAGGATTCCCCTATACAGCTAGTACCCCATACAAAAAATGACTGACAAACTCACTGGTCGACATTTACCATCCTAACCCTCCATTTATATGTGATAATTAGCAGGGGCCTCGAATTAACAAGTGGGTAACCCCAGTGTTACTAATAGTTGGGATATATCTAATAAAATTTATATTTTCTAAGATCTTGTCAATAAATATAATAAGTGGAAAATTAGTCCTAGATATGATATCAAGGTAGACTATTATAAGCACTATAATTTTATTTCATTATGATCCTTAGATGATGTACTTATAGTTTTTTTTAAATGTATTAAAATGATCATGAAATGTGTTCACACTACCTGACATTCTATTATGATCAATGGGTTCCTTGATAAAAAGGTTTGATACATGGTGATCCCTGGACAAGCTTCCTTTTTTGTCTTGATTATGGATTATCATACTTAGGTTCTTAGAAAAAGTATATATAATAATGCTCTTGGGTTTTATTCTAAGTGAAATAGGCTTAGAATTCATTAACATAGATTTGTTGATAACCAGTTTTTCGTTTTCTAGAGATGACCCTTGGTTGATAATGATTATTTAGGGCCTTTTATAGAGTCATCTTACTAGTCTTTCCATGAATGAAAATAAAATTATTATCTTCTGAATTGCAGCTGTACTACTACTGTTTGGAGCTGCTCTAAGACCTGGGCTCTGATTTTTTTGATTTCTTTGACATGCTGGATTGGATGTTCTTTGGATAGCTGGTGGTCTTGTGGAATGTTCCTCTGCCCTTTTGTAGAAGCTGATGATATGCTATAAGTTGGATCATTTCCCTTAAGATTTTGTTTTGATGATCCCTGATGGCTGGCTGGACATGGAATATCAAATGGATTTTATGGAAGGATGTTTCCACTGCATTTATGAAGAGGACATGTAGTCTGCCTTTTGCTCCAGGTTTTTGACTGAGTTGTTTACCATCCTTTGTTCTCATTATTAAATGAAATTACTCTGATGATCCCCTCCTTGATACATCTCCACTGCTGTATTTTTTTATTTTCATCTGATCCATTTTTTCCTACATTCTTTCCTGCATTTTGAACTTCCGAATTTTTTTCCTGCATGAACTGCTGAACTGCTGAACTCCTGAGTTGTTTACCTTCCTTCTGCATTTTTTTCCTGCATGAACTGCTGCATTTTTTACATCTCCACTGCTGCATTTTGACTGAGTTGTTTACCTGTCTTTTTTTTCCTGCTTTTGGGTTGGTCTGGGCTGTGGGTAGGGTCTGGGTTGGGTCTGGTTGTGCGTCCCTCGGGTTGGGGTGGGTCTGGTTGTCGTCCCTCGGGTTGGGTCGGGTCTGGTTGCGCGTCCCTCGGGTTGGGTCGGTTCTGACCTCTCAACCCGAGCTGATTGACCCAACCCACAAATTGTTGGGTTGGGTTTGGTCCTTTTGTCCATGCATCACCCAACCCGGACCCTACGGGTCGGGTGGGTCGGGTCGTCTGGTCATGCAGTGTGTGACCCGACCCGACCTGACCCGAAAATTTTCTTCCGGGTCGGGTCCAAAACCCCCTACGACCCGACCCAACCCAACCCATGGACACCCCTAGAAGTGACTCCAATGGCCTGAGGCAGTGGCGCGCCGTTGCGGCAAGAATCTGCGGTTGGATGACCACACCACGCAGGACCAGCGGAGGCCAGACGCAGCTGAACGCCGCATCCTAGGAGCACCCCGCCGGTTGCACATACAACATGTCTTCGGTGGGTAGGTCGTTCCCCATCCAGTGGGCTGGACCAGACTTGTGCCCTTCGGGCCGGGTCAAATGAAACCGGGTCACCGGGCAACCCAGCGGGCTGGACCCTCGGCCAAACCAGGCTAGGTCCAGTAAGGCCCATTGGGCCTGGTCTACTGGTTAGGCCGGAATAGACTGACCTTGACCTGAACCGGGTCAGGTTGAGTCCTTCTAATTGAATCGGGGTATCTGGGACCCCCGTGCTGGGTTGGTCGGGTCAGTCCGACCAGGTTGGACTGTGCCCAGACACAACTGACCCCCTGTTTATTAAAACAACCGTATATTGCAAGCCACGCATCTGATTGACGTTCCGTCAATGGTGTTGGGACCCTTGTGATGGGGTTGTTGTTCTGAGATACTCTACATGAGTTTTGGAGAAATTTAGTGTATGACCGGGTTGGATCGGAACCGAATCCAACTGGTCCCTTTTAACTAAAAATCCTATAACTTACAGACCATGCGTATGAACGACGCACCGTCTGTTACGTTGGATCCATTATGACAAGACAGTACTTTGGGGTTACTCTATGTAGAAATTCGTTGAAATTGAGGTACACCCAATTACTTGAGGAGCGGATCCTCCGGGAATCAAGCGTTCTAAGTGCGGGAATGCAGTGGTTGGCTATGACGTGAAGAAAGAATAATGATCCTTCGTGGGTTAGCACTCAACGATCCTCCATGGGTCATAACCTTGAGATGCTCCATGGGTGAGCACCTAAAAATCCTTCGTGGGTCAGCACCTAGCCACCCCGTGTGGATTAGCAGTAGAGCCTCTCGACAGAATAAGACGATCTATCTTTATGACTAATCATCTTTATTTTTGTAATTAAGTTATACCTAGTGTGAGCTACATCTTTTACTTTGTGCTATGTGTTTGTGATCTTGCTTCATGGTGTTTTCATTTGTGGATTTTTGAGATTCCTTTGGGGGTCTTGGGGTCCCTACTGAGTATTTTTATAATCACCTCTGCATGGGCTTCGCACGCATGTGTTGTGTTTGGTGCAGATGATCGATGTTTCAACAGAGGTGCTTAGGGGGATGGGATTGACGAATGCTACGATATTGGACTTGGTGGCCTAGGACCAAGTGGGGCCTAATAGGACCCGGTAATCAAGACATACTACTTTGGCTTCTATTAGCTTCACTACTCTCACAATTAGGTGGGGTCTTCCGTGGATGGCCATCAGAGTTTCCTTTTTGTACCTTATCGTTTTCAGTTCCTTGTCGGGTTTGTATTCTAGACCAATTACTTTCACTTGTACTTGCACTCAGCCTTGTTTTAGTGGTATACTTTTTCCCCTTTCAGTGTGTTGGGATGTGGTTGGGTGTGTGTGTGTACAAGATTAAATGAAATGACTTCCCCTTTTGGGATATGCCTTTCTAGTGCTGGTCACCAGCCCCTAGCCTATGGAAGGCGGGCTTGTGGTAGTCATGAAACGAGCCCCAGGGGACATGTCATAACAAAGTGGTATCAAAGTGCGGATGGTTCTACCAAAAGAACTAATAGTATATATTATTAATAGGGGCAATAGTATTAAGTATCATGAGTTCGGATTTCAGTCTAGGGAGTCCATTATTAGTGCGATGGTCGACATATCCATACACCAGGACCCTGAATTCTATTTTCCTACTTGGTACATAAAAACACTAGTTGCATGTGTTTTGAAAATGTTTTTCTCTTGATCTCTTTTGAGTCATCTCACCAGGTATGAACTTTTGATCGTGGTTCATCTTGATTCTCTTTCAAGATGGCTCTACATAGACATCCAGCTAGGATTCCAGTGCATGACCACAAGGATAGTCCACAGAGTGATGTGGCTTTGGTATAGGGACCATTTCCCAAGATGGTACCTTTAGGTGGTGTCCCAGTAATATCATTGCCCGTTGGTCAGCAGTTACTACCAGCACTACTAGTAGGGGACACATGTAAGCTCGGTTCCTTACACGAGTTTCATCGACAGATACCCCTTAGGTTCTGAGGTGAGCCCAAATCACAAGCGGCTAAGGACTAGCTTGAGGTGGTGATCGAGTTTCCATATAGCCATGGCACCATTTGATCAGATAGCAGTCTTGGTAGTGAGCCTTCTACATGGCTCAGCTGGGCGATGATAGGGTTTAGATTACCCTGATCTTATAATGAGGTGACTTTTACATAGACAGATCTTAAGAACCTTCCTCATAAAAGGGGTCTCTTTCCATAACAAACTAAGGGGTATATGTTCCCAAGAACTTCTATAACTTCAGTAGGATGACATGTCGGTAGCAAAGTATTCGTCGAGGCATACCAACCATTCTAGGTACTCGATGAATATGATACGACCAGTGCTTCAGGGCTCAGACCTCCGAGCGAGATGTGTTTAGG
This sequence comes from Viscum album, assembly GCA_963277665.1. Lineage (NCBI taxonomy): Eukaryota > Viridiplantae > Streptophyta > Magnoliopsida > Santalales > Viscaceae > Viscum > Viscum album. Next base: position 1,240,702,918 of record OY728166.1, on the reverse strand, counting down.
GACATCCGAGCTAGCACTATTACTATGTGCATTCCTACTTATGTTAGGGTTATATAGAGAACCTTTGTGGTTGAAAATTCTTTGGCTGAGCAGATACAACCAGTGAATGTCAGCAGTAGGAAAGTAGGAAACCAATGTCAGTCTTAGAGACTTGGATGTGTAAAATGTTTTGGGAAGAGGAAGTGATAGGGAAAGATAAATCTACAGGAAAAAAATACATGGAAGAGGAGTTAGAAGAGAAGTAGAAGGTGGTATTCATTTCGACATGTTACAACCACCACCCCAACATGGTCCACACCAGGCTCAAGGAGCTGGAGGATAGGGGAAAAGAGTAGTTCCATGCGGTCAAGGATTATGACCCAAGGGATCCAAGAATGATTCAAGGTATGGTCTATGTCCACTACTAGCTACCGTATTAATAGACATAGGTTTTAATCATTCCTTCTTATCAGGAGTCTTATTCATGACCTAGAGTATCTGGTTAAACTGTTGACTTGTTCCTTACATTTGGAGATAAATATGGGAGTATACTCGATAATCAAACTTATGCTAATGGTGTGATCTAACCCTTGAGGTGAGAGTTTCGGTTGGAACCTCTTGGTGTTAGCATCAAGTCCTTACGCTGTTAGTTTGTGTATGGAATAGTCATCCAAAATTCATGCTCAGATTGACTGTTTTAGGCAAAAAGGATGTGGTATGCCTAAAACGTTAGAATGAGGTTTTCCTTGGTTGGTGAAAAAGGAAACCCAGGCCGCACAGGATAAACTCTTTCATAGGAGGGTGTATCTGATCACTCTTGAGTTGGCCAACTTAACCCTCATGGAAACAAGTTTTTTAAGTTTTCAGTTCCCAACAGTAGTGGAAGAGTGCAGGAACATCCTTTCAAAAGATGTTTCTAGGATTACCTCCTCATAGGGGGAGGGAATTTTGTATCATTCTACACCCCAAGATGGAACTAATATCATCATTAGTATATCAAAGGGATTTCGTAGAGCTTTGCAAGCAGGGGGCGTATGTGGGGGACTTATAGAGGAAGGGATTAATAAGAACCAGTGTTTGAGGTTATGTGTATATTACCAGCACTTTAACCATGTGTCCATGGAGAATGATTACCCACTACCAAAGGGTCGATGGGCACACTAATCAGTAAAAAGGGGTAGAATTTGCCATGTATGGAAAGTTTCCCATAGGCTTTTTAGTAGATGAGATAGTATATACTCCTAGGAAGGGAAACGTGATGGTAGATGCACTCAGTAGGAGGTCTGGTTTATAACTGCCGAGTGAGGTGAAAGAGCAGATAGAAACAATGTAGATATCCTTTACAGATGATGATGGAGCAACCTACCTTTAGCCTACCAATATTACTCTCCAACTCTTATATCGAGTCAGGGAGGCGCGCAAGTGGTGGATGTTGATTGCAAGGCCCGACGTGCTCAATTATCCTTAGGATTAGCTCCTGATGGATTTTCTATAGGTGGGGAGAATGTCATCCTTTTCAGAGGACACGCCGTAGTTCTAATGAGGTTACGGGAGGAGGTTTTGAGGGAGTTCCATACATCCTCTTTGGTGGTACATCCTGGTGTGATGAAGATGTCTGAGGAACTCTGATGTTAGTACAGGTGTCCAGGGATGAAGGGAGCAGTTCCAGAGTTTTTTTCATGATGCCTCACTTGTTAGCAAGTGAAAGTTGAGCATCAGGTCCCAGCAGGCTTGGAACAACTACTTGAGGTACTATAATAGAAGTGATATGGAATCTACTTGGGCTTCGTGATGGTGTTCCCATGAACGTCCATGGGGCACAATTCTATCTGGGTGATCGTTGGATGAATCACCAAGTCGGCTCACTTCCTACCCATCTAGGAGCAGGGACCAGTAGAGGGATTGGGATGCCTCTACGTCCTAGAGATAGTGCGGCTTCACGGGGTGCCTTTGACGATCATATCAGATCACGACACTCACTTTACATCTCGGTTGTGAAAGGGATTGTAGGAGATGAAGACCCTTGGAGTTTGGGGAGGGAGACCATGTTTTCCTTTAGGTCTCACCCCGATGAGGATTGTAGAGTTTTGGCCAGGGTGGCGAGTTATCTCTGATCTTTATCAGACCTTTTCAGATTCTGAGTGGAGTTGGCAAGGTGGTGTACTGCCTAGCTCTTCCCCCATAGATGCACGAGATGCACGATGTTTTCCATGCATCACAACTGAGGAAGTACATGAATGATCCATTGCATGTCATCGACTGAGGTGAGCTGAACATTGATGATGGAGCAGCGTTCGCATAGTTCCTAGTTGAGATAGAGGATTGATAGGAGCATGTCCTTTATGGATGGTCTATTCCTTTAGTGTGCATTCTATGGCAGCACGAGAACCTCCAAGAGAGAACCTGAGAGCGGGAGGCTCAGATTTGTGTTCAGTACCCCCATTTGTTTGATTTGTCTTTGTTTTGGCTTTTGGGGACGTAAAGACCTACGGTGGGGAGAATGTTATGTCCCAAAATTTTAGTGTAATTTTTATTTATTTATTTATTTATTTATTTATTTATATGGAATTATTTCGAGACTAGGCACTGAGACAGGGTGAGATTCCAAGGCCCAGAGTGCCCGAAATGATCCTTCAAAAAATGTTAAGCTTTAAATAGCGCGCATGAGTGGTTTTCTTGAAAAAGTAGAATAACTCATAAATGAGTGACCTAATAATAAATCAGAGGGCACTGCTGCATTTAGGATGACAATTTTACCCTAGGCGCAACTTAATTTTAGTTGGCGCAGGCCTCCAGTGAGAAAACCCGGAAATGACATAAATGTAAATAAAATAATTAAATAAAATTATTTTATTTTTCAAATTCTTATAACTCATGAACAGTGACTCAGATTAAAAATCTGAGACCACCGCTGAACTCATGAGGGTATTTTTTCCTTAGGAAGATCCTAACATTGGCTGGCGCTGGCCAACAATGGAAGTTAGTTTTTGGTCATAAATAAAATAATTAAGTAACAATTATTTTATTTTCAAATCCTTGTAACTACTAAATGGAAACTCATATTGAAAATATGAGAGTTCCATTATGCTCTTGGGGGAGTGTTCCCCTTAGGTGGATCCTGATCTCGATCGGCGCCGTTCGAGGGTGAAAGTTAAATTTTGAACTTTTTTTAAGGTACGTTTAGTAAACGTGCGAGAGAGATTTATAACTTTTGAACCGGTGCTTAGATCGAAAATCTGAGGGCACCATTGAACTCAGAAAACTAGGATTCTTCTAGAAATGACTCAACATCAGTCTCCAAGGGCTGATTGAAAAATTTATTTTTCAAACATTTTGAGAAAAATAATAAAATAATTTAAAAGAATTATTTTATTTCTTTTCTCACAATTGGGTGGCGTACGATGATGTTGTGGTGCAACGAACAGGTAGTGACGAGGTGTATTAATGAAGCTAATTAATAGAGCATATCACACAGTGTAACAATGCAATAAAGTAAGCGTAACAACAACGATGTTTCATAAATGAAACAGTATAATGACGCAATGTCGTAGCGTAACGGAAACGCTGTGACGCGATTCTTTTTATTAAACTAACACATGGGAGAATGGGAAATTAAACTGCGTGGATTTTTATGATGAACTAATGGCAGTTTTCCTCTCCAATGAAGAATGAAAAATGCTGGCGAGACTTCATCGTCTTTGACGTTCCTTGAACAACAGATCCGGAAGCGACGTCGATATCTTGAAACCTTGAGGACAAACTCTTTGACATCGAACGTCAGCAAGGTAGGGGTTTGTGCGTTCTAAGATTTTGATGATTTCTTCCTCATTCTTGAAAATTAGAAACTAACGTGAATCAACTGACTAATGGGTTGATATGCGAATCACTCGTTCTTACAGGTGGATATTGTATGGGGGTTTGAATTGAGGTTTTACTCTTGTGGTGTGGTTAATACTTCCCCCATGATTAAACTCTAACGTGAAGAGCACGATCCGACATGAACAAGGCCCGAACCCTCATCCATAGTTGTTTATTGTGTATTCTTCATGGATGATTTCTGATATGGTGGTAAAGCGAGTTTGAGGCTATCACAGTGAAGGTGACGGCCTAACGATTCAGAGGATGCAAGCGGTTCGAGAAATGGACCACCAGAGCTACTCCAGTAGCCCGCAGTGGCGGTCGCGGACAGAGGGTGGCAGTAGGAAACTACAACCAAAAGGTCTTGGTAGCAAGGAGACATTGAGCCTGTTGGTTCCACGTGGAGGGGGTGGCCCACGAATGGGCCACCCAGATGCACCAAGCTGCGGTCCGTCGACCGTGACTGGAGGAAGGTCTCGCATTGCGTGGGGCCAGCGGAGGTCGGACGCAGCTTGATGTTGTGTCCTAGGAGCACCCAACTGGACACACTGCATGACTGGTCTTTGGCGGGCGGGCCGTGCCCCAACCAGCGGGCCGGGCCGGACAAGACCGTTTTTTTCGGGAGACTCGGCGGGCTGGACCCTCGTCCAAACGGGGCCAAGTCCAACAAGGCCCATTGGGCCTGGCCCACTGGCCAGGCCGGACCAGACCAACCTCAACCCAAACTAGGTCAAGTCGAGTTCATCTAATTGAACCGGGGTATCTTGGACCCCCTGAGCTAGGTTGGTCAGGTTGGTCCAACCGGGTTAGACTGTACCCAGACACAACCAGCTCCCTGTTTACTAAAATGCCCGTATCTTGCAAGCTGCGTGTTCGATTGATGTGCCATTAGTGGCGTTGGGACCGTTGCAACGGGAAGATACTTCTGATATACTCTACATGAGTTTTGGAGGAATTTTGAATATGACTGGGTTGGATTGGACCTGAATCCAACCAGGAATTGTTTTCTAAAAAACGTATAACTTACAGACCAGGTGTCCGAACGACGCGTCGTCTATTACGTTGGGGCCCTTATAATGATACGGTACTTTGGGGTTACTATATGTAGAACTTCATGACAATTAAGGTATGATCGATGGATTGAGGAGTGAATCCTCCAAGAATTAAGCGTGTTAAGTGCAAGAATCCAGTGGCTGGTTGTGACGTGAAGAAAGAATAGTGATCCTCTGTGGGTTAACACCTAGAAATCCTGTGTGCGTCAGCACCTAGAGATCCTCCATGGGTCAGCACTTAGAGATCCTCCATGGGTCAACACCTAGGGATCCTCCCTGGGTCATCACCTAGCGATCATCTGTGGGTTAGCACCTAGTGATCCTCTATGGGTCAGCACCTAGTGATCCAATGTGAGTCAGCACCTAGCTATCCTTTGTGGGATAGAACCTAGAGAACCTGTGCGGATTAGAAGTAGAGCCTCTCGACAGAATAAGATGATCTAGCTTTATGAATAATCATCTTTATTTCCGTACTTAAGTTATACCTAATGTGAGCTATGTCTTTTACTTCATGCTATGTGTTTGAGATCTTGCTTCATGGTGTTTTCCTTCATGGATTTCTGAGAGACCTTTCGAGATCTATGGGTCTCTACTGAATATTGTTATACTCACCCTTGCACAGGCTTTGCTCGCACGTGTTGTGTCTGGTGCATCCAATCGACGTTTCGACAGAGGTGCGCAGGGGGATGGGACTGATGGATGCTACGATGGTGGACTTGGTGGCCTGGGACTAGGTGAGGCCCAGTAGGACCCAGAGATTAGGACATACTACTTCGGCTTCTCGTATCTTCACTACTCTCACAATCAGGTGGGGACTTCCATGGATGGCCATCAGAGTTTCCTTTTTGTACTTTACCATTTTCAGTTCCTTGTTGGGTTTGTATTTTAGACCACTTACTTTCACTTATACTTGCACTTCACCTTGTTTTAGTGGTATACTTGTTTCCCCATTTCATTATGTTGGGATGTAGTTGAGAGTGTGTGTGTACAGGATTAAAGGTAATGCCTTCCCTTTATGGGATATACCTTTTCGATGCTAGTCACTAGACCCTAGCCTATGGAAGATGAGCTTGGGGTAGTCTCAACATGGTCCCTGAGGGACAGATCGTGACACAAGAGCCACCGCTGCTATATTATCATAATACAATGTGATAGGGTCTCTACTACTAGGCACCACATCAAGCTCCTAGAAAAAGTTCCGAATCTATATGGCTTCCTTGGATGCATTAGAAGCCAATAAATATTCAGACTCCACTGTAGAATCGACGAAAACTGGATTCTTTGAACTCTTCCAAATCATAGCTCCTCCATTAAGAAATAAAACATATCCTGATTGGGACTTCAGATCATTTTGATTTATCTGAAAATCGGTATCATCATACCCTATAATGACAAGCTCCTCATATCCTCCATACAACAAGAACATATCCTTAGTTATTCTTAGATACTTAAGGATAGTCTTAACAGTAGTCCAATGTTGTTCTCCTAGATCTGCTTGATATTTTCCTACCATGCTCAGTGCATAGGCAATATAAATCCTGGTACATAACATGGCATACATGATAGATCCTATATCTGAAGCATATGAGATCTTACTCGTCATATATTTCTACTATTGTGTCTGAGGATACATTATCTTAGAAATAAGTAGGCCATGTGACACTGGAACCAATCCCCTCTTGGATTGTTCCATAATAAATCTATTTAGTATCTGATCAATGTATCTACCTTGACTTAGTCCAAGAAGTCTCTTAGATTTATCATGAATGATCTTGATCCCTAGAATGTAGGCTTCTTCACCTAAGTCCTTCATAGAGAAACACTTGTTCAACTAGTCCTTAACTGATAGTAATACTGGTATGTCATTTCCAATAAGTAATATTCCGTCAATATATACTACTAGGATAACAACCACATTCCCATCAAAATACTTATAAACAAATGGATCACATTCATTCTTAATGAAACCAAATTTCTTTATGGCTTATTTAAATCAAATGTTCCATGACCTGGATTCTTGATTTAATCCATAAATGGATTTCTGCAACTTATGAACCCATTTGGCTTCACCTAGTGTCACAAACCCTTCTAGTTGTGTCATATAGTTATCTTCCTAAAGGTTTCCATTAAGGAATGTTGTTTTGACATCCATTTTCCAAATCTCATAGTCATGGTAATATATTATGGAAAGTATGATTCTTATGGATTTAAACATGGAAACTGGAGAGAAGGTTTCATCATAGTCAATTCCTTGACACTGTCTGAACCCTTTAGCCACTAGCCTTGATTTATAGGTTCTATTGACCTTCCATGTCTAAATTTCTCTTGAATGCCCATTTTCATTCAATAGGATTTATATCAACTGGCTCATCAACTAGAACCCATAATTGGTTCTGATACATGGAATCCATATCATAATTTAAATCTTCTAGCCATCTTACAGCTTCTGAGCTCTCTACTTATTCCTTGTATGAGAGAGGTTCATCATTTTCCAACAATAATGATTCAACATGCTTAGTGACTAAGAAACCAAATATCTCTAATTCCCTTACATCTCTTGATCTCCTACGTAGTACTTGTGTTTTTGAAACCTATTCCACAGGGACCTGTGGAACTTGTTCCTATACCAAATCCCGTGTATCTTGAGCATCAAATTCTTCGAAGTCAATCTTTCACCCACTATACTTGTTGAGGATGTTCTCCCTCTCAAGAAAGACATCTTTTCTTGTGATAGTCACTTTCTTTTCTGAAGGGTTATATAGGTAATATCCTTTTGTTTCCTTGGGATATCCTATAAAGATACACCTCATTACCCAGGGTACTATAAGTCCCTAACAAACCCCTCACATCCCCATACACGTGTGTGCGAAAAAATGAGTTTCTTTTCATTCCATAACTCGGAGGGAATCAAATTTTCCACCTTAGTTAGTACTAGGTTTAATGTGTATGGTGCAGTTTGTAATGTATATCCCCAAAAGGATAATGAAAGATCTACATGACTCATCATCGACCTCACCATGTCCAACAAGGTGAAGTCCCCCCTTTCACTAACACCATTCCACTATGGTGTATAGGGAGGAGTGAGTTGAGGTAGAATCCCAAACTCCTGTAAAATGTCTATGAACTCTTGGTTCAGATATTCTCTATCTAGATCTGTTTGAAGATTCTTTATTTTTTTACCAAGTTGATTCTATACTTCCTTATTGAATTCCTTAAATTTCTCCAAGGACTCTAACTTATACTTCATTAAGTAGATATAGCCATATCTACTCAAATCATAATTAAAAGTAATGAAGTAAGAATATCCACCTCTAGATTCTAATAGAAATGGTCCATACACATCCATGTGCACCAATCCTAGAAGCTTTGTGGCCCTTTCACCCTGTCCACCCAAAGGCAGCTTGGTCATTTTACCTTTTAAACAAGCATTACATCTATCAAGTGGTTTTAGCTTAGTAGAGTTTAAATAACTATTCTGGCATATCTTTTTCAAGCACTACTCATTTACATGACCAATACGGTGATGCCACAACTGGATGTTGTATGAGTCATGTGAGTTTGTTTCGTTATCGATTTACAATACTTCGTTTTCATAATTTAATACATAAAAACCATTATTTAAATGCGCCATACCATAACATACATTTTTCTTACAAAAGAAACAACCCTTATTTCCAAACATGAAAATAAATCCATCCATATCCAAACATGATACAAAAATTATGTTTTTGGTAACACAAGGAACATAATAATAGTTATGTAAAACCAAAAGCATCCCAGTTAGCAATGAGAGATGGTAATAACCAATGGATAACACAACCAACCTCGCACCATTGGCAGCTCAAAGATCCACCTATCCTCTAGAAATATTTAAAAATATACTTGGTTCCTACTTTTTAATATAGATGTGAGCCCCACATACTGTATCTAATACCCAATGTGTAGAAATGGAAATATTACACTCGATAACGAATGCACCTTTAGTGTCCCCACGCTTCTGGATGTAGTTCATCTTCCAGTGGCCTGGCTTGCCACATGAAAAACATACTTCCTCCCATTCATTTCCCTTCCTCTGGATCTTCTCCTTCTTAAAGGGATGGTGCTCGGGGGTTTTAGACTGTTTATAAATCCTTGAACCCTTTTCCTTGTCCTTTCTCTTCTTATTCACCATAAGGACTGCATCTTTGTCACACCTCATATCATTATCTACCTGGATAATTAAATTCATAAGTTCCAATAGAATCTTCTCATTATTTCTCATGTTGTAGTTGGTAATAAAGCTAGAGAAGGTCTTGGGCAGTGATGACATGATGAGATCTATACGCAACTCATTCGGGAACTTAATCCCTAAGATGTCCAGGCATTCAATGTAGCCAATAAGATTGAATACATGAGGCCGATCTGGCGTAGACTCTCCAAGCTTAGTTTTGAACAAAGCATTGGAGATATAATATCTATCCTATATCACCTTCTCTTGATAGAGATCCTTAAGGTGAGACATCATGTTATACGCATCCATTCTTTCATATTGCTTCAAGAGATCATTAAACATGGACGATAGCATGAAACATTGGACATATGTGGAATCATCCAAGTGTTTCATATAGAGATATATTTCCTCATCACTGGCCTTGTTTCTAGGTGCAACTGGAACAAGCTCCACCGGCGCATACAATTTACTCTCGTGGCGAAGGATGATGCATAAACACCTCTGCCACTCCTTGAAATTGGTGTTGGTGAGAAGGTTTTCCTTCTCGAGTATGGTTTGCAATGATATGTTTGATTACATCTTGCTTTCCATTTCTACAAATTAATATGATCAAAGATTTAGTACTTTATCATGATAAAAATTTAGACAAATAAATAAATTAATACTTATTAGTCTCCCACTATTTTATCAAAATCCAATATCCCTCACCATTGACTTCAGAATATTCTGTTACCTGAATATTCTAGTGGAAAGGATCCATATTTCCCTTCTCATTACCCCAACTAGGGTTGGTCAAGCAACTTGAAATGTTTTAGGTAGACATTCTAAATTCCAACTGCATTAACTCCATGCTCCTTGATCCACTGAGTGGACTCCCTAATCCTAAAATCCTTTTATTTTGGATTTCCTCAACCTTTGGCTCTTGGTCACACCAAGTCCTATTGTGGTAGTCAACCCTTAATGTGAAAAAAGTAAAGTCAACCCAAAACCTTAAATTAGAATTCCCCGATAATTGAAAGCACTCCAACTAGGGTTGTTCCAACACTTTGAATTATGGTTCAATTCTAACCAAGATTATAGAAGGCTATATTGACTTAATATTTATTTGAGGGATTTTATCCTTATACATAAATTGTCATTTTATTATCTTTCTTACATGATTATTAATATTAATTGGGATATACTTAAGTTATTAACCATGTATAATATAATATTTATGCATAATCTGGTCTTGTTTTAGTTCCATCTTACATGCTTGTTTATTTCATTAATTGTATGATCGTGACAACACCCAAAATAAATAAACCATGCAACTAAATAAAATAAAATAAATGGCATGATCATGAGATTGTTCTATTGGTTAGTTTATCTAGTGGTTGATAAACTAACTCAAAACCTAGAGGAGAAACACCTTGAACCTTTTGGGTTCGTGTTTATAGCTTTCCACCTGTCCACCTTTGTATCTCCTTGGGTTGGTTTCACCTCGCCTCCTAACTTGGACCACCTCAAATAGCTTGGGATATATATCCATTATATATGATTTTATCTCACACATAGGTGAGGGGTAAAAGGGGTTTTACATAAAAGAAACATTGGGCACAAAGGCCCTATATATTAATGAGGAGAAGACTCACATGCCAATATATTTAATTTAAATAAATAAATTAAAAGAAACCATACAAATACAAAGGTCTTGGTCTAACTCATGATCATCCATACATGTAACGATATTTATGCATAAATAAAACTAGAATTCAATTCTTTAATCATTATTGTTTAAGATAAATCATGATCAAATCGATTAATTATCTTTAATTAATCAATCCTTTTATCTTAAACCCTTTTTTTGAATTTCCTTGAGATTATCATACATCATAATTTTAAATAAATAAATTCATTTAAATTTATCTTTGTATGTAACTTGTACCTTGGAGGAAACCTGGTGAATTCTTGTTCATAACTACCTAATGAGTATAAATGAACATTCCAAAGATGTTAAATTAAAGACATATATATAAAACACATATCACGTGTTGCACCTCATATTTACGCCCACACCATGGTACATATCTCAAGGGTTTGTATAATATAATAATAAATTTTAATAAATCTGCATAATTTGGATAAGTATATGATGTGTAGTTCCGATTACATGGTGTGTACTATAGTTCACCATCCATCCGTAGTACACGCTTGGGGATACAATGTGTAAGTGTACTTTGGAAATCCTTGGAGTACATGGTGTGTCCAGTGGGCCACACGCTGTGTAGTATTCGCGTTACAAGGTCTCTAGTCGGGCAAGCCATGTACAGGGTACACGGTCCAAACCTAACCCAAAGGGACTACATGCTATGTCCAGTGGGCCACACAACATGTAATCCAGAAACCATGTGCCACTTGTTCTTGGTCAACGCACTGAGTCTTTAGGACTTAGAAGAACTCCAATGACACGACTTGGTTTGGCGGACCAGTCCCGATGCATTGAACCTCGATACATGGCATGTGAATCCAACTACATGCCATGTATTCTAGTATTGTATGTCCAGGAACCTTTGGAACCTCTAGATGAGATCCTCTATTTTATTTTAATCAAAATTAAAAAAAAGATCGTTTCTGTAAGGTGAATGAGAAATGAAAGAGGGGGAATAGATCTTGAGATTCAGATTTGCAGAACAATTAACTTGAATTGAAACAACTAAATTATAAAATTTTTAAATCACCAAAGAAAAATTAAATAATTATAATCAATGATATGACTGCTCTAATAACACTTGTAGGTTTTGGGCACAATAGAAGTGTGTGGATGGATGTACCCAACTTTAATTTTGTAGTTAAAAACCATCAATCTGAGATCCATCATGATGATAAAACACCAGATCTTCAGAATAGAATAAAGAACAAAAGAGAAGAGGGGAGTCTCTTAACTATAAATAGGATCATGATATGTTGCTTATAATTAATTTAATTAAAATACAAGAATTACCTTGATGAAATTCTCTCTTTATTGATGTTTCCGATCACAATCCGATGTGATCCATTGTTGCATTGCAAAAGCCAAGTGTAGGATTCCTCAAGCAGTGATCCACATGTGCTCCACATATCTCTAGATATCGTCGAAGGAATCTCCTGGTGATATCCCGTAAGAATCATCTCTTGTGATGTCCGCCTTCGATTTCCTTGAGAGCAGCTTCCGAAGCGCTCTCCTTGATCAGGTGGAGGAGGATATCTCTCATAACTTGAGAGAGTTCTTGGAGGAAAAGAATTATCTCTTGGCTTGAAAGCTTTCTCCAGATTCATTGTGAACAACCACAAATAATGGCTTGGTTAGTGAGAATAATGTAATTGAGTTTTATAATAATTATAATAATAAAATAAAATAATTACCCATAGGTATTTATTTATTTCGTTTAATTATTAGTAAGACCCCATGTCTAATAATAACGGTTGACTATTATCATCACTTGACATGAACCCAGTGAATTGAACCTAATATTATTTAATTAAATAAATAATAATATTTCTCTCAAATCCCCAAAAAAACTACACAACACGTATATTAATATAAACGGCATGTAATTTTGTTTTTCCATTTTCTTTATTTTCTCCACCACATTTATTAAACCTTGAATAATGAATTTTTATTTCTTAAATAAATATCACTGCATTACTCGCTAATAAATATATTATTTATCCCAAGATATATTCTCTTGAATAAATAGTGTCAAAATAAATGTGATCAGAAATCCTTGAATAATTATTAAACCGCAATCGGGAATAATTTTTATTTAACTTGTTAAATGAATATTTAATTGAGACACTTGGACACACTTAGTGTGTGACCCTCTAGGCCTCTTTCTTAGTGACATTAGGTGGAGCCTGCCTAAAGTACAAGGTTATTATGTTGCAACATGCCAATGCACCCATAGAGAAAGAAGTTAACGCCACAATGACGTGTCACATCCTACGAACGCTTACCATGTAATGTAATCCCTTTGTCATGGTATCTCCAATCAAGTGGGTTGCACGATAGTTCCATCAACCCATGTGCTCAAATATTCTTTCTTTGAATTCCTGGAATTGAACTTGATCATTCCTTGCCATGGTCATGGATTTATTTAGGCTATATCAATTCCATCAAAGGTCCTGACATATCAACTTCTATTATGGAAAAGAAGGGACAAATCATTTCTCACCTTATCTATTAATGCAATATTACTTGTGACGCACCCAACACATCCTACCTCACTGTGAAAAATGTTCCATCATAGTTTTTATAAATACATCTAAGTGTGAGAGTTGTAATACTAATTAATAATAATCTTAAATTCGAAGGACCAATACACACGTCTGCAGATAGGAATATCCAATGACACTTTGAAATGTGGATTTCCTACTGGCAGGTATTGTTCTCATAATATCCTCCTGAATATTACCAAGGGCGCACATCATGAGAAGGTGCCTCAAAGTTTTATAAGTCCACACACTCAGTGGCATGTATTATTTGTGTCCTTAAAATAAAATCATTCATCCGTAGAATGTATATTCAAGAATAGTGTTATGACACTTCCAAGTTCTCATCACAACAGGGATCTGCTATAACCCTTTTAGTGCAACATCTATCCTTAGGACATTATCACATGATTTTTCATGTAGAAGAACAATCAAGATGTGATAAGGTATTTATTAATATAATTTTATCATAAAGTACAAAGTAGTTAGTTCTAGGCCACTAACTCCAACAAAGGGTAACATTGCTATGCATAAGAGTTAGAAACTTTTTCATAAGAGTCACATTAAGGTTCATAAGAGTCATTTTACTCTTATAAAATAAAATTTGAAGTAAATTCTGATAAATGCAAGAATTTTTTGAGGCACGTAAGGGTCATTCATAATTTCATAAGATTCATTTACCCTTACGACTGATTTCACAAAAGTCATTAGGACCCAACGTAAGTTTCTTTTTACTCTTAAAAAATAAGATTCAAAGTGAAAAACAAAAAGGCAGGGGACTACAAAGGAAAACGTAAGAGTTATTTTTCTATTATGATAAATATTGTTTTCTAAAATATAGAAAATCCCTTAAGATTCAAGGAGTTCTGAAATATATAACTAGACAGCGCTATGTTGATCTTCACAGATTAAATGTCATGATTAAAAGTTATAATCATAATTTAAGTTGATATTCACGAAGTATGTATAAAGGTTGATTTTTCATGGTGAAGAAGAATGTCGCACCACGACTATTCTGATTTGAAGGGAAGTAAAGTTTCCCTTACTCCATGAAGAAGTTTCATTGTGAGGTCTCATTCATGTGAAAATTCATGACAATGTGGAAGACATATAAGACTGTGGATTTTATGGAAGAGTTGTGGTATTTTCAAATATCATGTAGAGAATAATATCCCACATTTCTTGAAAGTTTTAATGAAGACATTTGACCAAGATATGAATGAGAATTATAGAGGATATTTTCTACCAAAAATCAAGGAAGAATTTTCATATTCAAATATGGAGACTATTGGTAAGAATGAGTAACTGAAGAGGGGGGGGGGGTGAGTTGAGTTCCCAATAAAATTTCTGTTAAAAAAAATTCAAATTAAATATCCTAGTTAAAAAAAATTATCCCAGTTAATCAAAACAATTGTTTAATATAAGTTTTATCATTTAAAATATTTCTCAAAGATTGATTGGGGCTCAGTTAAAATAATATATGAAATTATTTTAACTTTTTAAATCAATTTACTTAATCAAATCCTTTATATATACACTGGTTAAGATTAACTATCAAAGTAAGTTTTTTTATAGTTTAAATCAAATGTATTATAAGCTTTAAAACAAAGGAAACAATACAAAAACACACAATTAAGTAAATAATGGGTCCAGTCTCAAGCCGAGACTTAATCTCAGCCACATGGAAATCACTCACCAAGTAGATTATTATATCAAATAGTCTGATCCACAACTTGGATTGGGTATACACACAACAACACAAGTTATCCATGATTAAAGCCTCTTCCACAATTATACGCGGGTAGAAAAAAAACATAGGTCACACATGGAACTATTCCAAAATTTCCTTGGGTACACAAATAAATGGGATAGAAGAGAATATCAAGTATTCTCCAGTTCAATCATAGGAGTTAGTGTGTGTAAATAAACAGAGTAAATAACACACTACTCTAAAGTAAAATAAAACAAAAGATAGGGTGCATAAAAAGATATGGATGAAGTAGTGCTACTTGGTATGTAGTTATTATATTATCAGGGGTCCTTGATTTAAATTTTTTTAAGATCTCGAACAATTTCTTTGAAAGTTGCAGAAAAATAGAGTGTCACAAAGTTTCTCTTTTCATTCTTAAGGAAAGGATCTTGATCTTCAATATACTTCACTCTATCAAAGTTGAAATAAATTATATGAGTTCAATGTATAATCCATGTATCCAACTCTTTTTCATATTCACACTAATATGCATGAGGGAGTTATCCATAAATTTATATCACTACAAGTCTGAATACCCATTGAAGAATATTCATAAATATTTTCTAAATCCTCATACTGAACCTCTGACTTAGCTTTAATTCATCCGTGCAGTGGTTAATAAATAATAATTAAATAAATATAGTGCATTAAATTTAATAAAATATCCATTGGGAGAATTTAATTCAAATGAATTAGAATAACAATAGTAGCATAGGCTTGACGGTGGCACAGTCCAGTGGAAGCACACACCAACAGTAGAAAAAACATAGTGGTAACAGATTCTCATGGAAACACCACTCTGACGGTAGCAAGTTCTAGTGGTGGCACATTCTGGCAGTGGCATGTTTTGGTGGTGGCATGTTCTGGCAGTGGCATGCTTTGGTGGTGTCACGCTCTGATAGTGGCACATTTTGACGGTGGTATAAATGAACTAACGATGACTCTTTTCAACACTTAGATGATTTTTTTTCAAACTTTGGTTTATAGAATAATATACTATCATAAAACATTAAATTCATTATAAATATAGGAAATATGATTTGTGAGCATTAAAATAACGAGGTTCCAACAATCTCCCCCTTTTTGATGATCTCAAATCATGAAATTTTATAAACCATGTATAAAACAATCATATACATAAATAGATGAATTTGAAGAAGTAATAGTTTGCTTAACATTTCAAATGAAAAATATAAAAAATGATGGTTTCAAAGGAATCAAAGGATAAGTTGATAAGTACAAATACTTATGGTATCAAAAGATAAGTATTATATTAAAAATAAATTTGGAATTAAAGGTAACTTATTAAAGGAATGCTATCCAAACTGTCGAAAGATAAATAAAGGAAAATTTCATCCAAACTCTCCAAAGATAAATAGAGGTAAATTCCATCCAAAATCCACCCCTTTGAGATTATAAAAAATAGAAGACAAGAATCAATAAATATAAATAATAAATATAAGAACCATAATAGAGAAATGAAATTAATAACAAAAAATCAATATAGTACAACTAAAAATAAATATAGGGGAAATACAACAAAATACCTATCAAAGAATATGTTTAATACGAATCACTATCAGCTTGGTAGGTAGGATCAGTCGGTCCCTTGCCTTTAAAAGAGGCAGGAGACACTGAGGTAGATACTGAGGGTGCCGAGGGAGGCCGAGGTAGCTCTCTGGTGATTACTAGTCTGAGATGCTTGACTGCTTCCACTGGAGAAATACTGAAAAAATGATACTGAGGTGGTAGAGGATCATAAGATGGAGCATATTTGAAGGCTTTCATGGGAACCATCTCTAGATAAACCACTGCAGTACTAGATACATATAGGAAGGGTTTCATAATATTCACAAAGTCCATAATTATGTTGCATCCTCTCTCCATATCACTAAATAATTCCTTCTTCTCCTCCATGAATAACTTTAGTAGAAGGGTAAAAACATTCAATTGGGATACTTTTTCCTTGAAAACCATAGTAATAGGTGGCATACTTAGGTTTTTAGCTAAAAACTTGAAATGATAATTCAACCCATGTTTGGTATATAACCTGAAAATATAGTATTTAATGAACTTGGTGATGGTTTCCTGATCAATTTGGTCTTCATTTAAACACTATCTTACCAGTTTATATATGTGCTCACCATGTTGTCTGATTTGGTGAAGATATTCCTGATGAGATGTTTGAACATCACCCATAAAATCATGAAACTCCTCTTGGACTACGAACTAGATCATATCACCATCAACTGATTTCGAATTCAGTGGAACACTAGAAGAATATGCAATAGGTAAACTCTCTAATATCTTCAACAAGGCATCCTAAAAAAAGAAAAGGAGGTTCTTATATCTTCCACCATAGATCTCATGGTTTCTATCTCACTGGAAAATATTCTATTCTCAATCTCAAATTATTGAATTTCAAACAAATTTTTTGGATGAATATGAAAAACAACCAACTCAAATAGATTTTTGGCATCAACTTCACTAAGCTGAGTGACAGGAGGTGCCTAAGTTCTCAAAACATCATTGAAATCTAAAATCATACTTTATCTTAAAGACTCTAAATCATCTGTCAAAACAATATCCGAAGGCACAAAAGAAAGATCAGGTGGAGGTGTAGTAGCTCTGTCAGCACTAGGCAGAACAACCTCTGTAGGATCTGATCTAGTAGGTGACTCTAAAGCAAAAGCATGAAGTTATCCAGCATGGTCAATATCCTCTAAGAGAGATCCCTTAGGACCTATACCAACCCCAATTGAAACAATAGGTCTACCATGCTCTAGTGGACTACTGTGGTCACCACCACCACTATCTCCATCCAAGTCTGGATAGGATAGACCAAGAAACATAAAACCTGGAGAAGGATCTCCCTTAGATGATACCTCATCCTCTTCCTGTGCATCTCCATGATCTACATCATCTTCACCAACTTCCTTATACTTTGAGTAGTCTAGTCCAAGATGAACATACCCTAGTAAATTTTCCCACCGATCATGTGCAACCACTTCTACTTTAACAAAAGTCATCTCAAAAGGATCAACAATATTAGCATGATCAGTAGGATCTGTAGGATTAGTAGGATCAGCTCTACGATTGATAGAACTTAGGGATTCCTCCACCTCAACATGTACTCTGGTCTCACCTCTAGTAGTAGTAGCATTACCAACTAGTTGAGTCAGAACATATCTCTCAAAGACAAAGATATGGCTAAACCAGGTCTCTTTATAGACTTAATTTAAGAAACAAAAGAATAATTATGTGATTGAGCTTTCTCAATCTCATCAACATCAACAAGATCATTCCCATCACCATTACTATCTTTATCATCATCTCCATCACTACTATTACTATCTTTATTAGAACCATCTAAGACTTCAACCAATTCTTTAGATGTTTTAGAGGAAATCCTTATCTAATAATCTCTAGAGACTTCAGTCTCATCATCATTATCATCATCTATTTCACTCCAGAGAATCTATCTGGTAGGGAGAGTAGTAGGTATAATTGTAGGTCCCAAAAAAGGGATCTTAGGGATATCAGGGTCATTTCCCTCTTAAACAGAGGTAGCCTCTTACACTTCTTTAATAGCCACATCAATTTCTTGTTCCTCCTCTGAATAAACTACTATCTAATCTAGCTCCAAGATAGGATCCACTAAGTTATTGAGTCTAGTAGGATGATCTATTGGATTAAAATCCTCATAGAGTTTTTTATTATCCTCTACCCATTTTCTCATCCAAGGATTCCAATTCACTTTCATTCTCTTGCAAGTAACCTTAATCAAGTAAAAAACACCACATCTCACTTCATATTCCTCATCCCCATCTATTAAAAAAAATTTTTCCAACTTGAAAGAAATGAACTTAGGGTAAATAAGAGAATTTGACCTAGAAGAATACATGGCCATGCAGAAACTCAACCCAAATAGTGTACCTGGCCCTAACTGCTTTCCTGGTTCATTCTACAGAGGGGCATGGGTTGTTCTTAAGAAGGACATAATTGAAGCCGTGCAGGACTTTTTTTGAGGAGGGATCCTCCCTCGGGTTGCAAGTTACACATCTTTGATTCTGATACCCAAGGTTAAGGACCACTACCCGCTTTCTCACTATCGTCCGGTAAGCCTATGCAACTTCCCTTACAAGATTCTAGTGTGCATTATCAATCAGAGGTTGTCCAAGCATCTTTTGGGCTAGATCTCTCTCGAGTAGCATGGATTTGTGAAAGGTCATTCCATACAGGGTGCAGTATCTCTTTCACAAGAGATGGTAAGGGACATTAACTTCAAGACACACAGTTCAAACATGATGATCAAATTAGATATGAACAAAGTCTTCAACAGGATTGAGTGGAGTTTCATGAATAGAGTCCTCTATTCGATGGGATTTTCATCCAGGGTTATGGATATTATCTTCAGATGCATAAGCTCCTCATGGCTGGCAGTCTCTTTTATGGGGAAGACACACGGTTTCTTCAAGGCTACCAGATACCTTCGGCAGGGGGACCCACTTTCTCCAAGCCTCTTCATCCTAGCCCAGGATACTCTCAGCCATCTCATAAACCATAGAATACATCAAGGAGGAATCCTTCCTTATAGGAGAAAGCAGAACATCTCTTCGATCTCCCACCTAATGTTCACGGACGATACTATGATCTTTGTCAATGGTGGGAGGAGTTCTATTCGGTCTATCATTAAATTTCTGGAGGATTATTGTTTCTGGAGTGGAAAACTCATCCGCAACTCAAAGAGAAACATATTTATAACCTGTAGGAGATCTTTCAGGTGGGTCTCCTCCCCATGCAGCTGCTTGAACATGCAACAGGGCTTCTTCCTGATAGAGTATTTGGGAACACCAATATCTTCAGGTAGGCTTCGCATTCGCAATTTTGATCACATTGTTTTCAGGATCATGAGTCATGTTCTAAATTGGGAAAACTAGTTTCTATCATTTGGGGGCCATATATCCTTGGTCAATAGCATTCTGTCCGCGATCCCCATTCATGCTCTGGCCTCCACAAATGTTCCGAAGGGGGTGATTAATACTATGGACAAGGTTTTATGCAACTTTTTTTGGGACGCAAAAACTGAAGGAAAGAGGCACTGGGCCTCATGGGGGAAGGCTTGCGAGACCCATTCAAGATGGCAGGATCAACATCAGGAGTCTTCAGAGTAATCTCCCTGGCATTCATGCCAAGATGGAATGGGAAATACTGGAGGAGAGCTCGCTCTGGGGGTAGACCATGTCGCATATCGGCGGGATCATCACAACACATGGTTGCGGGTATGATTTTCCCCTCTGGTCGAAACTCTATCCTCTAGTCCAGACCCTGAAACAAAGCTCAAGGTGGATCATCAGCTCTGGTGATCTTATTTTCTGGTACAAGAACTGGACAGGTTCTGTCCTCACCTTCCTAGGTTGTCCGGCTCCTCTGATAACGGTGAAGGAGGTGCTGCATCATCCTAGAGTCACCAACGTTATTTTTAACAAGGACCAAAAATCTCTGCTTGAGTCGATCGAGATCACGTCGGAACCAGATCGTTGAATATTTACTCCTTCTCCTTCTGGTGCTTTTTCCACTAGATATTTTCACAGGCTCTTCTCCTCGTAGGACCACCACGATCGGTGCCACAAGATCCTCACAAAATTCAATTTCCTCATTTAGAGCATCAGGAACTGAGCTCTCTCTACATAAGAGAACATTGGGAAACTAGGGATTAGCATCGCCTTTGGGTGTCATTGCTGCAGCAACAGGCGAGAGGAGAGCTCTGAGCATTTGTTCTTCAAAGGCAAATAGGCTCATGCAGTTTGGTCCTTCCTTGGAGGCAGCCCGGGTCCCTTCACTCAAGAGCAGAATGACTCTCCATTCTGGGAGGTGTGGCTCCATGGCGCACTAGGATCAGAGTCAGAACGGTTGTCCTGAGCCTCTTTATTCAATGTTGGGTACTGGTGATTGTGGAAAGCTTTTAATCAGGCAAGGTTTGAAGACACAACTCCTACGGTAAGGTCCATTATTGCGAGGACTCGTTTTCTATTGACTGATATGGTTGCGCTCTCAAAAGGATAGAAGGAGGCTCCTGATTTCAATTTCCTACGGGGAAGTGCATCCTTGGAACACCCTCTCCCAGTCATATTACATGGTAAATGGGTGGGTTGGAATCCTCCTATCACCGAATACAAGTTAAACATGGATGGGTCCTGCTCATTGGGCATGATGAAGGGAGGAGGTGTGGTTCAAGGCGTCGGGGGAAATATGGTATTGGCCTTCACTTCATTCTATAGTTCTGGTACTCCCCTCTTGGCCGAGGCTAAGGTTGTGCTCTCTGGGCTCTCTCACTGCATTCGGGAGAATTTGGCTATATCCCAAGTGGAGACTGACTCCCTGATCCTTCACGATTACCTGCATAGTAAAAGTTCCATTCCTTGGTCTATATCCTATGCAGTTAGGAAATGTTGAGCTCTCCTTTGGAACAACATACAAGTGACTCACACATGGCACGAGGGGAATAAGGTCATGGATTACACGGCTTCTATATTTGACCAAATATCTATCAAAACTAACCTTATCTCTATTAACTGTTTGAAAGCAGAAGGTGTTAACTTGATCAGAGGGGATTCCATTGGTCTGCACTATTTTATACATCCTTAATCCTGGGGTTGTCTTGTTTACCCTTTCTTTGAATAAAAATATGACTTGTATGGATGGATGGTGGTAAATTTATACATCTTTCCCATTCTTTTAAAGAAAAGGTAAACTCCTTACCATCTATCTTGATCTGAATTAGATCTTTCTTTTCTTCAAAACTAAACTCTACAAATTGATAGAACTGATGAGCCATCCTAGGATAGAAAGGTCTTTCATTTTTTGAGAAATAGCCTACCAATCATTAGTCTTTGATCACCCTGAGCACCAAAGAATTTCTCTATAGCAACCATTCGGTATCCACTTCTTTTTCAGAAACCACTATGCAATTCACAAGTTGTGGCTTCCTCGTCTCAACAATAGCTCATATCGATTCTCCTCTAGATTTTTTAGCAGGCCTCAATCCTTTCAGAGATGATACTAAAGGACACTTAACCTTCACAATTTTAGTGAAGTGAAAGGTGATGCAAAGGGTGTGATAAGGTGGAAGGTTGAGAGAGAAAGGGAAGGTGAAATGGTTCGAAGGGAGCAGACATGAGTGAGAGTGACTCGAATTTAGATTTTAAGCATGATTCATCATTAAGGGATTTCAATTAAAAAAATATAATAAAATATAAATGATTAAATTGAATAAAAAATTTTAATACAGAAAATTAGTAGTGGTTGAAAAATAGGGGTTCAATAGTAGCAACCCAATGGTGGATCACTCCAATGGTGGCTTGTCCAACGATGGATTTTCCAACAGTGACTTGTCCAATGGTGGATCATTCAAGATTAAAGACTAACTGAAATTTATCATTCCTAATTCATGTTTTATGTAGTTCAAATATCTCATAATTCAAGGGATATGTAAAAATATCAGTAAGATGAGTTCAGTTCCTATGAATTCAAAAGTTATATCACCCTTTTGGAAATAGTCTCTTGAAAAGTGATGTCTTACATCAATATGATTTCTTCTAGAATGAGACACTGGATTCTTAGAAATATTTAACGCACTTGTGTTATCAAAATTTATAGTTAAATGTCTAAATTGGTATCCATAGTCTTGAAAAGTGTGTCTCATCCACAACACTTAATCATAATAACTTCTTGCAGCTATGTATTCAGCTTTATCAGTAGATAGTGCAATTGAATTTTGTTTTTACTACACCAAGATACTAGTGAATTTCCCAAAAGATGACATGTTCCATAGGTGTTTTTTCTATAAAACTTGAAATGACTAAAATCTACATCTGAATAACTTACTAAGTCAAATGATTGTCCATTAGAATAGAACAATCGTTAATTGGTTGTGTATTTAAGTTATTTGAAAATTAATTTAACAGAAAGTAAATGAGACTCTTTAGGGTTTTCTTGAAAATGAGCACACATACACACACTAAACATAATATCATTCCAACTAGTAGTTAAATATAGAAAACTTCCAATCATACCTCTATAATAAGTTTGATCAAGTGAATTTCTAGTTTCATTAAGATCCAACTTATAGGTGGTACTCATGGGAGTTTCACTACCTTTATTACTATCCAAACCAAAAGGTTTTATAAGATATTTAGTTCACTTACTTTGATTTAAAATGATTCTATATTTATTTTGAAAAATTTGAAACCCAAAAAAGAATTTATGTTTACCCATTAAACTCATTTAAAATTCACTTTGCATCATATTTGAGAAATCAACACACAAATAATTATTAGAAGATCCAAAAATAACATCAACATAATTTTGAACTACTAAAACATATTTTGATTTTTTTTATAAAAAGAGTAAGATCAGATATACCTTTTAAAAAACATTTATAAATGAGAAAAGAACTGAGCCTATCATACCAAGCTATAGGAGTCTGTTTTGAAATATATATTGTGTCATTTTCTTTTTTAACGTGGGTTAAAAACTTTAACATTTGGTAATTCTAGTTTAGATAGATATTTGACCAACCCTTTCCTAGTTAGTTTTCTAAGTGAGTCAATATTGCAATGGCCTAGTCTCCTATTCCAAAGCCAAGATTCCTTGTGAAAGGCACTTAGATAGGGAATATTTTGAGAAAATATTGAATCTAAATTAACAGTATAAACATTATCATTTCTCAAAATAGTAAAAACAAAATCATTATTAGAATCAAAAACCTTACATGCATTATTTTAAAATTTAACATGAAAATAATAATCACATAACTGTGAGATGCTAAGAAGATTGTACTTTAAACCATATATAAAAAACAATTTAAAAATTAAAATAGCATTAGAATTAATGATTTGGAAAAGGCCAATAATCTTCCCTTTGGAATTATCACTAAAATTGATATGCCCACCATACACTTTTATTGGATTCTTGAAAATTGAATAATATCTAGTCATATGTTTGGAGAATCCACTATCTAGGTACCATAGATTCTTATTAGATCTTCTCAAGTAGGTTCCCTAAAAAACAAAATTTACACCAAAAATGATTTTGGTTCCCAAATGTTCTTGGGTCCAGTAATGTTAATTATCAAAGATTTAGAAAACCATATTTACATAATAGGTCTCCTGTAGGTAGATTTTAAACTTTTAGAAATAAATACTATATTGGGTTCAGAAGATTAAATCCTATTAATAGATTTTTCAGATTTTAAACTATTTTTAATAATTATCCTATGTCCAGGTTGATAACCAATACCAATAGTGTACTTAGGTGATGTTTTCTTTCCAAGCATTTGTGTAAGATTATTTTTCCCATTGGTTAATATTTATAGATATTTATATAGTTTCTCATTGATAATTTCAATTCATTTTTCGCCTTTAAGAGTTGAGCCTTTTTTCACTTTTTGAACAACAAGATCAAATTAAAAATTAGCAGTCAAAGCTTACTATTTCTTTATAATTTTATATTTTTCTTTAAGTTAATTGAATTTATCTTCAAGCATGTTACCATACTTAGAAAATTTATTAATTATACATGTTTTCATTATTATATTCATCTTTAAAATGATTATAAATTGGCATAGGAGAAGCAGGAAATACATTGGATACCTCAGATGTGTTTGTTATAAAACACATGTTAGTTCTGTCATGCTTATCCTCTTCAGTTGTGTCTGAATCACTCGAGTTATATTCAGTAGAACTCCAAGTTTCTTTCATTGATTTTATTGTATCTATTATCCTTATCCTCATAGTTATTTTTTTATTTCACCTTAGTATAGTCAGCTTTGACATGACCTTTCATTTTACATTCATAGCAGATTATTTCATTTGAAGCATCATCCTTCTTCCAATCCTTACTCTAGTTTCCTCTTTCATTATATTTACCTTTATAACTTGGTTTCGTAAATAATTTATTCTTCTTATAGATTTTTTTTAATCTTCTGGACAGATGGTCCATTTCTTCATCACTTTTTGAAGTTTATTATTCATCACTTGAAATGTCAGCTTGAGTTTTCACCTTTTGTTTTGAAGTAGTAGTTTTTAAGGCTATATATTTTATTTTTGGTTCATCCTCATCTTCTCCATTGACTTTAAGTTATTACTAATACATAATTAGTTTTCAAATCATCTCCTTAACAAGAAACTGTATAACATCACATGATTCTCTAATTGATACTAAGGTTCCTCTCCATCTATCTGGAAAACACCTCAACAACCACATTACCCAATCTTTGTCAGAATTAAGTTTTTTTAGTTAGTGCATCATATTCACTATCTCATTGAACCTATGATACATGCTAGAAATTAGATTATAACTTTTCATTTTAAAAGAATCATATTTAATAGTATAATTATTTAATCATATTTATTTGACATTAGATGTTCCCTCATGAGAAACAACTAAAGTGACCCAAATTTCAAAAGAATTTGTACATGATGATATTCTATTGAATTATTCATCACATAAAGAACAATACAAAGTATTCATGGATTTACAGTTATTATTATAAGTATATTTAATAAGATCACACCATGTATTCCTATCAGTTTTAGGGATTTAATATTTTTCTAAAATAACATTCCATATTTCAAAACCCATGCTTTCAATATGCATTTTCATTTTAATTTTCCACTGAGAACAATTAGTGTCATTAAAATAAGGAGCTCTGTTGGTAGAAAAACTCTCTTTTCTATTATCCATAAAGAACTAAATTTAGAAATAATAGAAATGTGAGATCTTTAAAGGAAACTAAAATCATAGTTGAAACAATTTTATAACCCTTTGATACCAAATTTTGGTTAGAGTGAGTAACTCAAGAGTGTGGTGAGTTGAGTTTCCAATAAAATTTATTTTAAAAACAAGTTCAAATAAAATTCCCCAACTAAAATAAAGTCACTCAGTTAATAAAAATAATAGTTTAATATGAGTTTGATCTTTTAAAATATTTCTCAAAGCTTGATTAGGGATCATTTAGAACAATATATAAAATTATTTTAAAATTTGAAATCGGTTTACTTAATCAAAGACTTTATATATACACTGGTTAAGATTAAATATAAAATTAAGTTTTGTTAATAGTTTAAATCAAATACAATTTAAGCTTTAAAATAAAGGAAACAAAACACAAACACACAACAAAGTAAACAAGGGGTTCAGTCTCAATCTGAGACTCAATCACCCTACTTGAAAAATAAACCACTTCCAAGAATATTATTATATCAAATAATTTGATCAAAAAACTAGATCGGGTATAGACACAACAAAACAAGATTTCCATGCTCAGAGCCTCTTCCACAGTTATACGTGGGTAGAAAAAAACACAGGCCACACATTTAACTCTTCCATAATTTTTGTGGGTACATAGATAAAAGGGATAAAAGAGAATATCAAGTATTCTCTAGTTCAAGTTCAAGAGTCAATGTGTGTAAATAGAGTAAACAACACACTGCTCGAAAGTATAAGAAAACAATAGATATAGAAAGTAAAAAGATATAGAATAAGTAGTGCTTCTTAGTCTGTAGTGCTCCAAATACTCAAGGGTCCTCAGTTTTGACATAGTGAGGATATCAAATTGTTTCTATGAATGTTATAAAAAAATAGAGTTTCGAAAAGTTTATCTTTTGAGTCTACTGGAAAGGATATTGATCTTCAATATACTTTACTTTTTCACAGTCAAAATAAATTGCATGAGTCCAGTGTATAAGCTGTGTATCCAACACTTTTTTGTATGCACAACCATATGCACGAGTTAGTTCTCTAGAAATGTACATCACTACAAGTATGAATACCCATTGAATAATATTCATAAATATTTCTTGGATCATCATACCAAACCTTTGACATATATTCAATGAATTCGTGAAATGGTTAATGGATAATCATTAAATAACTTCAGTGCATTAACTTCAACAAACTATCCATTGGGAATATTTGATTCAAATGTAGTAGAACAACAATAGAATCATAGTCTTTATGGTGACATGGTCCATCAACAACACATGAAAATGGTATCAAAAACCTTTCGATAATAGATTTTGGTGGTATCACCACTTCGATGGTAGTAATTTCTGAAAGTAGCACATTCTAGGGATGGAAAGCTCTAGTGGTAGCACACTCTGGTGGTAGCATGCTCTGGTGGTAGCATGCTTTAGCAGTGGCACATTCTGATGGTGGTAGAAATGAATTAATTGTGACTCTTTTCAACACTCAGTTGATTTTCTTCAAACTATGCTTTATATAATAATATACTATCATAAAACATTAAATTCATTAGAAATATAGGAAACATTATTTTTCAACATTAAAATAAGGAGGTTCTAATATATACATACTCATTTGAATCAGAACATAAAAGTGAAAGAGGAAAAAAAGTTGTTCTATATTGTAGTAATTTCTGAGAGAAAAATTCTTAGCATTATTTTGAGAATAGTAGAAGAATAATGTTGTATGGAAAAAAGAAGATTAAGAATATAAACATCAATTTAAATCATGTAGAGGCTTGATATTAAATCAGAGATAATTCTTCAAGAGGAATCCTTCTAGTTTGTTGGTTCAGAATTATAGCTGGTTAAAGTTACCCTTTATAATAGGTTCAAGGTCATTCCATTTAGTGTAGTGACTTCTTGATAATAAGGGAAGAACTATGTGTACATGAGATAAAAACCATAGTACACTGGGGACATAGTCATACTTTCATGTGGTGAACCTCATAAAAAACATGCAGTTTTTATTTTATTTCTTGATCCATTGTGAGTGTTGAGGGAACTATATTGAATAAGCAGGACAATGACTGAGTTTGAAAAAATTCCTAAACACCGATTCACCTCCCTCTTAGTGTTTTTCACTCTGAAAGTGATCCTAACAATTTATATCAGAGCCATACTCACTATTTTTTTATCTCTCCCAAGTTTTTCATGTATCCTTACAAATATATCAAAAGAAAAGACATTGTTACATTCATTGGAAAATGATTTCATATTTGGAAAGAGTGAATTGTACCATATCTACTCTCTATGAGATTTTATGTTCTTGAATCTATCTAATATGGATTCACTGTTCCATGTGAGACTTCAGTGTAGTCTCTTGTTGATAAAAAAATATTAAAAGTGATGGAAAGACAAGAAATTCCATATTATCCTCTTTATTTTAAAAGGAACTTACAAAATTAATGGAGTGTAAAATTGAAAATTCAATTTGGAAAAACTCAAATTGGTGAATGAAGAAAAATAGAAGATCAATAGAAAACAATTTTTTGACATCAGAATGCATGAAGATAAAATAATTGATGGATTTTTCACTATAGTTAATATGATTTTAAGTACCATCAGAGGATATGGAAAGAGTCTTAAACTCTCTATTACTGTTAATAAACACATGAGGATTCTTCCTGACAAGTTTGATGCTAAGATATCATCCCTTGAGGATATATATATTTATTATTTTACCACTGATGAACTCTATATCACTCTTATCAATTATGAAATGAGAATAGGAACCATCCTTAAATGAAAAGTCAAGAAGGAGAAATAAATTTCATTCAAAGCCTGCAAATACTTGAAGATCAAAGATGAGAAATGTTGTTTTGATGAATATAAAAAGTGTGGAATATTTTCTTAAAACTCTATCCCTAATGTCAAGAAAATTTTCTTATGGGAAACGTAAGTATAAAAGTAATCTTCCTTTCAAATTACTTAATTGTGTAAAATTTGACCACTTCTCAAAATATTATCCCTAAAAAATAAAAAGTGAATGTGAATATGAAGAATTAGCTAGTAAGTTCACCAATAAGAGAGATTCTATGAAGAAAATCTGGTTAAAAGGAAAGAATAAAATTTCAACCAAATTATTCAGAAAGATCTTCCTGCCAGTTAAAGAAGCTGTATCAAACAATAAAGAAATTTGTAATGATAAGGAAACACCCAATGAATCTTTTAAAAGAGTTCTCATGGAATAAGAGGAAGAATGTGGCTCATTAGAATATGTCTCACCAATCAATAGTGAGTATACCACAAAATAAGGAGAATCAAATAAGGAATATACCATGAGAATAGAGATTAAAATGTGTTTGAAGGAAATTGGAAGACCTAGAAAAGATAATTTTCATATCAAGAAAATATCATAAAACCCAAATTAATCCTGAAAGAGGGTCTGATCAAGGAAATTGAAAAATTAAATATTGAGAAGACAGAGAAAAATAAAATCATTGATGATATGACTTCCACAATTATTCTTCGAGACAAGGAAGTTGATATGTTAAAAATGAAGATATATGAAATAGAGAAACATAGATAAATCCTAAATTGAATTCAATAAGGAAAGAATATGATAGTGTTCTAATAAGAAAGCTCCAAGTGTAACATCCTACCCCAACTCATTTGATTTAGTGTAGGAAGAGGTGCTATTAACCTTAGGTGATGTCTGCAAGACACCAATGGATGAAAATAAATTCCAAGGGATTAGTAAATTTTGGGGGATGATTTTATCTAAAGAAAAAATAACCCACTAAGATAAAAAAACAAACCCAAATACATAATGTATGAGGAATAAACCACATAACTCAATAAAATACCAATACATGTACTAAATCAGAGTAAAAATGAAAAAATAAATAAGATTGAAAGGCTAATATTCTAAAACATAAAGACCCAAGAACCAAAGTGGAACCACTCTAGACTATGAAGTGGACACTCCCCAACTACATCTCCAACAACCAAATAAATGATGCCAAGGATCACTACTAGTGAAGTATGAAATGTGCCCCTTCCTTGAATCTCAGTAAAAAAATATGAAAATGAATCAAAGTTCCAAATCAGGGGGTGAGTATATCACTTAGTAGGTAATCCCTAGATACTTCATAACACACACTACTAGGATAATAATGAGTTATAAAATTTTATATAAAACTATAGATAAGGAGATAACCAATTTATAAAATATATAACACAACTTCCATTTAATAAAATAGTAAAAAAAATATATTCTTTCTTAACACTTAGTATAAATTTACCATGTTTACACACACCCACATACAAATGCATGGCCTGGACCACCCTATACTCATGAGTGGTGTGTCATACTTTCACCAAGACATCACTTGGTGAACCAATTTGATGGTGGAACTTTTGACCACTATATGTCTGAAAGAGTGCTGTCGTGGGTGCCCTCGAATGATTAGTGGTTTTTGGGGTGCTTAGGTGTAGCAGAGTGGCTAACTAAGGTCATTTATCAAAGGAGGAAGTAAATTAAAACAACTTCTTAAAGGTATTATAAAAATAAAATAGAAAAACACTACTTGAAAGGATGAGGGTTGTTTATAGTTTATAAATCTAGAATAAGTTTGCTGGAAGAATATTGTAAATTGTTTTTTGTTTTTAATTTTGAAATGTAAGTTAATTAACAAAGCACAACGAGAAGATGTTTTTTTAGAAAATATTTTAAAAGGTGTAATCGATATAACTCTAACTATTCATTCACTTATTAATCATTGTAATTTAAATCAATATACACTTAATTATGATCCCTTAATTTGTTATCCCTCGAACCCTACGAGAGTTAACTTAACCACAAATATGAAATTACTTAAACCCTAGGCTAGCTTCAGAACACGCAATCACAGCACCCTGCTTTGATTATTGTTCTAAGGATATCTTATGGTCATTGGTTAATTAGAGCACATATACATTCTGTAAATGAGTATGAATTGTTTTTAGGGATTATATTTTAACTCTACAAATTTATCCCGTGTGGTCTTCTATTACAGATTAAGATCACACTCTCACAATTTACAAAAAATATCAACCTCACATGTTTTTGTATTAATTGTTCAATTGCTTTCTTAGTTTCTTGTAATTTAAAAACACAATTCATGGATAATATTATGTTAATTACAGTATCTCATTGATTAAAAATAAATTAATGAATAAATATATAGGTCGATTGATTACTAAAAATAACTACTCTTCCATGGGCGGTGTAGTCATCGTAGAAACATTTTGCATGTGCAAAGGTTTAGAAAGGGTAGAACCCAATCAAGTTTATACTCTTGATTCCAGCCCAATTAAGAAGATTAAAAGAAGAAGAAATTTAAAAAAAACAGAAGAAAATATAAGAAATAAAATAAGTACAAAGAAATTTATTACACAAACAAAATCATTACAACATGAAGGAGAAGAAGAAGACTTCGTCGAAGGGATCATTGCTTCAAGAGATACCCTTATTGAAATGGTTGGAGAATTGAAGTGGATCCACTTATCCTATTCCCTAAACTTCCCAATTCACTTTCTAACCCCACAAAATGAGAAAACACCAATTTATAGAGTGGTGAGGAGGAGAGGATACAAGTGGTTTCAAGTGTGAATGTGGAAATTCGGCCAAATATTTTAATCCGACTTTCACTGCCCATTTGACCTTCAAAACGTGTGAATTGACTGGACTTATATAAGGATCATATGTGAGGATATGGTTCCTCTATCTCCTCTAAAAATTTGGGCTCAATAAAATCCCAAATGAAGGAGTTATGGCCCAATTACAGAAGCTTATACATTCTGGTATGTCCAGCCCTACTTTAACTTTATGGCCCAATTACTCCATCCAAATGCATTATTTTGATCTAGTGTCCTGAATAAATGTTTTAAATCATGAAGTAAGGAACAAAATTACATAATATTAACTTCAAATAATTCAAATAAAAATATTTATGATCGAAATACTACAGTGATTTTGAAAGGGTAAAACTGGAATTTTTTATCAAATATTCAAATGAATGATCTAATCCCAAATACTTTCTAATTGAACATATTTAACACAACGTGAGGAAATTATATCATTTATTATTAATAAAATATTCAATAAAAATTTGTTTTATCAACTCCCCCACACTTGACACTTGGACTCCTGGACAAGTAAACATCAAAAGCAAATCAAAGCAAATTTAAAACACATATTAATGAGATCCACCAATTTCATACCAAGAAACAAAATATATCATGCCTCATCTATAAACTATTATTTAAAGTTATTCATTTAATATTATTCAATATATTTCCTTTTAATTTATCCTCCCATGCACATAAAACACTTACCTAACATTCATTTTCACTCATCACATAAATGTCAATTTTTTAGTGATGTCTTTCTCATCCAAAATCATACAAGGGTCACCATAGGCTTTATAAATTCCTACATATCCTCCCGATGTGATTCAAGGACATATGTTTATCATGATGAATTTTCAGGGTTGTTATGTGGCTTTCGGTTGGTAGGATTTAGATGTTGAAAAAATTCTGAGGCTGAATGAGGAGGGCTTGGCTCTTTTTGAAGTGAAATAACATTATTCTAGTTTTCACTCAAGTATGGTCTCCTCCTCACTCACCACAGTAGCAAGTCATCTCCATCAGTATGAAAAATCAATGAAATTTAGCACCATTTATTATTTCAGCAGCAAAAATTCCAATCTTCTCAAACAATATTTTTCATGAAAGCTCCTGATAGGCACAACTTTCCCCCTCTATTAGAAGCTCCAGAAAGGCACAACTTCTTTTATCATGAAATCTCCATAAAGGAACAACTTTCAATATAATGTTTTTCTTCAGAAGCAAACACGTCTCTTTATAATTTAATTTTTCACCCAAAGCATCACAAAATGTGGTAGCACAACACAAGATAGCTTCTCCCACACTTAAGCTCAACTAGATTATTCAATTTCACTTCAAGTGTTGGTTGGATAGGGAAAATTGGCTTGTAATGTGGCTAACCTAACAGGTTGTTCATGGATTCTAAGGGCTAAAAGGATTAAATGTTCAAGTTATGCCATTATAAAAAATGATTCTTTGAAATAGGGGCTTAAATACCAAACAAATGCCTCAATCATTTAAACATAAGTACCTCAAACTCTCAAGTTTTGACAGGAATAAATCAAATTCTGGTTAAATCAATCATGGTTTGGTTCTCTCAATAAGTGAGGTGAATGTAAATAATATGAAAATAATGGTTTAGAAGTCTCATAATAAAGTGGTTTCAAATATAAAGATTGTGAGATGTGGCATGGGATTCAAAAATCAGAGTACTTGCCATGAAATTCCCTAAGAATTGAACTTGAAACAAATTCATTTTCAGCATTCATTTAAGATTAGTTTCATGGAATAAATTGATTTAATCATTGACACAAGTTTAAAAAATGGAAATGATAATCATTACAACTCAAATTTATTTATTTATCTTTAAAAAAACACACACAAAATGATAAAGAAACACACAAATTTTTTAAAAACACACAATTTTTTTAAACAAACAACAAATGAAAATCCTAAACTATAAAGGTTCCCTCCCCCACACTTAAAATATTGCATTGTCCTCAATGTGAACCCATGATATGATTATGCACATGAAATGCATAATTTTATTTAGGACAAGTAATATAAAAGTGAAAGGGTTAGGAACAGCCTGATATTCTCAAGTGATGTTGGGATCATACAGTTTGATGAAATCAACTGCATCGGTAGGAAGTCCCTCGATGTATTTCTTAAAATGTTTCCCATTGATTGTAAAGATCCTTCTAGTGTCCTCTTGTGTGATCTCCACTTCACCATAAGGAAAAAAATTAGACACAACATAAGGACCTAACCATCTGGAACGCAACTTACCAGGCATCAGCTTCAGTCGTGAACTGTAGAGAAGGACTTTCTCTCCAACTTGAAACTCCTTTTGTTGGATCATTCTATCATGAGTTGCTTTTGATTTTTCCTTATAGAGACTTGAGTTCTCATATGAAGACAATCGAATCTCCTCAAGCTATTGAATTTGCAGCTTCCTTTGGATTCTATCTTGGGCCAAATCCATGTTGCATTTCTTTATAGCCCAATAAGCTCGATGCTCAACTTCCACGGGGAGATGACACGCTTTCCCAAAAACAATCTGAAATGGGGAAATACCAATGGGTGTCTTGTATGCTATCCTATAAGTCCACAATGCATCATCCAAGCGCTTGCTCCAATCCTTCATATTTGGCTGCACAGTTTTCTCTAAAATCTGTTTCAACTCACGATTTGAAACCTCAGTCTGACCATTTATTTTGGGGGCGGTATGGTGTTGATGTTTTGTGTGTCACCCCGTAATTTTTAAGGAGGTAAGAAAAATTACTATTGCAAAAGTGTGACCCTTGGTCACTGATGATGGCCTTTGGTACTCCAAACCTACAGAAAATTTGATCCTTGACAAAATCCACTACAACATGAGAATCGTCAATCCTGGTGGCCTTATCCTCCACCCATTTACTCACATAATCGACAACATCAAGGATATACAAGAAACCAAATGAACTAGGAAAAGGGCCCATAAAATCAATTCCCCAAACATCAAAAATCTTACAGAATAAAATGGGTTGTTGGGGCATCTCGTGTATCCTAGAAATGTTTCCAGTGTGTTGGCAACGAGAGCATGACTTACAAAACACATGGGAATAATGGAATAAGCTAGGCCAATATAATCCAGAGTCTAAGACTTTTCTAGCAGTAATTTGGGGTCCAAAGTGTCCACCACAAGCAATTGTATGACAAAAAATGAAAAATAGACTCAAACTCATGATCGGAAACACACCTCCTAATGAATTGGTCACTACACATGTGCCAGAGGTAAGGATCATCCCACACATAAAACCTAGACTCACTTTTTAATTTTTGTACTTGATGCTTCTTCAAATTTACTGGGATTCAAAGGCAACAATGTAATTAACTAAATCAGCATACCAAGGATGCGTACCTGAGATGGTATAAATATGATCATCGGGGAAAGTGTCCTGAAGTGGTACCTGGTCCAAGGTGTCACCCTCTGGTGTGTGAGTAATCTTACTCATGTGGTCTGCCACCAAATTCTCTGACCCCTTATTGTCCTTTATCTCGATGTCAAACTCTTGAAGAAGGAGCATCCAACGGATAAGTCGTGGCTTTGCATCTAGCTTCTTTAGGAGGTACCTCAAAGCTGTATGGTCATAAAAAAACTACTTTAGATCCCAATAAATATGAACGAAATTTATCTAAAGCAAATATAACATCAAGAAACTCCTTTTCTGTTGTGGTGTAGTTTGATTGGGCAGAATCCAACGTCCTCGATGCATACAAAATTCCATGTGAACTTCCCTCCACCCTCTGAGATAAGACATCTCCAACCGCGAAGTTGGACGCATCACACATAAGCTCAAATGGAAGGTCCCACCGCGGGGGCTGTATGATCGGTGGAGTGGTCAGACACTTCTTTATCTCATAAAATGATACCCTACATGAATCATCAAAATTGAAGTCAATATCTTTTTGATGAAATTGAGATAAAGGTAGAGCGATCTTACTAAAATCTCTGATGAAGAGTCGATAAAATCCAGCATGTCCAAGGAATGATCGAACATCACGCACACATGTAGGATATGGAAGGGATGAAATAATTTCTACCTTAGATTTATCAACTTCAATTCCATGTTGTGAGACTATATGACCTAAGAAAATTCCCTTTTCGACCATGAAATGACATTTTTCAAAATTCAAGACTAGATTTTTCTCAATACAACGATGCAATACATCACCCAAACTAGAGAGACATTCATCAAATAAGGATCCATAAACTGTAAAATCATCCATAAATACCTCCATGCAGGTCTCAATGAAATCTAAGAAAATACTCACCATGCATCTCTGGAAGGTACCTGGGGCATTGCAAATTCCAAATGGAATTCTTCGGTAAGTAAAGGTACCGAATGGACAGGTGAATGTCATCTTTTCCTAGTCCTCTGCTACAATGGGAATCTAAAAATAGCCAGAGAATCCATCCAAGAAGAAATAATGTGTCCTACCTACAAGTCTCTCAAGCATCTGGTCAATGAATGGAAGTGGGAAATGGTCATTACGGGTGGATTGATTTAGTTTCCTATAATTGATACACACTCGCCAACTATTTTGTACTCTCACAGGAAGTAACTCATCATTTTAATTTTTTATAACAGTGAAACCAGTTTTCTTTGGTACAACCTGGACAGGGCTAACCCATTGTGAGTCAGAAATAGGTTAAATAATACCCGCCTCAAGTAATTTTTCAACTTCTTTCTTAACAACTTACAAAAGTGTTGGATTAAGTCTCCTTTGTGGATGCCTAATAGGTTTAGACCCATCCTCCAAGAGAATGATATGCATGAAAATGGAGGGGCTAATACCTGATATGTTAGCCAAGGTCCACCCAATTTCCCTAATGTTCTCCCTCAAAAGATTCAAAAGTTTTTCTTCATGTTCAAAAGAGAGATTTTTAGCAATGATAACATGTAATTTCTCACCACTCAACAAGTATGAGTATTTGAGATTTGGTGTAAATGGCTTGAGTTCCAGTGTAGGGCAGTGGTTTATGGATGGAGACATAGAAGGAACTGAAATATGTGCACAAATAGCATCCGTACCCGAATATACATCATCAAAATCAGAGAATAAAGCTTCAAATCCATCAACATACTCAACATCCATGTCATAATCAGAGTTCACATGATCAAAATCAGAATATGACTCCATTTCAAAATCAAATCTAAGAGAGGCTTGTGCATTAGAAATAGGTGTGGAAGTACTCTTAGAAATCAAAATAGAACCGATACTCATAATCTCCCTAAGCATAGAACAATCAAAATCCATGGAGTTTTTACTTGGTGGTTCAAAATTGGAGATAACAAAAGCAGAATGGTCCTCAGAGGGGTACTTCATGGAATCCATAATATTAAATATCACAACTTCATCCCCAAATTACATGGAAAGTACACCCTTATTGACATTTATGATAGTTTTTTGCAGTTTTGAGGAAGGGTCTACCTAAGATAATGGGGGCATGAGAACTTACCTGATCATCCTCTATTTTGAGCACATAAAAGTCTGCTGGAAAGATCATGTCTCTTAACTGGACAAGTACATCCTCAAGGACTCCCACTGGATATGTCGTAGCTCTATTCACCAATTGCACCACTACTCTCATTGGCTTCAACTCACCAACCTGTAAAGAAGAGAATACAGAGTGAGGTATCACATTTATTGAAGCTCCTAAATCACAAAGAGCCTGAGAGAAGTGAAACTCCCCTATGGTACATGGGATGGTGAATATACCGGTATCCTTGCACTTTGTTGGCATTGCTAGAGTTGGTGTAATGAGTGCTGACACATTCCTTCCAAGATTTATCCTTTCATTTCCCTTGAGCCCTCTATGAATGGTGCATAGTTCTTTTAAGAATTTTGCATACCTTGGGATTTTTTTGATGGCTTCAAGTAGAAGGATGTTGATATCCACATGCTTGAATGTGTCCAAAAACTCCTTTTGAATTGCTTCTTTAGCCATCTTCTTGGTTTGAACAAACCTTTTTAGAAAAGGAAGGGGTTTAGGAGGAACATCATTAATCTTTTTCTTACCTTTATCTTTCTCCTTGGGTTTCTCATCAGTTGATGTGGAATTGGGATTTTTTAGATTTGAGGTGAATACTGGTGGAATTGTAGGTGGAGAAGCATCAGTTTTTTACTTCCCACTTCTCAATGTGATGGCACTGACATTCCCCTTTGGATTTGGAGTGGGTTGGGAAGGTATATTTCTAGAATTCTTACTTACAAGTTCATGGATAGTGGTGGAAATCTGGCTCATTTGAGTCTTCAAATCCCTCAGCTCCAAACCTTGACCCTTCAACTCATTTTGTTGATTAAGAAAAAATTTCTTCAAAAGATCATTAGTGTTAGAATCTACCTTTGGTTGAGAATTTCCTTGTTGTTTACTTGTTGATTCTTGGGTTTCAAATATCCTTTGGGGTTGTTGGAATCCCTGCTGGTAAGGCGGAGGCTGCTGGAAGTTTTGTTGAAAGGGTGGAATTTTTTGTTTTCCAAAGCCATACCTCATGTCCGATTGATCCTTCCACCCTTGGTTGTATGTTGGTGCAAATGAATTAAGCTTATTTTGGGTATATGGTTGTTGCTGCTGATAAGGTCTCCCTGGGAATATTGTTGCGCAATCCTCTGTCTCTTGTAGTTGTGGGCAGCAGTCAGTTGGGTGGCTTGTCTCAGTGCAAATGCCACAAGGCCTTGAAGGAGGGGGTTGGGATGTATTTTGAGCTGAAGTAATCTACCTCACCATATTGGTAAATTCTTCCAAATTGGTATCAATCAAATTACTTTCAAGAGAATAAGGGCTTACCTTATGTACTCCCCTGGCATGTGGTGTACCTCTATTGCCAAATTGTTGGGAGTTTTGGGTCATCTTGTCAATCAATGCATGTGCAGCTACTGCTGTCTTGTCCACCAATGCCCCTCCTGCTACAGCATCCACCATGCTCCTCTCTATAGGTGTGAGTACTTCATAGAAGTACTGAATCAGGATTTTCTCACTGATTTGGTGATGTGGACAGCTTGCACACAACTTCTTGAATCACTCCCAGTACTTATACATTGACTCCCCTTGTGCTTGCTTGATCCTCTAGATCTCCTTATGAATGGAAGTGGTCCTCAATTATGGAAAAAATTTCTACAAGAAAATACGTTTCAAATCGTTCCAACATGTTACATCTTTAGGTTGTAAATAGTACATCAAATCCTTTGCAGCTCCATCAAGTGAAAATGGGAATGCGCTTAATTTGATTTGATCTTCAGAGACATTTCTAGGTTTTAGGTTTGAGAAAACCACATTAAATTATTTCAAATGTTTATTGAGATCCTCACCAGAGAGGCCATGAAATTTTGGAAGTAAGTGAATTAACCCAGATTTTAGTTTAAAGTCCGATTCGAGATTTGGGTATTCAATACAATTTGGTTGATAATTAATATCAGGTGTAGAAAATTCTCGAATGGTTCTATTTAGCTCATTTTTATTATTTCCAGCCATTGGTTCTTCTTTTATGTTTGATTTTTAATTGATTCTAATTTCAATGTTTCCAGAAGAGAGGAATTCACCAACTGGTTGAATATTGAAACTTCCCGTAGACTGAGGCTGTATGATTCGAGGTCAAATGCTACGTTCAATATCAGGGTCAAGATCTAAGAGATACTTGGGATTAGTTCATTTCATAAACCAAAAAATGAAAATAGGAAAAGTGGACCATAAGAAAAAATGAGAATTTTTAGTTGATGGTCCAAAAAGAAAAGAAGGGGATGAAAAAAATGAAAACTTGAGAAAGGGGAAAGATGAAAGAGAGAGGTGAAGAAAATAATAAAATGAAAAATAAAAGAAATACCTCTAAATGGTTGAATAAATTACTTACCTCCTCAGAAATTGTGTCAATTTGAAAGAGCACTGTTTTGGGCACCCTCAAATGATTAGTGGTTTTTGGGGTGCTTAGGTGCAGCAGAGTGGCTGACCAAGGTCATTTCTCAAAGAAGTAAATTAAAACAACTTCTTAAATGTATTCTAAAAATAAAATAGAATAGAATTAAAACACTACTTGAAAGTATGGGTTTTTTTTATAGTTTATAAATCTAGAAGAAGTTTTCTGGAAGAATATTGTATATTTTTTTTTGTTTTCAATTTTGAAATGTAAGTTAATTAACAAAGCACAACGAGAAGATGTTTTTTTAGAAAATATTTTAAAAGACGTAATTGATATAACTATAACTCTTCATTAACTTATTAATCATTATCATTTAAATCAATATCCACTTAATTATGATCCCATAATTTGTTATCCCTCTAACCCTACGAGAGTTAACTTAACCACAAAGATGAAATTACTTAAACCCTAGGCTAGCTTTGGAACACGCAATCGCACCACCCTGCTTTGATTGTTTTTCTAAGGATAGATTATGGTCAGTAGTTAATTAGAGCACATATCCATTCTGTAAATGAGGATGAATTGTGTTTAGGGATTATATTTTAACTCTACAAATTTATCTCGTGTGGTCTTGTATTACTGATTAAGATCACGCTCTCACAATTTACAAAAAATCTCGACCTCGTGTGTTTTTGTATTAATTGTTCAATTGCTTTATTAGTTTCTTGTAATTTAAAAACACAATTAATGGATAATATTATGTGAATTAAAGTAGATCATTGATTAAAAATAAATGAATGGAGAAGGATAGAGGTCGATCGATTACTAAAAAGAACTACTCTTCCATGGGCGGTGTAGTCATCGTAGAAACG
This sequence comes from Viscum album, assembly GCA_963277665.1. Lineage (NCBI taxonomy): Eukaryota > Viridiplantae > Streptophyta > Magnoliopsida > Santalales > Viscaceae > Viscum > Viscum album. The sequence continues at coordinate 1,240,662,669 of OY728166.1, read as the reverse complement.
TTTTGCATGTGCAAAGGTTTAGAAAGGGTAGAACCCAATCATGTTTATACTATTGATTCCAGACCAATTAAGAAGATTAATAGAAGAATAAATTTAAACAAAACAGAAGAAAATAGAAGAAATAAAATAAGTACAAAGAAATTTATTACACAAACAAATCATTACAACACGAAGGAGAAGAAGAAGGCTTCGTCGAAGGGATCATTGCTTCAAGAGATACCCTTATTGAAATGGTTGGATAATTGGAGTGAATCCACTTCTCATATTCCCTAAACTTCCCAATGCACGTCCCAACCACACAAAATGATAAAAATACTAATTTATAGAGTGTTGGGGAGGAGAGTTTACAAGTGGTTTCAAGTGTGAATGTAGAAATTCGGCCAAATATTTTAATCCAACTTTCACCGCCAATTTGACCTCCAAAACCCGTGAATTGTCTGGACTTCTAGAAGGATAATATGTGATGATATTGGTAATCTATCTAATCTCAAAATTAGGGCTCAATAAAATCCCAAATTAAGGATTTATGGCATAATTACAGAAGATTATCCATTCTGGCGTGTCCAACCCTCCTTTGACTTTATGGCCCAATTACTCCATCCAAATGCATTCTTTTGATCTAGTGTCCTGAATAAAAGTTTTATCCCATGATGTAAGGAACATAATGACAAACTATTAACTTCAAATAATTCAAATAAAAATATTTATGATTGAAATACTACAATGATTTTGAAAGGGTAAAACTGGAATTTTCATCAAATATTCAAATGAATGATCTAATCCCAAATACTTTCTAATTGAACATATTTAACACAATCTGAGGAAATTATATCATTTATTATTAATAAAATATTCAATAAAAATTTGTTTTATCAATGTCCCAAGTTTTCCATTATTTAATAGTGGTAATACCGACCATGATATGTCCCACATGAACATGAATACATTCCAAAAAAAATTATTCCAAGTTTCCAACTAAAACATTTATTTAAAACATAAATTCTATCAAGATACTTTAGATAACATATTTTTACAATTTTCAAAAAAATACCCTTTTGAAATCACATCACAAGAGGGGTTTTCCATATGAACATCTCTGGGGATTTTTGAATAAATCACAAGAACAATTTAGGAAAACACAAGTCATCAAGTTACAAAATAATAGAGTGAGAGAGAATCCACCTACCTCGAGTTGTTTGGAATGAAGGAAAGACCATTCTATAGATATGATCTCTTCTTTATATTCCTCTATTAAATCCCAAGATAATATCATTAAAACTCATCTGATACCATAAATCTGGGTATAATAACATTGATATATGGTTATGTTCAAGATAAAATGAGGAGATCTAAAGTGAGAAGGAGAATAAGGTCCTAACATTTTATTTCCATGATCAAATTCTCAAAGGTTCAATGAAATCAGAGTCTAGATTTCGACGATAACAAAAAACCATCCAAGGAAATCTTGGAAGTTTAGAGGAAAATAATAAGAACCAAATGAGGATTTAAAAGTGTGATAATGATTAAAAAAATTTGGACCTGACTAGATTCTTAATGCGATTCAAGGATTCATGTCATGAATCAATGAGTTTCCCTATACATTGAAAAACTCGTTGCCTCAGGTTAAAATTTATATAATCCATTTACATCATGAATGAGTTTCACATCATAAATGTTATGATCCACCCACCCAATGAAACCCTTTCACACCTTGGAAAGAACTCAAGCCATATGGCCTAAAACACTTTCATATTGTGAATAACCATTCACAGCATGAATGATTCATGTATCCATATTGCATATTACCTTCACTTAATTCCTCTAAAATATTCTATAAAATTATCCCAATGACTCCAAATGTAAAATAAAAAGAATAAAATGACAATGTACCTCAAATAGGGGGTGATACACTAAGTACCCGTAGTACCCCCAGTTTATGGTATGTAACCATTAATTGATGATTTTAATGGTTATAAAGTTCAAGGATGAAGGATGAGAGAGTTTGGTGAACTCTAAATAAGTTTTTGGGGCTAAAGTAGATGCACACGGGTTGCACACAGTTTTTCTAAACCGTGCGAATATCCTAGGAGAAACCATGTGCACTTTTAGTTTTGAGGTAGTAGATTCGGCACAGTTTGAGCATTTTTAGAGAGACCATGCAAGGATCCCATAAATGGGTTTCCTTAAGGCATTATCTAACACACAGTTAGTGCACAATCTGTCTAACTGTGAATTATAACCATGCACAGAAAAAAAGTAAGATCCTATTTTTTAGGATCTTTCTCTTTTTTCCCCTCAATGGAAATAATTTTAGATTCCTCTACATTAAAGGTTGGGGAACATCTCCCAAGAATTTTGGAACTGATTTGGAGCCCTCCCTTTGAATTTTCAAGCTTGATTCTCATGGTAAGTGACGTTCTTCACCGTTCTTATCTCATCTCTTAGATCTAATTCTACTCCTATCTTTATTTTTCATATCTACACCTATTATGGGTAGATCTATGTTTGGGGATGCCAAATATGATGATATTTGGATTCATTGATGGTATAAGAATATATCTAAGGCCATTTTTAGGAGATTCAACCCGGTTGCATGAGCGTTCTTCATCCATTTTTAATTTTTTCCAAAAACTTCTAGGTAGGTGGATTAAATCTCATATCCTATTGATATAATTGATTTTATTAGTATAAAATTGGTTTATTTGAATGAAATTGATTGTTAAAATCATGGAATAAATCTTATCTAGTGATGATTTATGGTTTTGGGTGAAATTGTGTGATCTTGGTGAATTATTGTACAAAAAGATTTAGTTTCTTGAATTTAAAATGGTGATTTTAAATTATGGATTTGCTAGAATTTCTAAATGGGTTGATGGAAAAAGGTGATTTCAATAAAAAGGGTGTTTTATTGAAATGGTTTGTCATTGAAATGGTTTTGATGGAAATGGTTTTCAATAAAAAAGTGTTTTTATTGAATGTTTTTTTTTGGCATAATCCTTGGGCATACTTGGCATGTGTGTTCATGTTGTATTTATGGGGCTTGGTTGAAATATAACCTTGTGATCGGTACCAAAGGTCAAATATCACATGGGATATAATTACCTTTTGATGACTTGGTAGATTGATAAGAAACCACTCATGAGTATGGAACTATCATCGCTTAGTATGCATGGTTGGTTGTGTGAATGTGTGGAATGGATTGGGTATGCCAAAGGAATATTTAGAAATGGATTGGAAGCTTTATTTAGTTATTTTTTTTGGAAAAATAACTTTCTATAAAATTGGTTTCAATTGCACTTGATTACTTTTGGTTACAATTGGTTTTGGAAACTTGTTTATATTTAGTAATAAACTTTTTTGAGAAATTTTTTTATATAAAATATTTATTATAATTTTTTCTAACTCTTATATACTAGTGGTTTGAGTAGGAAAGTCATTAAAGAAATACTACTGAGTTTTATACTCATCCCTGCTTTGGCACTTTGGTGCTTTTGCAGATGCTATCTTCCGAGATAGGGGTAAAGGTAACGTATCACACATTTTTAGCACCACTTCGTGATACTTGGGCTGTTTGGTGATTTTGTAGCATGGATCTAGTGGATACTAGAGTCTTATTGTCTTCTTGGAGTCTTTACTTTTACTTCTTTTGTTTACTTTGATAATTGTTTGGTCTTCCGTTGTTGCACACTTTGGAGTGGTTTTGGTATGAATAAAGTAGTTTTGTTGCCTTGATTTTGTTCATGTATCATTTAGTGAATGGTTTGGTTATGGTTGTTTATTTACTAAAGGGTAAATCTTCCCCCACTTTTATTTTAAACCCTTTTTAATTTATTTCCAGCCTTTGGCATTTTAGGGATGTCACTTAAGACCAAGTAATGACTCTTTGTACTCTCAATCCAATGAGAATTCGTGGGTCATTACAGTAACTTTAGTGTTCAGAATGATGTAATTATAGAGGATAAATATACTAAATCCCTTCCTCAAAAAATAGCCAAAAATAAAAAAGGATCTAGTTTTGAACATCAATATGGATTAGCTAATAATATAGAATAAAATAATAAATTTACTTAGATTTAGAAAGATTAAAATTTAGGAAATGAGTCTATACTATTCTCAAAATTTTAAGAAAGAATCCAACAAAAGGGTTTGGTGGGATCCACTCATTTGAGTGATGATAATAGAGTTAGAAAACAACCCATTAAATAATATTAATTTTATCCAAACTTGAGGTTTATGGGTTATTTTTTATGTTGGGGTGTATTTGGACTCAAATATTATAATTATTTGTATAAAATTTCTCTACAAAGATTGAATAAGGAACAAGAATCGAGGGTGATACTGTAACACCCTGACCCCAGTTACCTAGAGTTGGTGCATTATTACATAACATTGGCATGATACAAGGAATCTTGTCCTGAAAGACTGATCAGTTTAGTAGCCTTGGAAGTACTAGATACATTCACAAGTTTTACATTACATCACGAAATAAAAACATCAACAACATATTATCCCCTTTTTAACACACTTATATTCTTAGACTATCCCTACAGGTCAACCATTAAATACTTCTTCACATCCTGGGAAAAATAAAACATAGAAAGAGGTGATCTTAGATGTTCCGTAAGGATAACAATATAGAGAAAACTTTTATAAATAAGCATAAACATTTAAGGCAATGTATAAGACTAAAAAAAGCCTTTTAAACTTAAACTTCAGCATAATATGGAAAAGATAAAATCAAATAATTCCATTTACTTATTCACATGGATATTCTACTAGTTGAATAATCACATGCAATATCAATAGCCAATTTCATAATGATGGAATGCATAATTCCAGACTTCATAACCACATAGTCAAGGCCTTGTGCCAAGACTAAAAATAAGATTTTGTTAAGGACTTGTTCCAAGACACAAGTTTTTCTCATGAGACCTACTGATGAATTGAGGAGCTATAGTGGGATCCACACTTCACTTACTAATTCCAATGCATTCCTCATATGAAAATGTTTAAACATAACATAAACATTCTTATTAAAACTAGCATATGAAATGTCAATACTTTATCCGTAAACCATGAATAGTGTAAAAATAACACATCTATAGTCAAACATATCACAAAACCTTCAATACAATATGAAAGATTTGTATCCTAATAAATCAACTTCAAAGATGTTTAAAATCCATCGAAGGATGTTGATATATATGAAATAAAAACTATTTGAAATAAATACCTCTTTCTATTTTGAAATCATTTAAAAGTCACATAATTATAAAAGAAAACATTTATTTTGAAAATATTCTTATAAGATTGCATGGGAAGCTTCGACGATGATATAACAGTGGAAAATAGCCACTGTTGGATTGAGTTATACCAAATATACACAAGGGGGGGTTAATTGTGTCTTTTACAATTTCTTCACAAGATCATGATCCGTTCTTTCAAATTTATCAGAATGATTAAGCATCAGAAAATAAATAGCAAATAATACATGATGTATAGTGGTTCGGGGAACAGAAGGCCCCCAGTCCACTCCACCAACGCTCTACTCCATGAGCTTAGTGATTTTCACTATCTGGTCCTCTTATCAACAGACCGTTCCACAACTGAGTTCAGGTAGTTGACACCTTTACAAGTTTAAGACTAAACAAATCCTTTTGGTTCTTACACAGAACTAAATACACAGCTTAGTATGAGAAGCTGGTTACTCAAATTAAAAGAGTATTTGTTCTTTGAAATAATTTTCAGTTGTTCTTCATAATTACAACAACACGCAATTGACAGTAGAATGATCGTCGTCTTCAGAAAAGATGTTCTTTATTTAGAAGTAGTTCTGATCTGATCTATTTGCAGTAGATCTTGAAATATAATTTGCAACTTTAATCAATAGTCAATTCACAAAAGATATTCGATGTAGAATTGGTGAATCTTCAATCGTGTTTCTTCTTCATCAGAAAATAGAACTTTGTCGTTCTTCATAACAGAAGATCTTTAAGTCTCGATTGTATCTGTAAATTTTAGTATTGAAAAACTCAAGAGCTTGATATATATTTTGTATTATTTGACTCTCTATATCTGTAATACAAAATAATACAGGTATATATAGAATAAAGACGAGCATTCTCCTTTTAAAATTTAGATCCACAAAAGTTGCCTTTAGAATCACAATATTCAAAAGTTTGAATAACATAACAGTCGTAACTCTCCTAAAAATTCATCATGAAAGTATCCTTTTAAAATGATCCTATGAATCATAAATAAACGGATTTGAATTAGTTAAAGACACATTTTAGATTCAGGATTTTAATCTGGCTTAAGATCAGCCTAATAATCTGCATAAATACCATTGCTTTATTAAAGTCATAATTTAAATATCCAAAGCCAAATGTAGGGTTTAATAGAATAACATACTATCTCTGAATATAAGGTTCACAATGTAAGGTTGATCTCAAATGTAAGGTTAATGATCCGTAATTTTCTCACCTTCCAAATGTAAGGTTGATCATTCAAAAAAGTAAGGTTAATGAACCATAATTTTCTCTTCAACTCTCAAACATATGGTTGTTCACAAAAGTAAGGTTGATGAACCATAATTTTAAGAAACAAACTTAAAGTTTCATACTCACATAATGATCTTCTTTCATACTTTTCCGATTTCCCAAATGTAAGGTTCATTCCAAACGTAGAGTTCCTCTTCCAAAAGTAACGTTCCTTCCAAAAGTAAGGTTCGTTCAAAAAGTAAGGTTCCTTTCAAAAGTAAGGTTCATTCTTTCATACTTTTCTGATAAAGTATGGTTTCTTAACCATACTTTTGTAATAACCTGTAAAGTAAACGGCAGATTCCATCCTTACACTGTGCTCATCAACGTAGGATATGAACAACGTTTCTAGAACATACTCAAGTAATTTCCGAACATGTAGAGCATGAAAAGTGTTTCCATAACACACTAAAAATGATTTCCGAATACTTTTCCAAATATTCCATGCAAATTAAATGATTTAATATTATATCAAAATATATAAATAAATAATATTAATTTCCTGAAATATACTCAAAGTGAAATTATTAGAATAACAAATAAGGATATTTGTGAGCATCAAAATCATCATAAAGAGATAGAGTATTGTTCTCAAAAATCTACCCCCATATAAAATTATGTATTATTTAAAAGAACACTTTATCAATAGCCACACCCACTGTATAAGTTAAAAAAGAGATATTCTTACCTTAATTTTGTCGAAAAGGTCATAAAGTACCTTGTTTGGAAAACTACGGAAAGATTCCTTTCAAACTATTTTATAAAAAGTCAAAAAAGGTATAAATGAATTTAACCCATAGTCAATTAAATAGTAAAAATGTTTTGAAATACATTTTTAAGAAACATGGATGTGGATGATAAAGAGGTCCCAGTAGATACTTATGTAAAAACAACCTCTGATAATAAAGAGATTGTGAAATCAACCCTTACCTTGTACTTTTCCTTATTCAAGGGTACGTTAACCTCCTATATAATATTTAAATCATTATTATAACTATATAAATATATATTATATCATATATGATCCTCTAATATTTCTTTGTTAATAATATTTTAGTAGTATCATCATTTCAGGTGTTAACTGATCTGTTTTCCTTTATATGCTTGGTTACGTAAGCCATGTTTGTTATGGATAGAATGTATTTTATTCATATCCAGAATTATATTAAGTTCTTAAAATTATTTTTAATCATAAAATGGAAATTATTTTTGAATGATTACGATGGGGAATGAATATCATCGCGTTCGTGGAGACGATAATCCGTACGTACGTACAAGCGACAATATCATTATATTGATATTGAAATAATATGTAATTGGATGGTATATCATATATACAAAATCATTAAAATGTTATATTTATTATTTACATTAGTTATAATCATTATTATACTCATCCAAATAATGAATTGTTTGAATAACAAAATACACCACGACGTGGAGACGGTAAGCTGTACGTACGTACGTATGGTGACTTTGTCATTCATATGATGGATAGAATAATGAATATGGTTGTAAAATTTTTATAATAACATAAAAGTATATATAAGATACTATAGTTATTATTTTATAATGTAAAAAACAAAGAAAGAGGAAGTGGAAGAAGAAAAGAACTTGAAAGAGGGTGGTGAAATTATTACATCTTCTTTGGGTGTTTCCTTTTGAGTTGATCAAAATGGCTCCTTAGGTTGGTTTTTTGATCAAATTAAGGACTCTAGTTTTATGTGATGGGAGTTGGGAGGATATTTGGGTAGGTTTTGGCCGATCCAAATGACTTTGAAGGTGTGAAATTAAGAGAATGAGAAGTACCCTTTTATAAGAGAGGTGAGAGCCACTTTAGGAAAATCTTGAAATATTATTTTATAATAAAATAATTTTTTGTTTCTAATGAATCCAAAATAATTTATTTCAAGGATAAGGTGGGTATGGGTCTAAAAACTCTCAACAAATAGGTTTTAGACAGGTTTAGGTCACCATATTAACCTTATCTTTTAGACTTAACTCTTAGTTAAATAGTTTGACATTTACCTTGTCTCTTTGTATTTTTATATTAAAAAACTTACTATAACAAGTCAAACAAACCCCAAGTGGTTAATTATTAATATATATAACCTTATCTAAGTTTTTTTTCCGAACCTTAGATTTTTAGGAATATTATATCAATTAATAATATAGTATTTGTTTTAAAAACCCAATTATGTCGATTTTGACTCTATTTAGTATTTGGTTTTTGTGAAAATCATAAAAACATGATTACTTCGAAAAAAAATTATTTAATCAACCCTAAAATGTCATATTAACCTAGAAAATTATTTGAATTCATCAAAAGTCTCAAATTACATTTATTTGGATATTTATAATATCAAATATTTTAATATTTCATTAATAAGGTAATTACTGCATCATCATTGTGTCATAATTAAATTAAATTATTTAATGTCTAGAAATTATAAATAAAATACCATTATGTATAAAATCTTTTTATATTTATAATAAATATTTAAATTAGAATTTATCTTATGTATAACCCTATATTAAATATGGTTTAGTTGTTAAACTTTGAATTTAACACTTTTAACTATTCTTTAAATAAAATAATAATAAATGTCCTAATTTAATCCAAGAGGACCAAAAGGATCATATTTTATTTCTAAGGTTGTTTTTTTTATAATTTCACTTAACCAATAGAATTAGGACAAGTGTTAGGGTAATTATAATATCATTTTTACACTTAGTTACCCTATTTACTTTTAACCGTGGTAAATAAAAGTCAAAAGTTAATATTCACTAAAAATTATTTTCATCTTATTAAACCACATTTTAATTAATGATTTCAACTGTGTCTCTTAGATTTTTGAAATTCAACTCAGAGAAGCGGTAAAATTAAGTTTTATGCAAATTTGTAAATGCTCCTAGAAGGTGGGTAAAAGACAGTAAAAAGTTCAATAAAATTTTATATATCTAAAATTATTATAAAATGACTCAAATGAATTAAATTGAACATATATATGTATTATATATCTATTTTTACCTAAAATAAATTAAATTAAAATAACTAATTATTTAAATAAAAAGTCGATTTAAAAAAATAACGCAGTGTTTTTCACTATTCATCAAAAATTGAAAGTTCTGAGAAAAATACCAAAAATTCACCCTAAGATGATTTTTTATATTCCAAATTAAAAAATGAAGTCCATTTTGAAAATTAAAATTTATAAAATTTCAAAAAGTTGGTATTACTATTTATAATGGCTAGTTTCATTAGTCGTGGTGTGTTAAAACTTCAAGTTGCATAGAATGCAAGCTACTGCATTATTCAAAGGGAAACGTACCATGGAAGCTTGGGGTGTTACATTCTCCCCTCCTTAAAATAATTTCATCCTCAAAATTTCTAGAATATTACTGCATAAAAAGATTTGGTTGGTTCTTCATCATATGTTCCTCGGGTTCCCACGTTGCCTCTTCCATCTTATGGTTTCTCCATAGAACTTTCACCAGACGAGTCTTCCGGTTTCTCAACACTTGTTCTCTGGTATCAAGAATCTTGATAGGATCTTCACAATAAGATATATTAGTTTCCAGTTCAATTTCCTCATAGGTGAGTACATGCGTTGGTTCAAGCATGTATTTTCTCAATAGTGATACATGGAACACATCATGAACTTTGGAGAGACTTGGAGGCATTACCAAATGATAAGCTATAACTCCAATTCGTTCTAGAATTTTGAAAGGTCTGATGTACTTGGGTTTCAATTTACCCTTCTTACTAAAACATATAACACTCTTCCATGAAGATACCTTCAAGAAAACATGGTCTCCTACTTGAATTTACAAATCCTTCCTTCAGTTATCGGCATAGCTCTTTTGCCTACTTTGCGATGCTTTGACGTGGGTTTGGATAACATTCACCTTTTTTATTGTTTCCTCAACAAGTTCTGGGATTACGAGTTTTCTTTCAGCAACATCATCCCAACAAGTTGGTGTGCAACATATCTTTCTATATAACACTTTATATGGTGCCGTCTAAATACTTGAATGGAAGATATTATTATAGGAAAATTCTACCAAAGGTAAATATTGATACCACATACCTTGAAATTCAAGTTAGAAAGATCTCAACATGTCTTCTAAGGTTTGAATAGTTTGTTCTGATTGTCTATCGGTTTGAGGGTGGTAGGCAGAGCTCAATCGAAGTTCAGTATCTAGGGCCTTTTAAAGACTTTTCCAGAATCTTGATGTAAAATGGGGATCAACATCAGAAAAAATCTATATGGGTACACCATGGAGTCTTAAAAATTCATTAATATATAGTCTTTCCAGACGTTCAAGTGGTAAATCTTCTCTTATAGAAAGAAAATGTGCTGACTTGGTAAGACGATCAACAATGACCCATATTGCATCATTCCTTCTAGGAGTCTTTGGTATCCCCATGATAAAGTCCATCATAATATTTTCCCATTTCCACTCAGGTATGGGAAGAGGTTTTATGAATCCACCAGGTTGTTTCCTTTTATCTTTCACTTGTTGAAAAACCATACATCTTGACACAAAATCAGAAATCTACCTCTTCATGTTGTCCCACCAAAAATGTTCCTTCAAATATCTATACATCTTTGTGCTCCTAGGGTTTATAGAGAAATTGGATCTATGAGCATCATCCAACAATTCCCTTTTTATATTAGGTATGTTAGGAACACAAATTCTATTCCCAAATTTCAAAATTATATCTTCATATATAAAGTCACTCAATCACCCACCGTTCATAGTTTTAATTTTCTTTTGAAATTCCTCATCATCAGTTTGATAACTTTTTATCCTTTCTAGTAAATATGGGTTGGCAAACATTTGAAAAAGAATTTATGTTTCACCTTCCATGGTTATTCCCATATCCATATTTACTATATTCATGTATATAGGATCCTTTTCAACTCTCATCTTGTTCAAAACTCCATGATCCTTTCTCTTCAAAGCATCTTCCACCTTATTTGTCTTCCCTAGGTGGTAGTGTATAGTACAATCATAATCCTTGAGTAGTTCAAGCCATCGTCTTTGCCTCATGTTGAGTTATTTATGTGAGAAAATTTATTTCAAACTCTTGTGATTAGTATAAATATCACATTCTTCACCATAGAGATAGTGTTTTCATATTTTCAGAGAAAAAAATACAGCTGTTAACTCAAGATCATGAGTAGGACAAATTTTCTCATGAATTTTTAGTTGTCATGATGCATATTCAATAACTCTATTGTTCTGCATAAGGACACAACCAAATCTTTTCTTTGAAGCATCACTATAAATAACAAACCCCTCATTCCCTGTTGGTAGAGTCAAGATAGGAGCATTGACTAATCTTCTCTTCAGTTATTTAAAAACATTATTCACACTCTTTTTTCAAAACAAATTTAACCCCTTTACGTGTGAGCTTGGTTAATGGGTTAACCAACCAGGAAAAATTCTTGATGAAATGTCGATAATAACCTGCTAAACCAATAAAACTGCGTACCTTAGTTATAATCATCGGTGCTGACCATTCTTGGATTTCCTTGGTCTTTGAATGATAAATATAGATTCTATCCTTAGAGAAAATATAACCAAGAAAAGAAATCTCTCGAATCCAGAATTCACACTTTCTAAACTTCCCATATAATTCATTTCTTCTAAGGGTTTTCAGAATAGTGCGCAAGTGATTTTCATGATATTCATATCCTTTTAAGTATACCAAGATATAATCAATAAATACCACTAAAAAGTCACCAAGATATTCCTTTAAAACTCTATTTATTAGATCCATGAAGACATTGGGTGCATTAGTCAATCCAAAAGGAATTACTGTAAACTCGTAATGCCTATACCTGGTTTGAAATGCTGTTTTTCGGAATGTCTTCCTTATTCACACACGACTGATGATATCCAGATCGAAGTTCAATATTTGAAAAATATTGAGCTCCATGAAGTTGGTTGAATAAATCATCAATGAGAGGTAGGGGATACTTGTTCTTTATTGTTATAGCATTGATATCCCTATAGTCAATGCACAACCTCATAGATCTATCTTTCTTCTTAACAAAGAGGATAGGGGCTCCCCATGGAGAAACACTAGAGAGAATAAATCCCTTATTACTCAATTCCTCTAGTTGTTTATTTAGTTACACTAATTAAATAGTGGCCATTATATAAGGGGTCTTTGATATGGGCCTTGAACTAGGAATTAAATCAATGGAAAACTCAATTTCTCATTCTGGAGGATGTCCAGGTAAATCATCTAGAAACACATCAACATATTCTTTCACAATAGGTACTTCTTCTATTATAAAATTATTTTCCTCACCTATAGTTATTTAATTCTATTCTTCCCCAATAATTGAATTTAGTAGAGCTACTAGGGGTGGATCTAGATAAGAATCAGGTTGAGACATTTCTGATCTAAAGATAAGGTACTCCTTATCATCATCGAAAATTGTAACATCCTTCTTCTTACAATAAATTCTCGCATCATGGTCTGAAATCCAATACATTACAAGAATTATATAAAAAACAATCATGGGTATGATGATGAGATCAGTAGATAAAGAAAATTTATATGCCTTAATGGGAACTGATTCACAAAACTTTGTTGTGATGATACTTCCCTTAGGTGTTTTGACTGACAACTCCCTTGTTAAGTCAAATTGAAAAAAAATCTAATTTTCTTAGAAAACTAGGAAGATATGAAACAATGAGATGATACAAAATCAAATAAATCATTATCTAAACTTAAAGAAACCATTAAATTACCTACCACCATGTCTTTTGGAGCTTCAACCTCAGTAGTAGTGATCACATAAGCTTGTCCTTTCTCCTTTAGCCTTTTCTGAGGTATGTTCCCTTGGGTATTAGGACATTCAATTGCATAATTCCCCTTTTCTCTACAATTGTAGCATTCAACATTGATAGCCTCTTTATTCCCCTTTCAATCACGAGCTTAGTGGGATTTTTTACCACACTTGTAACAGACTCCCATTCCCTTCAGGAAAGTACCGAGGTATTTCTTCCCACATTTACCGTAGGATGGAAATTAAACCTTTCCCTTCTTCTCCTTATTTCCATTTCCAGAGTGTTCAGCAGATCTCTTTTTCTCTTGCTTTGCTTTAAAGTAGTAAGACTTAGAGAATTCCTTTTCTATCTTAATAGTGCATGAGACAATATCTTCCTACGATGAGAAGGATTTTGAGACTAATTCTCGACAGAGAAATGGTTTTAACCCATTAAATAATGAATCAATCTCACTCCTTAGGTTACGTATATAATATGATGCATGACTTACTAACCTTGTAAAGTTAGCCTCATACTTTGTGACATTCTCATCCTCCTTTTTTCTCAGACTCAAAAATTGTCTTTCCATATCCGCTCGATAGTCACGAGGAAATTATTTTTATAAGAAAATCTCTTTAAACTCCCTACATTCCATGTTTGGTACTTCTTCAACTTCCTTTGTGTTTTGGATTAATGACCACCATTGATCTGCATCTCCCGTGAGGTGATAAACTGCCATGACAACTTTTTCCCTTTTGCTACTCCCCAAAGCATGAAATATTTTCTTTAAGGAATTTATCCATTGCTCAGCTACTAATGGATTTTTACTCCCATTGAATGTTGGTTTTTGTTGCCTCATGAAGCAGTCTAACATTGATCTTCCACGTTGTGGATCAGGGTGCTCCATATGGGTAAAGTTATTATTCATAACCTGATTGAGTTGTCCCAGTACGGTGATAAACTGATCAGCACCAGTTGCATCACCAGCTCCACTATAATTATCTTGAGTAGAAGGGAAATACCTATATAGATTACATGGGTTGATACGATTTCCATTCCTTCCACTAGGCGCCATTTCTAAACAATGTCATACACTAGATTAGTTGATGAATCACAATACATAATTACAAACTTGTAAAATAGTTAACATAAATTGAACAGTTTATGGATATAATCCATAATCATAATTTTTTTTTCTTTGAGTAAGTATATACTCATAAACCCTTTATAAATATTTATAAAGAAAATGAGAATTATCCTAAGCATATCCCCCAGGAGTGTCGTAACCAAGAGTGCAGCAAGGCCCATTGTCATGCATCGGTTTCCGTTTGAGTCTAGCTCAAAGTAGTGTTTTCGGGTTTTACCAATGTATTGCTTGGAAAACTCACAAAATCTCTACAGTACCAAAATTATAGGAAGTTTTTCTATACTAATCCTCAAAGTATATCTTAGGACAATGTTCTCTAATCAGAGTTTTTCTAAATATAGTTTCCAAGGTTTGTACTAAACCTCCATCTGATACCAACTATAATGACCCAACCTCAGTTACCCAGAGTTGGTGCATTATTACATAACATTGGAATGATACAAGGAATCATGTACTGAAAGACCGATCAGTTTAGTATCCTTGGAAGTACTAGATAAATTCATAAGTTTTACATTACATCATGAAATAAAAACATCAACAACATTTCCCCCCGTTTTAACACACTGATATTCTTATCCTATCCCTATAGGTTAACCATAAAATACTTCTTCACATCCTAGAAAAAATAAAACATAGAAAGGGGTGAGCTCAGATGTTCAGTAAGGATAACAATATAGCTGAAATTTTCATAAATAAGCATAAACATTTAAGGAAATGTATAAGACTAAAACAAAAGCCTATTAAACTTAAACTTTAGCATAATATGGAAACGATAAAATAAAATAATTCCATTTACTTATTCACATGGATATTCTACTAGTATAATAACCACATACAATATCAATAGCCACTTTCATAATGATGGAATGCATAATGTCATACTTCATAACCACATAGTCAAGGCCTTGTGCCAAGACTACAAATAAGATTTTTTCAAGGACTTGTGCTAAGACACTAATTTGTCTCATGAGACCTACCGATGTATCTAGGAGCTATAGAGGGCTCCACCCATCACTTACTAAGTCAAATGCATTCCTCATATGAAAAGGTTTAAATATAACATACACATTCTTATTAAAACTATCATACAAAATGTCAATACTTTATCCATAAACTATGAATGGTGTAAAAATAACATATCCAGATTCAAACATATCACAAAACCTTTAATACAATATGGAATATTTGTATCATAATAAATCAACTTCAAACAAGTTTAAAATCCATCAAAGGATGTTGACATAGATGAAATGAAAACTATTTGAAATAAATACCTCTTTCTATTTTTAAATCATTTAAAAGTCAAATAATTATAAAAGAAAACATTTATTTTGAAAATATTCTTATAATATTGTATGGGAAGCTTCGACAATGATATAACGACGAAAAATAACCACACCTACCGTATAAGTTTAAAAAAAGACATTCTTACCATAATTTTGTCGAAAAGGTTATAAAGTACCTTGTTTGGAAAACGACAAAAAGATTCCTTTCAAAACATTTTATAAAAAGTCAAACAAGGGTATAAATGACTAACCAATATTCTAGTAAATAGTAAAAATGTTTTGAAATACATTTTTAAGAAACATGGATGTGGATGATAAAGAGGTCTCAGTAGATACTTATGTAAAAACAACCTCGGATAATAAAGAGATTGTGAAATTAACCCTTACCTTGTACTTTTTCTTGGTCGAGGGTACGTTAACCTCCCGTATAATAGTTAAATAATTGTTATAACTATATAAATAAATATTATATAATATATTATCCTCTAATATTTCTTTGTTAATAATATTTTAGTAGTATCATCATTTCAGGTGTTAACTGATCTGTTTTACTTTATATGCTTGGTTACATAAGCCATGTTTATTATGGGTAGGATGTATTTTATTCATATCCAGAATGATATTAAGTTCTACAACATTATTTTTAATCATAAAATGAAAATTAATTTTGAATGATTACGACGGGGAATGAATCTCATTGCGTTCGTGGAGACGGTAATCCGTACGTACGTATGAGCGACAATATCATTATGTTGATGGTGAAATCATATGTAATTGGATGGTATATCATATATACAGAATCATTAAAATGTTATATTTATTATTTACATCAGTTATACTCATTATTATACCCATCCAAATAATGAAGTGTTTGAATAACAAACTACACCACAACATGGAGATGGTAAGCCGTACGTACGCACGTATGGTGGCTTCTTTATTGATAGGATGGATAGAATAACAAATATAAATGTACCATATTTATAGTAACATAAAATTATGTAGGAGGTACTGGAGTTATTATTTTTCTATGGAAACAACAAATAAATAGGAAGTGGAAGAAGAAAAGAACTTGAAAGAGGGTGGTGAAATTGTTACCTCTTCTTCAGGTGTTTCCTTTTGAGTTGATCAAAAAGGCTCCTTAGAATGACTTTCTGATCAAATTAAAGACTCTAGGTTAAATTGAGAGAATTTGGGAGGATATTTGGGTAGGTTTTGGCTGAGCCAAATGTATTTGGAGTTGTGAAATTAAGAGAAGGGGAAGTACCCATTTATAAGAGAGGTGAGGGTCACTTTAGGAAAAGATTGAAATATTATTTTCTAATAAAATAATTTTTGGTTTATAATGGATCCAAAATGATTTATTTTTAGGCTAAGGTGGGTATGGGTATAAAAACTCTCAACCAATCAGTTTTAGACAGGTTTAGGTCACCATATTAACCTTATCTTTTAGAATTAACTCTTAGTTAAATTGTTTGACATTTACCATGTCTCTTTGTATTTTTATATTAATAAACTTACTATAACATGACAAACTAGCCACAAGTGGTCCATTATTAATATATATAACCTTATCTAAGTTCTTTGGACAAAACTTAGATTTTTAGGAATATTATATCAATTAATAATATAGTATTTGTTTTAAAAACTCAAATATGTCAATTTGACACTATTTAGTATTTGGTTTTTGTGAAAATCATAAAAGCATGATTACTTCGAAAAAATTTATTTATTCAACCCTAAAATGTCATATTAACATATAAAATTATCGGAATTCATCAAAAGTCTCAAATTACATTTATTTGGATATTTATAATATTAAATATTTTAATATTTCATTAATAAGATAATTACTGCATTACCATTGTGTCATAAATAAATTAAATTATTTAATGTCTAAAAATTATAAATAAATTACCATTATGTAGGAAATATTTTTAACTTTATAATGAATATTTATAGTTGAATTTATCTTATGTATAACCCTATATTAGAAATGTTTAAGTTATTAAACTTTGAATTTAACACTTTTAACTCTTCTTTAAATAAAATAATAATAAATGTCATAATCTAATCCAAGTGGACGAGAAGGATCATATTTTATTCCTAAGGTTGTTTTTCGTTGAATTAAACTTATTCAACAGAATTAGGACATGTGTTAGGGTAATTATAATATCATTTTTACCCTTAATTATCCTATTTACTTTTAACCGTGGTAAATAAAAGTCAAAAGTTACTATTCACCAAAAATTATTTTCATCTAATTGAACCACATTTTACTTATTGACGTCAACCATGTCTCTTAGATTTTTGAAATTCAACTCACAGAAGCGGTAAAATTAAGTTTTATGGAAATTTGTAAATGCTCCTAGAAGGTGGGTAAAAGACGGTAAAAAGTTCAATAAAATTTTATATATCTAAACTTATTATAAAATGACTTCAATGAATTACATTGAACATATATAGGTATTATGTATCTATTTTGACCTAAAATAAATTAAAATAAAATAACTAATTATTTAAATAAAAAGTCGGTTTTAAACAACAACACAATGCTTTTCACTATTCATAAAAAATTGAAATTTCTCAAAAAAATACAAAAAATTCACCCTAAGCTAATTTTGATATTCCAAATCCAAAAATAAAGTCCATATTGGAAATTAAAATTTATAAAATTTCAAAAAGTGGGTATTACTATTCATAACAGCTAGTTTCATTGGTCGTGGTGTGTTAAAACTCAAAGTTGCGTACAATGCAAGCTACTACATTATTTAAATGGAAACATACCGTGGAATCTTGAGGTGTTATAGATACAAAAACCACAAATGAGAAAATACCAAAGGCCTCCACAACTTGAGAAGAAAGTTGAAGTGAAGAACAATTTTGAGAGTTTGAAAGAGGTGTGTGGGAGGTATGATCAAGAAGGACACATATTGGGTGAAAGTGTCACAATTATTTCCACCTATTTAAATCTTTATTAGAAATTTGGAAATGTTCTGAATCAAAGATAGATCAATCCACAAGAAAATTTGGTAGAAGTTGTATATAAAGAATGTAAATATGAGAAGCCCTCAATCATGGATAGTGGATTATCTTATCACATGACAGGTGATTTGAACAATTTGAAAAAATATCAAAATATATGAAGGAAGAGGTTTCACCATTGAAAATTATATATCACTAAAGATCAAAATAATTGGAACAACCAATATTGGGAAAATTCATATTTTCCCTAACAATGTCTTCTTTTTGGTGGATTAAATAATAATCTATTGAGTGTATAATAATTTTCTGATGTTGTAAATGAAGTTATCTTCATAAAAAATGGTTGTTTATTTAATAGATTCAAATATAGGAAAATTGTTACAAAAGGGATGAGAACCCTAGGTAATCTGTTTCAAGTTGGAGAATCCATGAAATACTGTTACTTAATACTATCAACAAAAAAAACTTGTAACAAAGAAAAATTGGCCATCTTGACTAAAAGAACATGAAGAAACTTGCCAGAGAAGTGGTTGTGAGAAATATCCCAGCTTTGAAAGAAGACTACAGCTATTTGTAAAACTTGTAAGAAAGGAAAAATGGTAAACAAAAGTCATAAGGTAGGTGATATTCAAACTACAAGACCTCTAGTGCCCATACACTCTATTATTTGTGGAACTATGATAAATAAGTCAATAAATGGGTAAAGTTATTTTATCTCTTTCATTGATGAATTCATAAGAATGGAATGTATCATGTTCATGTCTCACAAATCTAAAGCCTTAGAAAAACTCAAGAGTTTTAGAAGATTTGCAGAGAAACAAATAGGTATGTCTTTTCCAGAGATTAAGGTTTGATAATGGTATTGAGTATTCCAATAAATATTTATTTGAATATATTGATAAACATGGCATTAAATATGAGTTCATTACTCCATATAACCCTCAACAAAATGGGGTAATTGAAAGGATGAAGTTGTGTCTAGGGGATATGCCCAGAACAATGATTACAGAACACGACACCTAAAGATAGTTTGGGATACAAGAAATTTCTATTGTTGGAATTATTCAGAATAGATGTATTTTGAGGCCAAATTCAGATATAACTTTCTATGAAATGTAGTTAAAGAAGAATCCAAATGTTAAACACTTGGTGTCTGGAAGACCATGATTGATGGGAAATATGAATAAGGAACATTACTTGGTTATACACCAAATGAAATCTCATAAAGGTGATAAAACAATTGGTCTAAAATAATTATTGACAATGATGATGTGATAGTTCTTGAAAATAGAGAAAATATTAAAAAATCAATAATTGTTGATGTTGAGTATACACTAATTAAGATTGAAGATGTCTATTCTTCTTACTCTAGTGATGATAATGAGGATCATAAGTCCACACAGGTAAATTCTATATTGAGGAAGCATATTAATATTGAAAATATTATTGGAGATAAAAATAAAGGAGTTTAGACAAGGAGAAATATCATAGAAACTAGTCACACAAGTTTGCTGTCAAAGGTTGAACCTCATACTGTTGAAGAAGATTTTGAGAATAAATAAAGGATTTAAGATATGAATGAGGAGATTGATCAAATAGAAAATAATGAAACATGATATCTTATTTTAAGGTTCAAGGAGAAACATGTTATTTTTCTTGAACCCTCCCACCAAATATCCTGTAATAAAGTGATAGAGATAATGAACCCCCCGAGTCCCATCTTTAGTAGGCCCTGAGTTGGAGATTATCACTGGGTGTATAAAAATATCACAAATAGGAGGTATGAACCTCTATAATATAAAACAAGATTAGGATATAGGATAAACAAAAACCAAAAAACTCCAGCAGATAATATAAAATAAACTCAAAGTCGTCATATAATGCATGAATAAAGTAAAAGTGATACATATAAAAGTCTCCAATATATACCAAAAGACAAGTCTATGACAAAGAATATAAAATAGTTCTAACCCATCCAGTAATTCCCATATCAATCCCCAAATTCCTCCTGGAAACATGAAAGACAATTTAGATATGTAGGGTGAGAATACATGTATACTTAATAGGAAAATAACCAAGGTATCAAGTGCACATGTGAAAAGAGCATGCTAATGCACCATTGAAAAAATAGTAGAACCAATAAGCACATAAATATGTCAACTAACCAATCCCAACCTCACCATAACCCACTCACCAAATCACACACCCAATATAGTAATATAACATTGAGATCATAACAAAACAAGGTTCCCCGCCACTTCCCCGCCAATTTTAAGTTCTCACACCCCAATGTCGAATGCTCAATGCTCCCATACCTTCCATACATGTCACATCACAACCAAATAACATAAAATCTCACCCAAATACAACTAGACCATCTATGACATGGTTCAAGATGCATCCATACCTATCCCACCCTTATAATGTCTAGAATCTAGTGCTAGCATCAGGTACTATCACATAACGCCGTGCCCGTAGACACCTAGGACCACAAATCATGTCTCATCATAGCCACAACAACCACATCTCGCCCGAAGTCACCTGGTCCATCACTACACACCCCACCCATAGACACTCGGTCTATCATTGCTGAAGGAAGAATGGGGAAAGGGGGTATCCAATAATCCATATCACCACCATCTTGGATGTTGGGGAAAACGCCCAAAACCAAGAACCTCTGAGTGTTGGTATGGTTATCCAAATTGGTTCGAGCATTTATATAAATAGAATAAATATTATGAAGTGTATATTATTGTCACCTATATACTGTTCAATGTTTTGGTGCTCTGTTATAATGTGTATAATGGCACTCGGATCAAATCTTTGGGAATGGTACTATATTTTTTAGCCAATTGTTTTTGTTTTGTCTTTTGAATGGGGGGTGGGTGTTTACAGAGCTTAAATAAAATGATTTATTAATTAATTTTGTTTAATAATTTAATAAATATTAGTGTGAGTTCATTATTAGGGATGTAATTTTATGATATCCTTGATCTTTGTGAAATATTTCATTAAATTAACACTTACTTCAGATGATGATTTGTGATTGGAATTCCAAAATATTGAGGATTTAATACGATCCTCAAATAGGGTATTGATCTCAATCAATAATTATCTATGGAAGTGTATTTATAGTTCTAATAATCCATGGAATTCACATGTTAAACCAATCATTTCATTAATCCATGACATTTTAATTTTTAATATATATAATGTAAACCTAAAGAATATTTAATGACCAAAAGCTCTCGATCACTTGACATCACAAAATTACGACTCACCCAAATGGATGATTTAATCAGTAATTGAGACTTTTATTAATATATTTTATGTTTTTATTGTGATAAGTTAAAAATAGGAGAAAAATAACAAGATAAGAAAAGAGTTGTGCGCTAAACACACACACGAACGATGCAGAGAGTTAAACACACAAATTAGATTGAATATGAAAATGAACGAGGGAAGGTTTTTTTGTATTGATTTAAACTATTTTAAGAACATTATTATTACACAATATAAGTTATATTAGGATAATTTATGAGGATGATAAAACATGCATTAAAATTCAAATGAACTTACAGTGAAACTTACATGATTATAATTGAAAAAAGAGAAAATGAACATGAAATGGAAAGTGGAGGAGAGGTTTCTATTATTGAAACAAGAGTATGGAAAGTATTCCTAGTCCCTTTTCAAGGATATTTTTATTCCAATTCTCCTCCATTAGTTTTGAAATGCCAAACTCTTTCAAGGTGAGGATGAGTATCTATTTATATCCAAAGGGAGTGGACTGTTTTCATTATGAAAATTCCCTTCAAGTTGGCTCGAAAATTTAACTATGAAGAAAAATAAATATCAAAAAATAATCTTATTAAAAGTTTTATAGATGGATGTTGAAATTATAAACTTTAAATTTTGAGTCCATTGGACTTTTTATCCAAATATATGGATGTTTTCATAAACCATGGGTTGCTATCCAATTTTATCTCATATTTTTCTATAACCTAAATGTGAATGGTTTTTAGGCTATGAATATTCCTTAAGATCAAAACTATTTATTATAAAAAGTTTTTAACTTACATCTTGAATTTCTACCCAAAACATTTCAGCTCTATTGGTCAAGTAGATTGGGATAAAATCTAAGAATTGTGGTCTATTTTCAAATCTTGGATAGAATTATGGGTTAGAATTTCATGCATCAATTGGGAAAATTATTGTTTCAGTTGGGAATTCAAATTTTTATCCAAGATGTATTTTTATATACTTGTAATTAGGTTGGATTATCAAAAAAATTATACTTCTGGATTGATCCCAGAAAATAGAAAATATTAGCTGGTCCAGTTTCATTAAAAGATTTGTTGGGACTTATTGTGTGGTCCATATGACCCTTTAAAAGGATGAATTCACCAAAACTCTAGTTGAATGATTTGTTGGAATTTGAATTAGGATCAATAAATAATAATAATAATATAATTTCGATCAGTATATTGAATGATATGGTCATAATATTAAATTGAAGTGTAATTGAATGAATTCGAACAATGCTCTCTATATATATATATATATGTTTATGACCAAACAATGAAAATTAAATGAAAATTAATCATTTTTAATGAAAATTTAGGGATTAGAGTAGAATAAAACCATGAATTAATATGTAATATCAACCCCCAAACTTAAGATAGTTCATTTCCTCAAGCATATAAAACATAAACACACAACAAAGTCATTTTCACTCGCCAACAGATATTAAAATTTTGTTTTCATCAATCGGGGGGGGGGGGTCTTGACTAGTTCAATCCTAAATAATAAATTCCACCAAAAATAATTAGATAAACCATGAAGAAAAAAATTAATTTTTCATACTCAAAGTTAGAAATGGAAAATTTGATCACATAAATCTCACACCTCACATAATGATGTCAAGTTATCGATGAGGTTCACTCATTCACCAAACAAAAGTGAATATAAAAGATTTTGTAAGTTCTCTTAGATTCCATTACCTATTATAAAGTGAAAAATAATTAATATATTTTTAGGGATTTTCAATTCCAATGTGATGGTAGGAATAAATTTTCCAAAATAGAGGAAAAGAGTGGGAAAACACCAACATGGAAAAAGCAATGCATAATTTTTGAAATGAGATATGGAAGGAAATGGAAACACATATTTACAAGGATATGGATGTGTCAAGAAATAAAATATAGAGATAAAATTGTAAGATGGTGAAAACATTTAATATATAAAAAACATAAAAATTCTCTCAATGACTCAAGAAAGCATGATGCAAGTGTTCCTTTTTCTCATTTTCTCTCTTTCTTTTCCTTTGTTTTTGAAAATTTCACTTGAAACAAATCACACACTCATATGTCAACCCTTGTTTTATATCCCCATGAAAATAATTTTAATAGTTATAAAATGATCAAAAGGAAAGGAATAGTGGTTTTTTACTGGCCCAAGACATAACCCATCCTTTTCATTTTCTTGTTTTTTAATTCTGTTTTTTTACCTTTTTTCATTTTTTGACCACTTTTCGATAAAATTTGTACAAAATGACATAAAAATGAATCCATTACCAAACCTACCAAAATGAAAACCTATCCTCCACACTTAAATAGATGCCTTCTCTCAATCATATGATGACACATTGAACATTAAGGATAGTGTTTCCAATATGAAATCCATTCTCTAACACTTGGACTGAAAATTCTATTTTTATTTGATTTTGCAAACCACTTTTTGCGTGAGTGGGAACTATACACGAGATAACCAGAACACCAAAATCCAAAAGACGCATAGACGAAATTCACGATTGATACAAAATTCAAAAATGTGGACAACGAACCACCTTGGGACATTGATCCACAAACAGTCTCCTCAAGCCGCGCCCCCGACGCCATCCACACCGTCATACCATCAGCAGAACATTGAAAACATCATCACCTGTTGTTGTCGCCACCCATCATCAGATCCAGTGACCGAAACAAACAAACCAAAGAATAAAAAATCAACCTTAGTAAACTTCCTTCATCTTCGTAGCCCTTCCACTGAACACAGTACATCATCCGCACCGCACACCAACCACACAGACCGCACAGAGCATCAAACAACACCTCAAAATTGAATCCCGCGTAAGTTTCACTGGAGAAGAAAAGAAGTCCCCAAATCAACCCAGCCTCCGACGAATCACCACCTCTGAGTTGAAGCGCGAAGCGTGAATCCAGTCGCACAAACAGAACGAAACCATCCAAAACAAGAACATATGGAAAAATGAAAAAAAAACCATCACCAGAAAACCTAGAGGAATGCAACCCGCAAACCAGATCGAAATCCCACCTCCGCCATCCAAAACTCCCGCAGAGGCCACGATCAACCAATAGATGCACATATCCCGAAATGAAGAGGCTCCCCTAACCGCGACAGCAGATCTCAACCTCTGGTCCTA
Organism: Viscum album; assembly: GCA_963277665.1. Lineage (NCBI taxonomy): Eukaryota > Viridiplantae > Streptophyta > Magnoliopsida > Santalales > Viscaceae > Viscum > Viscum album. Next base: position 1,240,637,475 of record OY728166.1, on the reverse strand, counting down.
GGCCATGCCACCAAGAAACCCTATCTGACGAAGGGGAGTTGGGAGAGAGGAGACGACAATGGTGAGCGATGCCAAGACGACCGAGCCTCATAGTCGCACGACACCACCGCAGAATAGGAGACACCACCACGACCAGATGAGAAAGAGGGGAGCGGAGCCGGTCCGGGAAAAAGCAAGTAGGCGGCAGTGGCAAGAGGGAACCCTAGCGCTGCGATGCCCCTTATGGGCTCATTCAAGGATGGGGATAAGCATTTAAACACATAAAGGTTCCATTCTATAACACTTAAATTTCAATAAATCATGCAATTAAACTCCATGTAGATGTTGGGTGGTACTAGGTTTTTGGCTTATAATGTGGATATAAAAAGGGTTTTTATAGGCTAGAAGGGGATTTAAAACTGAGGATTAATGTAATGGTAATGGGAGGCTATTTGGATAGTTTTATTCTGATGTGTTTCATAAGTTTCCTCTATAATATTAATGCACACTAAAGTAGGAAATTCAGATAAAAGGTTCAAAAACTCAAGACTCACAATTAGGGGTGAAAAACACACAATATAAATAGATAGTCAAAGGTGAACTTGGCATGAAAGTTAACATTGTTCATCAAGGTAGGGGAATAATCATTTTCTAAATAAAAAATCAAGCATTCAAAATTTATTATTCATAAAAAAAATTGTTTACCCAATATTATGATGAAAAAAAGTTTGAGTTGAAACCAATATTTTGACTCCCCAAAAAGGTTGGGAAAATTTTCAAAATTAGATGGTGAGTAATTATATCTCATCTCATTTTTTTTATGTTTTTTTGTTTTTTTGTTTTTTTTTGAAAAACACACCAATGCAATAGAGAGAGAAAAAATGGTTGATGAAGGAAGTGGTAAAAAAATTGAGTGAGGAGGTGATAATGAAAGAAGAAGAATTAGAAAGAAGGGGAAATAGAGAGAAGGAGAGAGAGATATATATATAGAGTTAAAGGGAATGAGGTCCCCCTTGGTTTGGATTTTTTGGGTTACCATCTCCATCCAATGGCGGGTTTAGTCTGTTTGTTAGGGATCTGGTGGAATTTAATGTGGTTCCCTATGTGTGTGTCCTCTCATGGTGATGCTTTAACTGATTCCCATTAACTATGAATGTACTTTTTGAATAAGGGTCTTGTAATTTCACTATACCAAATGGGTAAACAATAGTAACAATAAAAGGACCTTCCTAATGAGAATTAAGATTACCTTGGTGAAGAAAAAATTGATAATTGAAGAGCATTACCTTTTTACCTTTATGAAATTCTTTTCACAGGATTTATTTTTCATGGATTAACTTATCCTTTCATTTTTAGAGTTTTGAATTATTTTAGGAATCAATTTGATGCTCCAATAGATCATTCAATGGTAACAATTTCTCTTTCCTAGATTATCACAATCAAAATTACCTTTTTTCAAATCCTAAAATGACTTATGCTATATTTAAACCAGTAAATGACATGAATTACTAAAACATTAATCATTGAAAATGTGCTAAAGTTTAATTATTTATAAACCCTATTAACTATTGTAAAATGGATAGTAGGGTATCAAACCCAAGGTAATGATAAAAAAAGTGTTTGAGTGACCAAAATTTCAAAAAACAACCCGATGTAAATAGTGGGTAGAGCATTTTTTAATTTTTTACTTTTAAATTTTTATGAAATCAGTAATGATGAAAAAATGATTCTATTTATAGAACTAAAATAAAAAAGGTGATGTAATAAACAAACAAAAATAATAGAAAAGATGATTAAAAAATAGAAACAAAGATTGAGATGAAGTTGATCAAGATAAATGACCGGGGAATTCTAACACCAGTGGTATAAAATTGAGATTTTCTCCAAAGAAAGTTTATTATAAAAAACATAGGAAAAGGATTGATTAATCTCTCTTTCTAGGAGATGAATCACTCTGAAAGATGAAATCTTGGAGTTCACCACTCCAATATTCATCAAACTGAAATGACTTTTGAAAATGAATCAATAGAATATAACTCTCTTTAATATTCTAAAGTTTTGAAATTTAAGATTGAAGAAAAGTGTTCAAGATAAATCTCACTGATTGATCTTGATGTTTGAATTAAAAAAAGAGGCGTGAAATAATTAAAATTGAAATCAGATTTGATTTCTCCAATTAGTTCTAATTTCAAGAAAGAAATAGTATGAAGAACTAAAAACAAATAAACCAGTGGGATTAAACATTTCCCTGATCTAAAGAGTTTAGCCAGAGATCATATCAAAAAAAATATTTAATATTTCAATTAAAAATTAACGAAGATAAAATTAAGTGAGGTAGAAATAAATATCCCTCTGAATTGATAGCGAGCAACACTGCTATCAATATTCATCTCTATATCCTTAATATCCCTCATCCACCAATCTCTATCTCTCTTATGCTTCTCTGCTACAGATTCAGAATCAATGATCGAATGAATAAGGTCTCCTATATACGTTGAATTTAAATCCTTTGTTGTCTCTCTATTATTCACCAACAATGAACACCATCTTCTCTCGGTTTTCCACCATGTCATCGAATGCGTGGCTTCCTCTACCTTCCACCTTATCAAGTTAGCAATACCCTTTTAACTAACTTCTATGATAGGTTAGTGAAAATGAACGTGGATGTGAAATGAGATGGGTTTTATAAAACTAAAATGAATAGTAATGTTGAGATTATAAGCCTTTCAAAAGATTTTAGATTAGAATAGTAGGTGGAAAATATTGGTTTGGATTTACTTCGATCGGTGACCAGAATCAACAAAAAGTAGGAACTTCGCTCAACCATGACTCAGTAGTGTGGATCATGTTGATGAAAATAGTTTCAGATCCAAATTTCACCGGTATTTGTAGTTATTTTTAGATCTGTGTGGTGAATGGATTTATTCTCTGATTCGAGTCTGTGTAGATCTTCTCCACACGCAGGGGTGACGGTGGCTGATAATCAGTGGAAGGTTAAAGAAACATCGGCGATTACTTTTCACCAGTGGATGGTTTGTGATAATGAATCACTAACCGTGGTAGTGAGAAGAGGTGGGAATAACGATGATTGCGGGTGTCACTGGTGGAAGCACTAGTCGTGAGTAATGAACTCACTATTGGGTTGTCCAATGCTGGGTATTGTAGGTTGGCAATGACTTGCTGAAAACTGGCGATGGAAGAGCCACCGTCGGGAGGCCAACAATGGGTAAAGGAATATTGGTAAAGGGAGGTGATTGAGTCATCATTGGAAGAATTACAATGATGAGTGATGGAAAATTGGCAAAGGAAAATATAGTGGTGGTGAGTAATAAGACTCAATGTTAGGTTCTTCCCAACAGTGAGTGATCTCAAGAGTTTTCCAAAAAAATGATGAATCACCGTTGGGTTGCCAACAGTGAGTCAGATGCATGGTGGTGAATAATTAATGATTCTGAAAACATAAAAAATGAAAAATTAATAAATAAAAAATTATAACAATTAATAATTAATGATATTAAAAATTAAAAACTAAATCAATTAATTAAAAAAAGAAATTAAAATTTAGAACTGAATTAATATAAATTTAAAAGAATAATTGCTAATAAATTCGAAATAGATAACTAAGAATTAAAAGCTAAAATTAAATTAAAACTGACTAACTTTATAAACTAAATCAATTAAATAATTTGATATTGGATTTAAAAATTGAGATAAAACATTAAATTTAAAATAATAAAATTAATTTTTTTTGACATCAAATTAAATATTAAAATTGTAAATTAAAGTTAAATTAGATTAAGAATGAAAATACAAAAGATTAAAAATTAAAATAAAGGATAATTTAATTAATAAGAATAAATAATGAATAAATTTTTAAATAAAAAAATAAAATAAAAAATTCAAATTCAAGAATAATTAAAATATAAAAATTAAATCGAAAAATAAAATAAAGAAAAACAACTATAGATAAAATTAATTATTTTAAAATATAAAAATACAAAAATAATTATAAAAAATAATTAATTAATAAATTAAACTATAAAATTATTCATGTGAAATTAATTGAAAAAAAGGAATAATTAATTAATTAAACGATTAAAAACTAAATAAAAAGTTGTGGAAAATCAAGTGATTTAATGGCTACATCAAATTCCCCCACACTTTATCACTGATCGTCCTTAATAAATTCCATTTTTTGTCTTTTTGAATAGAAACATGTTTTTTAAAAAACATCTCAAAATGAATCATGTCATGGTAATTAAAAACAAAAAGGGAAAAAATGAGAAATAGGCTTTTCAATAGAAAGGTTCAAAAGGGGTCCTGCCTAATTCAAATAGACAATAAGAGATCAAAGGAGGCAAAGAACCATTCACTACTAAGGATTTCATGCCCCATATATGAATCCACTTAATTACTTACTTCAATTCAATTACATTTCCTAAATATAAGAGTGATAACAAGTTAGATATAAGTTTAGATAAAATCCAAATAAAAGGAACCTTCTACTTTGACTTACTCCTAGGTTCCAAAAATAAAACTTTTAATTAAAAGTTTTTTTTGAATCAATTTCTTGATACAACTTAAATGATTTTCATATAATTCATTTGTCCTATTCTTCATCTGGTGTTCAAAATTCCCCTCACTTTAATGAACTCATTTTTGACAACTAGACACTTTATTGTTTTTTTATTTGTTTTTTACCAATATATGTAACTTGTGAAAAGCATTGTGCTGATTCACTTATTTGGATTGTACAAAGTACTTACACACACACAAACTTAGTGCCTAGTGTCTCAGATGTTCATTGTGGGTTCCAATTTACCTATTTTACTCAGTTTCAAAAGACTTATATGACTACCATTTAAGTTTTCCCCCTAAGGTGATTACTTTTATTTTTTTTAATAAAAAGCTAGTCCCCTAAGTTCAAGTTCAAGTTTCTAGTTTCCTAAGGTTATGACTATAAATCCAAATAAATATATCCTATATCACTCTCATTCTTAGTCCCTAAATAAAACATTCATAATAGTGGTATGCATATTCATTCAACAATCATCCATCCTAAAAAAATTCAGATTCTAAGTAACCCTAAAAAACTAGTAAGTAATTATATATTAGGACAAAATAAATATAAATGCAGAATGATGCCTAAAGAAGCTTATATTGTGGAAGAATTTTGAAAAAAGTTGACCATTTTTTTACAAAAAAATTAGAAGAATTTGATGGGATTACTTTAAAGCACATATTAGCTTAGAAAATGAGTACCCACTCCCCCACACTTAAAAACCATATTTGTCCCCAAAGTTGAAGTCAAAGGTGGAAGAAAAAAATTGCGACTTTTTAAGTTGAAAACATATTTTTAATTCAATATATTAAAAATAATATGTTTAAGGGTGATAGTAAAGTTCAAAAAATATGTTTTCCATAATAAATATTTTACAACTGACTCACATAAACTCATACATTATCATTAATTCCAGTGATAATAATTTCTCAATTAAGTTCAAACAGGTATAATGTGAAACAATTGAGTGTACATTGAAATGGGAGTCAACAATTTAATAGAACCGTTTTCAAGTGTATTTTCAACAAAATAGAAAAATGATATGCTAAACACCCAACACAGAAAAGAAAATTCAATTCAAAACAAACAACCAGCCTGATATTACCCATACACTTAATTTCAAAAGGCGAAAGGATTTAAAAAACAATGGATTTAAAATTTCCACCAACAGATAAGTATTCAATACAATTTCTAGAAACAACAAGACATTAAGAAAGTAATAAAGAAGAGTAAAAAATGATATGGAAATAAAAATAAGAAAATTCTTGGATTAAATCTTATTCAGTGAGGCTCAAGTGTGCAACTCCATTTGATTTGAAAACAAAAGGGAATTCAGCTCCTCTATTGACACTAGCAACATCCTTCTCTAAGAACAAAGAACAATAAGACTGAGAACTTATATCTATCATAAGTTGAATAAAAGATAGAGCAAGAAACATTTTATTCTTATCAAAAAAATAAAAAAATAAAATTAAAGAAAGACCATGGGTTGAATCCCATGAATCGCTGAATTTTAATACTTCAATTATAATTTTTGAGATTCTAAAAAAACAAGAACGATTTTATTGAAATCACAAAAATTGTTTTATTAAAAGAAATAAAATCATGAGTTTCCTCCCATGTAGTACTGGTTTTAAAGTCCCTAGACAAAATCCCCTAGAAACTAACCAAAGTCACTAGAAGGGTATGGTTTCCTAAGAAAGAACCACCAAATGTATTTGGATGATGTGTTTTTAATATGAAAATGATATTTTTGGGCACCAAAACATATGAAAACAGAAACTAAACTTTCATCATATAAAAAAAATCCATAAGAAACACCCTTTAACATTAAGTACTTCCTTAAAGTAGTCTTCAAGTTGAGTAGAAAAATATTCACCCAAATCCACTTTCTTAGTGGTTTCAAGACATTTATGTTTAGGTGAAAAAGAAATAACTTCATCAAGATCTGCCAAGAATCTTTTAAGCTTAGAAACAAAAAATGAATCACAAGGATCAAACTTGGTAGGTGCACTGTCCACTTCTAGATTAGGTTCATATTTGAAAAAAAAATTAAATTTTTATAAAGGGAAAAAGGTGTAACAGGCACTTATAGGGTGTGGAATTATATTCAAATATCTCCAAATAATTTAAAGTCACAATATGATCAAAATTAGGGGTTTTAGGGGATGATTTCTTCATAACTAGTTCATGAAGAGGGTTATCAAGAGAGACATGTGCAGTTTCCAAATTAACTTCAAAAATGGTTGCTCTTCCAAAACACTCTCAGTACCACAAAGAGATCCATCACTCAATTCAATCGAGGATGACATATAAAATCAGGGAAGAGTAAATTGTTTTTCATCTAAAAACTCAAGTTTCCCCATGTTATAAATATCTTCAAAAAGTTACTCATCATAAAATAAAAAATTATTATCAAATGCTTCTAAAAAATAAATTCTACTTAAATAATTTAATATATGTTCAATATATCCTTTAAGTTCACTTTCAAAGAGTTCACTCTTAGAAAAAAAATCAGTTGAGTGTTGCAGTTTAGTTATAGAGAGATAATTGTGTAGTTCAACTTCAATAAATTCAGATTCCAGATTATTCAAATTTAAGCAATTTTCCCTAGATAAAACAAAACTATTTTTCATCTTAGTACAAAAAGATTCATAAAAATGATTAATGTTAGAATAGGGAAGTGGAAGCTCATCTGTTAACATTTATTCAAATATCATTCCATCATTAACTTCATTATAATTCATTTAAAAAATTATTGGGTTTAAAATTCAAATTAGGAAGGTCACATTTATTAATAGTTTCAAAATTTTCCCAGTGAGTGATTTAAGGTTGGTTGTTCACTTCTAGAAAATTACCAATCTTAAGTTTAGGTTCATTACTAAAAAATTCATAAAAACAGGATGTAGAGTTTTTAAAATTCAACTTCTCATTTTTTAAATTCTCCTCAACCTGAGTAATGAGATTCTAAAAAGTCCTAAAATAATGATTTTTTTCAAAGATAGGGATCATGAAAAGAATAGGGAATTATTCTTTAATCTGATTTTATTGATATTCAAATTCCTCTAACTCATTTTCATTTCAGTTCTCTTTAAATTTATTTAATTTTCTACTATCATTCAGAGAGATTGTGATGTTACTTTTTTCTTATTATTAGTTTCATATTCTTTAAAGATAGTGTATTTACCTTCCTTAATTTCAACCTCACAATCCAATTCACTTTGTATCTCAATTTATCCTAGAACAATTTCTTCTTCATTCATTTAAATTTATTCTTGCTCCTTAAACTTTTTTTTGTAACTCTAAGAACATGCCTTCTAACTTTTGAATTAGTTGATCTTATTCTTGATAATTTTTAATTTAAAATTCATGGTTTTGGTATAGCTTATAGTCTAGCCCAAAATCCATATAAGCATCTATCTTAGTTAAAAATTGTTCATTTTTTTCTAGGAAATTAGGTTCAGGATCAAAGAAATGTTGGTTTTCTACTAATTAATTAATCTATTGTGGTTGATTCTAGACATACTACCAGGGAGTGTGTCCATAATAGCCACAAAATACACAGAAATTTCCAATAGAATTATAAAAACCCTAATATACTTCCATTTTTTTTGAGTGAATCAGATTAAACATACACATTCACATTGATACAATTTCTTTTTGACATTAAACTTAAGAAGAAGGTTCTTTATGAATTTTCCTATATGGATTTGTTGAAACTATTTTTTTTATGGTTTTGAAAAATTTGGTCGTTTGAAGGATTTCCTGGAAAAAATGCCAAAAAATTTACTTGTTATTCATGAAAACATGAAAAAGTTTAATTATTTATAAACCTTATTAACTATTTTATAGTGAATAGTAGGGTATAGAACCTAAGGAAAAGATAAAAAAATTGTTTGAGTGACCAAATGTTCAAAAAACAACCCACTGTAAACTGTGGGCATAGTTTTTTTTTTTAATTTTTTACTTTTTAATTTTGTTGAAATAAGTAATGATGAAACAATGATTTTATTTATAAAACTAAAATGAAAAGGTTAATGTGATGATCAAGTAGAAACAACAAAAAATATGACCAAGAAATATGAACATAGATTGAGAAGAAACTTATCAAGATAAATTCCCAGATAATTCTAACACTACTGGTCTAAAATTGAGATTTTCTTCAAATAAATTTTATTGTAACACACCTTGGAAAAATATTGATTAATATCCCTCTCCAGAAGATAAATCACTCAGAAAGATGAAATCTTGGAGTTCACCACCCTCATATTAATAAAACTGTAGTGAAATTTGAAAAGGAATCAATGAAATATAATTCGCCATGATATTCTAATGTTTTGAAATTTAATCTTGAAGAAAAGTGTTCCAGATCAATCTTGCCGATTGATCTTGAAGTTTGAATTTAAGAACAAGAGGTGTGAAATAATTAAAACTGAAATTAGATTCAATTTCTCTAATCAATTCTGATCTCAAGAAAGAAATAATGCAAATAAGTAAAAACAAATCAACTAGCAGGATTAAAATTTCCCCGAGTTGAAGAGTTTATCCGAAGATCATATAGAAAACAAGATTTAATATTTCAATTACAAATTAACGAAGAGAAAAGTGGTGGAGAAATAAATATACCTATGAATTGATAGAGAACAACGCTTCTGTCAATCTCGATATCTCTATCCTTGATATCCATTAGTCTCCAATCCCTGTCTCTCTTATGATTCTCTGCTCTCAATTCAGAATCAATGATCAAATAAATAAGGTCTCTTGTCAACTTTGAATTTAAATCCTTTGTTGTATCTTTGTTAGTCACCAAAAGTGAACACCAACTTCTCTCCATCTTCCACCAAGTCACCGAATGCGTAGCTTCCTCTACTGCCCTCCTTGTTAAGTTAGCAATACCCTTTTTACCGACTGTTATGGGGGGATGGTGAAAATGAACTTGGATGCGAAACGAGATCGGTTCTGAAAAACCAAAACAAATAATAATTAATAAATTATTTAATATTATTATAATGATTTAACTTTTATAAATAAATAAATATTTAATTAATTAATTATATTTAAAATTATTAGATTAATGTAAATATTAAATTATTATGTTGATTTATTTATTATTATAATTAATATTAATTTATTAATTAATATTTTTATTAATTATTTTAATTATTTTATTTTATTTAAAATTCCATTAATTGTTATTATTAATTAAATTATTAAATTATTATTATTATTATTATTATTTATAAAATATAACCAATTTAATTATATTTTTAAATATTATTAAATGTTATTATTTTATTAAGTTAATACAGTAATAATTATTTGATTTATTTGATATCATTATTATTTTAATTGTAATTAATTAATTTATTAAGTTTATTTGTAATTATTATTAAATTTATATAAATGTTAAATTATTAATTTATATTTATTTATTAGATTAAATAATAAATTACATTATTTTATTTTATTTATTATTTTTATTAATTAATAATTATAATATATATATATATAATATTAATCTTATTTTTTCCTCCCTGTTTGGAGCCATGCCCCGCAGGGGGGGTTCTTCTTCACCAAAGTAGCTTGGTGTCCTCCAATGGATCTCTGCAGCTCTCCACGAAAAAAGCTTCAATCTCCGGTGGAAGCAGCACCAACTTGGTTCTTCCTCTAGCTATGGCCAGACAATAAGAATTTTGGATTATTTCAAATCAGAATAGTCGGTGGAAAATCTTGGATTGGATTCGCAGCTTCAATCGACTTCCAGAATTAATGAAAAATAGGGACTCAGCTCAGTCGTGACTCAGTGGTGCGACTCATCTTGAGGATAGGGGCTACAAATCTAGATGTCATCGGTGTTTGTACGCTTTCTTAGATCTGTGTGGTGAATGGATTTGTTCTTTGATTCGAGTCGGTGTAGATTTTCTCAGCTCTTAGGGGCGATGATGGTTGATAATCGACAAAATGTTGAAGAAACACCAGTGATTACTCTGCATCAGTGGATGGTTTGGGATGGTGACTTGCTAAATGTGGTAGTGAGAAGAGACGATAGTGGGTCATGGTTTGCTAAAGCAGTGAGAAGGTGGGAACAATAGTGACTACAAGTGTCACTGGTGGAAGCATTGGTGGTCAGTATATAACTCACTGTTGGTTTGTCCAGCAGTGGGTATTATGGGATGATGGTGACTTGATAAAAATTAGAAAAGGAAGAGCCACCGTTTGGAGGCAAATGGCGGGTAAAGGAAAATTGGTAAACGGAGGCGATTGAATCATCATTGGAAGATTTCCAATGGTGAGTCATGAAAAAATGGAAAAGGAAAAGACAACAGTGTTGAGTAATAGGACTCACCAATGGGTTCTTCCCAACGGTGAGTGATCTTAGGATTTTGCCAAAACAAATGAGGAATCACCATTGGGTAGCCAATGGTGAGCCAACTGCATGGATATGACTAATTAATGATTCTGCAAACTTTAAAAAATGAACAATTAACAAATAAAAATAAAATTATAACAATTAAGAATTAAATAAATTAAAAATTAAAAAATAAATCAATTAATTAAATTAAATTAACTCAAATTAAAAATTGAATTAATATAAATTTAAAAGAATAATTGTTAATAAATTCATAATGGAAATCTAAGAATTAAAAACTAAAATTAAATTAAAAAATGACTAACTTTATAAAGAAAAGTAATTAAATAATTTGATACTGGATTTATAAATTGAAATAAAATGTTTAATTTAAAAGAGTTAAATTAAATTTTTATCATCAAATTAAATATTAAAATTTTAAATTATAGTTAGATAAGATTAAGAATGAAAAAACAAAAGATTAAAAATTAAACTAAAGTTTCAGTTATTTATAAATAATTAATAATTAATAATTGTAATAAAAATGAAAATAAAATTTCAAAGTCAAGAATAATTAAAATATAAAAATTAAATAGAAAAATAAAATAAATAAAAATAACTATAGATAAAATTAATGATTTTAAAAGCTAAAAATAAAAAAATAATTATAAAAAATGATTAATTAATAAATTAAACTATAAAATTATTCTAATGAAAATAATTGACAAAAGAGTCATAATTAATTAATTAAATGATTAAAAAATAAATAAAAATATGTGGAAAATCAATTGATTTAATAACCACATCATTTACTAAAAGCTCGCCTAAAAAGAGACATCCCAATGGGTATTTTATAGGCAGTTTGATAAGTCCATAGAGTTTCACCAAGTATTTAGGACCATCATTTTCTTACAGTCTTAAAAATTCCCTCAAACACTCTTTTCACTTCTCTATTAGAAATTTCATTCATTCCATTTGTTTGGGGGTGATATGCAATTGATGTTTTTTGAACATCCCTATTTTTTTCTCAAAAGTGACTCGATGGTTCGATTACAAAAATAGGTTCCTAAGTCACTAACCAAGGCATGTGGAGTTCCAAATCGACGGAAGATAAAAGTTTTGAGGAACTCAGTAACAGTATATTCAACATCCTTTCTAATGGGTATGGCCTCGAACCACCTAAAAACTAGTCAACCATAAAAAGAATATATGAGAATCCATTTTAAGGGGGGAAGGGTCCCATGAAATTAATTCCCCAAACATCGAACATCTCCCAGAATATTAAGATATTTTGGGGAATTTCATTTATTTTAGAAATTTTGCCAAAATTTTGGAAAATGAGACAATATTGATAGAACTCATGTGAGTCCTTAGAGAGTGAAGGCTAGATGAATCTAGAGTGTAGGACCTTTTGGGAGGTCCTTTTTGATCCAAAGTGGCTACATCCGGGTATTGAGTGGCATAATTCTAAGATAGAGGAATTTTCATCTTCATCATCATATCTCATAATCACCATGTCATCCCCAATTTTCCAAAGCTTATTATCTTCCCAAAAATAGTATTTTAAATCACTTTTCACCTTATTTTTTTATTTTGAAAAAATTTCAGGAAAAAAATCAGTAACCAAGTAATTTAAAATTAGAGTACACCATGGTAACTTTGGAGTGAAATATGAGAGGTGTTAAATGGGAAATTTGGGATCAATTATTTTAGAATGAGAAGAATTATAAATTCCACTCAAGTGATCAACCATAGAGTTTTCTTTTACAGATATATCTTTTGATGTCAAGGTCAAAATCTTAGAGCATGAGAATCCATCTTATTAGCCTAAGTTTGGAATAAATTTTATTGAGTAATAAATTTAAAGCTGAATGGTAAGTAAATATGATGATTTCATAACCTATGAGATATGTCTAAAATTCATCCAAGGAAAAAAAACAAAACTAAATGTTCATTTTTAGTTGTAGTGTAATGAGACTGAGTTTTATCTAGTGTTTTTGAGGAATAATATATGAAATAAGGAATTTGTTTCTCTTCTTTGACCAAACGACCCCAATGGCCCTATCATAAGTATCACACAACAATTATAAGGGTAAGGACCAATTCAGGGGCTAGACTATTAGGGAATATGTAAGAAAAAATTTGAGTTCAATGAAGGATCTCTTGCAAGACACATAAAAATGTAATGTAACATCATTCTGAAGTAGCCAAGTGAGTGGGAGGAAAATACTACTGAAGTTATGTACGAATCTCCAATAAAAACTAGTATGACCAAGGAATGATCGAATGTCACAAACTGATGTGGGTTCAGGAAGTGATTGAATTATGTCTATCTTAACTGAATCAAATTGAATACCCTCTTAAGAAATTTTTTTTCCTAAGACAATCCCATTAGTAACCATGAAGTTACATTTTTAAAAATTCACCATAAGGTTACATTTGATGTAATTTTTCAGGACCATAGAGAGTGAATACAAGTAGTATTTAAATAAATCACCATAAATGGTAAAGTCGTCCATGAATAACTCCATGAAATGCTCAATGAATTCAGAAAAGATACTCATCATACACCTATGAAATGTTTCAGGAGCTTTTAAAATGACAAAAGGAATTATACTATATGCGTATGTTCTAAAGCAAAAAAGTGAATATAATCTTTTCTTGGTCCTGAGGTGCAATTAATATTTATAAGTAGCTGATGTGTTCATCAAGAAATTAATAATGTGAATTTATGCTAATATTTCAAGAATTTGATAAAGTAAAGGAAGTGGGTAGTTATCTTTTTGTGTTTTAGCATTCAATTTATGATAATCAATGTAGACACACTATTTGTTTTTCACTTGAGTTGTGACCACTTCTCCATGTTTATTTGCAACATTAGTTATCCCACTCTTCTTAGGAACCACTTTAATCGGACTAACCCATTTACTATAGGAAATTGGGTATATAATACCATCTTGAATAATCTTGGTGGTCCCTTCCCTAATCACCTCAAGTATGAGTGGATTGTATCTTCTTTAAGATAGTCTGATTGGTTTGGATGATTCTTCTAGATGGATGTAATGCATGAAAAGGGCAGGGTTGATGTCTGGAACGTCATCTAGGGTCCAACCTATGTCCTTTTTTTCCTCTAACAACTATTTTTTTGATTCCTCAGTTTCAGTAATTGAAACCAATAAAATGAAGGGATAAAAGTGATAATGTAAAAGTAATTCATACTTCAGGTGTATAGAAAGAGGTTTCAGATTAGTTTCATCCTTTATTTGTGGGTTAGGAAACTTAAGAATAGAGGAAGGGATTCCAGTTGGTTTTGATTCATTTTCCTCATTACTATCCAAGGTGGAATAATGGAGATCATAGGCGAGATGAGATTCTAAAAAGTTTTTATGATCATTTAGATTGATGGAGTTTATAAATGAAAGGTTAACATCAACTTCTCTATTTATGACTTGGTTAATCATGGTGAAAATTTCACAAACTCCTCTACTATTAGAAAGTGAATAACATGATAGAATAAGATTCAATTGACTCTTATAAATGTCCTCATAAACATGGATAGAGAATGTAGAGTGATCCTCTAATGGGTATCACATGGTTTGAAAAATATCGAACTTGACCAGTTGATCATCAAATTCTATGGATAAGATGCCGATATGGACATCAATTTAAGTTCTAGCTGTCATGAGGAATGGTGTTCTTAGAATCAGGGGAGATAAAGAAGAATATGTATCACCTTATATGTTAAGGAAATATAAATCATTTGGGAAGATAAGATCATTGAACAAGATAAGGAAATCCTTGATTTTTCCCTCAGGACTTGTAGTGCTTTGATTGGATAATTGGATGACAATACTCATTGGGTGCAAGGAACCTAGACCAAGATTAGAGAAGATGGATTTGGGATCGACATTTATTGAGTCTCATAGGTCAATTAGTACATCATAAAATTTGGAGATACCTATTTGGAATGGAACCGTAAAGGTCCCTAGATCTTTTAACTTCATGGGAATAAACTGTTGGGTTGAAACATTTTCAAATTTGTTAATTATTCACTTATGGGTGCACAATTCCTTAAGAAACTTTACATAATTAGGGATTTTTTGATGGAATCTAAGAGGGTAGTGTTGACTTCAACATGGATAAACATGTCAAGCATTTCAGAATTAGGCTCAAAGGGATTCTTAGTCTTAAAGTTGGCTTGAGGAAAAGAGATTGAGTTCCTTATAGGAATGTAAAGAGGAAAGGGAGTGGATTTAGGTTATTTTTCTAGCCTTTTGTTCTTTTATTTTTCCATATCAACATCTAAATGGGAGTTAAAGGATTCTTCACGAGGTATAGAAATTTTCTTTATTTATTGAAGTGAAATTGCACTTACATTACCCTTGGGGTTGGGAAATGGTTAATTTGGGAGTTAGGAATAATTGTATTTTTTCCATTGGTTTAGGTGGGATGCAAGTTTTCTAATTTAATTTTCAATTTTTTTGAGGATAGAATAGGTGAAGGAGACCAGATCTTCCACAACACTTTCGCATGATTTCTTAGAATAAGAGTCATGTCCCTCATTAGTATTTCCATGATTTGGGTTCTTGGGAAATCAATTGTATTGGGATGAGAATTGGGAAGGCTAACTATGATATTGGAAACCAGGAGTAGGAGGATTTCTCCTTTGATGTTGGGGAACAAAAGGATAAGGTTGTTGAATATTACTCTCACCTTGAACATAATGGATTTGGTTTGGATTTTGAAGAGGGAATTGAGGGGGTTGGGAGATGATATTACCATACCTCTAGCCTAGATGTTCTTTCTATCCTAGGTTATAGGTAGGAGAGAAGGGATTATAGTGGGGTTGGTTTGAGTTTCTAACAAACTGACCTGATTGTTGAGGGTTTGTGTTCCTCTGAGAAAATGTTGTGTTGATCTCCATTGGACTAGAAGAATATGAGGTTTAATCTTTTAGTTGTGTACATGAATTAGTCGGATGAATTAGTGAGCTACAGATTCCATAGTTTTTGAAAGGTCTAGGGAAATGAGATTATAGAGAAGTTGAGGATGTGGCTCTGACATCAACAACTAGTTGTCGCACAAGACCTATAAGTTCACTAATCCACTTGATCATCATTTTGGGATCTATGGATTGATTCGCTTGGAATTATTTGACTTGAACATTTCCTTGAGTATGGAATTTATTCACATTTTTAGCCATGTTACTTATGAGATCTCATACAGATGGTGGAGTTTTTTCAACAAGAGAACTACCACATGAGACATCAATGAGAGTTATTTCCATATCCAATAACCCCTCATATAAGTATTAGATCAAGAGTTGGTTAGGGATTTAGTGGTGTGGTAAAGTTTTCAAAATCTTTTTAAACCTCTTCCAGTTTTCATGGAGAGATTCATTGGATAATTTATGGATACCAATTTTTTTTATGCTTTCACTAGGACTAGCACACTGAGCGCGCTCGCTATTGCCCCATATTCTCGCTTTCTAAAGGTATGCAACTTCTATCACTTTCATCGATGATGCCATCTCCTTGATTGAAAAAAGATATTGGGATATTGGTTCCTACTTTCACAGATTACTCATTGGAGCTCATTTCTTAGTCTAGGTATCCCTTATATAATTCATTCATGTTTGTGAAACTCATTCCTAGTGCCATCTCAATGTGGATGCTAGTTAATTACGCTACTTCTGTCTCAACAGGGTAGAAACCTATGGTCGGAGTGGATAGTAACATTGGGAATGTATAGGATTTTATGGACATTGGGTATGTTGGATATCTATAAAGTCATCCTCTTTGGGGGAATCTCATGTGCGAGGCATCTCAGGTGTATAACCTAAGGCTTCCTGTGTCGTCCATGAGGTAGTTAACGCTAACGACATAAGACTTATGATGATTTTTACCTCAAGAATCCCATGTTTATTGTATGGGGTATGAATTCTAGATCAGGTAAAATTTTTAAAATATTTTAGAGATGGATCATATTACAAGTTTAACATCTTGTACAGACGGATCAGGTCACATGTTTGACATCTTGTAGAAACGGATCAGAATGCCTTGTGGAGATGGATCAGGTCACAAGTTTGACATCTTATAGAGATCAATCAGAATGTCTTATGGAAGAAGATCATGTCACAATTTTAATGAATTGTGGAGAGGGGTCAGAACATATTGTGGAGATAGATCCGGTCATAGTTAACATCTTGCGATGATAGATCAGGATGTCTTGTGGAGACAGATCGGGTCACATGTTTAATGTCTTGTGGAGACAGATCAAAACATCTTGTGGAGATGGATCAGGCCACAAGTTTAACATATTTTGGATATGGGTTGGTGGTTGAGTTGATAGACTATTTCATCATAGGGGGATATTTCACACTTGGATTTGGTAGAGTGTGTCCCTAGCGGGGAAGATTCCACACTTGTATTTGATGGAGTGTGTCCCTAGGGGGAAGATTTCGCACTCAAGATTGAACCACTTGGAGGTTTCCTATGTAATGCCTCCCAATCCAATACTCTATCACATTGATGAATTAGGTTGGTTATGGGACCTCAAGTATGTCTCCCCATATGATAAACGATTCTAACTATCAGTGGGGGTGTGATGAGTATAGTGGGGAGACTATACCCCTGGTTCACAATTACAATACAATAGAAATAAACAATATAAATAATATCAGAGTAATGAAAATAGTGGAAACAGTAAAACATACAATTGGAAAGTAAAATATAAACCAATAAACCATTAATACTAAATCATGTAATGAAAATTTGAAATGTATTTAAATTTCAAACTAAATTAATAAAAATTAAAGATCAATATAACACAAATAAACTCAAAGACTCCAATAATGAACCCCATTTCAGTCCCATCTCCAAACTCCATTCCATCCAGTAATCAAAAATTAGCAATAAGGTCTCTTTCCCTTATCTAAACTTGCATCCATGTAATCTACTTGGGTACCAAACAAAAACTTGATTAGGGTGTGATTAAAACTCAGTAGGTTGACACAACCATCTCTAAATATAATCAACCTAATAATAAGTGAATGAAATAAAGTGATAAATAGGTGTATTAATTAATCAAATAATATGAAACCATAGTCAACCTAATTCATCCCCATGCTTAAATGTCTTTGAACATATAGCACAACCATGCTAACCATAACCATACATTCATGGCATAATCACATAATCGGGAAAATTTCTCTATATAAGAATTTCAGCATCCGATCATAAGAATTGCAACATCAAACTAGGCCAAGCATGCTATATAAGAATTTCAATATCCTAGGATAAGCACTCTATATAAGAATTTAATCATCAACTGGTCCAATCCTGCTATATAAGCATTTCAACATCAACTGGGCTAAGCCCACTGTATAATCATTTGAGCTTGAATCACAACACATGTCACAACAACAAGGATATCAAAATATCATATCATAAGACTCAATGCTTAATTATAAAAATTAACATTTTTCTTTAAATTACACATTTCATTTATCATATTATTACCAATCATTTAAATAAATGATAATTCATTTCCAAAGTGATTCTATATCAATAAATCACTAAAGTTATCATATTATAATAAACCCACTTTAATCCATTATCCAATTCAATGTTATTCAAGGGTTTTCTCACCCAACGGGTAGCCACAAGAAAGTTAACAACACCATTGAATCCAAAGGATCCAAGAAATAGTCCAATCCATGATTTACCATCGTTCATATTTCAATTAATTAATGCACATGTTTGGTTGGTGCAATTCGAAATATTTCACATAAACAGACCGCAGGGTTAGGTTTTAGATCCCTTACATTTATCTAGCGATTAAAAAATGTTTCGAATAGGTAACACTAATAAGAATGAAGGTGTATAAGATCATAAGAAGAAAACTATATCATAAAAGATTAATATCAACACCCAAACCAACTATGGTAAATATATTCCACTACAAAAATAAGAGAACAATGGAGGAGAAAGGAAAACCTAAGAAAAACAAATCACTAAAGATTAATTACTTCAATAGGATGTCCTAAATGGATAAAGACACTCCAAAATCATCTAAAAATAACCTAGGGATTGAGAGGGGAGGGATGCATCAAATGAATAAAATAATAATATTTCCAATAGTCTTAAAACCACTAGATCAGAGGAATACACGACATGTAAACCTTTCACATCGTGTATTTCTCTATTAATGATATACACTAAAATTCACGTCACCTCAGGTGATTTTAACCCTACTCGAACATTACACATCCATGTAATTTATATTCATAGCATGTAATCAGATCATGCCAGGAACCCATTCATGATATGTAATCCCTTCACGACATCATGTCTGTAGCAGTTACTCATCGTGTAATGCATTTACACGGTGTGTAAATGTCATATAGACAGCTTTAAGCCCAGATTCTACAAAATCACCCAAACCATCTCCAAAGCCTTTAAACCTATGGAAAACCCTCATAAACCCCCTTTGCACATTTATACCCAGACTCCATTAATTTAAACAATCATACATCCCCGAACATTAGGCCATTTTCCCTAGAAAAAACTCTTTGAATTTGAACAAGACTCGACCACCATGGTTTAAATACAAGTGAAAACTCAAACAAAATACATTCAATAAAAAACTCAAAGAGGAACATACTTGGAAAATGATAGGATATTAAAACCTCCCCACTATATAACAACTTGTCCCCAAGTTTCTCTAAGAATCACTATGGGGTCACGAAGAACAAGTTTGGACACTGTGCTCGCATATCAGACTCACTCTCCCAGGTCTCCTCCTGAACATGCCCATTATGAAACTACACTCAAACTAAAGTTATGGTCTTTCCTTGGATATATTTCTCACTACTATCCACAATATGTATCATATGATCCTAAAAGGATGCATTTATACCAAGATCGATGTATGAAATTTCCATCACACGAGAAGGGTCTGGATGATATCTCTAAATTTGTGAAACATGAAACAAAAAATGAATGGAATTATAGAACTGTAGAATGGATAATCGATATGACACTAGACTAACCCTTTCCATTGTCTCAAACAGACCGACATACCTGGGTGATAGCTTTCTCTGTTTTCTGATATGATGTTGCCCCCATCTAGGAAACAGCCGAGAGGAAAACTTAATGAGCAACCTAAAACTCCATAGGACATCTCCGTTGGTCAACATAAGATTTTTTACTGCTCTATGCAGTCACCAAATAGAAATTGATCAACTAAACCTAGTCAGATGTATCCTACATGAGACTAGGTCCAACAAGTGCTAACTCACCTGCCTCCAACCAATAAAGAGGAGAATGAAATGATCGAAAATTAATTTTTTAGAGAACAACCCATCAAAGTAAAAATGGAATAGGTCACAGAGGTCTGAAGTGATAAAGTCTGAGGGCAACCCCTCAGATGAAATCCTTACGTTCCTGTGGAAGAGAACCTACACTGGGATAAATAATCAGCGGATCCTCTTCTCTTCTTGCATGAGCAAGAGCATCCACAGCAAAATTAGATTCTCTCCAAACATGATGCGCCATGAATCCCTCATTGATTTCTTTAGAACACCTTATGATGAGATAAATCAGATTCCATAGAGGATTGACTTTCCCTTGAAGAGACCACACCAATATCTCGGAATCAGATTCCACCTCAAATTCATACAAGATAGACCTTCTGCAAAGATAGAATCCAGTGAGAAAGGCTCTCACCTTCGCACACAAGGAGTTCCCCGGACCATAGAATGTTATGAAATCCAGAAGAACTAACCCATTTGGGCCCCTAAGCAGACCACCTCCTTACATGAAACCATTCATGAATGAACCATCAACATTAAGTTTGTTACCATGAACAAGAGGAATCCACTTTACCCGCTGTCCTGGAGAACTGATAGCTAAAATAGGTCTATTATTGAAACTACCAAGTACCTGTGATTGGTGTCCACCCTTTAGACATGATTCCAAATCGTAAATTGGTGTTTTGAATCTTACCTAAAGAAAAGGAAATAAAGGCCGCTTATCCAGTCTAGCCAGATTTCGCACCTCCCAAATAATCCAACAAATGGTGCTGAGAATAAAGATGCACTCTTTACTCTCCCTCTTTCCTTGTTCCCAACACACAATCCAGAAAGAAATGAACTCCAACATAGAATCATACCACACATAGAAGACATCCGAGCATCAATAACAGACCAAAGGACAATAACCCAATCGCTCACACAGAATAAATAGAAGGCGGATTCAAGGTGTGGGTTACTATAATAGAAACAAGACCTCCATCTGCTCCTTGCTCAGAATGGCCTCTAACAAGGGTAATAACTTGCCTCCCTAACAGACAATTCAGGCCCTGGAAATCCTGGAAGAAATAATCTCTCTCCCACCCAATTATCCCTCCATAAATTAATTGTACCTCCCCTAACCACCCATTGGGTAGCATCTTGCAGCATTTTTATATATTGTAGAACACATTTATCCAGCTTTGAAATCTTTCCATGACAATTGTTCCAATCTTCCCAATGCCTACCATAATGGTTTATAAGCAAGATGGCTCATAAGGATTCAACCATGAGAAAATACCAAGATGGCCTTGCTTACATGGCTTTCATGGCCTCTTGATGTCCCTTAGGCCAATACCTCCCTCCACCACTGGTTTAGCCATACGATTCCAGGAATCCCAATGGCATTGGCCTAGGGAGTTTTCATCACATAGGAAACTGTTCATGATCTTCTCCATCTTATTGATGGTCCCTTTCGGAGGAGTGATTGTTGAAAGAACGTGCATTGGAATGGAATACAGAACACTGTTGATAAGTGTGACCTGGCCACCGAAAGACAAAAATATACTCTTCCAATTCACAATTCTCCCCAATATTCTGTTCAGTATATCATCAAAAAAAGACTTTAATCCGGCCAAAGTAAATTGGAGCTCCCAGATAAATCATAGGAAACTATTTCCTCTGAATTTCAAGAATGTATAGAATGATCTTTCTTCTTCTAACCAAACACTTGTTGGAAATATAAACGCTTCTCTTCCTTGTATTAATTCTTTGGCTGCTTAGACCACCATAAACTATCATGATCTTTAGTAAGTTATGAAGAGAATTCTACCTACCATTAATGAAGATAATAATATCGTCCGCCAACATGAGATGAGATATACAACCTTCCCCAGTTTACTTATACGGGAGGATTCTTCTCTCACCCAATCTTCTATGAAGATTTTGAGATAAGGAATCCTGAGCCAGAATGAAAATAGAGGGAGACAAAGGGTCCCCTTGCGGAACACCCCGCATACTTTTGAAGAAGCCAAACCTCTTTCCCATAAGAAAAATAGATAACCATGACGAGGAATAGCATCTGAAGCATAGATCAATGACCCACTCATGAAATCCCAAACTTCTCATGGACCGAATTACAAAACTCCATTCTAACTTATCATAATATTTATCCATATCCACTTGAATAATGACATTGGAACCAACCGTTTTTTTAATATCCTCCACTAGCTCCTTAGAAATTCCGATCACACCTTGAATACTTATACCTTTCACAAAACCATGTTTCTCCTGATACACAATCCAAGGAATCACGCCATTCAATATCTTCGCAATCAAACTAACTAGAATTTTGCAGGAGACATTACATACGCATATAGGTCTATACTGATTAATACTTTACGGTTCCTTCACTTTTGGGATAAGGAACAAGCTAGAAGCGCCGAAACTTCGGTTGATAGATCCACCTTGAAAAAAATCTTGAATCACCTAAATGAAAAAGTTCCCCACAAAGTCCCAAGCGGCCACATAGAAAGCTCCCAGGAAACCATCCGGGCCTCGAGTGCTATCAAGATCCATGCTGCGAACAACTGCCCAAATATCCTCTCCAAAGGGAATAGACATAAGATTAGTGTTATCCTCCTCTAATAACAGTCTTGGAAAACCCCCCCATGAACTCCACCATCTCCTCCTCCGATAAACCATGATTGCTAACAGAAGCCTCCCCTGTAAGTAAACTCTCAAAGTGTTGAAAATCCAACCTCCCTGCCACATTTACATCAGATGTATTGGAACCATCTTCCAGCCTAATATTGATTTTTACATTTTTTCCTTTCCTTAAAACAGGCCTGGAAATAAGCATTGTTGTGGTCCCCTTCCTTAAGCCATTGAATTCTGGATCTATGCTTGTAGGATCTCTCGATTTCCAACAAACGAGCCGTCAAAAGATTACGTTTATCACAAGGAATCAATAATTTACTTTCATCCTAGTTGTTCTAAAGCTCCTCTTCAATTGTATCAATATCTGCCTGCAATGATTCCACCGAGACATCACCAAAAGAATTATTCAGCAACCATCTGCTTATGTCCAACTTAAGACGCCTAAGTCACCTCAAGAGACCAACCCAATCCCTCCTGATCTCTTCTTTATCCTAGGATGTTCTCATCATTTGCATAAATCCATCAACCTGGTGCCAATTCGAGGAGTAAAAAAAAGGAAAATTATTAGAATCACCTCTTTCAGATCCACCAGCAGCGGAACCTGATCCAAAAGAACCCGAGACAAATGTGAAACAAAAACCTTCGAAAACGAGTCTAAACCTTGTAGATTGGACAAACACTGGTCAAGGTGGCTCCAAATGCGACTGTTTCCCTTACGTTTGTTTCACAAAGTGTATTTTCGTCCCTTAAAATCTACGTCCAAAAGCCCCCTACTAGCAATGCACTTTCTAAAATCCTGCATGCCAATGTTAGCATTGCCAGTCCCTCCCCTTTTTTCGAAATCATCTACAATTGTGTTGAAATTGCCACCTACAAACCAGGGTAGACCAAGAAAATCAAAGGACTCCAAATAATCCAAAAGGGACATTCTACCTTGCACGTCGCTGCTTGCATAAATGAAGGAAAAAAGAAAAATAGTTCCCTTCATAGAGATCATAACCGTCATACATTGTTCCAAAGAATGGACCACCTCCACCTGCACCTCCTTTTTCCAGCAAATCTAGATGTTCTTTTTATCAGGGTAAGCATGCATTGAAAGCCCAAATCCTATTTTCTTAGAAAATAAATAAATTTTGATGGGGTCTTGTTTAGGTTCTAAAATAGCTAACAACGACACATTATATTTCTTGACTTCAGAGTCCATAAAGGCAACCTTAGTGGGTGACCCCAGACCTCGAGCATTCCACAAAATCAAAGACAACATTAAAAGATAGAGTTCCTGGCCTTCTAGCCAAGTGTACCTGTTTTTGGAGCCAATAAAATTTTACCATCTTACTTGGACATGGATCTGGTAATCGGCCTATAAAGCCCATCTAGAGACGTAAACTTCTTCAGCGTAAGAATCTTCTACTTAAGAGGGCTAACCAAATCCTCGATCAAGGATAGCCTATTGAATGACGAATCTGGAGGTGAGCATGGAGCCAAATCCTCCTGTAGTAGGGAGAAAAACACCATCCTGGAAGGTGAGCTCCTAGCTACACTCATCTCCTTGGCCAACCCTTCCGAAGGCACCTTCCTTGGGACCATTTCCAGAATAACCTTGGAAAATCCGGTTGAGGTCAACAAGGATCTCCTTAGAAATTCTGGAGACAAAATGGTGGAGATCCGAAAGGATTGTGAAGGAGGCAGAAGCTCCCTGGATAGGATCAGGGGAATGAAAGATAAGGCCTCGTAGATTTGACCCTCTTCCCAAGTCGACGCAGAAGAGCTAGGAAAATCCGACATAGCTTCCATAGAACAAACTGAACTGGAGAAATAGGTAGTAACGCTACAGAGACTACTGAATGCTTTGAACTTGAAAAATCTGAGGCTGATTCAATGTCAACCTCCCCTCCTGACTGAGGATGGGGAAGCCGATCCCCGCCGGTCACCGAAGCTCCGGAAATTCCTTGAGGAACCAAACTGATTTTGGAATCGTTCGCTAACCCCACCTCAGATTCCATTTGAAGAACACCCTTACCCCTCCCCAAGATATCCTCTCGAGGCAGAGGTCTCAGTTTCCTTTTTCTACAAACCTGAATCGAGTGACCCTGTAAATTGCACACTGGACAGAACCTCAGGGGAACCTGATAAATCAAGCGCTGCCACCAATTGAAACCTTCAGGGGTCTTAACAAGGAGTCGTGGAGGAAATTTCATAGAAATATCCATTTCCATGAAAACCTGAGGATTGGAAGCATCCAAGAGAGTTTCAGAATTAAAATCTGAGCAAAGGAAGTTCCCTAAAGAATCACCTAATGCAGGAAAATTCGACGGATTTTTCAGTTGTAGAGGAAGGCCCAGAAGTTTAATCCAAACCGCCACCATGGGAGATTATTTCCCGTAATGATAATCCCAGGACCAATAGGACATAGTGAAACACCAAGATCCATAACGTCTATCCTCCCTTGACTAAACACACACAAACTCATCCTTATTGAACAAGTGAAAACAAAAGGCAAACCTGGATAATTCCAACGCCACAACTAGTTGAAGAAGACCCCAAGAATAAACCAAAGATCTAAAAACCTTCAGAGGAGGTTTATCCGGCCCAAATCGAGCCACGAGAGAAAGACTATGACAAGAAGCAACGTACATAAGTTCCCTCTCCGAAATCTCAACCACAGGAAGACCATCCATCTTCTCTGGAAACCTAAGATCCAAAAAAAATCGCTGAAATACAGGGTAGAGCTCTATCTACCAAAATTGGGACTCCCATCACAAGCTCTTTAAACGAATTGGGACAACCATTCGAGATGGTAGCCACCATAGGAACACTCGAGGAAGACAGGAGAAGACCCCCCATCAAATGAAAGAGATCCAACCGCAGGAACGCAGGAACCAGATCCATTCGTAGTGCACGCCATAGCTCAATAAGATGTAATAGGAATGGAATACCATATAAAGCCTCAAAATGTTCTATTTGGATCAATGATTAGAAGCATATATGAAAACTCCATGAGTTTCATATGATTCTTCCAAGAACCATGGAAATCCAAAACACAAACTCATAACATATCCTTCAAAATCTGAATATTATGCTCAGATTGACCATCAATCTAAGGATGATAAGCCATTATCAAATGAACTTGTGATCCCAGAGCCTTCTAAATAACCTTCCAGAACTAATACATTAAATGAGGATCTCTATCAGACTTGATACTCTAGGGAATACCATGCAATTGAAATATCTTATGCATGTATAGACCACCTAAATCATCAACAATGAAGGTATACCTGATAGTTAAGAAGTGATATGCCTTCTTCAATCGAACCATGTTCACCCATACTGCATCATTCTTGTGTGGTATCCAAGGTAATACTATCACAAAATCCATAGCGGAATCATCCCATTTTCACTCTAGAATGGGCAGAGGTTGCAATAACCCATAAGTCATATGATGCTCATCTTTCATCTTCTGACCAGTGAAACATTTAGCTATGAATCCCACTACCTCCTTCTTTATTCCAGACCACTAGTACTATATAAGGAGATCAAGATACATCTTCATCAAACTATGGT
The DNA here is from genome assembly GCA_963277665.1 of Viscum album. Classification (NCBI taxonomy): domain Eukaryota; kingdom Viridiplantae; phylum Streptophyta; class Magnoliopsida; order Santalales; family Viscaceae; genus Viscum; species Viscum album. Next base: position 1,240,611,075 of record OY728166.1, on the reverse strand, counting down.
GTACCACCCATCTAGAATCATTAAAATCTCTCATCAGCTCCTCACGTAAACCCATAGGAACCCATACTCAACCACATAAAATAGGAGAATTTCCACTACCAAGAGACCATCCTGATGGTGTCTCCCCACCATATAAGCTACCCCTCATAGATAATCCCTTTGAATTAGAAAACTGTTATGTCATGATTTGGTCCAGAAGCAAAAGTATAAAAGATGTCAAAGTCAGAGCTACTCATCCCTGGGATTCCTGAATATCTAGATGCATATTTGTAAAGAGTTCCATCATCTTACAATCATCGTAATACTCATTCACTACCTATGTCTACATATTCTAGATCAAGGCATCCACAATGAAATTTCCCTTACCCAGTGTATAATCCAACTCGAAATCAAAAGAATATAGATACTTGACCCACCTCCGCTACTAAAGGTTCAGCTCCCAATGAAAAAAGATGTACTTGAGGCTCTTTTGGTTCGTGTACATCACAAATATCTCACCCAAAATATAGTTCCTACAACATCTCAAGGTGTGTACCACTGCTACTAAATCTAAGTCACGAGTAGGATAATTCATCTCATGTGATCTCAACTGTTTGGAGCCATAAGCAACCACTCGATCTTATTGCATCAGAACTACTCTGAGTCTAACTCCAGGTGCATCACAATACAAGATATATGATTTACCTAGAACATGTATGGTGAGGATAGGTGATGAGGTCAAACTTCTCTTTAGCTCCTAAAAATCTCTCTCGCAAGCATTTGACCAAATAAACTTCACCCCTTTCTTGGTCAACCTAGACATAGGTGCTGCCATATAGGAAAAGTCTTGGATAAAGCATCAATAATAACCTACTAAACCCAAAAATATTTTAATATAAAAGATATTCTTGGGATTCTCCCAAGATACCATCTATGCAACCTTCTTTGGGTCCACTAACACTCCAGCCTCTAAGATAACATGACCTTAGAAGTTCACTTTATCAATCCATAAAATGAATTTGGTTAACTGGGCATAAAGCCTATACTCCCTCAATGTACTCAAGATTATGCCAAGATATTGGTCATGATTTTATTCTGATTGGGAGTACACTGATATGTCATAAAAAAACTACCACAAACCATTCCAAAAAAGGATGAAAGTCCCAATTTATTAAGGTTGTGAATACTTATGTTGTATTCATCCAAACAATTGAAATCACTAAAAACTCTTACAATCCATACCTACTCCTAAAAGTAATATAAGGTATGTCCAATGGTCTCACCCTCAGCTGATGATATCCTAATCTCAAATCGATCTTAGAGAATAAACTCTCAACTGATTGAAGAGATCATCGATTCATGTAAGGGGATACCAGTTCTTGACTGTCATTTGGTTCAATCCCTGATAATACACACATAAGCACAAAGTCCTATCAGACTTATTGGGGAAAATAATTAGAGAACCCCACAGAGATGTACTAGGCCCCATGAAACCTTTAGCTTCTAGATATTCCAACTAGAATTTAAAATCCCAAAGCTCTGTTGGTTCCATACTATAAGGTGGAATAGATACTGGGTCTGCTCTTAATGCCAACTCGATCATGGACTCAATCTTTCACTTAGGTGATAATCCATATAACTCATTTGGAAAGATATCCTAAAAATAGTATACCACCAGAGGAAAAGTATCCTGTCGAATTCCACCATCATCTTGAACAAGACTTTTTATCCGATCCATGATACAATCCAATCTATATTGGATTAGTCCTATATAACTAGCCTAATGATCCCACTCACCATGGTGAGAATAACTGCCTCTTTCTAGACATAGAAAGGTAACTCTCCTCCATTAATATTCAATATGATACTGGTATAGAACTAACCAATCCATATCAATAATTAAGTCAAAACCTTTCATTTCTAGCACAAATGGTTCCCAAAAGAAACAAAAACCACTAATCTCTAGAGAACATACCTTACAACATTTGATATTCTATGAACGTACTTCCAACAGTGTATCAATGGTCAATATACCACCTAATATTTCTAAAACTAAGCCCAAATCATTTTCTAAAATATCAGATATAAAGGAATATGATTCTCCTATATCAAAGAAAACACAATGATGGGTAAATGATACAAGAATTGTACCTATAATGGTAGAAGGTCCATCATCCACACTAACTGGAGTAGTTTTCCTAACATGAATCTAACTTTACCCTCTTCCCTAGTCTCCAGTATGACTCCCTAGTTCTATTCCCTCTGCCTGATACTGCCACTCCTGTACTGGGGTACCACATCCCCTATCTCGAATTGAACATCTTGTGGAACTCCAACTTCCTGTCTGCCGAGGAGTAGCTGGGTCCTTCATAGACTTAGGTACCTATCCTAATCTCGATCCACTACTCTGCTACTGTACACCCCTACAAAACCTCTAAATACGACCCATACTTCTATAAGCATGGCACTCCAAAGTAGGGTATAGACACTAAGGATACTTATGGCCCAACTTGAAACACTTATAACACTACAATGGAAAACAATCCTGATATGGATACCCACTACTTTGGATGATCATCTAATTGTTTCCTTGGCTATAACTGTCATAGTGACACTTCTTTCCACTAGATGAAAGAGCTCTCAGTTTTCCCTACTGAAATAGTCTGACCATTGCTCAGGGCCTCTTTCAGATTCCCTTATATGATAAGTACCCAATTTATCACATTATAAAATTTACTCATGAAAAATACATTCACTTGTGACCTAATCTTATAGCAAATACCATATTGAAAATGTCTCACCCCAAAGATCTGATCAACAAATAAACATGGAGCAAAGCGCTATAGGTCAGTGAAATATCTAGTGCAGTCCAATACTGACATGCCCTCCTGTGTAAGGTATGTGAGCTCACAAGCCTTCTCATCAATCAACATATTTGTATATAAGTGGCTCAATAACTTCATATCAAAGTGATTTCAAGATAACTCCTCTTGCTTCCCATCTTACTCAAAAATGTCCCACCAACATTTGGTGAGTCCAAAAAGCATGTATGTAGAAAGCTTCACCCTACTATTTGTAGGTGTCTCGAGGTGCTTGAATATCATTTCGACTAACTTAACCCAAAACTCAATTACCTAGGTCCCTCCCACCCTAGTGAATGTAGGTGGATGGCATAGCTGAAACTACATTTTCATCTCATACATTGAAGGAACAATGTGAAAAATATCCCTTTCCATGGATCACATGAACCTTAGGAAGTTTTTGTGAAGCTGAACATGTATATTTTTTAAGAGCTACAGTAAACTCCTATTCATATGGGTTAGGAGAGTGTTGATTTACACTCTCTAAATTCTCAACTTGAAGAAAAAGAGGAGGTAATTTCTCTATAAGACAACCACACTCCTTAGAACACACGATATCAACAAGATCAACCTTAACAAGTGACAATAATAGAGAACCGGTGGATCATGGTCTCCCTAACATGTATTACATGTGTTTTAGTATGACATAAATGTTCTTTCATTTTATTTATCAGATATAATAGACATATCATTTTACATTTCATCATGTCAATTATACCACATGAAATAAATATGTCCCCATCATGAAAAATTCATGTCAATATATATCCTTATGTGTCTATTATGATGCATGCATACCTGACCACAAGTATAAATAGAAAGAAACAATAACATCACACAATGTGTGAATCACCCTTGGTGAAATAACATAAACTGTAACAAGCGAACATCACGAACAACAATCCCATCCCCAGGCCCTTAAATTTTCACCATACATGTGCTAGATACTCCCATACACAATATAATTACAAAGTCTCGACACATCCTAGCCTCCTTTATACCTTTCCCAAAATAGCAATGCAACATAAAAGAAAAACTCCCTCTGATATCACTTTGTAACATCCCCTGATCTGACACTATCTCATGTGGATGAATTGGGTTGGTTACAGGAACTCAAGAACATCTCCCCATATTCCAGTGGCTGATGACTAGTAGTGAGGGTGTGATTAGTATAGTGGGGAGACTATACCCCCTCGATCATAGTTATAATAAAGTGGAAATAAACAATATAAATAATATCCGAGTAATGGAAATATTGGAAATATTAAAACATGCAAATGGAAAGTAAAAGATATACCAATAAACCATTAATATTGAATCATGAAATGATAGGCGGAAATGTATCTAAATTTAAAACTAAAGTAATACAAATAAAAGATCCAGTTGACACAAATAAACTCAAAGACCCCAGTCCAGAACCCTATGTCAGTCCCATCTCCAAAATCAAGCCCATCTAGAAAGAAACAATCAATAATAAGGTCCCCTTCCCTTGTCCAAATCTATATCCATGTAATCTGCTCGAGTACCAAATGGTGGCCTAAATAGAGTGTGAGTACAACTCATTATGTCAAAACCACCATGTCTAAACATAACCAACCTGATAATAAGTGCATGAAATAAAGCGATAGACAAGTGTATTAATTAATCAATTAATATAATACCATAATGATCCTACTTTGGAACCATGTCGGAATGTCTCTAAGCATGTAGCATGACCATGATAACTATAACAATATATTCATGGCATAATCACATAACTAAGAAAATCCCTTTATACGAGCATTTCATCATTTGGGCCTATCCCACAATATAATAATTTCAAAATCAAACTTGTCCAAGTACATTATATAAGAATTTCAGCATCAACTGGGATAAGCCTGCTAAATAAGCATTTCAACATCAACTGGGATAATCCATCTATATAATAATTTCAGCATAAATAAAAACACAAGTCACAACCACAAGGAAATCACAATATCATATCATAATATTAAATGATTAATTCTGTAAATTACCATTTTTTATTTTAATTACACATTTCAATTATCAAATTATTTTCAGTCATTTAGATAAATGATAATCCATCTACAAAGTGATTCTATATCAAGAAATCTCCTAAGTTATCATGTCATGCTAAAATTGATTTAATCATTATCTAATTCAATTTTATTCAAGGGTTCTCTCACCCAACAGTTATCCACAACCCAGTTCACAACACCATTGAATCCAAGGGATCCAAGGAATAATCCAATCCATGATTTACCATCATTCATTTCTCAATTAATTAATTCACATGTTATATCAGTGAAATTACCAATATTTCACATACATAACAATTAAATATACCATGGGGTTAGGTTTTAGACCCCTTAACCTTATCTAGTGATCAAACAACACTTACAATAGGTATCACAAACAAGAACAAAGGAATAAAAGATAATAAGAAGAAACATAGATAAAAAAAGATCAATATTAACACCCAAAGCATCTACAATCAAGATATTCCACCAAAACCAAATAATGAAATATTAGAAAGGAAAACCTAATAAAAATGAATCCCTAAATATTAATCACTTGAATAGGACATCCAAAATAGAGGAAGGAACTTCAAAATCACTTGGAAATCACCCAAAGATTGAGAGAGGATGTATAAAATGAATGACTTAAATAATCATATGCATGGAAGGCTTAAAACCACTGGAGATGATAAATACATAGTGTGTAACCCTTTCACATCATGTATTTCTATATTAATGGGATACAACAAAATTTGGATTGCCACATGTGATTTTAACCATGCTCTAACATTATATGTCATGTAATGTAGATTCACGATGTGTATTCATCTCACACCATAAACCGGTTCATGGCTTATACTCCCTTCATGGAATTTGGTTGGAGGTAGTTACATGTTGTATAATGAATTTACATGGCGTGTAAATTACCTATATATAGCTTTAAACCTAGCTTCCACAAAGCACCCGAACCACCTCTAAAGCCTTCCAAACCATGGAAAACCATCGTAAAACCCTTTTCCACATTTATACCTAGACTATATTAATTAAAAAACATATATCCCTGAACTTTAGGTTATTTCCCCAATAAAATATCTCCATCTCGAAACAAGACTCAACCTCCAAGGTTTAAAGACAAGAGAAAACCCAAATAAAAGACATTCAATGAAAAAACCAAAGAGGGATGTACCTAAATAAATACTGGTTCTTATATCCTATGTACCTTGTTTGTAAATAGGGAACAAAACCCATGTACTTTGATGCTAAAATTTAAGGTCGTGTGATAGGACCAATCCAAGCAGTTTAACATCGTGTGATAAGTATGCTAATGTCATGGAAGGAGTGTCGATGAGGGATGATATGGGGCTTATGCGTAGAAGCTACCCGAGTACTTCTAGGTGCAATGATTGTGTGGTTGGGGATTATGCGTGGAAGCTATTAGAGAACTTCTAGAAGTAATGATAGTATGGATGGGGCTTATGAATGGAATATTCCCATGTACTGCTAGAAGAGGTGATGGTGTGGATGAGGCTTACACATGGAATTTGTTCGTGAGGATTATGGTATCGTATCATGCATGTTGCATGAGGCATCTAATTCTTATTACATGAGGCATATTGAACTTATTTCATAGGTAATCCCATGTTCTTTGCATAGGGTAAGGTTATAGTTTAACATCAAGTGGAAGGATGTGGTGTATGAGGCTTATGCATTGATTTAACCATCCTACCTTCCTTATTTCAAGTCAAGAGGGAATACCATGTTCATGGAATAGGGTAAGTTTATAGTTTAATGTCATGTGAAAGGACATGATGTATGAGGATTATGCATTGAAATTCCCATTTTTTCTTCCTCATGTTGGGTCCAGAGGGAATCCCAACCCGCTAATGGGTGGAGAAATATTATTGGGAATTATACCTGAGGAGGAGGCCAATGGTGTCTATTTGGTGGTCTTTCTATGATCATTACATGAGGCATCTTATGCTATATATGTAAGGCATCTCGTGCTTACCACATATGAATCCTATAATTTCCGAATATGGTATACTACATTTTAACATCATTTAGTGAGGACTATGGATGTCATATCATGATCATGGAATGAGGAATTTTGCACTAGATATGTAAGGCATCTCATTATTTTTACATGAGTCATCCTATTCTTTTCATGTAGGGTAAACTACATTTTAATATCATGTAATTAGGACTACTAGGAGGAAGATTCCTAGAAATATATGGTGTGGGACTTACATGAGAGCATCCATTTCCAATTTTACCTGGCATAAGAGTTAGGTGACAAGGTTTTAGGAGTTTCTTAAGGAGTATTTCAACTTAAGGTATTAAGGGAATCAAATAGAAGAATCTTATCTCATGGTAAGGGAAAGGGACCAAGAGGATCATGTCAACTTAATGTATTTTAGGGTGTGTGGAGGAGTATCTTGACTCATGGTATGACATGGGGTAGATGTTGGGGATGTATATGATCTAACCAAAACATCCTCAACCTAGCCAGAAATTTCATAGTTAGAGTCTTCATTTTTCATGGGGGTCAGTGATATTAGTGAAGGGACCAGGCTGGAGGCTTGGGACTGCATCCTGATAGTGATCTCAAGCAGGAGTGAATCCCCCATGGTATGGACCAACATTCATATGTTTGAATATTGTTTTTCAAAACTATGAACTTTTTTTAACAACTTAGCACTGTGTCATGAAACTATGCAGTTGCATAAAAAAAGGAGTTCGTGTGAGGCATGGCCTACAAGTGTGATTTTGGAAAACACCATGCCATGTAAATTTGTAGTTGTGGGTAAATTGAGTTGTGTAAAAGTTTTTACTTTTTGTGAAATTGTGTTCCCAATGTATAAAATTGCACAAAATGTATAAGTAGAAGCCCATGCTTTGAGGGTCTTCATTGAGGTAATTCTGTGCATGTTCAGAAATTGGGGGTTATGCGAAGCGCGCAACCCTGAGTTGTACAAGCGAGAGCTCTGACACTCGAATCCCATAGGTCTTTCCTCCAAAGGAGGGTTTGATGCCATATTTATAGGAATTTCTAATATGTTGTGCAAATTAGCATGTGATGCACAACTTTATGTAGTTTTTTGAAAATACCTTTGTCTTTTGGAGGCCGGATAATGTTTGCACAAAGCTTATGAATTTGACATAACCTTTCTCATGCAACCTAGTTGTGAGACCATGAATGAGTTGCACACACTTTTGGAAAGTTGCATGAAATTCTACACTTTTCTCTAGAGTTTCCCCTACTATCCATTTTCAAAATTCTAACTTCAAATGGTCATGAATTTTGATCTGAAAATTTAGTTGGCCTCTAAGACTAGTCAAATCAAAGACTGTAAAAAAACTATGCTCTTTGATCAACTTATTAATAATATGATCTATTCTTGGTCACATTTTTTTCATCTCCAAAACCACTAAATTTATTTCTGATAGAAGTAATTTGTGAAGTGGGAAAGAATTTCTCTAGGAATAGCCGCTTCATGTAATTTTAAGAATTTATGGAACCAGTAGGGAGGTAATAGAACCATGACTTGGAAAATTTAGATAAGGAGATAGGAAAGGTTCTAAGTTTGATTTGTTCTTCAAAAACTGCTCTAGGATTCATGGTAGAGTACACCACTTGGAACTCTTTGAAGTGAAGATGAGGATCCTCACCAGCTATATAACAACCCCAAATCCGCGCTCTCGGATCCAGTGCTAAAAATAAAAACTTTACATTTCTGACTTTGATAATGATGAAGGTGACGTAATATTTTTTCATCCAAAACATACATCATAAAAAGGAAAAAATGGATTAGTTATATTCTCAAGGAAATTTTATATTTATAGTTTTAGAGAACTAGGAAAAAATATTACATAAATAACACACATCTCTTTAAATGATAATATCTCTCACTTAACCCAATTTTTCTTATTTCACATTAAGTCGTCATCATCGTCCATATGAAACCCTTCTAGACATAAATCATTCAACACGATTATTGATATCTTGGGGAAAAGGAAACATAAGAAGGGTGATCTCAAATGATCATTAATGGTAAACATATAAGTTATCAATTTAATGTTATCAGTGAGTATAATAAGATCATAATGGTACAATGACATAACCAAAGTGCATGAGTATAACATAATAATATTCATACCCATCAATACCTATATCATCAAACATGAAACATGGCATAAGGATTTAACAAAGGCAAGATTCACCATAATCAATAATCATGATCCATGTTACATCAATCTTGATCATAAGAAACATTATAAACCCACAAAAAGAATTGATAAAATGTATTGGTATCATAGAAACATTATCTTCATAACCCATTTTAAACTCATGTAAGAGATAATTGGATCCTAGTTAAATCCATAGTATAAATGCATTGGTAACTCCCTCATTCTCGTCTATTAATACAAGGAGAATTACCTAATGCATTGGAGGGCTATCACAGACCCACCCCTCCTTGGTTTATTAAAAGAACCAACCATCCTTGGTTTATCAAATAAACACCCATCCTTGGTTAATAACATAACCACCTATACTTGTTTTATAATGGAACCACCTATCCTTGGTTTATAATAGAACCAATGATCATCATAAAACATTTCCAAGAACCAAAACATAAACACACCACATAGATCTTTATTTCATCATAAAACACATAAAACAACCACCATTCCTTTCATAACATGATTATCCCATGGAAAAGAAATGAGTTTCATGAACATCTCTTCAAAACATGATTAACCTATAGAAAATAAATGGGTTCCTTGAAAATATATTTGAAACATGATTAACCTGTGGAAAAGAATTGGGTTCCTTAACAATCTATTTGAAACACGATTAACCCATGAAAAATAAATGGGTTTCATGAAAATATTTTTGAAACATGATTAACCTGTGGAAAAGAAATGGTTTCCATAACAATCTCTTTGAAACAATATTAATCCATCTAGAGAAAGAATGAGGATGGTATCATTACAAAACATCCCCATTGGAGAATAAGTGACAAAAAGGGTTGTTGATGTTGATGAATGTAAATACCATTAAAAGATCATTAAAATAATTTTTTTAGGAAAATAAATTTTTCATTTTAAAAATCACTTTTAAAAACTAAAAATTTACAAAATATTGAGAAAATAAATTTATTTGAAAACAAACATGGTAACATTGTTTCTTAGTTCCTTGAAACATGTGTTCTAGTTTAAAAATCACTGCTTCCAGGTGGTTTACATTGGATTTATTCATGGAACCGGAAACACCCAATAGTTCTTTATAAAAAAGGTACCTTCTTTCCAAAGGTAGGCGTTCATTAAGTTTGAACTTTATGATACTTAAGAACATACATTGGTCGAGCGGATGGGATGTTGGAATCATCACACCCGTTTAGGGGGAATTATTGTCTACTCTAGGACCCTATTTATAAATTTAAGATATTTTCATGAATCCTTATTAATTCACCAATTATAACATTGGTTTCCCTTGAAATTTTCAATCACTTATTAACATGTGTGAAATTTAGAATCATCCGTATGCATTTGAGGTTCTTCATTAATGTAGATATCCATATGTATTCAAGGTTCTCCATCAATGGTATCCTCTCATATAATATTTAGAGATTCTTTTAATGATCACTATGATGATAATGGTTTTGAATTCACTTAGTGGGGCACTCTAGAATTTATTTTCAACCAGGGAGGCGAAGGTTTGTTTTGATATTGGGATCGTACAGATAAAATGGGCTACCTATGTATCCTTGTGAAAGGAATCATAACCCTTGTAGTTTGGTTCTTCTTAACAGAACACATCATACCTTTTAAGGTCATGTGATAAGGGCCTACCCATATAGTTTAATGTCATGTGGTAAGGAAATCTAAGCGAAAGATGTTTAGTCAAAGTTTGGCATTGGAATTATGTCGAAGCATCCTAAGGAATTTGGAAATGATATGGGTTTCCAAGTAAGATTATACCCTGTTAGGAATATGGTCCAAGAAGAATAGTGTTGATTTGAAGTTTTCGGTTTGAACCTCAAGGAGGTTTCCTACGTATCCCATGTGGATAGGAATAAAAGCCCACATAGTTCGATAAGTCTCATAGGAGAGTATAGTTCTTTGAGAGAAATGAGTTTGGGATTACTTCCTAAAAAGGATGACTTGGTGAGTTGGGGGTTTAATTTGGGGCTTACTCATAAGGAAGATACCCAGATTAAGAGAATTAGGGTTGGATTCCTAAAGAGGATATCTAATGAGCTCGGGCCTTGAGAAGGATTCCTATGTATCCTGGTTTGAACAGGAATCAGAGTTCTCATAGTTCAAGTTTTTTTGAAAATGTTTTAATCATGAAAAATCTTTAAGCCCATGTGATTCATGCTCAGTGTGAGAAACAAGAGGATGCCAAAGATTGAACAAAGGCACCCACACTTTTCCTCCTCTGCTGGTGGAAGAAGGCGTGCCTACGACGACGAGGGTAGAAGAGACGATTCAACCTGAGAAGAGGGAAAGGTGATGAGACTTCCCTATCTTCAATTTACATTGGACAAGGGTCCAATAAAAGGAATAAGTGAAGGTGAAGGAATTAGAGAGGATAAAGACTGCAACCTTCCACTTCAAAGGTTAGGATCTTACACCAGGATGGATTCCCTTTTGAGGTTTGGTCAAGGCTTACTCCTAAGTAGGATGCCCATTGAGCTTTGGATGGGTCTTATTCCTAAGGAGGATGCCCATTTGATATTGGTTGGGGCTTACTTCTAAAGAGGATGCCCATTTGGGAATTGGTTGGGGCTTACTCCTAAGGAGGATTCCCATTTGAGATTGGTTGGGTCTTACTCCTAAGTAGGATGACCATTTGGTAATTGGTTGGGGGTTACTCCTAAGGAGGATGCCCGTTTGGGAATTATTTGGGGCTTACTCATAAGGAGGATGCCCATTTGAGATTGGTTGGGGCTTAATCCCAAGGAGGATGCCCATTTGAGATTTGGTTGGGGATTACTCCTAAGAAGGATGCCCATTTTAGATTTAGTAGGGGCTTACTCCTAAAGAGGTTTCCCATTTGAGATTTAACCTGACATAGGAGTCATGTAATGAGTTTTAAGGAGTTTCTTGAGGAGTGTATTGACTTAAGTTACTCGAGGAATCCATAAGGAGAGTCAAAACTTGTAACATGTGAAAGGAACCAAGAGGAGTAAGTTAACTCAAGGCACTTCATTGAGTGATATGGAGTGTCTCAACTCATGGTATTCCAAGGTTGGAAGTTGGGTGACATAAAGGTCATAATGGAAAATGTTGTTGACCCGACCAGAAAAGTTCATGATGTGACTCTCCATTTTTCATAGGGGTCAGTGATGGAAGTGAATCGACTGGTGCGAAGGGACAAGACCGCAGCCCAGCACTGATCCCGAGTGGGTTTGCGGGGGTGAAACCCCCGCGGTATGGACCAACATAGTCGTGCAGGTTCTACGCTATGGTTCATCGTGTAGGTGCTCCGTGCAGGTTCTCTACATAGGTGTGTCGTGCAGGTGCTTCGCACCAGTGCTCTGTGTAGGTGCATCACATAGGTGCGTCACGCAACTCCATGTTTTCTAGACCTTTATGGGACTTTAAACTATGTTTCCCCATTTAATTCTCTCTTATCTCATGTTTTAAAGAGCTACCTGAGAAAATTTGGGGGATCTTGGTGAAATATATATGCAACAGGAGCTTTGGGACTTCTTACAAATTTTTTCGCCTTTGAAATGGGGAGCCCAAGGGTCCTATTTATAGTCATGGAGGGGACCTGGTCGAAGGGAAGTTTTTCACGCAGGTCCTCCACGTAGGTCCTCTAAGTAGGTCCTCCACGTAGGGGTGTATAAATTATATTATTGTGTGGGTCCTCTATGTAGGTCCCCTGTGTATGTCCTCCATATAGGTCCCTTTGTGAAATTTATCCATCTTCCGAGTGCCATAACTTTTGATCTGTAAGTCTGTTTGGGCTCCACAACCAGTCAAATAAAAGGTATTTAATATATCTAAACTTCTTGATATGGTAAATACACCATGTATTCTCTAAAAAAACTCAGGTATTTAATTTAATTTGTTGAAACCTTTTCATCATCGATCTTGGAAATCCGCTGCCTACTCCTGGATGGGGGGAATCATTCCACTTATCCATCAGAATAGAGTAATATTTTGGCATATAGAAATCCAGACTACATATTCTTCCTTCATGGTGAAAAAATATTTACTCATACTTGGAAAAAAAATTCTATGTGAGAATCATATCTTCACTCTATGTAAAAGTTCATGGAACACATTTCATGGTGTCTACAAAATCCTCCCCTTAAAATTTGATTCATTCAAAATGAAAATAATCTTATTCTAAGGTAAAAGTAGGGAACTTTGGCACATTCCAACATCATTTGGTTAGATTTGGAGCTGCATCATGTATGGAAGGATGCTCAAATTTTTTCCTAATCCATGGGGCATAGTGAGCATAGTTTGACTATTGCTAGGGTCATATATAAAACCCTAAAAAATTTGTATCTTTTTTACTTTCTACTGCTTAATAATACCTAACCCATACGAAAATGTACACTTAGTGAGCTGAGACTCAATTTTTTTCCAGAGATCCCTTTGCAGGTTTCCAATCTGGTGAGTATCATGTCTCTTGTTGTTGGCAGTTTAGAGTCATGCATGTTGGAATATAAAGGGATAGTGTTTAAGGTTGAATAGCTTTAACCATATTTTTTTAAATTAGATCACAAACAAGACTCAGTGGCTAAGAATTTTTCTAATATTCTTTAAATATTTCAAAGGGGAATCTTAAGTCATGACTTCTTTTTATGGTCACCAAATCTAAAACTTGTATAAACATAAAAGAATTATTTTTCCAAGAATGAGGTTACCATTATTTTAAAAACCCGTTATGGGGGCTGTGTTATGCAGGTCCGACTAGGGAATATGCTACATAGCCAAATAATGATATCTTTTGACTGGAAAGCCTGTTATATAGGCAAATTATGAAAGACCACCTAAGGACACGTACTGCATAGTCAAGCAAAAGAGATCTTAGAAATTTAACATATTACCATTGATAGATAAGGGAAAACAAGATTTGGGTGACTCAAGACCACAATGGGTGGTTTTTCTAAAGAAAGGGATTTTAAGAATAAAGGGTTATCTATTCCAACATATTTCATGAAAAGTAAAACCACTTCTAAAAAAATTTGGTGTATGATGAATGGTTAAAATTCATCATAAAGGGGAATTTATGATATCAGGCTACACAATTTTTGGTCATGCAGTGAGGAAATTATAATATGCAGTTTTAAGTCATGTAGTGAGGACATTGTACTGTGTAGTTTTAAGTCATGCAGTGAGGAAATTGTCTGTCTTTAATTTAAGGTCTTTAGCTTTGACCAAAGGTATGATACTCTCCTAATTTCTTTATATTTTTTTTAGAAACATACTACCATATTCAAGTATGGAAGGGAAGAAATGTAAACTTTGATTTATGAATTTCTGAATTCAAAGAATGATAAGGGAAAAAAGGGATAAAGGCATTAGAGAAAGTCTTTTCCCAAAAAAAAGTTACCATTATTTGAAAAACCTGTTATGGGGGATGTATTATGCAGGGCCAACTAGGGAATATACTGCATATCCAAATAGTGGCATCTTTTGATTGACAATCCTATTATGTAGGAAACTTATTCAAGGCCTCCTAAGGGCATGTACTTCATAATCAGACAAAAGTTCTCTCAGAAGTTTGACATTATCTTTCTAAAAGCCAAAGAAAGTTTATGGAGATTCAGATTTTCCAAAGCATAGAGTTTGGTTTATGAAGTGAGGTACCTGAATATGGAGAGAGTATTTCCAATCATGATTTCCAAAGAATCAGAGGAATATGATTTCTACAAAGGTCTGACCCAAACATAGGGAGTATGGTGTTAGTAGTTTAAGGTCATACAACTAGGACCATATATGGAAATAGTATTTGATATGTGTTCAAGTAATCCAAGGTTATTTCATATTGCTTTTAACACATGGAGAGGGAAATATGTAAACTATGGTCTTGAAGATTTTTAGATTGAGATAAAGGTAATGGAAAAAATATACATGAATGACTGCTTTAAAATACATATTATTGTATATTGTTATCAATGTTTGAAGGGGACAAAAGGAACTTTAATCAAGAATGAAATTACCATTATTTGAAAAATCTGTTATAGGGGCTCTATTATGTAGGTTCAACTAGGGCATATGCTGCATAGCCAAATAATGGTATCCTTTGACTGACAGACCCGTTATGTAGGCAACTTATGCGAGGCCACCTAAGGGAACATACTGCATAGTCAAGCAAAAGAGTTCTCAGATATCAGAGACTCTATCAGAAAAAAACTGTAAGAAAGATTATAAAGATCTAAAAATATTCATGATTAAGAGTGTAAAATATGGAAGGGGGTAATGATCAATGAACATGATAAATATTTGAATCAATATTGGTATTGAGTTTGAAGTCCTTTACATAGATCTAACACACATGTATAATAGAGACTTTCTTTGTTTCCTTTGAATCAATATTATACTGTGCAATTTAGAGTCATGCAACAAGGACATGAAGTGATTCCAATGTAATAATAGAATAATGTAGCTCGATGAAGGAATTAAACCTAGGTTTCACTATATATCTCATATGGATGATAATCAAACCATAAATAGTTCTTTAAACATTACCTATGCAGGTTTACCTCTTACATAGGGAATAAAGGTTTTTTTATCATGTTTGGGCCCAAGATTTGAGATCTAGGCATCTCTTCATATCTCATATGGATGAGAATCAATCTAAACGTAGTTCTTGAGAAATAATTTCTCACATAAATGAAGTTTGATGTGGGAGATGGGGGCTTTAAACACATTTTAGAAGAATGATTTAAATTTAATATTTAAGATAGTATGGAAATCAAGTCATGTATCTTAAAAGAGCACTCTGTATAGATCTGGTTCATACATAGGAGGAGGAAAAGGGAAATAAAGATTTTTGTTGCTTGTGGATAGGTCCAAGATTGGGGATCTAGGCATCTCTACGTATCTTATATGAATGAGAATCAAGTGACACATAGTTCTTGAAATGAGGTTCCTATGTAGATCTGATTCAAACATAGGGAACAAAGGGACTCATGTACTACTAAGGAGTAATAATGATATCAATGATGCTTGAATATGGAATCTATTAATGTCAAATAGAGAATACATTAACCATAAAGTTTATTGTTGTGTAATGAGGACAAATTATTTCATGTAGTTTAATGTCGTGTGACAAGGACAAAGATGCTACACATTTTATCGTCATGCAACATGGACACTTATGGGTGCTATGAAGTTTAATGTCTTGCAACTAGGACCTTGTGATGTGTAGTTTAGAGTCATGCATCTAGGATATTGTTGTGTAGTTACAAAAGTATTTCTTCAAGAATCACCCATTGGTTGGAGTTGTGATAAGCTCTCTATCCATTGAGATTAATGCATAAGCCCCATTTGAGTAGACCTTATGTATGGAATAATGTTCTTCCCAATTTGGTTCAAGATTTGGAGTTTTTTTCCTAGTATCATTGGAGTCCTGAGGACCAATACCAATTCTCCTTGAAGAAATGAATGGAGGCGAACTTTCTTATTAAAGGATCACGCTATTTTATTCTGATAGACTTCTAAATGATGAAAAGTATGCAATATTTTGTCATCTAGTCATTCCATCTCATCAAACCATTTATGAAACTTCTCATCTATAGACAATTGATCATAGATTTCAACTAAGAGTGAAGGAAATTGAATTTCAATTGGAAATATTGCTTCTGTTCTATACACCAATGAATATGGGGTTTCCTAAGTGGCAGTATGTGTAGTAGTCTGATAAGCCCATAAAGCATACAGTAGTTTATCAGGACACGATTTCTTATCTTTATCCACCATCTTCTAGGGTATATTTGATAGGGTCTTATTAAAGGCCTCTATCTGTCCATTGGCCACTGCATGACAGCGAGATGAATGGTTGGATTTGATATTATGCTCCTAATATATCATCTTTACCTCAATAGAATAGAAATTGGTACCATTGTCTGTTAATATAGTATGAGGGACACCAAATCTGGTGATGATGTTAGTTTTGACAAAACTAACAATGATTTTGGATTCAATTTCTTTGAGAGGTATTGCCTCAACTCATTTAGAGAAGAAGTTAGCAAAAATAAGAATATACTTGAACTACTTAGCTGTAGCTGGAGGATAAGGCCCCACTACATCCATTCCCCATGTGGAAAATGTCCAAGAGTATTTAGCTGTATGTAGAAACTCTAGGGGTTGATGAATGAAGTTGGAATACACATAGTAGGGATGCCATTTCTTGGTAAAATCTGTGAAATTTTACATCATTGAAGTCCAGAAGTATCCAAGACTTTATATTTGACCATAAAGCATATTCCCAAACTAGTGAGCACCACAAGATCCCAAATGTACTTCTTTCATAATGACTGAAGTTTCTTCTCTATCAATACACCTGAAGAGGATTCCATCAAAGCCTTATTTTTAGAGGATCTTACGGTGATCTGGACTATCATAAAGAGTAAAATTGGCCACCCTTTTTTGGATTTGTTCTTTTTCAGCTCTACCTGGTGAAAGTACTCCATTTTGAAGGTATTCTATAATGAGTGTCATCCATCTCATGGTATGACCATATGATTCAGAAATAGAGATAATTTCATTAATTTCCTCCATTTTAGTTTGAACAAAAGGTGAGACAACACGACGATGGGCAATACTGATGATTGTATCATTCCAATTTGGATATTACAAGGCTATAGATACATTAGCTAGTGCATCATCTTGGGCGTTTTGTGATCACAGGATATAGGACAATGTCAAATTTGAGGGAAATTCATCCATTAACCCTCTGACATAATCACAAAAAGGGATTAACTATTCTTTTCGGATAGCATAATCTCCATTGATTTGTTTGATTACCAACTTTGAATCACATTTTACTTTTAGGTGATTCACTTGTACCTGAAGTGCCAATTCTAGGCCTATGATGAGATCTTGATATTCTGCCTCACTATTGGTACCACCTTCTGACAACAGGAAGGAATAAGGCAAAATTTCCTTTTCTGGGGAGATAAGTAGAACTCCCAACCCAACTTTATTGAGTTTAGGGTTTTATATTCTTTTCCCTGTTGGACTTCTAGAGGCACCTGTTGTACCTCTCGTACCCCTCGTGGTTTTATTTTCATGATCACAATCACTCTCTTATTTATCTAATCTTGTTTTAAGTGTTTTTGGATGATAGGCATGATTTCAGGTGGCCAAGGAATTGGGCCAAGAAAGCAAGAAGCCAAAGTGGACTGATTTTCAGTCCACCGGCCAACCGGTGGCTTCACCACCGGCCAGCAGATGGAACCCAGACAGAAGGCTGAGCCACTGCCTCAGCACCGGCCAACCGGTGGCCTCAGCACCGGCCAGCCGGTGGCACCCAGCCAGAATAGTGTTTGCTACTGCCTCAGCACCGGCCAACCGGTGGCCTCCTCACCGGCCAGCCGGTGGTGCCTGAGCCCGAAGGCCTCTCCATTTTGCAAGCACCGGCCAACCGGTGGCCTAGCACCGGTCAGCCGGTGGACCCAGTCAAACTAGCCGTTGGGCCTTTGACCAGGCTTGTCCACTTGACTCCCAACGGCTCCGAAGCCTTTTCCAACGGCTCCGAAGACCTCCAAAGGCCATATGAGGGTTACCCCTCTATAAATAAAGGACTAGGAAGCCCCGGAACACAAGCGAAGCATACGGAAGCCCACGGACACATTTTTGATCACTTGGCGAACCTCCGGCGCATTCCTCCAAGGAACCCCCAATTGCTCCAACACACTTCCACATCCAAGGAGCACCACCAAAGAAGCTTGGGAGCGCCCTTCATCAACTCCAATCAATCCTTTGGCGCCCAAGGCTTCCTCCATTACGGTTTTTCATTGTTTTATCATTTTGAGCTTTAATTTGGGTTTGTGACTACAAACCCCTCATTTCTCTCATCCTCTCTTCTTTGGGTTTTCACACCACCTTCAAGGTGTGAAGAGGTTAGTCAAGCCTTCCATTTTAAAATACTTGAATCAGAGGTGAGCTAGCCTTCACCTGTAAGAAGGCTAGTGGGTTCTTACTCAACCATTAAAAGTAAGTGGGTTCTTGCTAAACCAATAAAAGCAAGCTGTAATAGGTTCTAGACTAACTTTAAAGTCTAGTGGGTTTCTTGCTAAAACCATTAAAAATCAAGCGGTAGTAAATCTCTCAACGGTTGAGTTGGGAGCGGAGACGTAGTCTTGGGTTTAAGCCGAACTCCGTTATCAATTTTGTGTCTTGCCTATTTTATTTCCGCTGCACCTTTAACTTTGATTTTAAATTGTTAATTTATTTTTAAAAGGCAATTCACCCCCCCTCTTTCCATCACTCCTTTCTTTCTCCGCCCAACAATTGGTATCAGAGGAAAGTTTGAGTAATACCCTAACCGGTTTCAAATTCAAGATCCATTGTGATGGCCTCAACCTCTTTCGCCCCCGAAGGCTATTCTTTGGGTCGTGCTCCATTTTTTGATGGAACCGACTATAATTATTGGAAAACCCGCATGACCACTTTTCTTAGAAGCATAGGTTATCCTATTTATAAAATTGTCATGCATGGTTATTCTCTCTCCTCTCCCGATGAATCCAAATGGACCCAAGCTGATATTAAAAATTTCGAGCTTGATGGCAAAGCCATGAACGCTCTTCATTGCGGCCTTGATCGTAATGAATTCAATCGAGTTTCCACATGCACCTCATCACATGAAATCTGGAAACTTTTGGAGGTTACCCATGAGGGGACCAACAAAGTCAAGGATACTCGATTGGACATGTTCCGTCAATATTTTGAGTCTTTTACCATGCATCCATCTGAAAATATTACTGAAATGTTTACTCGTTTTACTGATGTTTGCAATGGGAGAAAGTCCCTTGGTGATGATGTGTCTGCATAAATGATGGTCAAGAAGATCCTTTGGATCCTACCAAGCACATGGGCACCAAAATTCACGGCAATCCAAGAAGCGAAAGACATCAAAAACATGCCGGTCGAAGAGCTCATCGGATCCCTCATGACTTATGAGATCACCATGAGGAGGCAAGCTGAAAAGGAAGGCAAACCAATCAAAGCTCCAAAGAACATCGCCTTCAAATCTCAAAAAGAAGAAAGCTCATCCTCATCATCATCTTCCTCTTCAAGCGGCGATTCGGAAATGGAGAATCTTGCCCGCAAAATGCACAAGTTCATGAAGAAGCACAAGAAGAAGAAATCCCGCAAGGCTCAACCCAACAAAAAATCCGAGCCCAAGGTAACATGTTATGGGTGTGGCAAGAAAGGCCATTACAAGCCCGATTATCCACTCAACAAGAAAAAGGCCAAGCAAAAGGAAAAGAAGAAGGCATTCAAGGCCACATGGAGTGATAGCTCCACATCCTCCTCCTCCTCCGCCTCAAGTGACAACGGTAAAAAATGCCTAATGGCATTCCATGAGGTAACCTCTTCCGACTCCTCATCCTCTTGTTCTTCAAATTCTTTTAATCATTTGTCTTATGAGGATCTCCAACATGCTCGAGATCAATTGGAGGAAGGTTTTCACGAACTTTCTTCCAAATTTGTTGCTTTAAAAAAGAATTTCAAAAACTTTCTTCCGAAAAGGAACAACTTCTCAAAGAGAAGGAGGAATTGTCCCTCAAAATCCAAAACCTTCCCGATGTTGATTCTATGGAATCAACAATCAAAGATTTAAGGGAATCCCTAGCCAAGTTCACCCAAGGGGAACAAAATTTGACCAAATTGCTTGGTTCCCAATGCATATCTAGAACCACCGAAGGGCTTGGCTACTCCAAGCAAGCTTCCTCTTCCCATGATCCAACTATTTTTGTAAGGGGGATCTCCCAATACAAATTTTTCAATTATTGTAAAAAACCCGGGCACTTAATTTATGAGTGCGATTGCAAAAATGCCCGGTATGGTAGGCCCAAAACTTTTTTCTTCAATGATGAATTTTATAGAAGAAGACCCGCCACTAGACAAGTATGGATTGAAAAATCCCTTTTAGCGAGTCTTACCGGACCAAAATTTGTCTCGGTTCTTAAATCCTCTCCCCGGTGATTTGTTGTTTTTATTTAGGGGGAGTTAGGATCGTTTAAGCATTTTTGACTTTCAATTTCAAAACTTTCATTTCAAAAATTTCAATTCAAAACTTTCAATTCAAAACTTTCAATTCAAATTTCAAAAAATTTCAATTGGTTTAAAAACTCTATCTTGTTTTTCAAACTTTTCCCTCAATCAAGTTTTATGCCCCTTGCTATTTTGATAATCACAAAGGGGGAGAAATTCTTGGTTGATTGAGGGAGAAATCCTTCCAAGCATGCCTCTCATTTCAATCTTTTACATTGTTTGTTTTGGTGATTGTGATCATCAAAATAGGGGGAGATTGTTGTACCTCTCGTACCCCTCGTGGTTTTATTTTCATGATCACAATCACTCTCTTATTTATCTAATCTTGTTTTAAGTGTTTTTGGATGATAGGCATGATTTCAGGTGGCCAAGGAATTGGGCCAAGAAAGCAAGAAGCCAAAGTGGACTGATTTTCAGTCCACCGGCCAACCGGTGGCTTCACCACCGGCTGGCCGATGGAACCCAGACAGAAGGCTGAGCCACTGCCTCAGCACCGGCCAACCGGTGGCCTCAGCACCGGCCAGCCGGTGGCACCCAGCCAGAATAGTGTTTGCTACTGCCTCAGCACCGGCCAACCGGTGGCCTCCTCACCGGCCAGCCGGTGGTGCCTGAGCCCGAAGGCCTCTCCATTTTGCAAGCACCAGCCAACCGGTGGCCTAGCACCGGTCAGCCGGTGGACCCAGTCAAACTAGCCATTGGGCCTTTGACCAGGCTTGTCCACTTGACTCCCAATGGCTCCGAAGCCTTTTCCAACGGCTCCGAAGACCTCTAAAGGCCATATGAGGGTTCCCCCTCTATAAATAAAGGACTAGGAAGCCCCGGAACACAAGCGAAGCATATGGAATCCCACAGACACATTTTTGATCACTTGGCGAACCTCCGGCGCATTCCTCCAAGGAACCCCCAATTGCTCCAACACACTTCCACATCCAAGGAGCACCACCAAAGAAGCTTGGGAGCGCCCTTCATCAACTCCAATCAATCCTTTGGCGCCCAAGGCTTCCTCCATTACGGTTTTTCATTGTTTTATCATTTTGAGCTTTAATTTGGGTTTGTGCCTACAAACCCCTAATTTCTCTCATCCTCTCTTCTTTGGGTTTTCACACCACCTTCAAGGTGTGAAGAGGTTAGTCAAGCCTTCCCTTTTAAAAGGCTTGAATCAGAGGTGAGCTAGCCTTCACCTGTAAGAAGGCTAGTGGGTTCTTACTCAACCATTAAAAGTAAGTGGGTTCTTGATAAACCAATAAAAGCAAGCTGTAATAGGTTCTAGACTAACCTTAAAGTCTAGTGGGTTTCTTGCTAAAACCATTAAAAAGCAAGCGGTAGTAAATCTCTCAACGGTTGAGTTGGGAGCGGAGACATAGGCTTGGGTTTAAGCCGAACTCCGTTATCAATTTTGTGTCTTGCCTATTTTATTTCCGCTGCACCTTTAACTTTGATTTTAAATTGTTAATTTATTTTTAAAAGGCAATTCACCCCCCCTCTTGCCATCACTCCTTTCTTTCTCCGCCCAACAGCACCATCAAAGTACATTTCCCATGTTTGGTAATTATCTTGAATAGAGAAGACCACTTCATCAAGAAGTTCAGTATTCAATGATGTATCTTCCATAGATGGATGTTCAGTAAGGAAGTAGGCCAAATATTGGCCTTTTATTGCCTTTTTAGGCATAAACTGAATATCAAATTGTTCCAAAATAACTTCCCACTGTGCCAAATCCCATGTAAGAATAGGACAACTGAGAATAAATTTGAGCGGGTTATTGTGAGACACCAATTGGACCTCATGATGTTTCAGGTAGTGCCTCAATTTCTGAACTTAAAAGATCACTACAGGAAAACAACCATTTAGTTTCAGTTATTTTTGCATGTATTGGTGGTTTAAACCGCAACTACATGGTTTGGTGGCGGTTTTTGAAAACCGTCACTAAATTTGGCGTCGGCAAACTATTAGCGACGATTATTTCCATTTAGCGGCTGGTTAAGGGAAGTGTCGTAGCTGCCTCATTTAACGGAGGTTTTACTAAGTTTAGAGGCTGTTTCAATGAGTGAGGCTGTCACATAAAAAGATTATTTTAAAATTATTTTTTATTTTAATTTCCATTAATGCTTTGTTTTTGGGGTTTCCAAAGGTTTTATGGAGAATATGTGAGTTTTCATGAATTGGGCCAAACCATGAGCCCAATTCCAGATTTAAAAATAAATTTTGTTTCTTTTATAACTTTTTCATTTTTTAATAATTTCTACTCATTCCAACTCCTAAATTTCCTCCCCTAATATATTAACACCAAAATTAAAATTTGGATCCTTTGGAAATCCATAACCAAGGTTTATTTTGGTTTTTATTTAAGATATTGGGCCTGCCCGGAATCCCAAATCCAGTTTTAAAAATTAATTTTATTTATTTAATAACTTATTCAATTTTAAGTATTTTTCGGTGATTCCAAGCCTCACATTCCCCCCTTACACCCAGCCACTCCCCATCCTTTTTACCCCCTCTTTTGAGCTCTTAGGAATCGTGATTTAGGGAAGAACGTCTTAGGGTTTCTAAAATCGGCCATATTTGATGAGGTAAGTTCATTCAATAATAAATATCTCAATTCATACTTATTTACCTCCATTTCAATTCCTAAATGACCTAATAATTCTTTTGAGAACATATCCTGAGTTTTGGCCATTTTCAATTTCAGATACTAGTGTTTTGGGGAGATTCATTCAAGATTTCTCAAGTAAGTTAGTCCATTTTATTTCCCCTTTCAAATTGATTAGGGTTTCGTTCTATTTTTTTAGGGTTTCCTCCCTTTTCATTGAAGTGAAAAATGAACAGGGGGTAGGGGTTCGAACCTAAGGTTTATCCTTGGGTTTTCTTGGTCCAATTTTCTATTTTTAGGTTTGATCTACCCTTCTTGTGGCGCGGCGGTGGTGCGTTTATGTTTTCGCACAAAGGATTCAATGGTTTCATTTGATTTGGTAGGTGATTCCAATGTTGATGCAATATTTGTGTATTAGAATGTTGTATTTATCATATTTTTAGATTTATATCATTTTATTATTGCTGAAAAAATTGGTTCTAATGATATTTCTATTGCAAGTGAATTTTAAATGCCAATTTGGTGTAAAGTTGGGGGTTTTCCAAAGAAATGTTTTATTTGTTTATTTGGGGATTCACTATAAATACTTAGTTGTTTTTATTGACATGTAATAAGGAATAAAATACTGTTTATAATGTTTATACCTTTTGGTTATTGCTGCAAAAATGTGTTTTAATTGTGTTTGTAAAGAAAGTGAAGTTTTGGTTCCACTTTTGTATGAAAATGAAGGTTTTACAAAGTTAACACTTCTTATTTAACATGGGGATGCCTGAAAATTGATTTATTGTTTTAATTGAAATGTATTGGGCTGCCTTTACTATTTTGGTAACTTAAAAGTGTGAACATAGTGTACAAGTTGGTTTCTTAAGGGGTTTTGTGTGCAAAACAACTAAGGATTTTGAGAAATTGATTTATTCAAATTCAAAGTGTTTGTTGTGTGTTTTAAGTGGTATAAAATGTGATAGATACTGTATTTTGTGTATGTAACTAGTAGTTGTGTTTTAAATTAAAATATATATGTGTTAAATCCTGAAATTTTTTGAGCACAAAGGGGGAAGCCCAGGTACCTAGGTGGGGCGGATTTGTACTAGTACGACTAGTGGACCAGATGAGTTTTGTCCCTGTTTCACTTAGCATATGGATAACGACAACTCTAACAAAACTATATGGATGATTATTGGGGACCAATAGGTCATGGGTATGTTCCCTACTAGTGGATCGTGCATGAGAATGGATTTTACTATGGTTACATTACACCGAGGTACGAGGTACATGGGGCCCGAGACTATCTAGTGCCTAGGGGTGTTCCTGATTTTGTTGCTCATTGGTTTTTTGGTATTTTACCATATATTTGGGTGTCTTTGGAATTATATTGCATTATATAACATGCCTATTTAAATGTTTTAACATTCTGAAAGTTTTATCTTGAAATTTTTTTTCAATTTAAAGTTGCATTTCTTGGAATTTGTCACCGCTTTTCATTGCATATTAAAACTGCTTGATTTTTCACCTTTTATTGCATGAACCTTGGAATCATAGGGTGGTATCCTGTTGGGATTAGTCTCAAACCCTACTTACACCCCTTGGGTGTAAGTAGACTTTTTTTTGACCCAGGTAAAGGAAAGGCTAAGGGTGATGGCAGTTCAGGGTGTTAGTCCTCATCCTTGGGGCAGAGTAGTGGAGACGGCTTGGGGGTGATGACCCCATGTCATGTGGATTCCATGGGGCTGTTTTGTTTCTGTTCCATTGTATCTTTGGAACTTTTGTATTTCATTTGAACTTATGTATTCAGTTCTGGATTTTTTTTATAAACCTTGTTGGTATGAATTTTTCAGATTCATTTTATCAAATCTTTTTGGTGTTTTATCTATAAATATTCAGGTAAATCATTCCCAAACCAAGATAAATGATACCCAGGAACTTGTGCTAGACCATGGTGATAGGGAACACCCTTCGGGCCTTGTCACGAGCTGGGTCTGGTGCCGGTTTTGGTGACGATTAGATTCGGTTCGTGACAAAATGGTATCAGAGGAGGTTCAGGTTAACACTTTGTGTCATGTTATTTTGGGAAGAGTCAGGATAGTATAGAGTTAGGATTGTAGGTAATTGGTATTATAGTTATGGATAGTGTGCCTGATCACCACAACTCATGACAGGATTCAAGTTTCCAGGGGAGGTTAGGTTTTATCTAAGTCCTTTGGTTTTCTTGGTTTGATGATGGTTAGGGGAAATGAAAAGAGAGTTGGATTAATGGTCTTAGTGAGCTCGCAGGGCCTGGCAAGCCATGTGGAGCCAGGGATCATCCCTAATACACTCTTTGTGACTGTGAAGTGATTGGATTATGGTCTCCAATCATATTTTCATGTCACCCACTGAAACTAGTTTCCTCTCGCATTGTCTTGTGTTCTTTAGTTTTGAAATCTTGGAATTTGGTTTTAAAGTGACTTGGTTTTAAGAAGTGTAAAGTTTTTTTTGAAATGATTTTCAAATAATGAGGGAATGGTTTTGTTAATGAAATGGTGGAACTGAATTTTCAGAATTATTTTGAAATGGAAAATGGTGTGCTTACACCTCTTTTGAAAGCATGACCAATATTGATTTTTGTTTTGGAAAGTGTTTCCAATAGAGTTTTATAAACAATCAAAGGGTGTTTTAATGGGATGAGATGTTTTGAAATTGATGTGAATATCTTGAAATTGAGTTCTTGTATAAATTTTTGTGTCTTTTTGAAAATTTTAGTAATATTTTAATTGAGATTTTGATCTCCTGGTTAACAGTTTTGAAAAAAAAAGGATGTGTTGGTTGATCATTTTGGTTTTGAAAAGTGGAAATAATATTTGTTTTAACCTTTGGTATTTCCATGAGTAACCACATGCATGGGGTTTTATGGGATGATAGATGGTTGATGGCATGACTTGATGAGTGCTGGGACTGATATGAGGAGGGTGCCCGGTGTGGCACAAAAACATGCATGTGTGAGGCCCATGTGGTACCATTGGTGGATATTCTTACTTCTAAACAGTTTGTTTTCAAAGAAATAGTTTTAAAGAAAAACATGATGTCTTGATGAATAGTTTGGTATAGTTTGTATTATGGGTTTTTGATAATGTTGATGTTGTGGGATGTTTTGAGTCCAAGAACCCCTCCTGTTTGAACTGTGTTTTGGGTTTGTGTTTGGTCGGTGAGCTGTGTTGTAGGGACGGTTAGTGGCCTCTTTTGAAAAATGTTTTGGGATGCCTTTACAGTGGTTCACTTCATGTGTTTGGATCTGGATTGTGGTATATCGTGACCAATGGACCATCTTGGTTGGGTCCTTTGGTTCAATCATTGGATAAGGTACGCCCCATTAAGGGTTAGTGCACAACTGAAGTGCAACCCGGATTGTTTTTCCTTTTGAAGACCCTCCAGTTGATCAATATAAGGAATCTTTTTCTTGAGATTTTTAGATTGAGTCTACAACCTTTCCTTTCTTTGATTTTTAGATCCTCTTGTAACGGGAGATTTCTCATGGAAGGTTGAAAGAGACCTTAGTTTCTTAATTTTCCTGATACGTTGAAGGTGGATGTGGTCTAGGGTTGTTAGTGTGGATGAGTGTGTCGATGGTGTCTAAGAGGACCTTTGGGTTCTTCGAAGTTTCTTTGATGCATGAATTCATGTTAAACCATCGGTTTGGGAAATATGGTCACGATAGGATATTGTGGCCACTTTCTAGAATTGTGTGTTGTTTGGGGATGTTGTATAAGGTCCCTCTCCATGCATTGTTTATATCAATCACAATGGTCAGGTTCGGTGATGCCTTATGATGACATGGGCTCGATTGATCATAAAGGTGAACATTGGGAAATCATATGAGAGTCTCTGTTATGTTAGGAGAATGTATCCCTTGGAAAAAAGCTTAAAAATATTCCATTTTAAAGGAATGTGAGTATTGGTTTTCTTTATTTCTATTGTTTCTCACCCAAACAAACAAGGTGTGATGTGTGTGCATATTTTAAGGCCTTGTTTCAGTGAAATATTGAGTTATGGTAAAGTGAGTTTAGAATGTGTTATGTCTTGGAATACTTATCTGGGATTGCATTGTAGTTGTTGGTTGTACCGAAAGAGGAATTATCATTCATGGGGTTTCCAAATCCTAACTGCGAGGCCGAAGATGCTTCAATCATTTGAGCGCCCGCCATAGGTCTCGGAGAGAAGCTGGCTCGTAGTCAGTGGAAATCACAGGGTCGTTTAAAACCTTGTACAAAGTCATATCCTCAGTATGAAAGTTAGGAAGAGTTTAAACCTATGGTGTCATAATCTTTCTTTTGTTTCCATGTTTGGTGGAAATAGGTGGAGGGTCGTGTACCCATGTCATCGCCCGATGTTATTCCCTCCCCCTTTGGTTTCCACTGAGTCTTTGGAGAAAGGTTTAAAGTTTGTCTAAACTGTTTGAGAACACGGTTTTCACTTGGTTAATAGTGACCATGCCCCAGAAAACCATGTGGATAGAAGTATCCCCACTCTTAGTGTATGGTTTCCCAAATAGTGCAAACTAACCATGTGGTCACCCCAACTCTTTAAATTTTGGGGTCATTCTTTACCGGCCAGTGATGGTTGGTTAAGATGGTTGGTTCTTATGGTGGGGAGACCCACTATGAGTCCTATATAATTTCTTTTGTAAATTTCTGGTGGACGTATATCCTTTGTACCAGTGAGTCCATTTAGGCCTCCCCTTGTTAGTCTCCTGATTTTGTCTCGAAAAAAAATATTGGTTGTCTCGTATGGTGGGGAGCGTATTTGTGTCCCCCCGTACCAGTAAATTAGATTTTTCCATGGTCTTGTCTTGGTGTAGATAGTCTTGTTTGGAGCTATCTAGCTACCAACATCTTCCTTGAGTAAACATTGGGGTTAGAGAGTGACCAATGGTTTTGTCAAAGTAAGGTAGTGTAACCTTGTTTGAAGTTGTTGTTTGTTTAGGTGAATTTCATGAGTCTTGTTCGGATTGTGTTTCAGGATTTTTCTTTTGGGATAAAGAATTAATATGCTTGTTTGTTTTAGGAAAGTGGTGTATGTATAGTTTTTGAGGGTATTACTTCCTTAATTGATCACTGTACGTGTTTTGGCCTTTGGGGGAGAAACCTGGCAAGGGAGTACCTCTTGGTTTCTCAGTTGGGTTTGGTTGTTGCTTTGGCCTTGCTGTGACTTTCCGGGGTGAAAAGTTTTCATGGTGGGGAGAATTTTCACATAAATAGATAATTTTAAATGTATTTTTATTTTAATTTCCATTAATTCTTTGTTTTGGGGGTTTCCAAAGGTTTTATGGAGAATAGGTGAGTTTTCATGAATTGGGCCAAACCGTGAGCCCAATTCCAGATTTAAAAATAAATTTTGTTTCTTTTATAAATTTTTCATTTTTTAATACCTTTTCACTCATTCCAACTCCTAAATGTCATCCCCTGATATATTAACACCAAAATTAAAATTTGGATCCTTTGTAAATCCATAACCAAGGTTTATTTTGGTTTTTATTTAAGGGATTGGGCCTGCCCGGAATCCCAAATCCAGTTTTAAAAATTAATTTTATTTATTTAATAACTTATTAAATTTTAAGTATTTTTTGGTGATTCCAAGCCTCACATGCGCCCCTTACACCCAGCCGCTCCCCCAGCCTCTTTAACCCCTCTTTGGAGCTCTTAGGAATCACGATTTAGGGACGAATTTGTTAGGATTTCTATAATCATCCAGATTTGATGAGGTAAGTTCATTGAATCATAACTCTCTCAATTTATACTCTTTTCCCTCCATTCTAGTTCCTAAATGACCTAATAATTCTTGTACGAGTATCCCCTGAGTTTTAACCGTTTTAAATTTCAGATACTAGTGTTTTGGGGAGATTTATTCAAGATTTATCAAGTAAGTTAGTCCATTTCATTTCCTCTTTCAAATTGATTAGGGTTTCGTTCTATTTTTTTAGGGTTTCCTCCCTTTTAATTGAAGTGAAAAATGAACAGGGGGTAGGGGTTCGAACCTAAGGTTTATCCTTGGGTTTTCTTGGTCCAATTTTCTATTTTTAGGTTTGATCTACCCTTCTTGAGGTGCAGCGGTGGTGCGTTTGTGTTTTCGCACAAAGGATTCAATGGTTTCATTTGATTTGGTAGGTAATTCCAATGTTGATGGAATCTTTGTGTATTATCATGTTGTATTTATCATATTTTCAGATTTATATCATTTTATTATTGCTACAAAAATTGGTTCTAATGATGTTTCTATTGCTAGTGAATTTTAAATGCCAATTTGGTGTGAAATTGGGGATTTTCCAAAGAAATGTTTTATTTGTTTATTTGGGGATTCCCTATAAATACTTAGTTGTTTTTATTGACCTGTAATAAGGCATAAAATACTGTTTATAATGTTTATCCCCTTTGGTTATTGCTGCAAAAATGGGTTTTAATTGTGTTTGTAAAGAAAGTGAAGTTTTGGTTCCACTTTTGTGTGAAAATGAAGGTTTTACAAAGTTAACACTTCTTGTTTAACATGGGGATGCCCGAAAATTGATTTTTTGTTTTAATTAAAATGTATTGGTCTGCCTTTACTATTTTGGTAACTTACAAGTGTGAACATAGTGTACAAGTTGGTTTCTTAAGGGGTTTTGTGTGCAAAACAACTAGGGATTTTGAGAAATTGATTTATTCAAATTCAAAGTGTTTGTTGTGTGTTTTAAGTGGTATAAAATGTGATAGCTACTTTATTTGGTGTATGTGACCAGTAGTAGTGTTTTAAATTAAAATGGATATGTGTTAAATCCTGAAATTGTTTGAGTACAAAGGGGGAAGCCCGGGTACCTCGGTGGGGCGGATTTTTACTAGTACGGCTAGCAGACCGGATGGGTTTTGTCCCTGTTTCACTTAGAATTTGGATAAAAACAACTCTAACTAAACTATGTGGATCAATATTGGGGACCACTAGGTTATGGGTATGTTCCCTACCAGTGGCTCGTTCATGAGAATGGATTTTACTATGGTTACATTACACCGCGGTACGAGGTACATGGGGCCCGAGACTATCTAGTGCCTAGGGGTGTTCCCAATTTTGTTGCTCATTGGATTTTTGGTATTTTTCCATGTATTTGGGTTTATCTGGAATTATATTGTAGTATCTAACATGCCTATTTAAATGTGTTAACATTCTGAAAGTTTTATCTTGAATTTTTGTTTTTCAATTTAAAGTTGCATTTCTTGAAATTTGTCACTGCTTTTCATTACATATTAAAACTGCTTGATTTTTCACCTTGTATTGCATGCACCTTGGAATCATAGGGTGGTATCCTATTGGGCTTAGGCTCACACCCTACTTACATCGTGTAAGTAGACTTTTTTTTGACCCAGTTAAAGGAAATACTAAGGGTGATGGTGGTTCAGGGTGTTAGTCCTCATCCTTGGGGCAGAGTAGTGGAGACGGCTTGGGGGTGATGACCTCATGTCATGTGGAGTCCATGGGGATATTTTGTTTCTATTCCATTGTGTCTTTGGACCTTTTGTATTTCATTTGAACTTATGTATTCTGTTCTGGATTTTTTTTATAAACCTTGTTGGTATGAATTTTTCAGATTCATTTTATCAAATCTTTTTGGTGTTTTATCTATACATATTCGGGTAAATCGTTCCCAAACCAAGATAAATGATACCCCAAGCACTTGTGACAGCCCGTGGGGATATGGAATGCCCTTCGGGCCTTGTCACGGGCTGGGTCTGGTGCCGGTTTTAGAAGTGACCAGATTCGGTTCGTGACAACGGGATTTTATTTTATTTGCGACGGTTATAAACGCCACTAATAAAATAAAATCCAGCGGCCGTAAAACCGCTGCTAAAGTCACGAGAACCGCCTCAGAATGCACCCGGGTGATGCGACTCTGTAGCGGTGGTTAAAACCACCGCTAAACGTAAAAAATACTTACGTTTAGCGGCGGTTAAAACCGCCACTAATGTCTTACCTGTATGCTTTTCGTGGCGGTTAAAACCGCCGCGAAAAGCTGAAAAAAAAATCTGCTTCCACTCCACCACTACCCTGAAAAAAAAATCAAACTAGAAAATATTCCTCACTATATCATACTGATCTGGAGAATTTTTCATAATCTTTATGACAATGGTAATATCATCCACAATATCACTAAACAAAAAATATTCCTCACTATATCATTCAAATTTTTGAAATATTCCTCAATATTTTCATCATCATACATTTTAATATCCTCAAGACTTCTCATCCACACCAATATCTTGGCCTCCTTTACATTGATCTTTCCTTCATCACTTCTTCCAAATTTTTCCCAATTTTCTTTGGAAGTATAAAGTCCCATAAATTTTTTGTATACCATTTCTAATAAAAACATCAAGATTATATTTTTATCCATTGTATAATTATTCATATTTTATTTGTCATCTAAATTCATTACAACACCCTCAATAATGGGTGGGGAGACTATTTTTCAGTATGCCTTACTACTAGGTTGAGAGGGAGAAGGCAGGGGACAATCTTCTTCCTCTATTTATGGAAATTAATTCCATTGATATTTCATAATCCTTAGATGTTTATAGATTTATGTTTCAATATTTATCAGAAATTTCTTAGATATTCATAGTGTACCATTGATTTGATACCAATTATTGACAACATGGACTGGATTGGTACCACTTGGAGAAGGTGAGTTTGTGGTACACTACTTTTTTGGTTTATTACACTTTTTAAATCAACCTCTAGGATTAGTTAAACTCTCAATACCTCATGTTTATTTAATAAAACTCACCTAATACAATGCATGAAGATTCACTATATACACATTATGCCTCACCAAAGTGTCCAAAACACTATCCCCTTGATCACTATGAAATGACCCAATTTGTTCAACACATCAACAATGGGTTTAACTCCTAGTCATCCAAAATCTTGACTACCAATTCAAACATAGGCCTAACTAGAATGATGTATACCACACTCGAGAAATCAAGACATAAAAGGAAATACCAAAAATCAATAAAATGCATAAAAAGAAACATGAAAAATCAATAAAATGTTAGGACATGAAAATGTTTGGTGGAAAATATATGCCACACATGTTACATATACAAACCAACTGTTCCCATATTTGTTCAACACATCAATAATACAAATAATCACGGTCCAATGATGCATCATCACCCTCTCCACCTCCATCTCCACTTTCTGCTGTCACCTGTAAGAACATTATATTGAAAATTAAATAATGTTGCATATTTATATTAAAACATAAAACCAATGAAAGTTTGAAAACTAAATGATTTTGATTTTTTGTGATTTACCTGCTGAACACCAATCGATGCACTACCACCAGGGGCATATCTGATCATCTGCTGATGTATATCAGTCATCACTTTCTGCAAAGCGGATATCTGAGCCCCCTGATCTTGAACTATGGTTCATAAAGAAGCAATCTCCCTATGAGTATCTTCGGGTATGGACTGACTATAACCAGGAGTAGATACAACTGGAATCCATGGTGGCATGCCAAAGACCTCAGATGGTATGGGTCTGAAACCCATCCCGTACACTCTACCAGGATGATCCTTCCTAAGGACTTTAGCAACTGGGTCATCCTGGGAGACTGAGTAGGACTGCCCAGGATTAGCATCCCATAGTTCTTTAATTTTTACCTATAAATCAAATATCAATATATATTAACACAGTAAAAACTGATAATAATTTATTATAATAAAAAATTTACTTTATACCGCAACTTCTTTGGCAGGCTCATTAACAGAACTTCCATCTGATTTTTTGTGAACATCCAACCACAGTTCAGTTCGGGATGATTTGTGCCCTAAACTCTGTGACTACATTAATAAAAGATAAATCAACAATTCAATATATTAAATAGATAATATTTTCTTATAAATATTTAAAATAATTAAAATATTACCAATGTCATTCGGCTTCTAGAAAATCTTTTTGAGACCGTAGTGTGAGTGATGACTTGCTTAGTCTGGTTTGATGCATTCTGTCTTGAGAGATCCTGAAATAAATAAAATTCAATATTACAGTAATGTATTCAATGTCACACACTCTTCATATACATGTATAAATGTAAAATTAGGATAATATAATAATATATATTTCAATACCATCCACTTCTCATCATGATGTCTGTCAACAAAAACTTTCCACTGTTCTTTCGGTACCCCACTAGGTAGATTCTCATAAATTTGTTTCATAGTACATGAAGTATCGTTGACATCACACCACAATCTCCATTTGAAATCTTTCCACTTCTTACCAATATTTTTCAACATCCACTTCCGTGCTATCACATCAGCAACTATAAAGTGGAAGAACATCTGTATACAGAAATTCATTTTGAACATATTAGTAACATGACATTCAATTAAACCATAATGTAATAAAATTACCTTTATTTGGGAATCAAAAACTTCATTTATCTAGCTTGGAGGCATATGTCTCCAATCATCATAAGAAATAGGAAGGGAAATGGGCTCCGCTGCCAGCTGGCCTAGAATCTGGCCAAGTAACCCCACGGCGTCATCCGTAGGGACCCCATAAGAATCAAATGACACGACTATCTTCTCACCATTCATATTATAAACATCTGAACCTTTTATTTTTTTCTCCACGGTTTCATTTTTTATCTTCAATTAAAAAACAATTAGTATAAACAAAATTCAATAAATTTATTTAATTAAAATTTGTACCTATGAGCGACACTCTAGTATGTCCGTGATGAACTGGAAGCGGCGTGTCGCCACCCCACTACTGAGGATTTTGAAGGGGGAGTCGACGACTCAGCCTCTAATGGGACACCCATAGATGGTGAGAGAGATGGTTCATGGAGAGATGGTGTAGGGGTGTAGGGAGATGGTGCCTCAGATGCTGTGGGGAGGGAGCCAGATGAATAGTCATCTGTCGCAGAACTAGATAAAATAATGTACCGTTTCCTCCTTGGAATTCCTATCATTTAATAAAATAAAATATAGTTCTTAATATATATTTCAAAAAAATTATGCAGAAAAAAAATTAAAAATGATAATATAAGCCTAGTACTAACAGACAAAATATATATAATAATGATAATGAATGACTGCAGAAATGAAACAAGTGGTTGCTGAATGAATAAATAATTGTACATACAATAATTTTCCCCTTCAATCATGTCAATTTAATGCTCCATTGCTTCATCCACTTCATTCAACCTTTCTAGACTAATATTTTCTATATCATGATGGACAAATAATTCTACTTTCTGTTGTTGATGAAATTCAATTTCAGAGGTCAAATCTTCTACTTCATCACCCATATCATACAAATATCTTTGTATTATGTGAGAAACTACACTCCACCCTTCATCCACAACATCATTCACATAATATACCAATTTTTCTGGTGATTCTAAGATATATGGATCATGTAGTTCATGATCACCAATATCCATCAGGCGAGAGAAGTTCATAGAAGTAAATTTCAAGGAATCTCTTTTAACACCTCTAATAATATCGACCCATTTTCATTTGAATAAAACAATAGAAAAATGTCTATAGTAGTTTAATTCAATAATATCATGTAGCTTTCCATAGTATCCCACTTCATAAAATGTAAATATACAACTATTCTGTGTTTTTAAACCCACTTCTCGATCGACTGTACGAAATCTAAAGTCATTCACATTATAAGCGTTGAACTTTCTAACTTGTTTTATAGGTCCTCTAGCAAGAAAATTCAAATATTCTGACAAGTCTTCTCGAGTATCATTATTCATGATCTGAAAAAAGAAATATAATTTAATATATTTACTAAATGTATGTTTCAAACTAATATTTATATTTATTGAAATATTTATGAACTTACACGTCATGCAAACCATTATACAAGATCATTATTCACAGCTTTCGTTATATATTTCTCATTTCGTGTTCAGCCTCTCATTCGTCTCTTGGTTTGTATCCTCAACTCTTCAATAAATGGATCTATAATTTCACTATTCAGCAGCACATATCTATGTGCCTGTAATAATTCCAATTCTGTTAGTGTCACATTTGAGGTCCTCCCAACTGATAGGCCAATAGCAGGAAATATTTTTAATTTCTGGTGCATTTTAGATTGAGTTGATGTGTTTTCAACATGTACAAGTAGATTAAATCTTGTCTCAATATCATCCAAATATCTGGAACAAAAGGTAAGACACTCCTCATCCAAATAGCCTTCAGCAATAGAGCCTTATGGTTGAGCTTTATTTCTCACGCATGCTTTCAAATGCCCAAGATATCTGTGAAATAAAATAATAATATTGTGCATTTATTTAAATGCCAAAAATTGTTTACTTAACTGAAAAAAATATAAATAAAATACCTCTCAATTAGATACATCCATCGATAATGAACGGGACCTCCTAATTTAGCTTCCTCAACCAAATGCACAGTTAAATGCATCATGATAGTAAAAAATGAAGGAGGAAATATCATCTCCATTGCACAAAGGGTCAATAAAAACCTCTCATGGAGGTTTTCAAGATGAAATGGATGTAGAGACTTCTCACATAATTTCCTGAAAAATGTGCAGAATTGGAGTACAACAACAATAACCTTTTCAGGTAATAATGTACGCAATGCCAATGGTAGTAACTATTGTAACAAAATATGTGAATTGTGACTTTTCAATCCATGTAACTTACGATTCTTCAAGTCAACACACCTCAAGATGTTACTCAAATACCCATCAGATACCTTCACATTCTTTAAAATTTGAAGGAATGTATCTTTATCCCTATTTTTCATTGCAAAAATGGCCAGAACATACTTTTCATTCTCATCTGGCTAGAGATCACATTTTATGTTCATTACTTGTAAGTCTTTACGAACATTGAGATGATCCTTTGACTTTCCATGCTCATTAAGTAATGTGAAAATAAAATTATCACATACATTCTTCTCAATATACACCACATCAATATTGTTCCACAACAAATTAAATTCCCAATATGAAAGTTTGAAGAATATACTTTTTTTTCTTCCATTGTTGTGTTCTGATTTCACTTGATGATGCACTTCAGACCTGTTTTCTGCTATCATTCAAATGATGAACCTTCCCAAATTCTGTTTCAACATTTTCAAGCTGTGTAAATATTTCAGAACCAGTTAACAACTTTGGAGGTGTTCTACGATCAATGAAACCATTAAATTTTGATCTGTTCAGCCGAAATATATGAGATGCATCAAGAAATATTCAATGGCACAAGAAGCACCATTTTCTATTCTGAGGTAGCCGTTTGGGCTCAAAATCAAAGTTACAAATGGGACAAGACAAACCCGTGTGAGTGTTCCAACCAGATAAATTCCCAAGCCCAGGGAAGTCATTAATGGTCCACATTAAAGAAGCATGCATTTTGAACATTGTTTTAGAAGAAGTATCAACTGTATCAACACCGTTGTTTCATAACTCCTGCAATTCGTCAATCAAAGGCTGCAAGTATACATCAATATCATTTCTAGGCATTTGTTTTCCAAGAATAATCATCTAAATGATAAAAGATGTTTGTTGTATACACATCCATGGAGGTAGATTATAAGGGATCAAAACAACTGGCCAAATGTTATAACTGGTACTCAAAGTCCCAAATGGGTTTAATCCATTGGCAGCCCATCCCAATCGAACATTCCTAGGATCAGTTGAGAAATCTAGATGTAATGAATCAAATTTCTTCCACGATTGGGAATCTCGTGGATGTCTCATTAACCCATCATAGTTATTATCTACAGAATGTCACTTCATGTGTTTGGTGGTTTTCGATGACATGAATAATCTTTGCAATCGAGGCTTCAAAGGAAAGTAACGCAAAACCTTTGCAGGTGTGTTCCTTTTCTTCTTCTCTATGAAATTATGTTCATTCAGACTTCCAACATCACCCTTTGATTGCCATCTAGAAGAATAACATTTCTTGCAATTCTGTCTACTTGAATCCTCTCCCCAATAAGGCATACAATCATTGGGACACACATGTATTTTTGTATAATTCATACCAATCTTGTTAACAACTTTTTTCATATCATAAAAATATTCTGGGATTTTTTCTTCAAGAAATGAATCACGAATCAATTCCAATATCATGGACATTGCCTTATTTTTAATTCCACATAGACATTTGATATGTTACAACTTCATCCAAAATGAAAGCTTTGAATATTTCAAACACCCACTATACAACTCTTGATTTCCATCGTCAACTAAATCATGAAACACATTTTCCTCAGTGATGTTTTCTCTTACATTTGGCTCCACAAAATCAAGAGGAGGATCCAATGATATGTTACAATCTTTATATGTCTGTGTTACAGTCTCAAAAACATCACTTGTCATGTTGCAATTTGTACCACCCTATTCTGTTTGTTCTGATATGTTTTGATGCTGATAGTGGTGTCTTGCAGTGCCAAATGCATCATTTATGAGGTTTTGCATTTCATTTTCCATTTTTGATGATCATGGGACCTCATTTTGTGGATTAACATCAGTGCTAAATCTTTCTGTAACATTCGATTCTCCATGCAAACTCCAAAATAGATATTGACCAGGGAATTGCTTCAGTATTAAATGTTCATAAACTTTATCTCTCTTCAACCATGTTATAAATTTACATTTAGGACATAGACATCTTATTCACCCTTCAATAGATCGATTAGAAATTGAAAAATATAAAA
This sequence comes from Viscum album, assembly GCA_963277665.1. Taxonomy (NCBI): domain Eukaryota; kingdom Viridiplantae; phylum Streptophyta; class Magnoliopsida; order Santalales; family Viscaceae; genus Viscum; species Viscum album. The sequence goes on along the minus strand of OY728166.1, from coordinate 1,240,572,662 downwards.
ACTCATTCAAACCCTTAACATACTGAGGTGTGTTCCTCGGTAATGTGATCCGGCTTTTATCCATGTATATCACAATGTGCCTACACAATAGTAAAAAAATTAAAACACATAGTTACTACTAAATAGAGAAAGAGATTCATATATACAATAGTGTAAGATTACAGAAACATAATATTCAATGAAAGTGATTACTTTTATCTAATAATATACATATTAATGAAAAATCATCTAGTTTGGATAACATATAGAGAAAGAAAATACAAATAAAATTTTAATATAAAATAAACCTAGTTGAACTATATCACAATAAAATTTCCCAAAAAAAGTCACAACCATATTCAAAACTCAAAACATCTCCATGTGATCCCCAAAAAGTCACAACATTCCAATGTCCATTAATGGAACAAGAGGAAACAAATAACTAGAAATGACAATCTTGGAATTAGAATGAAAAGATATAAGTTACACACACACATGAATGTGTATGAAAAGTGTGATATAAATAGTCCTAGAAATATTTTGTAATTAATTTTATAAAAAATATTAAAAAATACTTATTTTAAATATAGTTCTAAAGTTTATTATTCACATATAGAAGTTTTAAAATACATAAATCACATGATTTATCCATTTTAGTAAAAAATATACAATTTCTATATAAAACATGGGTAGATTTAACGCATTATATAGTAAACATTAAACCAAAAAAATAACTAAAACAAGAAATGAACATAAATAAACACCAAGATATTACTAAATAACTATATAAACATCCACCAAGAAATAGTTCCGAATTAAAAAAGCAAGGTTTATGGGTTCAATCTAGGTAGGAAATGGGATACACTAAGTAATCATCAATGGGAACAAATAATTATGTGTAACTCACTGGGTTATAACATGAAGGATATTGGAACACAAATATGGACACCAAAATTTTTATCGGCCAACCCTATTTGAACTAAACTCTAATTTCATATGTCCAAGTGGTCCAATCCATTATATATAATCCCACCTAAAGACACCTAGTCAACTACATCATACCAAGCACCCTGTGTGTAACTAGCCATCTCATCTTTCCCAAAGACACCTGGGAAACTGCATCATATCAATCACCTGACCTTGGAGCCTCAGTATAGGTGCATTACCCCACCTTGGAGCATTATTAAAGGTACATTACCTCCTCTTGGAGCTTTTGTCTATGTGAATTACCTCACCCTATAGCCTCAATCTAGGTGAATTTACACTTTCATTAATCAGGGACATAGAGCCTCAATATTACTCACTAACTCATGCAATACTTTGGTGGTCCTAGAGTATCAGTCTGATCAACCCGTTGGAGGAGCCTCAATCCAATACCCCATCCACTATTAATCCATGTGAACACGCTTCTTTATCACTAACTAATCTATCAACTAAAAAACACAACCATTGAACATATTTACCATTTATAACCATAAACATTTAACACGATTATATTTCACATACATAACCCATTACACATATACCATTATTCCGTACACCCCCTTATCATGGTTTGTTAACTAGTAAAATTCATCATTTAGTTCATTTCATAACAATGTTCACATGAAAACAAAATCCCCATGGGTTATATCTCACTAAACAATATACACAATTAATTATTATGGTCCCAAAAAACCTTTAAAACCAAATAATGTTATAAACACAATTCAAGTACACATTTGAAATCATTTAAAATCCACCACTTAAAACATGGGTATTACACTTTTAAAACTAAAAAGTTATTCAAGGATTTCATTTCTAAATCAACCATTAAAACCAACCATTTAGAGTTTTCATAAGATATTTTTTAAACCCCAAATTCAAATAATCATTTGAAATATCATAATAAAACCCACCTTTAAAGCATCATTTTCATCATATAAATTTCATAAGCAGATTAAAATCACAAACACATATTTCAAACCATTTCAAGATATCCTTGGGAATTTCAAAAAGTATTACATATAATCATTTCATTTTACCCTTTAACCACACCCACATTCCCAATTAAAATTTAGAACACATTCTCTCTAACATTTACCCCGTTTTAATGTTCACCAATTTATTTCACCATTCTCAAGGTTTTGGAATATTCCATGGGTATCAATAGGTTTGGTATTACATCATAAAAAAACACAAAATGGTTTGTGAAGGGTTTAAAAAATAAAATCTCAATTTAAGTCCCCAAATCACATTACTTAACCAAGGACTCCAAGTAAAACAAGGAAACACATAATCACAAACTCAAAAAACATATAAACCATTAAGACTGCTATAGAATTATATAAATGAATAATGAGAAGAAAAAATGATAAAAAAGAGGTGAAGGATCAATATACCTAGGTCGTCGGGGTCGCGGGGGGTCGGGGGAAGTGGGGTCGCGGGGTCGCAGGGTCACTGGGGTCGTGGGGTAGCCGGGGTTGTGGGGTCACCGGGGTCACGGGGGGCTGGGGTCATGGAGGAAGCTGGGGGCTGGGGGAAGCAGGGGAAGCAGGGTGAGAAGAGGGTTGGGGTGGGGGGAAGGGTCAGCGGTGTTAAAAAAAATGTTTCACAGCGGTTCCCAAAACCACAGCTAAACACAATTTCTACTATGGTGGACTAATGCCAGGTATCACTTTTTGATACTTGAATAATGAGTATCTATGTCAAGCATAGTTCTACTAAGATAAAAAATTCCATTTTCATTACCATCATCATTCTTTTGGGAAAGCAAGGTACCCAGTGACCGCTCTAAAGCTATCACATAGGGAATAATTGGTCTTCCTTCAATAGGTGTCATTAATATAGGTGGGATCAAGAGATATTTCTTGAGGGTATCAAATACTTCTTGAAAGTCTTCAATCCATTTATAGGTGACTCCCTTCTTCATTAATTTAGTGAAGGGAAAACACTTGCCAGCCAAATCCGTGATAAAGCACTGAATATAGGCCAAGTGTCCTTGAAGTCCTCCTAATTATTTTAAATTTTGTGGAGGTGACATGCCAAGGATTGCTTGTGTTTTCTCAGGATAAAATTTATTTCCATGATGGCGTACAATGAAGCGGAGTAATTTTACTAAGGTTACCTTGAAAGCACATTTCAAGGGGTTCATCTTCAAATTGTGTTGTCGAAGTTTTTTGAATATGGTCTCCAGCTCATCCAAGTGATCAGAACATTGTCTGGATTTAACCACCAAATCCTCCACAAAAAATTCAAAAAAAATTCCTAAGAAGGTTTTGAAGATATGGTGCATGGAACGTTGATACGTTGCACCTTCATTCTTTAAGCCAAAGGGAATTACCTTATAGAAAAACACACCTTGAGTAGCTCTGAAGGCTGTAGATTCTTCATCCTATGGGGCCATTAGGATTTGATTGTACCCAGAGTAACCATCCATGATGGAAAGAGATTCATAGCTAACTATTTCATCAATTAAAAGCTCTGTGATTGGAATTGGAAAGTCATATTTTGGAAAATTCTAGTTAAGATCTCTGAAATCAATGAAAACACTGATTTTCCCATTTTTATTTTTATTAGGAAAATGTTAGCTATCCATTTTGTATATTGAACCTCCCTAACAAAGTTATCCCTGATAATCTTATCAACTTCAGCTTCAATTTTAGAGGCATGAGTTGGGTGAGTTCTTCTTACTGCCTGCTTGAATCCTCATTGTTCTTCTGGAAAACCCAAATTATGAAAGGCTACATCAGGATTAAGACCTGGAATTTATATATAACTCCAAGAAAATATATCTCTATGTTTCTTTAGAAATGAATTATACACTTCTATCTCTTTATAAGTCATGGCCTCACTAATTAGAGTGGGGCGTGGATCTTCTTTTGTACCCAAATTTATTTCTTTAAGCTCATCCACAGTGGTAGAGACACCTTCCTCAAATGTTGGAGGAGCATCCCTGAGATCTTCTTCTTCTTATTCATTACATGTCACTTCTTTTACTTCTACTTTTATAGTAGGTGATTATTCAAAAATTTTAGAGCTAGGGGAGAAGTCAGTATTTTATCATCCTGAAGAAGAGGCCATAATTTCTGATCCTACTAATGATGAAGGATCTTTCTGGAGCATTGAAGAGGATATAATGAGTTGGGAATCAACATCATTTTCTTCCTCTAGTAGTGCTACAAATTCTTCTAGTCTAATTGATGAAGCATAGACTTTCTCAAGTTTAGTGAATGAAATGAATACATATCCATTTAAGATTTCACTAATTCTTGGTAAATCAATAATTTCTCCCATGCTATTAGGATTGATTTCCACAATTGACATTATGGAAGTCACCAGATGAGTTCTCGGATTTTAGTTTAACCTTTAAATTTAATTGATATGCAACACATAATCTATATTTAAATGTTTTAATAGGTTTGTTGGGATATTTTCTAGACCATTTGGAGCACTGATTCTGGTTACCTCCTTTTTCACAGAACTCATTCCCTTCATATGATAAAATTATGCCTCAATGTATTGAGATTCACATGTTTTGAATAGATCCTTGTCACCATAAAATGTTCAAATTTTACTATTGAAATATTACTTGAGACATTGGTGGTATGATGAAGGTATGGCTGTATGTTGATGTAGCCAAGGCCTACTAAGTAGAATGTTAAAGGCTATGTCCTAACGGACAACCATAAAATCTGAATTAGACACAAGATCTCCAAACTGAGTTTTGAGTGTAATCTTGCCTAGAGGTTCTTGCTCATTCTTATCATAACCTTGAAGCATTAATGTGGAAGGAGATAAATCAGATTCAGTGAGGCCCAATCGATGAAGTGTAGGAACAAGAATGAGGTTGAATCCTGAGCCATTATCAATGAAGGCTCGTTGGATGTCTATGTTATTGAACCTTCTAGATAGATACATGGACCTAATATGTCCATGTACAACATCATCTTCATCTTCATCCGTAAAAGATATAACAACATGACATTCTGCAGGATCATTCTATATATATGGTATACCTCAGTATCAATAACTCTGTTTTCTAACTCTTGAGGACTTGGAAAAGCCTCAATAAGTGCTTCCCAAAGATCTTTTGATAGATTCTAGGCATCCAAAATAGACAACTTTCCTGGTAATTGGGATAACTATTTCAAAACATCATACTTTTGGTCCATAGTTCTGCAATTCCCAGTATGAAGATGCGACTTTGCAGGTGCCTTGGAAGTTGATGCTTTTGATGTAGATGTACCCTGTGTCGGAGCAGAAGCTGAAAATACTCCTAAGTTTGGTAGATTAGACTGACTGGGTATATCTGCCTATTGAGAGAAAGATGGTGTAACCTCTAATCAATCCTAAAAAATAATCATGTTAGGACCAAACCTGTCATGCGTGGAAAAAGATCCTTATTCTTGTTAAGCCTACTGAAGGGCTCTCCCACAAGTTTCCATCGCATATACTGTCCGAGTAGGGGTAGAGTTAAAATAGTGGCTTCTAAAATACCCAAGTCTTCCCCTGTATCCTCAACCTTGGATTCTTCCTCCAGTTACCCAATTAGGTACAGGTAAATCATGATCATTATAATCAGAATCACCATTGGTATAGGGATCTGTTAAGTAGATAACATTAACAAAACCAAAGATCAATTCTTCATCTGATGAAGATTCTGCTTGACAGGTCAGTTCTGATCATTCTATTTGGTAGGACTGTGCTGGTTCTTTTGAAACAAATGATAAGAAATCCACAAGAGTAAAGGACAACTTTGGTCCTAACATGAGCTCGTCTTCTTCTGACTTCTCTTTATCCTTCTAATCACTTCACTTCTTTTAGGATTGACATTTGGAGAACTGATCTTTTGATGAAGGTGGTTTTGTTGTGACAGGAGTAGTAGAAGACATGATCGTTTGATTAAACTGTGTGTTTAGAATGGAATGAGTTTGGTTTATCATTTTATTGATCACCCAATTATTATATTTATGTGCACTTTTACCTTTGACTTCCTGTCATTTGTTTTCTTCCTTTGGATTAGTAGTAGTAACATATGCTACTTGGGGTGATGAACTTTTCAGTTTCACTTGTCCAGGAGTTTCTTAAAAACAAAACACTCCTAAATGAGATACCCCAACATCTAGTGAAATGAAAAATAATTCAGAATATCTTCATCTCCTTCTTTGTTTGGTTTCTTCGACCTTGGAAAATGAACCAAATCATTTTCCAAAGTTGAGATGAAGTAACCGAGAACTTGTTCATTCCATAAAGAATAAAATTTGTTCTTTAACTCCTCAAAATGTTTTTTCCTTTGATCTCTTTGATCATATTTATGATGTGGTCATTTCTATTGATTCTCGGGAGGTGAATCCCTTCGATATAATGAATGTTTTGAAGTGTAAGTAGGTATAGGTTCTTTCTTGAGTGTGACTATATCAACCTATACTTTCCCTATTCTCCTTTCTGGTGCTGATGGAATTATACAAGATTTAGCTTTAGTTTCCACAATAGAATCCTCCACCTATTGGGAAATTTAATCAAGGTATCAAAACCCTCCTGTGTATTTTACATGGATCAGTGGTCTGCATAACTCATCACACAGATTTCCCAGAAAAATTGGAAGAAACTCTTCCTAAGGGAGTGATAGATTTAAGAAATATATTAATCCTTTCCATAGAGAAATGAAATACGAGACTCTTTCATTTTACCTTTGTTTACAATTTGTAAGATCAAAATTTTTTGTCTTCGGTAACATTGAACTGAATTGAAGAAGGAATTTCTGATAGAGATCTTCCCATCTAGTAATTGATCGAGATTGTAAACTTTTATACCAGAAAAAAGATGGTCCCTGTAATGACTACACAAACCACCTAATATTTACTACTTCTTGTTGTTGAGGAGTCCCCATAATGGTATCAAAACGAGAAATGAAATGCATTAAGTGTTTCTATGGATCTCCCGAACCATTAAATATTTGGAATATAGTATTCACAAAGTTTGGTGGGGGAGGAATTAGATCCACCAACTCAGGGTAAGATATATTTTCCAGATGAACTAGCGCACATCATTATTCCATAGCTTCCAATCGAGTTTTTAATGCCTTAATTATGTTCATAAGAATTTGGGGAATATCAGGATGATTTGGTACAAGTACAGGTACAATAGCTGGAGCTTGAACTGGTGCAGCAACAACAAAACCAATGATGGTAGTGCTGGTATTTTTCTTGGATAACCCATAGGGACAGGCCTATAAGGATGTGTTTGATCTTTCCCTAGATGTGTACCCAATGGAGGGAATTCATTATGCACATTTTTAGTTACCAAAAATCCTCTTTGTTGAGTAGATCCTACAAGATGTGAAAGTTGAGGATCTTCTTGAGGAGTATTTCTAGCAGAAATGCTGCTTCGAAGTAACTCAGTATTGAGTATTTTCAACTCTTTAATCTCATATTCTTATTGTGAAAATATTTATTCAAGTTAAAGAGATTGAAATTATCTAGTGGAAAAGTGAGACATGATATGACTTTTACCTTTCCCCTTATTATACACCTTTTAAAGGGGTGAGAGTTGATTATTTGAGGGCATACCTAGATTCTGCGTGAGCCTATGATTTAATGTACGTACAACACATTAATTTGCTTCAGTGTGTACCATATTATGGATAAGAAATTCAAATTCTAATTACCCTGAGATAGACTCATATTCTAGAGGATCTTCTACAATGGTGTTAATGACATTTACTGATGCATAATGAATTGATGGCATCCTGCTAGTATCTTTGTTAGATCGTCTCCTTCTGTATCTTACATGTGATTTTTCTATGCTATATGATGAATTCCTAGGAACCGTTTGATAGATAGTTACATGAAGGGAATCCTTTGATAGTTTAGTTGTGCGCTCTCTTTATGGTTTCTTCCCTAATCGGGAGAAAACTGACTTCTGTTGAGGAGGGGATTGTAGAGCCATGCAGGCTGGGGATGTTTCTGTTCTTCTTCTTCAATACTCCAATTTTTTTATTGAATTCAAAGTTTGAATTAAAAAAATCCCCCAGCCTTGTAAGCTGGGGTGGCTCTTAAACTTCTATAGATGAGATTCTTACAACTACTCTTCTGATTTTGCGAATTTTGGTTTGGACATTAGCTGGGTTTATTATCTGACAACCACCCAAATAACATGTTTCAGAAGATCTCTATGCTACTCCAGACATTTGCATTATCTAATGGCTGACATTCTCTAAAAAGGATTCCTACTAAAGATTCTCAGATTCTTGATGCATAAATATCTCAACATATTTCTTTCTTTGGTCCTGGCTCTAATGGGAGCTAATTGAGGCTTGTTCTTGAGCGTACACTTGATTACATATAAAATCTATTGATTGTAGCTGGCCACGGGCAATAACATTTCATAAAACCACTTTTGGCAGGCTTTGCTGATTCTGGAGTGCGGTGAAATGAAATTCTTCATGTGCACCCCATCCTCTAATACAGACACTAGATGGGGTATATAAATTAACTAGTGTATCCTCTTTAGAGCATTAAGGCATGCATGATGAAGGGTTCTCTGTTGCTTTTCATCCTTTGGATGTCGGGAAACTGAGAGAGATGCCAAGTCGATTTGGCTTTGAAACCCTTCTATTACCTTTACATTATTTTTATATTCATAATATAGTAATACTTTAGTTTTAAAATGATGAAGAGTCTTCCATAAGTTGAGGCAGACATCATGAATGCAATATTCTGCCATCAATTCCAGAATGTTGTATTGAGAATTTTCTAAAGGCCAGAACATGGCTGGTACTTCTCCTTTATCCAATTGTTTTCTCATGTTTAACATATCTTAATCATCTTTCATTAGAGGTTTCGCCACTTGGTATGACCAAAGTGGATGCTTCTCGATTATTTTATTAAAAAAATGGAAGTAGTCACTTTTTTATCTACTGTATTGGAAGAAAGATGACCCAAGGGAGGTTCGGAGAATGACCGTTCTCTTAATATGTCTTCTGGTTGAGAAATTATTTCACCTGTTAATGATAAGGTATCAGACATCAATGGCCTTATGTTGGAAAGTGCCTCAAGATAAGAGGGTTTTATCATTACTATATTTTCAATTATAGAATTATCATGACAATGAGAAACACTAATGCAAATAAAAATTTCACAAAGAATGCCATAAAAGGGAGGACCACCATGGTGGATTACAAAAAGGGATAAATCCTCTTGTTTCTTGGTCTTTTTCCCACACAGAGGGTTTCCATGGCTCTTATATGGAGATAGGCTCTCTGGATTAACTAAATTTTAATGAAGCAAGAATTAATGATGAAGTGTATGAAGGGGAACTTTATAATTATCACTACTACTACTTCTAAAATTTGGTAATGAGAGGGTAGGATCTTGAGCTACAACAGATAATTTTCTGAGGGATTCAAGAACTCCAAAATTAAGAGGATCCATATTGCATATCGTCTCTTGATTTTACAATTATGTTTGGCGAGAATTATTCTTAGATGCTCTCTTACACTTAGTTGGGGAAACTTGTTGGGAGAAGTGGTTATCATGGGAAGGTGTATGTGCCTCCCTTGGAGTGGTCATCAGAACGGGCAGACTACCTCCAATTGAAAAGGGTGTATGTTCCCAATCCCTTTGTCCGTATGATATGGGGAAGTATGCCCCCTAACCCTCCTGGACTAGAGCAGAGGTATGTATCTACTCCGAGATGTAATTATGATGTGTTATCCATGGTTAGGGGATATATTTATGTGTATGTTCCCCTAATACCGCTAAAGTTGTTTTTATAATATTCTGGCATGCTTCCAGAATATGGGTAGGAATTTGTGTCTACCCTTTCACCATTGCGAATATGTGTTTAGTGACTTCAGTGGATAAAATAGAAATATAATTCCATTCCATGTATGTATTAGGTGTATTTTCTTGATCCAATCCTCCTTTTCCTATAAATGGGTACTGACAATACTCATGTAAGGGGGTAGAGATATGAGTCTGCCCCAAATTTGTCATCAGAGCTTTCCCACTGACTTCTCCAGGTGCCGCCAAATGAGATTGTTGGAAGGATTCATGAATGCTGGAAGGTGTATGTACCTTATTTCTATTTTCCATCAAACATGGTTGAAGAACTTCTTTTAATATTGGAAGACAAGACTACTGATAGAATTGGTGACTGTAAGTAGGTGTATGTTCTTGCTTACCAGTTTCCACCACATTTAATTGGCGGGCTTCCTTAAATGTAGTCAGATGAGCTTGATGACTAGCTGATAATTTTTAAACAGGTGTATGTGCCCATTCACAGTACACCACTGGATTTGACTGAAGGAATTGATAGGTCTCTTCCAGACGAGTCTACTGGGAAGCAGAATTAGGAAGGATGGGTGTATGTGCCCGCTCATTGTTTTCCATCAAGTTAGGTTGATGGTATTATCTTGAGGAGTAAAAGGCAGGAACCTGCTCCATATTGAACGGATGTTGTCCTAGGCAGTTCATCTTGCATGACTGGGTCTGGGGGACCTGGGTAGAACATCCAAAGGAAACGCCCTCATCATGTTGGGGGTTCACTGCAGCACGATTCTACTGGCAGTGATTATTGGTAGGAATCATTGGGAAGGACCCCCACATCTTTGAATTGAGGCCCTGAGTGACCTCTTGATCCAACTCCATATAGTACGGAAGGGACTAGTTGTTGTGTTCTGGGGATAAGGACCCGAAACAGTTGAAGACGGTGGTTGGAACTATCAGCTTCTTGACCATCGTTCATCGTTAACCAGATGGTCAAGGGTTGTTATTAACCTGGAGAGCCTATTTGGTAGCCTCCAAGATTGGGATAGTATCGTGTTGACGATACTCCCTTACCATCACATTAGATACCCAGTGTTGAAGATTCTAAGTGGGTGATGATGTACTTCCAGCAGATAATGATCTAGCTTGAGAAGCGGCTGGGACATTCACAGGTGCAAACTTGAAGCAAGACATTTTGGAGTGAAGGGAGTTTTGAGAAAAAATTGAGAACAACAATAAAATCTATTAAAGAAAAATCCTTTAGATGGATACATATGTGATTTATTTCTTTTTTTGGCCTTCCTTTATCAATTTATAGGGGCCTAATAGGTGGGTAACATTATTAACTTGGTTAAGGATTCATGTCAGGTTCACCATTTTTATTTTGTAGTTTCTTGAAACGTGTTTTCTAGTTTAAGAATCACTGCTTCTAGGTAGTTTCCATTAAATTTATTCATGGAATTGGAAACAAACAATAGTTCTTTATCTAAAAGGGACCTACTTTCCAAAGGTAAAAGTTCATTAAATTTGAACTTTACGATACTTAAGAACATACACTAGTCGAGAGGATGGGAGGTTGGAATCATCACACCCTTTTGGGGGGAATTATTTTCTACTCTGGGAATCTCTTTATAAATTTAAGATATTTTCATGAACCCTTATTAATTCACTAATTATAACATAGGTTTCCATTGGAATTTTCAATCACTTATTAAGATGTGTGAAATTTAGAATCATCTGTATGCATTCAAGGTTCTTCATTAATAGAGATATCCATATTTATTCAAGGTTCTCTGCCAATGGTATCCTCTCATATACTATTTAGAGATTATTTTAATCATTGCTATGATGATACTAGTTTTGAATCCACTCATTGGGGAACTATGGAATTTATTGTCTTTTAGGGAAACAAAGGTTTGTTTTGATATTGGGATTGTACCAATAAAATGGGCTACCTATATATCCTTGTGAAAGGAATCAGAACCCTCATAGTTTGGTGCCACTTAACAGGAAACATCATACCATTTAAGGTCACGTGATAAGGACTTATCCATACAATTTAATGTCATATAGTAAGGACATCTAAGAGAAAGATGCTTAGTCAAAGTTTGGTGTGGGACTTATACTGAAGAAACCCAAGGAATTTGGAAAGGATATGGGTTTCCAAGTAAGATTAGACCCTGTTGTGAATATGGACTAGGAAGATTATGGTTTATTTGAAGTGTTGGGTTTGAACCTCAAGGAGGTTTCCTACATATCCCATGTGGATGGGAATCAAAGCCCACATAGTTCAATAAGTCTCATAGGAGATTATAGTCCTTTGAGAGAAATGAGTTTGTGCTTACTTCCTAAAAAGGATTCCTTAGTGATTTGGGGGTTTATTTTAGGGATTACTCCTAAGGAAGATACCCAGATTAAGGGAATTAGGGTTGGATTCTTAAAGAGTATATTCAATGAGCTTGGGCCCTGAGAAGGCTTCCTACGTATCCTGATTTGAACAGGAATCAGAGTTCTCGTAGTTCAAGTTTGTGTGAAAATATTGTAATCATGAAAAATCTCTAAGCTCACGTGAGTCATGCTCGGTGTGAGAAACAAGAGGATGTCAAATATTCAACAAAGACACCCACACTTTTCCTCCTCTACTGGTGGAAGAGGGTGCGCCTATGGCGGTGAGGGTGGATGAGGTCGAGTCAACCTGAGAAGAGGGTGAGGCTAAGAGCCTTCCCTCTCTTCAATTTACATTGGACAAGGGTCCAATGAAAGAAGAAGTGAAGGTGAAGGAATTAAAGAGGATCAAGACTATAACCTTCTAATTCAAAGGTTAGGGGCTTACACTAGGATGGATACCCAAGTGGATCTCAGTAGAGGAGGGAAATTTTTCTTTTGATTACATGGAAAAGCAAGTGTGAACCATACCTTCCCTACCAGAGACCAGAGGTTCCCGGTCTTAGAGATAAAAAGGAGAGGACAGAACCCAAACCCTAATCCTCCAAACTGAGAACTTCCCAACACTGTTACTAGGATAAAGTTCCATGTGATTGCAGATATACAAACCCACATACACTCCATGAATTCTAACCCCATTGTGAAACTAATGTGGGAAACCTCTGACTATGGATATACAAACCTAAATAGGAGACACAATGATGTGTCTTTTCCAAGGGTTTGATAAGTTAGTAGGTTTTGGTGGAGGCTTCAACTTAGTCCCTTTCAGATAAGGGAACCAAATAAGGAGATACCCTTCCATGAGTGGCCTTAAAGAGGGTACTTAGGATGATGCATAGGCCTTCGGTGCAGCTCTGTAGCATAGGTACCCTACGTAGGTATTTCACGTTGGTACCCCGAGTAGGTAATCCATGTAGTTGTACCACACAGGCGTGCCACGTAGGCCTTTATGATGACTGAAAAGTACTTCACATAGGGGAAACAAGCCTATGTGAGCTTTAAATTATGAAAGACTTTCAAAACATGCTTATCCCATCTAATTATCTATTCTCTTAGGTTTTTAAAGAGCTACATGAGAAAATTGGAGGGATATAGATGAAAGAGAAACATAATGGTATCTTTAGGAAGTTCTTCAACTTTTTCAATCTCAGAAATGGGGAGCCCAAGGGTCCTATTTATAGGCATATAGGGGGCCTTTTGGAAGGGAAGTTGTCCACGCAGGTCCTCCGCATAGGTCCTCCATGCAGGTCTGTCGCGTAGGGGTAAAAAAAGTATATTGTCATGTAGGTATACCACGTAGGTCTGCCACATAGGTCTGCTCCATAGGTCTGCTGCGTAGGTCTGCCACATAAGTCTGCAGTGTAGGTCTTTTGAGACTTTGGCTTTCCTTTTAATTCTTTAAACCTTGTATTGGGATTTTGAAATATCCTGGTCTATCTTCATAATCGTTTAGTAGTCCTAAGTAGTGTCAAAAAACATATAAAGTAAAATTAAAGGAAAATAATGTAAATGATGGTGGGAAAATTCATTCATGTCATAAGTGTTAAAAATAAACATTCTTTTTAAAACATTTTGAAAATAGGAGTTAAAAGTGACCCGTTTAGAAAACGTTAAAAAAATTACTTTAATTTTTTTTAAAATTAGGTAAAAGATAATATAAAATGGATTTTAGGAAATAATTTACTTTTATAAAATATATTTTTTAAAAATATTTTAAAAAACATAGATATGGTAGAGGAATATACCCGATCTAACAGAAAATACAAGATTGGTATCACTTAAAAAGGAATTTCTTCAATTAATAAGGGAAGAAATAGAAATAAAACTTGTTAAGAAGATTCATAACCAATGGAGAAGAAAGATATGTGGTTAAATAAATTAAGAGAATATTATTTCCTCCAAAGGAACCTTGAATATAAACAATCTCGAAAGGAAGGAAGGATAATGTAACATAAATCCTTTTCCAATTTGGTAACTCTTCAATCGTAATCCCCATGAAATAATAACACCAAATAAAACTATAAATATTATTAATATAAGGAGTTTAATTATATAACATATAAAATGGTATTATATACACCATATAAAATAGATTATGTGCATAACAATAAAACATCCCTCAATAAAATTAAATTGAGATGAAATCCCTTACGACTTTGGTAATCTTTGGATCAAAACACCATGAAAGAGAGAACCTCATATGGATTTGTAAATCTACATAATTTTCATGAAAATAATCATAAAATAAATTTATGGGAAGTATATATACCACACAACAAAAATAAGTGGAGAATATGATATATGTATCATAGAAACAAAAATGAGACGATAAAAACCCTTACCCTGATTCTAGAATTTCCAGGAGTGTCCTTTAACTTCTTTATAATAATATTATATCAATTATTTGATTTCTTAAGAATATTTTTCAGGTTTAATATCTTATATTTAAATCATTTATTTTATTTATTTTTAAATACACATTAAAATACTTAATCAGTTAAGTCCAGATCGAGTGACTCGAGGATGTTCAGTTCATTATTTCAAAAGGGATTCAGTGTGTTGACCGTAGTCAAAGCGCTCATTATTTAAACATATAAATAATAATAATCATGAAATAATAATAATATTTAAATTTAAATTATACTTTTTAAACCACTCATGAAAAATGGTTTTGAAAAATGAACTATGTTATGAGCATGGAGAGGATAGGTTGTACGTACACATCAGTAACATTTCCATTTTTTAATGATCATTCTGGAAATAAGGTATGAATTATTTTATCTTTAAATAATGATAATAATATAATAAATTTCATATTATTTACATATATATATCATCCATGTGATTTAGTGATAAAAAATAATCACATCGCTTTGTGGAGGCAGTAGTCCACAAGTCCACGAATGACGTTATCATTTTTCAGTTAAAGAATGAAAATAAAATATTTAATTTTAATAATGATAAATATTTAATTAATATCATTATTATTTCAATTATATCAAATAAATTAATTAAATTTATCCTTATTACTATCCATGTAAAGTGTTAGTGAAAAGAGAATCACATTGCTTCTTGAGGTGGTAGTCCGCCATACACATGAGCAACACTATCATATCCCCCACAAAATGGAAAGTAAGAAGATATATGTGAATTAATAAATAAATAAGTATAAATATGTTACAAATACTATATATTTACTTTAAATAACTAATTATAACAATCCATGAGAGGAAATGATGGAAAATTAATGACACCAGTTCACGAGATGGTAGTATACAATACACATGAATGATGATTTCGTATCCCATTTGATGTAAGTGGAGATGGATTTAGAATATGATATTAAAACAATAAAATATAATTATATGGGAGATACTGTTTTTATTATATAATCATAATTTAATAATATTTTAATGAGGTGGAAGCTAAAATAAAATAAAGGCGCCCGGTTAAGAATAATACATCTTCTTCAGGAAACTACCTTATATATGCACTAAAAACTTCTTAGGATGGATTTATAATCAAAATAAAGGATCAAATTATTGGGTAGGTAATTAAATAATATATTTTTATAGGTATTTTATTATAAAAATGTCTTTGAATGTGTGAAAAAGAGAGGATAGAGGGTGACCTTTTATATGTGAGGTGAGTGACACACTTGTTATTTTTGAAAAGAAAAAGTATATCCACGTTTTTCACTTTCCAAAAGGATAAAAAATAGTCCATTATAGATAATTATACATTATAAGTTCTAAATATGTCTATAAAATAGTTTTTAGAAAAGTTTTAGGTTATTTTACTTTTATCTTTTAAGTTTAACCCCCGGTAAAATCATTTTTACCTTAACTGTGATAATACATTTTTAATATTTTCACTATTAATTATGGTAAAAAATTAAGATGAACTTATTAGATAATATAAATTATTATGATTAAAAATATTTAGTCCATTTTTCAAAATTAAATTCACATGAGTGGAAAACTTTAATTTAAAACAAAACCCACAGACACAATGGAAAAGTGAGTTTTCAAGAAGAGTATTTTTTTTAAGAAAAAGATGATTTTATATTAACTATATGACATTTAATAATAAATGAATTAATTTAAATTAATATTTATGGATATATAATCTAAAAATTTAATTTAATTCATCCCTCATAAGGGTTTTTGTTTAATTAATTAAAAGAAAAGAACATTATACACTTAAAAACAGTTTTCAGAAAACCTGTCTTTTAAACCCAAAAATAAAATTATACTAAAATACAAAATGAATTTGATTAAAAAGAAATTAAGTATATTAAATATAAATAAATAATAATTATGTTAATTGAAATTATATTAAAAACATAATGGTACTTTTAAATTTCTTAATTTATTGAAAATAAATGACATTGTTTGAAAAATCTATATTTTTCACTATTTACTGATGGATTAATATTTTTTGAAAAATAATTTTTTTTACCCAAAGTGAATTTAGATATTATGATTTAAAAAATGAATTTAATTTTATAAAATACATTTTATAGAAGTTTCAAAAACTAATTATGTTATTTTTTTTCATGAAAAGCAATAAAATTCATTTTTGAAGAAAACACACTTTTGAAGAATAAAATTACTTTACTAAAAATTGTTTGATTATTTAATAAAAATTTATGAATAATTTATACTAAGTATAATATATATATATATATATTTCATAAATTAGTTTATACTATTTATATTCACCAATTTAACGGCTAGGTTATAATGGTTATAAAATTTGTGAGTCTTTTAATCTTGGTGTTACGTGTCAAATATGATATCAAACATAGTTTACTTTTATAAAATATTAGGGTGTTACTGGATAGGCCAAGGAAATGAGGAAAGATATGAATCAATCCCAATTTCAGTTTTAAATTAGCCTCGATGTTTGGATATTGAATTCCAAGGGGTTGGTAATTCATATCAGGGGAAACAAGTTCTTTAAGTGTCTATTCCCTAGGATTAGCCATATCTAGAACAATTGGATGATAAATGAATAGGTCTTGAGTGTTTTATTATCCCTAATGTTTATACTAAGTCAGTTAGGAGTTCTCTTGACTTCAGTGTAAAATGAATATGATATATTTTTTGGGAGGTTACAAGGAATTCACAAAAATTATGAAAGGATGACGAAGGAGTGTTTTATTTTTTCCCTTTAAAGTTTTATTTTATGGGAAGGAGGGGTTTTCTTTGTGTTTTTTATGATTTTATTGATTTTATTTACAAAAACAAAAAACAAACAACTATTAATTACACCATCCCTTGAAATGATGCCATTTGAATTGCGGCTGATTATCACCTATCGACTATTCTAAGGTCTGGTGCTCTACTATAATATGAATAATGATTCTCAGGTTGAATCCTTGGTGTTGGTATTATATTTTGCAGTCAATTGTTTTTTGTATTTTGAATGTGTGTGTGTGGGGGGGGTTGTTTGTAGATATTAAATAAAATTATTGATTGATTATTATTTTTAAAAATTTAATAATTATTGGGATGAGTTCATTATTAGGGATGTATGCTTATGATATCCTTTAGATTTCAGTTATATTTCATTAAATTAACATCCACTTCATAAGAATATTTTTGATCAAAATTCCAAATTATCAAGGCTTTAATCCAAGAATCAAATAGGGTAATTATATCAATCAATACTTTTTTATGGATATTTATTTATGGTTCTAATAATCCATATAATCCACATGTAAAACTAATTATTTCATTAATACATGACTTTTTATTTTTAAACATACACAATGTTAACCTAAAGAATATTTAATGACCAAAATCTCTTAACCAATTAAAATCCAAAATTTATAAATCACCAAAATGGATAATTTAATCATCCATTGATATGGTTAGTAATATGGTTTGTGATATTTATTATGATAAGTTAAAAATATAATAAAAAGAATAGGATAAGAAAAGATTTGTTCACCAAAAACACACACGAATGATGAAGAGAGTTAAACACACACTTTGGATTGAATGGTAAATAAAATGAGATAATGTTTTTTTGGATTGATTTAAACTATTTTAAGACCATGATTATTACACAGTAGAAGGTTTATGGGGACAATAGATGATGATGATATAACGTGCATTAAAATTCAAATGAAATTATAGTGAAACTTATGTGATTACAATTGAAAAAAAGTGAAAATGAACATGAAATAGAAAGTGAAGGAGAGGTTTCTATTATTGAACCAAGAGTATAAAAAGTAATCCTAGTAATTTTTAAAGGATATTTTCATGCTAATGATTCTAATTGAGTTATGAAATTCCAACCCCTTTTAAGGTGTGGATGAGTATCTATTTATATCCAAAGGGAGTGGTCTGTTTGACCTCCAAAATTACCCTTAAAGTTGGCTCGAACATTTGACATTGAATACAAATAAATCTATAAAAATAATCTTATTAAAAGTTTTATATATTGGTTATTATATTCCACCCTCCAATATTTTCATCCATTGGAATTTTGGATCCAAATATATGTCTATTTTCATAAACCATGTGTTTTTGTCCAGTTTTATCTTGTATTTTTCAATAGCCTAAATGTGAATTGATTTTGGCCAGGAATATACATTAAGATTGAAAAAATTTAATATAAAAAGTTAGGCACATATATATTTAATGTATACCCATAAAATTTTATCTCCATTGGTTGAGTGGATTGGGAAAAAATCCAAGAATTGGGGGATGTTTTCAAATCCTTGACAGAATTATGGGTTGGAATTTCAAGCATAAATTAGGCCACTTATTGGTTGAGTTGGGACTTAAATTTTTATACAAGATTTAATAGGATATATCTGAACTTCTAGTAAAGTATCAAAAAAATTATAGTTATGGATTGAGCCTAGAAAATATAACATCACAGCTGGTCTAGTTTCATTGACAGATTCATTGGGCCTTACTGTGTAATCCATATAGCTCTTTGGATGGCCAAATTAGCCAAATATATAGTTAAATGATTTGTTATAATTTGAATTAGGATCACTAAAAAACAAGAATAATATCATTTGGATTATAATATTGAATTATATGATCAAAAAAGTAAACTATAGTATAATTGAATGAATTTGAATAATGATCTCTATATATGCTTATGATCAAAACATGAACATTGAATGAAAATTAATCATTTTTAGTGAAAATATAGGGATGTGGGTAACATAAAATCATTAATTAATATGTAATATCACATACATGATATATATAGAACACATTACCCAACCTATGGGTTCATAATGACTTCACCATCACACACTACATCACCACTACCATACCACACATCAACCGTCACAACAACTGCCACCACTATATAGAACACATCACACCACCAAACATAACCATGGAAAATTTACTACTTTAAATTACACACTCCACCACTTTTATTCATTAATCCATTTACTACACATCATATTCTATACCATTATATTAAATTACTAACCTATTCATTTATTCATTTCATTCATCATCATAATTTATTCCATTGCTAACTGAGAAACCAACACAACCATGCCATGACACAACTGACCCATATCAAAAAACCACCATTATAATACCACACATCCACCTTCATCACCTGCCATATCGCCTAAGCCAAATCACCACAATAAGCACACATAGCACATCCCAACCACATATCACAACACAACTGCCACACATAACAACCATAGATCACCACCACACATCACTACCACATATCACTGCCACACATCATCACCAATGCGCACCACAACCTCTATGTACCACAACCTTTTTATCCACAAACACTATGCACCATATATACTACACGCCATATGCACTATGCACCACATCTTTCCACTACCCACATCACATCCATACTAATCGACCACCACATCACATAACTTAGATGATCACCCCCATCACCACACAAAATCCCAAACCACACAAATAAAAACAAAAAATAAACCACAAATAACAAAAACACATCCCTAATTCCACAATTATTTAGGGGATTTTATCACATTACCTATTTATTTAGCATGGGTATTATCATGCAAACTAGATTCCATGGGAAACCATTTTATTAGCCAAATATACATTCCTTATCCTTTTATTCAAGGTACGATCACACAACAACACAATAAGGGTCCTAGTATATATCATCTATAGTGTAATAAAGGCTCCCAATAACCATAATTTTTATAAAAGGAACAACATGACATAATATAATCAACAATAATATCAAATAAGCATAAAAATGAGATTAATACCCAATTCCCATCAATTTCAGGTTATTCCAATTAATTATCAATATTATTAAAACCATTAATATCAACCCAATGGTAATAAAAATCATGAAATAAACACACATAACACATAAATAGGTGAGAACAAGGACCCCCTACCTTGAAGAAGATTTCTGATCTTGCTATGCACCACATGGTGAAGAAGAAACAACCCAAAAACCAAAACCACACAATAAAACATTGGATCAACTTGAACTGCATCGAAGGGTTATGAAAAATTTACCATAAGACACCCTAAAACAAAACCAACAACACCGCAATGAAACACTAATGGAAGAACACAAGAAAAAATGGATAAGGAAGGAGGGATTACCATGAAACAATGAAGCACCACTACCATAACTCACATATCGAAGTAGGGGGAAGGGAGATGGAAGATCTCCTAGAGTCGGTAGCGTTCCTACAAAATGAGTGAAATATTTTGGCTAAATTAAGAGAGATTAATCTTAAAGGAAACTTATAAACAACCTGGAAGTTTCCCTGATGTGGTTCTATTTTTACATAGTTTTTCCACATCTTTTATTTAATTTTTAACAAATTAATGACTTATTTTTTGATACTTTTTAATAAATAATGGCATATTTGTATTTTTAACACTAAATCTGTTAATTAATTTTTTTATAATTACATATTTTTTTATTCCTTTTATATAGTCTTTCTAATTATTCAAAATTTATTAACTTGCTTTTTAGATTAATAATCTTAATCTTGTTTACTTTTTTATAATTTAAAATGTTATTTATTTAATTAATTTGTAATTTTTATCTGCATTAATCAAATCTAGTTTTTTATTTAAAACTTACACTTTAATTTAGATATATAAATTAAACTTACTTATTAACCGGTTCAATTATTCTGCTAAGTAAATAAGTTAAAGTTAAAGTTTAATAAAGTATTGTGTTTTTAATTTTAAGTTTTCATTTCGTCATCTAACTAATTAAATTTGTCATTTAATATCTCTAGTTAATTCTAATTATTTTTATTTCTGGTTTGCAGTTAATTTTTTGTAGGTGTTCTACATTTATTTAGACATAAATTTAATTAAACTAAACTTTTATATTCTTAGTTAATAATTAATCACTTTTATTTTTAGTTTGTTAAATAATTTAGTAAGTTTTTAGTTACAGTTAATTATTTAATCTTAAAGAATTTAGTTAATCTCTCTTTTCTGTTAATTAATTAATGTTTTAACATTTTATTATTTGTTTTAAATTAATTTTTATTGCTAACATCTCAATTTATTCTATTGGTGAGTAACACACCGATGTTGCGTCACACCGATTCTTTGTCTCACTAATCTTGTGTCACACCGACGTTTTTTATTTTATTGGTGAGTTGTGACTCACTGATTACTTCGAAATGTCATCGGTATCTCGCGACGCACCAATGTTGTGACCGAACGATCCTTTTCATCGGTTTCGGTCTCTCATATCTTCGGCGTCTTATTTTATTTTAAACTATCGTTGAGTCACTAACTCACCGATCTCCCAAAACATCATCTATTTCATGTCACACCGATTACTCTTTATTTTAATAATTGGTGACTGGTTTTTATTTTTCTTCTATCAGTGTCTTTTTATTTGTCTTGATGCACCGATCCTTCTCTTCTTTTATTGGTGACTCACACACTCACCGATACATTTTATCATTGTTATTTAGGTGTCTTATTTTTATTTAACTATCGGTGAATCATTGACTCAATGATCCTTTTCCTTTATTGGCATCTCCCACCCACCGATAGCTTTAATCTTAACTCACCAATTATTTCACTTCCTCGATCTCCTGTTTTACTCACCATTATTTCTCCCCCCTCGTCACACCGGTTCACTTCCTTCACTGCGGCTTCTCCATTGGTGGCACCACACACACTGGAGCTGATCTTTGTCTCGCTGATCTACACCCACCCTTCAAGCACTGATGCCCCTCCAACCATATACTGAATTCCTTTGTTTCCACCTACAGTAGCAGATCGATGCGGGTCCTCAATTTCTTCACTATCATTTTTTATTTTCATCATCAATTTGAATTTCAATAAATTTAATGAAAATCCAAAACAACATCAGAACTTGAAATCCACACAAATCTAATCTGATTTTGACAAATTAAACCATCCTTTTGAAGCCGTGATTCCTAAAAAGCTTGTGTTTCATCGTATACGGAAACCAGACCCAAAATTGAAGGAAACAAATTACAGATTTAAAATTAAAAAAACAGACATTGCAAATCTTGCTTCAATCGGTTCAAACCCTTTTCCATGAACCTGATTTAATCACAACCTCACCCTTTTAGAAAATCAGAAAATGCCTTGACCATGCTTTGGTTCGTCGCCGCGTTGTTCGCCAGGGGGTACCATCTGTCGGAGAGTCTCCTAGTTGTGTTCACCTTGCCGAGTTCAATTTGAGGTTGAAGAGGAGAAGCTGAAGAGGAGTTCTGTCGGAGGTGAAGCCGAGGAGATCCACTGTCGAAGTCACACTGCTTGCAGAACTGGTTAAGACGCAACAAGGGAGGAGCAGTGCTGTAGATGAAGCCCTGATCTAGCCGGATAGAAAGAGAAGATCACAGCTTGAACCTTGTCGATAAAGACCGAAGGAGTCAGTGCGGTGGAGATAGGAGGCGGAACCGCAAACCAGTTTTGAAGAAGAAACCCCCCCTGTGCGCCGATAATTTGGGGGGGGGGGGGCTAAGATAATCTTAATAAAAAAATAAATAAATAAAGAAACAAATAATTAAACAAATAAATAATATAATAATTAAATTGTTCATATTTAGTAAATGGTTAATAATTAGTTAACTAAAATGTTAAATTAATTAAATTATCTAATTAAACTAAGTTGTAATCAGATTTAAATTTTTATAAAATAAAGTAATTAATAGTGGTCCAATTTAATAATTAAATTAAGTTATGTTAACTAATTATTAATAATACTTATATTAATAGAATAAATTAATGAATAAAAATAAATTAAAAACATAATAAGTTTATTAATGTTTTTATTCATAATATTAATATTTACTCTATTAAATAATAATTATCAACTTGAGTTTTTTTAATTAACTTTAGTTAACTTTTAATGAGTAATATAACACTTAGCTTAAAAAATAACTATTTTTCATTCTTTGCATTCTCATTTATTTATTTTTTTGTTCTAACTTTGCAGGTTTATTCAAGAGGTAGGAAAACGTCCAGGTGCATTCAACTAACTCAGCAGAAGTTAGTTACGTGAGGAAAATTAGTGTGACGTGCCTGTCGTGAAAAAACGCACATGTGCGGTGAAATAGAAAAAGATGAATCTAAGTCGGTGGAAAATGTTTGGTGACGAGAAGCAGAAGACAGTGGATACAAAAGCAGAGCAAACAACAGTATTTGAAAAAGGGGATTAGGCAGGGATTCGCACTTTAAGGGAACAGTTGGAGATCCGAGAGCTTCTCTCTCATCAGGAGCCTAGGGAGTCTGGAGGGCGACTTTGGAACCTCTTCCTGGAGTTGTAGGAGCATAGGAGTAGAGTATCTTCAGGGATTTTGGCCTCTTTTGTTTTTAAATTCTTACACTATGTTAGCATGTCTTTAATTACTATTTTGATAATATACCTATTTCTAGATAAATCATACAGTTCGTGGATGAATTTGAGTTCTACTGGTTACTTTTAACTCTCATTTCACTTAATCATTTGAATGTATTCAGTATTGATCAGCGAGATGAGTACTGATTTCATCTAATTGCTTGTTCCACTAGAACATAATCTCAAAATTTCATAGTCAGTTTGCGATATTGATTACGGAAACACTTTTCAAAAAAATAATAGATTCAAAATACATCAAGACTTACGGTGAGTTTGTTTTATTGTTAATTTTCAAAACAGTTCATAGTTGATTAATTTTGGAGTGGCGAACTCTAAAATTAGTTGGCTTGTATGACTCAACTCTTGGAAAGGGAGGTAAGTCATACTCTTTATAGTGGTACACTGCAACAACCTATAAGTGAATTGAGACACCTTCAAAACTAGTAGAATAGAGATTTCTCCCCGATCCTTTTAATAGATTGTTCATTTTATTAGTGTTCTAAACCTCTGTTATTCCTTGGTTTACAACAACCTCTAGTTTCAATATAGTTTTTTAAAACATGTTTTCAATATTCTTTCACTTCATTGCTTATAAAAAATTTATAAAAAGTAAAAAAATAGAAAAATCACTCTACTATTGACAATAGTGGAGTTTACCAAGTTTCTAGAAGATTAGTGGCCAAATTTACCTTCCCTGTGGGTTCGACCCTACTTGCCACATATACAGTAGTTAGTAGGAATATAAATTTTAAACTTTGACCGACTTCAACGATGGTTAGGTCAAGTTTTTGGCGCCGTTTCCGGGGAAGGCATGAGCCATTTATTCAAATAAAAAAAAAATAAAAAAAGCACATATATAAAAATCTTTAAAAAATTCAAAAATTTGAAAACTGTAAAAAAAACAATTACTTATCATTCTGGACTGTAACTACTCAGTGTTGTTACTATTGTTTGCATGAGCACAAGAACGTCTAGTGCTAGATTAGAGTCTCTGAACCTTGAATTATATAAACATCTCACTTCTCTAAGAAAGAAGAACAAAACTGAAATGGAAAACTTAGATAATAGAGTTCCTACACCTAACAACTTTCAAAACCATCCAGAACTCATAGAAGAAATTGAAAGGCCTAGGATGAGGGAGTTTCAACTTCCTCAAGTTTCAAGCAATCCTTCTTCTATTAGGTTATCCCCTAGAGCCAAAAACAATGAATTGAAACAGTCACACATATCTCTGTTGCCTGCTTTTAATGGGCTTTCTAATGAGGACTCTCTAGCCTTCATTAGAGATTTCTACAATACTGTGCAGCAATTATCTCTTCTAGGACTCGTAGAGAATTAACTTAGAAGGAGAGTCTTTCCCTTTTTCCTTAAGGGGAATGCTAGAAATTGGTTTCTGGGTCTAGATGAGAACATTTTTGAAAAATGGGATCAAGTGTATAATTCTTTCATTATGAAATTATATCCCCAAAGATTAAAAAGTGAACTTTAAACAAAGATAACTAGTTTTTATCAAGAGTATAGAAAAGATTTTCATGAAGCTTGGGATAGATTTTGGGATCTGCTTAGGCAGTGTCCTCATCATCAACTCCCATCACACCTTCTCATGGATACCTTCTATGAAGGGTTGTCCTCCTCTGGACAGAATCTAGTTGATCAAGATACTGGGGGTAATTACAATGATAAGATAGGTAAAGAAATTAGAAAAATATTTAATAATATTTCACTGAATTCAAAAAATAAGAATTCAAGAAGAAAAAGATTCAATAGAAATGTTAATCCAAACACTGGTTCAATGAATGAAACTCAAGCTCAACTTTCTGAAATCACCCACCAACTTCAATATTTAATGAACCAGAACTCTAAACAAACTGTTTATCAAATTGGATGTCAAAATACCAATCAATATTTAAGGGAACAGTGTGTCCAGTGTGGTATGTTTGGAAATAATGAAAAATTCTGTCCTAACTTTGATATGCCAGCCCAACAACAAGAAAATTAAAAATTTGTTAGCTATGGTCCTAGGATGAATCCTAAAGAAGATCCATTTTCAAATAATTATAATCAAGTCTATAGGAACCACCCAAATCTATCTTGGAAAGATCAAGGCTTAATTAAACAATCCACTGCCCCTAATTATTCTAATCAACCAAGACCGAACTTTCAAAATCAACAGAGGGGTGAGTCTTCAAATGTTCAAGTAAACTATGATAATCACATGTCTTATAAGTTTGATCTAATTTTGAACAAAATAAAATCTCAAGAAGAAAGATACATGACTCATCTAAACAAACATAAAAATCAATACGAGTCTGATAAAATGAAAACTGATGTTATAATGCAAAATATGGAAACACGGTTAGGTAAACTTACTAGAGATATTCATCCAGGAAAAAAGGTAGACTTCCAAGTACCACTGAACTTAACCCTAGATAGAATTTCATGGCTGTTGTAACTGGAAGTGGCCTTAATACTCAAACTGTTTCTTAAAAAGAAACTGAAAATTCCCAAAATGAAAATTTGCTTCAATTTGGAAATAAAAATATTCTTTGCACACATGCTGGAAATTCACAGAAAAGTCTTGAAAATGATCTAAATCTGAATTTGTCACCTAAAACTCAAGCTGAAACTTCATTTAAAAATCAAAAGAATAAAGTAAAAGAAAAAGTTGAGGATGAGGTGAGGGATATACCTGCTGTTCTGAAAATTTTTTCCCCACCCATCCCTTTCCCTGAGAAGCTGAAACCTCAAAGTAACACCAAGGATGAACTTCTTTAGTTCCTTGGTCTCCTTTCTAAACTTCAAGTGAACATTCCATTCATTCAAGATTTAATTCAAATCCTATCTTATTTGAAATATCTTAATAAAATTGTTTCGAACAAAAAAACCCTTGAATAATTTTCTACTTATAGCCTCACTGAAGAGTGCAGTGCTGTACTCCAAAAGAAAATCCCACCTAAACTGAAATACCCAGGTAGTTTTGTCATACCTTGCACACTAGGAAACTCTGATCAACTCAACTATTTGTGTGATTTAGGTTCTAGAATTAATCTTCTCCCATACTCACTGTTTCAACAACTGAGGTTGGGTGACCTTCAACCCACCACAGTCATGCTGCAGTTAGCTGATAGATCTTTCAATCATCCTATGGGTAGGGTAGATGACTTGCTAGTTGGAGTTGGGAAGCTATTTTTTCCTGTAGAATTTTTATTCTTGGATATGATGTGTGATAAAGAGGTTCCCATAATCTTGGGTAGGCCCTTCTTTCCCACAGGTGGTTCTATCATTAATGTCTCTAAGGGTCAAATAATTTTTAAAATTGGAGAACAAAAAGAAGAGTTCAATGTGTTTAAAAATGTTAAAGGACCAATGTTTTCTGAAAACTGTTCAATGCTAGAGTCCTTAGAGAAAGAGAACTCAATTAGAAACTCTGATGAATCTGAAAATCAATCCTTTGCGGAATAAAATAATTTTGAAGTTGAAAATCTTTGTGAACCTGTCTTAGAAGTTGAAAGTACTGATCAAACTCCAAATCTAGAAAATTTTTCAGAACTGGGAAACTGTCCAGTTTCTGCTATAGAAGGGTCCTCTGTTTCTGAACGTAGGAGCTTTTAGAGTGAATTTGAGGGTGTTTATGTTAACACTAACCTTGATGATCACTTTAATTATATTGAGGGAGAACTAATAATACAACTTGATGATTCTGCTTTGATTAACTTATTAAAATCTGATCTAGAAAATCTGGACAGTGTGATGTCCACGTTGGACAGTGGCATTGTTGCTTTTGAACCTGAACATGAAATTGAAAACCTTTCATCTTTTAATAATCCTTACAAGAGATATGTTGAAGATATTGGACCTCCCAGGCCTAAGAGTCTTCCTTCAAGTGTAGAAACACCCAAACTTTAGCTAAAACCAATCCTTGCTAATCTTAAATATTCGTTTCCAGGTGAGAAATCCACTTTTCCTGTAATAATTTCTGCTGAACTAAATGAAAATCAAGAGGAAAGATTGTTGAATGTGTTGAAGAAGTTTAAATTTTCCATAGGATGGAAAATAGATAATATCAAGGGTATTAGTCCCTCATTCTGTATGCATAAAATTCCTATGGAGCCTTACCATAAGCCTAGGGTAGAATGTCAAAGAAGATTAAATTATAACATGAAAGAAGTCGTGAGAGAGGAAGTGATCAAACAGATGGACACTAGAATGATATATCCCATTTCTGATAGTGCTTGGGTCAGCCCTGTCTAGGTTGTCCCCAAGAAGGGAGGTTTCACTGTAGTTAAAAATTAAAAAAATGAAGAAGTCCAAGTTAGGAAAGCCACAAAATGGAGAGTCTATATAGATTATAGGAAGCTTAATGTAGCCACTAGGAAGGATCATTTTCCAATGCCCTTTTTGGATAAAATTATTGAGAGGATTGGTGTAAATGAATTTTTCTATTTCCTGGATAGGTATTCTAGTTACAACCTGATTCCTGTTGATCTAGAGGACTAGGAAAAAACCACTTTCACATGCCCCTTTGGAATATTTTCCTATAGGAAGATGCCCTTTGGGTTGTGTGGATCTCCAGCCACCTTTCAAAGGTGTATGATGGATATCTTTTAAGATATGATTGAGATAATTATTTAGGTTTTCATGGATTAATTTTCCATTGTGGGTATCATTTTTGATACTTGTCTTGGAAATCTTGAATTAATCTTTGAAAGATGCATTGGAACCAACCTTGTTCTTAATTGGGAGAAATGTCAATTCATGGTTACAAAAGGTATAGTGCTTGGTCATAAGGTTTAAAAAAGAGGTTTATAAGCAGATACTACTAAGACTAATGTCATTCAAAAACTTCCACGTCTTCGTAATGTCAAGGCTGTTAGAAGTTTCTTAGGGCATGTCAGTTTCTACTAGATATTCATAAAAGATTTCTCCAAAATAACTAAGCCCTTGTGTTCTTTACTGGTCAAGGATGCACCTTTCAATTTTGATCAAAACTGTTTGAAATCATTTAATCTACTTAAAGAGAAACTCACTACATCACCCATCATTACTGCACCTGATTGAAAACTACCTTTTGAACTTATGTGTGATGCTAGTGATATGGATGTAGGTGCTGTCCTTGGATAGAGGAAAGATAGGAAGTAACATGTGATGTATTATGCTAGTAGACTACTAGATTATGCCCAAAAGAATTATACCACCATTGAAAAATAATTGTTAGCTATAGTGTTTTCTCTAGAGAATTTTAGACATTACTTGTTAGGTTAAAAAGTTATCATTTTTACTGATCATTATGCTTTAAAGTACTTGTTGTCTAAGAAGGAAACTAAACCCAGGATGATTAGATGGATTCTATTGTTACAAGAGTTTTATTTAGAGATTAGGGATAAGAAGGGAGCTGAAAATTTAGTTGCTGATAACCTATATAGGCTTCCTCTTACTCAATATGAATATGAAGATCCTAGGGAGATAAACTATTCTTTTACTGATGAAAAGCTGCTTACTGTGTCAATTAGGCATTCTTCTTGGTTTTCATATTTTTCCAACTACCTTGCAACAAGTGTTTTTCCCAAAAATTTGTCCAATAACCAAAGAAATTAATTCATTTCTGAACATAAGTATTATATTTTGGAAGATCCCTTACTATTTAGAAGGTGTGCTGATGGTATTCTTATAAGGTGTGTGCCTGAGGAATAGATGATGCTTGTCTTAGAAAGTTTTCATTATTCACCTTGGGGAGGTCACCATGGTGGTGAAAGAACCGCTCAGAAATTCCTACAATCTGGTTTCTATTGGCCTACCCTTTTTAAAGATGCTAAGAGCTTTGTGGTTGGTTGTGATAGGTGTAAGAGGCTAGGAAATGTTGGTAGGAAGCAGGAGTTACCCCAAAAAGGAATTCTAGAAGTTGAAATTTTTGATGTTTAGGGTTTATATTTCATGGGTCCATTTCCATCATCTCATGGGAATGAGTATATACTTGTTGCTGTAGACTATGTTTCGAAATGGGTTGAGGTAGTTGCACTGCCCAACAATCAAGCCAATTTTGTAATTAAATTTGTGAAAAAGAAAAATTTTAAAATATTTGGATTCCCAAGAGCTTTTATAACTGATAATGGAAAACACTTTAAGAACTATAAATTTAAAGCTTTAATGGAGAAATATGGTTGTTTTCATAAAAATAGTACTCCTTATCATCCACAGTCTAGTAGACAGGTGGAAATTTCAAACAGGGAACTTAAACAAATACTTGAGAAAACTGTGTCAAATTCTAGGAAAGACTGGTCTCTTAAATTGAATGAAGCTTTATGGGATTATAGAACTGCTTTCAAGACCCCAATAGGTATGTCTCCTTACAGGCTGTTGTTTGGTAAATGTTGTCATTTACCTATGGAGTTGCAACATAAGTCTTATTGGGAAGTTAAGGCTCTAAACTTTGACTTTAAGAGTGCTGGTGAGGGGAGATTACTTGAGCTGAGTGAACTTGATGAGATTAGGAGAGAGAGTTATTATAATTCAAGGATTTATAAAGAGAGGACTAAAATCTTTCATGATTCTATCATTCAAAACAAAGAATTAAAACCTGGATAGAAGGTCCTCCTTTTTAACTCTAGACTCAAACTCTTTCCTGGAAAACTGAAGTCTAAGTGGTCTGGACCTTTTATAATAACGAGAGTGCTGAAGAATAGAGCATTAGAAATTGTAGGTGAAGAGAATAAACCCATATTGGTTAATGGGCAGAGAGTGAAACTTTATTTTGAGGGACAACCAAAGGGCTTGGATGCCTTTACAGTACTTGAAAACTGTTCTTGAATAAAGTCTAGCTGAGGACTTTAAATTTAGTGCTACATGGGAGGAAACCCATGGTTCTTTTTGTCTTTATGTTGTTTCTTTTTAACTTTGAATAAAATTCTACCTATGTGATCTGTTTTTGTGAAATACCTATTACTGCTTGTTTTTTTTGTTTCCTGGTTCTGTCTCAGGTTGCTGCTACTTGTGTCAATAAAGGAGTGGAATTCCCATGATCATTTTTGTACAAGAACTTAGTCAGGGAAGTACTTCAACTTTTTTTATTTATTTCTGATCCTGTTTTTATTAATAAAATTCTGCTCACTGAAAATTTCTGCTTATATTAGAAAATTATGCTACATGTGTATTGAAAATTCTGTTGCATAACTTGAACTGTATTAAAAATCTTCTCTATATGTTGTGGCTCTAAAATAAATTCTGTTTACTTAAAAAAATCCGTTGCATGTTTGTTGCCACTACAAAAGTATGTTTTATTAAAAAATCTGCGTGTTCCTGTTGCTGTGAACTGAAATTCATTGTTTAAAACCCATTCACTACATGAAATTAAGTGTGTTTGTGTGTGTGTGGGGGGGGGGGTACATTTTTGTTGGTACTTGTGTTTTTAATTGGAACCAATTAGTCTATATGGTGTTTAGCATGCATATTTCTGCTATATTGAACATCCATTTTAATCATACTTTGTTAAAATTCTTTCACCCAATTAATGTGTACCCACACCTTATATGCTTCTTTTGAGATAAATTGAAAATCTTTGTCATTGGACTTAATGTTAATGTTTTTAATTTTTAATTAACCTACTGATTATTTATTCATTGTGGTGAATAATATCTTTGAACTTTAATGTGACCTTTATACATGCCATCTATCTACTTAATTGAAAATCTGTTTTGAACTTAAATTGTTTAATTGTTCTTCTCCACTTTAGAGGTCAACTTTGGGGAAAAAGATAGGTTTTAAGTGTGGGGGATGGGGTCAAAGTTTGACTATGCTAAACTATGCTTAATTGAAACCCCATCAATTCCCACCGCAACTAATTTTTTTTTTTGTAAAAAATGGTTAATTTGTTTCAAAATTCTTGCATAATTTTAGGCTTTAAACTATACTCAATTGGGTCTTGCGTTAGGAAAAGCTCCTTAGTGGTATTTAAGTTTTGTTTAGAGTCTGAAATTAATGAGTTTGGATGATTTTTGAGTGATCTTACTTAGTTATTTGATGGAAACTTTGTTTAGAAACTACTTCTCAAAGTGATTTGTGTTACAAGTTGTGGAGTTATGATCATAACCATTAGAACTGGAAGTTTGATTCTAATTCTAGGGGCCTCATTCATCTTTTAATTATTAAAAGTAATTTATTTAATGATCCAATGTAAATGGGTTTTATATAAATCTTTTGAAACTGGAGTAATTTGGGCATCTGAGATCCCACGGTGAGTCTCTAGGACCCTAGATGCTGGGTGCGTTTCTGTTAACTTTAAGCCCTATGTACACCTATAATAAGTGCATTTAACTGTGCTTAGCACAATTATACATGGATTGGGAAAAATAAATAAAGTTTCTAGGGTAAAAAATGAGCTCATTAAGGTGAGGGGAATGATGAGCACCAAATGAAGAAAGGGTCAATTGGTTTATATGGGAGTCATTTTGGTTGTATCATTGAGGTGATTCACAAAAATATATATTTATTTTTGGAATCTAGGTGAAAAAGTCAAAGTACAAATTTATTTGGTTAAGGTTTTAATTGCATTGATGTTTTACCTCTTGTCATTCTTGGACTTAGTACTTAAGCCTGGATTGAAGTGAGTCATTAAGTTGTATCACATTTGAGGAATTACATCTTCATTGCTTGATGATTCATAGATTTCTTAATTACCCTTGAGTATTTGTTATAAGCAAGATTCATATGAGTAATTCATTTTCTAAAAGCCTGTTGTTATGTTTTGTCCTCTGTTTTTGAGTGCTGGATATGTTACAATGTGATCTTAATAATATAAACTTCACTTTTTTTCAAAGATAATAAAACATGAGATTTTTTTAGGACAAAAAGTGCTTAAGTGTGGGGGAATTTGATGTGACTCTATTTTTACATATTTTTTCTACATATTTTATTTAATTTTTAACAAATTAATTTCTTATTTTTGACACTTTTTAAAAAATAATGGCATATTTGTATTTTTAATACTAAATATATTAATTAATTTTTTAATAATTAAATATGTTTTTTAGTCCTTTTATATAGTCTTTCTAATTATTCCAAATTTATTAACTTACTTTTTAGATTAATAATCTTAATCTGGTTTACTTTTTAATAATTTAAAAGGTTATTTATTTAATTAATTTGTCATTTTTATTTGCATCAATCGAATCTAGTTTTTAATTTAAAACTTGCCCTTTAATTTAGATATATAAATTAACCTTACTCATTAACCAGTTCAATTATTATGCTAAGTAAATAAGTTTAAGTTAAAGTTTAATAAAGTACCGTGTTTTTAATTTTATGTTTTCATTTCATCATCTAACTAATTTACTTTGTCATTTAATATCTCTAGTTAATTCTAATTATTTTTATTTCTGGTTTGCGGTTAATTTTTTGTAGGTGTTCTGCATTTATTTAGACATAAATTTAATTAAACTAAACTTTTATATTCTTAGTTAATAATTAGTCACTTTTATTTTTAGTTTTTTAAATAATTTAGTTAGTTTTTAGTTACAATTAATTATTTAATCTTAAACAATTTAGTTCATATCTATTTTCTGTTAATTAATTATTGTTTTAACATTTTTTTATTTGTTCTAAATTAATTTTTATTGCTAACATCTCAATTTATACTATCGGTGAGTAACGCACCGATGCTGCGTCACACCAATTCTTTGTCTCACTGATCTTGTGTCACACCAAAGTTTTTTATTTTATCGGTGAGTTGTGACTCACCGATTACTTTGAAATGCCATCGGTCTCTTGCGACGCACCGATGTTATGATGCACCGATCCTTTTCATCAGTTTTGGTATCTCATATATTCGGCATCTTATTTTATTTTCAACTATCGGTGAGTCACAAACTCACCGATCTCCCAAAATATCATATGTTTCATGTCACACCGATTACTCTTTATTTTAATAATCGGTGACTTGTTTTTTATTTTTATTCTATCGATGCCTTTTTATTTGTCTTGATGTACTGATCCTTATCTTATTTTATCAGCGTCCCACGCACTCACCGATACATTTTTTCATTGTTATTTTGGTGTCTTATTTTTATTTAACTATCCGCAAGTCATTGAATCACCGATCCTTTTCCTTTATCGGCGTCACCCACTCACCGATAGATTTAATCTTAACTCACCGATTCTTTCACTTTCTCAATCTCCTATTTTACTCACCGTTCTTTCTCCCCCCTCATCACACCGATTCCCTTCCTTCACTACTGCTTCTTCATTGGTGGCACCACACACAATAGAGTTGATCTTTGTCTCGCTGATCTACACCCACCCTTCAAGCACCAATGCCCCTCCAGTCATATACTGAATTCCTTCGTTTCCACCTACAGCAGCATATCGATGCGGGTCCTCAATTGCTTCACTATCATTTTTATTTTCATACTCGATTTCAATTTCAATCAATTTAATGAAAATCCACAACAACATTAGAACTTGAAATCCACACAAATATAATCTGATTTTGACAAATTAAACCATCCTTTTTAATCCATGCTTCTTATGAAGGTTGTGTTTCATCACATACTGAAACCAGACCCAAAATTGAAGGAATAAAATTACATATTTAAAATTAAAAAATAGACATTGAAAATCTTGCTTCAATCGGTTCAAACCCTTTTCCAGAATCCTGATTTAATCACAACCTTACCCTTCTGGAAAATCAAAAAATTCCTCTACCCTGCTTCGGTTCGTTGCCGCATTGTTTTCCAGGGGGTACCACCTATCGGAGAGTCTCCAGGTTGTGTTCACCTTGCTGAGTTCAGTTTGAGGTCAAAGAGGGGAAGCCAAAGAGGAGTTCCACCGGAGGTGAAGCTGAGGAGATCCGTTGTCGAAGTCGCATAGCTTATGGAACTGGTTAAGATGCAACAAGGGAGGAGCAGTGCTGCAGATGAAGCCCCGATCTAGCCAGAAATAAGGAGAAGATCACAACTCGATCCTTATCGATGAAGAATGAAGGAGTCAGTGTGGTGGATATAGGAGGAGGAACCACACACCGGTTTCTAAGAAGAAAATCTTCCCCCTGTGCAATGATAATTGGGGGGGAGATATAAGCTTAATAAATAAAATAAATAAAAAAAGAAACAAACAAACAATTAAACAAATAAATAATATAATAATTAAATTGTTCATAGTTAATAAATGGTTAATAATTAATTAACTATAAAGTTTAAATTAATTAAATTATTTAATTAAACTAAGTTGTAATCGGATTTAACTTTTTATAAAATAAAGTAATTAATAGTGGTCCAATTTAAGAATTAAATTAAGTCATGTTAACTAATTATTAATAATACTTATATTAATAGAATAAATTAATGAATACAAATAAATTAAAAACATAATAATTTTATTAATGTTTTTATTCATAATTTTAATATTTACTCTATTAAATAATAATTATTAACTTGAGTTTTTTAATTAACTTTAGTTAACTTTTAACGAGTAATATAACACTTGGATTAAAAAATAACTATTTTTCATTGTTTGAGTTCTCATTTATTTATTTTTATGTTCTAACTTTGTAGGTTCATTCAAGAGGTGGGAAAATTTCTAGGTGCACTCAACTAACTCAGCGGGAGTTAGTTACGTGAGGAACATTAGTGCGACGTGCCTGTCGTGAAAAAAATGTGTGTGGTGAAATAGAAAAATATGAATCTAAGTCGGTGGAAAATGTTTGGTGATGTGCAGTAGAAGACATTGGATACAAAAGAAGATCAAGCAGCAGTACTTAAAAAAGGGGATTAGGTGGGGATTCACACTTTAGGGTAACAGTTGGAGATCCGAGAGCTTCTCTCTCATCAGGAGCATAGGGAGTCTGGAGGGCGACTCTGGAACCTCTTCCTGGAGCTGAAGGAGTATAGGAGCAGAGTATCTTCGGGGAGTTTGGCCTCCCTTGTTTTTAAATTCTTACACTATGTTAGCATGTCTTCAACTACTATTTTGATAATATACATGTTTTCTAGCTAAATCATATAGTTCAGGGATGAATTTAAGTTATACTGGTTACTTTTAAT
Organism: Viscum album; assembly: GCA_963277665.1. Lineage (NCBI taxonomy): Eukaryota > Viridiplantae > Streptophyta > Magnoliopsida > Santalales > Viscaceae > Viscum > Viscum album. The sequence continues at coordinate 1,240,536,604 of OY728166.1, read as the reverse complement.
TATCATTTCAATTAATCATTTGAATGTATTCAGTATTGATCGGTGATATCAATACTGAGTTCATATAATTGCTTGTTCCACTAGAACATAATCTCAGAATTTCACAGTCAGTTGGAGAGATTAATCATGGAAACACTTTTCAAAAAATTAATAGATTCAAAAGACTTCAAGACTTACAATGAGTTTGTCTTGTTGTTAATTTTCAAAATAGTTCACAGTTGATTAATTTTGGAGTGGCAAACTCTAAAATGATATGGCATGTATGACTCAACTACTGGCTAGGGAGGTAAGTCATACTCTTTACAGTGGTACTCTGAAACAACCTATAAGTGAATTGAGACACCTTCAAAACCAGTAGAATAGAGATTTCTCCCTAAGCGTTTTAATAGATTGTTCATTTTAATAGTGTTCTAAACATCTGTTATTTATTGTTTTACAACAAACTCTAGTTTCAATATAGTTTTTTTAAAACACATTTTCAATATTCTATCACTTCATTTCTTATAAAAAATGTATAAAAAGTATAAAAAATAGAAAAATCACTCTACTATTGACAACAGTGGAGTTTACCAATTTTTTATAAGATTAGTGGCCAAATTCACCTTCCCTTTGGGTTCTACCCTGCTTGCCACATATACAGTAGTTAGTAGGAATATAAATTTTAAACTTTGACCGACTTCAATAACGGTTAGGTCATTCCCAATTTACAGTTCAAATCCCATATTTATAGCGTAAAACCCACAGACTCTGCAAAATTTACACCATAAAAATAACCTTTCGGCCATAAAACCTTAGAAACATTAACTTCCATAAAAAATTTCTTATAGGAATTAATTAACAGATAGTGAAATCACCCTTCTTACGACATAAAACAATTTTACACTCTTCACCTTAACCGCACAAAAGTCATAAACCATTATCCACACAAGCCATAAACCACTGCCTTATGTCATAAAACCCTCTTATACGACATAAAAATCCTACTCTAGTTATTATATAGCTCCAACCTCCACCAAAACTCCTCTATAATCCTCTAATAACTCTATAACCCCTAAAATAGAAAATTAATTGGTCAGGAAGGCACATACCATTACATTATATACCTCTAAAATGATTATCTCCCTTAGGAATCAAAACCAAACCCATAAAGGAAAGGGGTTTGAGCAACCACCCCATGAGATACCTCTCAAGGATATCATTACAACTCAAACACCACTAACCAAACATGACAAAAAAATCAGCCATGAAATATCCCACAAAAACACATTACTACAAAACCACACCATAACCTTTCATCAAGAACAACACTACACATTTGGTACTATCCAAATTCCACCACTTTACACAAATCCATCCAAATAAATATATCAATATCCACACAACCCAAACCAACCACTTCCACAACCAACACACAAAACTTCACTGAGCACACAAATCATAGAATTCCATTTACATGTTATGATATTATCTGCTTTGGGCAACACTAACTTACCCACATAGTTTTACCACATTAGAGTATTACACATATTGATTAGGATTTAGGTACTCCCATTTTCATATTTCAGGATATTTATCACAAATCACACACCACACAACACACACCACACAACACACACCACACATCAAACATCACACATTAACAAGAAACATTACATATCATAAAATAAAGGGACCCAAACATCACATAATCAAAATAAAGTAGGGAAAATAAAAACTCCAAACAACTCTTGGTACTGGGCACACATCTGTGTCTCTTGTTCCTAAGTACTCTCCTCCAGGTTACCATTCAACCAAAATATGTGAAATAAGGGATGTATCATCCATTAAATACCATATCTTGATGATAAAAGATCTCTAATACCACTCCATGAATGTTGCATTGTTATCGATTGTTAGGTTTCTGGGGCCCATAGCGAAAGCCGGTGGGCCGGAGATTTTAAATTTTTCATCGGAAGCACGATGGAACTTGTTATCGCTGATGATCTGAGCCCTGGAGAGGTCTTAGAATCTCACGTAGATAGTAAAGAGCAAAAAATTAAAATGAAAACGTACCTGTTTCAAATCTGAAGGTGCGGTCGACTGCAACTAGTCAATGGTGATCGTTGCTTGAAGAATCCAAAGCAAGATCCCTATATATCATCCACACGTGCTCTAAAAATCTGCTGGAACGTCGATCGTCAAACTCCAGGTGCTAGCTCGACAATCTGACGATGCTTTTGATGTCCTGACGATTACCACATCGAGAAGCCTTCGATGCAGAAGAGAGATCACAATCTGAGCATCTTGGATCGAGAGCTTCTATCTCTAAGAAGTGGGAGGAGAGAGAGGCTCTCAATTTTCATTCCATGCAAAAGAATGAATAGTAAATTTCACACACATGAGAGAGAGCCTCCTATCTTATTTATAGTGACATTGATAAATACCCGGTAGGGTTCTCCAACCCCTGTATATTTCAACATTCACTAAATAAATAATTTTGTCTGACTAAACTGCACCAATATTATTTATTATTTTATCACCTACTTGTAATATATATGAAATATATTACGTGATAAAATCCGAGCCATTTAACTCAACTCACTATCCCGCTTAATATTAAAAGATCTTTGAATATTAAAATAATATTCGTTTGATTAATATTTTTTCGTATTTAATGAACTCGTAAATACATTAAATAAATTCAATCCTAAATATTCGTAACTTGAATATTAATGAATTTATTTAATTCATCGGTGATCGATAACTTGGACAATGCTCAGACCCCATGGCGGGGCCCACTATGTCCATATACATATTCAACTGAATAGGGCTGATTCTTGAATACACTATTGTGTGTGACCCTCTAGGCCCTTACCTCGATATCAGTGAATAAAATTCACAGACCAAGAGCGGAGTCTAGAAACTCATCATGGACCCTAAATAGATAAGGATTGTCATAGCAATGACTACCATCCTACGAACACTGACTATGTACTATTATCTATTTGTCATTAAATATCTCATAAAGTAGGACACACTCTTGTGTCATCGTCCTTATCTTTCTTTATTATTTGTTGATCTATCCGGATGGATTTTCCTTTCTACTTCTTTGGCCAAAGACTTATGAAGACGGAACCATCCTGATCAAACAGGTCTGAGATATACAACTTTCTAAACTTGGAAGCGACAAATACTTTCTTGACCATTCAGCCAACGTCATACCACCAACGACGCACCCAACACAAACTACCTCTCCACGATGTTACTGTCATGGTTTTCGTCTTGCATCAAAGTACGTAATCAAATGATAAACACTGGTAATGGTCTCAATTAATGAGACCAATACACATGTCCATTGATAGAAACAATCAATGAGACCCAAAACATGTGGTGTTCCTATTGATGAGTCTGTCCTCATGATCTCACTACTAGAGATAACCAAGTGCGAACTTCATGAGAAGAAGTCTCAATGCTTATGAGCCCCCAACACCTGATAGTCAGACATCTACTGTTTCCAGTCAGTAAGATGTATCTAGACTATAGAACATATATTTAAGATCAATGTCATTATATCTTGAGGTTCTTATTATATCCTGGGATCCGCTATAACCTCTTGACATGACAATTAACCTTTGGAAATTACCATTATTATAGTGGATGTAGAAAAGTCTGCACTATAATGGTAAGATATCATCATGCAAATATAACTGTACACTTGATACGATAATGAAAAGCACTACATAGTTGGGTCTAGGGCACCCACTATTTTAACACTCCCACTTTCACTAGAGCCAACTTGCTAACTAAACTTGCTAGCTACTCACATGATAAATACCATGCTTCTGCTGAGTAATGGCTTTAACTTCTAGGCCTGCCACGTTTTCACCACGTGGTGTATCTACTATATGCGACCTCATATGCTTGAGTAAAACTTCTCAAGATAGGGTATCCCCGAGTATATTAATTTTGTTTATTGTCATAATTTGACCACTTGGCTAGTAAGAATATCATAATTCTCATTATGATAATACTTTTCTCACTAGGTGTGAATCCAAGAACTGGGAAAAATCATTGCAATTAAAAACTGCTTCTTATCTGCCTTGGAAGCTCAACGTACTTGGTATTTGTAGGTATGGCTACCACTAGATTTTATGAGCTTGACTCGCTCATCTCCTTTGCCTAACTGCGATACTAGATCAAATTGATCTAAGGATTACTAGTTTGTGTCCCAAAAAAAAACTAGTTTACCTTCCTCTCCATATTCTAGGTACATATCATTAGTACTTTCCAAAATACAAAATGATAGTTCTGACCGCATCACTTTCAATGCTCCTGGAAATAATTGATATCTGCCTATAATAAATTATATCCTGGTAGTTTCAATTATTGTACATATTATGGAATATGTGATTGATCCATCGCTAAAGCATATGGTATCAATCCACAACTTTAATCTCTTCCTATGTTCTGAACATGTTAACTTGAATAGATTAAGCCATGTGACATAGGCAACAATTCTGAACTTGAATTGTTCCAACTTTTACTTTTCAAAACAATGTCACTATATATATGATTGACTAGGACCAAGAAACCTTTGGATCTACCTCAGTGGATCCTGTTACCTATAACCTAGGTTGCTACTTAAAGTCAATCATTAGAGAATTGCTTTTAACCTGATTTTATCTAACTATAAGATCAAATATATTTTCAAAATATTGCCAAATATAATTCATTTGGAAAACATTGGCACTCCCACTAACCTTATTAAACACAAGGAAAATATTCATTTATAATGAATGTTCTAAGATCCTATCACTTACTTTAACCCAGAATTGGAATTCAGTAACTTTCAACCCTTATTAGCATCATTTGACGTCATCATCTCTTTCTGGCTGCATTGTATAGAAACATTCCACGAAAGATGATCTTGACATCCAATGACTAATAAAGTTATAATAGAAGTTCAACTATGACAAGTAAAATTCTAATAGATTTAGGCGTACCCACTTGGTATGGGCAATCGAGCCTTATTGGTACCATACTTGTACCATCAATGTATCATTTCATTTGAATACCCACCGCAATATTCCATTTATAATCCCCTTTTCAATTTGATACATGGAATCCATTATTTAATTTTAGTTGATCTTGTCAATATTAGCTCGTTTCCATATACTGATTACTTGTAGGATTTATTATTCTTAATGGATAATTTATCACCGACCACGGTGAATATAAAACCATCACCAAGGTTTCATTCTTCCTACGCAGTATGTGTCTCTAGAACATGCCTATTCCACATGTAATTTTAGAACTTGTTCCCTATGCCAACCATTTGTGCATCTCGAGCATTGACTAAGTCCAAGTCAATTCAGATCCCACTATCTCTAATAGAGATTTTCACCCTTGTATAGAAATGTAGTCTAATACTTGACTACATCTTTTCTATCTTAGGAATTTCGGTAATATCTTAAGCAACTTTTAGGATAATTACCTTAAATTCACAACGTGTTTAACTTGATGCATGCTTGTTTAAATCCTTACAAATTCTTTGCATCTAAACAAGTCCTATGACATAATGGATTTTCCATCATACTATGACTCGTATGATATACATTTGGCATTTTAGTTGGCATATTTGTTATGGGTTTAAGCCATTATTTGCAAAGAACATCATTAAATATAATGGAAGTTTCTATAGGTTGTAACATTGATACAACTTACATCATAACTTTGATGTATAAAATGTGAGTTTAGGAATTTCTCCATGATAAATTTTGTTGATCAATGTTAATATTTAAGACTCGTCATTGATCCTCCTTATGAACATCAATATGGTGATGTAGATAAGGTAACATGTGTTTAGGAATTAATCCACACTACATTATCATGATCGATGATTGTTTGGTTAAGATATTATTCGACATGCCAATCCGAAGCAACTCATATCTTCTTACCAAACTTATACTTCACTGGTACATTCCTTAATGAATTAAAGAAAACTTATGAATTATCTTTACCTCTTTCTTTCTTTGGAATAGTTCACACTGTCTTGTGGAACTACCCTCAGAAAGCTTTGCGGCATACCTTTATTTCTAAAGGTTTCTTTGTCTAAACTAAGGATTTCAATAATACAAAAGGTGTTTAGTTGTTCCAAGCCTAAATACCATACTGGGTATATAGTTTAGATCCAATTTTAGTTTTAATTGACTAAGAATCACATTTCCACAACTTGGTAGGTCTTACATTTTATATTCATCATGTATTGTCATTGATTCAAGTGGCAGAGAACTGTTTTTTGAGTATGTTACCACAAACAAAATTCATTCCAAAAACATGGAATAATGTCTCATCATGTCCAAAAGTGGTATGTGAGATAAATTTTTTGGTTATACACTATAACTTGTTCTATTTGAATCAATCCCTTGGCAATTAGAAGTTATGTGTTTCTCACCACTGACTTAGGAATCACCTTTTCTCAGCTTCTTGAAGAAGAAACTTTACTTCTAGTAATGTGTCTCTACTTACTTGGTTATTATATTTCAATACATATGTGTGAAAATCATATTGTATTTTAATACCCAAGAATTATGTGAGATAACAATACTTTTATTTGATGAATATGAACTGAACTATAAGCGGGTACTTGCTTCTTATATTTCAGTTTTTAAACTTCCATGAATTTATATGCGATGCAAATAACCACCTGTTAAATAACCAACCAATTTTCATTGAAGGACATGATGAAGGTGCCTTTGGCATAACTTTCCATAAGACTTTTCACCTTGTCATTCAATGTATTCACCATAATAATAATAGATGGAATTATCTCCAATATTATTATTACTTGGCGAATGTTACCTTAAAGGTAATTAAGCTCTTACTCTATACTGTTAGTTTGTATCCTTAAAAAAAAACTAAATTAATTGGGTGTAAAAGGTATAAGAATGGGATGACATGAAAGATTGTGAATTGTCTTTCACTTTACACAATCCAAGTGCAATCATCACATTCAAATCTTGATTCACATTCATCTCGAAAGGATCTTGGAGATGAGACTACATGTGATCATCATCCAAGTATTGAAGTAGCGACCAAAACTAACATCGGACATTGATGATAGAATTATGATAGAACCATAATATTCTTGATTCATGAGTCTCCTATAAGAAATTTTACACCCTCGCTTCTTGAGGTGGCTTAACAGGTTGGGACACAAGCACCTTGAATTTCTGATATAGTAGTAATGTGCGCAAGCGCCTATACTGCACTTGGAATTTCATGCTTGTTTGGACATTAAGTTTGTCTAATATTTATTGCAGTTTTATTGTGGCATTTCTTGCCATTATCTACAAATATACTTAAGTAGATTGTACTTTTATGTGATTACCTAATCTGACATTACTGATTATTTAATCATTAAAAGCCTCCCACTAATTTTTTCTAATTCTAGGAACCCTTTGTACTGGAATCAGAATACTCTTGAGTATTCTAGTGGAAAGGATCCATGAACCTCCCTCATAGTCTACAAGATATGGCTATGCCACTACTCGGAGGGTCCACAGTAGGCTTTTGGCTGGCCAACCGCATTAACTCGCGGTTCCTTGATCTGTTGAGTGAAGTCCTAGCTTCAAAAATCATTTACTGATTTACTAAACACTTTCCTCTAAAATTAAAACAAGATAGCTAAGGCTATTACATTGCTGCAATTTAAGTTAAGTTGACCCACCACATGAATAAGAACTCCTCGGTAGTAAGAGGCACCTTCAGCTAAGGCATGACCGGCACCTCGAACACCAGGTTTTGTTCAAACTTGAATGATGGAAGGCTGTTTGTGACTTAATATTTTCTTTGAGGGTTTTATTGGTTTTCTCTCTCGACGAATGTAATCCATTTATATTAAAATGGTTCATCTATGTTGTTGTGCTCACAACTGAACATTAATAGAAAAACATACGCCGCTTCTTTATGCATTTTATTATCTATTATTTTATATATTTTCCCGCTAATCTAAAAAACATAAAATAATGTATAAATGCATAAAGGTAAACTACTACCCGACTAATCTTGATCATATGAACGACCTAAGTGCATCGTACCTGAGTCGTAAGCTTGAATATTGATGCAGCTTGCCCTGTCATGTATGTCCGCTGTTCTCCTGGAGTATCGCCATGTCTTGGCGGGGTCGACGTCACGTCTTGGAGTACCACCTTATCTTGGTGGAATCCACGTGTCATCTTGCACTGTCGTGCACCACCTCATCTTGGCGGGGTCCACATTTCTCGCTGTCTTTGTCCAAAGTACAAAGATACTCACCCGCAGGCGAGGGGAACTCGGGTATAAATGTACATAATATAAATATTGGGCGCGCATGCCCTTATACATTTTAACCGAAAAATAATGATGATGTGCAGACCATCTATTTAATTAATTTAAAATAATTGCACACATTAAAATAATTAAATAAATAAATAAATGTAGACATACAAGGGTCGATGCTCAAGACCAGACGGCGGGTAAAGCGCGATAAAATTAAAATGCATTAATCAAGTATGAGGGTTTATTTAATTAAATTAAATGAATTAACAAATTAAAATAATTTAATTAATCATCACTCCACTAATTAATTTAATTTTAATGCCAAAATTAAATTAATCAATTAATTTAATTTAATTGAAAAATTAAATTAAATTATATTCTCGGGTATTAAAATAATTAACCAAAAATAATTTTAATTAATTTAATTTAAAAACTAAAATTAAATTAATCAAATTAATTAATCTTTATTAATTTAAAGTGGTCAAACCCCGAAAAAAGGACTATAGGGCCTACGTGGGTCGGGCCATACCTGCGCAAGACCCCGTTAGGCCATGCAGGGCCAAACTGGACCGGGCCGACCTGCCCGGACCGTTTCGGGGCCAATTTTTCCCTGTGGAAAAATAACTTTCAGGTAAATTAAGAATACCTCCTGGGTGTAGACAGAGGTGGGTAGGTAGTTCAGCGCCGCCAACGGGGCTGCCTGGACAGGGGCACGTGGGGAAGCCCGGGATGTGGTGTCGCGTCCAGGTGTGTGGGAGGCAACCAACCGGGGGAGCAGCCTGTTGCGGTCACCGGTTCCTCTACTGCGGCGTTGTCACGACCCGACCCTACCCGGGCTCGAGCCGCAACTACCCCAAGCCCACCTCCATAGGCCAGGGGCTGGCGACCAGCGCCGAAGGCACAACAACTCGGGGAGGCCTTTGCCTAAGTACCTGTACACACCCACACGCAGCACACTCAATGCAAAAGTGCAGAGTAAAAAGAAAAGTAAAGGAAACTGCTATATATATATAACCCACAAAGTGCATCGAACTCTATACAGTACAAGTAAAGAAAAGGGGAAAAACACACGCCCAACCAAAAAGTGCCACAACCCGGCAATAGGTAAACGAAAAGAAACAACTGACGGGTCTGCCACCTGGAACCCGACCACGACCACCACACGCGGTCCAAGCTCCCAAGCTCCTACGCTCCACTGAAGTCATGCTCCACCTGTCCGTCGTCTGCAAGGGCACACCAAGTGCGAGAAAAGCCCAGGCAGGGGTGAGTATAAAAATACTCAGTAGGATGCCCCGAAGGCTCGAGGGAGCAACAAAGGAGGTACCGAAGGGTGAGCGGTAGAGTGAACAGAAAAGTAGAGGAGTACAACTGAAAGTGCAGTAAGAGTCCAGCTCAACCCAACAAGAGAAAGAAGATAGACTCGTCTAGACACAAGGGGATGGAAACGGTGATAAGACAAACTTCCCATCGAGTCTTCACTACCTATAGCAGGAGAGTAGACTCGTCCAACCATGAGAAGCTAGACACGGAAAGCACGTGGCATACCCCGTGCCTCTTCGCCTCTCCTGGAAGGAGAGCATCCAAAACCCAAGGAGTGGGTACTCGTACGAGGTATATACATATATATGCTCTGCCAAGAAGCCCGAACAAGCTCGTAAGGGGTTCTCCATCCCGTAGATCAACCCAAGAAAACAAGTAGCCAACAGTCCCAGACATAACCCCATCATCGATGCCTAGCATCCCACACGTCTACCCTAAACTGCAAGCCAAGGGGCTCAATCACCGTACCTTGACACTATCTACTTTGGGCGGCACTGACTCGCCCGAACGGTTTTAGATCGCGTCATAAGAACGCATCTCGGTGGGGAAAGTGCCCCTCGTACTTGAGAGTTCTATGGAAAGTCAAACCACACCTCGTCACGGCCCTGCAGTCGAGAGGTCTCCCCAAATCCATAGTCGTTCCATCACCGACCCGTACAACCAAGGGTCCCGCTCCGGTAATCACGGAGGAAAGCCACAGACTAGCCTAGTCGGAAGGACTGAGTCTGGAATGCCAACTGGTGTCCCACTGCCCAGCCCCGCTGGAGGGTAATTCATAACCAAATGTTGGGAGACCCACTGCCTAACCCTGCTAGAGGGTAAACCTTAATACATCGTCAGGCGACCCACTACCCAGCCCCGCTGGAGGGTAAACCATAATCAGATATCAGGTGACCCACTGCCCAGCCCTGCTGGAGGGTAAACCCTAATACATCGTCAGGTGACCCACTGCCCGGCCCCACTAGAGGGTAAACCAAATTACATCATCAGGCGACCCACTACCCAGCCTTGCTGGAGGGTAGACCTGGAACAAGCCGACAGGCGACCCACTGCCCAGCCTGGCTGGAGGGTAGACCTGGAACTAGACGACGGGTCACCCACTGTCCAGCCCTGCTGGAGGGTAGGCCCTAAGAGGTCGTCAGGTGAACCACTGCCCAGTCTCTGCTGGAGGGTAGACCCTAAGTGTTGGGTGAACCACTTCCTAGTCTATGCTGGAGGGTAGACCCTAAAAGCCGATGAGTAACCCACTGCCCAGTCTCACTGGAGGGTAAAACTCAGAACTGATCTGGCCACATCCACTGAAGGGTACAACACTGGCCAACCAAACACGGAGTGGGTATCGCACAACCACCAAACTCCAGCACAACTCACCCAAAAGGGGTGCAGCGTCTGCTCCAGCACTGGGTGTCACTAGCACCGCTACCGGCCAATCCATCGCGAGCGAAACCAGGGGGAGACCACTCAACCCTGCTGGTCAAACAAACGAGCACAAAGGGACCCTCTACGCCGTGAGAGGTCCAAGTACGCAAAGCAGAACCCAACACGCACGTGGGTCCCACACAACGTGTGGCCCCATCTCAACCCCAACTGAGCGCACAACCATCCTCAGGTACAAACAACCACACGTACCTCCAAGCGTTCCCCATTACTCCCGGAGCATACCTCATTCCAGCCCAAAGGCTATCGTGCACACGGCACCCAGCTTCAACGCGAAGGCGTGACGTAACAACTCCACCTCAAAGGCCCAGGCACGGCCATCCAAATCTCGAGAATCATTTACATCACTCTCCCAAGAGTGCGCGATCACACGCCAAGGGTCCGCTACAGACAAAGTAGGGCGAACCACCACTTGAGCACCTTCCATGCTCCACATTTAATAAGATCACGTAAGAGGCTCCGTACAGCCAAACGGATCACACCGTTTCAATCCTTGCGTAAAAACACGCGAGTTAGACTACTCACTGGCCCGAAACGGTCAACAGGTGAAAAAGGTACTATTCACCGTAACCAAACCCGTGTAGGGCCCATCCCAAGATCCCGAAACTGAACCAACAGATCATGCCACTGCGATCCCCTCGAAAAAACACACGGGATTGAGTAATCAATCGCCCAAAATGAACACCCGGTGAAAAAAGTACTATTCACCTTAGCCAGGTCGGGTGGGTCCCACACGACGTCCACAAAAAAGGTCGGGCGGACTGCGCCATCGCAAAGCTCTCGGAAAAGAACGTCAAATCGACTGCTTACTTGCGTGGAAAGGGTACCCAGAAAAAAGATGCATCCCGGCACACCGCACACGAGCGGCGCCACATGAGACCCGCATCCCGGTCCCGAAACTCAACGAACAGATCACACCGTTGAGATCCTCTCGAAAAAGTACACAAGATGGATTATTCACTTGTCCAAAACGGTTGCCCGGTGATAAAGCTGGAAATCACCGTCAACTCCCGAAACGGCCCTCACGGGCCCCGCACCGTCATGCGGAATTACAGCAGGAAGAATGCGCCAACGCGATGCCCTCGGAAAGACACCCAACATCGACTGCTCGCACGCCCCGAACGGACGTCCGAGGAAAAAAACGCTAAAAGTTTCACGCAGCTCAAAAGACGGGCCGCGGGGCCCACGCCTCAACTTCGGCCTCAACGCCTGGAACCGACCAGGAAAGCTCCGCCTCGGTGCCAGGGTCCCAACGCAACTGACGGCACTCAAAGCGGACGTCACATGCATCCGCGCCGTCCAAAACAAGAAACTCGGGGAATACACTCTCCCACTTAAGGACACGTCGCGCCTCCGCGGCCCCTCGTTTTGGGAATTAAAAATTCCCGAAACTAGCTCTAAACATTCCCCACGACACAAGGTCCGCGCTGCCGCTGACGGCGTGCAAAACGGACGCCCGTAGCAAAAGCCACGGGCGTCGGGATTTCTAAAGGGGAAAAAAATTTCCCTTGGGCCGGACCGGCCCGGTCCGGCCGGTCCGCCCACAGCCGGCCCGCGGCCCGGCCGCGGGTCCGGTTCAGTCCGCCGCGGCCATCTGGCCACGGCCTATCTCCACCGACACCGATCGGCCTTTGACGGCCGGTATCCTCTTCCCGCAGCGACCCGCGACATGTGGGTCGCGGTCGCGCCGCACGCGGGGTCGCGCACCCCGCGACCCCCTTCCCTCTGTGCGCTACGCCGGAGCCGCCCGAGACCCCGCCGACCGCCGCCGTCCGCAGCCGCCTCCGTCGTGCCGCCCCGCTGCCGAGACACGCCCACTTCCTGGAGCCGCTCCGCCGCCGTCCGGCTCACCGCGCCGCCGCCTGGAGCCGCTCCGCCGCCGCGCCTACCCGCCGGAACACCCAGAAAACCCGAATTTACCGCAACATTCGGCGAACATTTACGATCGACTCCGAAGTTAGATTTTAAATCCGAAAGATGTGATGGAAAGCTCATGAATTGTACTATGAGACTACGGGCTTGGATCGAAGATTGAGCATCAATTAGACACTAAAATTAGGATTCAAATAGGGGTTTGGGATTTAAAACGCAAACGAACACCGCCTACCTCGCTGGGCTTCACCCGGAGCTTCGCGTCGATCCGCCGGCACCACCGCACCTTGCCAGAGTCGCCTCACCGGAGCTCTCCTTGCCGGAGCTGCCTCGCCGGAGGTGAAGGAGGGGGAGGAGGGTTTGAGGAAGAAGAAGAGTGAGTGGGGGTGTGTTAAGCGTTTAAATAGAAAACGCTTAACTACCCGCCCGTCGGCCCGAAGCCGAACCCTCAGCAGGGTCGAGGTTAAGCCTCCCCTGGGGTAAACACGACCTCACGAGCACAACGGTGGTCTCGGAATTTTAATCCGAGACCCCGTTCAAAAGTTATTAAACTTAGCGCCCGAGGCCGCCAAATTATGAAAACGCCCCTGGGGCCATTTTTCACAGACGGCCCGCGCCCGCGAAACTTATACCCCTCCTAGGGTAAACGGCATGCTCCAAACTCAACGGTGCCCTCGGTTTTCCAATCCGAGCCACAGTTTAATAGATACCTGCGTTTCTCCATTAAACGAATTAATTAATTTATTTAATTCGTTTAACATTCCAGAAGCGGGCGAGGGGTCCAAACATCCCGCGCCGACAAGTTTTATGTCGTTCCTAGGGTAAACACCCCATTCCGGACCCGTCCGTACACTCAGATCTCTGATATGGAACTCCGTTTAGGAGTTATCTCATTTATTTGGCGTTTCCAGTGTGAACGCACCGAAAATTAAATTCCGGCCCCTCCGGGGCTCGGAATCGCACGCCGTCTGAAGGCGCTGCTCTGGAATATAATCAAGAATATTCCAAAGTCTTTCACAGCAAAAACCGAGTTCTTACATCATTCCCTACTTCAATCTTTTCATCCCAGAAAAGCAAAACTAGGGAGAAACACAGGGTACTAAGCTCACACCTGGCTTTCTCATACCCAGAAGAACCCACACACAGCTCTACGTCACCGCACACAGACCAAAGGATTGATCCGTCCATGCTAGGTCGGCCCTTGCAGACGTCGTGCACCCACTTCAGACTTTGGGGTTAGGGCAAGGCGGTAGGGTACCTCGCCATCCCTTTGTACGGTCTCAAACGGCCCGAAGGCCCTCGGGGGTAGCTCACCTCCCCGACCAAACCTCTACGTTGCATGCCGCGACTGGAATCACCGCCCGCACCTGAAACAAAGCCCGGTGATTCCCTCCTTCAGAATATCCATATGGTGAAACACCCAAGGATATCTGGTCACACAAGATTCCATAGTCGATGCTCTCTTACACGCTCAATAGGCGAAGGAGCCAACACCATCGACTAAAGGAAAAGGTATGACGCCTTTTTCCTTACCAACACAAGGTTACACCCGATGCCCTACGTCACCCTGGTAACACCTCAAACAAGGAGCAGGGAGAAACGCCTTTCACACGCAGAGCCTAAAAATTCTACTGCATGAAGTAGAAGAGTCACAAGGGGTACCTCTCACCATCCCGTGCTCTACAGGATCGTACACATCCAGAGCTCGCGGCTACCCGCGGTCCCAACTGTCAGCTCCCGGAGCCTGATATGGACCACCTAGTGGTGATGGGGAGATCTCGTAATGTCTTCCCCCACCTCCAACTCCTCCCGCTCCTCTGCTAGCACCACCTCTCTGGCCACTACTCCGATGACGGCGCTGCCTCTTTCATGGTGGTGCGCCTGTTGCCTGCCCGAAGCTCTCAGCAACTCGGGTCGGGCAGTCTCGTGCCAAGTGACCTCGCCCGTCACAAGCATAGCACCGGCGCTCTCTGGCCTGCCCTGGTGCCCTCCGGCGCCACTGTGATGTACGACCATGGCCCGGGATCCACTCACGGAAGGGCATCCTCGGCTGAGGCCCTGCGCATTTTCGCCACAGTGGTATACGACCACGTCTACGGAACCTGTAGTGGGAAGGCCACCTACATCGAGGTCCTGTCCTCCGGCGCCTGCTAACTACGAAAGACGTCCCGCCTCCGTCGCGCCCACTTCCACTACCAACCGCAAAACATGACAGGAAGCCCCCTGTCACTAGTGCCTTCTCTAGCACCCCAACATAAGTGGAAATGCCCAAGGGTACTATGACAGCACGAATCTGTCAGCGGATACCCTGCTCAAACTTCTGCGCTCGGAGGTCGTCGTCACGGACCAAGTCTGGGTAAAAGTGTGCACGGTCTGCAAAACTAGCCGCGTACTCGGCCAGCGTCATCCCTCCTTGCTGAAACTGCAGGAGCTCCTAAATCCGAATGGAGCGCAAGAAGGAGGGGCAAAACTCCTCACGGAGCAACAACTGAAAGTCGTCCAACGAAAACGGCGACTCGTCAAGAAACCGAGTCACCAGACTCCACCAATGCCAAGCTGCTCCACGAAAAAGGCTGGCTGCCAAAACCACTCTCTGATCTGTTGACGTCTGCACAAGCCTGAAAAGGCGAACCACTACCTCGGGCCAAACCTCTGCTGCCTGAGGGTCTGGCTCACCACTGAACCTCAGCGGTCTCTGCCGCTGGAACTCACGGAGTGCGCTCAACCTGCGCTCAAGCTCAGCCTGCTCTGCTGAAAGGGTCTATCTCTCAATAGGTGGGGGTGCTGCTACCGGCCCACCCAGAGAAAGGGGCTCGCATGATGGGTTCTGGACTGTGGCCTCGTAGCTCACAGGGTCGTCGTCACGAACCAAAGCTGGTATCATGGCTGGCTGTCCTCGCGGAGACATCCTGAATATTATCAAGGAGTGCCACGGTCAGATGAGCATATATGTATATACCAACAACAACAACGATGGGAAGATAACTCAAGAAGGACAGTCAAGACTCGGTCCTATGTGATGCACAAACAAATTTCCCTGCAACAAGTGTCTCAGCATGCCGAGTCGACAAGCGGGTTATCAAGGTCCTAGTGAATGGATACGTCGGCCGCCGCACCATCACTGGACTCCCTGGCCTGAGAGCCGCTATCGAGACACGTTAACACTGTTGCCCTATATCCCAACCAATTCCTATTTTAGGGACGTTCGCACAACCTCCCAAGGAACGAACCACCTCTAATACCACTTTGTCACGACCCGACCCTACCCGGGCTCGAGCCGCAACTACCCGAAGCCCGCCTCCATAGGCCAGGGGATGGCGACCAACGCCAAAGGAACAACAACTCAGGGAGACCTTTGCCTAAGTACCTATACACACCCACACACAGCACACTCAATGCAAAAGTGCAGAGTAAAAAAGAAAAGTAAAGGCAACTGCTATATATATATAACCCACAAAGTGCATCGACCTCTATACATTACAAGTAAAGAAAAGGGGCAAAACACGCGCCCAACCAAAAAGTGCCACAACTCGGCAACAGGTAAACAAAAAGAAATAGCTGACGGGTCTGCCACCTGGAACACGGCCACGAACCCCGCACGCGGTCCAAGCTCCCAAGCTCCTACGCTCCACTGAAGTCACGCTCCACCTGTCTGTCGTCTGCAAGGGCACACCAAGTGCGGGCAAAGCCCAGGCAGGGGTGAGTATAAAAATACTCAGTAGGATACCCCGAAGGCTCGAGGGAGCAACAAAGGAGGTACCGAAGGGTGAGCGGTAGAGCGAACAAAAAAGTAGAGGAGTACAACTGAAAGTGCAGTAAGAGTCCAGCTCAACACAACAAGAGAAAGAAGATAGACTCGTCCAGACACAAGGGGCTGGAAACGGTGAGAAGACGAACTTCCCGTTGAGTCTTCGCTACCTATAGCAGGAGAGTAGACTCTTCCAACCACGAGAAGCTAGACACAGAAAGCACATGGCATACCCCATGCGTCTTTGCCTCTCCTGGAAGGAGAGCAGCCAAAACCCAAGGAGTGGGTACTCGTACGAGGTATATACATATATATGCTCTGCCAAGAAGCCCAAACAAGCTCGTAAGGGGATCTCCGTCCCGTAGCTCAGCCCAAGAAAACAAGTAGCCAACAGTCCCAGACATAACCCCATCATCGATGCCCAGCATCCCGCACGTCTGCCCTAAACCGCAAGCCAAGTGGCTCAATCACCGCACCTTGACACTATCCGCTTTGGGCGGCACTGACTCGCCCACACGGTTTTAGATCGCATCACAAGAACGCGTCTCGGTGGGGAAAGTGCCCCTCGTACTTGAGAGTTCTATGGAAAGTCAAACCACACCTCGTCACCGCCCTGCAGTCGAGAGGTCTCCCCAAAGCCATAGCCGTTCCATCACCGACCCGTACAACCAAGGGTCACGCTCCGGTAATCACGGAGGAAAGCCATAGACTAGCCTAGTCGGAAGGACTGAGTCTGGAATGCCAACTGGTGTCCCACTGCCCAGCCCCGCTGGAGGGTAATTCATAACCAAATGTCAGGAGACCCACTGCCCAGCCCTGCTAGAGGGTAAACCTTAATACATCGTCAGGCGACCCACTACCCAGCCCCGCTGGAGGCTAAACCATAATTAGATATCGGGTGACCCACTGCCCAGCCCTGCTGGAGGGTAAACCCTAATACATCGTCAGGCGACCCACTGCCCAGCCCCATTGGAGGGTAAACCAAATTACATCATCAGGCGACCCACTACCCAGCCTTGCTGGAGGGTAGACCTGGAACAACCCGACAGGCGACCCACTGCCCAGCCTGGCTGGAGGGTAGACCTGGAACTAGACAACGGGCGACCCACTGCCCAGCCCTGCTGGAGGATAGGCCCTAAGAGGTCGTCGGGTGACCCACTGCCCAGTCTCTGCTGGAGGGTAAACCCTAAGTGTCGGGTGACCCACTGCCCAGTCTCTGCTGGAGGGTAGACCCTAAAAGCCGATGAGTAACCCACTGCCCAGTCTCACTGGAGGGTAAAACTCAGAACTGCTCTGGCCACATCCACTGAAGGGTACAACACTGGCCAACCAAACACGGAGTGGGTATCGCGCAACCACCCAACTCCAGTACAACTCACCCAAAAAGGGTGCAACGTCTGCTCCAGCACTGGGTGTCACTAGCACCGCTACCGGCCAATCCATCGCGAGCGAAACCAGGGGGAGACCACCCAACCCTGCTGGTCAAACAAACGAGCACAAAGGGAACCTCTACGCCGCGAGAGGTCCAAGTACGCAAAGCAGAACCCGACACGCACGTGGGGACCACACAACGTGTGGCCCCATCTCAACCCCAACTGAGCGCACAACCATCCTCAGGTACAAACAACCACACGTACCTCCAAGCGTTCCCGTATACTCCCGTAGCATACCTCATTCCATCCCAAAGGTTATCGTGCACATGACACCCAACGTCAACGCGAAGGCGTGACGTAACAACTCCACCTCAAAGGCCCAGGCACGACCATCCACATCTCAAGAATCATTTACATCACTCTCCCAAGAGTGCGCGATCACACGCCAAGGGTCCGCTACAGACAAAGTAGGGCGAACCACCACTAGAGCACCTTCCATGCTCCACATTTAATAATATCACGTAACAGGCTCCGTACAGCCAAACGGATCACACTGTTGCAATCCTTGCGCAAAAACACACGAGTTAGACTACTCACTGGCCCGAAACGGTCAACAGGTGAAAAAGGTACTATTCACCATGACCAAACCCGTGTAGGGCCCACCCCAAGATCCCGAAACTGAACCAACAGATCACGCCACTGCGATCCCCTCTGAAAAACACACGGGATTGAGTAATCAATCGCCCAAAATGAACACCCGGTAAAAAAGGTACTATTCATTGTAGCCAGGTCGGGTGGGTCCCACACCACGTCCCCAAAAAAGGTCGGGCAGACTGCGCCATCGCAAAGCTCTCGGAAAAGCACGTCAAATCGACTGATTACTTGCGTGGAATGGGTACCCGGAGAAAAAGATGCATCCCGGCACACCGCACACGAGCGGCGCCACGTGAGACCCGCATCCCGGTCCCGAAACTCAATGAACGGATCGCACCGTTGTGATCCTCTCGAAAAAGTACACAAGATGGACTATTCACTTGTCCAAAACGGTTGCCCGGTGATAAAGCTGGAAATCACCCTCAACTCCCGAAACGGCCCTCGCGGGGCCCGCACCGTCGTGCGGAATTACAGTGGGCAGACTGCGCCAACGCGATGCCCTCGGAAAAACACCCAACATCGACTGCTCGCACGCCCCGAACGGACGTCCGAGGAAAAAGCCGCTAAAAGCTGCACGCAGCTCAAAAGACGGGCCGTGGGGCCCACGCCTCAACTTCGGCCTCAACGCCTGGAACCGACCTGGAAAGCTCCGCCTCAGTGCCAGGGTCCCAACGCAACTGACAACACTCAAAGCGGACATCACGTGCGTCCGCGCCGTCCAAAACAAGAAACTCGGGGAATACACTCTCCCACTTAAGGACACGTCGCGCCTCCGCGACCCCTCGTTTCGGGAATTAAAAATTCCTGAAACTAGCTCTAAACATTCTCAACGACGCAAGGTCCGCGCTGCCGCTGACGGCGCGCAAAACGGACGCCCGTAGCAAAAGCTACGGGCGTCAGGAATTCTAAAGGGGAAAAAAATTTCCCTTGGGCCGGACCGACCCGATCCGACCGGTCCGCCCACAGCCGGCCCGCGGCCCGACCACGGGTCCGGTTCGTTCCTCCGCGGCCAGCTGGCCGCGGTCTGTCTCCACCGACACTGACCGGCCTTTGACGGCCGGTCTCCTCTTCCCGCAGCGACCCGCGACATGCGGGTCGCGGTCGCGCCGCACGCGGGGTCGCGCACCCCGCGACCCCCTTCCCTCTGTGCGCTACGCCGGAGCCGCCCGAGACCCCGCCGACCGCCGCCGTCCGCAGCCGCCTCCGCCGTGCCGCCCCACTGCCGAGACGTGCCCACCACCTGGAGCCGCTCCGCCGCCGTCCGGCTCACCGCGCCGCCGCCTGGAGTCGCTCCGCCGCCGCGCCTACCCGCCGGAACACCCAGAAAACCCGAATTTTCCGCAACATTCGGCGAACATTTGCGATCGAATCCGAAGTCAGATTTTAAATCCAAAAGATGCGATGGAAAGCTCATGAATTTTACTATGAGACTACGAGCTTGGATCGAAGATCGTGCATCAATTAGACACTAAAATTAGGATTCAAAGAGGGGTTCGGGATTTAAAACGCAAATGAACACCGCCTACCTCGCTGGGCTTCGCCCGGAGCTTTGCA
Source organism: Viscum album (assembly GCA_963277665.1). Classification (NCBI taxonomy): domain Eukaryota; kingdom Viridiplantae; phylum Streptophyta; class Magnoliopsida; order Santalales; family Viscaceae; genus Viscum; species Viscum album. The sequence goes on along the minus strand of OY728166.1, from coordinate 1,240,516,348 downwards.
TCGATCCGCCGGCACCACCGCACCTTGCCAGAGTCGCCTCACTGGAGCTCACCTCGCTGGAGATGCCTCGCCGGAGGTGAAGGAGGGGGAGGGGGGTTTGAGGAAGAAGAAGAGTGAGTGGGGGTGTGTTAAGCGTTTAAATAGAAAACACTTAACTACCCGCCCGTCGGCCCAAACCCGAACCCTCAGCAGGGTCGAGGTTAATCCTCCCCTGGGGTAAAAACGACCTCCCTAGCACAACGGTGGTCTCAGAATTTTAATCTGAGACCCCGTTCAAAAGTTATTAAACTTAGCGCCCGAGGCTGCCAAATTACGAAAACGCCCCTGGGGCCATTTTTCACAGACGGCCTGCACCCGTGAAACTTATACCCCTCCTAGGGTAAACGAAACGCTCCAAACTCAACGGTGCCCTCGATTTTCCAATCCGAGCCACCGTTTAATAGATACCTGCGTTTCTCCATTAAACGAATTAATTTATTTATTTAATCCGTTTAACATTCCAGAAGCGGGCGAGGGGTCCAAACATCCCGCGCCGACAAGTTTTATGTCGTTCCTATGGTAAACACCCCATTCCGGACCCGTCCATACACTCGGATATATGATCCGGAACTCCGTTTAGGAGTTATCTCATTTATTTGGCGTTTCCAGTGTGAACGCACCGAAAATTAAATTCCGGCCACTCCGGGGCTCGGAATCGCACGCCGTCTGAAGGCGCTGCTCTGGAATATCATCAAGAATATTCCAAAGTCTTTCACAGAAAAAACCGAGTTCTTACAGGCATGCTCTTGTGTTGTGCGGGAGGCTGCTGTAGGTGGGAAGAAACCCACCAGGGTACGGGCAGGGTGGAGGCTTAGCGGGATCTTCATGGAGGGCAGGTGGCGGCTGGGAGAGGAGCAGGCGATGGCTTCCAAGCAGGAGAGGGTGTGTGGCACCGACGGCCCTGGGCTGTGCGTCATGCTAGGAAGCGGCGCTGCAGTGCGCCGCCTGCATGCGGCACTGCAGTGTGCCGTGCGGGAAACATGGGTTTGTCAGACCCCTGGAAATCTTTTTTTTGTTTTTTTTAAAACCACCGCCCACCCCCTTTTTACTTATTATAATATATTATTTTAAAATTAATACTTCTTTTGAAGTCTTTGGTTTCTCCCCCTGTTTTTTTTGAATCCTTCTTCCACCCCTTTGAGTCAAGTCACCCCAAAAAATATAAAGGCTAAATAATAGCATTTCAATTTAATAACAATAAATTTATTATTATTTTATTATAATAATAATAAAATAATTATCATATAATAATATTTTATTATTATTACACTATAATAATAAAATTATTATGCAAATCCTAAAATAAAATTATAATTTGTACACAATTTTTTTTAGGATGAACTAAATCAATTAAAAAATACTTGATTAGTTCTTCGGGATGGAAAAATTAAATACCTGAGATCAAACCATGAATTAGATCCAATCCAAAATTTTAAACTGACCATAACTTGGTCATTCGACATCGGATTGCCACATGGTTTGAACCGTCAGGACCGTCTTTGAACACTATAATTAATTTTATGCAAATTAATTTTATTTGGCTCAGAAAATTTACACGATCCCTCTGATACCACTGTTAGGTTTCTGAGGCCCTCAGCGGAAGCCGGTGGGCCGGCGATTTTAAAATTTTCACCTATGGGATGAAGGAAATTGTCTTCACCGATGATCCGAGACCCAAAGAGGTCCGAGGATCCCACATATATTTTAAAAAGCACAAAATTAAAATAAAAATGTACCCATTTCAAATCCGAAGGCGCGGTCAGCTGTAGCTAGTCGATGGCGATCATCACTTGAAGGATCCAAAGCAGGACCCCTCTAGATCATCCACACGCACTCCAAAAATCCTCTGGAACGTCGATCATTAAACTCCATGTTCTAGCGCGGCGATCCGACGATTCTTTCGACGTCCTGACGATCACCGCATCGAGAAGCCTTCGATGTAGAAGAGAGATCACGATCCGAGCATCTTGGATTGAGTGCTTCTCTCTCTAAGAAGCGAGAGGATAAATAGGCTCTCAATTTTCATTCCATGCAAAATAATGAATAGTGAATTGCACACACATGAGAGAGAGCCTCCTCTCTTATTTATAGCGACGTTAAAAAATACCTGGTAGGGTTCCCCGACCCCCGTATATTTCAACATTCACTAAATAAATAATTTTGGCGGACTAAACTGCGCCAATATTCTTTATTATTTTATCACCTACTTGTAATATATATTAAATATATTACGTGATAAAATCCAAGCCATTTAACTCGACTCGCTGTCCCACTTAATATTAAACGAACGTTGAATATTAAAATAATATTCGTTAGATTAATATTTTCTCGTATTTACTGAACTCATAAATACATTAAATAAATTCAATCCCAAATATTCATAACTTGAATATTAATTAATTTATTTAATTCATCGGTGATCGATAACTTGGACAATGCTAAGACCCCGTGGCAGGGCCCATTATTTCCATATACCTATTCAACTGAATAAGGCGGATTCTTAAACACATTATTGTGTGTGACCCTCTAGGCCCTTACCTCGATAGTATTGAATAAAATTCATAGACCAAGAGCGGAGTATAGCAACTCATCATGTCCCCTAAAGAGATAAGTATAGTCATAGCACCGAATACCATCCTACGAACACTGACAGTGTACTATAATCTATTTGTCATTAAATATCTCATAAAGAAAGATCCACTCTTGTGTCATCGTCCTCATATTGATTTATTATTTGTTGATCTATCCAGATGGATTTTCATTTCTACTGCTTTGGCCAAAGACTTATGAAGGCGACACCATCCTGATCAACTAGGCCTGAGATATACAACTTCATAAACTTGGAAGCGACAAATCCTTTCTTGACCATTCAGCCAACGTCATACCACCAACGATGTACCCAACACAAACTACCTTGCCATGACGTTACTGCCATGGTTTTCATCTTAAATCAAAGTACGTAATCAAATGATATACATTGGTAATGGTCTCAAGTCAGGATACCAATACACATGTCTGTAGATAGGAACAACCAATGACACCCAAAACATGTGGTGTTCCTATTGACGGGTCTATCCTCATGATCTCACTACTAGAGATCTCCAAGTGGGAACTTCATGAGAAGAAGTCTCAATGCTTATGATCCCCCAACACCTGATTGTTAGACATCTACTATGTCCAGTCAGTAAGATGTATCAATACTATAGAACATATATTTAAGATTAATGTCATTGTATCTCGAGGTTCTCATTATAGCCTGGGATCTGCTATAACCTATTTACACAATAATTAACCTTTGGACATTATCATTATTATAGTGGATGCATAATTTTTTTCACTATAATGGTAAGATATCATCATGCATATGTAACTATACACATGATACGGTAATCAAAAGTACTACATACCTGGGTCAAGGGCACCCAATATTTCAACATCGATATCCAACTCTCCCTATTCAATGACATGGGAGTCATTATGAAGATACTGATGAAGATGGGAAATATGGAAGATGTCATGGATCATCTCTAAATGTTGTGACAATGTTAACCGATATTCCACCTCACCAAATCACCCCAAAACCTCAAAGGGATCAACAAATTGGGGAAAAATTTTACTCCCCCTACAAAACCTACACTTTCATCATTGAGGGGAGACTCTCAAGAACACATGGTATCCAAACTCAAACTCTAGGGTTATTTACCTATAATCAGCATTGGCCTTATGATGATCCTACACCACCCTCATCATCTCTAAAACCAACTTGATCTTCTTGGTCATGCTATGCAATACTTGAGGACTAACCACTATTGACTCCCCAACCTCCATCCAGTTTAACATAGAATGACACGATTATCCATACAAAGCCTTAAATGGGGCCATAAAAATGTACACGTGGTAGCTATTTTTGTACACAAACTAAACCAAAGTAAAGTATCTTACCCATGATACTATAATGTCTAGGATGCAATCTTACAACATATACTCCAGTATCTAGATGGTCTTTTGTATCTTCCTATTTGTCTGAGGGTAGAAGGTAGTGCTAAGATGCAACATAGAGCCTAAACCATACCAAATTCCCCTCCATAAACACAAGGAAAAATGAGAATATAAATAATAAATCATGGTACTCAATACCCCATGAAGCCTAACCACATCATCCACATACCTCCTCGCAAAAAATTCCATGACACTAGATTTAGGGACACCAAAAAATGAGCCAACCTCAACATTTAGTCCACTATCATCCAAACTAAATCACAACATCCCTAAGATTAGGGTAAAATAGTGACAAAATCCATCAATATGTATTCCCATTTACACTCAGAAACATCTAAGGATCGAAAAAAATCTCCAGAAACATGGTTCTGTGCTTTCACATGATAATAAACTAGATACCCCACTATAAACTCAACCACTGACCTTTTCATCCCCGGACACCAAAGATGTCTCCTCAAACCACGATACACATTTTCACACTGGGATGTATCGCTAAAGGTTATCTTTAGTACTCATAGAGAACTCCCTAACACATCACCTGCATAATGAACAAACTCCCTTGAAACAATATATGATTCTAACTATCCTCTAACCATCCATTAGGGGAATCACTTTGTCCAACATGGTCTCACATCACTTCTGTCTCTGTGTCTCCCCATTGAGACTCATCCATCTATTAGATAAAAGATGAATTCACAAGAATTTGATATAGAGAACCATGAAAACTTATCTTCCAAAATTTAAGATAAATCACTACAAGATCCTCCCCCCATTTCCAAATATCAATAGACTTCTAAACCATATATCCTCGAGACATCTGACTCAACGCATTGGCAACAACATTACCCTTTAATGGGGTATAATAGATTTAAAAATCACAATCCTGAAGAAACTTCATCAACATCCACCAGCATAGATTCATATCTTGCTAAGAAAAAACATATTTTAGGATATTATGGTCTGTGAAAACCAAAAAGTTCTCTCTGATGAGGTAATGTTGCCATAATGTTAGTGAAAGAATAACCTCTATTGACTTCAGATAATGTTTATCATGGTTACATTTATAGGAATGCAACTTCCTAGACCCAAAATAGACTACCACTATATGTTGAGTCAACATGTATCACAAAACTAGATGATACACATTATAAAAGACCTAAAAAAACACACCCTCCTTAGGAAATCGAAGAAATGGGGCACTAACTAACTTATCCTTTAGGTAATTGAAGGCTACCTAGCACTGATCACTATACAAAAAATCCCAATCATTCCTGGTCAACACTGTTATTGGGGATAAAACTTGAGAGAAATCAGGCACAAACATTCAATAATAGCCTATGAGACCAAGGAAACTATGAAACTCTACCATATTCTTGGGTGATGCCCAAGAAAAAACTACCCTGACCTTCGATGGGCCAAATTCCACACCTTGATGAGACACGGCATTACCAAGGAAATTCACCTCTCATATCTAGAACCTACACTTGGAAAATTTCTCATAGAGTTAGTGGTGTTGAAGAAACTACAAAATAGCTCCATGATGCCTGAATTACTCCTCCTCTGAATTTTATTAGATCAAGATATCATCGATGAATATGATGATGAACCAGTCCAAGAATCCATGGAATACAATGTTCATGACCCTATGAACATGGCTAATTCTTTCTTAACACTGCACAACATGTCCCCATACTCAAAGTGTCTATACATTCACTTAAAGGCATTATTTAGGATATCCTCATCCCTCACCCTCAACTGGTGATATCCATATTAAAGATCAATCTTAGAGAACTAGATATCTTAACTCAATTGGTCGAATGAATCATCAATCTTCAGAATAAGGTAATAGTTCGTGATTGTTACCTTATTCATCCTCTGATAGTATACACACAACCTTATACTATAATCATCCTTCTTGTAAAACAACACCGGATCACCCTAAGAAGATACACTAGGTCATATGAAACCCCTATGCATCAGACCATCCACCTTAAACCTCAAATCATGCAGTACTGTAGGCTCCATTTGATAGGGATCCATCAAAATTGGAGAATAAACTCTTTACAACTCTATACAAAACTTGGCATCACATCGAGGGGGTAGTTTCAGAACCTCATCTTAGAAAACATACAAGAATTACTATATTACTCTAGGAACACCCTATGTCTAATATTTCAATGATATCTCTACCAATTAAGAAATAAGAGGTCCCTCTTGACTGCTACTCATCCAATAACCCAACTCTCCAATGAACACCACCTATTGGCCCTCTATATCAAAAAATAAAACTCTCATCTAGAAATAGTTGATGACTTCATGTATAGAATACAACCAATCCTTACCAAGGATAACATCATATTGTTGTATCTACAATAAGAGAAAATATCCCACTAATTGGTGCTTTCCCATCACTAGTCCATATCCTTGACATACATAAAATAAAGCATCCTTAACTCTAACTAGTGTAGATAACACTAGGGGACCTATAAGTCTCTCCACATATAGTCCCAACATACGGACCAAAGTATAAGAAACAAAGGAGTGAGAGTCTCTTGAATTAAATGAAGTACACAAAAGGGTATACAATGCGCCAATCATACCTCAAACAAATTCCAGATCTGCTGGTGTTGCTACCTCTAACATGTGCATCTGACCATGCTCAGATCCTTTGACTCTTAGCTATCGGCCTCCATGACCTTGATCTTTCCTAGGTACCTATAGACAAGGACCATCATGAGGCTATCCTCTTCAAACACCACCTTCCCTTATCTAATTAATAAATTATGATGGCCCCTTTTATTAAAATTTCCTTAGAGGAAACTATTAATGCTTCAAAAAAGAGGACTAAACACCCTCCTGATACAAGCCTCCCTGAGTGGTCAAACACTGAGACTAAGGATTCCCATGTACTCCACAGACATAACATGAAAATGAGAAAAATACAGTAGGTTATTAGGATACACCTTCCCCAGAATAATGGAAAGAGATCTATCATGGAAGGATCCCCATTGGTTGGAACCCTAACTACCTAAACACCTGTGACCCATTTCCCAAAGCCATGCTCCTTGAGACACCTTTCTACCCTTTCTATATAGGATTGATTCCCAAGGAAATCATTTAATATATAACATCAACATTTTTATGAAAATAAAGATATTTCAAGAGTTTAAACAGTCTGACCACATACTTGATCATTGGGAACAAAGTGATATCCCATGGGGCGTCGTTAATTTCTACAGGGTTATCAATTTTAAAAATTTATAGCACGAATCAAATAATCCACTAAACCATAGGGTAGTATAGGATATGAAAGTTCATGTTTATACCCATAGAGATAAGTTTATAGAAAATACTAATTTAATTATAAAGACTTAATTATTTAACAAATAAAATCTAGACTAATTCGATTGAAGAGAGAGAATGACGAATATTGAGATTTAAGAAAAATATAAAAAATGTTTTGAAATTAAAAATCTAGGTTCATGATTGATTAGGGAATAATATAATGAAATATAAATCATATGGTATTAGAACTAAGGTTAGTAAAATCCATTAGTCACAGTAGAAAACCCCCAAATCACCAACTTTCCATATTGATAGTGGTTACGATACTTTGGGTTTTCGATGATTTGGAAACTTAGAACTGTATTTAAACTTAGAAGAAAATATAACCAATTATCATGGCGAGTATAATTCACTATTAAATGTGTTTAAAGTATATGCCCCTCACCAATAACACAATGGTCATGCATGATTAAATAAAATAAGAGAGTTGAGAAATTAGGGTTGTGGAAAAAGAACCAAATGAATTGCATTTAATCAATGAAATACCTCAAAAAATCAATACCAATTAAATAAATTTTCTTTAAAAAAGGTTTACCCCATAATTATATCCACAAGGGGGTAGGAAAATAAAGATCCCATTCTACTCATCAGGACAACAATAGTCCTCAATCCCAGCAGCGACACCTCCTCGAATGAATTATTTGGAGTAGAACCCTATCTTCTTATTTATAGAGATTAGGGGGATTATGTTACATTTAATTCACCATTAGTATGGATTATTATGAGTGTTGGGTCCACCTATTAATTTTATTCTATCCCAAGGAATAAATATTTGAGTTTTCCATTGAAGATCCCATGAAAAGTTTTGAACTAGGTCTATCCATACACTTTCATGGAGTTTTAAATTTTCACATCATGAAAAGTATGGGATATCATTTTTTTTCTATTTTCCCAACTTAATGCTCTATACTTATTCCATGATTTGTAATGTTTTCACATCCTATAAGTGTTTCATGATACGAAATGTCAATTTTCATCTCCTTTACAGCTTTAGTTTCGTGGTGTCACATCTCGACACGATCATCTATTTTTGTTCCTTTTCCAAATATCATTTGTATCCTTAAATTAATCAAAAACCAAGTGAGATAGTCCAAATATTAGCAATAATATAAATTATATTACATAAATTAATGTATTAATACACTATAAAATATATACATTAAATAAATGTATCAAATACCCCCACACTTAAATTCAGACTTGTCCTCAAGGATGAAATCTCAATATACTATAAAGGATTCTCACCTTAACATGATTTAAACTCAATTTCAAAAAAAGAAATTGAATCAATTGGAAATTAAATATTCATGAATTACATATAAATATTTATCAACACCTCACTTTTAAACTAAAAAAATCAATCAAGTATTTTAATTTTCTCTTTTGAAATAACCACACCTCTTCATTCATTCATTTTATTTTTTCAATTTATTATTAATATGCAATTCATTTGAAATTTACCTGATTTTGAATTTTTCCACTCATTATCAGAATAAAATTTTAAATAGAGTTCAACACATACCTCGATAAAATGTCACTTACCAAGGCTTTCAAGGCATCTTTCATATCTACTGCGTAAAGACATAAATCATAGATAATTATGATGGATTCACCATTTAGTATGAAATGACTCTAAGGCTTAAGGAAGGTAGGTAAATTATATAAAATGTAAATTTAAAAAAGAAGGTTTGAATCTAAACCATAATTCATGATATCTAAAGATAATCTAAAAAAAATCTACCTTTACAAATTCCATCTCACTCTTCCCCCCTAAAAGTTCAAAGTGGTTTCATGATAAAATTAAGCATAATGAATAAATCACCCTCTCTTTCTCTTTTCTTATTCTTATTTTTTTTCTTTCAAAAATTACATCTAAGAAAAATCTCACATCCTCAACCTAGCATTACATGATCAAAATATCATTATTCTAGTAATGGTTATTTTCAATCCTCCTAATACACAATCCATTTTTTTACATTTTTAAGCATGAGAGGTGAATAATGATAAAGTACACTAAATGATATCATGGAATATTCCCAAATCACAAGATAAAACCCAACATAGTATTCTCAATGAATTATATTCCTATCCATCATGGAAAGTCTCTCCCCCACACTTATTAATTTTAATATCATGTAATATATTTAGAGGAAGGTAGTAATGGATACAATAGGCCTGTAACTTAGCTCATTTACTAATAAGGCTATTCATAGATTCTATGGGCTTAAAAATTATTAATTTAAGGTGGGTCCAAGGATAAAAGGTTAAACAAAAAAATTACTCAATCATATTAAAAGGGATTATATTAAGTCATAATTTTGATAAGAAGCTTAGAAATTTCTAGAAGATAACATTATTTAGTTTCTCAAGAAATATATGAAAGAAGAACCAAGAAATATTTGGATTTGAGGATGTATTAGGAATGAGACTAAAGGGTTGGGAAAACTAATACTAGGAATGAATATGAATAATTAAATTAATTAATGAAAAAAATTAGAAATCCAAGGTATGGCCAAATATCAGAAAAATTTCATTTATATTAATTAACATGCCCTTAAATCATGATTCACCAAATCCTAATCCACATTATTATCTCTACCAATTCCTTTCACCAATTTTCTCATTCAAATTTATTGAAAAAGAAATTTAAATTAATGTCATGGTAATTATCCTAGGCAGTTTAGGTCTCCCAGTACAGTTTATTAAAGCCTGAATCAAGTGAAGGCATGCAATTAGTAGTTATAAGCTTAAAATAAATTAAATATATATGGAATATAGAAAAAAAAATTAGAATTGAAATGATTACTTTCCCTTCAATTTTTACTTGAAACTTGGGTTGTGTATGTTCTTCCTGCATTGGTTCATGATGTGTTTATAATTCACATAGTGTATTTTGTTGTTTTCACAATATGAATGTGTTTCATGATATGAAATGGTCTTGTAGTGTTATATTCATTCTACCTGCAGGTTATTGCCAGTGCATTTAATCATGGACATAATAAATGATAAAAAATAAGTGAACATATAGGTCATTTCAATTTATTCAAAAAAAAATAGGAAAATTTAAACTAAAAAAATATAGCATTAAATACTAAGAAAGCAATAAATCTAAAATCCTAGAAAGTAGTAAAAACTCAGGTTTCCTCCTAGAAGATTCTCTTTTTTAATGGTCATTTAGCTCAACCATACCTAGGTTATATAATTGGAGTGTGGTATAGGTAAAACCATATTGGGTTCATCCAATTATGAATTTGAAATTGACCAAGCTCATCTGGACTTCTCCTCAATGAAATTAGCATGGAACTTTGTAGAGGTAAAGACCAAAGTCTGAATAGTATGAAGATAACCAAAAGGTTCTCAAAATCTTCCCAAACTCGATAAAATTATTATTTTTTATATATCTGGATACATGTTTTGAATTTCATTAATAGTCACCTAGGGTTCCCCATCCATCTCATCAATTTATTCTTTTTTACTACTTATTTTTTTTCCACTTCATAGTCAGTACAGGGTGCAACTAGTTCTTCTTTCTCTTCTTGTTGTGCACTTAAATGTTCTAAAAAATCATGATAAATGTGGAAGCTATCACTTCATCCCATCTCTTCTTCCTTCGGCTGTGGTCTTAATTTTGTAAGAAAGAATTGTATCATCTCAGCAGTTGTGGTACCTTCTTCTTTTATACATTCTTATTATTCTTTCTATTTTTTTTATAAATTGTGATTTAACCCAAAAAAGTTTTGAAGCATGGTCTCCCTCTTATTATTCATCCTATGAACCCGTAAAATTAGGGGAATCACGTAACGCTTTGATCCTAGTTACCCAGAGTTGGTGCATTATTACATAACATTGTGATGATCACAAGAGATCAAGTATTGAAAGACTGATTAGTTTAGTATCCTTGGAAGTACTAGATACATATATAATTTTTACATTACATCATGAAATAAAAAAACAACATTGAGTCCCCTTTAAACACACTCATATCCTTGGTTCTATCCCTATAGGTTAATCATAATATACTTTTTCACATCCTGGGAAAAAGAAAACATAAGAAAGGGGTAAGATTAGATGCTTAGTAAGGATAAAAATATAGCAGAAACTATCATAATTAAGAATAAAAATTTAAGGAAATGTAAATGACTAAAAAAGCCTTTTAAACTTAAACTTCAGAATAATATGGCAAAGATAAGTCAAATAATTTCATTTACTTATTCACAGGGATATTCTACTAGTTGAAAAATCACATGTAATATCAATAGCTAATTTCATAATGATGGAATGCATAATGTCGAACATCATAACCACATTGTCAAGGCCTCATGCCAAGACTACAAATAAGATTTTGTCAAGGCCTTGTTCCAAGAAATTGGTTTGTCTCATGAGACCTACCAATGCATCGAGGAGCTATAGCGGGATCCACCCATCAATTACCAAGTCCAATGTATTCCTCATATGAAAAGGTCGAAACATAACATAAACATTCGTATTAAAACTAGCATATGAAATGTTAATACTTTAACCATAAACCATGAATGGTATAGAAATAATACATCCACATGCAAACATATCACAAAACCTTAAATACAATATGGAAGATTGTATCATAATAAATCAACTTCAAACAAGTGTAAAATCCATCAAAGGATGTTGATATAGATGAAATCAAAACTATTTTCAAAGAAATATCTCTTTATATTTTGAAATCATTTAAAATTCATGTAATTATAAAAGAAAAAATTTATTTTGAAAATATTCTTATAAGCTTGTAAGGGAAGCTTATAATATGTTATAATAGTGGAAAATAGATGCACCCTCTGTATACGTTAAAAAAACATTCTTACCTAGATTTGTCGAAAAGGTTAAGAAGTACCTTGTTTGGAAAATGACAGAAATATTCCTTTCAAAACATTTTATGAAAAGTAAAACAAGGGTATAAATGAATTTAACCAATATTATAGTAAATATTAAAAATGTTTTGAAATACATTTTTAAGAAATACAAATGTGGATGATAAAGAGGTCCGTGTAGATACTCACGTATAAACAACCTCAGATAATAAAGAGATTGTAAAATTAATCCTTACCTTGTACTTCTCCTTGGTAGAGGGTAAGTTAACCTCCTGTATAATAGTTAAATAATTGTTATTAAATTATACAAGAACTATATACATAAATATGATATTATATATGATATTCTAATATTGTTTTGTTAATAATATTTCAATAGTATCATTGTTTCGGGTGTTAACTGATTCGTTTTACTTTGTATGTTTTGATATGTAAGCAATGATTGTTATGGATAGGATGTATTTGATTCATATAAAGAATTATATAAAGTTATTAAACATTATTTTTATTCATAAAATGAACATTATTCTTGAATGGTTACGATGAGGAATGAATCACATCGCGTTCGTGGAGACCGTAATCCGTACGTACGTACGAGTGAAAATACCATTCTATTGATGGAAAAATAATATGTAATTGGATGGTATATCATATATAAAGAATAATTAACATGTTATATTTATTATTTACATCAATTATACCCATTATTATACCCATCCAAATAATGAATTGTTGAATAAAAAACTATACCACAACACGGAGACGGTAAGCCTTACGTACACACGTATGGAGAATTTGTCATTCATAGGATGGATAGAATAATGAATACGGTTGTGCCATATTTATAATAACATCACAATACTTAGAAGGTAATGGAGGTATTATTTTGTTACGAAAACAACAAAGAAAGAGGAAGTGGAAGAAGAAAAGAACTTTGAAAGAGGTGGTGAAATTATTACCTCTTCTTCGGGTGCTTCCTTTTGTTTTGATCAAAAGGGACTCCTTAGGTCGACTTTCTGATCAAAGTAATAACTGTAGGTTTAATTGAGGGTAGTTGGGAAGATATTTGAGTAGGGGTTGTCTATGAAAAATGGATTTGGAGGTTTGATTTTTAGAGAAGGGGAAGTACCCTTTTGTAAGAGAGGTGAGGGTCACTTTAGGAAAAGCTAGAAATATTAATTTATTATACAATCATATTTGGTATATAATGAATCCAAAAGGATTTATTTCGAGGATAAGGTGGGGCTGGGTCTAAAACCTCTCAACCAATAGGTTTTAGATTGGTTTAGGTCACCATATTAACCTTATATTTTAGATTTAACTCTTTGTTAAATAGTTTAACTTTTACCATGTATTCTTGTATTATTATAATAAATGGTTAATAAACTTTTTATAAAAGACAAGATAACCACAAGTGGTTAATTATTTAAATATATAACCTTATCTAATTCCTTTTGCTGAACCTTAGATTTTTAGGAATATTATATCAATTATGTCTATTTTGACACTATTTAGTATTTAGTTTTTGTGAAAGTAAACAAAACTTGATTACTTCAAAAAAAATAAATAAATCAATCATAAATATCATATTAACCTATAAAATTAGTGGAATGCATCAAAAGTATCAATTTACATTTATTTGGATATTTATAATATCAATTATTTTAATCTTTCATTAATAAGGTAATTACTACATCATCATTGTGTCATAAATAAATTTAAATATTTAATGTATAAAAATTATAAATAATATACCATTTTTTAGGAAATAATTTTATATTTCTAATGAATATTTATAGTCTAATTTATCTTTTGTATAACCATATATTAAAAAAATTTTAGTTATGAAAATTTTAATTTAACACTTTTAACTCTTCTTTAAATAAAATAATAATAAATGTCCTAATCTAATCCATGTGGATCAAAGAGGATCATATTTTATTACTAAGGTTGATTTTGGTCTAAATAAACTTATATAATATAATTAGGACATGTTTTAGGGTAATTATAAAATCATTTTTACCTTTAATTACCCTATTTACTTTTAACCATGGTAAATAAAATTAAAAAGTTATGATCCCCCCAAAATTATTTTCATCCTATTAAACAAAATTTTACTTACTAATGTCAACCATGTCCATTGGATTTTTGAAATTCAATTCACAGATGCAGTAAAATTATGTTTTATTCAAATTTGCAAATGTGCCTATAAGCTGGGTAGAAGACGTTAAAATGTTCAATAAAATTTTATACATCTAATTTTATTATAAAATGACTCAAATTAATTAAATTAAACTTAAATAGGTAATATGTATCTATTTTTACCTAAAATAAATTCAAATAAAATGAATAATTATTTAAATAAAAAGTATTTTTTAAACAATAACGCAGTGTTTTTCACTATTCATCAAAAATTGAAAGTTTTCAGAAAAATACCCAAAATTCACCCTAAGCTAATTTTGATATTCTGAATCTAAAAATGATGTCCATTTTGAAAAATAAAATTTATTAAATTTCAGAAAGTGGGTATTACTATTCATAATGGTTAGTTTGATTGGTCGTGGTGTGCTAGAACTCGAAGTTGCGTACAACACAAGCTATTACATTATTCAAAGAGAAACATACCATGGAAGCTTGGGGTGTTACATTATTCCCTCATTCAAATAATTTTGTCCTTGAAATTTCTAGAATACCACTCCATAAAAAAATTCAGGTGGTTCTTCATTATAAATTCCTTGGGTTCCCACGTTGCCTCCTCTATCTTATGATTTCTCTATTGAAATTTTACCAGAAGAGTTGTCCAATTTCTCAAAAATTGTTCTCTAGTATCAATAATTTTGATAGGCTCTCAACAATAAGAGAAATCAGGTTCCAGTTCTATTTCTTCATAGGTGAGTACATGCTTTGGGTCAGGTATGTATTTTCTCAACGGTGATATGTGGAACACATCATGAACTTTGGAGAGACTTAGAGGTATTTCCTAATGGTAAGATACAACTCTAATTCGTTCTATAATTTTGAAAGATCTGATGTACCTAGGACTTAATTTACCATTCTTATTGAATTGTATAATACCCTTCCATGGAGATACCTTTAAGAAAACATGATCTTCTACTTGAAATTACAAATCCTTCCTTCAGTTATCAGCATAGCTCTTTTTCCTACTTTGAGATGATTTGATGTTGTTTTGGATAATATTATCCTTTTTCATTGTTTCCACTACAATTTTTGGGATTATGAGTTTTCTTTCACCAATATCATCCCAACAAGTTAGTGTGCGACATCTATTTCCATATAACACTTTATATGGTGACATCTGAATACTTGAATGGAAGCTATTTTTATAGGAAAATTCCACTAGAGGTAAATATTGATCCCACATACCTTGAAAGTCAAGTGAGTAAGATATCAACACATATTATAAGGTTTGAATAGTATGTTCTAATTGTCCATTAGTTTGAGGGTGGTAGGCAGTGCTTATATGAAGTTCCGTATCCAGGGCATTCTGAATAATTTTCCAGAATCTTGATGTAAAATGGGGATCACAATCAGAAACAATTAATAGGGGTACTCCATGAAGTCTTAAAACTTCATTAATATATAGTATTACTAAACATTCAAGTGGTAAATCTTCTCTTATAGCAAGAAAATTTTCTGACTTGGTAAGACGATCAGCAATGACCCATATTGCATCATTCCTCCCAGGAGTCTTTGGTAGTCCCATGATAAAGTCCATCACAATTTCATCCCATTTCCACTCAGGTATGGGAAGAGGTTGCATGAATCCTCTAGGATGTTGTCTTCCAGCCTTCACCTATTGACAAACCATACATCTTGACACATAATCAGTAATCTCTCTCTTCATGCTGTCCAACCAAAAATGTTCTTTCAAATCTCTATACATATTTGTGCTACTAGGGTGTATAGTGAAATTGGAGCCATGAGAATCATCCAATAATTCCCTTTTTTGATCAGGTATATCAGGAACAGAAATCCTCTTCCCAAATTTCAAAATTATATCTTCATATACGAAGTTAATCAATCTCCCATCATTCAAAACTTTAATTTTCTTTTGAAACTCATAATCATCAGTCTGAGAACCTTTTATCCTTTATAGTAAATATGGTTTAGAAACCATTTGAAAAAGTATTGATGTTTCACCTTCCATGATTATTCCCATATCCATCTTTAATAGATCCATGAATATTATATCCATTTTAACTCTCATCTTGTTAAAAACTTCATGATCCTTTCTGCTCAAAGCATCTTCCACCTTATTTTCCTTTCATGTGTCATAGTGTATACTGCAATCATAATCTTTGAGTAGTTCAATATATCGTCTATGTCTCTTATTGAGTTCTTTCTATGAGAAAATATACTTCAAACTCTTGTGATCGGTATATATCTCACATTTTTCACCATTTATATAGTGTCTCCATATCTTCAAAGAAAATATTACAGATGATAACTCAAGATCATGAGTGGGATAGTTTTGTTCATGAATTTTTAGCAGTCCTAATGCATATGCAATAAATCTATCATTATACATAAGGACACAACCATGTCCTTTCTTTGAAGCATCACTATAAATAACAAACCCATAATTACCCTATGGTAGAGTCAATATAAGAGAATTGACTAATATTATCTTCATTTCTTCAAAAAATTCTTCACACACTTTTGTCCAAACAAATTTAATCCCTTTATGTGTGAGCTTGGTTAATGGGTTAGCCAATCGGGCAAAATTCTGGATGAAACGCTGATAACAACCTACTAAACCAATAAAATTTCTATCTCCGTTATACTTTTAGGTGTTGTACATTCTTGTAATTCTCTTGTCTTAGAAGGATCAACATAAATTATATCCTTTGAGACAATATGGACAAGAAAAGGAATCTCCTGAAGCCAAAATTCACACTTTCTAAACTTCTTATATAATTCATTTCTTCTAAGAGTCTTTAGAATAGTGCACAAGTGATTTTCATGATCTTCATATATTTTGGAGTATACCAAGATATCATTAATAAATACTATTACAAAGTCATCAATATATTCCTTGAAAACTATATTCATTAGATCCATGAAGACAGAGGGTTCATTAGTCAGTCCAAAAGGAATTATTGTAAACTCGTAATGCCCATACCTGGTACAAAATACTATCTTCGGAATGTCTTCCTTATTCACACACAACTGATGATATCCAAATCGAAGGTCAATCTATGAAAAATATTGAGCTCCATGAATTTGATCGAATAAATCATTAATACGAGGTAGGGGATACTTGTTCTTTATTTTTATAGCATTGATCTCCCTGTAGTCAACACACAACCTCATAGATCCATCTTTTTTCTTAAAAAAAAGAACACTGTATTCCCATGGAGAAACACTAGGGTAAATAAATTCTTTATTACTCAATTCCTCTAGTTGTTTCTTTAGTTCCAGTAATTCCACAGTGGCCATTCTATAAGCGGTCTTCGATATGGTCCTTGAACTAGGAATTAAATCAATAGAAAACTCAATTTCTCGTTCTAGAGGATTTCCAGGTAAATCCTTTGGAAACACATCAACATATTCTTGCACAATAGGTACATCCTCTATTTGAACATTCTTTTTCTCACCCAAAGTTATTTCATTCTCTTCCTCCCCAATAATTGAATTTAGTAGAGCTACTGGGGGTGGATCTAGATAAGAATTAGATGGTGACGTTTCTACTATAAAGATAAGGTACTCCTTATCATCATCAAAAATTTTAACCTCCTTCTTCTTAAAATAAATTTTCACATCATGGTCTAAAATATAATCCATACTGAGGACTATATCAAATTTAATCCTGGGAATGATGATGATATCATCATATAAATCACGTTTATATTCCCTAATGGGAACTGATTCACAAATATTTATTGCAATAATAATTCCCTTAGGAGTTTTGAATGAAACATCCCTTGTTAAATCAAATTGGAGACATAAAATTTTCTTAGCAAACTGGGAAGATATGAAACAATCCAATGATCCATAATCAAATAAAGCATTGGATAAATTTGAGGAAACTATTAAATTACCTGCCACTATGTCATTCAAAGCTTCACCCTCAGTAGTAGGGACCGCATAATCTTGGCCTTACTCCCTTGGAATTTTCTGAGGTAAGTTTCCTTGGTGATTAGGACATTCATTTTCATAATGCCCCATTTCTCTACAATTGTATCATTCAACATTGACATCCTCTTTCTTTCCCTTGCAATCATGAACTTGGTGACCTTTTTCACCACACTTGTAACAGACTCCCATTACTTTCAGGCAAGTACCAAGGTGTTTCTTCCCACATTTACTACAAGATAGAAATTTAACTTTTACCTTATTCCCCTTATTTTCATTTCCAGAGTTTTTAGCAGATCTCTTCTTCTCTTGTTATTCTTTGAAGTCGTAAGACTTAGAGAATTCCTTTTCTTTCTTGATAAAACATGAGACAATATCTTCGTACGACGAGAAATATTGTGATACTAATGCTCGATAGATAAATGGTTTTAACCCATCAAATAATCTATCAATATTACTCCTTGGGTTATGTATATAATTTGCTGCATGTCTTGCTAACCTTGTAAAGTTAGCCTCATACTTTGCGGCATTCTCATCCTCCTTTTTCCTCAGACTTAGAAATTTTCTTTCCATATCCACTCGATGTTCATGAGGAAATTATTTTTATAAGAAAATATCTTTAAACTCCCTCCATTCCATATTTGATACTTCTTCATCCTCTTTTGTGTTCTGAATTAACGACCACCATTGATCTGTATCTCCTGTGAGGCGATAAACTACAATGACAACTTTTTCCCTCTCACTACTCTCCAAAGAATGAAATATTTTCTCTAAGGAACTTATACTTTGCTCAACTACAAATGGATTTGTAGTCCCATTGAATTTTGGTAGTTGTTTCCTCATGAATCAGTCTAACATTGATCCTACGTGTTGTGGA
Organism: Viscum album; assembly: GCA_963277665.1. NCBI lineage: Eukaryota > Viridiplantae > Streptophyta > Magnoliopsida > Santalales > Viscaceae > Viscum > Viscum album. The sequence continues at coordinate 1,240,497,145 of OY728166.1, read as the reverse complement.
TCAGGGTGCTCCATATGGGTAAGGTTATTATTCATAACCTGAGTGAGTTTTCCCAGTATGGTTATAAGTTCTTCAACACCGGTTACATCACCGACTCCACTATAATTATCTTGAGTAGGTGGGAAATACCTACATGGATTACGTGTGTTGATATGGTTTTCATTTCTTCCACTAGGATCTATTTATAAACAATGGGATATAGTAGATTAGTTTATGAATCACAATACATAATTCTAAAATAGTAAAATACCTAACATAAAGTGAAGAGTTTATTCATATAATCCATAATCATAAAAAATGTTTTCTTTGAGGAGGTATTTACTCATAAATCCTTAATAATGGTTTATAAAGAAAATTTAAATTATCCTAACCATGTCCACTGGGAGTGTCGTAACCAAGAGTGAAGCAAGGCCCATTGTCATGTACCAAGATACCCCGGGTCAAGCCTGAAACTCCTTGTCGAAGTTTTCACTCCTAGGTAAATCTGTGCTAGAGCTGCCTCTACCTTCTCATATCCATACAGGGATGTATTGCTTGGAAAATTCACAAAATCTCAACATTACCAAAATTCTAGGAAGTTATTATATATTAATCCTCAAAGTTTATCTTAGCATAATGTTCTCTAATCAGAGTTTTTCTAAATCTAGTTTCCAAGGTTTGTACTAAACATCCTCTGATACCAACTGTAATGCCCCAAACCTAGTTACCTAGAGTTGGTGTATTATTATATAACATTGGAATGATCACAAGAGATTAAGTCTTGAAAGTCTGATTAGTTTAGTATCCCTGTAATTACTAGATACATATATAATTTTTACATTACATCATGAAATAAAAAAACAACATCGTATCCCCTTTGAACACAATCATATCCTTGGTCCTATCCCTATAGGTTAATCATAATATAATTCTTCACATCCTGGGAAAAAGAAAACATAAGAAATGGGTGAGATCAGATGCCCAGTAACGATAACAATATACTAGAAACTATTATAAATAAGAATAAACATATAAGGCAATGTATAAGACTAAAAAAAGCCTTTTAAACTTAAAATTCAGCATAATATGAAAAATATAAGTCAAATAATTCCATTTAATTATTCAAATGGATAATATACTAGTCGAATAATCACATGTAATATCAATAGCTAATTTCATAATGATGGAATACATAATGCCGGACATCAAAACCACATAGTCAAGGCCTCATTCCAAGACTACAAATAAAATTTTGTCAAGGCCTTGTTCAAAGACACTAGTTTGTATCATGAGACCTACTGATGCATCGAGGAGCTATATCAGGCTCCACCCATCACTTACTAAGTCCAATGCATTCCTCATATGAAAAGGTTTATACATAACATAAACATTCGTATTAAAACTAGCATAAGAAATGTTAATACTTTAACCATAAACCATGAATGGTATAAAAATAACACATCCACCATAAAACATATAAAAAAAACTTCAATAAAATATGGAAGATTTTATCATAATAAATCAACTTCAAACAAGTGTAAAATCCATCAAAGGATGTTGACATAGATGGAATAAAAACTATTTGAGAGAAATATATCTTTCTATTTTGAAATCATTTAAAAGTCACATAATTATAAAAGAAAACATTTATTCTGAAAATATTCTCATAAGATTTTAAGGGAGTCTTTAAAGATGTTATAATGGGGGAAAATATCCACACCCTTGATATATGTTAAAAAACATTCTTACCTTAATTTTTTGAAAAGTTCATAAAGTACCTTGTTTGGAAAATGACGGTAAGATTATTTTCAATTTTTTTTATAGAAATTAAAACAAGGTTATAAATGACTTTAACCCATATTATAAAAAATAGTAAAAATGTTTTGAAAAACATTTTTAAGAAACACTGATGTGGATGATAAAGAGGTCCTAGTAGATACTCATGTATAAAAAACCTTGAATAATAAAGAGATTGTAAAATTAACCCTTACCTTGTACTTTTCCTTGGTCGAGGGTATGTTAACCTCCTATATAATAGTTAAATAATTGTTATTAAATTATACAAGAAACATATACATAAATATGATATTATATATGATCTTATAATAACGTTTTGTTAATAATATTTCAGTAGTATCATTGTTTTGGGTGTTAACTGATTCATTTTTCTCTATATGTTTCCCCATGTAAGTCATGTTTGTTATGGATAGGATGTATTTGATTCATATCCAGAATAATATTAAGTTTGTAATTTTTTTTTATTCATAAAATTAAAATAATTTTTGAATTGTTACGATGAGGAATGAATCCCATTGCGTTCGTGGAGACGGTAATCCGTACGTACGCACGAGTGACAATACCATTCATTTGATGGTGAAATCGTATGTAATTGGATGGTATATCATATATAAAGAACAATTAACATGTTATATTTATTATTTAAATCAATTATAATCATTATTATACCCATCCAAATAATTAAGTGTTGAATAACAAACTACACTATGATGTGGAGACGGTAAGCCGTACGTACGCACGTATGGTGATTTTTTCATTCATAGGATGGATAGAATAATGAATATGGTTGTACCATATTCATAATAAAATCAAAATATGTATAAGGTACTTGATTTATTATTTTGGTATGGAAACAACAAAGAAAGAGGAAGTGGAAGAAGAAAAGAACTTTGAAATAGGTGATGAAATTATTACCACTTTTTTGGGTGCTTCCTTTTGATTTGATCAAAAGGTCTCCTTAGGTCAGATTTTTGATCAAATTAAGGCCTATAGGTTGAATTGAGGGTAGTTGGGAAGATATTTGAGTAGGTTTTGGCTGAGCCAAATGGATTTGGAGGTGTGATTTTGAGATAAGGGGAAGTACCCTTTTATAAGATAGGCAAGGGCCACTTTAAGAAAATCTTGAAATATTAATTTATTATACACTCATATTTGGTTTATACTGGATCCAAAAGGATTTATTTATAGGATAATGTGGGGTTGGGTCAAAAAAATATCAACTAATAGGTGTTATATAGGTTTATCTCACCATATTAATCTTATATTTTAGATTTAACTCTTAGTTAAATAGTTTAACTTTTACCATATATTCTTGTATTATTATAAAAAATGGTTAATAAACCTACTATAAAAAGCCAAGAGAACCCGAAGTGGTTAATTATTTAAATATCTAACATTATCTAATACCTTTGGCTGAACATTATATTTTTAGGAATATTATATCAATTAATAATATAGTATTTGTTTTAAAAACTCATTTATGTCAATTTTGACACTATTTAGTATTTGTTTTTTTGTGAAAGTCAAAAAATTTGATTAATTAAAAAAAAAAAAATTAAATCAATACTAAAATGTCATAATAACCTATAAAATTAGTTTAATTCATCAAAAGTCTCAATTTACATTTATTTGGATATTTATAATATCAATTATTTTAATCTTTCATTAATAAGGTAATTACTGCATCATCATTGTGTCATAAATAAATTTAATTATTCAATGTTTAAAAATTATAAATAAAATACCATTATGTAGGAAATATTTTTATATTTTTAATGAATATTTATAGTCTAATTTATCTTATGTATAAACCTATATTAAAAATGTTTTAGTTTTGAAAATTAGAATTTAACACTTTTAACTCTTCTTTAAATAAAATAATAATAAATGTTATAATATATTCCAAGTCGATCAAAGAGGGTCATATTTTATTCCTAAGGTTGATTTTGGTCGAAATACACTTATCCAATAGAATTAGGACATGTGTTAGGGTAATTATAATATCATTTTTACCTTTAATTACCCTATTTACTTTTAACTGTGGTAAATAAAATTCAAAAGTTACTATTCAAAAAAATTATTTTCTTCCTATTGAACCAAATTTTACTTATTGATGTCAACTGTGTCTCTTAAAATTTTGAAATTCAATTCACAGAAGTGGTAAAATTACATCTTATAAAAATTTGAAAATGTGCCTAAAAGGTGGGTAAAAGACGTTAAAATGTTCAATAAAATTTTATACATTTGGTTTTATTATAAAATGAATCCAATTACTTACATTGAACTTATATAGGTATTATGTATCTATTTTTTACCTAAAATAAATTTAAATAAAATAAATAATTATTTGAATAAAAAGTAGGTTTTAAACAATAACGCAATGTTTTTCACTATTCATCAAAAATTGAAAGTATTCAGAAAAATACAAAAAATTCACCCTAAGCTAATTTTGATATTAAAAATCAAAAAATGAAGTCCATTTTGAAAAATAAAATTTATAAAATTTCAAAAAGTGGGTATTACTATTCATAACGGCTAGTTTGATTGGTCTTGGTGTGATAGAACTCAAAGTTGCATACAACGCATGCTATTGCACTATTCAATGAGAAACGTACCATAGAAGATTAGGGTTTTACACATCAAGATTAGAATCTAAGTCAGCTTTGGAAGTGCTACTTACCTATACTTCTTTTTTCATGCTTCTTTTCTCATGACGCTACTCTTCGAATTATGGATCCATGTTATGTGGTGAAGTGTACTCAAAGATTGGATACAATTGTGGGAACACATTGAATTGATTCTTCATCATTTTTATTTAATCAAGTTGTTGTTTCATATCCTACAATAGGAAAAAAACCTATCCTTGGAAGTCATCTTGTTTTTCAACCCTTCCATCACATATAATACTACCCAGTGCGGTAAAAAGTGATACAAGTAAATAAATAAAAAGACTAATATAAAATTAGAAAACATAATATATTATAAAATGGGATTTTCTAAATTATTAAACTAATAAATTATCCACTCCTATCCCAGGAAATGGTGAAAAAAAATTTATATCCTATGAGGTGTTGTTAATTCCCTACAGGGTTACCAAATTTAGATATTTATAACATGAATCAAAAAAACCACTAAAATAAATGGTAGTATAGGATATAAGAGTTTGAGGTTGAACACACAAATATAGGTTTGTATAAAATAATAATTTAATTATAAAGACTTAATTATTTAATGAATGAAATCTGGACTAATTCAATTGAAGAGAGAGAATGGAGAATATTGAGATTTAAGAAATATAGAAAATGACTGGGCAATTGTAACTATGGGTTCATGATTGATTTGGGAATAATATAATGAAATAGTAATCATATGGTGTTAAAACCAAGCTTAGGTGAATCCAATGGTCATGATAGACAACCCCAAAATCACTTATTTCTCCTTTTCACAATGGTCATGTTACTTTGTGTTTTTGATGATCTAGTAACTTGGAACCATATATAAACATATTAGAAAGTCCACATAATGGTCATGGTGAGGATCATTCACTAGTCAATACATTAAAAGTATCACTCCCTCACCAGTCACACAATATTCATGCATCAAAATAAGATAATTGATAAATTAGGGATGTGGTAAAAGATCCCAATGAATTGTATTCAATAAATAAAATAACTCAAACAATAAACCCCCCTTTATTATAGTTGCTACGCATAAGGTCTACCCCCTAATTCTATCCATTATGTGGTAGGAAAATAAAGATCCTATTCTACTTATAACGATAGAAACATTCTTCAATCCTAGAGGTGGTGTCTCCTCGAATGAATTATTTGGAGTGGAACCCTATATTTTTATTTATAGGGATTAGGGGGACTAAGTTACATTTAATTCACCATTAGTATGTCCCATTATGAGTGTGGGTCTGCATCTATGTTTAATGTTCATCTCAAGGAATAAATATTTTATTTTCCCATTGAAAATACCATCAAAATTTCCAAATTGGGTATGTCCATACACATTCATAGCATGTAAATATTTTACATCGTGAAAAGTACGGGAACTCAGTTTTTCTATTTTTCCACTTCGCACTCTATAGTTCTTTCACACCTTATAATATTTTCACATCCTGTAAGTGTTTCATGATGTAAAATTTCAATTTTCTATATCCATTTCATCTTTAGTTTCCCAGTGTCATGCCACATCACTTCATATCATGGTGAAAAGTGTTTTTTAGGTCCTAAATCTCATATTTTTGTTCCTTTTCCAAATATTGGTTTTATCGTTCCATAAATCATAAAATAAGTTAAAAAGTCTAAATATTGGAAAGAATATAAATTATATTACACAAATGAATGTATCAATACACCCTAAAATATATGCATGAAATACACATATCACAAAGCATCCTCCAGACGCCACACTATGGAATCCTCATATACAAAAGCATCTCAATAAAATTGCAGGAGATCCTTGAACTCAATATTAGGACCCCACACACTCAAACACCCCTTATTAAGGGAGATTAATATAAGTCCCTGGCCTTAAACATTACTTAATCATGAATTAAATGAATAATTCACATAGAGGATCTTTTCAGGTTTAGAGTTTTAGAGAATTAGGTCATAACTATTACATATCAAAAACTTGGGATGAGCATAAAAATCCCAGTAAAGGATACACAAAGAAGGAAAACTGTTAGTTTTTCAAAAACAATAAGTAAACCATGAGTACTTTACCAAAGTAATACTTTTCACCTTTATGAAGTAGTAAAAACTCTTCACTGAATAAAAGACCATTACTTACCCTTTTGTAACCAAAATATTACCGTAAAATCCATATAAAGAACACATAACATATAAAGGTAACTTGGGACATAAACATACTTAAATTTAATAACCATACGGTCGACTTCCACACATACTTAATGGAATAGCCATACGGCCGACTTCCAAACACAATGCATTGGAGGTTATAACGTAACCACCCATCCTGGTATTCACGACACCAACCGTCATATGGTTTATCACGTAACTACCAGTAAAATTTCCAAGTACCATAATGACACATAAAATATTACAAATATAAAAATTTCAATAACAACATTTCATTTTCAATCACAATATGTAATTCCAAGATATTGAATTAATCAATCCATTTTCAAAAACCATTTAAAAGAGATTTTTGAATCAAAGTGTCCCATACCAATTTGAAGCTTTTAATGGAATTATAATTTTAAAACATTAATGCACATATAAATAAATACTGAAAACCATTTTGAAAACATGGAAATTAAAGATAAATATTTATAATAATAAATCTTTAAAACATTTAAAACGATATTTTTGTTAAAGAGTTTTTAACGAAATGAGAGACTCTTGAATAAAAATAATTGCAGAATAACATTTAATTAGAACTTTATAATATCATGAGAATAAAGGGATTCATGATATAATATGTCAAAGTATAGTATATACACCATATAAGAGTGAATTGGTGCCTAACAACAATTAAGTCTCAATGGAAATGTAAATTGAGATGAAATCAATTACAAAGATGGTATCCTTAAATTAAGGATAAATTTATCACATAATTATGTGTGAGAAATATAAATACACCCAATATAAGTGGATATTAAGTGTGAAACAATCATAGGACATTAACACATATTCATAGGATTACATGTTCAAGAATTACAAGTTGAACCCACGGAAATCGAAATTGGGTTAAGACGTTCCCTTATAAAAATTCGACAGCCTAACAGCATCACTTTAATATTCATAAAATGATTTGATGAGACAAAAAGGGAATCTAATCACTTGGAAATAAATTTTACATCAATAAGGATATATAAGAACATATCCCAACATAATAATATGTAAATTAAAAGACATAACAAAAATAAGTCTTTTAAAAAGAGGAGGGTGAAAGGTTCCCTTACCGACTTGGGTAACTTTCAAAACGTACACCCCATGAAAGGAGGACTATAAAACATTGATGTAAATACTCAGAAAAGAAATTATATTACACAAATATTATAATAATGGGAAGTACATACAACACTCAAAGGAAATAATGGTAAATTTATCATGAATCTCACGGGAATAAAAAGTGAGATGAAAGCCCCCTTACAAAATTTTGGCAGCCTAACAACGCCACTTAAAAATTCTTAAAATGAATTGATGAGAGTAAGAGGGGGTATCTCATCATATGAAAATACAAATTACAGTATGGTGAGTATAAAATAACATCCTCCAACATAATAACATGGGTCATAAATGAAATGACATAAAAGAGGATACTTGAAAAGAAAGAGAGAGGTCGGATCCCTTACCTCGTGTCCAGCGTGACTCAATTGCTCTTTAATCTCCTGAATAATAAACTAGTATTAATTTATACTTGATTAAGAACCTTTTTAAAGTTTATTATTTCTTTTTATATAACTTATTTCCATGTTATAAACGTTATGTAATCATTTAATTTAATAAAGTTCATTTTGTCGATATTTGGTACTTAAGTCAAAAAAATGGACTTCTTACAATTACATGTTGTTTATGGGGTCAAAGGTTCATTATATCCAGAATGATATTAATTATTTGGATATCATATATATCATATATATCCAGAATATACATGTATTTATAATAGTACATAACATTTAGAGGTAAGAAATGAAATGCACCGTTCATGGAGACGGCATGCCGTACGTACGCATGAACACTAATTTCATTTCTATTTCATATTTAATGGAATTAAAACATAATGATACATAATAGTATTATAATTACAGTTTGGTATCATATATAATATCATTAAATCTATCCTTTATACGTACCACATATGGTATTAACGAATCAAATCACTTTGAGGGGGCGGTAGTCCGCACTTCCTAAAATGAAGATATCGCGTTTACCCATAATGGAAACCATAAAGGTATGCCATAAATTAAAAATACAGAAGATTAATGAAAACATAAACATATTATATATCATATATAAATATAGTTTCATCTTAATGGCCACCTTTTAAGGTGTTACAAGAATATTGAACAATCATCGTTTCGTGAGGCAGAAATTCACCATCCACAGAAACAGTATGTTCTTTAACCATTAGATGTAGGTGTGTGTAAGTGTAGCTCGAATACTTCTCATAAAAAAATCCTAGTATATTTAAGATACTGGTGTTATTACAAAATAAAGGAATAAAAAGAGTTTATGGGGTTGGAGAAGCAAAATTAAACAAAAGAACACAAGTGAAGACATTACCTTAAAATCGGGTAACTCCCTTTGGTTTGATCAAAAAGGGTTTCTTGAAGACCTTCATGCCTAAGGTAAGGATTCTAGGATGAATAGAGGGATGTGGAGAGACAAAATGATCAGAGATTTGCCGATCCAAAGGCTTGATAGGTGTGGGTAAGGAGGTAGAGGTGAGGGCCTTTTATAAGTGGAGAGGAGGGGCACTCTTGGAAAGGTATAAAATGTTACATTATTTTCATATTATTTTCTGATTTTAAAGGTCCCAAATTGATGTATTTCAAGTATAAGGTGATAAGAGTTTGAAATACACCCATTCAATAGGTTTTTGACATGTTTAGGTCTTAGAATTTACATCATCTTTTCATTTTATTTAAATCGTTGAATACTGAGGTAATAACTGCATCATCATGATGTCATAAATAATTTAATTTATTTAATGTATAAAAATTATAAAAAATACTATGATGTATGAAATAGTTTTATATTTACAATTAATATTTATAGTAAAAAATCTGACTTGTATAACCCCATGTAAAAATTGTTTTAGTAAAACAATACATGTTTGTGTCATTTTTACTTTTATTTTAAATAAAAGGCATTAATGTCATTATCTTACCCAAGTGGCTCCATGGGGTCCCAAAAATAGACACATGGGTTTTATTGGTTGGACATGACTCATCAAATAGGGTTAGTACAAGTTTAAAGATATTTTCATTTTATTATAATATCATTTTTACCTTAAATCACACTAATTACCTTTAATCGCGATTCATAAAACTTAAAAGTTACTTTTCATCAAAAATTATTTTCATCCCATTGAACCACATTTTACTTAATAATTAAAATCATTTATATTGTATTTTTGAATTTAAAATCATATAAGTGGTAAAGTTCCATTTAAACGAAAAATCAGTTTTTGTAACTACCACTTTGTGGTTTCACTATTCATCAAAAATTAAGGTTTTTCAGAAAATACCAAAAATTCACCATAAGATATATTTGATATTCCGAATTCAAAAATGATATCTTTTTTTACAAATTCATAACACATAAGTTTCATTAATTAATTTTATAATTAAATTCTGCTGTCAAATCAAATAGCGTGTTTTTAAGATACAATATCAATTAAAAGATTGGCACTCGTTTATGTCCAATCTCAATGTGATATTAATTCCAATGACCACCATTAGATTAAATGGTAAAAAATATATTCTAATTTTACTTTAAAACCAATTAAAAGATAATATAATCATCTAAATAAATTATATTAATAAGAGGTTTTGAATTAAAATACAACATTTTTCACTATTCATTAAAAAAATGAACTTTATCAGACAAATACCAAAAATTTACACAAAGTAAATTTTGATGTCCCGATTCTAAAGAAGAATTTTATTTTGTCAAATATAACACATAAAATTTTCAAAAAGTGGATTTAAAAGAGGTTTGGCATCAAAAGGCGGTTAATCGACCTTTTAAAGAATATTAGAATGTTTATGCTTAAAATTGGATTCATTCGCATTTTTAAACCTCTAACATTTATTGTAAAAAGTAAAAATATTTGACAAACTTATATAATCATTTTGTAGTTAGTTCTATTCATTCCCATCATTACAACGACTAGGTGTTAACTACTATTTAAAATAAAATTGTTTTATTATTAGAGTGCTATATAAGATTTCAAAGGAACTTGTTGTTGCGTATTAGGTAAGACATCGAGCATAGAGTTCCATTTAAATTAATATTAACATTTTATTCACAAATAGGGATAAATATAAAATTTCATATTATTTATTTACTTGGGGTGTTACATCCTTCCCCCCTTTTGGGAATTACATCCTCGCAATTTTAAAATTGGGCTCGAAAACATCATTGAAAGTCCCACATCGGATCAAGAGTCGGTAAAACAATCGCTTTAAAATAAAGAAAGAGAAGTATAAAGGTCACCTGAGTTAACCCATACTAGGATTCCATGTAGGAAAACATGGATATGGAAGTAAAAGAAAAGGGTCATGTTCTGATGGAGAGTGATAGAAAACATGTTTAAGAGAAAGTTAACCACAAGAAAATCACAAAATTGTGGTGGGTTAAGCGGTATTCGATTCCCCAGTAGGAAACGTTAACAGAAAACATTTTTTTAAGTTACTTTTCATTGAGGAATTTATTTTTGAGATTAACTAAAACATAAGGAAACATACTTACTTGTCATGTTGACTTTCAACTTTTACTAGATTTCATACACAAACTCATATTTTCTCAAAAAGATGAGTATTTAGGATGACTTGTTTACATTAAGAGATATATAATCAACTTCTAGAGAATCACCTAATCCATAAAAGAGAACTGTATACTTCCCATGTCTTTAGACCTTAACCAAAACTAAAACCAAAAAGTTTAGTATGAGATCAGATAATACCCAAAAAGGATAATCCTTTATAAAAAGGAAATCTATTCTTAATCTCCAAAATTTGGCCAATAAGACCCAAAGTTCAATGAAGACCAAAAGTAAACCAAAATAATATTGAAACCCAAATATTTGAAGGATTTAATCACATAGTATTCTAAGTTAAATCATAACATTTATCTCCAAACAACATCATTTTCTCTTAAAGTCCCGTATTGAAAAGTAATTAACCTAATCACATATCCTCCATGATAGGTTAATAATTTCCATAGATAACCCAAAATCAACTTACTATTAATTCATAAAATCATCTAACTAAAAATAATTAGTCAAACTAACCAGGGACTTCACATAGTCCAGTGGTATGTGATAAATACCAGTTGCACTTTGGTTGTGGGTTCGATTCCTGCAGTTTTGTCCGACGCGACGAGTTGTCACACGATCTGCGTGTTGTCCTTTTTCCAAACTATATAATTCTCAAATCATTCCCCCCCCAAAAAAGATAAAATCATCAAAAATAACCATAACATAATTTAACCTCAATATTATCTCATGCCTTTCACTTTCCATCATAACATATAGTAACCCATAATTACCTCAAAAGTAAGGATCATATAAACCCAAATGGTTCTTTATAACTATGTCCACAAAAGAAAATATAACTATTCCTTGAATAAAATTTTCCTATATCAAACATCAGGGTTACACATACTATAAAAAGACTTCTAATGTAATCCCCATCATCAAAAGAGACTTAACACTCTTAAGAATTTCACCATAACTCTTGAAGCCCTTATATGTTGACTTCTTACTCATTCAACATTCTACATGATCCATTAACCATTCCTTTCCAACTTATTCTGAAATACTTCTTTCCTACAAACAAAATCATGAATCATATCCTAAGATAGGAAAACAAATGTTAAGAAATAATCCATACCTTTGATTGGTTATTGTCAGTTTATTCATCCTCAATCGGAATGGAATTAGGTATTGGTAAATGAATATTTTTACAATCTTGGTGATCCCATTCCCAAAACTTCTTCATAGGACATGTGTTTGCATAATGACCATGTACACCACATTTAAAACATCCAATTGATCCCTCAGAAAGAAATTATTTCCCTTTCCTCAAGTCAACTGGATGCTTCCTTTTTCCATGACAGGTTCTTGCTTTATAACCTTCATTTCCACATCTATAGCATATTTCTGTCCCTTTGAAACAATTTCCCAGGTGTTTCTTTCCACATCTTTGACACATAGGTTTTTGAACACACTAACCTTTATGATTATTACCTGTAGTTCCTTAGGGATTTGTTTCTTGCATATATGATGCCTTATAGAAATAACCAAGGTTTAGGTGGTCAATCATGACTCCAGATAGTTGGTTGAGGATAAACACAAGAGTTCTCATTGTAGCTCCCATATCATTCAGTTGCTCGCTCAGAAAACTGTCATAGTTTCCTTCACATCCACTGTTACTTTGGTGCCTACTAGATCCAGCCATTTACTAAAACCAAAAAGGTCAGTGTGAGTATATCAACAAAACTATCATGTACTAATGAGGAAGATAAACACTAAGATATACTTACTCATTCACTTTATCTAAAACTAGGAATCTTTCTGAAATCCTAACCATTATGGTAATGTCACTTATGCTTAGAGAATACCCTAACCTCTAAAGTTATCTAAACTGACCTCTGATACCAACTATAAGGCCTCGGCCTTAAACATTACTTAATAATGAATTAAATGAATAATTCACATAGAGGATATTTTTAGGTTTAGAGTTTTAGAGAATTAGGTCATAACTATTACATATCAAAAGATTACATAGTAGACACTTAAAATAAGTTTGCATAAAATAAAAAAAAACACTTAAAAAAACATGTCTAGTTCCATGTTTTAGATAGAATGTCTTTCCTTGATCCCATCCTTGACCCTATTAATCTTTAAGTACTGTGGAAAACATTTCAAAAACTTGGGATGAGCATAAAAAGCCTAGTAAAGGATACACAAAGAAGGAAAACTGTTAGTTTTTCAAAAACAATAAGTAAACCATGAGTACATTACCAAAGTAATACTTTTCACCTTTATTAAGTAGTAAAAACTCTTTACTGAATAAAATACCATTACTTACCCTTTTGTAACCAAAAGATTACCATAAAACCCATATAAAGAACACATAACATATAAAGGTAACTTGGGACAAAAACATACTTAAATGGAATAACCATACGGTCGACTTCCACATATACTTAATGGAATATCCATACGGCCGACTTCCATACCCAATGCATTAGTGGTTATAACGTAACCACCCGTCCTGGTATTCACAGCACCACCCGTCATATGGTTTATCACATAACCACCCGTAAAATGTCCAAGTACCAAAATTATACATAAAATATTGCAAATATAAACATTTCAATAACAACATTTCATTTGCAATCACAATAAGTAATTCCAAGATATTGAATTAATCAATCCATTTTCAAAAACCATTTAAAAGAGATTTTTGAATCAAAGTGTCCCATACCACTTTGAATCTTTTAATGGAATTATAATTTTAAAACATTAATGTCCATATAAATAAATACTGAAAACAATTTTGAAAACATGTACATTAAAGATAAAGATTTAGAATAATAAATCTTTAAAAAATTTAAAACGATATTTTTGTTAAAGAGTTTTTAACGAAATGTGAGACTCTTGAATACAAATAATTAGAGAATAACATTTAATCAGAACTATATAATATCATGAGAATAAAGTTATTCATGATATAATATGTCAAAGTACAGTATATACACCTTATAAGAGTGAATTGGTGCATAACAACAATGAAGTCTCAATGGAAATGTAAATTTAGATGAAATCCATTACAAAGATAGTATCCTTAAATTAAGGATAAATCTATCACATAATTATGTGTGAGAAATATAAATAAACCCAATATAAGTGAATATTAAGTGTGAAAAAAGCAGAGGACATTAACACATATTCATAGGATGACATTTTCAAGAATTACAAATTGAACCCAAGGAAATCGAAATTGGGTTAAGACGTTCCCTTATAAAAATTCGACAGCCAAACGACGTCACTTTAATATTCAGAAAATGAGTTGATGAGACAAAAAGGGCATCTCATCACTTGGAAATAAATTTTACATCAATAAGGATATATAAGAACATATTCCAACATAATAAGATGTAAATTAAAAGACATAAAAAAATAAGTCTTTTAAAAAGAGGAGGGTGAAAGGTTCCCTTACCGACTTGGGTAACTTTCGAAACGTACACCCCATGAAAGAAGGACTATAAAAAATTGATGTAAATACTCATAAAAAAAGTATATTACACAAGTATTAGAATAATGGTAAGTAAATACACCACTCAAAGGAAATAGTAGCAAATATATCAAGAATCTCAAGAGAATAAAAAGTGAGATGAAAGTCCCCTTATGAAATTTTGGCAGCCTAACGACGCCACTTAAAAATTCATAAAATGAATTGATGAGAGTAAGAGGGGGTATATCATCATATGAAAATAAAAATTAAAGTATGGTGAGAATAAAATAACATCCTCCAACATAAGAACATGGGGCATAAATTAAATGACATAAAAGAGGGTACTTGAAAATAAAGAGAGAGGTCGGATCTCTTACCTCGTGTCTGACGTGGCTCGATTGCTCTTTAATCTCCTGAATAATAAACTAGTGTTAATTTATACCTGCTTAATAACCTTTTTCAAGTTTATTATTCCTTTTTATATAACTTATTTCCATTTTATAAACGTTATGTAATCATTTAATTTAATAAAGTTCATTTTGTCGATATTTGGTACTTAAGTCAAAAAAATGGACTTCTTACAATTACATGTTGTTTATGTGGTCAAAGGTTAATTATATCCATAATTATATTCATTATTTGGATATCATATATATCATATATATCCAGAATATACATGTATTTATAATAGTACATAACATTTAGAGGTAAGAAATGAAATGCACCGTTCATGGAGATGGTAAGCCGTACATACGCATGAACGCTACTTTCATTTCTATTTCATATTTAATGGAATTAAAACATAATGATACATAATAGTATTATAATTCCAGTATGGTATCATATATAATATCATTAAATATATCCTTTATACGTACCACATATGGTATTAACGAATCAAATCACTTTGAGGGGGCAGTAGTCCGCACTTCCTAAAATGAAGATATCGCGTTTACCCATAATGGAAACCATAAAGGTATGCCATAAATGAAAAATACAGAAGATTAAGGAAAACATAAACATATTATATATCATATATAAATATAGTTATATCTTAATGGCCACCTTTGAAGGTGTTAAAAGAATATTGAACAATCATCGTTTCGTGAGGCAGAAATTCACAATCCACGGAAACAATATGTTATTTAACCATTAGATGTAGGTGTGTGTAAGTGTAGATCTAATAATTCTCATAAAAACATCATAGTATATTTAAGATACTGGTGTTGTTACAAAATAAAAGAATAAAAAGATTTTAGGGGGTTGGAGAAGCAAAATAAAACAAAAGAACACAAGTGAAGACATTACCTTAAAATCGGGTAACTCCCTTTGGTTTGAACAAAAAGGGTTTCTTGAAGAGCTTCCTGCCTAAGGTAAGGCTTCTAGGATGAGTAGAGGTATGTGGAGAGACAAAATTATCAGATATTGGCCGAGCCAAAGGCTTGATAGGTGTGGGTAAGGAGGTAGAGTTGGGGGCCTTTTATAAGAGGAGAGGAGGGGAACTCTTGGAAAGGTATAAAATGTTACATTATTTTCAAATGCTTTTCGGATTTTAAAGGTCCCAAATTGATTTATTTTAAGTATAAGGTGATAAGAGTTTGAAATCCACCCATCCAATATGTTTTTGACATGTGTAGGTCTTAGAAGTTAAATTATCTTTTCATTTTATTTAAATCGTTGAATAATGAGGTAATTGCTGCATCATCATGATGTCATAAATAATTTAATTTATTTAATGTCTAAAAATTATAAAAACATACCATGATGTAGGAAATCGTTTTATATTTCCAATTACTATTTATAGTAAAAAATCGGACTTGTATAACCCCATGTAAAAATTGTTTTAGTAAAACAATACATGTTTGTGTCATTTTTACTTTTACTTTAAATAAAAGGAATTAATGTCATTATCTTACCCAAGTGGCTCCATGGGGTCCCACAAATCGACCCATGGGTTTTCTTGGTCGGACATGACTCATCCAATAGGGTTAGGAAAAGTTTCAAGATATTTTCATTTTATTATAATATCATTTTTACCTTAAATCACACTAATTACCTTTAATCGCGATTAATAAAACTTAAAAGTTACTTTTCATCAAAAATTATTTTCATCCCATTGAACCAAATTTTAATTAATAATGAAAATCATTTATATTGGATTTTTGAAATTCAAATCACAAAAGTGGTAAAGTTCCATTTAAACGAAAAATCAGTTTTTGTAACTACCACTTTGTGGTTTCACTATTCATAAAAAATTAAGGTTTTTCAGAAAAATACCAAAACTTCACCCTAAGATATGTTTGATATTCCGAATTCAAAAATGATATCTTTTTTTACCAAATTCATAACATAGAAGTTGCATTAATTAATTTTATAATTAAATTCTGCTGTCAAATCAAATAGCATGTTTTTAAGAAACAATATCTATCAAAAGATTGACACTCGTTTATGTCCAATCTCAAAGTGATATTAATTCCAATGACCACCATTGGATTAAATGGTAAAAAATATATTATAATTTCACTTTAAAACCAATTAAAAGATAATCTAATCATATAAATAAATTATATTAAGAATATGTTTTGAATTAAAATACAACATTTTTCACTATTCATTAAAAAAATGAACTTTATCGGACAAATACCAAAAATTTACACAAAGTAAATTTTGATGTCCCGATTCTAAAGAAGAATTTTATTTTGTCAAATATAACACATAAAATTATCAAAAAGTGGATTTGAAAGAGGTTCGCCATCAAAAGGCGGTTAATCAACCTTTTAAAGAATATTAGAATGTTTACGCTTAAAATTGGATTCATTCGCATTTTTAGTCCACTAAATTTTATTGTAAAAAGTAAAAATATTTTACAAACATATATAATAATTTTGTAGTTAGTTCTGTTCATTCCCATCATTACAATGGCTAGGTGTTAACTACCATTTAAAATAAAATTATTTTATTATTAGAGTGCAACGTAATATTTCAAAGGAACTTGTTGTTGCGTATTGGGGAAGCCATTGAGCATAGCATTCCATTTAAATTAATATTAACATTTTATTCACAAATAGGGATAAATATAAAAATTTCATATTCTTTATTTACCTGGGGTGTTACAATTAACTCCTGCCTTTTGGCCTCCATCACCATCAATGACATGAACTCCATTCGAAACTCCCTCTGAAAGTCAGGCCACAACATATCTTCCTTATTACGGTCACAAAGAAACAACGTCCATTACTGATGTGTACCACCCTACATCTGAATCACTACCAATGACACCCATAACTATTCCCACACTCATATTAGACCGAAATCGATATCATGTTCCTCCAACCAGTGCTCTATCTCTAGATCAGAGATGTTCCCATCATACTTTCCCAAACTCTACCACTAAATGGCATGCAAGGCTCTCTACCATGCCTCATTATACTATTTGGGTTAACCCTTCGATGATTAATTGGTTCATCTTACTAAAACTAAACTGCCCAAGCCACTAATGGATGACAAACAATATCCATTCCTAAAAATCAATGAGAACATCCTAAGATAGGTAACATAGAATTTTATCAAATATTATTAATTTTATTCATTTTGTTTTCCTACAACAACCCAATTCAGACATGAAGATAATCAATAATGATGCATGTACCTCTCAGAGTCTTATACAATGAAAATAGGTACACCTCACTTTGTATTTCAATAAGCTCAGAGTAAATGAATTGGATCATGAGGGCCCTAAAATCCCATCTCCTAGCTAGTCTTCCGGGCCTACATCACCCACCAATGTTAACTAGGATTTATTCCCAACCAAACCATTCAAAAACTAAAAATTTGTAACTATATACTGTATCCTATCTCTCAACCACTAGTTTTTGATACCACTCTATCACAACCCCCACCTACTAAGTATTACTCAATGAAAGGAGAGAGATAATGAACCTAGAGTCCCACCTCCAGTAGGCCCTAGGTTGGCGGCTAACACCGAGGTTATAAAAATCTCACAAATGGGAGGAATTACCCTATATAATATAAAATAGGATAAAGAGACATGATAAACAACCACTAAAAACTCCAATAGATAATATAAAATAAACCAAAATCTGTCCTATAATATATCAATAAAGTAAAAATGATACATATAAAAGTATTTGATATATACCAAAAGACCAGTCTATGATAAAGACTCAAAAATATCTACAACCTAGCTAGTAATGTTCAGTTCGGTCCCCAAAGTCCACTTGTAAACCTGAAAAAATTAATATACACGGGGTGAGCATACAAATATACTTAGTAGGGGCCTAACCAAGGTCTTAAGTGCACATATGAAAAGAGAATTCTAATGTGACAATGAACAAACAAAAAAACCAAATAGCACCTAAATAGGTCAACTAACAAATCCTAGCCTCACTATGGATCACTCACCAAATCATGCATCAAATATAGTAATATAAAATTGAGATCATAACAAAGCAAGGCACCCCGCTGCTGCTTCCCCACCAATTTTCTTCGCTTACGCCCCAACATTGAATATCCTATGTTCTTATCCCTTCCATACATGTATTATTACTACCACATCACATCACATATTTCCCAAAGAAATCTCATCCATATCTGATGTAGGTTAGGATTCATCCCTACCTACCCCACCCTCACAAGGTCTAACATTCGATTCTAGCATCTGGTACCATCACATAACATCTCACCCATAAACACCTGGGCCCATACATCCCATGTCATCACAACCACAAGAACCACATATTTCCTGAAGAAACATAGACCATTACTGCACACCTCACCCATAGACACCTAGTCCATCACTAATAAAGGAAGATAAGGGGATAACGGGTATCCATCCATTCATATCACCCCATCCTAAATGTTGGGGAAAACTCCCAGAACCCAAAATCTCTGAGTGTTGGTAGGGTTATAAAACTTGGGTGGGGAACCTATATAAATAGAATAAACATACATGATATATAGAAAGAACACATTACCCAAACTATGGATTCATAACAATCGCACCATAACACACCACATTGCCACTACTATACCACACATCAACTATCACAACATCTACCACAACTATATACAACACATCACGCCACCACACATAACCACACAACATTTCCCACTTTAAATTACACACTCCACCACTTTTATTCATCAATCCATTTACCACACATCAAATTACATCCCATTATATTTAATTAAATACCCATTTGTTTATTTATTTCATTCAAAATCATAATTTATTCCATTACTAACTAAGCAACTAACACAACCACGCCATTCCACAACTGGCCCATCTCACAAAACCATTACCACAACACCACACATCCTCCATTGTCTCCACACCACATCGCCCAAGACAATGCACCATAGAAAAAACACATCACAAATCTCAAAAAAATATCACAACACATTTTTCCATACACAACATCCACACATCACCACCATGCATCACCTCCACACATCATCACTGGTGCGTACTATAACCTATGTGCACCATATCCTATGCACACCACAACCATTGTACACCAAATCTACTATTCACCACATCCACTTCACACCACATCATGCCACTTAATGCATCAGATCTATGACAACAAATAAATCATACACAACATCAATAAATCCTAGCTTCTATAATTATTTAGGGGATTTTATCTCATCATCTCTTTATTTAGCATGGGAATTATCACACAATCCATATTACATGGGAAACAATTTTATTAGCCAAATATATATTCATTAGACTTTTATTCAAGGTTAAATCACACAACAACATAATAAGGATCTCAACATATATCATCTATAGAAAAATCAAGGCTCCCAATAGTCTTTATTTTGAACAAAGCAATAACATGGAATAATATCATAAAAAATAATATAAATTTTCATAAACATGTAATTAATCCCCCATACCCATCAATTTTAGGTTATGACAATTAATTATCTTTATTATTGATGCATGCTTGTCATAGGTTTTGGAAAAAGAAAAATTTATTTTTCCTAATGCTGCAAGAAGCTGACCAGGGTCATCTCACTTGAGGAGCATCACAATAAATCAATCACTAATTCCTAATTCAGTGAATCTAATTATTTTTTGGTGGTTTAATTTTATTTATGAAACAATGGATATAAGTTTTAATTTTCGGAAAACATAAATACAAATAAATTAAACTATACTAACATGTATATGAAATAAAATGAAGTTAGGAAGAAAGGTTTGGTCTTAGGGTTGGTAACAAGGGTTCCTTCATTATTTATATGTTTTTTAAATTAAATTTAATAATTATCTTTATGAAATCTCATAAATTAATTAATTTACTTTTATTTATTGAGTATGGTATTTTTATCATTCTTATGAAACCTCTTTTGAACACTTAATATCACCTCCTCTAATACCCAAACATGACAACACCTCGACTAAGAGTAAAATTTCTAAAATACATGGCTTCAACATATATCGTTTCATCCCTTAGGGTATCCTCAAATCCACCATATGAGGATTTTACTTGAGATATGTGAGGGAAATTAATTAATCAATGAAAAGGAATGGACTTGAGATCCATGTTGTGGTGGAAAAACGCCACACCCATGCACTTCTCTCATGTACTCCACAAGTATAATTAAAACATTAAGAATTTAAGGTGTGATAATTAAGAACACCATAAAACCTCCCCCAGGGAAAATCCTTAGGTTAGTCAATTTCCATTGTGAAGTGAAAGGAGATCACAACAAAATATGTAAGAGAGAGAGATTAGGGTTTGAAAATAAAGAGGGAAGGAAAAATAAAGGGGAAAAACTTAAATCAAAAGTATGAAATTATGATTTTATAAGAAAATAAATTGAAAAAGAAAATATAAAAGGAAAACCTAAACGTCAGTATCCTAATCCCACAACATAGCACAAAATGATACCCTGAGTGGCCCGTCACATCTTTTATGACCTGGTCTTATATTTATAGGATTCAGTTGGTGCATAGGGGGGACATAAATGGCCCATTAATGAGAATTTATTCATAAGGGGTCATTCTTGAGTGTTTATAGGTGTTTCCACCAAAAATTCATCATAAATTACCATTTATGGGATTTGTTTAAGAGTTTCACATTGTATAATTGATTCACAATGTGTAATGTGTGGTGGGAAAACTTCTCATGGATTACATTCATATCATGTAATATTTCTGGTTCATCGCAGGGTGTGTCATGGTGTGACCATATGTGTCACACCATGACATGTGTTGGTATGGACCAGAGTTGCCTTTTTTCCTTCATGTGTTGGTTTTATGTCCTTAAATACCTCAAGTTACACATCATGAATGATATTAATAATGTGAAATATTTTTCCCATAATAATTTTCCCAATTTCAACTTGGTTCTTTAGTTTTGAGCTTTGGAATTGGTCCTTAGCTTGTCCTTCATCACAGACCATCATTTACATCATCAAATCATTATATTTTAACTTCTTTTTAGTCAACTCTATTCTGGATTTCATCTTCAATGTTGCAGTGTGAAGTTTATTCGACACTCATAATTAATAATATTTTTTTTCCAAAAATTTGTTTTATCCTTCCATAAATCACAAAAACAATTAAATATCTAAAAGAATAATCAATTAATGTATAAAAATATTTTGTTTTATAATCAAATAAGCATGAAAATTATGACTCTATAAATTTTTCAAACCCTTAATATCCACCCAATGGAAAGTAAAATCATGAAATCCCCATACATATCATGTAAATAGGTGAGAATGAGGATCCCCTACCTTAAAAAAGCTTTCCAATCTCACTGCACAACATAGGGAGAAGAAGAAAAAACCCATAAACCACAAATGCACAAGAAAACCCAGGATTAACTTGAACCACACCATAGAATTGTAAAAAATGCACCACAACACACCCCAAATAAAAACAAAAAACATTGTAATGAAATGGAAAAGGGATAATGTAATAAGAAATGGATAAGAGAAGAGGTTTTACAATGTAATTCTAAAACACCCCCATCAGTACCCACAAATCGAAGTAGTGGGAAGGGGGCTGGAAGATCTCCCAAAGCCACTAGGGTTCCTCCAAAATGAGAGAGAGGGGGACTTAGACTAAATAAAGATATATTCAACTAATGTAAAACTTATAAACAACATGAGAGTCATCTACTTTATGGAATAAATCCCACATTTACAATGTAAAACCCCGGGGCTCTAAAAAACATACATCATAAAACCAACCTTTATGCTATAAAATCTTCAAAACCACAACTTACACTAAAAAAACATGGTTTTTAGGGATTAATTAATTTATTTAATAAACAAAATTATTAAAACATAACCCCATTTTATTCATTGCATTGCAAAACCCTCTTTTATAGCATAAAAAGCTTACTAGAGTTATGCTACAACTCCAACCTCTAGAAAACCCCCTCATGCCTCCTCTGAGCACTCTCCAACCACAAAGCATGAAAGGTAATGGGTTGGGAAGGCACATACCATTAATTTATTGGCAGTAAATTACATTTAAGGAATAAGTTTGATGATAAAGGTGAAGTTTCTATAAATAAAGTAAGCTTGGTTCAGAAAGGGTATTCTCATATTGAATTAATTAACTTTGATAAAAATATTTCTTCAGTTTCTTGACTTAAAAATATCATAATTTTTCCTAACATTATAGCTCATATATGTTTCAACTTGTTCCAAATAGATGTAAAATCAACTTTTCTGAATATTGATATGGACGAAGAGGTATACATAGTGTAACCTTAGGGTTCTATGCTAGACTCAGATGGTACCGAGGTGTGTAAATTAAATAATTCCCTTTATATATTGAAACGTTTATATATTGAAACATGCTCCAAGATCTTGGTACTTCAACATGGATAAATAGTTGAGGAGAATGGAATTCAAAAAAGGGTAGGTGGAAACCAATTTATATGTGAAGAAGTGTAACACCACATAACTCTTTTTGATAGTGCATGTTGATGATATTATTTTTTCTAGAAATAAAGAGAAATAATGTGAATAATTTTCTAAGTAGATGAAAAATAGTTTTAAGATGTCATTACATGCTAAAATGAAATTTTTTATCAGTTTACTAATAACCTAAACCATTGAAATATTCATCTCATTAGGAAAATATAGTAGGGAGCTATTGAAAACGTTTTTCAATGAGGAGTCTGGGGGTGTGTCTACACTAATTTAGGTATGCATAAAACTAAGAAAATATGGTGAAAGTAAGACTTTGAATGTGATGGAATTTATAAGATTAATAAAAAAAGTCTCTTATACTTGATTGTATGAAGACCAAACACTATCTATAAAGTGTCTCTTTGTGCTAGGTATCAATAAACTCTTAAAGAATCACATATTATGGCATCCAAGTGAGTTATGAGATATATTTAAAATAAATTTAATTGTGGATTTATATATAAAAATAAAGGTGCACTGGATCTTAAGGGGTTTACATATGCAGATTAGGTAGGTGGAATTGATGATAGAAAGACCACATCAGGTGTATTTTTTTTTCCTGAGATATGTGTTTCATTATCATGGAAGCACTAGGAAAAACAATGATAATTGATTCCAAAAGAAGATTAAAAGAGTGAAACTATTAGAAATATATCCTATACCCGTGATTTAGAATTGTGGATATATCCCCTAAAACCATGGGTATATGATATACCCATGGTTCTATGTACCGTGTTTAATCGAGCCATTGATATAGATCTATACCCATAACTTTTATAGAAATAGTGGGTATAGATAAGGATAATTTCATCATACCCATGGATTTAGTTAAACCGTGGTTATATCTTGTCCCATCTAAAACCATATACCCACAGTTCATTGAAACATGGGTATAGATTCCTTTAAAAATCTGGCTGCAACACCCCTTCTAACCAATCCTTAACTTGTAAACAAAATACAAACCAAAAAACAAATTCAATGCAATACACATATTATATATTTATAATTCAACCAACTACTTTTAATAATTTTCAAACCATTTAAAATACTATAACATACATATATATCAATACAACCAATCAATTCAAGTAATTAAACAACATCTACAAGTCTCCCTACTAATAACTCAAAAATGTAGGGGATCAGTATCTTCCCCATCACCAACATCATCATCCTCATCACCATCAACAACATTCTCATCACCACCATCACCAATATCATCATCTGGAGCACTAGAATCATCATCATCATCACCACCACCACCACCATCAGCTCAACTACCAATAGGACCTTCAGTTACATCACTAGGGCATAAAATAAAGATCACATTGATTCCATACATGAATAAAAATTAGTATAAACATCTGATGGAAGTGATGGACTTGTAAATTAAATCGATTCCAGGAAGTGTTCGGTGATTAGTTTACTTATTTCATGCCCCTAAAAAGACATTTTTTTGTACTTAGTTGTTTTTTCTTGAGCATTTTTCAGATTAGTGGTTTGAGAGGTTTAAGAGGTGCCCGATGAGTGCTAATAACTAGTGGGTATAATTTTTTTCTAGGTTGATATCAGACTCTCCCCTGGTGTTACACACATAATACCTAGATCAAATAATCATTTGGTCCAAATTTTTCATCCTCATTCTCATCTAGGGCCTCCAGGGAACACTTTTTAAAATATAAACAAGATATTTAATTTTTAATTACATATAAAATTTTTTAAATATCAACAAAAAACTTACAATATTTTTTTTTGTGAATTTAAATCACTTTTATCCTTTTTTATTTCTACTATATAAAAATATTTTTTCTCAAGGAACATGACCTTTGATTTCCAATGCCACTTTCTACAAATGAAATTGATTAGTATAATAATACATTATTTAATAATATGAAAGTGATAAACCTAGAATAAATTAAAATTTCAATTTTTGAAAAATCCATAAAATGAAGAATCATATAAAGATACATTTAATTATAATTTTAATACTAGTGGTGTAACATAAAAAATACATACTAATTAGAATGATAAACATGAGTATGATATGGATTCTTCTTATATGTTCATTTCTATCCAATTCTATTTGTGTTACATTATTTAGTTATTCATCCACTTGGTAATTTTGATCATTTGGTCATTAGGTTCATTTTTTTGGTTAGGTTGTTTGGTAATTTGGCAATTTGACCATTTATTCCAATTAGACCAATTTGGAAAATTAGATCATTTAGGCCAATTATTCCAATTAGGCCATTTAGGCCAATTTGACCATTTAGGCCAATTAGGCCATTTGGGTTAATTTAGGCCAATTAGGCCATTTATTTGTCCAATTTAGGTTAATTAGGCCAATTAGACCATTTATTTGGATAATATAGGCCAAGTGGTCCATTTAGGCCAATTTAGGCCAATTAGGCCATTTAGGCCGATTTAGGAAAATTTAGGCAAATTTCTGCCAATTTAAGCCAATTAGACCATTTAAGAAAATTAGGTCGATTAGGCCATTCATTTAAACATTTAAGATAATTAGTACATTTAATCCAATTAGACGATTTAGGTTATTTAGAAAAATTAGTTCATTTAGGCTAATTTATGCCAATTTAGTCCAATTAAGGATAATTAGTCAAATTAGGCCAATCAGGATAATTATTCAAATTAGTAAAATTAGGCCAATTAGGATAATTAAGACACTTAGTCCATTTAGTCTAGTTAGTCCATTTGACCATTTATCAATTAGGCCATCAGGCTATTTGGTCATTAGGTCGTTAGACCATTAGGCCATTTTGGAAATTAGCCATTTGACTATTAGGTAATTAGTCCATTAAGCCAATAGGACATTAGGCTATTAGTCCAATTGGTCATTAGTCCATTTTTCTATTAGACCATTTAGTACATTTAGGCCATTTAGGTTGTTTTGACCTTTAGGTCATTTAGCCGTTAGGCCATTAGGTCGTGAGGCTATTAGGCTAACTAGCCATTAGGCCATTAGGTCGTTAGGATAATTTAATCCATTATTTCAATTGCCCATTAGGATATTAGTCCATTTAGGCCATTAGGTCCTTTAGGCTGTTAGGTCCTTTAGGCCATTTTATCCATTAGGCCATTTTGTGTTAGAGCCTGTCCAGGATCAATACATCATTGAGAGGGGGGGGGGTGGTGAATCAACGATATATTTTTCTTTTATTTTTACTTCCTTTTTAAAAAAACTTTCCCTATTGTTAATGATCAATCAATTTTCTGAAAACAAAGCATTCACGCATCCATAGGAACACAAGTATTTACAAAGTTCACTACTCAAAAAGATTAACTACATCCTTGACATAGTTTAGTAACAATCCAATACCACAAAATCTATTAGAAAAAAATACTTTGTGTGGATAAAAAAGTAGGATATACCCTTATACTTGTGTCACTCTATGTTCAATACAACAATGCATGTTATTCATCTAGCATGAATGATGTAATAAAAGTTTGTGTAACAAGTAATAAAACCTTCACCAATTGGTTTAAAAAAAGTTACCATGATGCATTATCAACTTCTATAATAATACATTAAAAACACAATTATTCATTTCCTACTAAATATCAAGTAGAAAAAAACTTTCTAATTTTTTTTATGAAAACTCAATTTGATGGCTCAGTTCGATTCCCTAGTCTGATTACTCAGTCCAAAAAAAACAAAGTCTATAAGAATACCTCAAAAACAATTCTGAACCACTTCTTCTTTCCCCAGAAAACTAGTTTTGATTGCTCGGTTTGATCTCATAAATATGACCACTATTCTCTCTTATGCCTCTTATGCACGGTAGAATTCCTCAAGAATGATTAGTCTAGAAACTTCTTCTTCATTTCAAAACTTTCAATGCTCTCTCTCTTCTCACATGAAAAGTACACGATGGTCAAAAAGCACAATATAATTTCTTCTATTTATAGGTGTGCTTGGATAAAAATGGGTGGGAACTTACTTTAATTTTCCCAGTCAACTAAATTTCCTTAACTTTGAATTTAATTTAAATTTCTACCCTATATTTGACTTCTTCAGTGCTTTTCAACTAATATTAGTTCTTATCAAATCTTCTCATAACATCATCCGACTTCAAAATTTCTAGCACTTATTCATTATGATTCCACTGTCATTTCAATTATCTTAATTATTATGAAAACACATCAAAACTAAATACTTCTCATTATTATGATCCATACGACCAATAAGGCATAAAACTTTATGAAGCTCCATACCAGTTGAAAAACATAAATTGTTGAAATCATTCTTCCATAAACATAGTTTCAACTTATGAAGCATTCGAAAACCCACTTTGAATACAGTTTGTAAAAACTCATCAAAAAATATCCTTTTCTTCTTTTCATCAAATTGATGAAACTGAGCCCAATGACTTATCAGTGTCAGCCTGTGTCTGATTGATCAACCTCTTATTTAATATGATGAATCTTTGTTAGTACCGGTTCGATGAGTCAACACCACATCATGTCCGATGAATCTTTCTTTCATATTGAACAAATTTTAGACAACCAAAATTTCTTTTTTCCTTGAACCAAATGTGTAAGATAAAACATTTTTTATTAAAATGGTTAACTACATTTTTGATCATCATCTGAATGATTGGTCCCAAAAACTCTCAATTATTTTCTTATTCATTGGTCCAAACAACCTCCACTTAAAACAATTCTTCCTCTAATGGATCAGTGGCACACCTCTTCCGAGATTGAAAGACTTTAACATCATAGAATTTTTTTCTTCCAAAACTTATACTTGTAATCATGAATTCCTCATGAATTTAAGAACATTTAATATTGGTATAAAATCATCCAAGTTAAGTTCAATGAATTCCAATACTTCCAATATATTCTTTCTTTCCAACCACACCTTAAACCTTTTCTCCCTTTCTTTCACTAAGCATGGATTAAAATTATATCATATTACTTAGGATTTATGAGAACTCCAATATCAGAAAAGAATAATAAAATTTAGTATAGAGACATTAATACTATGATAACACTTCTTATACAGATCAAAACTTTTTTTTCCAAACCCAGTGTGATTATGAAAATCACTTTACTCATAAAAAATTTCTAAAATAGAAAACCAAAAACCAACGAAACTTTCTTATCAAAACTATGTCTGGTATTATGAATACTATAGCTCCTTTAACTTGATCACTTAAACTTAAAAATTAAGGTGATTTATTTTCTTGAAAATAAAAGGCAAAACACTTAACACAAACTTCATTCATTCTGATAGACTTGTCTGATTGTCAACTTTTCAAAAATCCCTTGATTATACAGATTTGAACCAGATTCTCATCAAGAGATTTGTCTACTCACTTCACTCTTATTAAATAAAATATTACTCATATTGATATATTTAAAAAAAATACAACTAAAAATAAACTTGTTCCCAACTATCTCCCCCTTTTTGTTTTTTTTCAATACCCATTTAAAGAAACTTCCTCATGCTCCCCTTATTTTTTATGTCTTCTCCCCCTATATTTCTTCTCCATATATATTTTACCCCTAATCATTTATTCTCACCATTATTGAACAATCAAATTCAAAGGGGTCACTCATGATAATTTTTCTTAATCTCAAAATCTTGAGACTCTTCTTCAGGAGAATATAAGTATCACATGAGTTTCTTAACAAAGAGACTTTAATTAAACAACTCTAAGTCTATGTGGGAGAACCCAGTTTAGAAATAAGAGCTTATAATCAAGGTTATCGATGTTTTCCATAAAAAAACATTAATGTAATACCTTTTTACACTTATTTCAACATTCTCATATCTGGGGAAATCTGATAATTTTTTTAAGATAAAAGTTACCTGCACCCATCTCAATAAATACATCAGAAAAGTTCAAGTGTAAAAACACAACATTCCCTAAAATTTATTTTTCTCAACCTCATTACTTTATTTTTAAATAAAATTAAGAGAATAATAAAACAAATTCCTTATTTTAACTCCTTAAATTCCATTCATGTTAGTACATATGTATAATTACTTTGGGAATAATAAGGAACCTCAATAGCTTCTTAGAAAGAACATTTGAACTGAGATACCTCTCTCACTTTTAACCTTTTCTTATTCTTCTTGGATTTTTCATTGGATGCATTATCTTCCTTATGTTATTTTTTCTAAAATATTATAACAAGAATATTTTCATCTGTAGAATCTTCTAATGATGATGTCAACTTCTTGTCAATTTAAATAACATATTTATTTCTATGTGTTTGTAATTTTTTTCCATTCCTTCCTTTTATTCTGAAAATATAGTCAAACAAATTTTGGTAGAATTCCATTCTTGATCACATATATTACATCTTTTATGAATCTTAAAACCAAAATATATTGATATATTTTTACCAAATTTTCTCACATATTCAGTAATATTTTTCTCCCCCTTTTCTTTAACTGATATTTTTCTTTTTCTAGCTTTAGAGCCATGTCAACTTATTCTGGCCAGATAACTAAGAACACTTTATTTTTTCAGACATAGAATGTTTATTTTTCAAAACATTGAAAACACCCTTCTCAGATTTATTCCTTTTAGAGGATTTAATCCCTATCTAAATTTTCCTTTTATAACTCATGAAATATTTATAATAAATTTGATTAAACTAGCATATATTTTCTATATTCCCAAATCAACCACAATACTAATAGTTCCCATAGAAGTAAAACTTTCCTCTATAACTTCCATACTATATGGAATTAGAAACATGTTTCTTAGAAACCTTCTTATCTTTCTCATCAGAAAGTCGTTGACCTCCAAAATTTATGTTAATATTTGGAATCCTCTTCTTCAAATTAAATTTATTTCCAACCCTATTAGAATCAGAAGTAGTAGAAACTTTTTTTTAGACCCAATTTTTTTTAAAACTTATGAATTATATACATTTTTGGATTTGGAAACATATATGACTTTCCTAGATTTCTTCTTATTTGGAACATATTTAACTTTATTTTCAACAATTCAAGGTAACCTCTTTATATCCTTATTAGGATCACCATTTCCATAACTTTCACCAATTTTAGAGATAAAGTTCTTGAAACTTGTAATTCCTTGCTCATAATTATAAAGTTTTTGTTGAAAATGATCCAACTATTCTTCCTTATAATTCAACTATAATTCAAGATGTTCATTATTATTCTTTTCCTTATTAAGATATGTATTCAGAAAATCAACCTCTTCAAGTAACTTAGTTTTCTCTTAAAGAGGGAATTATTGAATTTTATTATAGGAATTTCCTTATTCAACTTCTTGATTTATTTTTCAAGTATTTCAATATTCCCTAGAAATTATTTAAATTTCTATTTCAGATGAAATTATAACCAAGTATCTTCTTTTTTATAACAACTTCTTTCACCACTAGTAAATATTTCATCATTAACTATTGCAATAAACATGTTTTATTCATCAAATTTAGTGGAATTTCTAGTTTCTTCTTCAATATCATCATATTTAGACATAAATGTTATCCTTTTAGGTATGGGGAACTTCTTATAATTTCATTTGGAGTAATATTTTTCAATATGTTTCTTCCAATATATTATTGGGATTCTTTATTATCCATTAATTTCTTTCTTATCCCCTATTTTAGGGTAATTAGAAATAAAGTTCCCAATGGCTCCACTACAAAAAAAGTTGGAGGGAAGTTTTTTTTTATAAATTTTAATACATATTTTCACATTTTTAGAAAACAAGGATAAAAATTCATCAAGATTTTTACATGCCTTATTTTCAGATTCAGAATCAACAAATTCTTCTTCAATAATCTTCTTAGTATTTTCTTTATTGGTAGCTTTGAAAGAAATTTCTCAATTAACTTTATCTTTACTTTTCATAAATTTATCTCTTATCATTTAATAAGTAACCGAAGTACTATAAAGATCATCCAAAGATAGAGTTTTATAATATCTATCTTCCAAAGATGAACTTTTGGGATCAAACTTATCTGGAATAATTATCAAGATATTTTCAACAATAGTTGAGTCTTAAAACTTTTCACCATAAAATATAATGGTGATAAAAACATCATTTACCCTTGTAAATAATTCACCAATAGATACATGTTCACCCATTTTAAAATCTTCATACTCCAGTCTCCAGATTTGTAACTTTTCCTTATTCACTTGTACGTTTCCTTTATAAATGTTATTAAACTTATATTAGATACCTTTGATAATTGAAAATACATTTGATCTAAGAAACTCACTTTTATAAAGTTATGAGAGTAAATCATTTTTAGATCTTCCATCGTTCTCATGACTTTCCTTATTAGCAGCTGTAAGAGGATAATTCTCAACACAAGGGGGAAATCCATTTATAGCAGCTTCCAAAACATCATACCCAAGAGACATATGATATGAGTTAATTCTATATTTCTAGATATTATAGTTATTATCATTTAAGATCAGAATCCCATTACTGTTCACACAACTTAGATTCTTCATAACAACTTCAGTAAAGAGAAAAAATAAAGGGAACCAACGCTCTAATAACAATTGTTAATTATAACTAGGATCAATGTATCACTTGGGGGGGGGGATGAATCATTGATATATTTAACTTTTATGTTTCATTCCTTTTGAAAAAACATTTTCATTTTGTCAAATATCAATCACTTTTCTAAAAACAAAAACAACACACATCCATAGGAACACAAGTATTTATAGGGTTCACTACTCAATAAGAGTATCTACATCCTTGTCATGATTCGGAAAAAATCCAATACCACAAAAATACAATAGAAAACAATCCTTTATGTGAATAAAAAAAGTAGGATATAACCTTAAAATTATGTCTCACTATGTTTAATACAACAGTGCATGTGCTTTATTTAGCATGAATGATGTAATTAAACTTTGTGTAACAAGTAATGAAACATTCACTAGTTGGTTCAAAACTAGTTATTATGCTACCTTATCAATTTCCATAAGAATAACTTCAAAATAAAATTCTTCACTTTCCTACTCAACACTATATAGAAAAAATATTTCTGAATTTTATTATGAAAACTCATTCCGATGGATCAGTTCGATTGGTTAGTCTATAAAAACAAAGTCTTCAAGAATACCTCAGAAACAATTCGAACCACTTCTTCTTTTCCAAGAAAACTATTTTTGATTTCTCATTCTGATTTGGTAACTCTGACCACTATTATTTATTAGGCCTCTTCTGTCTGGTATACTTCCTCAAGAATGCTCAATCTGGAAGCTTATTCCTCCTTTCAAAATTTTTAGCGCTCTCTCTCTTTGAACATGAACCGTAGCCCATGGTTAGAGAATAAAATGTACTTTATTCTATTTATAGGTGTGCTAGTAGTGGAATTGGTAGGAACTTAATTCCATTTTTCCACTCAACCAAAATTACTTAACTTCAAATTTCATTTACATTTTGACCCCATATTTGACTTCTTCAGCGCTTATCAACTAATCTCGATTATTTTCGAATCTTCTTTAATCTTCTCACAACTTTAGCCAACTTTAAAATTTATAACCCTTCTTTAGTTTGATGACACCATCATTAAACAATTTCTTCATTTTTATGTAAAAATACAAAATCTGAAGAATTCACATTATGATGCGTTGTACCACTTGTAATACATAAAAATTTCCAAATATCTATACTAGATTAAAAACATAAAACATTAAAAATCATTATAACAAAAACATAGTTGAAACTTCAGAAGCATTAGAAAACCCCTTTGACTAAAATTCACAAAAAATATTCAAAAAAATATCCCTTTTTTCTTTTCCTCAAATCGATGATCTTAATTATGGTTAATTATTAGTTTTATCTTGTGTCTGATAGACCGGTCTCTGATTTAATCTGATGAATCGATGTTAGCACCAATCTGATGTGTCAACACCACTTCATGTTCAATTAATCTTGAACCAAGTGTATAACATATCAAAGTTATTCTATTTTCCTTGACTCAATTATAGACAACCAATATTTCTTTTTTTCTTTGACCTAGATGAGTAAGAAAAAACATTTGTTTTATGAAAAAGGTTGACTAAATTATTGATCTTCATCTGATTGATTGGTCAAAACAACCCTCAATTCTTTTCGTATTCATTGTTCCCAAAAACCACTACTTAAAAAAATTGTGCCTCTAAAGGATCGGTGGAACACCAAATCCTATGGACTGATATTAAAAACTTCAACTTAAGTAACTTCCAAATTCCCTACCTTCAAATAATTCCTTGTATGGTGATCCTCAAATTGATGAACTAAAATTGGAATACTTCAACTTCATAGACATTATTATTCAAAAAACTTTTTCTTAAAATCATGACTTCCTAATGACTTTGAGAAAATTTAATATTGGCATAAAATCATCCAACTTACATTTTAAAGTAATATGATTTCCCATCCTTCTAGAATAATCTTTCTTTCCAACCAAACCTCATACCTTTTCTCCCTTTCATTCAAAAATCTTGGATCCCAATTATATTAGATTACTAATGATTTATGAGATATAAAAGGTCCTAAAAGCATCATAATCTTTATTATGGAGATATTTATACTCCTATAAAACTTCTCATACCAATAAAAAATTTATTTCCAGACCCATTGTATGTTCTAAAACCACTTTACTCATAATACATTTCCAGAACAGAAAACCGAAACCAAAGAAACTTTCTTATCAAAACTGTGTTTGATCTTCTAAATACTATTCCACCTTTTTTCTAATTAACAAAAAAATAAAAAGTAAGGTGATTTATTTTCTTGAAAAAATAGAAAACACTTAGTACACACTTTATTCATGGTGATATACTGTGTCTGATGGGGGGGGGGGGTCCGATTATCAACTTTACAAAAACCCATTCATCGTTTAGATTTCAACCAGCTTCTCCTAAAGTGAGTTGTTTACTCACTTAACTCTTCTTCAAAAAAATATTCATCATATTTATCTATTGAAAAAAATAAAACAAAAACACATCTTGTTCCCATAATTTTGGCCACTTTTTCATTAGGCCGTTAGGCCAATTGGTCGTTATGCCGTTAACGCATTATGTTGTTAGGGCATTAATCCATTCGGACATTTCGGCTTTTGTCCATTTGGAAATTTTCCCATTAGTAAATTATTACATTAGTTGATTAGTCTATTAGGATTATTTTACATTAGGCCAATTGACCATTAGTCTGTTAGGACATTAGTCCATTTAGACCATTTAGGCTATTTAGTCCATTTAAGTCATTTTGCCCATTTTAGCCATTTTGGCCATTTTGGCCGTTAGTTCCTTCATACCATTAAACCAATTGTACATTATGATATTTAGGACATTTAGACCATTAGGAAATTTAGTATGTTAGGACCTCTAGGTCGTTAGGCCATTATTCCCTTTAGGCTGTTAGGTTGTTAGGCCAATTGTCCATTAGGTTGTTATACCCTTTAGGATATTTTTCCATTAGCCTATTAGGCCATTAGGTCATTATGACATTTAGGCCGTTATTACCTTTAGGACATTTTGGACATTATTCCATGTTTTTACATTAGGAAATTAGGCCATTTAGATCATTAATCCATTAAGCCTTTAGGCCATTAGTCCGTTAGGCCATTAGGCCATTTGGCCATTTTTCCATTTTTCCAATTAGGCCATTTAGGTCAATTAGTCCATTTAAAAAAATTTAGGACATTTAATTTAATTTAGTCCATTTAGGCCAAATTAGGACAAATTAGGCCAATTAAGCTATTTAGGATAATTAGGGAATTTATTTGGCCAATTTAGGTGAATTAGCCTAATTTAGGAAAATTTAGGCTAATTAGGCTAGTTAGATCAATTAGGCCATTTGATCATTAGGACATTAGGCCATTAGGACATTAAGACATTAAGGACATTAAGACATTATTACATTAGGCCATTAGGCTATTTGGCCTTTTTTCCATTTTTCCATTAGGCCAATTAGCCAATTGGCCAATTGGAAACTTTTCTATTTGGACTTTTGAAAATTTAGTAATTTAGACATTTGGCCAATTAGGCCATTTAGGACAATTAGTCCATTTAGGCCAATTTAGGCCACTTATATCAATTTAGGCCATTTAGGCCATTTATTTGGCCAATTTAGGCCAATTAGTCCAATTAAGATAATTTAATCCAATTTAGGCCAATTAGGCCATTTGGCCAATTAGGCCATTTAGGAAAATTTAGTCCATTTAGGTCAATTTAGGCCAATTAGGACATTTAGTCCAATTAGGCCATTTATTTGTCCAATTTAGGCCAATTAGGTCATTTAGGCCAATTAGGTCATTTGGCCATTAGCCTATTAGGCCATTAGGCCATTAGACCATTAAGACATTAGGCCATTAGGCCATTTGTCCATTAGGACATTTTTTCATTTGGACATTTGGCCAGTTAGTTCATTTACGTAAATTAGGTAGTTTTGGCCAATTTAGATCATTTAGGTATTTTAGGCCAATTTAGGTCATTTAGGTCAATTTAGGTATTTTAGGCCAATTTAAGAAAATTAATACATTTATTCCAATTAGTAAATTTAGGTCAATTTTAGTCTATTTAGGCCAATTTAGGCCAATTAGTCCATTTAGGCTATTTATTTGGCCAATTTAGGCCAATCAGGGTAATGAGGCCAATTTAGGCCAATTAGGCCATTTAGGCCAATTAGGCTATTTTTCTATTAGTACATTAGGAAATTAGGCCATTTGGACATTTTTACATATTTCCATTTGTCCATTTGGCCATTTGACCATTTGGTCATTTTTCCATTTGAAAGAGGCATTTATAGACTTATATTAAAGTTATTAATGAAAATAAAACTTCAATTACATCATGAAATATTAATAAGTAATAATATAAATATATATATTATTTCTATTCATATTAAATTACCTGGAACCTCTAATTCTCAGGAATTGTAGTGCATCCCAAAGAGTGAAAATATGTCATTGAATATTTGTTCTTTTTGTTTTTTCCCAATGCATACTAAAAAAAATTCAATAAAAGTAATAGGAATTACATTTTCTATGAAAACCATTAAATATTAATAATATCTTAAACTCATCACTTTTCCAATATGAAATCATTTATTGATATTGTGTTGTTGGAGAGTTGGGGAATGTTGGTACACCCTCTAAATCAGAACCAACTCTACTCTTCCAACCAACATATTACCCATGCTTATATGATTTCCAGAACCCCTAAGGATCCATCAAACTTTCAACATTATTATATTCTTTATTGGAAAAGTTAAACCAACGTGGTAAGAATCATGCTAATTCATATAAATGCAGAAAATAATATAGATATAAATTTTATAAATTTTCTTACCTATATCTTCACCCATGATTTCTCCTTGATGTCATTATCAATATGCCTCCATGAGACTAGTTGCAACGAAATGATATCATTTTACTTAGCTAAATTTCCCATGAAACTTCTACAATTCTTGACATTTTTACCTATCATCTAATTGTATTCATTGTAATCCACCATTATTTGTGTTTGGTGATTCTAGGATTCATGCATACGAGTATACCCATGCCTCCTACTAGAAAATCCCACTAAATAATATCAAAGGGAAAAAATAATAATTAAATCATAGTACAATAGGAAAAAAATTATGTGATATAATTTGACACACTTATAATAAAAAAACCTGATACATGCAACTCATTAGGCTATGATGGATCTGTGGGCTATCCTGAATCAGCAGCCACTTAAGGATGTGCCTATTCCAATGAATGTACTAAGTGATATGCATGAACTAGAGTGGAAGATGGAGGAAAAAAAATCATCATATCCTAGATGGATAGTAATAAATGGAGGTAGTATAGACATAGTAAGAAATGGGTAGTTGGGTTGGGGATACATCAAAAGATATGGATATGGTAATGGTGGGAACATCCCTAGAGGATGAGTACACATGGTATGGGAAGAATAGGATAAATGAGGTGATAATAGATGCATGGGTGGTAAGATACTTGGAGGCTCAAGTGGAGGATGGAAATGGGGTGGTGGATGGGGTGTTTTATGGTGGGTCTAGGTGTGAATGGGTATGACAGGTGCTCCGTCTATCTCTAAGAGCACCCCCAATCGGACCCATACTAGTAGTTTGAGTACGATTCAACTCATATTTAACTGAATATACCTTTTTTTTGAAAAATATTATGAACAATACATTATATGTAATTAAAATAAAAATATTATAATTATTATACTCACTAAGGTAACCAGAGGAGGAAACCTGAGCTCACACATCCTTCGATCATTATCAAATAATTTCTTCCTTCAAACTTCTTAAATATTTTTCATAATATGAATAATAATGAAATTTACATTTTTTAGAAATATTTTTTAAATATCATTCATAAAACATAGAAGTCAAAGTAGTTATAAACAATTTTATAACATGTTTTAGCAACTATAATTTAAAACCACGTAATACATTTTTTAAAAACTCAATTTTTTGAATTGAAATAAATATAATTAAATGAAAAGAAAAAAAAATACTAAAACAAACATATCCAAAATGAAACTAAATTAAATTAATTATATTATTACCAACCAAAGAAATCCATGTCAAGGAAAACTGAATAACTGTGAACATATATGGTTGCTTCTATATATTACCCACCAATACTTTAGGTTCAACATCAAATCTCACAATGGTACAATTTGATTCATCAAATGAAATATTTTTTTCAACACTAATGGGCATGTTAATGGTTTCAATTTCATCCCCACTATCATGAAAAATATGTTTTGGGATTACTTTAATAATGACACTGTAATCAGGTCTCAGATGATCTTTTACATAAAACAATTGTTTTTCATTGATTCCAAAATGTATAGTTCATCTGTATATAGGAATCATATCATGTCAATAAATCAGAATCCATAGTCATTAGTAAATTTACCATGTCCTATACTTGAATCAAACCATTTAAATTCCATCATAGTGACTCAACCATGAGATTAGAAATGCAATAAAAATATTTTCTCAACAAGTATATAATAATAAACATTTTTATATCGAGGCCTATTATCTGATGCATCAGTATAATATTCCATTTTAGCAGTTAACATAAAACCATCATTCCATGTTTTCATTTTCACATCTTGATCAGCTTTCACAAATTTATAACCATTGATTATTAAAGGTTTTCATACACAAACCAAAGAATTGGGACCAAAATCCAACACTCTTAATTCTTGAAAAATAGAGTCAATAGGTAAAATCAATACCTAAAATATATATGATTAATAAAATTAAATGAATATATATATATTTTAATTTAATTAAAGTAATGGTCATACCTTTTATTTTAACTAATCAGAAAACTCTTTATTCAAAGCCTCTCTCCTTATCAAAGGAAAAGATAGATGAACTGCACTTATAATTTTTTATATTCCCTGCATAAAATGATAATTAAAGTTTAAGGTTTATGTGAAATGACATTTTATGATATAAAATATAAATATTCAAATTACTTACTTTTTATAGTTATAAAAAAACAACATTTAAACCAGACTATGCGATGTTCCATATCCCACTCTTCAAGGCTCAATGTATCCAATGGATATGACCCAATAATTCACATTCTTTTAAAATATATGGAAATGAGAGCTCAATTTACCCATATCGATCATATTCATTTCTCATTGGATGGTTTTGTATTTTGATCACATCAGAAAAATACATTGAAAAAAAATCCATACATTCTTAGGACAGATAAACTCTCACAATTGAACCTTTAGGATGATTCTTATTTTATAGATAATATTTCATTGTACACATATTTCTTTTAGTAGGATACATCCACCAAAAAGAAATAGGTTCACCAAGAAGTGTTTTAGTTGGAAGATAAACTGTTAAATATAGCATGAAAGTGAAAAATGACGGAGGAAAATATTTTTCCAACTCAAAAAAATTTAATGGCTCCTCCTAATACATTTTTATCAATAAATACTTAGATAAACTTTTAGAACAAAGGTATATAAAAAATTTCACAAGTGAATCACCGTCACCCTTACATTATTGGATAGTAAATTCCATATTTCTATTGGAATAAATTCGCGATGAAGGATGTGATAATCATTATATTTTAGGGCTTTCAGTTTCAACTCCCTTTTGTTGATTTATTTAGATATGTTTCTAGAATATAGATCAGGAACCTTGATATTCTATAATACTTCCATAAATTTATTTTTCTCTAAAGGTTTCATCACATAATAATCACAATGAACTTTCCATTTGTTTTCACTGATACACATCGGATGCAATTCTAGTCGAATGCCACAATCCAATAAGTACTAGTGATATCAGAAGTCATATTTTGTCTTACCTTTGATATTTAGAATAATTAAAATAAATATTTAACATGTATTTTTCTCAATGCGCATTACATCTAAATAATTAAATAACAAATTTATAGACTAATATGAAAACTAAAAAAAATATACTTTTCTTTTTCCAATTGTAATTTGATTAAGTGTCAACATTATTCATTTTTATAGATTTTAATGTGAATTTTACCTAATAAAAAATGAAATCTTTCAATTAATTAATCAGAATACCCCTACATACATTAAGGTGTTTTTTCTATGTCAATAGTTTTATCAAACCTCCGGTGATTCTTTTGGTATTAATGATCCATTGGAAAGAATCATCGATGCCCCATGAAACTGAAACTATGATGATATTTAATCCTTTTAGATTGTGTATGCTTCATAAAAATACAACATGATATTTCTTCCTTTTTGATCAAACTATACATCATTGCATAAGCAGGGAAATCATTTATAGTCCATATAATGGTAGCACACATCTGAATTTTTTTTGAAGAAGCATCGAATGTGAACACACCCATATACAAAAGCTACTTCAAATCTCTTTTTAATGGTTGTAAGAAGAGGTCTATATTATTTCTAGGATAATAAAATCATGATATTAGTATAATCAAGAGAGAGAAAGGTTTTTTTATACACATCCATGGAGTAATATTATAAATGTGAATAAAAACTAGACACATGCTGTGAGCAATAAGTATATGACCAAATAGATTAAAACTATCATAGGATAGACCCAAACTAACATTATGTACCTTAGCTGAAAAATTGGGATATTGTGCATCAAATTACCTCTTGGATAATCCATTTTCAGGATGAACCAACTAATAATTATGTTTAATTATCTCTTCATCATTCCATCACATATTGGTTGATATTTTTGCAGACATGAATAGATTTTGAATTCTGGGAATTAATGGAAAGTGCCACATGACTTTATGTGGCATATGAGATGGTGTTCCATCTGTATTTAACTTCCACCTAGATGTACCAAATTCTTTATAATAATAAAGGTATGTTTTTTTCTCCCAAAATAAACTGCAATATTTCAGACAAGTATGAATTTTATTAGTAGAAAATCTGAGTTTCTTAATTAACATTAATGCCTTATAACTATTTGAGGGAATATCTGCACCATCAGGAAGAAATTAATTCAAAAAGGTAATAATAATAAATGGTTTTATTAGAAATTCCATATATGTTTTTTCCATGATATAACCACATTAAAAATTATGACTTTTTTGTTTTAGTATATTCCTGATATACAGGAGTTCTGGCATCATCTATTAATTTTTCCACTCTCTCAACATCATCATCTTCAGTATTTTCCTCATGTGTATCGATATCATTTCCTTCTTGCACTTAAATACTATATCTCTCATGATAATGCACAAATGGGAAGTTAACAAATATCAAATTCTCCATGCCACTTCTTTCTTTCTGTTCATGAACAATAAAATATTGTCTCACCTCTCCATTATGATACCAAACATAATAGTTTGTTTGAAATCAATATTTTTTTATATGGTATATAAATTATTATTGAATTAACCATGATATTCTAATAAAATTATAATATATACATTGTGTACAACCTCTATCTAAAGCATTGTTAAAAAAGCCTAAAAAATATCCAAATTCTTTTGAAACTAGATTGAAATTGAATCGGTATGATACATGCTGAAGGTCCTAGGCACAGCGGAAGCTCGTGGGTGGATGTTCCCACTTGACCTTTTGTCATTATCAATGATCAATCTAGGATCAATATGAAGATAAGTTCCAAAATCCATGGATCGAATCACAAAAATAGATAATGAAGAAGAATAGTCCCAGAATCACAAAGGAGGATCATCATAGGTTGATTATAATTAATTTAATTTATTTACAAGAAGTCCCTTTTATGGTGTTCTTTCTTCATTGATATTTATGATCATGTTCTGATGTGATTCATCATTGTGTCGAAAAATCCAAGTGTATACTTCCTCTAGCGGTGATCCACATGTGTACCATGTTTCTCTGGACGTCACCAAAGAAATCTCCAGGTGCTAGCATGGAGAAGCCTTCGTTTGCATTGTCCACCTTAGATCAACTTGATCCGATGGAGGAGGATATCTCTCAGTCTTGAGAGCGTTCTTGGAGGAAGGATTTATTTTGGCCTTGAGATAATTATCCAGAATTTTTGTGCACAATGATTAGGGAAAAGTTATGGGGTTGTACGGATATTTATAATCGAGTTTGTGGTTATAGAGTTTGACAAAAAATAAACACATTATGAATTTTATTTATTTCATTAACTCTTATTGAAAACCCCCATGTCAAATCATTAATTCCTTGACATGTGCCCAGGATGATTATAATAAATATCATTTAATAAAAAAATATTATTTTCTCAAAATCCTAACTAGAAAAACTACACGGCGTGTAATCATTAATACACAGTGTGAACTCATTTTTCATTTCCTTTCCAAAATGAAAACTACACAGTGTGTATATCTTGTTTTCATTTTATTATTCCTCAAAAAATAAAATGATTTAGGCTTACTTGAATAATTATTAAACCACATATGGGAATAATATTTATTCTAATTGAGATACTTGGATACACTTAGTGTGTGACCCTCTAGGCCTCTTTCTCATTGGCATCAGGGGGGCTTGCCTAAAGTCCAAGATTACTATCTAGCATCGGGTCAAGGAACCCAAGAGAAAGAAGTTGACGCTGCATTGACGTGTCACCTCATACGAATGCTTACCATGTAATTTAATCCCTTTGTCTCAATATCTCATCAAGCAGGTTTCATGGCAGTGTCATAAATCTATATTCTTGATCCGTCATTCTTTGACTTCCAGAGATAAACTCATTGTGACACCATGGCCATGAAATTTGGGTGACAGTTCTATTTCAATAAATGGGCTTGAGATATCTACTTCCATAAATATGGATGGGAAATATCCTTCCTCGACTTATCCATTAACAATATGTCATTCGTGAGGCACCCAACGTACCCTGCTTCCCGCCAACTATCTTTGTGAAGGTTTTCGTCAAAAAATCTAAGTGCGCGAGTCATGACATGAGTTAATGATAATATTTTAGTCTAAGTACCATTACACACGCTCGTAGATAACAATGTTTGATGACACCAATACATGTAAAATTACTACTCACGGGTCTGTTCTCATAATCTCCCATCTTGGAGATTATTAAGTGCGAACTCTATGAGAGAGAGTCTTGTCTTCTTACGAGTACTCTAACAAGATAGTATGTATACTATGTGTCCTATCATAGTATGAAATCCAATTGTAGAACTTTATTTAAGAATATTGTTATATCATTTCAAGGTTCTCATCATAGCGAGGATCTTCCATGACCTTATTAATGCAAAAAATATTCCAGGACATTATTATATTATAGTCATGCAGAACAATGAACAATATATAATAAGAGTACATTCATGTAATCAAAGTATAAATAGTTGGTTCTCAGGACACCAACTCTAACAAACTCCTACTTAGACTAGAGGAAACTGGCTACCACGTTTTGTCCATAGACCTCACATGATGACCATGTTTCTGCTGATTTAAAGCTTTAGTCAAGGGGTCTTCCACGTTGTCTTCTGTGGAAAAACTTCTCAATGCAACTTTACCACTCTGAGAAAAATCCCTCAAGAGATGATACTTTCGAAGTATATTCTTTTTCCGCTGATATGACCTTGGATCTTTTTCAAGTTCCATTGTTGCAATATTATCAAAATAGAGTGTGATATGATCTTTACTGCAAGGTACTACATCAAAATCTTAGATGAAGCTTAGCATCCATACTTCTTCTTTATCTACCTCAGAAGCTGCGATATACTCAGACTCTGCTGTAGAATCTACGACCACACCTTGCTTTGAGCTCTTCCATCACACTATACCTTCATTCAAACTAAAGATGTATCCAGTCTATGACTTCATGTCATCTTGATCAATCTAGAAACTAGCATATACATGTCCTTTGATGACTAGTTCCTCATCTCCTCCATAAACCAAGAACATATCCTTAGTACACCTCAGATACTTAAGGAAAGTATTGACTGCCATTTAATGGAAATCTCCTGGATCATCTGGATATATGCCTACC
Organism: Viscum album; assembly: GCA_963277665.1. Lineage (NCBI taxonomy): Eukaryota > Viridiplantae > Streptophyta > Magnoliopsida > Santalales > Viscaceae > Viscum > Viscum album. The sequence goes on along the minus strand of OY728166.1, from coordinate 1,240,453,021 downwards.
ACACTTAATGCATAAGCAACATCTATCCTTGTACATAGCATAACATACATAACTGACCCAATTGTGGATGCGTAAGGGATCCTTAACATTTTCTTTCTTTCCTCATGTGTTTGAGGTCACATTTTCTTGGAAAGATGAATGCCATGTGACACTAGCAGCAATCCCTTCTTGGACTGTTCCATACTGAATATCTTCAGTATCTTGTCAATGTATGTACTATGGCTCAGGCCCAACATTCTCTTGGATCTATCATGATGGATCTTTATCCCAAGAATATATTCCGCCTCACCCAAGTCTTTCATAGAGAAGAATTTATCTAACCATTCTTTAACTGACTGTAAGACTGGTACTTCGTTTCCAATTAGTAATATGTCATCAACATATACTATTAGGAAAACAACTGTACTTCCTCTAAACATTTTTTAGACTCAAGGATCACATTCGTTCTTAACAAAGCCAAATTCCATTATGGCTTCATCAAAATGAATTTTCTATGACCTTGATGCTAGATTTAAGCCATAAATGGATTTTTGAAACTTGCATACCTTGTTGGCATCCTTTGGAGTCACAAATCCTTTAGGTCATGTCATGTAGACATCTTCCTGGAGGTTCCTATTAAGGAATGCTGTTTTGACATCCATTTTCCAAATTTCATAGTCATGGTAAGCAACAATGACCAATAGTATTCTAATGTATTCCAGAATCACAACCAGTGAAAAGGTTTCATCATAGTCAATTCCTTGATGATTTCTAAAACCTTTTGCAACCATTCGTGCCTTATAGGTGTTGACTTGTCCCTCCATGTCAAGTTTCTTCTTGAATACCCATTTATTACCAATAGGATTTACATCAACTGGATGATCTACCAAAATCCAGACTTGGTTTTGGTACGTGGAATCCATTTCCGAATTCATGGCTTCTTGCCACTTGGAAATTTCTGTGCCTTCAACTGCTTCCTTATAGGTAAGAGGATCATCATTGTCAACCAATAATGAGTCAACATCCTAGCTGACAAGAAAACTATATCGTTTTGGTTCTCTCACCTCTCTCATGTTACTACGCAGTTCTTGTGTCTCTGGAACAGATTATTCTTCCATGGGGCTTTGTGGAATCTATTCTTGTACCAACTCCTGTATATCTTGAGCCTCGACTTCATCAAATTATATCTTGATCCCACTATATCTTTTAGATATGTGCTCCCACTCAAGGAATATGGCATGTCTTTACACTATAACCTTTTTATCTAAGGGGTTGTATAGGTAATATCTCTATGTTTCCTTGGGATATCCTATAAAGGTACACTTTGTGCCTCAGGGTGCAAGTTTGTTACCTAAAGAGGCCTTAACAACTTCTTTGCTACCCCACACATGTAAATTTGATAACATGGATTTTCATCCACTCCATAACTCATATGGAATACCATTTATCAATTTAGTTGGTACTTGGTTTAGTATGTGTGCTGCTATTTGTAATGCATATCCCCTAAAGAATAATGGAAGATTCGCATGACTCGTCATTTATCTCACCATGTCCAATAGGGTTCAGTTCCTACTTTCACTTACACTATTACACTAAGGCATGTAAGGAGGAGTGAGTTGAGATATAATCCCAAACTCTTGTAAGGAATCAATGAAGTCCTAATTAAGATATTATCCTCCTCTATCTGAACAGAGTTTCTTAATCTTCCTACTAAGCTGGTTCTCAACTTGATTCTTGTATTCTTTGAACCGATCAAAAGAATATGACTTATACCTCATTAAGTAAATATATTCATATCTACTAAAATCATCAGTAAAATTTATGAAGTACAAGAACCCACCCCTTGCTTTAACTGGAAATTGTCCATACACATCTGTGTGAATTAATTATAGAAGCTCTTTAGCCCTTTCAACTTTCCCAGTTAATGGGGATTTGGTCATTTTTCCTTGTAGACACGCATGAAATACACCAAGTGGTTTTAGTTCGAAAGAATATAAATACCCATATTGATGTAATTTTGTCAAACGTTTCTAATTTACATGACCTAGCTAGTGATGCCAAAGTTGGGTGTGGTATGAGTCATTTTAATTAACTTTGTCATCGATTTCCATTACTTGGTTTGTGTAGTCTAACACATAAAGGCCGTTATATAAATGTGCCCTACCAAAAAAAATGTTATCTTTATAAAAGTAGCAACATTAATTTCCAAACTTGTATATGAATCCCTCAGTATCTAATCTAGATACTGAAATAATTTTTTTTGGTTATAGAGGGTACATAATAACATCCTTTTAATACCAAGACCATCCTAGTAGGCAATGTGAGGTGGTAGTCTCTGACAACTACAACAGTGAGTCAGGCTCTATTGGCTGCTCATAGATCCACCTAACCTCGGTCAATCTTTCTAAATCTACTTGGTTCCTATATTTGGATACATATGTGAGCACCAAAAGCAATATCTAATACGCAATTGGTAGAAATAGATAGATTGCATTCGATAACAAATGCACTTGAAGCTTCCCCTTGATCTTCCTTTTCTTAGAAGGCCTTGAAGATGCTTTGGGATTAAATCTCTTTGCCTTCCCTTTCCTTTTATTCACCATAAAGGAAGAATGCTTTTCACGCTTCATATCATTGTCCACTTGGAGAATGAGGATAAGAAGATCAGATAGAGACTTCTCAATGTTGTTCATGTTGAAATTTACAAAAAAGATAGAGAATCTTTAGGGAGTGATGCAATAATGATATTGTTACCCAGTTTTTTAGGGAGTTTAAACCCTAGAACCTCCAAGTGCTCAATGTATCCAATGAGCTTAACTACATGAGGCCTAGCTGGGGCACCCTCTCTAAGTTTTCTCTGAAATAGAGCCTTGGAGATCTCAAAACTTTCCTGTCTTTCTCTCTCCTGGTATAGACCATGGAGGTGCTCGAGCATGCTATAGGCATCAATGTCTTCATCAGAATTCATGAGATCACTAGATATTGATGACATAATCAAACATTGAACATCGAGTGCATCGTTCAAATGTTGATCATAGACCAAGAAATCTTCATCACTCGCCCCTTGGGAAGGCGAATCAGGAAGTGAGGACTCCAACACGTAAAAATTTCATTCATGGCATAGGATAACCCAAAGGTGCCTAAACCATTCCTGAAAGTTACTACCGGTGAGGATATTATCTTTATCCATAATTGATCTAAGAGAAAATGTGGTTGACTAGTTTGTCATATTGATTCTAAAAATTAAAAGAGCATATTTATCAGTTCCTTTTCATTACATTTTATGAAAAATAATAAATGAATTTATTAATTCTCCCACTACTTTATCATGTCCCAATGGCCCCCACTATTGAACTTGGAATTCCTAGTTTCTATGACATTGTAGTGGAAAGGATCCATATTCCCCTTCGTAGAACCCCAATAAGGGTTGGTCAAGCTATATAAAGGTATTTAAGTAGGCAGGTCTTTGCCAACTGTGAGATTACAGTTCCTTGATATGTTGAGTGGACTCCCCAATCCTGAAATCCTGACATGGATTTCCTCAACACTTGCCTCCATTTAATAACAAGTCTAGAAAGGGCTACTCCTCTTGATGTAAAATGTTTAAGTCAACCCGAAACTTTCATAAGAGCTTCCTTTATAAAAGTAAGTGTCCTAACAAGGGCTGATCAAACACATAGTTTTATAGAGCCTTTCCCTTAATCAATTAATTGAAGGCTTGGTCTGACATAATATGGTATTTGAGGGATTTAAATCCTTTATGAATAGTTTCTCATTATCACATGTTTGTTAATATTAATTGATGATTTATTAAGTGATTAACCATGTTATGATAATGTTTACACATAGTTTGGTTTTTATGTTATTCCATCTTTTCATGCTTGTTTATTTCATTAACTATGTGATCGTGACAACACATACATAATAAAAAAACATGAAATCATGCAGAAATAAAATAATATGGCATGATCATGAGCTTCTATTGGTTAGCTTATCTAGCGGTTTTGATAAGCTAACCCTGACCTAGGGAAAAACACATTGAACCCGATGGTTCATGTTTTGTAGATCCCACCTATACAACTTTGTATCTTTTTGGTTTGGTTTCGCCTCAGCTTCATATTTTGAACCTTCTCCTATGGCTTGGTAGATCCACCATTACATGGGGTTTACATTAAAGAAACCATGGGCATACAAGCCCTACATTTTATTGTAAGAAGGCTCGCAGAACAATGATTTTAAATTAAATAAATTTAAATGAAACCATACACACACAAAGGGTATTTGATCTATCTCATGATCATCCATAACATGAAACAAAATTTATGCATATTTAGTATTCAAATTCTTTTAATCGTTCTTTTATTCAAGATAAGTCATTTTTGAATTCAATTAATTATGATCTTATAATTAATCAATTATTTATCTTAAATTCCTTTCTAAATTTACATGAGATTATTCTCATCCATATCCCTTATACGAGTCTTTTTTACTTTTGAAGGAAACCTCGTGAAATTCCATTTCTGGAAAGTACATGGCGTGTAGGCTATATTACATGACGTGTATTTGTTTTCACCCTTTATCCTAAGTACACTCTGAGGGATTTGGCGTGTTTTCTGTACTTTGGAAATTTTAGAGTACATGATGTGTAGATTAATCTAACAAATCATGTACTTCCTTGTTACATGGTTACCAGCCTTGAAATCCCATGTACGCCGTTACACAACATCTCCTTGTACATGGTTTCACCTGGGCTGGATTAGACTACACGACATGTTGATTTAACATACACGCCATGTATTCTGGTTTCTACACGCCGTTCAGTTCTGGTCAACACGGTGTATTAAAAAACTTAGGTATGATCAATTCACACAGTGTGGTTTGGCAGACCAGTACCGGTTCATTGAACCTAAGTACACGGCGTTTAGATTTCACTACATGCCATGTATTCCTGTTATGACAACCCTACTTTTATTACAAACTTAAACATGATTTATTACATAAACCATTCACTTGATACAACATGGATGATCAAGAGGTATAGTGTATTTGGGGCTTAGGATCATTACATAACAACTTAAAACATGAAATACAACATCTTTATTGAAAAATTCCTTTACATGACCACTAAATTCCCTCGTACTTAGCATTGCATGAGATAACCTGAGGACATGCATAAGAAAAGGGGTGAGCTATAAAGCCCAGTTAGGGAATAAACATGGAATACATGAGGAGTAAAATACATGTTAGACAAATCTTGAGTTAGCTGAGAGAGAAGCGTGACAAAGTTCACGATTCCCACTCCCATTGGATTGGGCATCTCATTATTACAGTCATCACACTGATCTTCACATCGGTTGTTAGCCTGAGTCCTACTATTACCGACCATTGGTTGGAATAAAAGGAAAGTTAGGGGGTAACACATAAAGGGTAATCCAATGAAAAAATTTTATGACTTATAAATAAACTTTTATTTCCTTAACTCATGAGTCTATGGGCTTCAATCTAGGCTTTTCATGATCTACTTTATAACATATATTCTTAGGGGCATTTTTTTTAATTCCATTAATAAGGGTTCATACTAAGCTTGTGAATTTATCAAAATATATCCCCCGGGAGTGTCATAACCAAGAGTGCAGCAAGGCCCATTGTCGTGCACCAGTTCCCATTCAAGTCCAGCTCAAAGCGGTGTTTTCGGGTTTTACCCCTAGGATACATCTGTACCAGAGCCGCCTCTACTTGCTCGTATCCAGACAGGGATGTATTTTCTTGATAAAACACTTAATCAGTACTTACCAAAACTTGGGTATGTTTTTATTATACTTAGTCTTATCTCTAAGGATTTACTAGGGTTTTCTAATACTAATCCCAAAAATAACTAAACCTATCCTCTGATACCAACTATGACAACCCTGCTTTTATTACAAACTTAAACATGATTTATTACATAAACCATTCACTTGATACAACATGGATGATCGATAGGTCTAGTGTCTTTGGGGCTTAGGATCATTACATAATGACTTAAAACATGAAATAAAACATCTTTATTGAAAACTTCCTTTACATGACCACTACATTCCCTCGTACTTAGCATTGCATGGGATAACCTGAGGACATGCATAAGAAAAGGGGTGAGCTATAAAGCACAGTAAGGGAATAAACATGGAATACATGAAGAGTACAATACAAGTTAGAAAATAGGCATATCAATAGAGCACAATATAAACATGAACATAAAGGCATGATAAAGCATGATAATCATAACATGGAAATGTGGCAACAACACTTAACATGGAATTAGAATGAGCCAAGGCTCATTGCACATAGAACATGAGTAAATCCTCATTGCACTTGAAGCACGAGTAAACACAAATTTCACTTGAATTAGAATGAGTCAACACTAATTTAACATGACGTATCATGATACTATACTTTACCCAATGCATTGGAGTTCTATAAGGGCACACCCTTATTAAACATTTCATTTCATGCATAAGTGTGCCACATGGATTATAAAACATGGATTCATAAAACATAATCATTTATTCCACGATAAAGGAATATAAAATTAATACATGAAACTTTATAATCAATAAGTAAATGTGCATAAATTTGAATACCCTTGATGGAGAAATGGGCATGGTATTCACTACACAATTACATTGGCTTAGAAAATTGGTGCGATTTCGACATCGTAACGGCGTGACATAAGAATTCATAAAAAATGGTTGATGAGAGAGAAAGGGGTTAATCATTATATTTACATTTAATGGACAGTAAGGAGGTTATATAGATACATGTACCAACAATTTTAATGGAATTTAGATTCATGATACAAAAGTATTTCTTGAATGTAAAAGAGGAGAGAGAAGTTCTTTTTGGAATTTCGACATAGTAACGGGTGTACATGGGATGCATTTAATGAGAGAGAAAGGGGTATCAAATCATTAAAACATAAATAGGGCAGTATGAGGGAGGTGAAAAACCATACCCCAACATTCATAATTGAAATTAAAATGGCAAAACAACTTAAAGAAAATTGGACAAAAATGAGAAAGGAAGAAAAAACCCTTACTTGGAAGTGTGCTTCCAAAGGCTTGAGAGAGGCTTGAGAGAGGATTTTTGGGAGCTTAGGGCACATTGAGAGGATTCTAGAGAGATTATGGTAGAGGTTGGATGAACTCAAAAGGCTTTGAGTGTGGAGGAAGTGGGAGCTTGGGTGGGTTTATATAGGAAAGGTGAGGGAATTCTTTATTATTTAGGTTTGGGACCCCTTATATTAAATTAGTCCAAACCACAAACCACCCCATGGTTTTTGCCAATGGTTTTTGGAAAAGGTAAGAGGAAAAAAATATTATATAAGACCAAATTCCGAACTTCTTAAAATAATAGGGTTTCTTATGTGGAGGTGAGTCACACTCCCATGGAAAACAATTTAAAAAGACAAGGTGTTTAATAAGTCTTGAAGGATCCATTAATGCTTTGAAAAGTAAGTCAAACAAACCCAAATCACATTATTTTAATGTTAAAACATATATTGGGTGAACATAAAGCTTATAGTATTTTATTACATAACTATTGGGTCATTATGATGTCATGAAACACATTATATATTTAAACTATATTTAATTTTTACCCAAAAAATTGACTATCTCAGAAAATTATGAAAAATTCACCGTTGGATAATTTCGACATCCTGATTCTAGAAATAACATTAATTTTATCTAAATAATTTTCTAAATATGTTAATTTTCACTTTTAAAATAAAAATTGACATTTATCGAAAATTCACGGGTTTTGACAAAAAATGGCTTTCAAACCTTAATAAAAATTACAATTGCATTCATAAAATTATATGATCATTTATATATAATAAAATTAATTTAATAATAATAATGATAATATTTTATTAAAATATTATTTAAATAAAAAATCCCTTAATTTAATAAAATATAATTCTTAATTAAATAATAACTAAAAAACAGTATTTTCACTTTAAAAACTATTTACAATGTATCAATAATGAAAATAAAGTATATTCATTATTATATACAAAAAATAATGTACATGAACATAGTACTATAAATTTGTTACATAACCCCTTAAAACAGCCGCATAAGACCTAAGGGTAAGGTGTGTGATGGTGACTGACTCTTAGAGTGGCTCGGATAACATCGCTCGAGTGGTAATTTCTATCAACTTTTACTTTTCCCATAGATGGTCACGTTCGAGCTTGACATGATGAAGCTCAGCTTGGGCTTGGTCAAGAGCGAAGCCCAAAGATGCCACCTCTTTTCCAAGATCTGACTAATGGGCTTCGTATGGAGCAATTCTACTCGATGAGTCCATCGCTTCCTTTGTCCGAGTAAATTGGATTTGTTAAAGCCCTATATTTATACTAATCATCTGATCACTGTTCAACGACTATAAAAGAAACAGTCACAATTCTTAACATAAAACCAAAGAAGTTGACATTTTATATAAACATTTTACATAAAGAGACATTGAACTAGATCAAGAGGGATTTCCATTAGTGAAACTTTGGGTCATTACACCTGTGTTGTATAGACAAAATGAGCGGCCCCTATGGATGAGTTCCTCATTTTTATTTTAATCAAAATTAAAATTAAAAGTTTGTTTCTATGATGTGAATTAAGAAATTAAAGAGGAAGAACAGATCTTGTTCATTCATTTTTATGGAATGATTTATCATTAATTGAATCAAATATAAATGCATAAATTATCAATGAAAATTAAATAACTATAATCAACATTTTGACCCCTCTAATACCACTTGAAGGTCCTAGGCACAACAGAAGCTCGTGGGTGGATGTTCCCACTTGACTTTTTGTTATTAGAAATGATCAATCCGGGATCAATACAACGATAAATTCCAGACTCCATGGATGAAATCATACAAATAGACAAAGAAGAAGAATAGTTTAGAACCACAAAGGAGGATCATCACATGTTGATTATATTTAATTTAATTAATTAACAGGAAGTACCATTTATGGAGTTCTTTCTTCATTGATATTTATGATCACATTCTGATGAGATTCGTTGTTGAGTCCTAGAAGCCAAGTTTATACTTCCTCTAGTGGTGATCCACACATGCACCACATTTCTCTGGACATCGCTAAAGGAATCTCCGAGTACTAGTGTGGAGAAGCCTTTGCTTGAATTTTCTACCTTAGATTGATTTGATCTGATGGAGGAGGATCTCTCTCGGTCTTGGGAGCATTCTTGGAGGAATGAGTTCTTTCAGCCTTGATAGAATTCTCCAGAATTTATGTTCACAACGATTAGGGAAAAGTTTTGGGGCTGTGAGGATATTTATAATCGGGTTTGAGGTTATAGAATTATGACAATAAATAAATGCGTTACGCATTTTATTTATTTCATTAACTCTTATTGAAAACCCCCATGTGGAATCATTAATTCCTTGACATGTTCCCACATTGATTATAATAAATATCATTTAATAAAATGATATTATTTCCTCAAAATTCTGACTAGAAAAACTACACTGCGTGTAATCATTAATACACGACGTATACTCATTTTTCATTTCCTTTCCAAAATGAAAACTACATGGTGTGTACATTCAATGTACATGAAATGTATATCTTGTTTTCATTTTATTCTTCATCCAAAATTAAAATGATTAAGGATTCCTTGAATAATTATTAAACCACATATGGGAATAATCTTTATTCTACTTGAGATTCTTGGATACACTTAGTGTGTGACCCTCTAGGCCTCTTTCTCGTTGGTATTAGGCTGTCTTGCCTAAAGTCCAATATTACTATCTAGAAAAAGGGTCAAGGAACCGAAGAGAAAGAAGTTGATTACACATTGATGTGTCACCTCATACGAAAGATTACAGTTTAATTTAATCCCATTGTCTCAATATCTCATCAAGCATGTTTCATGGTAGTGTCATAAACCTATATGCTTGATCTGTCATTCTTTGACTTCCAGATATAAACTCGCTATGAAACCATGGCCATGGAATTTGAGTGAAAGTTATATTTCAATATAAGGCCTAAGATATCTACTTCCATAAATATGGAAGGGGAAAATCCTTCCTCAACTTATCCATTAACAACATGCCACTCGTGATGAACCCAACGTACCCTACTTCTCGCCAATTGTCTTCGTGATAGTTTTCATTAGAAAATATAAGTGCGTGAGTCATGACATGAGTTAATGATAATCTTCCAGTATAAGTACCATTACACACACTCATAGATAAAAATGTATGATGACACCAAGACATGCAGAATTACTACTGGCGGGTCTGTTCTCATAATCTCTCATCTTGGAGATTACCAAGTGAGAACTTCATGAGAGAGAGTCTAGTCTTCTTACGAGTACTCACACATGATAGTCCGTATACTATGTGTCCAATAATAGTATGTAATACAACCATAGAACTTTATTTAAGAATATTTTTATAGCATTTCAAAGTTCTCATCATAGCGGGGATCTTCCATGACCTTATTAATGTAACAAATATTCCAGGATATTATTATATTATAGTCATGCAGAACAATGAACAATATATAATAAGTGTACATTCATGTAATCAAAGTATAAACAATTGGTTCTTAGGACACCAACTTTAACACATTCAACTTATATCCATTCTATTATAGAAAAAAATGTTATGTTCCAATTAACAATGTATACCATAATTACAAAATTCATTACAACCATTTTCAAAATGAAAGTCATCAAGGAAAATATGTTTTTTAAAATAACAAAAATATATAAAAAATGTAATAATGGTGAGGTACATACAAAGTTGTATGTTATTTGAAATGAAATACAAATTTTGTTATAAAAAATTAATCCTCTCTAATTAGAAAGGATTCATTTCTAATTCCAAAATGTAATTATAATCTTAAATATATTTCATGGAAGGAATAAATTCTATAACCATATTACTTAAATAATGGAGAGATCATTTTCAATGAAAATAATTATATATTATTTGATAAATTTTGATATATTAAATAAAATAAAACATTTAAATAATTTATCTAAATAATCATGAATAAAGATTGGAAAAATTCTTTAAAAATAGGCAAGGGTTACAAAACTACCTAACAACGAGTAAGAAAAATAATAACAAAATTTAAAATATTATTTATTTTAATATACCTTGCCATTAAAAATATTTTCTTTAATATAAAAAATAACTAGAAAAACTCTATAGTCATATTTTTAAATATAATCATTTAACTATTTATTGAATATTAGAAATCTTGTGTTGTTTCATCATAGGCATATTCTAAAAAATGACATGTATGGAAGAGACTACCTACCAATACAATCTATCGATGAACTCCTAAAGCTTTGGTAATAATAAAGAAACCTTATATAATAAATAAATCAATTTCAATAACCAATTGATTCCAAATGAATTATCTCCAGAATCTAATAATAACAAATTTCTAAATAAAAACCATCAAAATAACTTTTAATGAACTCTATAAATCAAATTTAACAAAACCCATAATTTTAGTTACTTATGAAGTGTATGATTTCAACCCATATTAAATAAATCCATAGAATAATTTAGAAAACATGTTACCTCCAAAAAAATGATGAACATTTTTTAAATGATTCGCCTTAAACTCCTTTTTCTAGAGCATATGGAATCATCATCACCTCAACTGAATTTCACATTTCCTTTATAAAATTAAATCTAAATATACATCCCAATAGGGGGTATATATTATTTATAATATTAACATACATTGTTGGAAATCCCCAAAGGTAAAATACCCATGTCAACACCATATATTCATAGTAATGAAAAAGTAAAATCATATTAACTATTCCTAAAATTAACAACAAATTACAACCATTGGTTTGAATATAACGGTACTCCCATCATGAATATAAAATGAAAAATAAAACATCACCCAAAAATATACAAAAATGGAATACTAAAGGATCATCCAAATTATAATTATTAAACCAAAATTCCAAAAATAAAGCATCTTGCACAAAGAACATTATTTTAAATAATATAGAAGAATTGTAACCTAACTATATCTTTGTTAGGGTTTCATATATAGATAAAAATGAAAATAATAGTCAGCATAATAGATGAAAGATTTGGAACTCACTATAAAAAAATATTGGAATCAGAAAATCGCTGAATTAGGGGAGAACACTAAAGGAGGAAAGTCTTCTGTAATCGCTCAGGTAAGTTAAGAACACAGATTTACCAGGGGATATGCCTAGAAAAATGAGGGGGGGGGGTGGAAAAAATGAAGGACTCTATCCTAATAATTTTTAAACGACCATTGGGATAGATTAGCTATGCCCACAATATACATAAACGATGGGTATAGGAAGACTCCAGACAAGATTTACCCATGGTTTCTATAAACCGTGGGTATAAATATATGGGGATAGCCCTATTTTATATTAGTGATAAAAATCAAAAGAATTAGAAGAATATCACAAGACACATTATTTACATGGTTTGGGAATAATCCCTACATTCATAGTGTGAAGGAAAAAATTCACTATATCGGGAGAAAAGATTACAGGGAAAAATCTTAGAGTGTATTAGCCCTAACTAAAAATTAGATTATAAAGAAATAGAGTGCTATAATAACCTCTATTTCTATAGTTTCAAATCTATATAGTTTTTCCACTATACCATAGTAATTGTGCTAGAATTCTGTGGATCTACAATACCCAGTCAGTGTCTTCATCCAACATTGTTATAGTAACTATGTTGATGTATTGAAAGAGCGCTGTCGTGGGCGCCCTCAAATGATTAGTGTGATTTGGGGTACTTAAGTGCAACAGAGTGGCTGACCAAGGTCGTCTCTCAAAGGAGGAAGTGAATTTAACAACTTATTAGAGGTATTCTAAAAAATAAAATAAAATAGAATAGAATAAAAACACTACTTTAAAGGATTGGGGTTTGTTGTAGTTTATGAATCTAGAAGAAGTTTGCTGGAAGAAGATTGTATAATTTTTTTTTTGTTTTTAGTTTTGAAATGAATTTCAATTTAAATGACACAACAAGAAGATGTTTTTTTTAGAAATCTATTTAAAAAGCGTAATCGATCTAACTCTACCTCTTCACTTTATTATTAATCATTACCATTTAAATTAACATTCACTTAATTATGATCCCTTAATTTGTTAAATCCCGAACCCTACGAGAATTAACTTTACCACAAAGATGATGTGAATTTAAACCTAGGCTAACTTTGGAACGTGCAATCGCAGCACCCTGATTTGATTGATGTTCTAAGATTAGCTTATGATCAGTGGTAAATTAAGGCACATATCCATTCTGGAAATGAGGATGAATTGTGTTTAGGGATTATATTTGAACTCTACAAATTTATCCCGTGTGGTCTTGTATTACCGATTAAGATCGCGCTCTCACAATTTACACAAAATCCCGACCTCGCGTGTTTTTGTGTTAATTGTTCAATTTCTTGCTTAGTTTCTTACAATTTAAAAACACAATTCATGGATCATATTAAGTGAATTACAGTAGCTCATTGATTCAAAATAATTAAATGAAGAGGGTAGAAGATAGATCGATTACTAAAAGACTACTCTTCCATGGGTGGCGTAATCATCATAGAAGCGTTTTGCATGTGCAAAGGTTTAAAATGGGTATAACCCAATAACGATTCTACTCAAGAATTCCAGACCAATTAGTAAGATTAATATAAGAAGAAATTTAAACAAAAAAGAAGAAAAGAGAAGAAATATAAGAAGAGCAATGAAGTTTATTACACAAATGAAAACATTACAAAATGAAGAAGAGAAGGAGGCTTCGATGAGGGGATCCTTGCTTCAAGAGCTACCCCTCTTACAATGGTTAGAGAATTTGGGTGAAACAAATTCTCCTCTGCCTCCAATCTCACAATGCACGTCCCAACCCCTCCAAATGAGAAAAACTCCAATTTATAGAGGGGAGGGGAGGAGAGGTTACAAGTGGTTTCAAGTGTGAATGTGGAAATTCGGCCAAATATTTTATGCCAACTTGTACCGCCCATTTGACCACCAAAACGCGTGAATTGGCCGGCCTTCCAGAAGAATGATTTGTGCCACATCATGTCCCCGAGCTTTCATCAAAAGTTGGGCTCAATCCAAGCCCGTATGTAGAATATATGGCCCAAATACAGAACCTTTTCCATTCTGGCGAGCCCAGCCCAACTTTGACTTCATGGCCTAATTTCAACAACCAAATGAACTCTTTAGCTTTAGTGTCCTGAATACAAGTTGTAGATAATTAAGTTAGGAACACTGTTACAAAATTTCAAATTCAAATAATAAATATAAAAATATTTATCTTCGAAATACTACAGTGCACTATTAAGGGTAAAACTGGAATTTTCACCAAATTTTCAAATGAATGATCAAATCCCAAATATTTTATAAATAAACATGTTTAACACAATGTGAGGAAATTATATCATTTATTATCAATAAAATATTCAATAAAATAGTGTTTTATCATGTATACACTACTAAATTACCATGTCTACATCACTAGCCAGCTTTGATATAATTAGTCAAGTTAGCATTATTATACTATCACCAAAAATTAGGTTATGGGACTTCGTCACTTGAACCCCCGACTAGGGGGCACTACCCCACTGAAAACCCCAATGACTTCACCACATAGTTCATATCATGAGAGTTGCAACCTATTGTACAGTACAATCCATGAATAGTTTGCCCATATTCTTCTAATGGATCAGACTAAACCATTCCAAGACGCATGAAACTCAAAGAAGAAACTATAAATTACTTTAAGTTCCAAATAATCTGAATATGTGGCTACATCACAAGCATCCACTTAGATGATTTGGATGAAAACACAAGTTTAAGTCTTAAATTTTTAAGTTGGATACACATTTTTAATTAGATCTGATAAATATAGTGGAATAAATCTATCCAAATAAAACATTATAGATCCAAAAATATTGATATTAAATATAAATTTCTGAAGGAAAAGGTGGATAAAAGAATTCTAAAACTGTAATTATTTCCATCTCAAGAAAAAATAGATAACATTATCATAAATCCTCTTACAAACAAGTCTTTTGAGAATCATAGTCTTAAAATGGGAGTGCAACCCACATCCCATCATTGAGGTATTTAACTACTTGAGTTTTCTCCTCTATTTCATTGTGTTTAAAATCATTACTCAATGAGGAAAACTAATTTATAGGGAGAGATTTTTTAATTTATTTTTATGATTTTTTTAATGTGTTTTCTAAGTGAGTGAATTAATTTTTTTAAAAACCAGTTTCCCATTTCCTCACTGAATAATTTTATTTGGTATCTCTTATTGTTTCGCTAAATGATAGATTTTATGTATTATCTAACTACTTTTATTTTCTACTATGAACTAGATCAAATATACTTAGAGTTGATTGGTTCATAGATCATTTATTTGAAGAAGTTTATTCCACCTCCTTTAATATCTATTTTTCTTTTTTATTAATAATATGGAGAAAAAAAGTTTCACATTTCTATTTCATTGATTGAGGGAGATAATTTTTTAGTTTTTTCTTGAATTTTAAATGTATGGTTTTTTATTAAAAATAAATTCAAATGTATATATTTTTGAACCCATATGACAATTATATTATATTTTATGTCAATACATGTAGGTGAGGTGTTTGCAGTAGTTCGATAAGTTTTTGTAGTGATTGGAAATACTCTAAGGATGCTTTAAGAGTTTTTGGGTTGCTTTTCATATTTTTTGGAACTATGTGTTAAGGTTGAAATTTGGATAAGTCCATAATGTGTAAGAATCCTCTAGAGGAGGACCAAATAATCTACAAAGGCATTTCATGTGTGTAAGGTTCATTTGAAAGTTCATAAGAGTCATTTGTTTTTCCATAAGGGTTATGGAGTTTTTTATAAGATCTAGATGGATTTCATAAGTGTCATATCTTATTTATTAAGAGTCAGTTGAATTTTATAAGAGTCATATATTAGTTGTAAAACTATAAAATGCATGAAAATGTAATTGTAACACTACTACACATAACAGTTTAATTTGTTTTTGTTAAATTCATGTTGAGGTTCGCAAAAGTTATTTTACTCTTACAAAAATAACATTCGAAGTAAAAATTGACTAGGGTAGAAGTTTGTTGAGGCATGTAAGGGCCATTCATAATTTCATATGAGTCATTTAACATTATGGTGTATTTAAGAATATTTTTTAGGACCCAACATATGATCCATTTTACCCTTAAAAGATAGTTTTAGAAGTGAAAAATGAATAAGGTAGGGGAGTGCATAGGAAAATATAAGAGTCACTTTAATCTTATGAAAAAGGTCATTTTATAAAAATTGGAAAAGTCCAAAAGATATAGAGAGTACCATAATATAGAACTAGATGATGATATAGTGGTATTAAAATTTAAAATATCATGATTAAATGTTGTAATCATTATTTTAGTTGAGATTCATGAAGAATTTTTGAAGTGTGATTATGTGCCATGAAGAATAATGTTGCACCACAACCATTATAATTTGAAGGAATGAAAATTTACCCATGCTCTATGAAGTAAAGAGTTTTATTATATGGTTCTATTCATGAATAAATACATGTAATCATGGAAAAATTTAAAAGACCATGGATTTTATGGAATAGAGTTATGTTGTTTTAAAATACGGTGTTAAGAATATTATCCCAAATTTCATGGAAGTTTTAATGGAGATATTTGACTGGGATTTGATCATAATTATGGTGGATATTAACTATTGAAAATAAATGAATAATTTCCATACTATAATATGGAAACATGATCTTTTTTCTTAGAATATAAAAATGAAGGGGGGAAAATTAGTTTGATATTTAGTCACTTGATAAGATAAGAATTCTAATTTTTTTTTGAGAATAGTGGAAGAAAAATACTGTATGAAAAAAGGATGAAGAAGATCAGAATTAGTGTAAATAATGTGGATTTGGAGAATCCCCCAAATATCCTTATAAATACTAAAAGTAGTCTATTTGGAATCACTTTGGTGGGAGAATGTTCTGGAATGGAATTCTTAGAACTTTAGTGCTCTGGAACTTGAATGAAAAAGATTCACCCAAATCACCACACTAAGTTGAAACATCTTCACCCATGTTCACTCTAAAAAAATGAGAAAGTTATTCAATGAAATTAAATGAAATAAATAAGGAAAACTTAAGTTTTATATGGTTTTTAGTAAAGTTATTACATCCATAGGTGAAACACTACAATATTTCATTTCACAGGAAAGAAAAGATTACAACACTGTGACTAACAATCCACATGGATCACTAAATTAAGAAATCACAATATACTTCAGAAAAGGGTTCCCCAATATATTAATTATAAAGAGTACCATACGGTAACCCAGTTTCACTAAACTCTGATAAATTCAATATTCTATCAGCTCTACTTATCCCACCAAAAATATCCTATAGAAATCCTTAGTGTGACCGCCACCTCTGGTAAACCAACAACCACCCAACAACAAACTGAACATTATCCATTTTCTAAAAGTACCATCTAAAATTCCATAACAAGTCCAATGGGATTTAATAACATCTTAAGAATCCCCTTTCAAACTAACCTTATTCTAGAAACCACTCATTCCAAGAAATACTGAAGGGAAAACTGTTGCTACCACAAATTTAATGAATTGAAGATCTTTTAGAACTACTCCTTATGAATGAATAAATTCAATAAACTAATTTTGACTTTACAAAATCATAATAATCTACCACTTTATGACTAATTTAGAGAAAAAATAGGTCCCACATTTAGCATAAAAAAAATCAATCCACTTTTACTAAGTATAATTATTCTCCAACTTCTTTCATTCACCCAAGATAGACTAAGTTTTGATGTTTCCTTAGTATATCCAGACCCAAAATATTGTTGATCATGTCTTATGGGTATTATTTTCTAGATATCTTCCATAAATTCATCTATACATCTTTCAACATCTTTTGGATGTAATGATACTTTAGATTAGTTTGTTTAGTTCTTGAATAAAACACTAGATTCTTAAATAAATGGATTACACTCTGATTATCACAGTAGAGAAACAATTTACCTTGATGGAATCAGAGTTATTAAACTAAATGCCTCAACCACACCATCTACTTTCTAACTTCCATAATATCCTCATACTCTGCTTCTTTCATACAAAATGAAATCACCAGTTGTAACTTGGGAATCTAACTAATTGCAGTTCCACTAAAAGTAAAAAAATATCTAGTTATTTTATTCAAATAATTAGAATCACCCCAATGTCTACATCTAAAAACCTGATTAACAGATAATTATTTCTAAAATAAAGATTTTTACCTTCCATTCCTTTGAGATAATTAATAATCCACTTAACATCTCCCAATGATCTTTCCATGTATTTTCTATGAACCAGTTTACCACTACCATTGCATGAGAAATACCCAAATGAGTACACATCATGACATACATCAAAATTTAAAATACTGAATAATTTAATAATTTCTACTAGTACTTTACTTCTTCTTCCATTCATGTTGCCAATTTTTTTGGTAAGTTTGAAGTAACTAATGAGGGGATTTGAAACTAGGTTACATATACTCATTCAAAATCTCTCAATGATAATATATATTTAATATTTTTATGATATAAACAAGTTACCAGTTCTATAATAATGTTAAATTCTAATTCCCAATATCTTATTTTATTTAACAAAAAATATTTCAACTCAAACTTTAAAGATAATTAATCATTTAACTTTCTAAGAAAATGGACATTCATACCCACCAACATCATATTAACCATGTATAAGAGTAAGATAATGAATTCATTTCTACTAAACCCATTTGATCAAAAAAAATTATTAGATTTACTTTGTTTGAATCCTTTTTAATCCATGAAGTAATAAAACTTCCATTTCCACCACCTTTGTGCTTGTTTAAACCATAAATACACCTTTTAAGTTTTTATACCAAGCTCATATTACGTTTTTCCATGAAACATATTGGTTTATTTATATAAATTTCATCCTCTAAATCCCCATGAAGAAAATATGTCTTCATATACATTTGTTCAAGGTAAAATTTTTCCAAATCAACCAAGATTAAAATATTTTAGATGGTAGTATGTTTAACTATTAGAAAAAATATTTCATAGAATTATATACCCTCCTTTTTTGAAAAAACTTTCACAACCTTCCTCACCTTATACTTATTACTTCCATAATATTCTTCGTTCAATCATAATACCAACTCTTTCTCAAGTTATTTATTCCCTTATGGAAATTATGTTATCTCCCAGGTGTTATTCACACATAGTGAATCTAACTCCTCCTACAATACTAACTACCACTTTCCACAATCACCCAATATAGTCATATCTTCAATAATTTCTAGTTCTACCATATCCCTTAATAGTAAAAAAATAATGATATCTATATACCTATAAACTAACTGTCCTACCCTTGAATATCTCTAAAACTTTACCTGTGAATAATCTTCTTTCTGAACTATAACTTCTGGACCTTCACATTTCGGAACTCTATATTGAGCTTCACCAGTTCTCAAGATTTCAGGTATGTCTTCTGCTAGCTAAACTTCCAAACTTTCTGCACAATTATATGAATATTTAGGAAAAAGTTATCTTCAATAACCCCTACCCATATTAACTTGAATTGAAATTGAATCATTAACCACAACAATATTTCCCTTCAAATTCTAATCTTTTTATATGATCTTCTCATTGAAGATCACATTTAGGCTTCTTAAAAATTTCCTATTCTCATTATCCCAAATCCAAAACAAACAAAAGTCTTTATATTTACAGCCTATGAAGAAGCATGCATGAGATTTTTTCTCAATATTATATCTTTATTTTTCATCCAAATACATATAGTATAAAATTTCAAAAACTATGAGGTAAACAAATTTTGGAGTTTTTATAGACCATAGTTATTCTAGTAATTGTTGTCTTACTGGTGCTGATGGACTTCTATTGGTTAAGTATGTTATTATTATCACTTATTCTACTCAAAACTACTTAGGTATACCAAAATATAGCAACATAATTTTTTTTATACATCAGTGATCAATTCATTCTATTAGATACACTATTTTTTTTTTCAGGTTTTCCTAGAAAAATATTCTCATTCTAGATCCATTTGTGCCTACAGTAGTTTTGGAAAATCCTTATGGTAAACTCACCACCATTGTCTAGCCTCATACATTTCATCTTTCTTCTGATATCTCTTTCCATCATATATTTATAATGAACAATTATTACAAAAACTTCATTTTTATGTTTTATAAATAATACACATACCTTTCTTATGGAATCATCAATGAAGGTTACAAATTAATTTTCCCTTCAATGAGAAAGAATTGGGATAGGTCCCCAAACATCTTTATGTACCAAATATAGCTTTAGATTTTTTTTTTCAGATAGATTGAAATACACCTTACACTGCTTCCAAAGTATATAACTCTCACATCATATAAATTATGAGTGATCTAGATTTATTATACCTTTATCCACTAGAATCTTCATACCTTTCAAACCAAGGTTCCTAAACTAAGTTTTCCAAAGTTATAAACATCCAGAAGATTTTGTTTCATCAATTGTATCTCCCACCAACCTTTTAGTTAGATAAAATGAACCATATTTTACATCTATATCTATGGAAAGAGATCACTAAATAAATTTCCATACTTCATACATAAAATTGTTTCTATAACCTACCGTATCCAGATAACCAACTAAAATTAGGCACTTCCAAAGAATTAGAGAATATCACGCTTCATTCAATACAAGGAAACTTACATTATCCAACTAAACATTCACTTCTACCTTCCCCATAATGTTAAGAGCTTCATCATCATTAAGATTAAATCTACAAAAATTTCATGATACATAATTTTATATGAATCCTTTTTCTCATTTATAATGGAAATAATCTTTAGAATCTATGATTTAGATACCATTTATGTAGAAAAACCCAAAAGTATATTTTCAATAATCTCTAATGATGAACTCAATTATCTAGAAATAGTAATTCTAGATGTTTTCTTCCCATCACAAAAATATTTCTTGGGGTGACCTTTCTTTCCACAATTCTAACAAAGAGACCCGGTTCTGGAAAAATTCCCTCTACTCCTCTCCCTTGATTTTATTTCTAATTGCATCTGATTCTTCTGATGAGGTGAGATTCCCCTTGATTATGTATTAAATACATCAACAAAATAAGATAAACTCTATCTCCTTTAGAGAACCAAATTTAGAATCAAGTTTTGAACATAAATGAACACCAAGTCATTCTTTCCGATTGAACTACTCACACCCATCACTATAGCTTCCCTGATTCTAGTAGAGATAAAAACAAAAAAAATCACCCAAAAATCATCTGTGAATGTAGCCTTAATATATTCTAATTGGATTCATATTAATTTAAAGTCATTAGAAATATCAGATACAGATATTCCCTCTGATAACCTCATGCCAAATAACTTTTTCATCTAGCACACTTTATTAATTTTTGTAGGTTTATCATACATATCTACTAGGGATACCATTAACTCTATTGTGGTCTTTCTCTCTTGAATTTTCAAATACACATTCTATATTAATGGAATTCATATCACAAAAAGCTCCTTCTGATCCAACTTTTCCCATCAATATTTATCCATTTCTTTAGAATAATAGAAGAAGTTAATCTAAAATCAGTTTAGTAGAAGTAGAATTTAGAATAGAACTATCATAACTTTAGTAATCTATATATTGGAAGAAAAAACTCACCCAAATCACCACACTAATTTGAAACATCTTCATCCATGATCACTAAAACACACATGAGATATTCTTTCAATGAAAGTTAATGAAAGAAAGAAAGAACACTTTGGTTTTACATAGTTTAGACTAAAATTCCTCCATCCATGGGAGAAACACTACAACATTTCATTTCATTAGAAATAAAATATTATAAATTTGTGACTAATGATACATGTGGATCACTAAACCAATTAAACAAAATACATCTTAGAAAAGATGGCCCCTCTTTCCCACTTATAAAGAGTACCATATGGTCATATAGTTACACCAACCTCTGAGAAATGTGATAGTCCATTCATTCTAGTGTTACCGCTATCAATCTCTTGTAGAAATCCTTAGTGTGACTGACACCTTTGGTAAACTAGAAACCTCCCAACACCAAATTGAATATCCTACATCTTTCAAAAGTACAAACCAAACTTCAAGAACAATAACACTAGGTTCTATGAACATCAGAAGAAGCTCCTTATAAACTAACCTCCTTATAAAAACCACTCCTTATAAAACATTTTGAAGTAAAAACTGTTACTACGACAAATTCAGTGAACTGAAGATCTTCTAGAACTACTAATTTCAAAATAATTAATTCTTAAAACTGAAGTATACTTTACAAAATCCCAATAATGGATGATAGATCATATATAATAGATCATTATTTAAGAGAAATCCTTCTATTTTATTGGTGTTAAATTGTAAAAAGTTGAATCCAACCTTTGTAATAGGCTCAATATACTTCCCTAACATGTAGAAAATTCTTGATAATAAGAGAATAATTTTGTGTTTGTGGGATGAAAACCAAAAAAATTAGAGATATATCTATCCTTTAATGTGGTTAACCTATTTAAAAAACGTTCTATCTTTATTTTATTTCCTCCACCATTGTGAGTTTTAAGAAAACTTTCTTGGATTTTCAAAATAACGGGAGTCAGTTTGAAAAAATTACCAAACATTAATTCACCCCACTTAGTTTCTATCACCCAATGAGTAATACTAACAACTAGGGATCCTCTCACTACAATCTTGGATCATACAAAGTGATTGGGAATCCTATCAAAGTGATTTTTCCATCACTCAGGAATGATGATCACTTGAGTGGTATATAAAGGTTCCAAAGAATAACTGAAGCATTGGATGGGTGACTAATTTTTATTTTTCATCAGTTTCAATGTATAAATATAAAAAACATGAGGAATGAAACCTCAAATTATTCTTTAAATGATCTTTTAAATTTAATTTATAATTAATTTAAAACAATAAATACATTATGCAATAATACTCTTGATCAATTTATATTTCCACTCTTGTCATGTAAAAATTGTAGTGGAAAATAAAAATGAGGGTTCCTTTGGGTGTATCCACATGATCTAAGAATCTACAGAAGTTGATATTTATTCTTTAGGTTCAAGCATGGTAGAGAAAAGTTATTTACATCATTCATTATTGATTATAATAAGAGGTTATCTTGTTCTATATGTTATCAAGATGGATGATGAATAAATAATATCTATAGGGTTTGAGATAATTCTAAAGTGGCTATCATTGTTCCCAATAAGTCTCACCATAGAAATTAAATATATATTTTTCTTTATATACTTAGTGTTAAACATATATAATTAAATACAAGCCCTTATTGATATATTTAATCCATGTAATACCTCATGTCTAATGATAATAATAATATTATTATATCCCATTAAATGTGTTAATATAATTTCTTAAATAAATAAATAAATATTTATTGAAATTATAGTAAATAAAATATATCATTTCCATCATACCATTATATCAACCTATAAATCCTTAGTGGAAATAATTGAACCTAAAATAGTAAAATATTTATTTAAATAAATATTATTCATTAATAAATAAATATTATAGTAAGTAAACATGAAAAAAATATTTATTTTAATATTTATTTAATTAAATAAATATCTATGTTAATATATTCACTAAATTTATGAATGAATAAATATTTATCAACTACCTTCCGAATAAAAAACAACAGATAAAATTATACTCACATATTCTAAACTTGAATATCCCATGATTGAATATTTGTGATAAAATTAACTTAAATAATTATTATTCCACAAACAAAGAATAATATATATTTTTAATATTAAATTCACTATAATTTAATGAGATTCTGGATTCACTTAGTGTGTGACCCTCTAGGCTGCTTTCTCAGTGACATTAGGTAAATTTATCTAAAGTCCAAGATAAACATCTAAAAATACTTCCTAGGTCCCATAGTGAAAGTATTTAATATCCTAAAATAAATAATATTCTTACTAAATCTACTGTATAATAAAATTTCTCTGTCTTGATACCTCATCAAGTAGGGTGAATACATGTTTCATCACCCTATACACTTGATTTATTATCTTTGAATTTACAAAATAAACTTATATGTGAACTACCTTGAACATGAATTTATTAGAAGGTTTCATTTCAATAAAATTTCCAAATATATATTTTTCCATTAAATTGAAAGATACAAATCATTTCTTTTCTTTTTCAATAAAAGTCACATCACTTATGACGCACCCAACATATGGTACCTTTCTGTGAGAATAGCTCATCACAGTTTTCATCCATACGGAAAATTACATGTTTCATGATATATAATTATCCATTGAAATAGGATAATATTAGTTTACTATATTTTAATATCCATGTGTTCAAAATTCTATAAACACAAATTTTAGTTCATATTATTAATTCAACTTCATTTCTCATCACATATGAGAATTCATGTTTAAAGTGAAAATTTGGGCCCAATCAATCATTTGCTTGTGGATTAAATTATTTTAATTATTTGAATTTATTTTTTTGGGATATGATATATCATGTTTTTGGAACATTTTTTCTTTTATTATCAATGGTTTAATCACTATGGAAGATGGACAGTTTTGGCCATGAATGTAGAAATTTCTAGACAAAGCATAATGGGCCTTAGGCCCATCAAATAAAAGTGGACCCATAAATCATGCATAATGAAGCTAAAATTTTAAATATAAATACATAAAATTGTGGGGATCATTTCATTAAACTGTAGACATAGCTAATTCTGATGTTTTAAAAGAGATCCAGGGATCCCAAGTTGACATTTAATTTGTGGGCTAGATTTAAAGGCCCATAAAGTCAGCCCACCAATTTCATCATAACATCCGAAAGGTTCATCCAATTTGAATGAAATTTTGAAATATATTATAAGACACATATCGTAAGATATTTCTCTTATACTACCCCTTCATATTTTTCCATCATCATTTTCAAATTATCACTTCCAAAATGGAGATGAATATGGTCCTATTTTTCTGGTCAAAGTTGAAAAGTCAAATTTCCTTTAATTTCTCTCCCACCTTTTACTATCCTAATTAAATGGGATGGGATTTATTAATGGGGTATGAAACTAAGGCTCCAATATTTCCTATTTAATGTGGTTTTTGGTGAAGGAATTTTCGATTCATATTTTTCTATCAATTATAATTTTACTCTTTCATTTTGTAATCACATTTTTAGTTTTTCTCATATAAGTTTCTCATTCACCATAATTTCTAAATAAAAGTTATTCTTATTCTTATATTCAATTTTTTTTCATTTTTCATATCATGTTGATACCTCTGAATCATGTTGTGAATTTATACACACCAAAAATTGTGAAATTCCTCATACAATAGCGGAGTGTTTGTTTTTTCATTATTTTCATTCATTCAATTATTCCTTTATAAGTCAACATACACCTTCCACAGATAGCCTTACATAAATGGAAGGATAAACCATTTTTGGTTTGATTATGGGGATTATATTTTTTGTGGATTGGATCTTATTTTATGTTATTAAATTATTAAATTAGTTCTATGGTTTGAGAGTTCCTTTCTTTGACATATTTTGTTCTTTGTCTTCGCCAACTTTAATTACAACAAATTTTGAGTGCTAGTAGGATCCAATTCCTTGGAGTGATCATGAAAGTTATCCTTAAAGTGAATTGGGTATTATACTTGGTATTTTTTATGGATTAAATCAAAAAATGATATTATATACTTATCTCTTTTATTGGATATATCTTGAACTAGTGAGTAGTAAATTAATAGAAAAACAAATAAATCCATTCTATCCCTAACAAAAACCTAGGATAAACCCACATTATTTAATTATATAAATTAAAATTATTAGTGTTTAATTAATAAATTCAATCCCTTATCTTATGTATGTTATTATTCTTTTTAAAATCAACATCGTAGATGGAAACATTATAGCCAATCCTCCCAAATCTGAGTGTCTCAAGGTTACTTCTTTGGTCCCTATGGATTCAATCCCTACTTGTACTTTAATGAAAACTTCTACCAGTAGGGTAAATTTGGGTGACACCAAATTTTGGAACTATTTATAGGGACCTAAGAAATTTATCTTAGACACTAGAATCCTTTTCTCACCCCAAATTCTATATTCTCACCCCCATTTCACTTCTCTCTTCCCCTTTCTGTTTGTGTATGTCCAAAAAATCTCAAATACAAATATCTATCTACTCGAATGGAATATATTTAATAATAACCAAAAATAAACCTAATTTGGAATCAAATGGGAAATGAATATTGGGAATTACAAAACTTAGGGAATTTATTTGATCAACCCTTGAATTATTACCCCACACCTAATGAGATATACAATCACTTGGATGATGATTATTTAAAGGGTCATTTTACATACCTCTCAAGGATGATTCAAGTGATCAATCTTGGAGATGTACATCGTTTCAAAAATCCTATACATCTTAATCCCTAATAATTACTTGAACAATTGTGTGAAAAAACGGGGAAAATGAATTCATAAGTTTCATCAATGAGGGTAGAACTACAAAGTATTGAAATGGTTATAGAGCCCATTACCACTCAGGTTGTATCTTCCTCATCATTTATAGAAGAATCTTGTTACACAAAATCTTATTATGAAAAAAATCCAATCTATGAATATTTATATGAATATGGAAAATAATGAAAAACCTGAAGTAATGATTCCTAATAAATCAATGGCTTCATAATTAGAGGAAAGTATTGAAAAAATAACTTTGGAATATGAGAAATCAAAGCTAGATAATGAGGAAAATTGTTTGGAGAATTTTTAAAATCAACTCAAGGAATATGAGGGGACTGTTAATGATGGTTTAAATCAATAGGAAATCAATTTATTTTATTCAAAAGAGGATAATTTGAAATCATGGATTGAGTTTCCTGGATATATCTCCATTAATGATTTCTTTAGAAACACTAATCAGTGAACCATTCAGATAAATAACAAAATTCTTTCCCATACCAATTCCTGAAAATGATCTATATAATTTGGTAGTTGAATATACTATTAAAAAGGAACCAAATCTATCGATCATTTTTGAAAATGAAACTGAGTTCAATTATAATTCCCAACCTGTGTTTGAACGTCTCGGTTAACCTGATCTTGAATTCAAGTTCCATACATTCTCTCTCATGGCTTCCATTATAAGGGATAATAAAAAACATTTTGTCATAATTTCATCCTCTATTAAATATTATAAATATAAAATTATCCTTTATGTCTTAATCAAAAATAAAAAATTAATTGGATTTACCCTTTTTGTTATTCATGGGATTATCCCATTCACTAAGACCTATATGATTTTCCTTGAATTAATTTCCTAAACTTCCCACTGAACCTAATGGAGACTCAATATCAATATTTTATAAGTATAGAAAAATGTAATCATAAAAATGATGAAAGTTGGTATTGGGTAAGTTGGGGGGGGGGGGTCTAAGTTGAGTTAATGACTTTAAAATAAACACTTTCTGAGATCCAACCGAGTTTATATGTTTTTTTATTTTTCTTTTGTGTGTGTTTTTTTTGTTAAGGGTATCCCCTTTGTGTTTAAAATGTGATCTATTGCCTCTTGTGTGTGTGATTTAGAAGTTTAATCATTTTGATATTTCTAAATGAAAAACATGATTCTAATGTTCAAACCCATCCATTAATCATCCCTGAGGAGTGTACATGTGACATGAATCTAAAGTGATAAATTTATTATTGATGGTTCTTCAAATTCAAACTTGGTGGGTTTTTTCCATGATTTCATTTCAAATCACATCTCCCCATCATTTATACCAATTATAATCTCTCTCTTCTCTTATATTTCAACACTGAGGGCAGTGTAATTCTAATTTGGGGGGAGTGAAAATATGGGATTTCAAAAAAAAATAGTGTTTATGATAAAAATTAATATCAATGAAAAAAACAAATTCATTATACTTACATGAATTAATGTGTATTGTGAAACATGAAAACTGAATGTCAAATGATTTTCAATTCCTTGATTATGATTTTAATGGAATTTTATGTTCATGAGAATAGTTTTTGTAAAATACGGTTTTATGATGTGATTTTACAATGTTTACATTTTCATCCTCTTAATAAAAATTCCATAATGAACATACATTGTATTTTGGGTGTATGTTTGATTTCTTGGGTCCCTTTGATTGTAGAATAGGGTTTGGAAAAACTTCTAGTTTAATTTGAGTGTCCAAAAAAATGGTGTCTGCATAGAGAAATGTTTTGTCTAAAAGCATGGAGTCTAACACTTGTGATCATGACTCTATATTTGTCTTTACCAGAGTTTGGATTTACATTTATATTATAGAGTATGGAATTGAAAAAATGTGTGGCATTCGACACTTGGGGATCATGACTCCATAATTGTCTTTCCCAGAGTTATTATTTTCATATCTATTGTGGTTAAAACACAAAAAACAAACAAAAAAAACAAAAAAATAAATAAAGTGATAAATTTGGAAACTCATATTAAGGTTTAATGTGTTTCCCACCTATCACTTTTATTTTTTCCCCTTGAACAGGAAAATAGGCCTCATGTCTTTTTTGATGCACAACACATCATCATGCTTAATTGAAATGGGATGAAATGTGATGATGAATTTGAACAAAAAAATGGGATTGGTCTTGGGATATTCTTGTGAAACTATATTTTGTTAAATTATTTTGAAAGGTTTCATGATTTTTTAGAATTATTTATTTTGGTGATAATGGTATTTTAAAATGTTTTTGAAAAGGTGAATTCAATTTCATATTTTTGAGATACTCTTTGCTCGGGACTAACAAAACTCATGTTTGGGGGTGTGATTAGCCACATAAAGAGGATAATATTAATTGATTATATTTTAATATTCATGCATTTCAAATTCAAAAAACACCAATTTTAGTGCATATTATTAATTTAACTTCATTTCTCATCACATGTACAATTCATGTTTAAAGTGAAAATTTTGGCTCAATAAATCATCTTCTTGTTGATTAAATTAATTTCATTATTTTGATTTTATATTTTTGTATATGATTTATCACTTTATTTTTAATATTTTTTCTTTTAGTATCAGTGGATGAATCACAAGGGATGATGGACATTTTTATCCATGAATGCATAAATATCTAGACAAAGCATAATGGGACTTAGGCAAATCAAGTAAAATTAGATCCTACAAATAAAACCCAATGAATATAAAATTTTAACTATATATAGAGAAAATTATGGGATCATTTAATTAAATTATGTCTAGATATAATTATAAAGTTTTTAAGGAGATATAGGGAGCCCAAGTTGACATTTTATTTTTGGGCCAAATTTGATGGCCCATAAAGTAATCCCACTAATTTCATCATAAATTAAGAATGGTGGATCCAATTGGAATAAAATTTTAAAAAAAATTATTGGATACCTATATGAAGATATTTATATTCTAGAAACACTTTATATTCATCCATCTTCATTGTTAAATTATCACGTCCAAAAGGGGGATGAATCTGGTCCTATTTTTGTGGTCAAAGTTAAAAATCCCAATTTCCTTTGATTTCTCTCCCACTTTTTACTATCCTAATTAAATGGGATGTTATTATTTAATGGGGGATAAAACTAAGGCTATAATATTTTTTATTTAAGGTGGTGGTGGTGAAGTAATTGTGGATTCATGTTTTTTTTCAATTGTAATTTTACGCTTTCATTTTTTATCTCATCTTCTATTTTTCCCATGTATGTTTTTTTGTTCACCATAATTTCTTAATAATAGTTATTATTATTATTATTATTATTTTCATGTATTTTTCCATTTTTCTTATCATAATGATACTGTTGAATCAAGTAGTGAATTTATTCACACCAAAAATTGGAAAATTCCTCACAAAATGGTGGAGTGTTTTTTAATTGATTTTCATTTCTTCAATTCTTACTTTATAAGTCAAATTCCACCTTCCATTGAGATACTTGAATAAACTAAAGGATAAAACTTTTTTAATTTGATTTTGGTGAATTTATTTGGTGTGTATTTGATTTTATTTTATGTTATTAAATTCTTAAATTAGTTATATGGTTTGAGAGTTCCTTTCTTTGACTTATTTTCTTCTTTGTCTTCACTTACTTTAAAGATTACAAATTTTTAGTGATAGTACAATAAAATTACATGGAGTGATAATTAAAGAGATCCTAAAAGTGAATATGTGATTATAATTGGTATTGGGTATGGATTATATCAGGTAATGATATTGGGTACTTATCTCATTTATTGGCTATATCTTAAACTAGTGAGCTAAAAATTCATAGAAAAAAATTACATCCATTATATCCCTAACAAAAAAATTGGATCAATCAGTATTATTTAATTATTTACATTAAAATCATTAGTGTTTAATTCATTAACTCAATCCATTCTCTTAGGTATGTTAGTATTCTTTTTACAATCAAAACCATAATTGGTAACTTCATAGTCAATCCTCCGAAATATGTGTGTCTCAGGGTTACTTCTTTGGTCCTTGTGGATTCGATCCCTACTTGTGTAACACCCCAAGCTTCCACAGTACATTTCCCTTTTAATAATACAATAGCTTGCGATGTACGCAACTTCAGGTTATAGCACACCATGACCAATTAAACTAGCCACTATAAATAGTAATACCCACTTTTTGAAATTTTATAAATTTTATTTTTCAAAATGGGCTTTATTTTTGGATTTAGAATATCAAAATTATCTTAGGGTGAATTTTTGGTATTTTTCAGAAAACTTTCAATTTTTGATGAATAGTGAAAAACACTGTGTTATAGTTTAAAACCGACTTTTTATGTAAATAATTAGTAATTTTATTTAAATTTATATTAGGTAAAAATAGATACATAATACCTATATATGTTCAATTTAATTCATTGGAGTTATTTTATAATAATATTAGATATATAAAATTTATTGAACTTTTTACCGTCTTTTACCCACCTTTTTGGCGCATTTGCAAATCTACATAAAACATAATTTTACCGATTATGTGAATTGAATTTCAAAAATCCGTGAGACACGGTTAACATCAGTATGTAAAATGTGGTTCAATAATATGAAAATCATTTTTGGTAAATAGTAACTTTTGATTTTTATTTACCATGGTTAAAAGTAAATAGGGTAATTAAAGGTAAAAATGATATTATAATTATCCTAACACATGTACTAATTTTATTGAATAAGTTTTTTCAACCAAAATAAAAATTAGGAATAAAATATGATCCTTTTGGTCCACTTTTATTAGATTGGGACATTTATTATTATTTTATTTCAAGAAGTGTTAAAAGTGTTAAATTCAAAGTTTAGTAACTAAACCATTTTTAATATATAGTTATACATAAGATAAATTAGGCTATAAATATTAATTATAAATCTAAAAATATTTCATACATAATGGTATTTTATTTATAATTTGTAGACATTAAATAATTACATTTATTTCTGATACAATTAAGATGCAGTAATTACCTTATTACTGAAAGATTAAAATAACTGATATTATAAATATCCAATTAAATGTAAATAGAGAATTTTGATGAATTGAAATAATTTTATAGATTAATATTAAATGTTAGGGATGATTAAATAATTTTTTTATGAAGTGATAAAGTTGTTATGACTTTCACAAAAACAAAATATCAAATAGTGTCAAAATTGACATAAATGAGTTTTTAAAAGAAATACTATATTATTAATTGATATAATATTCCTAAAAATATAAGGTTTAGAAAATGGTCTTAGATAAGGTTACATATATTAATAATGAACCAATTGGGGTTCTATTGGATTTTTATAGTAAGTTTATTAACCATATAATATAAAAATACAAGGAGACATGGTAAATGTGAAACTATTTAACCGAGAGTTAAATATAAAAGATAAGGTTACTATGGTGACCTAAAACTATCTAAAACCTATTGGTTGAGATTTTTTCAACCCATAACCACCTTATCCTTTAAATAAATCCTTTTTGAACAATTATTAACCAAATATGATTGTACAATAAAATAATATTTCAAGGTTTTCCTAAAGTGACCCTCACCTCTCTTATAAAAGGGTACATCCCCTTTTCTTAATTTCACACCTCCAAAGCAATTTTTATCAGACAAAAACTACTCAAATATCCTCCCAAATACCCTAAAAGATACCTAGATGCCTTTATTTGATTATAAAGTCAACTTAAGGAGACCATTTCATCAACTCAAAAGGAAACACCTGAAGAAGATGTAATAATTTGAGCACCTCTTTAAAAGTTATTTTCTTCTTCCACTTCCTCTTTCTTTGTTGTTTCAATAACAAAATAATAAATCAAGTACCTTATACATACTGTGATGTTATTATAAATATGTTACAACCATATTCATTATTCTATCCCTCTTATGAATGACAAGTCACCATACGTGCGTACGTACGACTTACCGTCTCCACGTCGTGGTGTAGTTTGTTATTCAAACACTTAATTATTTTGATGGGAATAATAATGAGTATAATTGATGAAAATAATAAATATAACATGTTAATTATTATTTATATATTATATACGATCCAATTATATACTATTCCACCATCAATATAATGGTATAGTCGCTCGTGCATATGTACGGATTACCGTCTCCATGAGCACGATGAGATTCATTCCCTATCATAACCATTCAAGAATAAATATCATTTTATGATTAAAAAATAATGTTTAAGAACATAATATCATTATTTATATGAATCAAAAACATATTATCCATAACAAACAAGACTTACATGAAAAAACATATAAAGGAAAACGAATCAGTTAACACCCAAAATGATGATACTACTGAAATATTATTAACAAAGCAATATTAGAGGATCATATATGATATAATATTTATGTATTCGATTATTTTATAATTTAATAACAATTATTTAACTATTATATAGGAGGTTAATGTACCACCAATAAGGAAAAGCACAAGGTATGGGTTAATTTTACAATCTCTTTATTATCCTAGGTTGTTTATATGTGAGTATATACTGGGACCTCTTTAACATCCACATACATGTTTCTTAAAAATGCATTTCAAAACATTTTTAATATTTCATAGACTATGGGTTTAATTAATTTATACCCTTGTTTTACTTTTTATGAGATGTTTATAAAGGAATATTTCTGTTGTTTTCCAAACAAGGTACTTTATGTCATTTTTGACAAATTAAGGTAAGAATGTTTTTTAACTTATACAGTGGGTGCATCTATTTTCCACCATTATAACACCTTTTAAGAATCCTTTACAATCTTATAAGAGTATTTTCAAAATAAATATTTTTTTTATAATTATTTGTCTTTTAAATGATTTCAAAATAGTAAGATATATTTCTCTCAAATAGTTTTGATTTCATCTATGTCAACATCCTTTGATGGATTTTACACTTGTTTGAAGTTGATTTATAATGATAAAATCTTCCATATTGTATTGAAGGTTTTGTGATATGTTTGACTATGGATGTATTATTTTTATACCATTCATGGTTTATGGTTAAAGTATTAACATTTCGTATGCTAGTTTTAATATGAATATTTATGTTATGTTTATACCTTTTCATATGAGGAATGCATTGGAATTATTAAGTGATAGGTGGATCCTGCTATATCTCCTCGATGCATTGGTAGGTCTTACAGGACAAAATAGTGTCTTGGAACAATTCCTTGACAAAATTTTATTTTTAGTCTTAGCACGAGGCCTTAACTATGTGGTTATGAAGTCTAGCATTATGCATTCCATCATTATGAAATTGGCTATTGATATTGCATGTGATTATTAGACTAGTAGAATATCCATGTGAATAAGTAAATGGTATTATTTGATTTATATTTTCAATATTATGCTGAATTTTAAGTTTAAAAGGCTTATGTTTTGGTCTTATACATTGCCTTTAATGTTTATGCTTATTTATGAAAGTTTCTGCTATATTTTTATCCTTACTGAGCATCTGAGCTCACCCCTTTCTATGTTTTATTTTTTCTAGTATGTGAAGAAGTATTTTACGGATGACTTGCAATGATAGGATAAGGTATATAAGTGTGTTCAAAGGGGAAAAAATGTTGTTGTTGTTTTTATCACATGATGTAATGTAAAACTTATGTATGAATCTAGTACTTCCAAGGATACTAAACTAATCGGTATTTCGAGACATGATCTCTGGTGATCATGCCAATGTTATGTTATAATGCACTGACTCTGGGTAAGTAGGGTTGGGGTGATATAGTTGGTATTAAAGGAAGTTTAGTACAACCCTTGGAATCTAGATTTAAAAAAACTCTGATTAGAGAACATTACCCTAAGATAGAATTTGAGTATTAGTATAGAATAACTTCCTAGAATTTTGGTAATGTAGATATTTTTTGTATTTTCCAAGAAATACATCCATGTCTAGATATGAGAAGGTAGAGCCAGCTCTAGCACAAATGTATCTAGGAGTGAAAACTCCAACAAGGAGTTTCAGGCTTGACCTAGGGTATCCTGGTACACGACAATGAGCCTTGCTGCACTCTTGGTTATGACAATCCCGAGGGATAAGCTTATGATAATTCACATTTTCTTGAAAAACCATTATTAATTATTTATGAGTATATATGTCCTCAAAGAAAACATTTTTATGATTATGGATTATATCCATAAACTGTTCAATTTATGTTAAGTGTTTTACAAGTTTGGATTTATGTATTACGATTCCTAAACCAATCTAGTGTATGCCATTGTTTAGAAATGGCACCTAGAGTAAGGAATAAAAACTGTATCAATGCATGTAATCCATATAAGGATTTAAATACTATTCAAGATAATTATATTGGAGCTAGTGATGCAACTGCTGCTGATCAACTTATTACCATACTGAGACAACTCACTCAGGTTATGAATAATAACCTTACCGTTATAGAGCACCCTGATCTACAATGCTGAGGATCAATGTTAGACCAATTCATGAGGCAACAACCACCAATGTTCAATGGAACTAAAAATAAATTTGTAGCTAAGAAATGGATAAGTTACTTATATAAAATATTTCATGCTTTGGGGATCCGTGAAAGGGAAAAAGTTTTCATGGCAGTTTATCACCTCATGGGATATGTAGATCAATGATGATCATTAATTCAAAAAAAAAGGAGGATTAAGAAGTATCAAATATGGAATAGAGGGAGTTTAAAGATATTTTCATAGAAAAATACTTTCCTCGTGACCATCAAGAAGATATGGAAATACAATTTCTATGTCTAAGGAAAAAGGAGGATGAGAATGTGGAAAAGTATGAGGCTAACTTTACAAGGTTAGCAAAGAATGAATAAGATTATATACATAACTCAAAGAGTAATATTGATCGATTCTTTGATGGGTTAAAACCATTTCCCCATTGATAATTAGTCCCACAATCATTTTCATCGTGCGAAGATATTGTCTCATGTGTTATCAAGATTGAAAATGAATTCTCTAAGTCTTAAAACTTTAAAGAAAAGTATAAGAAGAAGAGATTTGCTGAACACTCAGGAAATGAAAATAAGGGGAAAAAGGTAAAAGTTGAATATCCATCCTATGGTAAATGTGGGAATAAACTCCTTGTTACTTTCCTGAGGGGAATGGGAGTCTGTTACAAGTGTGGTGAAAAAGCACACCAAGCTCGTGATTGCAAGGGAAAGAAAGAGGCTGTCAAGTTTGAATGCTAAAATTGTAGAGAAATGGGGAATTATGCAATTTAATGTCCAAATCACTAAGGAAACTTACCTTAGAAAAGGACAAGGGAGAAAGGACAAGCTTATGCGATCACTACTGCTGAGTTTAAAACTCCAAAATACATGGTGGCAGGTAATTTAATGGTTTCCTCAAATTTATCCAATGCTTTATTTGATTCTAGAACTTCACATTGTTTCATATCTTCACAGTTTGCTAAAAAAATTATATATTTACAATTTGATTTAAAAAGGGAGTTGTCAGTCAGAACTCCTAAAATAAGTATCATTGTATCAAAGTTTTGTGAATCTATCCCCATTAGGGAATATAAATGTTCTTTATCTGATGATCTCATCATCATACCCATGATTGAATTTTTTATAATCCTCAGTATGGATTGGATTTCGGACCACGATTCAAAAATTTATTATAAGAAGAAGAAGGTTAAAATTTTCAATGATTATAAGAAGTACCTTATCTTTAGAGTAGAAACATCACCATATGATTCTTATATAGATCCACCCCGAGTAGCTCTACTAAATTCAATTATTGGGGAGGAAGAGAGTGAAATAATTATGGGTGAGGAAAGGAATGTTCAAATAGAGGATGTACCTACTGTTCAAGAATATGCTGATGTGTTTCTAGAGGATTTATCTAGACATCCTCCAGAATGAGAAATTGAGGTTTCCATTGATTTATTTCCTAGTTCAAGGCCCATATCGAAGACCCCTTATATAATGGCCACTGTGGAATTAGTGGAACTAAAGAAACAACTTGAGGAATGGAGTAATAAGGGATTTATTCTCCCTAGTGTTTCTCCATGGGGACCCCTTGTTATTTTT
The DNA here is from genome assembly GCA_963277665.1 of Viscum album. Classification (NCBI taxonomy): domain Eukaryota; kingdom Viridiplantae; phylum Streptophyta; class Magnoliopsida; order Santalales; family Viscaceae; genus Viscum; species Viscum album. Next base: position 1,240,416,299 of record OY728166.1, on the reverse strand, counting down.
GTTAATAAGAAAGATGGATCTATGAGGTTGTGCATTAAAAACAGGGAGATCAAAACTATAACAATAAAGAACAAGTATCCCCTACCTTTCATTGATGATTTATTCGATCAACTTCATGAAGCTCAATATTTTTCAAAGATTGACCTTCGATCTGGATATCATCAGTTGTGTATGAAGAAGGAAGATATTCTAAAGACAACATTTCATACTAAGTATGGGCATTATGAGTTTACATTAATGCCTTTTGGACTGACTAATACACCCTCTGTCTTCATGGATCTAATGAACATAGTTTTCAAGGAACATCATGATGACTTTGTAGTGGTATTTATTAATGATATCTTGGTATTACATAAAATCTATGAAGATCATGAAAATCAATTGCACACTATTCTAAAGACTCTTATAATAAATGAATTATATGGGAAGTTCAACAAGTGCGAATTCTGGATTTAAGAGATTTCATTTCATGGCCATATTATCTCTAAGGGTGAAATATCTATTGATCCTTCAAATCCCAAGGAAATCCAAGAATGGCTAGCATCGATGAGTATAACTGAGGTATAAAATTTTATTGGTTTAGTAGGTTATTATCGGCGTTTCTTCCAGAATGTTTCTCGATTAGCTAACCCATTAACCAAGATCACACGTAAAGAGGTTAAATTTGTTTGGAAAAAAAGTGTAAAGAATGTTTTGAAGAACTGAAGAGAATATTAGTCAATTATTCTATATTGACTCTACCATTGAGGAATGATGTGTTTTTTATTTATAGTGATGCTTCAAAGAAAGGACTTGGTTGTGTCCTTATGCAGAATGACAGAGTTATTTCTTATGCATCACAGAATCTAAGAATTCATGGGAAAAACTATCCCACTCATGATCTTGAGTTAGCAGCTGTAATCTTTGCGTTGAAGATATGGATACACTATCTATATGGTAAAAATGTGATATTTATACTAATAACAAAAGTTTTATGTATATTTTATCACAAAAAGAACTCAATATGAGGAAAAGGATATGGCTTTAACTAATCAAAGATTATGATTGCACTATAAACTACCACTAGTGGAAGGAAAATAAGGTGGAAAATGCTTTGACCAGAAAGGATCATGGAGTTTTGAACAAGATGAGAGTTGAAAGGGATCCTATGTTCATGGATCTAGTAAAGATGGATTTGGGAATAATCATGGGAGGTGAATCATCAATACTTTTTTAAATGGTTTCCAAAAAATCTTTATTAGAAAGGATAAAATCTCAGACTGATGATGAGGAGTTTCAAAAGAAAATTAATGTTGTGAATGATGGGAGATTGATCTAATTCGTATATGAAGATGGAATTTTGAAATTTGGGAAGAGACTTTGTGTTCCTGATATACCTAATCTAAAATGGGAATTTTTGAATGATGCTAAAAGATCCAATTTCTCTATACACCCTGGTAGAACTAAGATGTATAGAGATTTGAAGGAACATTTTTGGTGGGACAACATGAAGAGGGATATTGCTAATTATGTGTCAAGATGTATGGTTTGTCAATAGGTTAAGGCTAGAAGACAACATCTTGGAGGAGTCATGCAACCTATTCCCCTACCTGAGTGGAAATGTGATGATATTACGATGGAATTTTTTATGGGGCTACCAAAGACTCCTAGAAGGAATGATCCAATATGGTTCATTGTTGATCATCTTACCAAGTCAGCACATTTTCTTGCTATAAGAGAAGATTTACCACCTGAACATTTTGCAAGACTACATATTAATGAAGTTGTAAGACTTCATGGAGTAACCCTATTAATTTCTTCTAATCATGATCCCTATTTTACATCAAGATCTTGGAAAAGTCTTCAAAAGGCCTTGGATACTGAACTTCATTTGAGCACTTCCTACCACCCTCAAACTGATGGACAATTAGAAAAAACTATTCAAACCTTAAAAGACATGTTGATATCTTTCTCACTTGACATTCAAGGTATGTGGGATCCATATTTACCTTTGGTAGATTTTTTTTTATAAAAATAGCTTCTATTCAAGTATTTAGATGGCACCATATGAAGCGTTATATAGAAAGAGATGTTGTACACAAACTTGTTGGGATGATGTTGGTGAAAGAAAACTCATAGGCCTAGAACTTCTTGAGGAAACAATGGAAAAAGTGAAGGTTATCCAAACCCACATCAAAGCAACTTAATATAGGAAAAAGAGCTATACTGATAACCGAAGGAAGGATTTGGAATTTCAAGTAGGTGATCATGTTTTCTTAAAGGTATTTCAATAGAAGGGTGTTATAAGATTTAGTAAGAAGGATAGATTAAGTCCCACATACACTGGACCTTTCAAAATTCTAGAACGAATTAGAGTTGTAGCTTATCGTTTGGAAATGCCTCCAGGTCTCTCCAAAGTTCATGATGTGTTCCACATATCACTGTTGAGAAAATACATGCATGACCCAACACATGTATTCAACTATGAGGAAATTGAACTAAAACCAGATCTGTCTTATTGTGAAGATCCGGTCAAGATTCTTGATACAAGAGAACAAGTGTTGAGAAACCAGTTGACTCGTCTGGTAGAAGTTTTATGGATAAATCATAAGATGGAAGAGGCAATGTAAGAACCTGAGGAACCTATGATAAAGAAGCACCCAAATCTTTTTATGCAGTAGTATTCTAGAAATTTCGAGGATGGACTTATTTGAAGGAGAGGAGAATGTAACATCCTAAGCTTCCACGGTATGTTTCCCTTTGAATAATACAATAGCTTGTGATGTACGCAACTTCGAGTTCTAGCACACCACGACCAATCAAACTAGCCGTTATGAATAGTAATAAACAATTTTTGAAATTTTATAAATTTTATTCCTCAAAATGGACTTCACTTTTGGATTCATAATATCAAAATTACCTTAGGGTGAATTTTTGGTATTTTTCTAAAAAATTTCAATTTTTAATGAATAGTGAAAAACACTACGTTATAGTTTAAAACAGACTTTTTTATTTAAATAATTAGTTATTTTATTTAAATTTATTTTAGGTAATAATATATAAATAATATCTATATATTTTCAATGTAATTAATTGGAGTAATTTTATATTAATATTATATATATAAAATTTATTGAACTTTTTACCGTCTTTTACCCACCTTCTTGGCGCACTTGGAAATTTTCATAAAACGTAATTTTACCGCTTTTGTTAATTGAATTTAAAAAATCCAAGAGACAACGGTTGACATTAGTAAGTAAAATGTGGTTCAATAAGATGAAAATAATTTTTGGTGAATAGTAACTTTTCAGTTTTATTTACCATGGTTAAAAGTAAATAGGGTAATTAAAGGTAAAAATGATTTTATAATTAACCTAACACATGTAATAATTCTATTGGATAAGTTTTTTTCGACCAAAATTAAACTTATGAATAAAATATGATCCTTTTGGTCCACTTGGATTAGATTAGGAAATTTATGATTATTTAATTTCAAGAAGAGTTAAAAGTGTTGAATTCAAAGTTTAATAACTAAACCATTATTAATATAGGGTTATACATAAGATAAATTAGACTATAAATATTCATTAGAAAGATAAAAATATTTCCTACATAATGGTATTTTATTTATAATTTTTAGACATTAAATAATTAAATTTATTTATGATAAAATGATGATTCATTAATTACCTTATTAATTAAAGATTAAAATAATTGATATTATAAATATCCAAATAAATGTAAATTTATACTTATGATGAATTAAACTAATTTTCTAGGTTAATATGACATGTTAGGGTTAATTAAATAATTTTTTTCTAAGTGATAAAGTTTTTATGACTTTCACAAAAACAAAATACCAAAGGGTGTCAAAATTGACATAAATGAGTTTAAAAAAAATACTATATTGTTAATTGATATAATAATCCTAAAAATATAATATTCAGACAAAGGACTTAGATAAGGTTAGATATATTAATAATGAACCACTTGGCATTCTCTTGGATTTTTATAGTAAGTTTATTAACCATATAATATAAAAATACAATGAGACGTGGTAAATGTTAAACTATTTGACCAAGAATTAAATCTAAATGATATGGTTAATATGGTGACCTAAACCTGTATAAAACCTATTGGTTGAGATTTATTTGACCCATACCCACCTTATCCTTGAAATAAATCCTTTTGGATCCATTATAAACTGAATATGATTTTATAATAAAATAATATTTCAAGGTTTTCCTAAAGTGACCATCACCTCTCTTATAAAAGGGTACTTCCCCTTCTCTTAATTTCACACCTCCAAATCCATTTTTATCTACCAAAAACTACTCAAATATCCTAAAAAATACCCTCAAATATACCTAGAGTCTTTACTTTGGTCAGAAAGCCAACCTAAGGAGCCCTTTTGATCAACTCAAAAGGAAACACCCGAAGAAGAGGTAATAATTTCACCACCTCTTTCAAAGTTCTTTTATTCTTCCACTTTCTCTTTATTTTTTGTTTCTATACCAAAATAATAAATACAGTACCTTATAATAACTATAATTTTATTATAAATATGGTACCACCATATTCATTATTCTTCCCATCCTATGAATGATAAGTCACCATACGTGCGTACGCACGACTTACCGTCTCCACGTCGTGGTGCAATTTGTTATTCAAACACTTAATTATTTGGATGGATATAATAATGAGTATAATTAATGTAAATAATAAATATAACATGTTAATTATTTGGTATATATGATATACCATCCAATTACATACGATTTCACCATCAATAGAATGGTATTGTCACTCGTGCGTATGTACAGATTACCGTCTCCACGAATGCGATGAGATTCATTCTCCATCATAACCATTCAAGAATAAATATCTTTTATGTTTAAAAAATAATTTTTAAGAAAATAATATCATTTTGGATATGAATCAAATACATCTTATCCATAACAAACATGACTTACATAACAAAACATATAAAATAAAATGAATTTGTTAATACCCAAAACAATGATACTAGTGAAATATAATAAAAAAATAAATATTAGAGGATTGTATATGATATCATATTTATGTATGAGGTTATTGTATAATTTAATAACAATTACTTAACTATTATACAGGGGTTTAACGTACCCTCTATCAAGGAAAAGTACAAGGTAAGGGTTAATTTTACAATCTCTTTATTATCCAAGGTTGTTTATATGTGAGTATCTACTGGGACCTCTATATCATCCACATCAATGTTTTTTTAAAAATGTATTTCAAAACATTTTTACTATTTCCTATAATATGGGTTTAAGTAATTTATACCCTTGTTTTAATTTTTATGATATGTTTATAAAGGAATCTTTCCGTCGTTTTCCAAACAAGGTAATTTATGACCTTTTCGACAAATTTAGGAAAGAATGATTTTTAACTTATATGGAGGGTGCAACTATTTTCTGCTATTATAACACCTTCAAATATTCCCTTAAAATCTTATAAGAGTATTTTTCAAAATAATTTTTTTCTTTTATAATTAATTGAATTTTAAATGATTTCAAAATATAAAGTTATATTTCTCTCAAATAGTTTTGATTTCATCTATGTCAACATCCTTTGATGGGTTTTACACTTGTTTGATTTTTATTTATTATGATACAATCTTCCATATTGTATTGAAGGTTTTGTGATATGTTTGACTTTGGATGTGTTATTTTTATGTGATTCATGGTTTTTGGTTAAATTATTAACATTTCATATGCTATTTTTAATACGTATGTTTATGTTATGTTTCTACCTTTTCATATAAGGAATGAATTGGGCTTAGTAAGTGATGTGTGGATCCCGCAATAGCTCCTCGATGCATCAGTAGGTCTCATTTGACAAACTAGTGTCTTGGCACAAGGCCTTGAAAAAAGCTTATTTTTAGTCTTGGCACAAGGCCTTTACTATGTGATTATGAAGTCTGACATTATGTATTCCATCTTTATGGAATTGGCTATTGATATTGCATGTGATTATTTGACTAGTAGAATATCCATGTGAATAAGTAAATGGAATTATTCGATTTATATTTTCCATATTATGCTGAAGTTTAAGTTTAAAAGGCTTATGTTTTAGTCTTATAAATTGTCTTTAATGTTTATGCTTATTAATAAAATTTTCTGCCATATTGTTATCCTTACTGAGAATCTGAGCTCACCCCTTTCTATGTTTTATTTTTCCAAAGATGTGAAGAAGTATTTTATGGTTGACCGGCAGGTATAGGCTAAGGGATATAAGTGTGTTCAAAGGGGAAAAAATGTTGTTGTTTTCTGGGATGTATGTAATGTTTGAAGCCTATGGTAAATGAATTACTCTAAGGCCTACGGGTCATGTAATAATTACACCTACGGGCCTTGTAAGGGTTCCACCTCACCCCTTGAAAGGTGGATTATCAAAATCAATAAAAAATGAAGGCCTTCAGGCCATTAGAGTAAAACTTGTGTATGAATCTAGTACTTCAAAGGATACTAAACTAATCGGTCTTTTGAGACTCGATCACTTGTGATCATGCCAATGTATGTAATGATGAACCGACTATGGGTAACTAGGGTTGGGGCGTTAAAACTTTTAATTTAATGAAACCTTCTACCAGTAGGGTAAAGTTGGAATCACTAATATATAATAATAATTATATCAAGTCTAAGGACCGATATACATGTTCATAGATTGGAATATATAATGAAACACAAAAATGTTGAATTCCTTTTGAGAGGTCCTTCCTTATGGACTCATTTCTTAGAGTTCACAAAGTGTGTATTTTATGAGAAGAACTATCAATGTATTATGGGTATCTAACTACTAATAGTAAAACATCATCTACATCCCATTAGATATATGTTATCTAGAACATATCATATATATTTAAGAATACTGTCATAGAACCTCTAGGTTCTCATTATAGTGGGGAAATACTACAACCTTTTGATGTGAAAAATAATCTAAGAAAAATATCCTACTAATATCATGTAGAATAATAATCATAATTTGATAAGATATTTATTAATATTATGTTAATAAAAATTACAATGTCAGTTGGCTCTTGGACACCAACTCCATCAGGCTCTTATATTCACTAGAGCCAATTACTAACAAGTTTTAATCCTCTATCTCTCACATGATATTGATGCTTTTGTTGAGAATTAGAAAATAGGTCTTCCACATTCTCCATTGTAGATACTTTTATTATTGTGACTTCTGCCCTCTGAGAAAAATCCCTCAAAATTTGATACTTCTAAAGTGTATGCTTAATCCGTTAATATAAAATGGGATCCTTGGCTAGAACCATTACCATATTATTATCACAATATAGAGTGATAAAATATTTACTATTAGTTACAACACCAATCTATAAGATAAAGTTACATATCAACATTACTTCTTTAGCTACACCAAAAGCTGAAACATACTCAAAATGTACTATAGAATTAGTGACCACTGTCTGCTTAGAACTCTTCCAACTAAAATCTATACAATTAATGAAAAACACATATCTCAATTATGAATTCAAATAATTTTTATATGTTTGGAAACTAACATCTATGTATACCCTCACAAAAAGTTCTTCATATCATACATAAACCAAGAACATATCCTTTGTATTCAATAGGCACTTAAGGATAGTATTTATAGTTAACCAATGTAGATCTCCTAATTTTAATTGATATTTTCCTACCATGTTCAAGGAGTAAGAAACATTAAGCCTGGTATATAATGTTGGGATGTGAAGTATTTTTTTTGAGGTTATCAGAAGTTTTTTTATTGGAGTTTCATTCACTAAATTCAGGGGGATAGAATATAAAATGGCTTGGTGTGTAGAAAGTGGAAAACAAACTTCTCTAGTGGCCCCAATTCCTTAAAAAGTTTACATCTTTCAATGGAGTTATTTTGTAGTCTATGAAGTCTAAAATTTCAATAATACCAATGGGGATATTGTTTTGGTACACCATATGGGGTGGTCATGTTGGGTTGATTATGATTTTAGGGGATCAAGTTTCACTTATTGATTGACTGAAACTTACTATATAAAGGAGTGGGACCTTAGTACTTAATGAGATGCAAGTGAGGTCCTTAATTACATGAGATCTTAAGATCTTCTGTAGATTACATATAATTTGTTATATAATTTCTATTTCTTTTACTTCCAATTATAATGTAAAATAAGTAGTGGAATTTCTCTCGTGTATGTAAGACACATTTTCTAAAGCACATTAATCTAATGTGTTCTTTTATTCCTTTATGCTTTTACATAGATTGTATTAATATTTGTTTTTGTATGTTTTTCTATGAGTCTTATTAAATTTATAAGAGGGTCTGATTGGTGTGGTGATTGGGGTGTGAGGTTATCCAACTTCTGGTATACCTAGTCGAGGTAATTCTTCTAGACAACCTAGTTTTATTGCACATAATTTGGTTTTCTTCTTTTAGTGGGGTACTTTTATTACTTTAAGTGAGTATATTTAGGTGGTTTTATTGGAATTCAAGAGAAATGGATTCCCATAAAGTGGTATTAGAGCATAATTTAAGAAGTTCAAGTTTTCCATTTCATTGAAAAAAAATTCAGTGACTTTTCACCACTAGTGAAAGTTATGGCCACAAATAAAGGCAGGGTATGGGTAGATAAGTTTCATGGAACAAATTTTTCCTTATGGATGCTGTAGATGGAATATTATATGATGTATAATAACCTAATTTTTTCACTTACTGCAATTATTCTTGAGAAAATGGATATAAAGAAATGATAATGGTTGGATATAAATGAATTGGAGTTGGTGAGGATTTCATTGGCATGAAACATAGCCTTTAACATCTAGTAAAAGAAAACAAAAATAAAGATGATGAAGGCATTGATAGAAATGTATGAGAAACCAATGAAACTAAAAAAATTGTTTATAATGAGACTTTTTTTTATCTTAAGGTTAGCAGAATGAAAACCACCGACAGACCATGTGAATGACTTCGACATGATACATGGGTAGCTTTTTATCAGTGAACGTAACATCCATATATTTTGTATGGGAACTACTTCTAGTGTCTTTACTTCTAGATAAATGGCATGAAATGGTGTCTACTATATGTAATTCTAGTGGAAATATCAATTTGGCATTTGATAATATGATGAACCAAATAATGAATGAGGAGTTCGAGAAAAGAGAAGTGAAAATACTATTTAGAAGTGTGTCTAATGCTAACGGATTAGGATGGTCACCTCAATGGAAGATCAATTATAAGAAACAATCAGATGTTAAATCCTAGGAGAAGATATGGGGAAAGTTAGTTGGTTATAGTCTAACATGTTGTAAATATAGAAAGAAAAGACACCCTATGAAGGAATGTGGGAGTTTTAATGAGAGCCTTGAAAGGTCATCAACTTCTAGAAGCTCAAATTTTGTTAGTTCTATGGAAGAAATCATGAAATTGTTGTTCAATGTGAATATTCTAGGAGAGTCATGGGTGGTTAAATCTATCACATCATTTTAATAAATGAGAGAGAAAATATGTATAGATAATTATGTATCAGGAAAGTTCATAAAAGTACATTTGATATATTTTGAATCTATAAAGGTAGTTAGAAAAGGATATGTTAATATCTTGATGAGGAATGAGGGTGTCTTGAATTTGGAAGAAGTTATAAATATTCCAGGTATGTATAAGAACTTAATTTTCATAGGAAAATTTAATGAAACTTTCTATATAATGATGTCCACAAAGGGAGTCTAGAAAGTGACTCAAGGATCTAGGTAGTTGCAAAAGTAGTAATGAATGGGACACTATATTTTATTGGAAGCACATATAGGATTGAGATACCCATAACTACATCATTAGATAAACCAAAGGTTTGACATTGTAAGCTCATTCATCTATGTGAGAAAAGCATGAAGTTTCTAACTACTAATAGAATACTGAAGCTTGATCACATGAGAATTAAAATGTGTGAATGTTGTGTTCTAGGGAAAAGAGAAGGGTGTACTTAAACTTATATGGAAGTAATAATAGAGAAAAAAATTGGAACTATTATATGTGCACTAAAATATGAATTTGAGTGAATTAAATTTAGGTACATATATCTTCCCATGCGGTTTCATCAGTCATAATCCACTATGAATGGATTAAATAGAATTTTTTACGAATGTTTTATCTTTTTTCTATTCTTTGAATAAATTAAATGAATAATTTCAATGGGAATAGACATATGATAATATAATGAATCTGAGTGAAATGTTTCATTAAATGTAATGTGTCTAGGATGGCTATATAATGGGATGAGATACGTCCTATTGGGTATGACCAATTTAATGAAAGCCTATTAATTCTATCATTCTACTGAGAGGTATTCTATCATGAGGTGAAGGTGTTATCACCCCTTATGCATTTAGGGATCCTCAAGAAATGTTTTGGGATCCTTTTTCCGATGCAATCCCCTCGGAGATAGGAGGATTTCGTTTTCCACTCTAGTGATCGACATGAAGTGTACTCTATCAAATATTGAAGATGAAGTATAATGCTATCCAAGTATGCATGTTTATGTTCTTTATTTATATTACATTTTGATTTTTTCAATGATATGTCAGACACAATATGGGTTTCCTTTCTCTACCATTGATCATATAATAATCCCTCAAAACCCATTAGTGGTATCAAAAACATCTTCCATGTCAAATAAATGTGTTTCTTACACTGTTAAAGGAATAATATGATTCATAAAATTGTAATTATTTTTTCCCATCTCAATGACTCAATATATGTCAACATAATATGAAGATCTATACTCCACAACAACACTATGTTGTGAGACAACATAATGTCAAGTGGTAATATAAAACTAAAAATAATTAAATTTAATGTTCAGTTAATTTAGATTATAATTTATAAATTATTTATAAATGATAAGTGTTAGAATTTGTAAAATGGTATTTTTTAGGTTTAAATTAAATATAAAAATGCTTATATTTTTTCTCATGTTTTAATAAATAAATAAATTTTTTATTTATTAATAAATTTCAATAACGAATTGAATTATATTATTTATAAATTGTTTATAAATAATGGAAAATGTATTTTAGAATATTTATAAAAAGTATAAAAAGTGTTTTATAAATTAACTATAATTTTTTGTATGATTATTTAATTAAATATATTTGAAATATTTATGATAAATATTCCATTAATATTAAGAATAAAATTTTCAAATTTATATGGTTTTTAAAAGATATTTATAAATCATAATAAAAGTTATTTTTGGGAATGTTTTAATTTATAAAGAGTATAAACAAATTAATTAAAAATAGTTTAAAATTAATTAAATTAATTTTAATGAAACTTTTATTAATAAAATATTACAAATATTAAATTTTAATATTTAATATAAAATTTACCAAATTATATGACATGCCTTGTGATCTTAAAATAACAAATTTATTTGGATATCATAAAATAAATTTATAAAGAGTTTATAAATTAAATAAATAAGGCCATAATATAAAGGGGTTTATATTTATAATTTTTATTTGTTAACAATTAATTAAATTTTATTGTTCAAATAAAAATGGTCTTTATTGAAGATATTATTTAAACCACATAAAAAATATTTTAATAATTTAATCGATAAAATGTTTAAATAATATAAATTATATGATATTTAAATTATGGAAAATGTTTACATAATAGAAATTGAATTAAAAAAGGTTTATAATTTCTAAAATATCTTTGAAATTACATATAATTTATAATATGAAAGTGTTCATATTGAAAGTGGATATAAGGTGTTTATATTCAAGATAATGGAATATCCATAATGTTTACCTTAACTATAAAATGATTATAATAATCTTTTATTTATAGAAACAAGTAGGTGTCGAAGCTGTTTTTATAAGGAAAGAAACCAATTTTCAATTGGGTTGAGAGGGATCCCTTACATGACCCAAACACCCCAATCATTACATGGATTAAAGGCCCAGATGGATCTGACTCGAAATCCCAACTGAATACGGCCCAACGACCCTAAGAAAAGACATTGAAGGAATAATTGGGAAACGTTAATCATCTATAAACAAGAGACTTCACATTGTGCTTCCCATTTTCATGTCATTCCACAAACAATCATTCCACAATATACCAAACCATCCTTATCGCATCTACACCCATGCACCATGATTCTAGCTTCCAACGCACCATGCTACCTCTGTCGCATCAGGATAGGGATTCCCTCCATCCCACATAAGTGTTAGGATTTATAAAATTTATTTTATAAGCCTATGTAAAATATGAAAAACATATTTATTTCACATAATTAAATAAAATTTTTCTTTAATTATTTATTCCTTAATATTTATTATATATTTAAAATTGCTTATAAAACATGAATAATGTTTATATTAAATATGAAAATTTATATCTGTTTCTCATATGAAATAATTTTTTAAGTATTTATTTCTTTATATTATTCATGTTTAAATTTTTTTATATAATATGAATAAATTGTATTCTTTATTTATGTGATGAATTTATTCTATGAGATAAAGCCTTTCCTTAAATTCTAGGCGAGACTCCATAAAATATAGTTTTTTCATCTACATTGATCTCGATTTTTTATTTGAGTTTTGATCTGGAGATTAGTTTTTGAATATTGTTTTTGTATATTAGGTATTAGAGATATCATAAATTGAATTATTTATTTAGTAAAGTATCCATAGGTAGAGGGACGTGGGGTCTGACTACCCACTATTCTAGAGTCTTATACCTTATTCTAGAAAGGTGATGGGTTAGCTATTTATTACTCCAAGATTACTCAGGTGAAGATTTTCAATCTCATATATTTCATGGATTTTACATGAAAAGTTAATATAACTTATGAATATAATGCATTTGGATATGTATGAAAATACCAGGATTCTATTTTTGGGTGAATAACACAAAATTGTGGGTTATATAATGAGATACATATTAATTTGGTATGAACACATTAATTTGGTGGATGGAATTTGTATTTAAAAACTAAATCATTCGAAGAATGCATACAAAAAGAATTAAAATATGAAAAGATAATGATTTCATAAGATGAAATAATTATGAATTTGATATACATATATTTTAAGTTGGTGGGACATTAAATGAAAACCCCTAAAATAATCTGTGTTTGATTCCTTCTTAAGCATCAGTTTTCAAGACCTCGATCATCCAAGCAGGTTGTTTTGTGCCCAATAATGGTGCCCATAGATTATCTTGTGTAAGTCATGAAATTAGTAAGTGGCTCTAGATTGTCTTGCTGGGTAAGTTTATGCTAAATCTAGTTTCTCCAAGATTAATATAGGTTTAACTACTTTTTTTCCTATACATTAGGTTAGACTAGTTATGAAAACCTTTATAATTAGGATATCATAGTAGTATAGTTGAGTATATCGATAATATTTATTTGGATAAAGGTTTATCCTCTTAATCATCCAAAAATCATAACTGTTATGATTAAGATGATTCCCTTACTAAATAACTAAGTGGTGAGATGAATGCTATAGTAGACTCATTCCTTAATTAAATATGGATCTTGGATCACTAAATAAATATGATGCATGGGGTCATAATTTTAGTGGGACAACTTTCATTAAAATTCCTCGATAAAAATATATAAGATATGTTGTTCAACTGATAAAATCATCAATTATATATAAATAACATCAGCATTATCAAACTTTGAGATCAATCCTATAAGAAGGAGAAACTTAATGAAAGAAACTACTGAGATTGGTAACTTAAGAAAAGTTATTATGTTAAATAAAATTATATGTGTTAGAGAAACATCTTCCCAAGTAACCAAGTTGTGAAATTATTCAAAAAATTAATCTAGATGGTTATAAAGATTTTAATTATTCACTTAAGGTTTCAATAAAATTTGATGCTAAATGACCTATGTAATTTTATTCTCCACTCATATAATCAATGTGATTAAGTATGATAATGATATTCTAGATAATTGGAAATGCCAATTAATTAGAGATACTAAATATTTCCATAAGGATTACTAGTGTTAATGATTTCATTCTATTTTTCATCTATATAAATTTTACAATAATATGAATGAACTCAATAAAATTTTACCTGCTATTATCAAGTGTTGAGAATATCCCAAAAAGGAATATTCAAGCCACCTTTCATTGGTTGAATCGAGGTAATCTTCTTGTTGAGTTTTTTTAGGTTTTCTGAGAAATTTTGGTGAAATTGGATATTTATTTGGTTAAAAAATCGTTGGATTTTTTAGATTAGGTTTGGGTATGTTTTAGGAGCAGACCACACCTCATTGTTCATAGTTCTGGAAAGAAAATGTTTCCAGATGAGATTTCAACATTTATGCCTCTTTGATTTATTTTTCATAATTAGTTATAATTGTTGTAAATAATTTATTTGTGTTGTATAATTAATTATAACATGTTATAATTGATTATTTATGATGTTGGGACTTGGGATGGGATCCTATTTTGAGGAAAAAATTGGATGAGACTAGGAAGTAATGTCCAGGATATGAGTTAAAGGAAAATGGATTCAATTGAGGAAGAGGACTTGAATTTATTTGGGTCTCTTGGTTGGTTAGTGATTTTATATTTTTGTGACTTAATTATTATATCTTTATGTATATTTTATGACTTGTGTGATGCCACAAATTTGGATGGAATCTCATTATCCAAATAATAAACATTGATCACACAACTTTTTGAATGGTTTGATGGTGGTTCCTCAGTCAATTAAGTGTTGATGGCCTTATTTATAGATTATTTAGTGTCATGCCTTGGATTTTGAAAGTAAAATGGATTTAATTTTTTAAATTTGAATTTAAAAAGTGTTTTTAATTGGTGTAATTTTAAATGAATATGGGAATTTTTGAATAATTTTTTTTAAATTGCACTTTAAAACCAAAAAAGGAATTTTCTAAAGAACATTTTGATGTGATTTTGGAAAAGGGAAAAGAATGAGTAAAATAAAATGTGATACCTTTGTTCAAAATGGGTCAAAATTTGAACTTGAATTAGTTTTTAAAGGAACCTGATAGGATGTGATTGATTTTTTTTATGTTTAACCTCATGAAGGTGATAACCTATTCTATAAAGCTTGTGTGATTTTTTTGTTTCCCATTTGTGATTTCCTGTGGATTATATTGATACATGATGATTCATATTTTTTATATAACCATATGATAACTCTTCTTCGTATCAAAGTGATGGAATGATCCAGTAGATGCGATAGAATCTTCATAAGGTGGATACATGTCCATGGAACCTTAATGAGTTATGAGGAAAGTTATAACTAGAATGATGGTATGGAGTCAGGTGATGGAAATGTGATTGAGGAACCCATGTATGGTGTTCATGTGTGATGTGTAATAGGGAACCCTAGTGGGTTCCCTAATACTATGTTGACCCTATAGAGGGTGTATTTTAGATATGGGTAGTAATGACTCTAGGAACCTTCTTATAACCTGAGTCAAATGTGTGAGTTGGCTACAATTAAGATGATGATAGGCCATGAATATAAGAGGCCTACCTCTGTTATATGGGAAAGGTTAGGGAAAATGGAAAACCCATAGAAATTAGTTTTATAAGAAATGTTTGGGCAGGATATATTACCCATATAGATGTATAAATAAAATGGGTTTTGATGCCTTTGAAACACTCGTTTGATCAGTATAGTGGGATGCACATTCCACTGACACCCAAATATTATAATTTTTGATTCTTTGGACACAATCCTTGGTTATTTATGTTCTAAAATTTGGGATTCCTTGAATATTCTATTTAGGTATGGATGATGTGATGTCTAGTAGGGGTAACTATAACCCTAGACTCAGAAAAGGTGATATCCAATAGGGAGATCCACACCCTTGGACTAGGATGATGTGATGTTCAATAGAAGGGACCACACTCTTAGAATCCAATGAGGTAATCTTCAACAAGGAGATCCAAACTCTTGGACTTAGATGATCAATTTTCCTATTAGGGTATGCCTTGGATCTAGGGGATGGATTTTCGGTAGGTCACACCCTGGATGTAGATGTATTTTTTATGACAAGACATTATCTATATCTAGATTACATTATTTTGGGAAGGGATAGACACACCCATAGATCTAGGCGATAGATTTAATATTAGGGTACAACCTAACTCTTGGTGACAAGTGGCCTACTAAAACGATTGGAATTTCTTAAGGAAAACTCTTAATAATAAACTATTGAGAATTATATTAGTTGGAATAGTTATGTGATGGAATTATAGACACTCTAATACAATCAAAATTAGGTATGATATTGGTTATTGGTTTTAGGGTAGGAATTAATCCGCCTAAGTGGTTAATCATGTTCAGGGACATCTGACACTGGAAGAAGTAGGTATGGTTGGGGTTCGAGGTGGTCGATTTGACACCTGATGACCCGAAATTTATAATTTATGTGATTTAATTTTATGTTTATGGGTGTGTAAGTTGAATGAGAATAACCATACATTATATGTTATATATATATATGTTACATTAACATCCAGTTGATCATAACAACGCAATATTGTTGAGGTATTGGGGATTTTCTACTGGGTTGTTGCACTCACCCCCTACTTGAATACACGGTATGAGTTTTGATGTATGTGAGTAGAATATCTTGTTTTCTATTAGGAAATAAGTATCCCTTGGATATAGACATATGGTTTAGTCAGTAGACCATGAAGGCTATGGTATCAACAAGATGTTATACGAGTAGTGCTGGCCAGTGTTCTATTTTATTTATTTAATTACTTGATGCCATATTTATATATTGCTAACTTTTTTGGTTCTTCTTCACCATATAGATTTTATTCTTTCTATTATATAAAATGCGGGACCGTTTGGAACCCCATTTTATGTCTACAGAGTTTTGGGATGTCTATTATACGGATGAGTAATGCGGAAATTTCTATAGATTCAGGTATGAACATATGAATTTAAATTATAAAGAATAATATCTCCATAACTATAATAGGCCCTAAATAATAGTTGATAGCCTCTAAAATATGGGGAGTCACACCCAATTTCATGTTTCGACCCTCGATCGATGTCGTTCAAGCTGTCCAAGTCCAGGCATTACATAAAGATATATGTTAATCTTAGATTAATTTAAAATAAAGTATGCGTATCTCCATATTATATGTTTTATGTGATAAGGGATATTTTTTGTTAATAAATAGTTGTTATGAACAACATAAGATGATTAATTTAATACACATGGTTTATAATTCATTGGATTCTATAATTTTTTTGAAAATGAGACAGGGATAAAAGTTTTTATATAGTTATTTTTAAAATATATAAGAATTTGTTCCCCTAAATCATTAATGAAATATAATAAAGAATAATATTCTTTTCATGAAAATTATATAAACACATATAATACCATAATATATATATATATAAAATATTTTATTTTTTAAATAATTTTACTAAAAGTAAATATGTATTATTTATCAACACAAATAAGTTTGTGCTGAATCATAAAAAATATTATGAGATGGAATTCAATGTCTCATAGACTAGTGAGAGTATGTTTCAACTTATATAAGTTCAAAGTTAAAAAATAAAATATTATTATAGTATAATATTAAGTGATTATTCACTTAATATCCTAAAGAGTTAGGATTTGTGATGGTAAAGAGAAATATAAATAGTTACATTTAGATGTAATGATAAAATGAATATCACTATTATGTCATCCTATTTTCAAAGTGAAATTCACTTTATAACTTAAAATTGTTTCTGGTATAATGGTAAAGAGAAGTGTAAATGGTTACACGTGTTTACCATAATGACTAAATTTCTCTTTATCCTAAATTCATTCAAGATATTTTGGATAATAAAAATGAAAATGGTTACATTGACCTTAAGGATAAAGTTTGATAATATAGGTTATATTGTACCCTGGGATATCCAGAGAGGCGAGGGGTGAATCATGTGTCAAATTTTTTGTTTAATTAAAATATATATTGTCCGAATATTGTTAATAAATCATTAAAAATCTCTGATTATAATGTGAAATCACTAAAAACACAAATATAGAAATATAACAGAACATAATAATTTTACTCGGTGCACTACTAAGGGATAGTCCAAGGTGTATACACCGATGATGTGCCTATCATACCCGAATTCACTAATCTTCACTAGATTTTTTGGATTTAAAATTTTCATATATGATCACTCTATTCTAGGATCACTACCTTTACATTGTATTTAGGGATAGTGAATCTCATTTCTCAAATCATTTATGTTGACTCCTCCTTTCACACTACTCTAGATAAACCCTTCCTTTATTCAACTATTTAAAGGTCACATCTAAATTTGAATTAATTTTAATTGATAATTACATCATTAAAGTATTATTTTAATTAATTTTTTATTTTCTCAATTTATACCCAGGTATTTCACTCAAATCCTTGAATTTTCTTAGGCTAGCTTCACCCAAGTCACTAGCTTTTCCCAAGTCCATGGATTCACCCAGGTATGCTTCGCCCAAGTATTTGGGTTTGCCCATTCATGAATTTCCTAAGTCCTTGGCTTTTCCAAAGTCCTTTTATTCTACCAAATTAGATTTTATAAGGTAATTTCACCCATATAGGTTCACCCTACCACCTTAAATGTTCCTTAATTGTGAAGCCCTGTTCTCCCAAATAGTTCACTCAATTACTTCACCCAAGATCTCTACTCAAAACCTTCTCCCAAATGTTTTGTTCAACTTCTTCACCCATATTTTTTACTCAACAATTTTTAAATAGATATCTCCTTAATATTTCTCCCCAATTTCATTAAACTTAAATTATGGGATTAACTAGGTATTTATAGATAAAAATCTTGATACGTGTGTATTACTTCACTCTAGATTACATGGTGCATTGTTTTCTCAACTCCACTTGTGTGACACCCCCTTTCATCATACAGTTCCCATACTTAAAAATAATATAATCTCATATTTTCATGGTTCCTAGACTGGTACACATGACTTTCATTCATTATAGAGACTATCATGTGATAGATTCCTTAATTTTCTATAGAATGAACTTTGAAATTTCCTTCGATTTTTACACCCAAAAATTTGAAAAACACTAAAAATAATAACCATTTTAAGATGTATCCCTTGGTCATCAAGCACCTTCAACAACCAAAAATATATTAACAACAACAAAAAAAACATATTTCTTGAATCATTTTTATTCCAATATTATCCACTTTTGGGTTTGTTGGAAATCCAAAAATAAAATTTAATTTAGCACAACCTTTTTACATCTCTAAGTTAGTAGTGAAATAAATCATCCATCCCTCTATGTATATGTGAGAAATTCTCATTGAGGAAAATTGGAGTTAAATAGAGTATTAAATGTCTCAATTCATTCCTCATTCAAGAATTCCCCCAATATTCTATCTTGATAAAACACCATAACTATATTAACAATGGATCACTGATCCCCATAAATTTGAGTCTATATTTGATGACACTTATTTATCACTTGAACCTCTAGTTTTATCCATTTAATTTCACCATCATTTATCCTATTTTGAATATAAACCCAAATAGAACTTATAACATAATCAACAACAGAAATAATGTTATATATCAATGAGAGTATGGGAATAATAAGAACCTACTGAAGATGATGGATGTGGTTGATCAACAAGGTATTGGGCATATTAATGTTGATATAATATTTTCATTAATATATCATTGATTTTGATGCTACAAAATTCCCTCTTTTTTTACTAATAAATCTTCTTTAAGTGAATTTTAGGATTATATTCTTTAGAATATTTATTTTATATTACATGGAATTATCTAAGCACTTTAGTTTTAGTCTATATGAAATATTATTCATAGAGTATTATGGTTATTTTGAAGGAGTCTAGAATCATTGTTCACAACTCTACGTTTAAGGAGAATTTTAGGTTTCAGAACTTAAATTTTTAAAATGAATGATACTTTTGAAACTTTACATTTATGGTGACCGTTAGGTTTGGGAACAATAATTTTGTGAAACAAACCTTTATATATCTAATGTTTGGTTAGAAAACATAATATTTGGAATAAAAAATACATTTTGAACCATACTTTTGAAGATTCTATACGTAGAGAAACCCTATGTGGAAGTAGTCATATGTGATATTTTAATTCTGGTTATTTTTTTTATATTTCAGATATTGTTTCACTAGAGTAAATATCTCATTAAAATTCATTCAAAGACCATTTAAAAGGATATTCAATAATGGATTAAATAAATATTATTTCTATGAGAAGTTATGATTTTTAGTGTGTGATTAAATTAAAATTTCAATTATACTGATCATTTTAAGGATCATGATTTATCTGGAGATATGTAAATATTTTATTAAACAAAATAAAATAGAGATTCTTTTTTAATATCAATGGTTTTTATATTCAAAAGTGTAGAAAAATATCAAATCTAAGAGTTGAATATTTTTGAACAACTCTCTATTTCTATAAATTTTTAAAAATGTTGAAACTATTTATCATTTTGTCATATTATTCTGAGATTCATTTTACATTGTTGTTGTATCTATATTTTAATCATTTACTATATTTTGTTGAATCCATTTTCAGGACTACAATTTAGAGTGATACATGTTGTAATCCATTTTTGTGTGTATTTCATATTGTTGAAAAGTTTGATTTGTTGCAGCTGTGCTTTCTGATCTTTATCTACAACAACCCAAAGATTCATTAGCAAGACTCTACTTATAAGTATTTATTATATTCCTATAAATATATCTTATTTTATTAGTTGTGAAGAAAACTGTGAGCTGAATCAATATTCAATAATTATTATCTCTTTTCTATTAGAGTGTCAAATTCTTGTACTAAATTTTGGTTATCAGGGTTACTTGTAAAATATACTAATTTTTTATAAGGTTTAAATTGCCTATAATTAGTTGTAGAGGTCCACGATAAAAGATGATTTTTAGTTCAAATCCCCATGATTTTGGGGAGATAATTTTTAGAGTGGATTAGGGGATTTATGTGGCCCGAACTACTATAAAAAGAGTTTTATTATTTTTTGTAGTTTTACACTACACAATCTATATAAATAAAAGAGTTCTATAATAATTTCAAAATAAAAAATAGGGATTGATTTTAAATTATCCAAGTGTTTTTAAAAGGACACAATTAACCCCTCTTGTGGGTTAATATTATTCCAACCTCACTATTATTATCAAATTAGTGCTCTTTTAAGAATACTATTAACCCATAGAAAGATTGATCCAAATATCAATATGAAAAAGGATTCCTATGGTTGATCTCAAAGAAGGTATGAAAATGATAATCATTCCATATTTTAATAGATAGAATTATAGATATTGGAAAGACCATATGATCATCTATTTGAATAATATTTGTTTCAAAGTTTACATGTTAGTGGTTAATCCATATGAAATTACTGTGAAAGATCTAGAAAAATGGGATGTTGCCAAAGAGGTTGAATATGATGTAAATTCAAGATCTATGAATACAATAATTTGTGGACTTGGACCTGATAAATTCAATCATGACTCTTATTTCCCTACTATATATGGGATGTGGAAGAGAATTTTAGTTTCATATGAAGGAAATGATAATATTAGATAGTTGAGGTTCAATATCACTAAATTTAAATTTTACACATTCAAAATATATAAAGATAAAATTATTATTCAAATTAATGGAATATTTAAAGAGATAGTAAATGGTGTTTCTGATTTGGGAACACCAATTCCACTAGAAGATCACGTTCTAAAAATTCTTAGAGTTTTACCCACTACATAGAATAGAATCTCTACTACTATTAGAAAATCCACACCAATTAAAAATTTAATAATGAAGTAATCAAATAGAACCTTGATAATGTATGAATATTAAATGAAAGATAAAGTTGAATATCATGGGATGATCAAAAGGGAAAATACATCTCTTAAAATATCTATTCCAAAAGGTGAAAATAAGTTAATGGAGGATGATATATCCTCAAATGATTTATGTTTTTTAGATTCTGGAATGGAACTTTCTCAAATAGCTAAAAGATACATTATATTCTATAAGAAGAAGAAAGGATTCAAGATGTATTTTAATGATTTCAAGAATAATTTTTGTTAACTACAAGATGTTAGGTGTTATGAATTAAAATATATATGACATATCATAACTGATTTACTATAACTAAAAGAGACAAGAAAAATAGAGAATTCGATCCAAATGAAAGTTTAATATGATAGAAAAGGAAAAAAAGATATGAAGGATACATGGAGTGTTTCTAAAGACTCCATAAGATCTTAAAGTTATGATTCAGAAAAATATAAATCAATTCAAAAAGAAAACATAATCTTTATGGGAAAGAAAGATTAGGTAAAATCTTATAATTATTATTCTTTTGAATCTGAGAGCCGATAAAATGAAAAATTAAATGAATACTATTATATGATTACTGAAAAATATGAATCCTTGATGAAAAAACATGAATCTTTAAAGAATTTTTATAATTATGTTCTTGTTGAAAAATATACCTTACTAAAACAACATGTAGAATTAAAATAAAAACTAAGAAAATATGTTTCAAGATGCACTGTGCATGAAAATTAAATTAAAGGGTTTTAGGTTGAAGATGAATCTTTTAAAAGCGTCACTAGCATACTTCAAAAGGGAGAATAATATTTAGACAAAATTCTTAGAAATAATATTTTCTAAAAGTAAAGATATGGTATTGAAAGTAATGGTGAAAACCCTAAGATATATATAAACTATTTTGTTCTTAGTTTAAAGAACCACACCGTGTTTAGGGATACTTGTTTTTACTATATAATTAGATGAAATCATGATAATAATTGTTTCATTAAAAATATTCAGATAATTATTATTATAAGGTCCTATTATTCAAGATATTTATCTAATGTTGATTCTAAAAAGGTTATATAGATCTGGTTTCCCAAATATTTACTTGCTGACACTGCAGGACCCAAGAGAATTTTGGTACCAAAAAAATATGTTATTTGATATTTTTGTAGGTAAAAAGAGACATGTATAGAAGGAAAATATGGTATATAGATAGTGGTTACTCAAGGCATATGAGTGTAGAATTTTCAAATTTCCATGCACTGTTAAAAGTGGATAGAGGCTTGGTTACCTTCTGTGATAATGCTAAAGGTAAGATTTCTGGAGTTAGATCAGTTAAAGATCAAAAGCCAACCCTTATCAACAAAGTTCTCTACATTCAAGGGTTAAAGTATAATCTAATAATAATATCTCAACTCTATGATGATGGATCTTTTTTTTTTATTTTTCTGACAATTATTGTTCTGTATTTAAATATAAACTTCTTATGTTTAGAGAAACTAGAACTAAAAATGTTTATACTTGGACCTTGGTTTATTATGGGAATAGAATGTGAATTGTATAGCTGTTAAAACAAGTGAATCCTGGATATGAAATAGAATAATTATACATTGAAATATATTTTCCTTATATAAGTTATTTAATAAGTATTTACTTTCAAATCTTCCCAGTCTTAACCTTTATAATAGTAGACTCTTTGATGACTGCCAAATAAGAAAGAAAAACAAGTAATATTTCAAATATGTTAGCAAGGTTACTATATATAAACCTTTAGAACTCATCCACATGGATTTATTTGGACCTTCTAGAGTATCAATATTGGATGAAAGATTCTATGTTTTTTGGTTAATTATTTTTGTATATTTACCTAGGATTATTTATTAAAGTTTTAAAGTGAATATTTCTTAGTTTTTATGAGTCTTTTCATGGTTTTTCAAAATCTTTTTTTAAATAATTTCATTTAGAATTTATCATGGGGTAGATTTTGAGAATAAAGATTTTAATTCTTCTTTCCCAAACATAGGTATTAAAAAAAATTATGTTCCAATAACACCTCAATAAAATATAATTATAGAAAGAATAAATAATACTATTCAAGAAATGGAATCTATATTGAATGAATATAGTTTACCTACTTATTTTTTGGTAGAATCTATTTATACATATTTACATATCATGAATAGTGTTTTAACTAGTAATTTTTTTAAAAATACACCTTATGAGTAATGGAATAACAAAAAACCTAAAGTTTTATAAATTATTATTTTTGGATACATGGTGTATATCTTGAAAACTAAGAAAAATCTTTGTATGATTTATTGAAAGGCTGATGAAGGAATATTTCTTAGATATTATTCTACTTATAAATTTTATATAGTGTTGTATAAAAATTTATCAATCTACTTTTAAAGAAGATGAAATTGTGAAACTTAGAATTGTATTTCTTAGATATCCTAAAACCTTAAAGGACCACTCTTTAGAGACTATTATAGTAGACCTAAATAAAGGAGTTAATAAAATAAGATATGTAGGAATAATAGTAGAGTTTTATAACTTTATATCCCAATATTAAAATTAGACTATAGAAGAATCCTTAGATGATGAAAGTTTGATGATAGTTATGCAGGGAGAATTAAACCAATTAAAGAGGAATAAAGTTCGAGAATTAGTTGACAGGACCTCAAACCATCCAATCATTGGAAACAAATGGGACTTTAAAAATAAGAAGAATGATTAAGATATAATTACTAGAGATAAGGTTAGGCTAGTTTCCAAGGGTTATAACCAAGAGGAATGAATATACTATGAGGAAACCTTTTCCTCAGTTTCTAGGCTTGAAGCCATGAAGATCCTTTTTTTATCATACATATCATATGAAAATTAAATTATACTAGGTGGATATAAAATATAAATTTTTATATGGTTATTTATTACAGTAATTTTATGTTGTTAAACATCCAGGTTTTGAAAATCATCATCTACCGAATTCTATTTTTAAACTTACTAAAGGACTTATATGAACTTAAACAAGCACCGAGGTCTTTATATGAAATATTGAGTTACTTTATTTTAGAATTTTTAAATAGGGTTAATTGATCTTATTATCTTCAATAAAAATTCTTCTTTTGATATTTTACTGGTTAAAATCTATGTAGATGATGTTATTTTTATTCCAAATAATCAAAACCATTATAATGATTTCTAAAAACTCATGAAAAAGGAATTTGAAATCAGTATGATGGGAGAATTGAAATTATTTATTGGATTTAAAATTTATCAAAATTATTTTTTAAATGTTTTGAATCAAATTAAATATATTATGGATTTATTAAAAAATTTTGGAATTGAAAATAGAAATTACTATGAAAATACCATGTATAATAATGTAAAACATGATTTGGATGAAGCCGAAAAACTAGTTGAAAACAACTTATATAGAAGTATGATAAGTATTTTTCTATATATTACTACTAGTAGACCATAAATGATGTTTTATATTTTCCTTTGTGCAATATTTCAATCAAACGTGAAACAATATCATCTAACTAATGTTAAAATGAATTTTATATATTTTAAAAGTAACTGGTTTCCTATTATTGATTTATCTAAAAACTCAAAGTTTTAAATTAATTCCATATTCATATGATAATTTTTTAGTGTTTAGATTAGATAAAAAATTATTTGGTACTTATAATGTTTTTGTAAAATCCATAGTTTCATGGTTTAGTAAAAAGAAATATTTGGTTTCATTGTCAGCCCTTGAGGAAAATTATATATCTACTAAAAGTTACTATGCACATGTGTTGTGGTTGAAACACACACTTCACTACTTTGGACATAAATTAAATCCTATTATAATTTTATTTGATAACACCAGTGGTATCAATATTTCAAAAAATTATGTTAGTCACTCAAGTACAAAACATGTTGATATAAGACATCATTTTCTAAGATATCATGTCGAGAAAATATATATATATATTTAGAATTTGTTAATTTTGAGCATCAACTTGCGGATATTCTCACTAATTTATTACCCAATACCAGTTTTTATATTATTAAGGGGGAGTTAGGTTTATTTAATTTTAAGTTAAGATTTTATTTTTCTCGATTTATCTATGTTTAAGTTTACTAATTTATTTTATTTAGGTTTTTAAAATTTATTTATTTCTATTGATTATTAAATTATTAAATCTATTTAAAATATTATTTTTGTAATTTATTTCATAAAATTTTCTTTTAATTTTAAAATCCTAAATGATTACACTATAATAATGGTTCGATAAAATGAACCATCACCTAAAAACCATCCTATTTAACCTTTCACTCTATCATACCTTTAAAATATCAACCTTTTGATCTCTCAATATTTTAACCTCTCTCAACCCATAGTTTCCAAATATTGAACCTTATAATTATTAAATTTTCAAAGGTAAAGATAACATACAAATACAGTCTAAGTGGAATGAAGAGAAATATATCTTCTAGTTCAGAATGAAAAGTGATGCAAGTAAAATTCATAGATTTTGAATTTATAGTTTAGAAAAATATATTGTTAAATAAATAACTGAGTTTATAAGGACTAGAATACATGTTTGATGGTGAAAATATAGATTATGTCTATGAGAAATAAGTAAAATAATTTTATGAAAATTCTCAATTTATTTTGAGTGATACATAAGATATTGTCTCTTCTGAGGTAAATGATTAAGTAATATTTAGTTTCTTTGATAGATATGGATTTGATCTTCAACTACCCCAATGAAAGTGTTTTTCATTTTATTTTAAGATTGATTGGAGAAAATTTTCACAAGTTCGAGGATGTTACGTCCTTCCTATTTGGAATATACAAAATCCAGAAGACACTCGTTATAGATTTGGTGGCTAACTTAAATGTTTTGGTCAAGTTTTTTTAGACTGTTGTAGTGCCAAGGATAGTTGAGTTATAGAAATACTCTTCCCAAACAGGTGCATAATATATTATATTCTGAGTGACATTAAATTGAATTTCGATAGGTACATGTTGAGTTATATGTTTAATAATTTCTAGAAGGATTCTAGGATGTCCTTATACCCCTATGGAATATTGGTTGATCTTGTTCTATATAAGAGTGGGATAATCAGTGAAATATAAACAGGTTTGAGATGTCATCACAGTAACATATAGTCTACTATTACCTTGAGGAATTTTTTTTATTTTATGGAGAATAAACAAAAAAAATATAATTCCTACTAGAGATAAAGATGAAGAAAAACCAGGAGCTTATGCTGAGGGGGATCACATGATCTTGAAATCAGTTGGTTCGGTAAGATTTAGTTTAGAAGAAGTTAGAGAATCCCATTTAGAATGAAGATATGGATTTCCTCATGTAAATGTAGATTTGGAAGACTCTTCTATTGGTTCATCCAATATTCCTATCAATAATAGAAGAAAGAAAGCGATGGAAGAGAATATCCCTACTAGGATAGGTGGAGTTCTTCAGTTCCCTAGATATTTTCAAGATCCTTCTACTGAAATAAATAGTGGTAATGTTCTTATTCAGAGGCCTAGAAGAATATGTTGAGAAGGTTCTAGTTTCTATGGTTATGGAAGATGACCAAAAAAATTTAGTTTCTAAAGAATGAGTTGAATAAGCTTCTGTTGTACTTTCTTCTTAAATAAGAGTTTAATAGACTATTGGAGAAAGATATGATCAAGTTTATCTTGATGTGGAGAGTGTTATTAAGGGAAATCATTCTGATGGGAATGTGATTAGTATTATATCTTCAAAAACTAGACTATCTAGGGATCAATTAGTTTCTTTTGTTGAAAGGTACTTGGAGAGGATAGTTAAAGAGGCTAGTGAAGGAATATAATTTCTTTGAGAATTTTTATCTCTATCATATTAAAATTTATAATTATAATCACTTTAATTGGTTAAAGATGGAGAGAATTTATTGAGGCCTGAGAAGGCATTATCTATTTATAATGATTCTTATTTTTAGGAACATGATTTATAATTTTCCATGATTATGATTTATAAATATGATGATATGTTGGATTAGGCTATAAAACTACAAGGATAACTTGAGGGTTCTCAGAATATTTTTGAATATTTAAGTAATTTTATTATTTTCAGAACTATTTTTGAATCTCTCCATGCTCAATTTTATATTTTGAAATAAATTTCAATCCCAATGATATATTTTTATTATTTTATGATGGATATGGATAATCAGGTTGGATAGATCATAACTAAATTTTTGTATACATTTTATTTTAGTGATTTGAAACATTCTTATCAAATTAGTTAGAATCTTTCAGAGTTAGTTTCAGTCAATCCATAGCTTTTACTTCTGATGGATTAGAATTAACAAATGTGTTGAGAAGAATACAACTTATATCAGATGATATTGTAGTCATGGTTGAAAAAATTAACATATTACAATGTTATAGGGTCCCCTTACACACTTTTATTAAAAACCATAAATATCTAGTTGTGAAGTTTATTTCATTCAAGACAAGAGTTTGAAGTTTGGTCAGCTAGTTGGGTTCCATGATGGGAAAATATGTTTAGTCTTATGAGACTGTTCATAATTTTATAAAACTAAATCTGATTGAATAACTGAAGATTTTCCATGTTTCATTGTTTTTGATGAAGGAATATACTAGACCAATGAATGATAATTTCAAGCTATTGATGGTGGAATTAAAGGTTATGCATTAGATTAATCATAATTCACTGACCACTGAATCGTACTATGATGTATTTAAAACCAAACCTTCTTCCCACCCTAAACCCTAACCTATTACAAACCCAACCAAAATTTCTTATAATATAGGATATTTAATAAAATAAATTCTTTTTTTAATATCTTTTTATCTTAATTTTTTTTATTTACTATAGTTTTATGTTTTAGATTCTATTTATTTTTTAGGATGCATTTATTTTTTTCCAAAAAAACATCCACTATTTTTTGGATACATTGATGTTTTTTATCCAATTCTATACTTTATTTGTGATTTCACAAAAAGGAGGAGAAATTTGTTTTAAAAACATTATGATATTCTAATAGTTGAGTTAATAAATCTATGTTTTATTATTATTATTTAAAACCTATATATTTTTGTTTATATTTCTATGGATTTTTACCATGAAAAATGGGGATATTTTTGAGCATATGAATGTTGATATAATAATTCCACTAATATCTCATGATTTTTATTCTTACAAACACCATAATTTTTTTAATAATGAAGTTGTTTTTAGTGAATTTTAGGATCCTATTTTTTGGAATATTTATTTTATTTTCGCTTTTATTCTAGAAGTACTTTAGTTTTAATTCGGTTAAAGTTTTATTCCCAATACATTTGGGATGTTTTTATGGAGTCTGGAATCACTATTCATAACCCTATATTTAATGTGAACATTAGGATTGAGAACCTAATTTTTTTTGAGGAACACTACTTTTAGAACCTTACGTTTAAGGGGAATGTTAGGCTTGGGAACTTGTATTTCTTTGAATAACCCTACATTTCAGTATCTAATGTTTGGTTAGTTAACATAACATTTCAATCAACCTTACACTATGAACTATACCTTTGAAGATTCTGTATATAGAATAACCATACATTGAAGTAGTTGGCTATGAGATTTGAATTTTGGATATTTTTTGAGATTGCAGCAATGGTTTCACCAGAGTAAATATCTGATTAAAATTCATTCAAAGACAATTTCAAAATCTCTTCCACAAAATATTAAATCATTCCTATATCTATGTGAAGTTATGATTTTCAGTGGGCTATTAAATTAAAATTAAAATCATGCTAATCATTTTAAAGATTGTGCTTTATCTCGATATATTTCTAGATCTTCTTGAACATAATCGAATCAATATTCTTATTTAATATCAGTGGTTTTTATCTTCAAATGTATAGAGACATATTGAATCAAATATTTTAATCATTTATAAAAACTATCTATTTCTCTAATGTTCCAAAAACATTGAAACTATTTATCATTTCATCTAATCATTATGATATTATTGTTGTTTCTATTTTTATATCTATATATTAATAATTTGTTGTAGTTTCTCAAAGATATTTTTAGGAAGAAACTTTGGAGATATACATGTTGTAATCTGCTATTCTATGTACATACTACTATTGAGAAGTTTAATTTACTACTGTTATGCTTTATGATCTTTATCTAAAGAAACCTGAAGCTTCTTTATAAGGACCCTGTTAATAATTCTTTCTTATATTACTCTAAATATATCTAATTTTATCACTTTTTAAGTAAACTATGTGCCGTATCCATATCCAATAATTTTCATTTCTTTTATTTTGTAGTGTCTTCTCATACTACACTATGGTTGTAAAGGTAACCTATAAAAGAACCTATTATTTTGTATGGTTTCAACTACCTTCACTCAGTTATAAAGGTCCCCAGGAAAAAGACATATTTATTTAAAATCACCAAGGTTATAGAGAGAGTACCGGGGGATTATACTAGGGGGTCTTTATGCCTTAAACCACTATAAATATTATTGAATTATTTTCTTTAATTTTTTGATGCATAATTTGTGTAAAGAAAAGTTTGTTGCATCAATTTCAAAATAAAAAAGAAGGATTAAGTTTAAATTATACAAGTGTTTTTAAAAGGAAACAATTCACCCCCATTCATGAATTTATATTATTCCAAACTAACACAAGGTTCAACCAACGTTTCTCAAATGTTGGTGTTTCCAATGACTTAGTGATGATGTCCACCCCTTGGTTATTAGTTCTAAAATTCTCATTTGTGACCATTCCTTACTATTTTTTTTAATAAAGTGATAACTTATCTCAATATTCTTGATATGTGAGCGATGTAATGGATTTTTTAGATCAATTTCACTATTAACACAAAAAATCATCATTGGATGCTTCACCTATTCACCAATATCAACTAGCTTTATCTTCATCCACCATAGTTGAGTGCATGCTTTAACCATTGGATTTGGTGCCCTAGAAATCAACTTCTTTGTACTTTTTGATAAACCAATATTCATTGTATGAATATTAATAAACTCCATATCACATTATGACTGTTATTCTATGTGAAATAGTATGTGATAATGTCTTTAGAATAGTTTTCACACTAAAAGGTCATTGCATGTCCCTACTTTAATGAGAACTCGGAAGTTCCAAGTCACTATTCTTGAATATATATTATATGTCTGGATGATATCATTTAAAGGGACAAAAATGATACAAGATATCAAGATTGGAGACTCATGAAACTTTTAGGAACCTTCTCATGGTGTGTTCCCTTGGTAATATCCAGGAGGATATTATGTGAACACGACCCATTAGTAGGAAATCCACATTCATAAGTTTCATTGGAAGTTCCTATCTATGGATGTGTGTATTGGTCCTTAAGCTTTATGATTATTATTAATGGGTATTATTACTCATTAATTTATATGTATTGATGAAAACCATGATGATAGATATTCACTGATATGTAGGATATATTGGATGCATCACGAGTAATATTTCATTAATGAATAATGTTTGAAATGATTTTTCACTTCTACGAAAGTAGATATCTCAAGCCCTTTGATGGATATGATATAGCCTAACTAAATCCATGGTCATGATTTTCTCTAGGCAAGTTCAATTCCAAGAATTAAAAGAATAATAAATCGAGCACATGGGTTGATGGTACTTGCATGAAACCCTCTTGATTGTAGATATCATGACAAATGGATTCTATTACATGGTAAGTGTTCGTATGAGGTGGCATGTCATTGCGAAATCAAATTCATTATCTTGGGTTCCTTGACCCATTTCTAGACTGTAGTCTTGGACTTTAGGCAAACCCACCTAATTCTAATGATAAAGAGGACTAGAGGGTCACACACTAAGTGTAACTAGTATCTCAGTTAAATAATTTATTTATTTAACATGTTAAATAAATATTATTCTTGGTTATGGTTTAATTATTATTCAAGTATTCCTGATCACATTTATTTCATCGCTAGTTATTTGAGAGAATATATTATAGAAGAACTTTTTATTTATTGGGGAATAATGCAGTTATATTTATTTAATAAATAAATAGTCATTAATCAAGGCCTGATAAATCTTAAAGAGGATTGGTGGACCAAGTTATGGGTCTGATGAGAAATAATATTAAATAATATTTGGTTAAATAATATTTAAATATAACATCCAAGTTAAGCACATGTCATAGTAATAATAAGGTTTTTTATTTTTATTTGACATGGGGTTTCACATGGAATAATAAATTAAGTGACAACACCTGTGCTAATTATTTATTATTACCTGGTGAATTAAATTCCCTGTTATGTTATCAATCTCTATATTAGTAAAGTGTTCATTCAACCGACTAACCAATCATTATGTTTACAACATCCTTACAGAAAATCTCTCAAGCCTAGATAACTCTTACCTCTATAATAACACTATCAATAATGAGAGAGATCCTTCTCCACCAGATCAAGAAGAACACTTTTGAAGTTGTTATCAAGGAAATCGAAGATGGACATCGCAAGCATAAGGATCTTCTGCACTAGCACACAAAGACTCCTTCAGCGAAATCCAGAGATATGTGGAGCATGTTTAGATCACCATTAGAGGATTATTATCCTTGGATTCTACATTGCAACAAAGCTGCACCTATAACCCATGGTCAGACGCATCAACGAATAAAGAATCACCTTGGAGGTAATTCTATTATTTAATTAAATTAATTATAAACAAAATATGTTGATCCTATCTTCTCAGTTCTGGGTTCTCTGTTTTTTATTTTTTATTTGATTCAATTTCGTGGATACTGGAATTCATCATCGTATTGTTCTCAGATTAGTCATCAATTATGACAATTTGCAAAGTTGGGTACACGTCCATCATGTGCTTCTATTGCAACAGATCCTACATGTGGTATCATAGGGGTCATATTTTTGTTTATAATTATTTAAATAATTTGTTGATGACTTATGATTTAATAATTTAGTTTTTCAATTCATGTTTAATTGTTCTTGTAATCTGAATTTTGAGATCTATTTCTCCCTTAATGTTTCTCAAAGATCTAATAGAAATGAATAATTTTATGATTAAAATTAAATCAAGAATCTCATTAGGATGTGCTGACGGTTCTATCTAGATAACACAAGAATACAATCCTTTTAGTCGGATCTACACACTGTGTATTCATGTTCAATGCATTAGGATTAATTAAAAAATTACTCAAGCCATGTTCATTAATTACACAGAGTGTAGTTAATTCTTAAACCGTGTGTAGACCCAGACATACTAGCACAGAGTCTGCCAGACTACACACCATGTGGCCCACTGGACATGACGTGTAGTCCCTTCAGGTTAGGGTCAAGTTATGTATCCCATACATGGATTGTTTGGATGGATACTATGTTATGCGAAGTCTATACGGTGTGTAGCCCATTGGACACACTGTGTACTCCAAATATTTCTAATGTACACCTCACATGCTGTTTCCCCAAGCATGTACTTTGGATGGATTGTGAGGAGAGTACACACTGTGTAGTCAGATATATAATCCATGTACTATTTCTATATTACGCAGATTTACAAATTTATTATTATTTTATGTAACCCTTGAGACCTGTACCTTTGTTTGGGTGTAAATTTTGTACAAAACATGTGATAGGTTTTTGATATATATACATATATATATTTAATTAACATCTACATAATCTTAAAATATCTACACATCATGTATGTGTTATATTAAAATTATAATTCTTCATGCATGCTACATGTCACAAAGAATAAAGTGTATAAAAGTATAAATACATGTTGGGTAGTTTTGGATGGGTATTCACTAGGTTGCTTCCAAGGTACAAGTTATGGATGATAATCTCATGAAATTATGAAAAGTATTAAGATAAAAAGGATTGGTTAATTAAAGATAATGATTAATCGATTCGGGCGTAATTTATCTTAATGAGAATAGTTAATGAAATGAATTCTAGTTTTATTAAATGCATAATTCGTTTCATGTATGTGGATGATCATGAGATAGACTAGATCTTGCTATGTGATTGGTTCCATTTTTAATTTATTAAAAATGGTTGGCCTATATTCCTTCTCCTCATAAATATATAGGGTCTGTGTGCCTATGGTTTCTTTTATATAAACCCCATTTTACCCCTCACCTATGTGTGAGTTAAAAGCATATGTAATTTGTGGATCTCCTAAGATATTGGAGGCGGTTTAAGTTAGTAGGCGAGGTGAAACCAATCTAAGGAGATACAAAGGTGAACAGATGGAAAGCTGTAAACACAAACCTTAAATGGTTTAAGGTGTTTCTCCCCTAGGTCAGGGTTGGTTTATTAAATTATATATAAACTAATCAATAGTAAATCTCGTGATCATACCCTTTATTTTATTTTTGTCAATTTTATGGTTATTCATTATGGATGTTTGATGCGATCACATAATTAATGAACTAACAAGCATACATGATGGAACTAAAATAAAGATGGCTTATGTGTAAATATTATCTATAGATGTTTAATCACTTAAGTATATCCCACTTAAGATTAAAAATCATGTGAAATGATAATAATTGGAAATATACACATAGAGGATAAAAATACCTCAATTAAATATTAATTCGGTATAGCCTTTCATTACTTCGGTTAGAATTGAACCATAGTTCAAAGTGCATGACCAACCCTAGTTTGGGAGCTTTAAATTATCGGGGAATTCTAATTTGATGTTTTGGGTTGAATTAACTTAGTTTACATCAAGGTTTGACTTCCCATAAAGACTTGGTGTAATTGAGAGGCAAAGGTTTATGAAATCCTAAATTAAGGATTTTAGGATTGGGGAGTCCCCTCAACAGATCAAGGAGTTATGAGTTAATGCAATTGGAATTTGGAATGCCTAACTAAAACCTTTCAAGTTTCTTGACCAAGCCTAGTTGGGGTAATGTGAAGGGAAATATGGATCCTTGGCATTAGAATGTCTAATAAATAGGATATTCTGAATCCAATGGTGAGGGCTGTTGGGTTTCGACAATATTGTGGGAGACTGATAGTTGTTAATTTATTTATTTTTATATATTTATGAAGATAAAGTACGAATAATCTATTCATCTTAATTTTTAGAAACAAAAATAAAAATGAAATCAAACATATCATTGTGATTCATACTCATGAATGAAAACCTTATCACCGACACTAATTTCCAAGAGTGGAAAAGGTGCCTTCTAGTTATCCTTTTCCATGAGATCAAAATTTATGTATTGGAAGAGACATTACCAGTTGCACCTGAAAATGAGGTGAGTGATGAGGAAGTCTCTGTGTATGAGAAACAACTTAATGATGCTATATATGTTTAGTGTCTCATGCTATCATTCATGACCAATGATATCTTAAAGAAACATGAGGAAATGGATGCTTATAGCATGATGTCTCACCTTCGAGATCTCTATCAAGAGAAGGTGAGACAAGAGAGGTATGAGATCTCCAATGCTTTGTTCACTACTAATCATGGAGATTTTTCACCAACAAGACCACATGTAGTTAAGATTATTGGCTACATTGAGCATATAAACATATTAGGGATTAAATTCCCAAATGAGTTGCGTACAGATCTCATACTATCATCACTACCTAAGACCATGTCTAGTTTTATTATGAATTATAATATGAGAAATAATGAGAAGTGTCTATCAAAGATTCTTACCTTGATTCTCCAAGTTTAGAAAAACATGGGGCATGAAAAATACGAAGTCATTATGGTGAATAGGAATAGGAAGGACAAGGAAAAGAGGACTAAGATTTATAAACAATATAAAACCTCTGAGCACCATCCGACCAAGAAGAAGAAGATCCAGAGGTAGGGCAAGGAAAATGAGGTAGTATGATTTGCATGTGGTAAGTTAGGACACTAGAAGAGTAAATTTACCCATAGACAAGGGGAAGACAAAGGTACATTCATTATTGAGTGAAATATTTCCATTTATACACATTTGGTATTAGATATAGCTTGTGGGGATCACATCTATATTCAAATGCAGGAACCAAGTAGATTCCATAAAATTTCTAGAGGAGAAGTGGATCTGTGAGCTGCCAATGGTGCGAGGATGAATACTCTTTCCATTGGTGAATACCACCTCACATTTCTAACAAGAATGATTTTTGTTTTACATGGCTGTTATTATGTACCTAGTGTTACCAAGAACATAATTTCTATATTGATTTTAGATACAAATGGATTTATTCTCAAGTTTGAAAATAAATGTTGTTAATTTTATAAGGACAATATATGTTATGGTATGGTACATTTAAATATTGGTATGTATATATTAAATTATGAGAACCAAGTTTTGGAAAATGATAACGAACCAAGTTCACATGACTAATCCAACACCCAGTTGTGGCATCACTGCCTTGGTCATGTAAATGAAGAAGTGCCTGACAATGCTCTGTCAAGATGGTTATTTAGACTCTTATGAGGTAAAACCACTTGATATATGTCATAATTTTTTACAAGGGAAAATGACCAAACCACCATTTGGTGGATAGGGTGAAAGGGACACAGAGATTCTAGGATTGGTACACACTAATGTGTGTGGACCATTTATAGTAGAAACTATGGGTGGATAATCTTACTTCATTACTTTTACTGATGACATGAGTAGATGAGGATATTTCTAGATAATGAGGTATAAGTCTGAGTCCTTTGAGAAATTAAAGGAGTTCAAGAATGAAGTAGAGAATCATCTCGGTAAGAATATAATGAAACTTTGATCGGATCGAAGTGGAGAATATCTTACCCAATATTTCATAAACCTTTTATAGGAATCTAGGATTCTATCTCAACTCACTACACCTTATACACCATAATGGAATGGTGTTAAGGAAAGGAATAACCATACCTAGTTGGACCAGGTAAGGTTGATGATGAGTCATGCATATATTCTATTATCATTGTGGGAGATATGTATTTCAATCTACGGAATACACATTAAACCAAGTACCAATTAAGGCAGAAAATGGGATTCCCTTTGAGATATGGAGTGGAAAGAAACCCATTTTGTTACATACATTTATATAAGGTTGCGAGACATTTGTTAAGGATTTATCAGGAAACAAACTAGAACCCCAAAACACAAATTGTATCTTTATAGGGTATCATAAGGAAACAAAGGGATACTACCTATACAACCCCTCAGATTAGAAAGTGACTATTTCTAAACAATCCATATTTATTAAGAGGGATGACATCCTAAAAAAGGATAGTAAGAGCAAGATTGATTTCAATGAAGATGATGATCAAGATATAAAAGAGTTGGTAGATGAAATTTTTTTACAGGTCCCCATGGAAGAGGTAGTTCCTGAAACACAAGTATTGCATAGTAGTACAAGAGAGGTAAGGGAACTAGAGAGATATGATTTCCTTGTCACTGAGGATGGTGACTAATTATTATTGGAAAATGATGAACCTATATCCTACAAGGAATAAATAGATAGCTAAGATGATGCAAGATGGATAGAAGCTATGAATTCTGAGATGGATTCCGTGTATCAAAACTATTTTTGGGTTCTGGTTGATTCACCAATTGATATAAAGCCTGTTGGGTGTAAATGGGTATTAAAGAAGAAACTAGACATGGAAGGTCAATTTAGTACCTTTAAAAAAGGCTAGTGGATAAGGGTTTTAAAAAAAATCAAGGAATTTACTATGATGAAACCATTTCACCAGTTTCCATGTTTAAATTCTTAAGAATCATACATGCCATATCAACTTTCCATGACTATGATATTTGGAATATGGATCTCAAAACTACATTCCTTAATAGGAACCTTTAGGAAGATGTCTATATGATACAACCATAAGGGTTTGTGACACCTGGTGATGCTAAAAGGGTATACAAGTTGTAGAGATCCATTTATGGATTATAGAAAGCATCCAAGTCGTGGAACATTCGATTCAATGAAGCCAGAAGAGAATTTTGTTTTATTAAGAATGGATGTGATCCATGTGTTTACAAGAAATTTAATGGGATGCGGTTGTTATCCTATTAGTGTATGTTAATTACATATTGCTTATTAGAAATGACATACCAGTCTTATAGTCAATCAAGAACTGGTTGAACAAATGCTTCTCCATAAAGGACATAGGTGAAGCATCATACATTCTACGAATCAAGACCATTCATGATATATCCAAGAGGCTACTTGGACTATGTCAAAGTATATACATTGACCAAATACTAAAGATATTTAGTATTGAACAATAAAAGAGGGGATTGGTTCCAGTGTCACATGGTATACATCTTTCCAAGAAAATGTGTCCCCAGACACAACATGAGAATGATATGATGAGTAAGATTCCATATGCTTTAGTGATATTATCTATCATGTATGCCATGTTATGTACTAGACTTGATGTTACCTATGAACTGAGCATGGTAGGTTGATATCAAGTAGATCCATGAGAACAACATTGGACTACCGTCAAGACTATCCTTAAGTATCTGAGAAGAACTAAGGATATGTTCCTGGTGTTTGGAGGAGATGAGGAGATTTTCATTAGAGGGTATGTTGATGCTGGTTTTCAGATGGATCAAAATGATTTGAAGTCGCAATCAGGATATGTTTTCTATCTTAACAGAGGAGCTGTGAGATGGAAGAGTTTAATGTAGTTATTTGTCACTAATTCTATAGCGAAGTCTGAATATATTGAAGATTATGATGCAGCCAAGGAATCCATATGGATTTGGATCATTGTCCAGGAGCTTGATGTGGGGCCTGATAGTAAAGATCCCATTACATTATATTATGATAATACTACAGTGGTAGATCATGTAAAAGATCTAAGGTCACATCAACGGACAAAGAACATACTCCAAAAATATCACCTCTAGAGGGATTTATATCAAAGGGGTGAATTTGTAGTGAGTAGAGTGTACACAGAAGAAAATGTGGTAGACCCCTTGACTAAAGGCATTTCTCAATAGATGCATAAAAATTATGTGAGAGATAGCGGACTGATGGTTGTTAGTAGTTGGCTCTTGTATAAGTGGGATTCTCTTGTAGTTTCTCCCCTAGAAACCAAATTCTTTGTACTTTATGATAAAAATGTATTCATTGTATGAATATTAATAAACTTATTATCATGTCAAGATTTTTATTCAACATGACATAGTATTTGATAATGTCCTAAGAATAGTTGTCACACTAAAAGGTCATTGTGGATCCCTACTATGGTGAGAACCTAGAAGTGCCAAGACAATATTCTTGAATATATATTCTATTGTCGAATGATGTCATTAAAAGGGACACAAATTATATAGGATATCCGGGGTGGGGAATCATGAAATGTTTAGGCACTTTCTCATGGTGTTCTCCCTTGGTAATATCCAGGAGGATATTATGACAACAAGACCCGCCAGTAGAAAATTCACATTCATAAGTTTCATTAGATGTTCCTATCTGCAGACATGTGTATTGGTCCTAAGAATTTAATATTATTATTAATGAGCATTACAACTCACAAACTTAGATTTATTGATGAAAACTGTGATGACAAATATTCACAACGATGTAGGATATGTTGGGTGTGTCACGAGTAATACTGCATTAATTAATAATGTGAGAAATGATTTTTCACTTATATGGAAGTAGATATCTTAGTCCCTTTGATAGAAATGATATAACCTAACTAAATCCTTGGACATGGTTTTATCTTAGAAAGTTCAATTCTAGGAAGTCAAAGAATGAGAAATTGAGAACATGGGTTGATGGCACTTGCATGTAACCCACTTGATTGGAGATGTTGAGACAAAGGGATTATATTACATGATAAGAACTTTTATGAGGTTACATGTCATTGTGACATCCACTTATTTCTATTGAGTGTCTTGAGCCATTTCTAGATAGTAATATTGGACTTTAGGAAAGCCCATATAATGCCAATGAGAAAGAGGCCTAGATGGTTACACACTAAGTGTAGCTAGTATCTCAGTTAAATAATTTATTTATTTAACAAGTTGAATAAATATTATTCTTAGTTGTAGTTTAATAATTATTCAATTATGTATGATTTTATTTATTTCATCACTAGTTATTTGAGAGAATATATTATGTACAAATTTTTTATTTATCAGCGAATAATGTAGTTATATTTATTTAATAAATAAATAGTAATTATTAATGGCCCGATAAATATCGTGGAGGATCAGTGAAGCAAGTTATGGGTCTGATGAGAAATAATATTAAATATTATTTGGTTAAATAATATTTGGATATAACATGTAAGTTAAGCACATTTCATGGAAATAATAAGAATTTCTTTTATTATTTAACATGTGGTTTCACATGGAATAATAAATTAAGTAATAGAACCTATGCTAATTATTTATTATTTCCTGGTGAATTAAATTCCCCATTATGTTATCATTATCTATATTATCCAAGGGGTCATTAGACCGGGTAACCAATCATTGTGTGCACAAAATCCTTGGAGAAAATCTTTCGATCCTAGATAACTCTTCCCTCTCCAATAATGCTCTAACGAACGAGAGATATCCTCCACCACCTCATCAAGGAGAACGCTTTGGAAGCAATTATCAAGGAGATCAAAGATAGACATCGCAATCACAAGGATCTTATGTGCTAGCACTTGTAGACTCTTTCAGTGATTCTAGATATTTGTAGAGCATGTGTGGATAACCCCCAGAGGATTTCTATCCTTGGATTCTACATCACAACGAAGCCTCACCTCAAACTCGTGGACAAACACATCAAAGAAGAAAGAATCACCTTGGAGGTAACTCTATAATTTAATTAAATTAATTTTAAACAAAATTTGTTGATCCCCTCTTCTCAATTTTGAGTTCTCTCCTTTATCTTTTATCTTTGATTAAATTTCGTGGATACTGGAATTCATCATCGTATTGATCCCAAATTAATCATCGACTAAGAAAATTTTCAAAGTTGGGAACACGCCCATCCTGAGCTTCCGTTGAGCCCTAAACCTACATTAACTACCAAGATATAATATTCATCCTACATACTTAGTGAAGTTATTTCCTACTCCTTAATCAAACATATCACATATTTATTACCAATGAATAATGAACCACCACTCATGGATTTCCAATCCATCACATCACCACCCCAGTCAATAAAAAAACACTTAAAATTCACGATCCTTTCCTACATCAAACAGAAATGAAAAATTGTGAGTACCTTGGATATACCTCATGATTTTTAATCATTGGGAGATGATCTTCCATAATATTAATTTATAAATTATCCATTAAATATGTTTCAAAGGAAATATCCATCAATGTTTCAGTCAAGTATAACAAGCATCCAATTATCCTCCTATACAAAGTAGGATCCACAAATTTCCCATCCTCATGCTTCTGATGCTTTGTTCCAATAGCAATCATAATTAATATTAGTTTGAAATCATATATTTTGAACTTATTTAGTATCTATATTTGATAATTTTCCTGAGAGATAAAAGTGTATTCCTACTTTTTTATTATATGTATCCCTATAAAGTATGCGAGTTCACAAAAAATGGACATTTCAAATTCATACATCAAGTGATTACCAAACTCTTCCACAAGTTTCTACTTTATTCCTCTAAAGATGATTTCATCCACATACACAAGCACCAAAAAATGGTATTTTGTTAATGTATTCACATAGTTATTATGGGTGACACCACCCATTTTGAATTATATATTCTTCAAATATGAATCTAGTCAAGCATACCATGATCGTGGTGTTTTCTTCAGACCATACATATCCTTCTTCAATATATAAATTTTTGTTTCATAATTTCTAATTTTAAATCCCATTAATTATTTAATGTAAACTTATTCCTTAAGAATGTTTTGTAAGAATACTGTTTTGATATCCATATAGTAATATTTATATCATCTTGGTATATCCATATCCAGAAGAGCATAATTGACCCTAGTTAGGCTAATGGGGAAAATGTTTCTTCAACATCAATGCCTTAAATTTGTACATAAACCTCACACACCAAGTGTTCATTATTTCTGATCACATTATAATTATCATTGAATTTTTTCTTGAAGACCCACTTAGTTATAATCACATTCTGATGTTTTGGAACTTCAACAGGATCCCAAGTCTATTTGTTATCAAATTGATCAAATTCTCTATTCATGTATTTAATCAATGAATCATATTTCACCACTTCTTCAAACGAGGTTGGTTCTACTATTGATGGTATAAATGAATGATCAAAATTTCTAATTATAATTATCTATGTTGGTATAGATCAATATATAGTCATATTGGCTGGATCTACCTTTGTTTTACTATTTCTACTTGGAGGCGAAAACTACTCTTCTTCAGCAACAACTTCCTCTTCTGATGCATCCTTAGTGCAACACCTTGAGATTTTAAAAGAGGAACATCATGTTCAATAGAGTGTATGAAATGTTACAAAAAGATTATAAGAGAATGTAACAACCCAAAAATTCATGATATATTTATTTTTAAATAAATTCAATCTCTTTTATATCTTGAAATCTATGCAACGCTGAGTTTAAATAAAACATGATACTCTATTAAAATATTATTATTTAAACATGACCATTATAACCTATCCATCAAGTTGAATGGTATGAATAATAATAAATAAATTATTAAAATTATATGGTTTACACATGTATAAATTATATTCAGTGGTTATCTATTTATTAGAAATAAAATAAGAATCATTCGAAATAAAAATAAATGTTTTATGAAAAACTGTATTTTTATAAAAGACGGTTTAACCATGATTTTCACACATGATTTATTTATTTTTACAAATTTCAGAAAATGTGTTTGAAAAAATAAAAAACATTTTTCAATATACATTTCAAAATTATATTTGGGTGAATTTTTGGGATTTTTCTGAAAAGATTATTTTTTTGATGAATAGTGAAAATTTCAAATTTTTATTGAAAAATTCATTTTATTGAAATTACTTACATGGATAAATTACATTTTAAAATAAATTTAAATTTAAATCAGTTAAATTATACTAAAATTTAACTAATTTAGGTCATTTTAATCAATTTATCATTTAATTATTAAATAAAAACTTTTAAACTTTTGAATATTTTTCTTTGGAAAAATCGTTCTTTCGACGCATTTGTGGGTTTAATTTTAAATTGAATTATGCAAATTATATGAGTTTAATTTGTAAAAAAAGATTTTATATTTTTAATAATCATAATTTATATTATATTATAAGTTTAAATTAATTTTTTACTATAATTATTAGTGAAAATAGTACAAATTAATTATCACGGTTAATGTAAAAACATGTTTATCAGGGGTTAAACTAAGAAGATAAGGGTTAAAAATGGCCTATTTTTTTTTTCAAAAAACCATTTTATGGAAATATGTATCCTTTTTAACCTATAATATTTGATAATGATATATATTTAGGCTTTTTTCATGAGAAAAACATGGGTATCCATTTTTATTTTCAAAAATATCAAGTGTGACCTCTCCCCTACTAACAGAAGGCCACCCCATCTCCTCTCCTCTTAACACTTCAAA
The DNA here is from genome assembly GCA_963277665.1 of Viscum album. Classification (NCBI taxonomy): domain Eukaryota; kingdom Viridiplantae; phylum Streptophyta; class Magnoliopsida; order Santalales; family Viscaceae; genus Viscum; species Viscum album. The sequence continues at coordinate 1,240,372,831 of OY728166.1, read as the reverse complement.
AATAATTTGGTTCAGAAAATCACTGACCAAATTAATTATTTAATCTTATAACATCATAATATAATCCTTGGTTTTATAATAAATACAATATAGTAAGGATTTAGGTATAAATATAAAAGAGTTTTCCAAAGAAGAGGTAAATTTATTAACACGCGTATTTGAATTATTTTTTCTTTCAAATCCTTAAAATATTATTCAATAATTATAATATAATAAAAAATTATCTAATATATAAATATATGTCATAATATTAATTTAATAACCTATATCCATCTACACTTCTATAAATTGAAAATGAAATCATTGATCGTGTGTACGACAGACTATCGCCTCGCGAACCAATGTAATTTTTTTCCATCACCACCTTCCAAGGATGGATATAATGATGGATTTAAAATATGTATATGATACTTATGAAATTACTATACTTCTTTAATTATGATATAACATATACCTTCTTACTTTCCATTTCATGTGGGGATACAATAACGTTACTTGTGTGTACGATAAACTACCACCTCGCGAAGTGATGTGATTCATTTTTTAGTAATTATTTATATGTAAGTTAGTAAGGAAAAATTTAATGAAATATATGTGATATTTATTAAATAAAATTAATTATATTTTTATTATATCACCTCTAAATTCTTACCTTATAATCTATTAGAAAGTAAAAATGACGCTTGTGCATACATGTAGACTATCACCTCTTTGCAGCAATGTGAAATGTTTTTCATTTTATTTTTTATGTGGATAGTAATAAGGAAGGATTTGATTAATATAAGTGATATATTAAAAATAATAATTATTGTATAAAGGTTAATTAATATTTATTTTCATTTCATTTCATCCTTCGAGAAAAATGGAATCAACGTTCATGCGTACGTACGACTTACCATCTCAATGAATAGTATAATCCATTTTATATATGTAACTTTTATAAATTAATTTAAATACATATATAATTAATATATATGATATTTATATGGTGGTTAACATTATGTATATTATTTAACAATGATAAATGTAAAATTACTTAAATTATTGAACCAACACATACATGAAAAACAAAGCAATTATCACATTAAACAACAATTTTAACAAATAATTGTTATTAAAAGGGTAATAAACGACTATAAGTAGATCATATAATTTATGAGATATATGATTATAGTTATTTAATAGATTTATAATAAACCTATATTTATTATAAAGGAGTTTTAGATGCATACAAAGGAATTCAAACCCGAGGTAAGGGTTTCTTGTCCCACTTTTACTTTCGTGAGACAAAAGTCATATTCACCATTTATTCCTTTATAAAGTGTATATAATTCCCATTTTAATATTTTATATCATGAATATATTTATTTTAATGTTATTTAAATTTAAATTTTAAGTTATTTCTTTCATGGGACCTATGATTCAAAAATTACCAAAGTGGTAAGGGTTTATTTCACAATTTTATTATTATCCGATATTGTTTTTGTTTAAGTATACCTTGGGGGATTATTTTTTATTTCATTCATAAAACCAATATATTCCCCTAAAATATGTTTATTAATTAAATTTTTAAGTAATAGTAACATTTTTACACTCTTTGGTGCTTAAAATGACTGAGAAAATGTTTTTAAGAAAATTTGACTTCATTTCTCTCTTCGGTCGAAAATATTTTTTCTTCCAAAACCATGTTTTATAAAAATTATTTAAAAATGTTTTTAATATTATCCAAATGATTTATTAAAAAAAAATTTACCCATGTTTTGAATTTTGAACAAATATTTTTAAAATTAATCATTATTTCATTTTACAAACAATGTCCGTTGGTATTTTATCGAAAATGTAAAAGGGATATTTGTTTTAATGTGTATGAAATGAAAGAAATTTTCATCTATCATAACCACTAAATATTTTAAAGATTATTTTACAAGTTTTCAAAGGATATTTTTTTTAAAAAAAAATTTAAAATTTTGTTTTAAAAATATTTTCAAAGTGAAAAGTTTATTTTCTTCAAAAAAATTTAATAATATTTTTATAGTATTTATATTCATTAATGAAATCAACACTTTATTTTACTTGTGATAAAATGTGTATATGTGGTATTGATATAATCCATTTTATTTATTTGGATAGTTTATGATTAGTTGGAATATAGATGTACAATTTTATTACCATTAAACATATTAATCTGGATGGTTTATTATTATGTTTCTTCGATTGGGCTTAGTATTAACATTTCATATGTTAGTTTTTCATTATGAATGTTTATGTTGATTTTGTTTCACCTATTTCATACGATGAATGAATTATAATTATTAAGTGGTGGGTGGGGCCTGAGGATAGATATCTCCTTGATGCATTGACTGGTCTCATGAGACAAATTAGTTGGCCAAATTAGATGGGTTTTTACCCATAGATTTAAACTATCTTATAAAAGGTATTAACAATATGTTTTAGATGTCCTAAATTATGAATTCCCTCATTTATGAGATCAGTTATTAATGACTATGTAATTATTTGGTTAGTTATAATATCCATGGATAAGTTTCAAGCTCATGTTATTATATATATGGATTTATTTAATTGTTATATATTCCTTCCATATTATACTCAAGTTATTTTTTAAATAGAATGTGTTTAAGTTATTTAACTTTCCATATTAATTATGATTATTTATTCATGATATATTCCACTTACCCATAAACTCACCAAGCATTTTATCTCACACCTTTCTTATGTTTTATTTCCCTAGGACACCAGGAAGTGTTTTGTAATTGATATTTAGGGTTATTCTAGAGGAAATAATGATGTATATGAAGAAAAAACTTTGGTTATTTTATGTTTTCAATTGTAATGTGAATTTAAATTATATATCTTATTTACCAAGACTAATAAACTATTTGGCCCTTCGATAGGTGATTCCTTGAATCTTATAGCAATGAAATAAAGTAACTGCCAACTCTAAGATACTAGGTTTAGGGTCTTTATAGTTGTTATCAAATAAAGTTTGGTAGAAACCTTAGGAACTAGATTTAGGAAAAAATATATTAAGGAACATAAACCTATTATAGACTTTGATGATACGTATAAAAGATCATTCTAATGTTTTGGAGAGGTAGAGATTATGTGGTTTATGTAAGAACCTAGGTTTTTGTATGAGGTAAAGATCCCTTCTTTTTCTATTTGAATGGTTAAAAATGGCCTAATGTGAATACCTTTTGAATTCATGGAGGTATAGGGGATGTATGGGGCTTGTTCGGAGCCTAGAACCCAATATTTTAGGCTGAAAAAAAATCATGCCACAAAGTTATTCTAAACCATGCAGGACATACTGCATGGTCAAACAAACCGTTTGAGTCATGGGAAGAGAGTAGGAGGAGGTCTAACTATTAAAGAAAACCATGTGATTTGGGGTCCACATCCATGCTACCATGTCTACAATTTTGACCATGGAGTTTTTCACGATTGGTGCATGGTTAGTCAAATTGTGTGAACAAACTATATGGGGTGCCCCTCATTATAGTTAATCATGCATGGTTGGTGCAATTTTGGCCAAACTGTGCGGCCGAACTATGTGATCCTATATTTTGGTTGAAAATTAAAAATATTCCCTTAAAATTTATTTAAACTGATACCTAATTTCATTCTTCCTGCACATATCAAACTCACCTCTTTTGAAATCCCTTGGGTGACTGTTCTTGTATTTTCTGCCGAATCTTCATATGATCTCGGATTCAAGTGTCGCTCATCTCGTTGGATATGCATCGGTGATTTATAGACTTCTTTTTTTTTCGTTACTCATTTGGTTTGGTATTGTTTATTCTATTTAGGTGAAATATAATATGCCCTAATTTCAGGTTCTTCACCCGTTCTTCATTTTCATCCAGATTTAAGTCAAATCAGGATTTGATACTAGATGAGTATTCTATTACTGACCTACGGTAGGTGGTCTATATTTTTTCCATTAGATTTAGTGATTTATTTTTCTATTTTTCATTTTGATTCATATCTTAATTTCCAATTCAGTACAAAAATTGAAATGATTAATTGATTTAAATGGAAATAGACTTATTAGGGACCCCCCTATGATCCTTTATATTGAGTTGGAGTTTGTTTTCCCAACCAAAAAGCACCCATGGGGTGTGATTTATAATTGTCTTGAGAATTTTCCATGGTTGAAACACCTATGGGTTGTGTTCTCTTGCATTCCAAGTTAGAGTAAGTGTAATTATAATTAAATTTAATTGGATTTATTACTAAGGAGATATTTTACCCCCTTTACAAGTTAAACATGATGTTGAGTTCTAAAATTGTTTAATTATTGAATTGATCAAATGGTAAAATATGGTTTTGTGGAATGAGTGGGTATACTCATTTATGGACTACCTTGGTATTTAAATGGTTAAATGAGTAGGTTTAATCACTATTATACTTGAATGTGGAGGGTTTCTGAGTGGGTAAACTCAAATGCTATGAACTGGTGTTTTTTGATGGAATTGATGAATGACTGTATAGATTCCATGGATGTTTCTCCCATGGGTCTTGAATGTAGTAGTGGGTACCTTGGATTGAGTATACTCCTTGGGTCTTGATTACATGGGATTCCTTGGTCCTTGATACCCCTTGGATCCAACTTTTTTGGACTCATGTAAGAAATGTCTATATGACATGTTCATAGGACTCCAACAAGTGTCATTGCAGAGTTTTTATCAAGATGCTCCTCAGAAATGAGGAGGATTCATTGGTATTTTACACCTTAGATCCGAACCTTCATGGTCTAACACTTTGGTTATATGGAACGACCATGGTAAATTGTGATATATGATTGATTATATGTATTTTCCATGTATGTTTTGACTCTTCTAGTTATACATCTTGGTCGTGTATGCTATGACTCTTTTGGTTATATGAAAAAGCTATGTTTGACATTATATATATGGATGTATGATGAAGACATGATGGTTAGTTTTGTTTTTTATAGCTACATTATTATAAAATAGGAAACTTGTTTTCTAGTGATCCTGGTATGGTTATGTAGTATCCCTTTCTTGTTATAGCTCTGCCATGGGAACTTTACTTTCATATCATTTACCTTCTCACTTGCACACTATTTAGATTATTTTCTTGCCCATCCTATATTGTATAGACCTTTGGGTGGTTACCTACTGGGATTGTATCTCACACCCTGTTCAGGAAACTGTTGGGTACCTATAAAGACTTTATAGATTCGGGTAGGGACCAGGGAAAGTGCCCACTGTTCGATGCTTGATATTGTGAAATGATTAGGATTAGGGGAAGATAGGACTGAGCTAAGTCTCATGATGCTATTTAGAGATATTAACTTTTGGTATTTGTTTTTTTGGATACATGTATTGTATCGTACTACTGTGTACCTATTTTGGATTATTTTTAGAGACATTTTTCATAATCATTGTATATGATACACTTATGAAATTATCTTTATCTATTACTACTGTTATCTATTTCCTGACTATTATAGTTCTTCCACTATTGATTTTTATTGATATTATACTATGTTACACTATGGTAAGAGGGAATAGTCTCCCCGTTGACACACCCTAGGCCTTCACTGCTAGTTAGCAGCCTCTGGCGTTTGGGGGGATGCGCTTGAGGTCATGCGGCCAACAAAGCTCAGGGCACTGTTGAGTGGAATCCGGGTTCGGGATGTTATAAAGTTGTATCATAGGTGTTTTATTTCTTGATTATTATTTACTAAAAATAAAAAGGGAATAGAAAGTAAATAGAGTTTGGTAATGAGTTTTTCCTGGGTATAGATAACCCATGTATAAGAAAAATCCAAACTGACTCAGATGAAATTATTATTTTCTGGATTTTTACTATTACAATTGATTTTATTCCTTTGTTGGGTGATGCAATTGTATTATGATGTTATTATTGATATGATGTTGGGTTCTATTATGTTGAAACCTAATGTGATGATGGTATTCCATCAAATGTATCATATAGGAACTTGTTATATTTCACATGTCATGCATCATGACATGTCATATAGGATGCACCACTTGTTTTCATATTGTTGTGATAGGTGCTACGATAACTATACATGCTACCATGATAGAATTTTTTGTAATTGGATAGTGAAAGAGACGCCATATTTTAGTTCATGAGGGGTATGGTCGCTTGGGGACTAGGAAGTGACACAACTTTTTATTCAACCTTTTAAAATGAAATGTTAATTTAATATGGAAATGAAATGGAAAATTGAAATGGTAAATAGAGAATTTGACCTATACTCGACTTTTTAATGGGAAAGAGGTAGTGTTTCTAATGGAATTTATGACTATTTCGATTATAGTCCTGGATTTAGGAGAAGGCTATGTAGTATGACATATTTCTATGAGGATTTTGATCTTTACAATGCTTTTAAGTTGCAAACATTAATGTTTTTATTGTAGAGGCATTCCACCACGACGAACTCCAGTCATATTCTAGGAGGGTGGTGATGACCATGCTCTAGAGGTGATGGGACATGGAATATCAGTGGATCCTCCTTTAGTTCCAGATGCAGCACTAGCTATTGTTCCAGACACAAGTGCTGAGGCACTATTCCCTGGGGGATTCTTTTTCTTCATGCAGACTTTTCAAGTATAACCATAGCCTATATTGTCGATGGTCAAACTAACATGTGTATTCCGGTAGTATCACCCTCAAAAATTTTATTAGTATGGAGTTCCACATGATACTGAGATATAAATTGAGACTATGATTGCAATATTAGAGCATATGGAGACACCACTTGAGAGGAGAGTGAAGATCACGACGTATATGCTATGGGGAGTAGAGAATCACTAGTGGGATGTTCTGAACCAAGATGATAGGATGTGAGACATGGTTTGAGTTTATTTCCAAACTAGGTTCTGTGACCACTTTTACCTCAAGACTCTAAGAGAAGAGAGGGATAGTGAGTTCATTATTCTAGAGTAGTGTGCGATAATGACTATGGAGTACTCAACATGATTTATAGAGTTGAAAAGTTTTGCATAAAAATACCTTACTAATGAGATATTGAGGGAAATATGATTCAAGTAAGGTATATGACATGCTATTAGATATTAGTAAACATGTTTAGATTGAACACTATCACTAAAATTGTGAATAAAGCACCGATTACAGAGCAGAACCTAAGGGAAGATGGGGGCACAGAGTAGGGCAGTGCAGTCTCTTGACCCAGTTTCTAGACTTCCAACAGTATGAATCGACATTTATAGGCTTCCTAATAAATGAGTACAAGACAGGATATGAGTAATGGTAGCTTCGTTTTTTATCATCAGTGTGGAAGACAAGGCCAAATGGAGATTCAGTGTGATCGTGATCCAGTCAAGTGCTAATCTTCCGGTAGGATGAGATGTGTGCAAAGTTTTAACAGGACCTTCTGTCTAGTAGCGAGTAGTAGGGGGTCTGATCCATCCTTAAGTTTAGGAGTAGGTTTCTCATCTACACGTTAGGCAGGGATTTGGAGTAGTGTCAATTGATCAGGCCAACGCGATGGTGGTCGTGGCTGAGGAATTCCAAAACTAGTTACCCAAAGATATCAGAGTGGGCCTAATCTGAGCTATGAGGTAGTGTCACATGGTCATGGTTCAAGCCAGATATTTTTTGTGTAGCCTACCCCCAAGGAGTATGGTGTTAAACAATCTATAGTGAGAGGTATGATTCTAGTAGACTCTATGTTAGTGTTTGATCTCTTTGATATAGGTGCATCACATAGTTTTATATTTGTACCTATTGTGGAAAGCCTTGGGATAATGATTCTATCTTCTGTGATCATTATGATGATAGAAAATTAGTTATGAATTAGAATGGAGGATGTACACCAGTTTAGGGAGTTCCCCCTTGAGGTTGGTGGGTGTCACTTCATCTAGAATCATTTTTCATCAAAATGAAAGGATTTAACGTCATATTCACGATGTATTGTATATAATATTATCAATATTATAATGAATTATATCATTGAAGGGTGACATTTACATCACCATAGGGTGCAATTCAAACTCACAAGGGTGAATGGGATGTTTAGGCAAGCCGAGATAGACCAGAGCATTGTGGGCCAGGCATAATGACATCCAAGATTGCTAGTTTGTATCTTGATGATCAGGGAGCACATCAGGTAGACTTCCCTCCTATGGTTGATCATTTCAGGGATGTTTTCTCATATGAATTTTCTGGTTTACTTCCTAAGTGAGAGGTAAATTTATTCATCAATCTATGCTAGGATTTGCACCGGTAGCCATTCCTCCTTATAGGATGGCTACACTGGAGTTGTAGGAGTTCAAGAGGAAACTAGAGGACTTGGAGGCAAAGGGGTTTATTTGACCTAGTACTTCTCTATGGGTTTTATCGGTCCTTTTTGTGAAAAAGGAATATGGTACCCTTAGTCTATGCATGGATTATCCTAAATTGAACCAACTTATGTTTAAGAACCAATATCCCTTAACACAGATAGATGACTTGTTTGATTATCTTTAAGGATATTGGGTGTTCTAAAAAATTGATTGGAGATCTGGTTATCATCAGGTGTGTGTTAGACCTGTAGAAATACCTCATACAACCTTTTGTAGTGGGTATGTTCTATATGAGTATCTAATTATGATATTCAGTCTCACAAACATTCCAATATTTTAAATGTCATTGATGAAACGAGTCTTCCATCCTTATATGTATTCATTTGTGGTGGTTTTCATGGAAGATATCTTGGTGTATTATCATAAATAACACGACCATGACAAACATATTCAGATCGTATTGGATACAATGATATAGAATTATTTATATGATAATCCTACAAAGTTACACTTCTAGATAGATCATATTAACTTCCTGTGTCACATTATATTAGAGATAGGAGTATTAATTGAACCAGAGAAGGCGAGAGTTGTAGTTTCCTGGGAATATCCCAAGAACATCTTTGACATACATAGTTTATTGGGGCTAGTTGGCTATTATAGGAATTTCATATAGGACTTCTCATGCTTATTAGTTATATTGATGGGCTTGACTAAGAAGGGTGTTAAGTTTGTATGGATAGATACTTATGAGATAGCCTTTCAGGAGCTTAAAGGGAGACTGACTTTAGCACTAATCTTGATACTGCCAGATCAGGTCAGGATCTACACTATGTATTGTGATCCATCAAGTATCAGGATTGGAGCAATGCTGGTGTAGGGGGGGTAGAGTTTTGGTGTACGAGTCTTGGAAGATGAGTCCACACTATAGGAATTACCTAATGGATGATCTCGAGTTAGCTTTAGTTGTTCATGTTTTTTACTATTGGAGACATTACATACTAGGAGAGCATTTTTTGGTCTACACGGACCAAAAAATAATCATGTACATATTTACACAGTGTAAAATGAATCCGAGTCAGTGAAGGTGGGTAGAGTACCTATGATATTTTGACTTAGAGCTTGCCTACACACCTAGTAAAGACAATGTAGTGGCCTATGCACTGAGTAGGACTCAAATACGAGTAGTTAAATAGGCTAGTAGTTAGTGGAATCTTATGGATTTATTCTCAGAGATTCACGTGGAGTTGTAGAATATTCAAAGGCAAACTTTTCTATCATCTTTATATATGAACTCTACCCTATTGGATAAAGTTAGGATGAGGAAACTATAAGATTCATAGGGCTTAGTTCTACGGGAGAGTGTGGTAGGTGATGACCCACCTTCTGGATGGACCATTGGCGAGGATGAGATTCTGTGTATCCATGGTCATATTTGGGTTCTAGTGGACACATGTAAGGATTTGATGAAGGAGTTTAATGAATTATCTTGGGTAGTTCATCCTTGAGTTACCAAGACATACTGTGACTTATGCCATCGGTATTGGTGGTCAATTAGGAAGTGTGAGGAAGATGGTTTTGTTACGAGGTGTTCCAAATATAAGCAAGTGAAGGTAAAAAATCAGTGAGCATCCATAATTTTAGAGCAGTTACCTATTCAAGAGTGGAAATTGGATGATGGCATGATGAATTTTGTGACTGGTTTACCGAGGTCAGATTGAGGTAGTGATGTTGTGTGGGTTGTTGTTGAAAGGATCACGAAGGTTTCTCATTTATTACTGATCAAGGAGGCCTTCAGTGTAGATTATATTGGGAGGTTTTATATCCATGAGATAGTACAAATTCATGGGGTCCCATGTACTATCATTTCAAATAGGGAATCCCACTTTACTTATCATTTAAGGAAAAGTTTACAGAGGGTTCTAGGTACACAAGTTCTTCTGAGCATAACATACCACCCTCAGAATAATGGCTATTCAGAACATACGATTCAGGTGCCTGAGGAAATGTTGTGAGCATGTGTACAAGATTTGGGGGGATCTTGGGAGAGGTAGATACCCTTGGACGAGTTCGCCTACTCAAATAGATATCAGGCGACTATACATGTGGCATCTTATGAGGCTTTGTACAGTTTTTCATGTCGATAACCCCTATAATGGTTAAAAGTAGGTGATGTAGCTTTACTGGGACCACATCTCATGTGGGAGACTTCTGAGAAGGTACAGTTGGTTCATAAATAGATGGTTTCATCACAGTATTGACATAAATCTTATGTTGATTGATGTAGAATACCTATAGAGTTTGAGGTCATGGATCAGGTCTTTTTACATGTTTTACCAAGGCTTAGACACAAGCTGTTTAGAAGACATGATAATCTTTCACCATGATATGTTAGGACATTCAAGATTCTAGGTAGAGTCCGGACGGTATCCTATTAGTTGTAGTTACCTCAGAGGTACTGATTTATACACTATGTCTTCTATATATCTTATGTATGCTGCTATAACTCAGAACCGCCTCATGATTTTCAGACTGAGGAGGTTGATTCATAGGTTGATGTGTCCCTTGAGGAGGATCTGATTCATATCGTTAATAGGATAACGAAGGTTCTATGAGGATGATCAGTTCCTCTAGTATTGTTTTTATGGTAACATGACCATTTATAGGAAGAAACTTGTGGGTTGGAGGTCGACATACGTTCTTAGTGGCCAGAGTTGTTCTTAGAAAAATCTTGACCACCCATGAGAGGGAAATTTGGGGACAAAATTCTCTAAGAGGGGAAGATTATAAGAACCCAATTTTTCATATGATGTGAAGATCTCTTCTTTTTAAATTTTAATGGTTATAAATAGCCAAATGTGAATTCTATTTGAGGGAATGGAGGTATCAGGGGTGTTCAGGTCTTTTATGAAGCTAGGAACCCAAGATTTTGGGTTGAAAAAGGCTTAGTGTACAGTTAGTATAAACCGTGCAGGGAAGGCCACATGGTCTGAAAAACCAAACGAGTCATGGGTAGAGAGTAGGAGGAGGACACACTGTTAAATAAAACCATGTGATTTGGGGTGCACAACCATGTGGCCATGTCGTCAATTTTGATAGTGGAGTTTTTCACAGTTGGTGCATGTTTATTCAAACCATGAAAACAAATTGTGTGGGATGACCCTCCATACAACTATGCATGCACAGTTGGCACACGGTTTGGATAAACTGTGATGCCAAACCGTGCGATCCTATATTTTGGGTGAAAATTTCTATTTTACCTTAAAATTTATTTAAAATCAAACCTAATTTCATACTTCCTACTCATAGTAACCTAATTTTATTTTTCCTTTTTTACCATTCCTTGTTTGGTTTAGTATCAGATGCACTATTTCAGTGCAAGATAATATGCCCTAATTTTAGGTTCTTCATATGTTATTCATTTTCCTCCCGATTTGAGTCAAATCAGGAGTTGATACTGGGTTATCAGAGTACCATTGACCTACAATAGGTGGTCTATATTTTTTCCATTGAATTTTGTGCCTTATTATGCTAGTATCTGTTGTGCTACTCACTAGAATTTCTAATGCGGCCCCAAAATTTAAATGATTAATTGAGTTAAATGGAAATGGACCTATTAAGGATATTCCCATATGTTACTTTGTAATTACATGGAGGGTTTTTTCCCAAAAAAATTCCAACCATGGGGTTTACTATGTAATCACCTTGATAATTTCCCATGGTTGAACCAAAAAAGGGGTGTATTCTCATGTTTTCCTAGTTAGAGGAAGTATAATAAAATTTAAATGGATTTTTATTGCTTGTTGAGTAGATGTAATGCCTGACCGTGTTGTCATGAAACATCAAATTTATTATGTTATTAAGGTTGATTTATAGTCTAGGGAATACCCTAGGTTATCTGTCAAGTAGTGTTGATAGATTTATAGTATGCATTTTTAATTAAAAGTACTAAAAATGGGGGTGATTTTGAAAACAATTTTAAGAAAACAACTTGATTTAAAGAGTCTAGTAGTTGATAGATAAAGGTTATGATTTAAGTATTATGAGAGAAAGAGATAATTTCAAGTTCAATACACATATTGGATATTTCATTTTTCAGAAAATTTCACATGGTTTTGTTTAATTATTTGGTTGAGGTTTGTAAAGATCTTGACACCCCTTTTACCCCTTGAAACGATGCACAAAGAAACAACCATTGACACAATAATTGTGTTTTAAAGGTTTTGACTTCAGTAATAGAAAAAGGGATACTAAATCAAGCTGAAATCTCATATATGTGTGAGAGAGAAAGGAATCTTGTGTTTTCCAATCGGAACAACCCAAGATTCCCACTAGAAATCTCAACTCAATTGGTTGATGAAATAAAATGCGTTCACTTAATTATATGAATAGAAATGAAAAAAGGAGAATCATGTCAAGATAATAGATAATTAAAATATTTATCCCAAAAATTACACAAAACCAGTAGAAGAACAAGTGATAGAACTCCCTCCCAAGTGTCTGTTGATCCCTCGAAATGATCTTCCACCGTTTAGCTCGTTATCAGGAGGAGGAGGAAGCTCAGGTGGAACTTCACCTTCATCGTTGACCCCCTATGAAGATAGAGGAATCCATAACTTCTTTTATGATGAGAGGAATCCTTTGGGTCTTAAAAATACCATATCTTTTCCTCTTGGCCAAACTTACAAATGGGGAGCCCAAGGTTCCATTTTATAGGTAAATGGGAAGTTGTTTTTGAGTACACAAATTTCTTAAAAACACTTGTCATATGGGGTTTTACCTCCATAAAGACTTACATCACTTTGTAGAAAATAAAAAGTGGTAGAACCACCTCTTGGATATCTCCAATGAATTTTTGGTTGCATTTGGACACCTACAGCTCGAGATATGTATAGATCACAATACACCACTTTTGACTTCATGGAAATTCAATATTCTTGATAGATAAGGTCGGTTGGGCCACCAGATAGACGAATGAGGCTTAGATTCATTAAGATGAAATGTATCCCAATGAATTTTTTACCCACCCACAAAATTTTATCCCATTTTGATGCACGGTATGGTAACAGTGTTTAGTTTTGTAAACTGGTGTGATTAGATCTTACGCAGGTTGGCCCATTTTTCTTGAACTTCGTCATGGGCTCTCCAAATCACTTCCACCTTTAATGAAATTATCAGAAAAGTATCATTTACATTTTTAAAAGTAATAAACACAATATAATTAAATCAAACATGAAGTTAAATTTGTTATTATTTTTATAATTTTCAATATAGAACTAGTTTAGCATAGTGGTGTAAGGGTGAAAAGGAAACAATGAATCACAGTGCGATCACACCCCCACACCTAAACATTTGAACTCCTGAAAAAAGTCATATTTTCATAAATTATGCATGTAGATATTCCCAACATCATAAATATTTGATATTCAATGAAAATTTAATTCCTAATAGAAATGTTATCAAATAAAAAATCGCACAGAGGAGTTATTCTTAGGGATCATGAAAAAATGCATCTCAAAAATTGTATCTAAATGAAATTACAAGAGATTTATGATACCAATCAAAGAAAATAATTTATAAGTTAATCATGTCACTAATTCTCTACGTGTGTGTGAAAACCATTTCATTATATTCTTTCCACTTTCTATTGAGTAAATATAAGTAATTTTAATAATTATCTACTTACAAGATCCTCTCCACCAAACCTGCCCCACATCCTTTGCAATAAAATTTCAATACCCACTCACTTAAGAATTCCCTAAAGTCAAACCATAAGCTCTCGACCTAGATATCCCCATATGTTTAACATTTCATCACTCCCCTCATTTATTATTTTTTTCAAAAGTTTCACTTGGAAAAAATCTCACACTCTTCTCTCAACCCTTGTTTGATCTTCTTATGACACTAATTGTAATAGTTATAACAAGATCACAAGTTGAGTAATGGTGGTTTTTTGACTTGCCTAATATAAACCCCCCCCCTTTTTTTTTGTTTAATTTTTGAGGGCGTACAATAGTTAGATAACAGGTACACATGCATAGGTCAATCTGGAATAGTAATGAAATAGATCGTATAAGGAACGAACATATGGAAAAATGATTTTGGAAAGTAGAGAAAAAACAACTTAACTTACATTTACCTTCCATTAAGTAATAAATTTTCACACTACATGGTATGGTGCAAAGATGTGTGGAGAGATTAAGTGAAACAATTTTCTATTAAACTATTCACAAAATGGTACCATTCTTCTCAAAGGTTTTGAAATGATACAAACATTTATATCATAAAAAAGAACTATATTTTAAAATAAATTCACACCACAGTATTGAATTCTTGCTAAAATGCACATTTTATTAGAAATTTTTTTGAATGTTAAAACAACATGAAATACAGACATTCCACATGTATTTTCAAAACATAAATGATTAAATGGACATCATTTTCCATGATAAAATGGGTATAAAAAAAGTAATATTTCAGAACAAAGGTGGGTGGGAGGGAAAGGGGGGAAGTAACAATACAATTCAGTAAGCTAAAAAGAGAAAAAGAAGAAATATGATGAAAAGTCCTAACTAAACCATGAATATATTCCCCCCACACCTAAAGTATGTAGTGTCCTCATTGTAATAAAAGAGAATGTTGGAAGGAAGGATAAAACCTAGTGAGTATCCTTAATAGACTGCTTCTTGAACATGGAGTTCCTCTATCGGGGACTTCGAAATCGATTCATGGAAGTACTTCAGTCACTGCCCATTGACATTGAAGGTTTTCTTGGTTTTGTCATTTTGATCATAGAATACACCAAATGGAGAGACATTAGTAGTACTGTATGGTCCTAACCAACGGGAACAAAGCTTAACTAGATGCAACTTCAGCCTTGCATTGTAGAGGAGGACCTTTTTCCCAATTTGGAAATGACGATAAAGAATGAGATGGTCGTGGGTAGCCTTGGTTTGCTTCTTATAAATATAGAAGTTCTCATATGCTTCCATTCTCATTTCCTCAATCTCTTGAAACTGCAACTTCCTTTGATAACCTACACCAGAAAGATTAGAATTGCATCGTTTGATGGCTCAGTAGGCCCGATGACCAATATGAATAGGGAGGTGACAAATCTTTACAAACACTAGCCGATATGGTGACATGCCAATGGGAGTTTTGAAATCAGTATAGTAATCCCACAAGGAATCATCAAGTCTAATAATCCAATATTTTCTATGAGGTTGAACCATTTTTTCAAGAATCTATTTTACCTCACTATTTGACACCTCATCTTGACCATTGGTCTGTGGGTGATATGCAGTAGACACTCTATGCCTGACCCCATATAGATTCAAAAGAGATTGCACTGTTTGGTTGTAGAAATGAGAACCTTCATCACTGATGATGAACCTAAGTAAGCCAAACCTACAGAAAATTTGGGTTCTCAGAAATTCCATAACTACCTTAGAATCATCAGTTCTTGTAGCTCATGCCTCTACCCATTTGGAACATAATCCACAAACAAAAGAATGTACAGTTTCCCAAATTAATTGGAGAATGGTGCCATAAAGTCAATGCCCCAAACCTCAGAAATTTCATGGAAGTGAAAGGGTTTTTGTGACATCTCATTTTTTAGAGACATTCCTCATTATTTGACAACAAGGACAAGATTTATATAAGTCATGGGAATCTCAAAACAATGTGGGCCAAAAGAGGCCATAATCAAGGACCTTTCAAGTAGTCCGTTGGGGACCAAAGTGGTCCCCACAAGCAAGAGTGTTGGAAAACATAAGGATAGACTAAAAATAACTATCGAGAACACAACACCTGAGGACTTGATCACTACATGTGCACCAAATGTAGGGGTCATCCCAAATGTACCAACAAGACTCATGTTTTAGACGGTTGTCCTGATTTTTGTTGAAATTAGTAGGAATGAATGATGCTACCAAATAATTTATAATTTTAGCATAGCAAGGAATAACATCTTGCACTTGGTATAATCTTTCATCAGGAAACATATAATTTATGGGAATACAGGGGATGAGTCAATGTTTGAGGATGGATGAATCCTACCGATATGGTAAGCCACCACATTTTTTTCTCCTTTTTTATCTCTAATTTCTAAATTGAATTCTTGAAGGAGGAGAATCCAGTGAATGTGATGTCATTTGGATTAGGGTTTTTGAAGGAGACACCGGAGGGCTGCATGGTCTGAGAACACAATGACTTTGGAACCTAAAATATAATACCTGAATTTACCCAAGGAAAACACAATGAAAAGAAATAATTATTTGGTTGTGGTGTAGTTTTCTTAGGTAGGGTCCAACGTACGCGAGGAATAGGCAATGACATGTGGAACTCGATTGACCCTTTGTGATAAGACACCCCAACTACATTGTTAGAGGCTTCACATATGATCTCAAATGGTAAATTCCACCAAGGGGGTTGGATTACTAGTGGTGATGTGAGACTCTATTTTAACTTATTAAAAGCTTCCTCAAATTCATTATCAAAAACATATTTCTTTTCTTTTTGGAGAAATCGAGAGAGGGGGTTTAATTTTATTAAAGTCACAAATGAAATAATGGTAAAATACAACATGAACTAGGAAAGACCACACATCCTGAACATTTTTAAGGAATGGTAAGGAAGAAATAACCTCCAATTTTGATTTATCTACTTGGATACCATCCCTAGAATGACATGTCCCCAAACTATACCTTGTCGTACCATGAAATGGAATTTCTCATAATTTCATAAAAGATTATTTTTAATATAGCGATGTAAGAATAAACCAAGACCACTCAAACATTCCTCAAAAGAAAATCCATAAAAAGTGAAATCATCCATGAATACTTCCATGCAATTCTCCAAGTAATCCGTAAAAATACTAACCATGCATCGCTGGAAAGTGCCTAGAGCATTTCATAGACCATATAGAATCCTCCTATATAAAAATGTTCCAAAGGGGCAAGTGAAGGTTGTCTTTTATTGATCCTCAGGGGAAATATGGGTCTAAAAGTATCCATAATAACCATCAAGAAAATAGTAATGAGACTTCCCTACTTTCCTCTCAAGAATTTGTTCATTTAATGGAAATGGGAAATGTTCCTTCCTAGTGTGTTGATTTAGTTGGCGATAGTCTATATAGAAACGCCAACTATTCTGCACACGAGTTGGACCCAATTCATTATTTTCATTTTTAATTACTGTAAGATTGGTTTTTTAGGAACTACTTTAATGAGACTAACCCATTGGATATCATAGATGGGTTAAATGATTCTAGCAGCCAATAATTTTGTTACCTCTATTTTCACAACTTCTAAGAGGTTTTGGTTCACTCGACGTTGTGCCTGCCTCACTGGTTTAGCCTCATCATTTAAAAAATATGATGTGTACAAATTAATGGGATAATACTCAGAATGTATGCAATTTTCCATTCCAATTCTTGTTTATACTTCCTCAAAAGTTCAAGAAGTCACAATTCATGCTTAGGGGGGAGTGAACTAGAAATGATGATGGGAATATTTTTTCCATTCTCAAGATATGAATATTTTAAATCTTGAGGCAATTGTTTAAGTTCTAATTTAGGGGTATTTTAGATTGATAGGAGTGTGTGTGAAATTGAAAGGTCACTAATATCATCTAAATGCTCAATGGTATCATCCTCATATGAGGAATGATCTTTTAAAAGCTTAGTAGTATCATCAATGGTCAGTGGATCCTCAGTGTTCAAGAAATAATCAATTAATAATCATTCATGAAACTTTTCTAGACCACTACAAAAATAAATGCATGATTAATCACCAATAGATTCAATGAAGGATGAAAACTCATAAAGGGTGTTGTGGCAAAGAAAAGATGTTCTTTCAGGGGAAGGGTGTACATCAATTGAATTAACAGAGAGAGAGGAATGTTCTTTTGAGGGGTGATTCATGGAATCAAGGATATTAAAGTGGATAATGTCACCACCACACTCCATAGATAATGTACCATTATGGACATTAATTATGGTTTTAGCGTATTTCAAGAAGGGTATCCCCAATATAATCGGGGAATGTCCATTCATCTTATAATCTTACATTTTAAGCACATAAAAATCAGTAGGATAAATTAAAATTTTCTCCCTCACAAGAACATCCTCTAACACACCAGAAGGGTGTGTTGTACTCTGATTTTCTAGCTCAATGACAATTCCAGTGGTCTTCAGTTCACCTACCTGTAATGAAGAGTAAATGGAGTGAGGAATCACATTAATAGAGGCATCTAAATCAATCATAGCATTAGAAAAATAATACTCCCCTATGGTTCATGGAATGGATAATGTTCTAGGATCGTTGCACTTAGTAGTAATTGATGGCTCTATCAATGATGAGTTGTTCCTCCCCAAGCTCACCTTTTTATCTCTACAATGTTTCCTTCGGCATGTACACATATCCTTTATAAACTTGGTGTATCATGGATTTTTCTTCACTACATCAATCAAGGGGATGTTGACCTTCACTTTTTTTGAAAATTTACAATATTTCATTATCAAGTTCTGTTTCTTTTGTTTTCTTGGTTGGGTTTCCCTTTGAGGAAATGGAAGAGGAATATTTGGGCTAGGTGACTCATCAATAGAAACACTCTTTTCTTTAGAATGGATTCTCTTAGTAAAAGGTTATACCTCATTTGGATCATTTCTAGGGGTTAGGAAGGTGGTTTCCTTAATAGGGGATGAATCTATTGGTGGGGTGATTTTGTCATTAAGTTGAGTTCCACTCCTAAGGGTGATGGAACTGAAATTTCCCTTATCCCTAGGGTTAAATACTAGATGAGGAGGTATTTTACCTGACCCATGACTTTGGATTTCCCCCCACCGAGTTGGAAACTTAGCTTAATTAGGGTTTTAGGTCTTGTAGGGTAGCTTGGGTGGTTTGTTGGAATTGGATATTGTTGGAAGCCATTTGTTTCATCATATCTTCTAGTTTTGGATTGGGTTTTGGAGGGGTTTGTTAGAAATGCCTTTTTTGTGGTTGAGGATTTTTGGGTGGTGGTGGATGAGTACTTTGACCTAGTTGGTTCCATTATTTTTGAGGTTGGTTTGAATACCCCCTTTCCTATAAACATGGTTTTCATTCCACCCAGGGTTGGTTATTGGGGTGGCCTGGAAATATTGCCTCACAACTCTAATAAATTTCTCTCAATTGAGGACATTGGTCAGATTAGTGGGTATAAAAAGAGCATATAACACAATGGAAAGGAGGAGGAGATTTGGATTTCCCTTGGGAAAGAGCAAGTTGTCGAAGAAGGGTACTTACCTCTTTAAACTTCATGTCCACCTTGTTCTTGAATTCGGTACTTTTCACCTCATGGACACCTCGAATGGGTACATAGACCTAGTTCCGAATTATTGAGTGTTCTATTCCATGTTCTCAATCATGGTTCTGATAGAAATTGGGGTCTTATAAACTAGAACACCACCTATAGTAGCATCAATCATGTTTCTATCAATAGGAATTGAACCTTCATAAAAATATTTAATTAAAAGATGATCACCTATTTGGTGGTGTGGGAAAATTGAACATAAACTTTTAAAGCATTATCAATATTCATGAAATGTTTCTCCTTTTGACTACCTTATACTGAAAATTTCTTTCCTTATAGTTTCAGTTTGAGATGCTGGGAAATATTTTTCAAGAAAAAGGCGTTTCATGTCCACCCAACCTCTAATTGGCGAATTAACGTAGTAAAGCCAGTATTTTGCAGTGTATTATAATGAAAATGGGAATGATCTGTTATTTACTTGTTCTTCATCCACATTATAAAGTTTTAAAGTACAACACACAGTTTTAAATTCTTTTAAGTATTTATGCAGATCTTCTTCAGCAAGTTCATTAAATCTTGGCAATAAGTGAATTAGACCAGATTTCAGTTCAAAATTGGGTGTCTCGCCTTGTATTTGAATATACGTGGGTTGGATATCAACATCAGGAGAGGTTATTTATTTTAGTGTTTGATTGTTTTCATCCATTTTATACTCATTAATTTTAGGTTCTAAATTGGTTCCAGAAGAAGAGGGGTTTTGAAAAGTCTTGGGTTGTGGTGTTGCCTCCTTCAAAGAGTTGTCTTGTGCATCTCGATGTCGCTGATGTAGGATCCTCTCCAGTTTGGGTTTGAAAGGTGGTAATTATCCCATAGTAGAACACATCATTCATAGAACCTACCAAAGAAATAAACCAGAACACAAATTATATGTAAAGGTAGAAGATAAAACAAATAAATAGTCACAAAAATTACAAAAATCTTATAAAAAACACAAACTAAAACCAAAGAGCTCCCTGGAAACAGAACCAAAATTTGACCGCGTTGTCATGAAACATCAAATTGATTATGTTTTTAAGGTTGATTTATATTCTAGTAAAGACCCTAGGCCATCTACGAAGGATCATTGATAGGTTTAGAGTATGAATTTTTAATAAAAAGTACTAAAAATGGGGGTGATTTTGAAATTTTTTTTAAGAAAACAACTTGATTTAAAGAGCTTAGTAGTTGATATATGAAGGTTCTAATTTAAGTATTATGAGATAAGGATATAATTTTATGTTCAGTAAAAATCTTGTATATTTCATTTTTATGTGAATTTCACATGGTTTTTTTTAATTATTTGGTTGAGGGTTTTCAAGATCTTGACTCCCCTTTTACCCCTTAAAATGACGAACAAAGAATAAACCCTTGACACAACAATCATTTTGTCAAGTTTTGGTCCTCAATATTATAAAAATGGATACCAAATCATACTTAAAATATCATATATGTGTGAGATAGAAATGAATATTGTGTTGTCCAATCGGAACAACCCAAGATTCCCACTTGAAATCTCAACTCAATCAGTTGTTGAAATAAAAATAATTTCTCCTAATTATATCAATAGAAATAAAATAAAAGGAAAATCATGTAAAGATAAAAAATAAATAAAATATTTATCACACAAATTACACAAAACTAATAGAATAACAATTTCTGAACTCCCTACCAAGTGTGTGTAGATCCCTCTAAATGATCATCCACCATTTAGCTCGCCATCGGAAGGAGGAGGAAGCTCAGGTGGTACTTTACCTTCATCCTTGACCCCCTATGAGGATAGGGTCCTCTATAACTTCTTGTATGATTAGAGGACTAATTTGGGTCTCCAAAATACCATATATTTTCTTCCTGGACGAACTTACAAATGGGGAGCCCAAGGTTCCATTTTATAGGAAAATGGGAAAGTGGTTTTGTGCACACAGATTTATTAAAACCACTTGTCATATGAGATTATACATTCATACAACCTTATCTCTCTTTGGAGAAAATAAAAAAATTGTTTCACCACCTAATGGATATATCTAAAGATTGTTTGGTTGCATTTGGAAACCTACATCTTGAGATATGGACAAATCACATCACACTACTTTTGACTTCATACAGATTTGGTGTGCTAGACAGATCTGGTCAGTTGAGCCACCAGATAGACTAATGAGGCTTGGATTCCTTAAGATTAAATGCATCCCAATAAATCTGGACCCACCCAAAAAATTTCATCCCATTTGGATGCACGGTGTAGTATCAGTGTTCGGTTTAGTAAACTGGTGTGCTTGGATCCTGTGCTGGTTGGCCCATTTTTCTTGAACTTCATCATGGGCCCTCCAAATCACCTCCTTTTTTAATGAAATTATAAAAACAAGTATCATTTAACTTTTTAAAAGTAATAAAAACAAAATAATTGAATAAAAAATGAAGTTAATTTTTTTATTATTGTTATAATTTTCAATACAAAACTAGTTTTGCACAGTGGTGTAAGGGTGAAAATGAAACAGTGAACCACAATGCGATCATTGTCCCCTTCCCATGTTAAACATGATATTGAGTTATTAAATTGTTTAATTGTTTAATTGATCAAATGTTTGAATATTATTTTATGGAATGAGTGGTTATACTCATTTATGGATTTCCTTGATGTGTAAATGGTTAAATAAATAGGTGTACTCATTGTTATACTTGAATGTGGATGGTTGTTTGAGTGGGTAAACTGAAATGGTATGAACTATTGTTTTTTGTTAATGGAATTGATGAATGATTTTATATATTTTATGTAAGTTTCTCCAAAGGTTATTAAATTTGGTAGTGGATTCCTTGGATAGAGTATGATCCTTTGGTCTGGATTCTGCTAGATGCCTTGGGCCTTTCTAACCCTTGGATCCGAATTTCTGGGACTCACGTAGGACATGTTCGAATGACATGCTCCTAGGAATCCAACCAGGATTGTTATCAAGTTTCCATCGAGATTCTCCTGGGACTCAATGAGGATTCCTTTGTATTCTAATCCTTGGATCTGGCCCTTCATGGTATGAAACTTTGGTTATACTGAATGACCTTGATAAATTGTGATATATGATTGATTATATGGCTTGGTTATGGATGTTCTGAATCTTATAGTTATATGGCTTGGCCATGGATGTTTTGAATATTTTATTTATACGACAAGTCCATGGTTTACATGATATGTATGGATGTATGGAGAGGTTATGTTGGTTATTTTTTTTTGTTATAGATGCCATGTTATAGGAGTTGATACTTGTTTTGTAGGTATCCATGTATGGCTATGTAGTATCAATTTCTTGTTCCAACTCATCCATGGGAACTTTACATTCATATTGCTTACCTTCTCACTTGCACACTATTTAGATTATTATATTACCCAGATTGGATTGTATAGACCTTTTGGTGGTTACCTACTGGGATTTTATCTCACGCTTTATTCGGGCCACCATTGGGTACTTGAATAGACTTTATGGGTGTAGGTAGGAACTGGGGAAAGCGCCCACAATTCGATACATGATATTGTGACATTCTTTTGAGCAAGGGAGCATAGGATTTATCTCAGGCTTATGATTCTATTTGGAGATAGAACCTTTTGTACTTTTTTAGTATTTTGGATACATGTTTTGTACTGTACTATTGTGTACCTATTTTGGATTCTTTTTAGAGACATGTATCATCATCATTGTATGTGAGACACATCTTACATTATTTTTATCTACTGTATGATTGTTATACTGCTTCCACTATTGACTGTTATTGATATTCCTCTATGTTACACTATAGGTAGATGGAATAGTATCCCCACATACAGACCCTAGGCCCTTGCTACTAGTTGAAAGCCTCTTATGTTTGGGGAGATGCACTTAAGGCCATGTAGCCAACCATGCTCAGGGCATTGTTGAGTGGCATCTAGGTTTGAGATGTTACAATATTTCTTAGAAATAAATCCATTTCTAGATACTATAAGTGGGCTTGGTTATAGAACATTTGTACCTTGGGGTAATAACTTTGAAAATTTTGTATTGGGATTTGACTCGATCATCACCTGGTACATGAAACTGGGCCTTACTGCACACTTTTTTTGACACTCCTAGGGGATATTTTTAGGATAATTCACATTTTCTTTACAAATCATTAAGAAATATTTCAACATATTTTTATCATTTTAAAACATACCCAAATGAAACCATGTTTATGATTATGAGATTATCCATGCATAAATTTTTCAATTTATTTTATGTGTTTTCACTAGTTTTGGGATTATACATAATGATACATAATGTTATGATCTAATGCAGCATATTCCATTGTTTAGAAATGGATCCTAGAGGAAGGAATGAGACCCGTATCAATGAACATAATCCAAAGAGTAAGAATGATCATTTCTTTGATGGGTTAAGACAATCCTTGAAAGGGAACTAGTATCCCAAAAACTATAATATTATGAGGCCATTGTATCATGTGATATCAATATAGAGAAATTTTTTTCAAAGTATTATGGATTCTAAATTAAGAAATAGAATACGTTGATGAGAGACAAAAAAATGGATAAGGGGAAGAGGGGAATAGAGTTTTTTTACACATGTGATAATTGCATAATTAAACTCACTGGTACTTCATTGAAGGTAATGGTATTTTTCTTCAAGTGTAGAGAGAATGGCCATCAGGAACATGAATTAAATGGTAGAAAAGAAACATTTATGTTCATTGTTTCAACAATAAGGAGATGGGGCACTATGCAATAAAACTTCCTAAGCATCAAGAGAATTTACCTCAAAAAGAAGCTAAGGGATCAAGGTCAAGCTTATGCTATTACTACAGATGAATATTTGGATTCAATAATTTTATTGTATAAGTATTTTATCCATGATATTATCATTATACGAATCATAAAACATATAAGGATTATACTGCAGTGGTTTTACTATAAGGATTTTAAGACACATGTAGAATGGTACCAAGAAAAGTGATTCAATGTAATGTTGATCCTTTTAGAAAACATGTGATTTAGGGAAGATAACCCTGAATATATTCTTGATGTTCAGATAATAATGATAAATAGTTTTTATGGGATAGTATTGGTGACCTTAAAATTGGCTAGTTGTTGGATGGTTTACATTATATTTGTTAGAGTTTACTACATGTTTGGATTTATGGAATATATTCAACATCTTAGATTTTATTTTTAGAAGCATGAATGTTTTCATTATGTTTTTTTGGTGATAAAGGTATTCAAATATTTGGTATTTTAAATTAATATATACTTTATATTTTTTGATAAATCTAATGTTAAGTTGATTTGGGAAATTTAGTGACCTTCCTTATAGTTTTTTGGACATTTAATTTGGTTAGATGTATTTTAGAAGATTAACTATTTATGAAATAGATTAAGGTGAACTTTGGGTGTTACTGTTGAGGTTTAGAGATTAATGTATTATAAAGGAAAACTCATTCTAACCATTTTGGTTTTCTAAAACATTTAGAGACACACATAAGTACTTTTCACTCTTTTATGGATCTTATGATCCGTTAAAGGTTACTTTTACTGCTTTAGGAATAAAAAATTAATTTTTGGATATTCAATTCATGGATTAAGAAATTAATTGGAAATTGATCAAAGAATAACCAAAGGATGAAAATTCTCTTTTGAAATAGAAATATATCAAGTAATTATATATACTTATTTATATAGATAGTAAAATAATTACTCAAATATAGGAAAAGGATATTGAAACAAAAATGTTATCATTTTACCTTCGTATCCAATGAATCCAATGGTCTTTTAGATAATTACATATTTGTTTTCTTTAGGTCCTTAACATTCCATTGTTTTTCAATTTCTTGTGATTAATGATCACTATCACTCTCTATAATTATTTATGCTTTTCTTCCATGTCCATATCTTAACTTCCCACAAATGTTCTCTAACCTGGAAACCAATTTATTTGATGACCATTATACTTCTATTTCTATCTTATCAAGAGGATGTTTTTTAACCCTTTTTAAAATATGGAATTCCAATAAAGGTATTTTAATATTTCAAACTGTTGATTACTGAGATCAAGATTAAATTGTGATGATGCAATTTATTTAAGGGGGAAGAATGTAACACCTTGATATTTTAATAGAAGAATATCATGTTCGATAGCATGTATGAAATGAAACACCAAGATTATAAGAGAATGTAACACACTAAGACTTTACAATATATATTTTTTAATTAAATTCAATCTCTTCAATTGCTTGTGATGCATGCACCGCCGAGTTTAAATGAAACACGATACTCTTTTAAAATAGAATTTTTAAACATGACCATTATAGCCTAGCTATTAAGTTAGTGGGTAAGAATATGAATAAATAAATTATTAAAATTATATGGTTTACACATGTATAAAATAAATTCAATGGTTATCTATCAATTATAAATAAAATAATAATCATTCGAAATAAAAAAGAGATGTTTTCTGTAAAACTATATTTTTTCTAAAAGGCGGTTTAGTCGGGCTTTGCACACATAATTTAAAAATAATTTTTAAACTTTTAGAAAATTCATTCAAAAAAATAAAATATTTTTTTAAATAAAAATGTAAAGAAATTAATAGTTTGAATTTTTAGGATTTTTATAGAAAGATTATTTTTTTTATGAATAGTGAAAAATATTAATTTTTATTGAAAACTACCCTTTATTTTAAATTATTTAGAAGGATAAATTATATTTTAAATTGGTTTTAAATTAAAATCAATTCAATTATATTAAAATATTAATAGTTTAGGCCATTTGAATCAATTTCACATTGAATTCTAATATAAAAACATTTTATACTTTTGAAAGTTTTTCTTTGGAAAAACTGTTCTTTCGACATGTCTATGGGTTTAATTTTAAATTGAATTCATCCAATTATATGATTTGAATTTAGAAAAATTGATTTCATATTTTGAATCTGGATAATTTATAATATCTAATTGTTTCAACATTATTTTATTCCATAATTAATAGCGAAAACAAAAAAATTAATTACCCCAATTAAGGTGAAAATGGGTTTGCCGAGGGGTTAAACTAAGAATATAAGGGTGAAAAATGACCTAAAACATTTAAAACACCAATTTATTGGACATATTTCAACCTTATAAACTCTAATGTCTGATAATGACCCATTTTGGATAATTTTTTTCATGGTAAAACATGGGTATTGTTTTTCTTTTAAAAAATACCATGTTTGGCCTCTTCCCCACTTATAAAAGGCCACCCACTATTGTCTCCTATTCACACTTACAAAACCATTTGGTTCATAAAATAACCAAACAAATACCTTCCTTACTCATCCCCCAAAATCCTAGAGTCATTGTTTTAGAAATCCAATCTAGGATGGCTTTAGGTATAAACTTAAAATAGTTCTCTAAAGAAGAGGTAAAATTATTAATGTTCATATTTATTTTATTATTATTATTACACAACATAAAAATATTATAAAATAATGATAATATAATAAAAAGAGTATCTAAAATATACTTATATATTTTTATCTTTAACTTCACAACCTGTATCCATATCCACTTTCATCAAATGGAAAATGAAACCTTCAAGCATGTGTACGGTGGACTACCGCCTCGTGAACCGATGTAATCCATTTTCCATCACCTCCTTCCAATGCTAGATATAATGATGGATTTAAAATATTTATATGATAATTATGAAATTATTATAATTATAAAATTATGATATCACATATACTTTCTTACTTTCCATTCTATGGGGGGATACGATAATGTTGCTCGTGTGTACGGAAGACTACCGCCTCATGAAGCATTGTGATTAATTTTTTCTCTTATTCATTACATGGAAGTTATTAACGATAAATTTAATGAAATATATGTGATATTTATGAACTAAAAATACTCATGAAAATATAATATCACATCTAAATTATCACGTCCCCATCCGTTGGAAAACAATGGCGTTGCTCGTGCGTACGTGTGGACTACTGCCTCCACACAACGATGTGAAAGTTTTTCATTTTATTTTTATATGGATGGTAATAAATATGGATGTTATTAATGTAAATTATACATATATATAATAATCATTTTTTAAATTTAAATTAATATTTATTTTCCTTTCATTCCATCTATCGAGAAAAATGGAAACAACGTTCATGCATATGTATGACCTACTGTATCCATGAATGATGTATGCCATTCTCTATCTCTAAATTTTTTAGATTAAATTAAATAAATATATAATTAATATATATAATATTTTGATCATGGTTTAAATTTTGGAGATGTTGTAACCATGATCAATGTAAAATGACCGAAATTACTGAACCAAAACATACATGAATAATGAAGTAATTATCACTCGAAATAGTGATTTTAACAAAGAATTGTTATTAAATGGGAGATAAAAGACTATAATAAAATAATATAAGGTATGAAATATATGATTATAGTTATATAATATATTTATAATAAACCTATATTTATTATACAGAAGTTTCAAACACATACTATGGAAGTTGAACCTGAGGTAAGGGTTTTATTCTATCTTTTACTTTTAGGAGACATATGTCATATTCACCGCTTATTACTTTGGTTGGTGTATATACAATCCATTTTGATATGTTATATCATGAATATATTTCTATTCATGTAATTAAAATTTTCATTTTATGTTATTTCTTTCACGGGTCCAATGATTCAAATGTTACCAAAGTCGTATGAGTTTATTTCAGAACCTCATCATTATTTAGGATTATTTTTGTTTAAGGAACCCTTGATGGAATTATTTTTTTATTTATATTAAAAAAAAATATATTTACTTATAATATGGTTATTCATGAAATTTTCAAGTAATATCACCATTTTCCCACTCTTTAGTACTTAAAATGATTGATCAAATGTTTTTAATTAAATTCGACTTCATTTCTCTCTTCGGTCAAAAATCCCTTTTCTTCCAAAACCATGTTTTAAAAAAATATTTTAAAAAATATTTTTAGAATTATCCAAATGATTTATTAAATACATTTTTACCCACTCTTGAGTTTTTTATAATTTTTTTTGAAATTATTCTTCATGTAATTTTCTAGACAATATTGGTTTATATTTTATCAGAAATGTAAAAGAAATATTTTTTTAACATGTATAGCATGAATAAATTTTTTTCCATCACATCCACTCAATGATTTAAATATTATTTTACATGTTTTAAAATTTTATTTTGAAATAAAATTATTTTCAATATATTTTGTGAGCTTTTAAAAAAAATACTTTTCAAAGTGAAGAGGTTATTTTCTTTAGAAATATTTTTAATGACATTTTTATGGTATTTCTATTCATCAATGACATAAAACATTTATTATACTTGTGATATTTTGAGAATATGTTGTATTTATAACATCCTTATTATTTATTTTTATGGTTTATGATCAGTTTGACTAAGGATATAAAATTTTATTACCAGTCACCATATTACTCTAGACGGTTTTAATTATGTTTAATTGATTGGGGTAAGTATTAACATTTTGTATGTTAGTTTTTCAATAAAAACGTTTATTAAAATTATGTTTCACACATTTAATTTGAGGAATTAATTGGAATTATTAAGTTATGGGAGGGACACGGTTATAGATATCCCCTTGAGGCATCAACATGTCACATGAGACAAATCAGTTGTCCAAATTAGATAGAGTTTTACCCATAGATTTTAGCTCTCTTGTGAAATGTATTGATAATATGTTTTAGATGTAAAATATTATGAATTCCCTAATTATAAGATCAATTATTAATGTTTGTGTGATTATTATATTAGTTATAATATCCATGGATATATTTCAATATCATGTGGTTATTTATATGGTTTTATTTTATCATTATTTATTTCTTCCATATTATGCTCAAGATATTGTTTAAATGTCAGGTCTTTTAATTATATACCTTTCCATTATTATTATGATTATTTATTCATGATATATTTCACTGTACACACCCATACTGAGTATATGATCTCATCACTTTCTTATGTTTTATTTACCTAAGATACCAAGAAGTGTTTTGTGTTTGATATGCAAGGTTATGCTAGAGGAAATAATGATGCACTTGAAAAAAACACTTCGTGTATTTTATGTTTTCAATTATAATTATAATTTCAATAATTTATCTAGTTTACCAAGACTAATAAACTAATAGGTACTTGGGGATGTAATTACTTATATCTTAAACTAATATAATAAAGTAATCATCGAGTCTGGGATACTGGGTTCAAGGTATTTACACTCAGAGTATTCATCATTCAAAAAACTCCGTACAACTTCCTTAATTATACCAACTTCATTTATTCCTCTCTTTCTTCATAGAAAACATCATTGTTTGTACATATAGAGTTCTTAAATTTTTTCACCTCAATGAATTTTAAATTATTTCTCTCCAAAATTTTAGTCATCCTTCGATTGTAGTGTTTTTGGGTCTTACTTTTTACTGATTATCATAGAAATAATCATTTACCTACTGCATCCACTACCACAAAACTGTGTTTTCACAGCACCACCCTTTATCAGCACTAAAAAAAGAACTGTTAAAGGGGAACCCTTTATCATCACTTTTTTTAGTAGTGCTAATATAGGGGGGGATTAATCAACATTTTTTCCAAGCACTGATAGAGTGTATATTTCAAAAAAAATATTTTTTCATGAAAAATAATATATTGATATATAAGGATATTTATATTGATATAAAAATAATATATATATTTTAAATATGTTTTAGATAAGTATAAATACACTATTACATTTAATATATAATAAATTTAGTGAAAATGGAATTAAAATATTTTAAAAAATATTATTAATTAATAATTTTCTAATTTTGATAGACTAATAATCATTTAATAACAATTTAAAGACACAAAAAATCAAAAAAATTAATAAAAATCTTAAATAATTTGAAAATGTAACTCAAACTTCAAACAACTATAACTTTTGATCTGAGTGTCCATTTGAGCTCTACAACATACCAAATAGAATCCTACGACGATATCTACGTGCTAGTGATCGAAGGGGAACTTCTGTCACATTTTTCAAGGATAAAAAAGCCCAAAAGGCCTCCAAAACTGAGTTTTTAGTTGGGATACCCTGATTTCTTAACATTCAAATAGCTATAACTTCTAATACATATTTCCTCTAGTCATATACCACATATCATGTCGAATATTGTTTCATTTTATTCAATTTGACTGTTTGTGGAGTTGAAATGGATTACTAGATTTGAAGTTATGATCATTTTAACATTCTATGGATTTTTAGATACACATATATATGTATATATTCATTTATATATATATATATATGTGTGTGTGTGTGTGTGTGTCTGTGTGTGTTTGTGTGTATCTCTGTGTGTGTGTTTTATATATGTATGTATTTATTTATTTATAAACACACATAAAAAATATATTGTAAATGTATTTAAAACTAATCTTATAAATATATATTGATATACAAATAAATATATGGATAAACAATTATAACTGTATAAATATATTTAAATATATATAAATTTATTTTAATATATGAATAAATAAATAAATAAATAAATAAATAAATAAATAAATATATATATTAATATATGAATAAATATAAATGTATTAATATAACTAAATATATTTATATTCATATGAATCAACATAAATATATGAATAAATATAACTATATATATATAAATAAATAGATATATTATTAAATTGAGAAAAAAACTAAATGGATTAGCGATAAAGGTGTAGGCACGCAAGGGGGGTCTTGGGTTCGAGTTCTAGTGGAAGTAAGGGTGCATGGGCAAGTGGGAGGGTGTTGTGCGATCAAGGGAAGTGTGCAATGATAGGGAGGGGGATCCACCTAGTGCTGATATGGGGGGGGATCAAGCACTATTAAAAGCCCCCCCTACATTATAAATAAATATTTTAAATATTTTATTTTATTTTACTTTTATCAGCGCTTTTTTTAGTGCTGATAAAAGGGGCCTTTATCAGCGCTTTTTGAAGCACTTATAAAAGGGACCCCCTATCTTCGGCTCGATTAATAGCGCTTCTCTAGAACTATTAATGCATTTTTCTAGTTTTGATAAAGTCCATATTTTCAGTAGTGATCGCTATAATTTACTTGATTTCCTTTGTTGTTTCAAATGTAGCACTTACATCCAAATACACATAAGTGTTTTGATGAAGGTTTCCTTCAATACCACATTTCATATGAGGTTATCTCTTCCACAATTATTAGAAATTCCTAATTCAGAGTGTACGAGAAACCTATACTTCCCCTTTCCAATAGTTTTGAGAAATGACACCTTCAATGAGTAATGTTTTGGCCATATTTTTCACCATTTGGATTTTTTCATCCAACAACTCTATTTTTTTGTGGAATTATTATGGATTAAACTACAAGATTTATGCCATGTTTCTCTATATATTTCTCAAATTCAATGGAGGTATACTACATTTCATTCTCTCACCATAAAGTTTTAATTGTGTGGCTGGTCTCATTTTTTTACTCTTCGAAGGTACCTCTTCAGGAATCTCATGACTTCTATCTTGCTTTTAATAAACATGAAACATGAAATTATGATATAATAATCAATGAAAATAATTAAATATCTTTTTTCATATCTTCCAAATATATTCATATGACCATATACATCAGTTTGGACCAGATCATGTTGATTTTATTATATTCTATTTTTTCAGCCGATAAATATTTCAGACCACCTTTTCCCACATACATGCACCAAAAATCATTTATTATTCTATATTAAGAGTTTTAATGTATACTAAGGCCTTCATCATGGATATATTATCCATAATATTTTGATTAATGTGTCTTAAACTTCAATTCCATAGGTTTTTCTCCTCACTCATTATAAGGAGAGATGTATTTTCGTTGTTGTCTACCTCGTAAATATTACCATTCATCCTCCAGCCTTTCAAGAGGTAATTCGTATAATTGAACATAATAACATATATTTTCTAATTAAATGTGAACTCATGTCCTAAATCACATTTTTGACTTATGCTCATGAGGTTGTATAACAATCCATCCTTATATAACACTTCCATATGTTTTAACACATCACCTGCTAATAGATTAGTACCACTTATTTTGTTCCTAAAATACCCATCATTGATGAATGAAATAGTTCTATTAACTATTCTCTTAAAATTTTTCAAAAGATTCATATTCCCAATCATATGTTATAAACACCCACTATCAAGTATCCAAGTGTTGTCAATATTCAAATCATTGAGAGTAATTTTTGTAATATGGTCATTCTCTCCCTTATTTTTCTCCTTTCATGAGATCCCTACTTGATTTGTGGTATATTATGTACTATCTTATTTCTCTTTAATATTAAAAGTATAATTATAATACTTTTCTTCTTATAACATGGAGTATTTATTTCCCAAGGAAATATGGTAAATTTTTCTAGAATCCTTTCTTATCTGGATTCCTTGGTGGAATACATCATTTCTTATTTTCTTATAGTCAATATCTATATGGATAAAATTATAATATTGATAAAAATATCCATATAAACTATTTATTATATAAATTTAAGGATATGGGATCATTCTTTTTTTTGACTTCTTGGTGTTTCATCATTCAAGTATCCCCTTTCTTCTTCATAGTATGACATTAAGTGGCTAAGAGAGCAAAAAAATTAACATTTAATGAGAGGAAAAATCTTCTCTCTATTAATATACATTTCTTTAGCATTCATATATAACCAAATTTTTTGAAATGTATTCAAGGATAATGAATTATTTTCATCCCACTAATTTTCCTTATTGAAAGAGATCATTATTTTACCTTTTGGAAAATTAGGTTTAATGCAAGAATCACTAACCTTCTGGATTACCTTGTTCATATCATTCACTATTGCGTGTTTTGATGTGTTAACACTACAAATAATCCAAATTTTACCTAAAAATATGGTTATTTGTTCATTTAGAATGTTATTTACACATTTATATACTTTCTTGACCCTTTCTATTAAGTATCCATTCATGACCCTCCTAAAGTAAAACTTCTTCTGTGAATCACTGATTTCACTAATAATATAGGATTATTTATTAATTGAAAAAACTACTTTATTCAATGGAATCAAACTTCTTAGATATTCCCTATAGGATTTCATTAGGTTCATTGATTACCTTAGTCTATTATTCAATATTCATCTTGAAATATAAATCTTCTTATGAATTCACATGACTGGACAACTGATTATCTAACTCTTTTTATAACTGGTTAATCTCTGCATCAAGATGATCCACATATTCATAGGATTATTTTATATGTACATTAATATTTTAATTTTAATTTATTTTAATATAAAGCTATTCAAGATCTAACTTAAGTTACACCTAGAGATTAACTACTCCTTTAGGTTCATCAACCTTTTCCAGATCATGTCTTCCTTCTTAATAGTAGCCATTATAGAATATTTTATGTCAAATTTGAATTCAATTTCAAATTCCTCTAGATATTATTTATTATATTTTACTTCTTTTCTCACAAATATCTTCCTTTGAAATTTATTTTTAGATGAACTCCCAGTATTAGAACCACTTATAGGTGGGAACCATCTTTGTGGATTCTGTTTCACTTCTTCTTAACTTTATTCACCATAAAATATTATTGGGTACCTTTATATAATGTGACTAACTTTACTAAACCCAAAAAATCCAAGGTTAGATTTACTTCAAATATTCCCTTTCCACTCTTGAATTTCCTAGCCATAAGAGACAAAAGTTCATCATCCACATCCTCTTTTCCATTACCTCCTTTATAGATGTTAATATTATCTCTGGATTTGAATTAAATCTCGTCACTTTCATTAATTGATGTCCCTTATGTCTTAAACCACACTTTTCAAGCCACCAAACTAATTAATAAATCATCTATATAGATATTAGAAAAATCCATCTATTATATAGTTGGAAATTTTGGATTTTATAGAGGTGGAAACCACCAAAAAATCTTCTTAACAATATTTATATCCTTTATATCTTCCTAAATTCCTTGAATAACTCCAAAAAAAATAGTGATTTAGTTGAAGAAGGTACTAACATTCTCATATGAAAGCATTTTCAAATCATCAAATCTATTATGGAGGACACAGATCTTAGAATCCTTCATCTTATTATCACCTTCATATATATTGGATAATTACACCCACATAGACTTGGTACTGGTACAACTCATCAGTTATATATATATATATATTATCTGATAGATCTCCAGATAAGGAATTCCATGCTTTGGTATTAACATCCAACTATTTACTATCAGATTTAGTCATGTGTTTTACTATCATATGACTGAATTCAATCCCATAAAATGTAGTAGAAATAAATTTCATCCCAAGAGATAAAAGATGTGAAATAATTTTGTTTTTCCTAATCTGGTAGTTGTATCCATCAAGTAAAGGAACTCCTTTCACATTTACTGAATTTTCCATCTTAAAGAATTTATGATGATATATTTAACACCTAGAACATATGTTGTGATACCACTTTTTATACCCTCAAACACCTTGAGAGGGGAGGGGTGAATTTGGGTGTAAAGTTTTTCTCTAGATTAAAATGGATATTATACCCATGTTGGTGGGAACTCATTAAAATTTTCTAATTATAATTAACATTAACCAAACCAAAAAATTTGAAAATAAAAGAGAACATGAAAATTCTAATTTGTTCTCCAATAAGGGATACTACATGGATCACACACTGAAAATGTGTGGGTAATAAAATAATCCACTAATCTTAACTAGATTTTTTGGATTACATTTTCTCAGCCAAGAAAACATTGTGCCAGGATCACTACTATTAGAATACATTTAGGGATAGTGCACTTTTTTTCCTAGATCACGTCCATCGACTCCTCCTTGATTACTACTCTAGATGAAGTCTTACCTAGTTGAACTACTTGAAGGTTTACTCCACATATGAATGAATGTTAGTTGAGAATTATATCATTAAATTCAAAGTTCAATGCTACAATGAATTCCTTAATTTCTACTCAGGTAGGTCAC
Organism: Viscum album; assembly: GCA_963277665.1. Lineage (NCBI taxonomy): Eukaryota > Viridiplantae > Streptophyta > Magnoliopsida > Santalales > Viscaceae > Viscum > Viscum album. The sequence continues at coordinate 1,240,337,111 of OY728166.1, read as the reverse complement.
CCATGTCCCAAGATTCACCCATGTTATCTTCAACCAAGTCACTAGTGTCTCCCAAGTCTTTGAATTCACTTAGGTATTATTTACCCTAGTCCTTGTCTTTTACCATGTATTCTATACCTGAGTATTTGGTTATACCCAATTCAACGTCCCTAAGGTAATTTTTCCCACATGGTTCTACCATACTGATTTTGGTATTCCCTATTCATGAAATCCTATCCTATACTAGTTCTAGTTTGTTTGATTAGACCCTTTGAATATTCTAAATACTTTTTAAAGCTATCCATGGAGTTGGCATAGATTCTTTGGAGTCTTATAACCCTGATGTTGATATATTAAAAAATATTAAATATATTAACTCACATGTTCTCATAATTTAAAAAATAATGGATTTCCTCCGAAATAGAGCCTTAGATAGGAAAACCAAGAACAATTTAGAATCCATAATATGGGGTTTACCCTTATCTTAACATAAGGTTTGTTTACATTGTACTTTTAGACGATGAATTATTGCGGGAAGATATTAGAGGAATCAAATTAATCAAATTAAATAATAAATTCTATTATCTAATTAAATAACTTAGTTATATAATCACTTTATAATCCCCATTATATCCATTATCCAGGGTTATCCACATAACCCTTTGAGGTTAATAAAGAGGTAGAGACTCCATGAGAAGAGTCTTAATGATGAATGAGGGAGGTTCATGGGTCGGTGAACATAATTAATATAAATCATCATCAACATTTATGAATATTCATTGTTCATTAGTGATTGGTCCAACATCAATGTATGACTCGTATTTTTTAGATTTATCCCTATATTTGATATCATTGCATTTGTAGATTAATTATTATAAGAATTTAATTTGAAAATCAACATTAGCATGACCCTTTGAACTTATGATTTTCTATTTAAATTTTGGTTTTTGGTTAATTGATTCAAAAACATATGGTTAATCTTCTTTTATTTGATTTCCATTAATATAGATGATGATGGAACATGCATGATCATCTTCATCACCTCTTTATGTGTTTTTCTAGATTTTTTCTCTGTTATTAATGTTCACCATCAATATTTGATTCTTGGCTAGTGGTTTGACCAATATGTGGAACATTTCATTACTCAATAATTGTTGGGTTTTTAAAATTTTTTTAAGGGTTCAACATTGTGGTTTATGTAATAAAAAATGATTTATGATGATGAGAAAATCCAAGGAATGATAGATTATGGGTGTTTGATGATCCAGGATGTTTGGGTAATGTGGGTAGACAATAAGTGTTCAATTTTACAATGAACGATGGCAAAAATCCAATTACTAATATGAATCGATATTGATCAAAATTTTTTGTGGATATCATAGTGGAAATCGTGGTGAAGGAAGTGGAAGTTGTGAATCGTTCAAGAAAAGATGATCAATCTGGGGGAAAAAAATAACTATATGATGTGTAGTTCAAAAAGAACACATTTCATTTTCCCTCATCGATTTAGTGGATAAGGTTTTAAAACTTATTAAATAAAATATGTCATGTGGCTTTCCTCCACACACTATGTGAAACCCTACTATCTAGGTCAGCTTGTTCCAGGATCACATTCCCAAGACCCTGAGTGACCCAACATGCTATGTGGATCAAACTACACGTCCTGTGTCATCATATGGCTAGACTTGGTGTCTACTCGAGTACATGACCAAGATATCGAGTAGTGATACATTCCATGTACCCTTGAAGGACATGCCATGTACTATTTCCCTATATGGAATACCTTCCATATCTCCTTCATTAGGCTCATAAATATACCCCTGGTAGTCCCTAATCATTATAATCCCATGTATGGAGTGACAATGACCACGATAATGATATCAGAGATGTTTTATGGGTTGGTGCAAGCTATATTATTCTATTAGTGATGGTTAGCTGATGAAAAAGTAAGGGTGATCATTAGAGTTGGTTTCTGGATTGGTACTTCCCTGAATACAGGACTCTATTAGGCTATGAATATTCTATATCCTATATATAGGTAGGGTTGGTACACCCCTATACGCTTCTAGGGCATGAGATCTCTATCTTCAGTGTTGGTACTCCCCCATCTAAGAGTTATGTTAGCGTGTGGGTCCTCTACTAGAGTTGGTACTCCCTTAGTTGAGGTTCCCATTAGTGAGGTGTGGGTCCTAAAATACAATTCTCAAGTTATGTAGGTAATATAGGAACTTTGAGAAATATTATAGATTTTTATTGGATGGATGTGATGGAGACCATGCTCCATGACTTGAGTATGTTTTTGAGCATATCTAGGTTCCTCTCTCTCTCTCTACCCTCTAGATTATGGTTTTTAGTTGACTCCCTTTTGATGATTTACTTCTTAGTGATTTTGGGACATCTTACTAATTTTTTATATACTCACCCCTATATGGGATCTTCTCACACATGTTGTGAGTTATGAAAAGAATAGGTTGTTCAATAGGGATCTATGTGGACCTATTGTAAGTGGTTCTTAGTGGTTTTTGGTGGATTTAGTAGCATGTTCATGGTTTTCATTGAGGTTGTATGTTGAGATAGTACTCTCTTTGATTATCAGGTTGGAACCACCTTCTAGTTTTTGGGCCTCAAATTTTCTCCTCTTTACTTCAGTTATAATCTGTCATACTATATTATGGGTTGTTAGATGTTGTTTGTGCATTTATCGTTCTAGATAATTATTATTTTTTATTACTATAGTTCATGTGGAGATACATTTGTGTGAATAGGTAAATTAGGATAAGTCCTACCATATGTGTGATATTCCTACTCGGTGCTAGTCACCATCCCCTGACCTATTAAAGGCGGGCTTGGGGCTACACACCTGGCTTACCTCTAGTTGGTGGGCCCTACTGGTTTGTGTTTTGTGAAATTTTAATTATATCCTAGGCTATTCTAGGATGGAGTTTAGAGATATAATAATCTTGAGTATTGGTTTTTTATTTAGGGAAACAATGATAAAGTGCCTTAAGTTTGGATTTTTTTCTAGGAAAATCAGTGATGGTGAAATGGTTAATGTATCCATTCAATAAGACTTTGATAACCCACATGTCGACTTGATACACCGATACACTAGTTGTAGGGACAATTATAGTTCATTCATATAATTTAATGGGTTTTGGTTTCCATTTATTTCTTTACTTAGCTTCCTATATGGTCTCTTTTAAGCATGGCACACCTTGACTATATTAGGATGTATCTAATAATACATCCATCCATGAATTTGTTACTTGATTTAATTTATGATTAGCTTTGTGATGAGGCCTAGGTTTATGGGACTTTAACTAATGTGTTTCCTCTGGGTGGACAATAAATTATATTTCCATCCATCGAGCTACAAGAAAACATACCCCCAATAGCACATGAAAACGTTTTTTCTCACATTAAGAACTAGACCATTATAGAAATTTAGAATGATTATGTATACATCCTAAGTGTACTTCATGAGTTCTAAAGGCATAGTATGCCCATGATTTGGGGTGAGATGGACTTGTAGGTATCTAAGTATTGGCTAGAGTTAATGGTTCGGGTATTCTGTCTTGTTAAGACCCATCCCGACTAGATGGTGGACCTAGTTTCTATAATTATTTAGGAATTGGTAGGATATTTGTGGATCTTGGTGACTTATACTTATGATTATACATCCTTCCCTTGGTTTGAGTTCAAGCATCCATTCCAAGAGGAGTATTTCCAGATGATTTTGTGAGAAATGCATATCCAAGATACTTTTGAGATATAAAAGGATAACATGTCATTCACTTAGTATGTTTTGAGGTTTACCAACCGCGTGATATAATTTCTTGATATAGTGTATTATGGGTACTTTTGAGCATGGAAATTTTTGAATAGAATTCACAAAGATATTTGAGGTGGAATAGTCCTCTATTTCATCCCTACCTATGTTGGTGTGTTAGAGTAATCACTAATGATAGATAGCTTACCTGTCAATGGCCAAAAATTGGTGGGTGGATTCAGTAGCAATCATGGAGTGGATTCATCATCCACTGTTGATAGGAATTAGGTGTAAAAACCATAATATTGGAGGTATACTTATGCCTAGACTCAGAGTAGAGGTTCAGAAGATCAATCACCCCAAGGGTGTCCAAGTTAGATGGGAGATAGATGATGTTTTTCTTGTTATGGGAAATGCAATATTTCTTGGGACTGGAAAAACTTTTGTGAAACATGATGATGAGAAAAATGGATGGAAAACTATTCCAGAGGCAGTGGTGTGACCATGGACCTCCCATGGGTGGTCTGAGAGACCCTTAAGGGGTGATTGTGGTAGAATATCTTTAGGAGTGTGACATGTGGTTGATGTTATGATCTAATACCACCAACATGACCTCCAAGTGGAACACTAGAGGGTTGGAGAATATGGGAATGAGAAGTTACAGGTATTTGAGGCCTATGAACCAGTGGTTCCCGAAAAGATTCAAGATACAATCCATATCTTCTCCAATATAATATCCATTTTTAAACACATGTAATATCCATTGCTTCCTATCTTTATCCCTTTTTTAGGAATTAGAGATTCCGGTAGGACTTCTGGCTCGACCCATATGATTAGAGACTCCCATTAGAGGTGATTCTATGATCACACTCTTCTATCGATAACACGACTTGGATCTTAGAGGGGATAAATTGTTATGGGATTTATTCATAGTTATAATGAGACTATATTATATCATTATTGGTATGAACTGAATATCTATTGTCCATGCCCAAATTTATTGTTTCTGATGGAGGATGTTATGTATGTGAGCAGATGGGGTGAGATTTTACTTTATGAGTGAGAAGGAATTCCAATCAGAGTAGGCTTCAATCATGTATATAAGATAATAACCAATTTACCATCAGTTGGATATCTTGACTCTTGGTGAAGTAGACTTAGTGGGTTATGTGTTCCTTGTAGTGGTAGAGGTGTACTCATATGTATTACTTGAGGAGGTACCTAGTTTACCTCTTTGTTGGTAGGTCAAATTATACATTTAATTTTACCTTAGGACCACTTTGATATATTCATCAACATATTAGATATCCCCCACTGATCTTTGAGAGATGAGGGTGTACTTGGAAAACCTTCAAAGGAATGTCACTATTAGACCCAATGTTCCCCTTGGGAAGATTTGATATTATTCTCTAAAATGGAGAATCCAAGCCTAATCTTATATGAGTATTATCATCACCTGAACTAGGTTATTTTCAAGAATAAGTATCCCCAACTAAGAATTGATGTCCTCTTTGACTCATTGTAAGTCTAAAAGTGGTTCTCAAAGATTAGCCTCAGGTCAGGATATCACCGATTGTGGGCTCATGGGGAGGAAAAACCAAATATGGAGTTCCAATGTCTCTATAATCATTATGAATACATGGTTATTCCCTTTAGCATGATTAATTCCCTAATGATGTTTACATGACATATTAATAGGATCTTTTAGACTTTACTAGATTGGTTTTAGAGATATTTATTAGTGGCATTCTCATTTTATCAACATTATAGGTTGATAATAACAGGCATTTGAGGATGGTCATCGATGTACTTATAGATCATCATATATTTTGAAAACTCATGAGGTGTCATTTCTAGATTAGAGAGGTCCACTTTTAAGGACATGTTATCCCAAATGAGGTAGTAACTGTGGACCTAGAAAAGATCATGGCAGTTATAGCTTGGGAGACACCCAAGTGTGCATAGAATTTAAGAATATTCCTTAGTTTTGATAGATATTACTAGATATTAATTCTATATTTATTTATTATTATGTATCCCATGATTAACTTGACTCAAAATGGGAATCCTTTTATCAGGTTGGATAAGTTTTATAAGGCCTTTGTGGATTATGAACTGATTTTGACAAGAACTCCCATCCAGAGGTTTCCAAATGAGGGGGTTGAGTATGTGGTGGATATCAACCTATGATTTATGTGATGGATATATTTCCTCAAGGAATATGACTTTGAGATATTATATACTCCTAGGAAGAAGAATGTGGTTGTATATGCTTTTAGTAGGAAATATAATTTTGAGTTTCTAGGATAGGCATCAGAGTAGTTATACTTGTTGCATGTATCCTTGGTAGATAAGGGAGGGAAAACATATGTTTGATTGATTTTTTTACCCCTCAATGTCTATAATGAATTAGGTAAGAACAACATGGTTATATTTATTGTGAGGTCTTGTGTGACCAAATATTCAATGGATATTCTCCTGATATATTCTCTAAAAGTAGGGAGCATGTCATCCTCTTCTAGGGGTGGATTTTGGTGCCCATCATTCTTTGAATGGAGGTGTTTAGAGAGTTTTATACATATCCCATAGTGGTACATAATATATTGAAAAAGATTTACCAAGATCTTAAATAGTAGTTTTGGTGGCTAGGGATGAAGAAGAGTTTTGAAGAGTTCATCTCTTGATGCCTCACCTATTAGTAGGTGAAGATTGAGCACCAGGTTCTAGTGTGTTTGTCCTAGATCCTTGAGGTACCAGAATGGAATTGGGATGATATATCCATAGATTTCATAATAGGACTTTCAAAAATGGTAAGAGGTCAAGAAACCATCTAGGTAATTGTAGATTGATTCACTCTATCGGCCCACTTCCTTAAAATCAGATAAAATTTTTTAGTGGAAATATTGGTATGATTATAAATGTAGGAGATCATTTAGATTCATAGTTTTCCCTTGATAATTATCTTGGACTATGATGATCATTTCATGACTCGATTGTGGAGGAGTTTATAGGTGGATTTTAGATACCAGTTATGTATGAACACAAAGTTCCACCTCTAGATGAATGGATAGACAGAGAGGACCATATGGGTACTAGTGGGAATGTAGTTGGAATATATGTTGTCCTTTATCCAGAGTTGGGAGGATTGTCTACCCTTAGTAGAGTTTTTTTACAACAATAATTATCACTATACTATTGGTATGATTCCTTTAAAATCCCTTTATGAGAGACTTTTCAGGTCATCACTATGCTAGTTGGAGTTGGTAAAATCCACAGTTATGGAACTAGAGTTGGTTTGAGGGATGACAAAGAAAGTGCATATCATCTAGTAGTATATAAGGATGACTTATATCCATTAGAAGTCCTATATACACCAATTATGGAGGCATTTGGAGTTCCATAAGGGAGACCATGAATTCCTGAAGGTATCTCCTCAATATGGTTTATGGATATTTGAATAAGGTGGAAGTCTATATTTGAGGTCCATCGATCTATTTCAGATTCTATGTTGGATTGGTGTGGTCACATACCACCTATATTTACATCCATAGCTGGACCAAGTTCATGAAATCTTTCACATATTATAACTGAGGAGATACACACATGATCCATAACATGTTATTGATTGAGGTGATATGAACATCGAGGATGGAGCTATTTTACTAGAGTACCCATTAGTGGTCCATGATCTATAGGATAAGATCATTCATGGGTGAATGATTCCCCTTGTGCACATTCTCTAGAAGTTTGAGAATCATTGGAGAGTTTTTGGGAGCAGGAAAACCAGATGCATGCTTAGTACCCTCACTTGTTTGAGTATTTCCTTTTCAGGATGAAAATCTATGAAGGTGGGAAGAATGTAATGGTTTCTGTTTTTGAGATTGGACCCTTTTAATATTTTAAATAATATTTTTGGATTTAGCCATGGAGTTGGTGCGGTGTTTTAGGTGTCATATAACCTTGATGTTGATATATTACAAATATTTAATATATTAACTCACACATGCACATAATATTAAAAATAGTGGATTTCCTCCCAAAAGGAGTCTCATATAGGGAAATTGAGGCATCCTTTGAATCTAAAAAATGGGTTTTTGATCATGCAGTTATCACAAGATTTGTTCAAATAGAATTTTTAAAATCTCATAATGTAGCCTCATGGCTAACTAGGGTCGTATCTCAAGGAGTATAGTTTGGGAGTTTCACTTAAATTAAAAAATACTTTTTTTGTTTTCATTATTTTAAAAAAAGGTGAGAAAGAGGGGAGATTGTTTGGGATTTTTATTAGTGAAAATAGGGAACAAAATGAGAATAGAGGAAAAAATGGATCAAATAAAGGGATACACCCTTGGATTAAAGTTTGTGATCCTTCCTTATCTCACAACCTTTACCCTTTGATTATATTCTCTATGTGTTCCAATTGGACTCACACATTCTTACTTCTTAAACTGTGTGAATGAACATCAAACTCTTGAAGAAACCCCAAGGTGACCAGTACATCACTCTAAAATGGTTCACAATCGGGATGCCATCCTCTATTCTGGCCACTGATCCCATTGTACAACATTGATCTGAATAGTGTGAGAGGAAATAATGTTCATCAGTACAAAAAGAGTTTGTAAGGAAAGAGACATTTCGTACGATTGTCTCCTCTACCTCTCACTATCCATAGATCCTCATAAAAAAATAGATGGAATCAAGCGAAGTATAAAGACTCTGGATCATTGGCATTCATCCATGGGTGATCCTTGGGTTAGTGTCTCATCTTCAATGTGTGATTGAGAGATCACATGACATCACGGTGGGTGAGAACCATGAAGAATATGGGGAGGGAATAACAACACAATAGAATATAATAAATATTCACTATCACATATTTGGCTTTAGCCAGCCCCACCCTTTATCAGTGCTAAGAAAAAAAAACACTGATAAAGTGGTCGCTTTTATCAAAGTGAAAAAGCGCTGATAAAATCACCATTTATCAGTGCTAAAAATCAGTGATAAAAGTACCCCATTATCAATGCTTTTTTTAGAACCAATAAAATGTATATTTCATTAAAAATAATATATTTCATTAAAAATAATATATTTTATTAAAAATAATATATTAATGTATAAATATATCTAATAGGTATATAATATATTTTTTAAATATGTTTTCAATAATACTAAATAGACATTTACAATTAATATATAAGATATTTAGTGAAAATAGATTATAGAATAATAAATAAATATTATTAATTAATAATGTTCTAATTATTATCGAGTAATAGTAATTTAATAATAGTTTGATGTCATAAAAATTATATAAATTAATAAAAGGACTTAGATAAGTTGAAAACATGACTTGAACTTCAAACGACCACAAATTTTGAGTCAGGTGTCCATTTAGACTCTATGACATATCAAATCAAATCCCGCAATGAGCTCCACGCATTAATGATTGTAGGGAACCCCCTGTCACATTTTTCAAGGCAAGAAATGCTTAAAAGTCCCCCAAAATTGAGTTTTTAGTCGAGGTATCCCAAGTTGTAAACATTCAATGAGATTCCATCTCCATTTAAGGGGATTTGTTTACCCGTTTTCAGTGGAGACTGAATTTATTCCTAGGAATTATATTCATATTGATATTATGGTTTTGAAATTCTATTATTTTTCACAATTTAGTTTTATTTTTAATTAAATATATACACATGTATACATATTTGTATATATTATTACCTAAAGATTTAATTTTATAAATAAATATGTAAACATTTTTACATATAATATATATATATATATAATATCTAAATAATAATAAAATCCATTTTATTGAAAATAAAAATGTATGAATATTTATGTTCCTATACAATTAATGTATATATAATGTTTATATATATGTATATATTTGTGTATTGAGAAAAAATATATATTTATATATATATTCTAATATATGTATATAAATATAAATATACAATATATCTAAATAAATATAAATATTTATAATTATATTTATGGGCACACATAGATATATAAATATATATATGTGTGTGTATTTATAAACATGTAAAAACATATTTTATCTATTTATTTAAAAATAATTATATAAATATATCAAAAATGTAATGAGATATATTTAAATAAATAAATATATAATAAAACATAAAGCAAAATAATATAGATGAGTGATAAAGATCCATATCCATGAAGGGAAATTATCGAGTTTGAAACTCAGCAGGGGTGCACATGTGGAGAAGTGAAGCACATGAGTCCTTTTATCAGCATTTTTTAGAGCTATTAAATATCTTTTTGGGCACCGTTGAAGGACCCATTTGTAGTAGTGATTTATTAAAAGTTAAATTATCAAATAAAATGTAGTAAATCCTAGTTATATTTGGTAGGATCCAAATTATTTGTACCAAGAGATGAGAAATAATATTAAGTGCTTTTGAATATTCTTCCTCACTTTTAGTGTGCTGAGCATTGAGGTTATACTTCCTTGTATGGGCTTCACATTCCATTGCTAATGTATGTGATAAGAATCACTCGAATCATTGAACTAAAAAATTCCCCTTCCCTTGATTGTGCTCTAAATAAATCATCTCATCAGGGGTGTGTTGATATATTTTTTTACTTTAAAATTTGAATATAAGAGAGATATGAAAAATATATATGTGGGATTAGGTATGAAAAAGAGATATGTGTGTGATTAGATATGAAAAAAAGATATGTTTCTTATCTTTTTGAGTGGTGGTGCACGCATCTATATATAGGGACATGATAAAGAAATAGAGAGGTCTAGAAAATATATAGCTGCCTAGAGATAACCAAGAAGAGGCTACTGCTTGTAGTAGCTCATGCAGAGAGATGACAAAGACAACGACGTGTGACGATGGCGAGAGACTTTTCATCGATTTCATGCAAAGAGATTCATGATGGTTCCATGTATTGAAACTCCTCTTTGTTTTTGAGACCAAACGGCATGTAAAAATTGTGTTGAATGGTGGTACATCAAAATGGTACGTTCATGGGTGTGGGTGCATTGTAAAAATGCCTTTAGGTGTGGTGTAAAAATCATTCAGGTGAGTATATAAAAATTACTTCGGGTGTAAAAATCCTTTGGGTGATTATGTAAAAATTACTTCTGGTTAAAAAATAATTTATGTACTATATAAAATTCCTTCGGGTGAATTATGTGGTGTTTTCTGATTACTTTTATTGAGGCGTCGGGATCCGCCCCAAGAATTGGTATTAGAGGAGTTTCACTGTTCTGACCTGAAAAGATCGAGATGTAGCAATGGAGTCACGTTGAGGAGTTTGTCAGAGATATGCAAAGATGAAAATTATAATGGGTGTGATGAATCATGTTAGTGTCGACATGGATGATATGATACAAATGAAAGTTTTACTAAAGTGGAGTTATGTGACAGATATGATCATAGTGGAGTTGATGATGGTAGAGTAGGACAATCAATGTGGTGATAGTGGTGGAGATGATGATGGAAATCAAGGTGGAGATTGTTGGGATATTTTTTTATTTTAAAATTTTAACATGAGAGAGATATGAAAAAGAGATATGTTGGATTAGATACGAAAAAAGAGAGATATGTGTAATTAGATATGAAAAAAAGACATGTATCTTATCTTTGAGAGGGGGTTCACGACTCTACATATATGGGGATGTGATAAAGAAGCAGAGAGGGGGAATGCAAGTTGTATATTCCTAGAGATTACTAGGAAGAGGCTACCACTTGTGGTTGCTCATGTGAATAGATAATGAAGACAACTGCATGCAATGACGGTGAGAGGATTGTCAACGACAACATGCAAAGAGATTAATGATGGTGCCATGTATCAAAAGTCCTCTTGGTTGTGAAGATCAAGGAGCGTTTCCTAGTTTTGGTGATCGGCGGTACATAAAAATGGTACGTTCATGGGTGTGGGTGGATTGTAAAAATTCCTTCAGGTGTGGTATTAAAATCCTTTGGGTGAGTATGTAAAAATTACTTCAGGTGTGAAAATACTTCAAGTAAGTATGTCAAAAATCCTTCTGGTATAAAATCCTTTGGGTGCTGTGTAAAATTCCTTTTGGTGAAAAAAGGCCTTTAGGTGAATTATGTGGTGTTTTATGAGTACTTCTATTGTGGCGTCAGGCTCTGCCCCAACAGGGTGAGCATCAGTTACCTCTTCTGGTGGTCTTCTTTGATTTTTCTAGACAGTCGTGCGAGTTCTTCTTAGTGAGACTCAACATCCTTCTTCTACAAAAATGGAGTGGCATTGGTCATTTTCAATAGGGGGTGGTATTCATCTTCAATATTGATCATTAGGTTAAATTGGTTCAGCAACTCTTGGTATTCTCCCTTACGGTAGTGAGCTTGGGGCCATCAATAGTGGTGGAGGCTTATTTGGCTAGGATTCTTCATCGATACTCAGTTTGGATTTCTCAAATTCCAAAAAACTTAGTCAGTGTGGGATGTGGGTTTAACCAGTGATGCATATGGATTCATCATCTTGTGAGGTTCATCTTTATAGCGTGATGAGGTAAGGGTTTCTTCAATAGTGTCATGAAAGCTTCAGGATCTTCCTCACTCAGCTTGAGATGCTTCAACAATGTTGATAATGGATATGGCTTGAAGCATGGTGCTTTGACATGGAGTGATGCACAATAATTTATAATCTATAATTTTAATTTAATTTATAAATTTTTTTTGAAAAATTGAAACCCAAAAATTAATCAATTTAATAATATAAATCTAGAATGAATCTAATAATTTTAAATTTTAAATTTCAAATTAAAATCAAAATAAGAATAATATATCTTCAAAATCGATGTATGACTTCTTATTTAACATAAAAAATGATTATATAAATTAAAATAATTCATTGATCCATTAATATATTAAATTAATAATTCAAAAAGTTCATAAAAAACATTATTTTACCCATGACTTGGATTAAATTTTGGGTATTTTCAATGAATAACAGACAAACAATTTTTAAAATTTCTGTTCTAATCACTCCATGATTATACTATTGAAATCCTGTACAATTTTATCATTGAATATTATTTATTAAAAATGAAAAACAAAGAAATCCATATTTCCTAGATTAAAATTTACCAGCCAAAAATTGAAATAAATCACATATTCATCCAATGTTTAAGCTATCAATTCTCTATGTCATTTAAATTCACTCCTCACTTCAATCCAATCAAATTTCCAAGTCTAAGAATGGATCTAATTAAATTTAAGTGTAATCAAAGTTTTTACAAGAAGAACTTCCATTTATCTCTCTCTCCTAAGTTTTATAAAACCAATGTTTAATTTTCCACTTTATTTATACCCACCCAAATGATTTTTTATAATTCAATTTCTCTATTTATGGGTTTAATATTTTACTCATACAAATGAATTTATTTTTGAGACATGATCACTTTATTCATTTTTTCTTTTTTTAAATTTTTACCAACCATGTATGTGTGGGGAATTGTGAAAAAGAACTTATTTGATATATATAGAGGGATACTCGCTTACCTAGTTCCATTATCCTAGATATTGATTTTGGGATCCCAATTATTGATTTTAATCAATGTTCAAAGGACTTATATCAATTTATTTTAAGTTGGATCCCTAAGGTGTTATTTTCCTTATAGATCAAGATTATTCATATTGAGTTCAAAATCCCAGGGAACTCAAGTTATAATTTTGATTCCACCAAAATCTTTTCACTCACACACCCTTTCCTATTTCTAAGATCAAATTTCTATGAGAACAGTGATAGTTCACTCAACAACCACCTAAGTATCTCAATTTTAGAAATAGTGAATTACCCTAATCTAGTAAGTTGTTTATACTAGGTAGGGTAACAATGATGTTTAATAAAGGTTTGAAAAAACAAAACAAAAACTATATAGAAAGGTGATATATATAGTATTGATAAATATGTCATTTTTTATATCTAGTATATTTTTTATTATTTATTTTCGTACAAATTTACTAAAAAATTACTAAAAACAATAGTTTATTTTTATAGATTTTAATATATTAATTAAAAAGAATTTAAAAACTACTAAATAGGTTGATTTTCTTCCCCCACAATTGTTCATGGATAACTATTTAGTTTCTAGAAAACATTAATAAAAATTTCAGTGATTAAACTGTGCAAAGGGATGGGCACAACCGGGTAAATTATTATTTATTTAGCTGGATTGAGGTAGTCTCTATCCTTAGTGTTGTGGATAACCTTAAGATATTCTACTAGGGGCTGTCCACTTAGGAAAACCTACAATAAAAATAATTAAGCCTTAGAATTGTTTAAAAAAATTAAAGTAAAAAAAATGAAAAAGAAAGAGAATGGAAAAGAGTCTTGAATTGTCTCTTTTGAGAGGGGTGATAGTTAGACTATCCAAAACTGGATATTTTGGTGGTCATTCCAAATCCACCAAATGATGAGGTTTCTATTGTAATAACCACCCCATTCAGTTCCTTATACAACTAAATAGTTTTAATTCTTAGATCTGACATTGAACAGAGTTTTACAGGTCCACCCTCTCATTATTGTGATGTATTTGATAAGGTGGCTGTGGAATGATGACACGTGTGGCCTCCTCAGGTTCTGCCACAGCTACTGTGGCTTCTTCCCTTATATGTGGATTCTTTAGTAATTATCCATCATAGTATTGAAATAAGGGGGAGTCATTAATTAGTATAATATGAATAAAATTGAAATATGCTGAGTTTAGATCAAAATATCCTCCTTCATATGTTATAGCTTCAATTTTGTTTCTTAATGTGAAACCACTGGTAATTATTATTCTATGGGTGTGCCTCCCTCAATATTATTTTCTTGGTACTTAGAAGGTATTATTTGATTCCTCATAGGTCCCGAGATTTCTTCTTCTTTATCTACTTCCTAAGTGAACTTGTTTTGATTTTCTAGGGCTAGTCGCCTCAACTATTCTTCAAATTTGTAAATATTTTAGTTTGTTATATGTTTTTTAGCCACTGGGGTGTCTTCTTCAGGAGTGTATTTTAATATAGATTCAAAACATTATTTATCTGCCTCTTTTTCTTCATCCTGGGAAGGTGAAAATAGTGCTAAATTAGTAGTGTTATAAGAAAGGGAACTAGAATGAAATACATAAAAAATTGATTAAAATGTGATCAAGGTAAGTAAATATCCTTCAATTTCTTTATCTTTATGTTCTAGTTGTTCTTTAAATTGAAATACCTCTTGGAATTCTACTATAATCATGATAGAGATAAGTGTATATTCCTACTTCTCTTCATTATTTGACACACTTGGGCACCCAATTGATAATGTAGTGGTTTCTATAGAGAGTATCTTATCATCTGTTTTTTCTTAAAATTATTTCTCAATGTTCAGCTAGATATAATTGGCACTACCCTATTTATTTTCATCAGGTAGCCATAATGGTTCTTCCATTCCTTCTTCAAAGTGGAGCTCATTCATTCCTCTATAATCTTTATCATCTTGGACCTATGAACAAATTACTAATTTTTCTTATACAGACCAAGAGAGGTCACAAGACATTTGATATTCAATAAAAGCATTGAAATAAAATTTTAGTGAAGAGTCTCCTTCAATTTTTTTCAATTTTTAATTCATCTTAAATGTGAAAATCCACTTGTAAAATTAGTTCATGGGTGGAAAAGGGTACTTTTTTTACTTTTCTTCATGCTCTTCAAGTTCCATATCCACCTTATTTTTCATAAAAAGTGTGAACTTAACTTTTGGTTCATCATGAACTACCACTCGATAGTCTTTTTTTCTTGTTTCAAAATATACTGGAAAGTGGATTTGAGTTCATGTAGCATGTTCTTCAGTTCTTCTATTATGGGGGGTTTTTCATCCTCTTCTTCCTACATTAGGGAATATTTTTTGAGCTAAACTAGATTATCCATAAATTATTGTATCTCAATTTTAATGATATCTTATTCTTGTATTTTCCCCAATTGAAATTGTTTTTTATTGGTTTTGGTGAGTATTGCTTCTCCCAGGGAACCTGTTTGACATATGGGATTACAAATTGGTTAGAAAGGAAATGGAAAATTTATGGGTTCATGACTTGTTTGATTCTATAAATCCATTTAATATGGGCATAAAATTGGCGATCCATTATATAAAATGGTCACCCTTTATTGATTTTCCTAGAGTAGAGTGAATAGATAAAGAAGAAAAAAAAGAAAAAAAAAGAAAACACTAATTATATTTGTGTTAAGAGTAGTGAATACTCAACTCTTACTCCCTGATAATAGTGCCAAGTTGATCACGTGGTTGTCATTGGCCGCATTCAAACTGAATTTTTAAAACCACCTAATGCATCTTAGTGTCCGAATAGGGTCATCTATTAAGGAGTAGAGTTTGAGAGTTTCATTTATCATAACACTTATATGTATTTGTTTTTTTTCACAATTTTTAAAACAGGGGATTAATGAGGGGTGGTTGTTTGGGATTTTTATTAGTGAAAAAAATGAACAAAATGGGAATTCTGGATAGAATGGATGAAAGAATTGGAGACACCCCTGGATTTTACTTTGTGATCATTCCTTGTCTCGTAACTTTGACCCTTAAATTCTATTCTTTGTATGTTCTAATTGGCTTCACATAGTATTACTTCTTAAATTGTTTGAATAAAAATCACAATAAATTTGAAACCCCTAAGTAATCATCTCATCACTCTCTAAAATGGGTCAAAATTGTGATCCCATCCTCCATTCAGATCACTTTTCCCATCGTAAAACATTGATCCGAATAGTGGGAGAGAAAATAATGTTTCACATCATGAAAGGAGAACATAAGGATAGAGACATGAGGTATGATCATCTCCTCGCTCTCTCATTATTTAGAGATCCTCATAAAAAAATAGGAAAAATAATTTTGGGTGTATAAACTCTATATCACTGGTTTTCATCCATGGATGGCCCTTGGGTAATCCTCACATCATCGATCATATTTTTTGTGATCAAAATGCATCACAATGGGTGAGAAACATAAAGAATAATGGGAGGGAAGAAAAAAAAAGTTAAATAGAATGAAAATAGAATAAAATAAAAGTTTAGAAAGAAATGCAGTAAAACCTAGTTATAGTTCGTCTATTTTGGGGGGGTTTTCAACCTCTTCATTCTACACTGGGAAGGAAATGTAAATTTTAGGAGATGTTTCAGCATAATTACTTGATTTCATAACATCGGGGGTGAACGTGTGTAAGTTATCCATGGTCACTTAAGTGACCATGTAGGAGCTTGCAGTGGAGAGGTATATTGGTACCCATTTGAAGTTGTCATGGATCTGTAGTAGGTATACTAACCTTGAGGAGAACAATCAATTGTAATTACTTTCCATCACATAGTCACTTAGAATTTATACATGTAGTTACTTCATGCACAATCACTAAAGAGACTTTGCTTCATGTGGCCACTTCAATAGTTAATTTTTTTTAATATGAAAAATACAAAAAATCATATTTCTATGTATAATTAATTCTGAAAAATCACAAAGAATTGATATATTTAATTTCATCCCCTAAAAAAATAACTTCAAATCATTTAAATCAATAAATTAAAAATTTGTTTTTTTCAAAACATGGAATATCCATCATTTAAAAATAAAATTCATTTCCGAATAAAAAAATTAAAATTTGAAATTCTATTTTTGAAAATAGTTCTATTTTATATATTTTTATTTAATTCATTTTTTTAAATAAATGAAACTCAAAAATTAATCTATTTAAAAATTTAAATCCATATTCAACTATTTTAAATTTACACTTTTGAATTAAAATGAAAATCAAAATCAGTTTTCTTAAAAATAAATGTATGGATAATTATTTAACTTGAAAAATGAATATATAAATGAAAATAATTAATTGATCTATTTACATATTAAATATATAATTCACAATTTTTACAAAGATCACAATTTTTTCTATGGTTTAAATTAAATTAGAGGTATTTTCAACGAATAAAAGACAAAAAAATTAAATTTTCAACTCACATTACTCCCAAAAACATTAACTATAGCAATTCTAAGAAATTTTATCTTTGAATTTCATTTATTCAAAAATAAAAACAAAGAAATACATCCTAGCTGGATATAAATTTTCTAGCTAGAATTGAAAAGAATCACATATTTATTAAATGTTTAAGTTATCAGGACTCTTCTATGATTTCAATTCACTCCTCACTTAAATAAAATAAATAGATACAAATATAAGAGTGGATCAAATTATATTCAAGTGGAATCAAAGTTTTAATAAAAAGAACTTCCATTTATCTCTATATCCGAGGTTTTCTCAAACTAGAGTACAATTTTATACTTTATTAACATAACTCAAATGAATTTTTTTGTAGAATAATTTACCCCTTCATGGGTTCAATATCCCCTCACCTAAATGAATTCATTTTCATTATCTGAGTTCTTTATTCATTTTCTTGTTTTTAATATTTACTATTCATTTATCTGTGAGGTACTATGAAAAATCCCTTATTTGATATATATAAAGGGAAAAACACACACACACACACACACCTATTTCCATTGTCTCAGAGATTCATTTTTGGATCCTAATTTCCCCATTTTAATCCAAGATCAAAGGACTTATATCAATTTCTTTTAAGTTGGATCCCTAATGTGTTATTTTTCATAGAGGTCACATTTCCTTAGATTAAGATCAAAATCTGAGTGACGTGATGTTATATTTATAATTCTACAAAAATATTTCCACTCACACTCAGTTTTTAAGTTCTAAGATAAAATTTCTATGAAAAAAATGACTATTCACTCAACAATCATCTAAGCATTACAATTTCAGAAATAGTGAATTACTCAACTCTTGTATGGTATTTAGACTAGGAAGGGAAATAATGAAGTTAAATAAAGGTTTGAAAAATCAAAAGAAAAACTATATAAAAGGGGCTACATGCTGTATTTACAAACAAAAAGGTTTTTTTTTATATTTTGTATGTTTTATTATTATTATTTATTTACTTACAGATTTACTAAAAACTTAACAAAAACAATAATATTTTTTTACAAATTTTAAGAAATTAAGTAAAAAACAAGGTTGAGTCCCCAACCTCTCATTATCCAGACATCCTTATAAAAATATAAGGAATTAGGTCGAGTGCATGGGATATACATAAATTGTTTTCATCCATGAGTGATCCTCGGGATAGTATCTCATTATCATTAAGAGACTGAGAGATCACAAGACATCAGAGTGGGTGAGTAGCATGAAGAATAGGGAGATGGAATACTAAAAAAATTTAATAGAATGAAAATGTATTAAAATTTAAATTACATAAAGAAACGTTGTAAAACCTAGTTATAGTCGTCAAGAGTTAGGTACATTCTACCGGAAAGGGGAAATAATATTTATAAGCACCATACACATTCTTCCCCACCTTCAGTGTAGCATGTATCAAGATTATACTCCCTTAGATTGGATCCATGTGTAGCGGATGATGGTCATCATCTGTATCAGATGAATCTTCTAACTAAAAAATTCTCCTTCCTATGATTGTGCTTTGAATACCTTGATAATTATGGGGGTGAGATGCTCCTCTGCTTCATGAATCCAATTGTAAATCCCTTATCTTTTTTCTCACATGAGGGATTTAATGTTTCAGGTCATTGATGATGAGTTCTATAAATAAGTCTGTGGGACTGATGTTTGTGTGTGGTCCTAGAATTCATTTCTTAGGCCAAAATGGTTCAGCATTAAGGAGTTTTCATGCTGAAGCACATGTGTGTGGGCTTATAACAATGCAATTGGTGGGTGGTGATGGACCCATGGCCCCAATATCTTTAAATGCATATAATAAGAACTAATACAAATTGGGGAAAGGGAAGCACTTACATTTATCAACACTAAGAAGAAATTGATGACACAAGTCACACCTTTATCAGTGTTAGCTAAAATCACTAATAAAAGTAACTTTTATTTGTGCTAAAAAATCACTGATAAATGTGTATATTTTATGAGTGCTAATAAAGGTTATATTTACCAGCACTATTCTTAGTGATGAAAAATGTTTTTAATAAAAAATAATGTTTATTTATATACATTAATTAAAAAATTCATGTTTATAATTAATATAAATATATTTTAGTAATTCAAATATATATAAAATTTTTTTAAAAAATATTTATAATATTATATATATATATTTAAATAATTATAAAATTATAATATTTTTTAAGTAATTAATATATTTATTATATTTAAAATTATATATTTTCTATTATATATAAATACTTTTGAAATATATTTATTTATAATTATAAGTATAAATAGATATATTTCACCAATGAATTTGGTGAATAAATAAATAAATAAATAAATCTCATGATATAATGATGATATCCAAGGACATGATTGGAGTTATTTATGTTCATATTTTGAGATGTAAGTATAATTGATGCAGTATGATTAGAGGTTTATTTGTGGACCTGATTGTGGGTTTCTATGTTCCAAATGTTAAGATTACCTATATTACGATGACACATGCATATGTTATGTATTCACGACTCATGAATGTTAATTTATACATTGACACCCTTATTACTCATGTTTTCCATATATTTGATGAGTTATTTTTTATGATCTATACTTTACTAGGTATACTGGGAAAGGGATCTTCTTCGTGGAGGTCCAGCACCAAAATCTCCCTATGGATGGTGATCTAGAGGTGTCAAAACTAGATCGAATCTTGAAATCTGGGGAAGGTAAGATCTCAATTGTTTTCAATAAGGAGGTTTTAAAAGAACTCTTGGATTTCAACCATTTTTTCTGGATTGGGAGGCTGGTACTTGCAAAATGAGATAAACCCACGCCTGTAGAAGATTTAAGGTTTAAACTAAACTAAATATGGGGTTTTGAAGGGTGGAAGATGATCCCCATAGAAAGGGGATATTTTCATTTAATTTTCCAATATTAATTTTATAAATTCGTTGCCTATAAATCTAGTTTATATAATATGATTCCAAGGGTATTGAGAATCTCAAAATGACATTTCAGTTTTTATAGTTTTCATCAGAGACACAATAACGCGCTGTTCTTGGTCTAGTTTCATAGACTCGGCTGGGTTTTCTGTCATCTGCAGATACTGAAGGATATTACATCATGCATTGGTGCACCTCTCAAACTCGATGAAAAAACCATTCAAGACATGCTTGGTTACTATGATAGGAAATTTATTGATATTTATTTTCTTAATCCCAGGCCTGATAGTGTCATTCTCATTACTAATGCATAAATAATTAACGTAGAAGTCGAATATTAATTCTTACCAGACTTCTGCAGCTTTTGAAATTTTTTTGGACATGAGATCATCGATTACAGGTAGTTGTAGAAGCTTAGATGCAAGCCTACCAAGGGGGAAGTAAATGGATTTATTAATAAGGGAGGGGAAGCCTCTTAAAAAGTGAAGAAGGACAAGTTGAGACCATCCAATGAGACTCCCATGGCATGCCAGATCTAAGAATTGACAAAGCAAGGGAACCCATTTCCCAACAATAGGAAAATCATGAACCAATGAAGAGGCTTAATGGATTCAGTCTGGTCATGCATGCTCATGCCAAATTATAGGGAGACACACAACCTATAAAAATTCCCCATGTATCTTATGGTAATAATACTATAGGGAATGTATCAAGATCCTTTCTATAGGCTCTCATAGGTGCTAAAACTGCTCCTCCAGTGCATGTTTGACTATTCGAACATACTGGTGGAGATGAGCCTGATATGGTTAGTCTGGAAAAGCATAATCAGGAAGGTGATGTTGTTAGTGGCTAGCAGTACTCTAATGTGCAGGGAAAACACATCATGTTTCCTCTCATAGTGATTCTTCTATAAGAATTGGAAAGATATCCCTATTATAGACTATCTCAGGATATAATGAAGGAAAAATGCAAGGAAAAGATGCTACTCTAGTGTAACATGAGAATGAACATGTGGATGAGGATGAGTATGATAAGTAATGTGATATTCAGGATACAGTAAATATCCAGTTTAATTAGGAGGACCTTTTGACTGCTTCCTTTGATCAAAAAGGGAAAAAATATAATTGTTGAGTCTTGTATGTAGGTTAAACCATCTAAAGGTTCTACCACTAGAAAGGGGATTCTTTCCATAGTTTCTTTTGGAGAAATATACCCAATTGAGGATAAAAATCAGGATGTTTTTGGGGAAACATGACTATCTAATGATGTTAGGGATGGGTAGTGGACGAACACCTCTCACGTCCACTACCTCGATACTGTTGTGGATTAAATGGATATGAGTAATAATAATTTGAGTTTGATTTAAATATTAAATAGGTTTAACAATAAAGAGATCTATCTTGAAAAATTTGGAAATGCTCAAGGGGCTCTTTGTATTGATGGACAAGAAACTGTCAAGTCAAAACTAGAGAGCTCAGGTCTGGCAAAAGAGCCACTAGATGTTCATAATGAGGAGACATGAAAGTAGCCCAAAATATAGAGGAGGGTCTTCATCCAAGCCGAAGAGGCAGTGACCAACTCCATTGATAAATCATTTTATTTTTTGAAGTGGTTTCTTACTTTCTTGCACTATGCATCTCCTCATGTACTTTGTCGCCTTTTATTTTAAATAAATTTCTAAATCTTTGTTTTCCACCCATGGTTTGTTCTATTTGGGTATAAAATTGTAATAAAAATATTTATTATATATAATTATATAATTATAAATATAATAAATATATTTATTATAATTTTATAATTATAAATTAATATTTATTTATTCATAGTTATAATTATAAATAAATGTAAATAAATGTAAATATTTATAAAATTATAATAAATATATTAATATATTAATATATATATATATAATTATATAAATATATTTATATTTATATACAAATATATTTAAAAATGTTTATTTATAATTAAAATTATAAATAACTATATATATTTAAATAATTATAATGTATATAAATATATTTATAATTATATAGTAAATTTATAAAATAAAAATGAATATATTTAAATAATAAATAAATATATTATATTTATAATTTTATAAATATATATAATAATATAAGTATATATAATTATATAAATATATTTATAAATATATTTTAAAAAATATAATAAAAATATTTAAATAAAAAATCTATTCATTAAATTTATAATTATATATATATATATATATTAGGTGCTTTAGGGTACAATTACATTAAACACACACACTGCACACACAGACTGAAAAAGAAGGTCATAACTTCCCAAGAGATAACCAACCCATCAAGCCTTATTTATTTAGTATATGGATCGAAGGCCCAATGGGAATGAAGCCCATTACATGGACCAAAGGCCCAAAAACTAGCCTGAAGGCCCAATACAACTTCATGCCTACACCATGATTATGTCACCATCAGTCTGCATCATGCCTGCATCACCGTCTGCCTGAGGAAATTCACTCCCACTAAGACTTGAACCCAACTCAGATGCAGGATTACGAGGAGCCTTTACTACTCAGGCAAGCCCCCAACTAGTTTTATAAATATATACAATAATATAAAAATATATTATTATATAAATAAATAAAAAATATATTTAAATAAAAAATATATTTTAATAATTAATATATTTAAATAATAAATATATTTAAATAATAAATATATTTAAATAATTAATACATTTAAATAATCAATATATTTAAATAATTAATACATTTAAATAATAAATATATTTAAATAATAAATATGTATATTTATTTAGCTTTATCAGTGATTTTTTAGCATTGATAAAGATTCTATTTTATCAATGTTAAAAAATCCCTAATAAAACCAGTCTTTATGAGAACTATAATTTTAGCACTAATAAAGACCTATTTTATCAGCACTTTTTTAGCTCAAATAAAGGGGTATATTTATCAGCGCTACAAAAACTGATAAAGAGTAGTTCTATCAGCACTTTCTATATTAGCGCTGCAAAAAATACTCTTTATCAGTTTTTTTAAAGCACTAATAAAATCATTATGCATTCTTATAAAAAAACCCTAATAGATTCGCAATCTCCTCACACCTTCAATATTTTGTGGAACCATAGTGCTGTCGTCGCTGATCTCCCTGACATTGCTCCCTACCTACTCCTTTACCTTCATCATCATCATTTCTCCCCGTCATCGTTGTTGCTCCTTGCTGCCGTCACACCCTACCCTACCTCCATCGCTCCCTTCCCTTTCCGCTCTTCATCAACGAATCATCACTGCTCTAAGGTATGATATTTTTTATTCTACTCGTTAATCACTTCTTCTATCTAGGTATTTACTCCTTCCAACATTGATGCATTTCATTCATACTGATTCACCCCCTTAGTTATATACCCACACCATACTTGTGTACTAACAATGTATAGGTTGATTTAATAATAATTTACATTTCCTATATTTGAAGGCTTTCATTTTGATAGGGGTTTGAACATATGTTTATAGAGGATTCTTTAGAATATGTTTCATTCACATATGTATTGTGTGTCAAGTGGTGATAATTATATGTTTTAATTTTATAATTAGTGTTGATGTGTATTTTATGTCCATACAGGGCCTTTTAGGGATTTTTTTTTATTTTCAATGATTATATTTTCTCAAAATTACAGTTATACATAAATACATCCATGTTATAGTATATTATTTTAGTTGTGTTTTTTGCAATATGATTTTTTTCAAGATGTTTTAAATAATCATTTTCCAAAGTAATGATTTAATTTATTATGAATTTATTTTGATTATCTAGATATTTAGATTTTAAAATGTTCATGATTTAACTCTTAGAAAAACCCAAGGATTATAAATTAAATGATTTTTTAAGATTTCAAATTAAATGAAAGAATATTAACATGTTGTAAATGGATTTTAATGGTGTAAGGTTGATTTTTTATTGATTCGAATGAGTGTATGGAATTTTTGGAAATTATTTTAAAATGGTGATAATGTGTTATGTATTTTTTATAGGAAAATTTAAATATTTTATAATTCTGTTTTAAGTAAATTAAATGTGAATATATTCATTTGTTTCATGTCTCAGTGTTTGTGAATTGATCTTAAATGCCATAGGTATATTTTTACGATTTTATTTGTGTTGGGGGATGACTGGTAAATTTATGTTTGGTTTTTTTATTAGAAGTATATATTAATCATGCTGGGTGTTTTTTTACTATGCTTTGTTTGGTTATTAAGATATTATAATATTTGAAAAACCCAATGCAAATTTAAATTTTGTTTAAAAAGAATATAACATAGGTCAAATGGTTAGCTATAATGGTGACATATTTAGTTAAAGGAGTATGATACAGTTTCTGATTATTGTGATTCTTTATTTTTATATAAATATGTCAATATATTTATTTTTTTAGTAATGATAATTTTTTTTTGTTAATAGTGTTTTGTAAAAAACAAATTGCTTATTTTTTTCAATATTTATATTTTTTAATATATGATTAATTTTGACATTTTAAATTATAATACCACATGATATTATATGATCTTATTTTATGATTTATAAAAATATATTATGATTCCATTTTAATTTTAATATGATATTTCTTGCCTACTCTTTTTTCTCATTTTATTTTGATCTAAACATTTTATGAGCCATTTATATGTCCTCCCTTACTAAGAATTTTATACCCCTCCTTTTGTTTCCCACTTCCATAGGTAATCGTATACAAGATTAATTTTTAAAGGAATACTTATCTGTAGACATCTTTGAGAGATATTACTGTTTATTACATATGATTAACACTTTTGGTTTTATTAAGGGCTGGATCTAGGAGGAACTGATATAAAAATGGGTGTGATGGAAAATGAGGTGACTATCTTAATATGAAATAAAATGGGAATAGATTTGAAGTGAAAAATATCATGATAATACTTACTCAAAAGTTTCAAGAAATGAATAATAATATGAACCATTTAAAGCTCCCAAACATGCTAAGGATGAAACAACTCACCATGGATTCATTCATGTGGTAATTTCCTCTAACCATTTGGGTTCCTATTATCAATTATATTTGAAGAAATGTATAACCATTTATAATTTGTAAGGTGAAGTAGATAGGTAGTGGACACTAATTATGAATATGAGGAAAAATGAAGAAGTTTATAGTATCAAATGGGATGTGTTTAAGGAAATATTCTTCCCAAAATATTTTCCCTGAACCACTCACAACAAAATAGAGAGATATTTTTTTAAAAAGTAGTTTGAATCTATTGGTACCTATAAATGAAACCACATGAGACTCTCAGGGTACACCTAGAGTTTTTCTGTTAACCCTAAAATCATGACCGATCGTCTCATCAATGGACTAAAATCGAATAATTTTATACTTTTACACTTTCATAAATTTTACTTTTATATATTATAATTTTATAATTTTATAATTTTTTAGAACAATATAATTCTATAAATTATGTATAATTTTATAACATTTATGTGATTTTATATAGTTTTATAAATTTATATATTTTGTATATTTCTTTAAAATATATATTCTTTTATAAATTATATATAATTTTATACTTATGTGTATGTATATAATTTTATATACTAATATAAATATATATTCATTTATAATATATAATTTTATTCATGTATACTTTTTTTGATTTATCAAAATTTTATTACTTTTATACATTCATAAATTCAATATCAGTGTTGAAAATATTTTAAAAAATATAATAATTTCTTTTTTTATTTGTGAAACCATTATTATATTCAATAGCCGTATTTTATATTATGAAAAGGGTATTCAAATAATATATCTTTTATTTTTTTATTTCCATTATTACATTCAATAGAGGTATTTCACAAGTTTTTTATAACGTAAATATGATTTTATAATTCATTTATACTCATACAGAAAGGGTTTTGATCATTAAAAATATGAAATAAATTATCGATTGATCTCTAATCCTTCATAATGATAGTTTTATCTTTTAATATTATAATTAATCATTTATTCTGCCTTAAAATATTTTCATTCCCATAGTAAAAAAGTTTAGAAATTCTCAAGGTATTGTGCCTAAATCCGTCAACAAAGAGAACATCATTTGATCCAAAATTATTCAGTATAATTTTAGTGCTTCCTAAAAATTCAATTGAAGTTAAACATATTTTTCAAAAGTGAAATATTCTTCATTATATTTATAAATTTTCTTTATTTGTTTTTTATAATGTGGTATGATAGCCTATTTTTCAATATTTTCATTTTTTTCAATAAATTCATGAGATCCATCTTCAATTGAACATATTTTGTGTATTTATTTTTTTAAATATTAATATTACCAAATCAAATAGGATGGATATGAGTAGATAATGGATGGATTCCAATCGTAAGACAAAAGAGTATGAAGATGGGGTGAAAGATTTCATCAATTTTGAAAAAGTTCATGCATATAACCTTATTAAATACTTTTTTTGGTGTTTCTACTAATTTTATTCAAGAATAATTAGTCCAGAAGAGTTGGAAGAACACTTTATCTATCATGGAATTGATCGAAGTTATAAATGTTTGAATAAAGATGGGGAACAAGATAATGTAGCTAGTGATTAAGATAACACTGCATTTTATGGATCATCTGAAATGATTACAAGTACGGGAATTAAAGAAGACCGTAGTTGTGTAAAGATACCATTTTATACTAGTTTCACAAAATATACATCATTTTCACTCATAATTAAGATGTATATTTTAAAATCTAGAAATAGATGGAGTGACTGTAGTTTCACTGAACAAGTTTCTCTCTTGAATGGTATGTTCCTAGAATATAATGAGCTTCATAGATGAACATATGATTCTAAACGAATGATATGTTCAATGGGTATGATCTCTGAAAGAATATATGCCTTCATAAATGACTGTATACTATTTTTCAAGGACTATAAATCACTTAAAGAATGTACAAAATGTTGTGTTTCTCGATAAAATAAATATGAATCTGGTCCTATGAAAGTTTTATGGTACCTTTAAATCATTAAAAGGTTTAAGAGACTATATAGAAGTGAGGAGACAACACAAAAATTGACATGTCACCCAGAAACAAGAAATAAATATGGGACACTTCATCACCTAAAAAACTCTCCTCAGTAGAAGAGAATTGATCATGAGTATCCTAAATTTGGAAATGAGACAAGAAACATTCATCTTTCATTATATATAGATGGAGTGAATCTTTTTTGTTTTCAAAGAAGAACTCACATTACATGGATGGTAATGTTGATAAATGTAGATACACAGTTTTTTCCTAATAAGACATTAAAATATTTTTGTATATTATTCCAGAGCTAAGCCTAGAGACAACGTGTGGTTTCAAGGCCTGGAGTACCCAAAATTAATTTCTTAAAAATATTAAAACTATTTTATATTACACACATGCAGCTAATTAAAGAAAACAAGATAACTCTTAAATTATTGATCATATCAAAAATTTGAGACCATAGTTGGGTCCAGAATGCAGTTTTTCTCCTAGGAGCAACAAAAAATAAGTCGGAACATGACGTTTGGATCCCTCACACGTTGGTAGGGCATTTTAATTGGTTTATTTAATTAATTTAATTAATTCAATTAAAACCCCTTAACCAAAATTCTGAATATAAATTCATATTTTTTTGAGGTTTTGTCTCGTAATTATCTTTCTCTAATGATGAAATCTCCCCTTCTCCCCTCTCCTTCCCATTAAAAAATGGATAAAAAAGATCGACGATGAACCCCTATATCAAGATAGATCAAAGTGTAGTGGATTTTCCTCCTTCATCGATGAACATGTTATACATCAATGGTGAACAAATAAATCCAGGTAGGACTCTTCCTTGGTGTTATTATACCCTAAATTAAATGTTTGAGCATGTTGTTAATTGAATCTTCAATCTATGCCCCTTGTTTTCAAACTCTTCATGCGCCTACGTACCAGATTCATATTGTTTATCATCTGTACTAACCTCAGTACCCCATTATCTATTGTCATAAAAGAAGACTTGGATGATGAAGATTAAGACCTTTGTTTTGGTGCTTTTCTCCCTCAATTCTTTGAATTCTTCATCGATTGGACCGCTTGGTCCCAGTTCGACAATTATCAGGCGACCCGAGCTCGATCAAGCCCCTGGATTCATGAAAGATCAAAGAACATGAATATTTTTGTGAAATGAGCATAGTTTTGTGAAGCTTATGTTATATAGATGATACTTTAAGAGATTTGAAATCATGAAATCAAAGGATGAACCCGTGGTGGCATATGATTCACGCGATGAAACCCTTCCTAATGAATAGAGCCGATTACTGGTGAGTGGCGGCCTAGAATTGCGAATCAGGGATAGATCCAAAGTTTTTGGGAGAAATTGTGGCGAGATCTAAGGAAGTTAGAGAAGATTATAATCACCTGATTTAGATCTAGAAATTTAGACTTTCTGAGGATATCTCGACTACACACCATGTTAAATGAAGAACACATGGTGTGTAGCCTCCCTCAGCGGAAGTGATTGGGTTTTGGAAAAGTTAAGGATGACACAATTTTTACTTCCCTTGACACGTCATGCACTACCTTCCCATGTGAGGCAACCCATGTGAAGAAACAAATGACCATATGCCAAGTACACAGACATGGCTTGGTAATAGGGACAACATCCCATGTGGACCAATATGTCATGTACCAAAGTGCATAGACACATAGTCTGAGTACACAAACATGACCGAAAAACATAGCCTGATCCCTAGATCAATAGGACACATCATGTATTCCACCCACATGGCATGTTCCCATACATGGGATAGAACCAATGTCTATCTAGGGATACAACCAGACAATGAAGAGAGGCCACACTCCGTGTGGAGACCTCACACACCATGTAATTTTTGAGCTCAACTGAGTGATCTTAAAAACATCACATCTCCTTCATTTTAACTTGGATTTTGGCCCATGAGATGCCTATCTTGAGTGGTTTTCCAAGTAGAACATGCTGGTTCCCTCAGTGGTGGATTTACAGATACAATGAAAATGTTACAGGTTAACACACCCAGAGATGAAAACGGATGAAAACAATGGCTTGACATTTCCCAATGGTGTGGTGTTGTTTGACTTACCTAAGGAATCACGAGGAGGGGTGCTTACCCCCAGATACATCCTTGAGACACGACCCAAAACTGTGTGCGAAAGTTAGTGCTGACCAAAGAAGATAGTATAAAGGTTTTGTGACTTGATCCCCTTTGATTTTTGGCTCTTAGGAAGATGTGGTGAGATACAGGGCATCGTAGATGGTTCTTACCTTAAAACTGATAGCTACTCACTTTCTTGGGCTGAGCTGTGAGATGGAGATCCCCTCACTCCCTCATTTGATATTTTTTAACTGAGCACACACACACACAGATATATATATATATATGTATGTATATGTATGTATATGTATGTATGTATATATTTCTACCTTGTTATGGTACACATTTCATGGGTCTTGGTTACCCACCATCCAAGAGAGGTGAAGACACACGTGGTATGCCACATGCTTTCCGCGTTTAGTTTCTCGTGGTTGGATGGGTCTAATATCTGGCTATAGGTAGCAATGACTTGAAGAATAGTTCACCTCCTCACCATCTCTAGATCCTTATGTTTAGATGGTTCTACTTCCAAACTTTTGTTGGGTTAAGCTTTACTCTTTCTGCCCTCTTTTACTATACCTTGTTTTTATACTGCTTATCTTCAGTTGTATCTCTTACTACCCCTTCAATTTTTTTGGGACATTTTACTATGTATGTATATAATCACCCCTGTATGGACAGTTCCCAACATGTGTCGTATCATTTTCAGATGTCAGATGGGTCGATCGTGACTACTAAGAGGCGTAGGGATACGAGCTATGTGGACTATTTATGGTGGTCATACTTGGGATACAAGAGCTGGGCTCTCTCAGTAGACTCTATTTTCTAGTTGTCTTTAGGTTGAGACCATTTTATGGTTTGGGTGTGTGTTTTTCCTTTTTATTTTGGGGTTTTACTATCATACCTTGTACTATTTAGAGGTTCATGCATGCTTACTTTACTTTACATCATTTTCATCTTTTTCTTACTTCCCCTCTGCACTTTTGCATTAAGTTGGTTTTGTGTGTTTGTACATTATCTAAGGCAAAGGCCTTCCTAAATTAGTTGTGCTTTCATCACTGGTCTCCAACCCATGGCCTATGGGGGTGGGATTTGGTTAGTTATAGCTCGAGCCTCAGATTGGGTTGGGTCTTGACAAAGTGGTATCAGAGGTGGTTCGACTGTTAGGATGTTGTTCGGAAGTATCCCTAAAAATATCATGGATGGGCTTTAGGAAATAGTGTCAACATGTATCAAGACTGGATCTTAGGCCAGGGAGTCTAGTGATGGTATGATGGACAACATATCCATTCACCAGGACACTGATTACTCGCTTGTCGACTCAGAACCCTTAGACATTTGTTGCAGAGAAAAACGGTACATGCATTATATAGTATTGGGTCTTTGACTGTCCTTCTTGAGTTAGATCCCCGTCATTTTTATTGATATATATATATGCTCATATGACCATGATATTTGATAGAAAAAATATTTTCAATTATTCTATTATGAATTTTAGTGTTTTTAATCCCTCCAATGTGTTATATCAAGGGAAATTGGCACATTTTATTATTCTTGAATTATTTTGAGCTTAATTTCTAAAATGAATTATTTTGGAATTTAACTATTTTAAATTATTTAAATGTTTTGGACATACCTATTTATAAACTAATAAAAATTGAAAAATTATTCTTTTATAGGTTCATATTTTTGATGGGATTTATTTTATCCTTCTGGACCCAAATATCAATCCATCATGTGGAAGCTCAAATCCAACTCACAAATCTGGCCTCAAAAACTGTGCATAAAACAGCATAATTTTATTATTGGGACCATATCTCATAAATTGAAGAACCTCATGAGTGGATATTTTACATGAAGATTTAATACCTCAGTTTAAACAAGTTTCATTAATATTTCTGCGCTATATTCTTTTATTCTCAAGGCCATTAATTCATTATATCTCGCTGCATTGGAATACGAAGAGTCTGCTTTTAAGAATTAATTTTTGAAGTAAATTGGTAATAACTCTTTCATTACTTGGCCAATGAATCCGATATTTCGTGATCCGATAGATGATAAATAACTAAACAACTTTAAATAAGAACAAATTCCCAAATTTGATCATTTATGAGGCCTACCATGCGGAATATTTTATATAATATTTTTGGATCCAAATTTTCACTCCCATTGCCTATAAAAATGCACTTCATCTTCATTCCCAAGGGTTGGAAAGTAAGGGGTAGCCTATTTTGGCCATTTTATGTAGTTTATTATTGTATTTTATTTTCTTTCATTCTGTAATTTCATTTCATGTTATAATTTAAGTGTTCTCCTTTCACTCTTATTCTTTCTCTCTTTTGTTTTCTTCCCTCGTTTTCACCTTCACTGTGATCTCTTATACTCATGATCATGAGTAACTAACCTGAGGAAGTTCCTAGGGGATCTATTAAGTGGTGAACCCAAGTCATTTTAAATTCATTAATATTATTTCTTATTTAATTATAGTTAGGCTAAGGGGGGTCTTAGTGGTCAAGGAACCTTTGTGTCTCCACTTTCCACCTGAGGCTTAAATTTCACTTCTGTCACATTATCCCTCTATTGAGGAGGTGGATGTGCGGTCTCTCAGCAATCATTGAGTGTACCATATTTTCATAACCATATCCAAAAGGGTATTCTCATTCATATGATGGATCATGTTCATTAAGTAAATTTGAAACTAAAAAAGATACTATGACGGTTCACTCTGGATAATCACCCGGGAGGATATCCTTTTTGTCTAACATCATTCTGTTTGCATTACATATGCATATTTATTTTTAGTATTTCATTCTCATTTATCAAATATAAATTTCTGGTCATTTTTTTTCATATATATATATATAGTGATTTATAATTCATGAGTGATTGGCCATAATATCTCCTCAAGTGATCAACCTAGGTCAGCCACTGTGCAGCACTTAGTATAAATATTTTTGAGAGCATGCACGAAAACGCTTCATCAGTATTCCCTGACCATTTTATGGATGCATCTGTGATAGAATTCAGTCAGGATTCCTGATCTAATTTGTGAAGATGACCCAATGAGGGATGAGGACTCAGTTCAGGGCCTATCATATGACCCCCTTCTTCTGGGTGGACAGGTAGCAGTGCCTCCACCCGTCGAACAACATTTGGTACTAGAAGGATAGAAAGAGGACATGTACTAATTGGGCACACTTCGTGAGTTTCAGTGATAACAACCATTTTGGTTTCTTGGAAATCCTGATCTCCAGGCAGTAGAGGACTGGCTAGATTCATTGGTCAATGTGTTTGGACTGGTGCGGAACCCGACGAACCAGAGGGTGGATTTTATAGCTAGCTCTTTTGACAAAACAGCTAAGCGCTAGTGCTGCTTAGTTACCAATATGAATGATGAGGCAACACTGTTGACTCTCCCTTCCGTCACAGAGTTTAACGACTGAGAAAAAAGGAAATACCTTAGTCCAAAGTGATTCATCCTTTGAAGAAACATCAAAAAATATACAAAGGGAAGAACAAGGAGAACATTGCCCATAGGTCGCGCAAGTTCCCTCATGGTCGCGCAAGTACACTTGCGCGCCACCTAGTGTTCATGCAAGTACTTGCGCACTGCCTAGTGGTCGTGCAAGTATACTTGTGCGCCGCCTCATGGTCTCCCATGTGACTTGCGTGACCTAAGTGATAACCGCCCGGTAACCGCCCGGGGTCTTCTCCTGCCTATAAATAGACCCTATGGGCCCCCATTCAAGGAGGATCTTTTTTTTTTCCAGAAACTCGGATTGAAGCTCCCGACGCCCAAGTCTCTTCTCAAAGCTTCCGGAACACTTCTAAGGTAATTTTTTACCTAGAACGGAAGATCTAAAGAGAGGAAGGAAGGCCTAAGTGTTGAACTTCATCAACACTTGCACGCCTGAGTGGCCAGCCCTCAAGGGAACTAGTCACACTTGTGTGCCGCCTTATTCCTTCGATAGAACTTGCGTGTCCCTTTTCTGGGAGAACCTCAAGAGGATTCTAAAGGCTTTATGAAAGAGTCTCTCAAGTATTTTAATGCTGCTTGAAAATCGCGCAAGTACCCAACATGTCGCGCAAGTATACCTGCGCGACCAATACCTGTGTGCCCACACAAGACTTGCGCGCCTTCCAAGACTTGCGCGCCCCTACCTTTTTGGGTGCCCATTTTACCCCTCTTAAGCTATTTCACCTTTCCTATTCAAGATTTAGTCTTTAAGATACTCTTCAAAGCCATTTATGGCATGATTTCTTGATTTTAATTCCTTATCTGAAAGGAATTCGGTGGAATATCTCTCAAAACCTAGTGATTTACACATCTTTATGTCACCAAAGATTGAGAATTCATTCATTAAACCTCATCCTTTAAGATGATAGAATCCTTAACCTGGGTCTCCTTTTCAGGAATAATCCCCAGTTATAAGTCCTTTAATTTGGGCATCTTCTTCAGGAGTAAGCCCCAAATTCTTAAAGTTCCCAAACTTGGGCATCCTCCTCAGGAGTAAGCCCCAAACCTTAATTCCTTAACTTGGGCATCCTCCTCAGGAGTAAGCCCCAATCATAATCCTTTAATATGGGCATCCTTCTTAGGAGTAAGCCCCAAGTCCTCTAATTTTGGGCATCCTTCTTAGGAGTAAGCCCCAAGTCCTCTAATTTTGGGCATCCTTCTTAGGAGTAAGCCCCGAGTCCCTTAATTTGGGCATCCTTCCTAGGAGTAAGCCCCAAACCTTAATTCCTAACCTGGGTCTCCTTTTCAAGAATAAGACTAAGTTATAATCTTGGGCTTCCTTTTCAGGAGTAAGCCCCAAGTCCCCTAACCTAGGCTTCCTTTTCAGGAATAAGTCCCAGTTATAATCTTGGGCTTCTTTTTCAGGAGTAAGTCCCAGTCATAATTATGGGCATCCTCTTCAGGAGTAAGCTCCAAGTCCCTTAATTTCTCTTAACCAGTCCTAAATTACGTTTGATATGGGATTCCTTCTCAGGAGTAAAACCCAATTATCAATCCTCTCCTAATTTGGGTTTCCTTTTTAGGAATAAGTCCCAAGTTAGAGTATTAAAATCTCCATAAAGCACATATACCTTTATGGACCCTGTTCCTGGATTTTCTCCCTAAAAGTAAATCCTAAACCTTCATCTATCTGGGCAGTCATACATACATAAGCCCCAAACAATTTCTTATGATTGCATCTTTCATGGCACAATTGTCTAATTTTTAACAATACCGCTTTTTTCTCACACCGAGCATGACTCACGTGAGCTTAGAGTGTAAAAGTAATTATGACATCCTTCTTTGAGCCATCAATCATAAACGTTATACTCCATTACTCGAACTACATGGGTTCTGATTCCTTTTCCAAAACAAAGGATACGTAGGTAGCCCATTTATGGGTTCGATCCCAACTTTGAAATAATCCATGTCCTTCTGAATGATGATAAACTTCAAGTGCCCCACTGAGTGTATTTAAAACCATCCTGGTCTTCATAATGATGAAGAGACTTTTTATAAATGTTTTGAAGGATACCATTGACCAAGAATCTCTAAATAGATACAGATGATTCTCTATTGATGAAGAACCTCAAATACATATAAAAGATTCTCTAAATTTCTTACATATTTAATCATTGATTGTTAAAACTAAAGGAAAGCTCATTTTATACTTGGTAATGTAATAAGGATTCACGAACATAACTTAAATCTATAAAGAGTGTCCTAGAGTAGACAATAATTCCCCTCAAAAATGTGTGATGAGTCCGACCTCCCATCCTCTCGACCAATGAAAATTCCTAAGCCTCATCAGTCCACAAGCTAATGAGCGCCTACCTTTGGAAAGTAGGTCCAAACGGATGTGGAATCATTGGATGTTTCTGGTTCTATGAAAAAACCCGCTAGAAACCGATCGGAACGTTTGAATCTCCCGTCCAGGAGGTCATCCCCGGATTCCGTGCGAAACAAAAATGGTGAACCCGACGTGAATCCTTAACCAAGTTAAAATGATGTTTTACCTATTTGTTAAGCCCCTATTTAAAATTCAATAGGAAGGCTAACAAAAACAATCATTGACATATGTGCTCATCCAAAAGATGCAGTGGCCGGATTCATCTTGATTATGTCTGTTATATGGAACAGGCACTCTTTTCTCAAGATCTTCTGCAAAATGGCTTTCCTTAAATTCACCCCTGTGAATACTACTGCTGTGAACACCTCTACTGTGAGGTCTGCTACTGTGAAAACCAATGATGCTACTCCTGCTGGAACGTCATCCGCTCTGAGGATGACATCACCAACTCAGCATCTTCAACGCTGGGTTTCTAATGCATTGGTTAAGGAGTACCATCGCAACAGTACCATCCCAAATCTGGAGGCCGCTCGTCAAGCCCTCCAAGTTAACAACTCTACCTGGTCGTCCGGACAACAGCGGCCATCGATTAAGAAGCAGGCGGTGCTGACTACCGTCTCCAACCGTTTCGGGTCGTTATCCCCAGAACGCAATTTCTATTCACTCCCTTACTCTGAGGAAGTGAATGAGCAGGTCCCTCAGGGACTTAATTCAAAAAGACAAGAGTCCTTCCCTAGGGCTCCCATCAACAATCGCCGCCAGACTCGTGCGGTAGTGTGCCCTAAACATGATGAGGGTACCGACTCCAGGCATTCAGCTCAGGTTCCTCGAACCCGAGCAAGAAAGATGAACCGCCAGAGACAGAATCCGGTTAACAATGGGCAGGTTATCATCCCTTCCATCTCCGGAGAAGTCCACCAACCTAACTTGGTGGCAAACAACGAGCAGGCACACACACCTGCCCGTTTTAATTCCGCTGTCCAGCAGACTCGTCTGGCAGCATCAAGCCAATCCCTCCAGGCAATTCCGGCGGAGTACTATAGGCAGGAACATACACCTGCTTATGCATCATCAGTTAGTCAGCAGGCTTGACTGACTACATATGATGGAGTCCACCAACCTAACTTGGTGGCGAACAACGAGCAGGCACACACACCTGCCCGTTTTAATTCCGTTTTCCAGCAGACTCGTCTGGAAGCATCAAGCCAATCCCGCCAGGCAATTCCGGTGGAGTACTATAGGCAGGAACATACACCTGTTTATACATCACCAGTTAGTCAGTAGGCTCGCCTGACTACATATGATGGATCTCGTCAACCGCGTTTGGCGAAGTGTAATCAGCAGGCACATACACCTGCTAATACTAATCAAACCTACCAACAGTCTCGCTTGGTAGCGCACGGAGAAGTCATTCGGAAAGCCCCGACGACAAAAAGGAGGCAGAATCAACTCTCTGCCTCCACACTTGAGTACTGTCAGGATTCAATGACAGGAAAAGGAGGACAGGAGCAGGCACATACACCTACTCCAAGCCCGGAATGGACGTATATCCCCGTTCCGGCGGCTGAAGTCACCAAACATATTTTGTCAATGGTGAAAGAGCAGAAGCAAATTCCTGCTCATATTCTGGATGCTTGCCAGGATATCATAACAGCTTCAACATCATCTCAGGGATAGACACATAAATCTATCCCTAGTAGTGGAGTGACACATCAACAATTCACTCCGAAATAGACACACACATCTGTTCCAGTCCAAGAGGGTTATGGGGTATACTCCCCCATATCATACGGACAACCAAGTCAGGCACATACACCTGATTTGTGTGGAGATCGTCAGCCTAACCTGACCATGTTTCTTGATTAGGCACATACACCTGCTCAGAGTAATCACTTTCGTCAACAAGTGGTTTCCAAAGCGAGTAAGAAGGCATCTAAGAAAAAGATCCGCCCAACACAGTCAGGAGATCAAAGGCCAATCTTAAACAAGGCCTTGCTCGATGCTGGAGTTCTTGAAGCCCTAATACATTTATCTGTCGGAATTCAAGATTCTACTCCCTCAGTTCCCAATAACGGGAACATTAATTCTGAAGGTCTTCAACAGAAACTTCCTCATGAAGGCTTGCTTCATGAAAATTCGATCAATCTTGAAGTTTCTTCTTCAGATGAGAGCCATAGGAACCCTCTGTGTGGTCAGAAGACCAAGGAGCAAGAGATCTCATCTTTTGCTGTAACCCATTATGGTGGTCCTCCCCATGATGATGAACTTCGCTGAGAAAGTCCTCTCCGCAGTAGTGATTCACATTGCCTGGAAAATACTTCAGTGGACAATGTAGTGCCGAGAAAGCCCTCTTATCTTGAGGCACTTGCAAATGAGAAACCAGTCATGTCTGATGCTTTATCGCTAACAAGTGAAATACTTTCTCAATCAGAAGATAGCCCAGGGTGTAGGTCATTCTCCAAACCACCCCTAAGTCATGCATCTTCTAGTTTGATCAATGATCTCTCTACCAATCTTGTTGAATCCGATGAAGCAACAAGGAAACACCAACTCTGGTCAAAACAGGTAGAATAATCTTCATTTAATGATAAAGAAGAAATGCTGAACATGAGGAAAAAACTGGCAAAAGGTGAGGTACCAGTCATGTTTGGGCCTTTGGCTGACTCCCAGTACGACATTCCAAAGATGTTGACGGATGATGGAATCTATGATATTCGTCTCAACATATGGAAAACTCTTTGTCAATTGAAGAAGAAGGTATTATCTTATGATGAATATGAAAATCATCTTAAGATAATAGAAGGGCTACAACGTCAGATTGATTTGTCATCTCTATCAGTCTCTCGGTATCCGAAGGCTGAAAAGCAGCAGAGAACCCT
The DNA here is from genome assembly GCA_963277665.1 of Viscum album. Lineage (NCBI taxonomy): Eukaryota > Viridiplantae > Streptophyta > Magnoliopsida > Santalales > Viscaceae > Viscum > Viscum album. The sequence continues at coordinate 1,240,298,517 of OY728166.1, read as the reverse complement.
TCAACATTCATGCCTTGGCGCACTAAGAAAATTGCGTCAGTTAATTTCCAATGCTCCATCTGATTTTCATATCAGAGGATGGGGTATTCACAGAGCACTACATTTCACAGTGCTTTCCAGTCAGCAAAGCCCGCCGAAAATGGTCTCATACAATGTTATTGCCCATGGCCGGCCATAGTCAATGGGCTTTGTTCGTAATCAAAAGCCTGCTCAAGAACAGGCTTCAACTAGTTCCTCTCAAAATCAAGCATATAGAGAACAAGTTGTTGAATTTCTCCTACATCAAGCAGGCGAGAATATTGCACAAGCCTCTCGTATGGAGCAAACGCGTCATCAAATGACAGAAGTTTCGGAAATCATCCAACGGTCTGTTGAACCAGGTGATAAAAGTGGATACAGGCTATTGAATCCAGCTAATTTCCGGACTAAGGTTCGCAAGATCAAGAAAGATTTTAAGAAGATCTCAGACATAGCATGTCAAGAGACACCCCAGTTCTCGAGACTGGGGACTTCTTTAACCCAACCCTTAGATTCAACAAATGGGATTCGAGGAGTTGAGCGGAAGCAGCAGGAACATCCCCAGTTCTCGAGACTGGGGACTCTTTCAAATCATCAATCCCCTCCTCAGAGAATATCGGTCTTTTCTTGATTGGGGAAGAAGCCCCAAGAGGAACGAAGAGCCAAATTATCAGGAGATTCCCTCCAAGTTATAGCTTGTCAAGAATTTCCTAAAATATTGAATCAACAAAAGGAAATGTCTCATCAAAGACATGAAAGAAGACAATATCACAGAAATGTTGATAGAAGAGATGCGATGCATTATGCATCAATCAATGTCATCAATGTCGTTGTTGCTAATCCACCAGAGGAGCTTCACTCAGGGGACTCAGATGAAGAGCGTCCTGCTCAAGAAAATGTACGCACCGATACAAATGAAGAAGGTGTGAGTACAAGAAGTCAAAGGATTACTCCGAACCTAGGTAATCCACTTCCTTCTCTCCAAAAAGTATCCAACAAAGGGAAGGGAAAGAATCAGGTTACATTTCCTTCCTCTGGAGAAGGTCAATCTCTCTCATTAGAGAAAAGGTTTGCACAACAGGAGGAAGAAATGAAAGAATTAAAAAGGTTGAATGCAGAACTACTTCAGAGTAGTTTCTTTCTTAAGAATGCTGAAGTCCGATAGCCGAAGGAATTTGTTGTAACTACTAAGATGGATCAGGAATATCCTCCTTTATTAGTACACCCTCAGAGTTCTAATCCTATGGGTCAAATCCAACAAAAGTTGGCAGCACTACCATCAGTTGCAACACCAACCACCACGTCTGTCCAAGCTCCATTCATTGCACCTATCCAAAACCAAGTTCAACCTGATGTTTCTCAAAAGTTAATAACTACTATTGAGTCATTAACAGCTCGGTTAGAAACTATGGAAGGGAAACGAGCGCAAGTTCAACCTGAAAAGAAAGTTTACCCTGAATGGGTAGATTCAATTTCTCCTCCATCCAGTTTTGGAAACCCTATTTTCCCTACTTTCAATGGATCAGGAGACCCTGAACAACATTTGACACATTACGTGTCTTGTTGTGATCCTATGATGGGAACTCCAGAACAACAAGAAGCAGTGAAACTCAGATGCTTCGTACGAACTTTGCAAGGACCAGCTTTTGTCTGGTATACAAGCTTGCAATCCCGGTCAATCATTGGATGGGAGGATCTTCGTCAAAAATTCCTTCTTCAGTTCAGCTCAACTTTTCCAAAAATGACATTTTTCGATCTTACAAACTGCAAGCAAAGGGAAAATTAAAGAGTCTCTGATTTCATTACTCACTGGAAGGGATTGACGTATTCCCTGAGTTTAGCACTCCCTCAGGAGGATCTGTTTACAATCTGTGTGGAAAATTTGCGTGACGAATTACGCACGCCATTAATCCCTTTGAAATACACAGGAGGGTTTTGAGACCTTACTTCAATCGCTCAGCAGATTGAAGATTCCCTTATACAGGCTAAGGTTAAATCTCATGTAATTCCATCAGCTCAAGGAAGGAGAATGGGTAAAGTAGAAACTGCTACAGTTATGCTTAAACAAGCACCTGTACCTATTTCTACTTCAAAACCTTCATCTTCTCAAAGGGCTCCACCTCCTGAACGCCAACAACAAAGGTCGTTTCGTCCAAATGATCAAAGAGATCAATGACGAAAACAATTTGATGATTTGAAGAGTAAAACATACTCTTTCTGAAGTGAGAAAGTTCTTGGTTACTTCATTTCAGCTCTGGAAAATAATTTGGTTCAATTACCAGTGCCCAAGAGGCCAAACAAGGAAGGAGATGAAGACCGTCCCAATTATTGTCCCCTTCATCAAATGTTGGGGCATCCCATCCAAGAGTGTTTTGTCTTTAAAGACCTCCTGCAAAAGATGGTCGACTTGGGACAAGTCAAATTGAAGGGTTCTTCAGCTCATGTAGCGTGTGTTACCGCTACAGATCCAGAGGAAGGAGGCGAGTGGCAGGAAGTCAAAAGAAAAACTGCACAAAAATATGATGATTGGATGGTCAGAAAGACAATCAATCGAACCCATGCCATTTTGCGAACAAAATTGAAGAATCCAATTGTGTCTCCTACAAAAGCTTCAGTGAAGCCTCCATCAAAAGACAAATCCTCAAAAGGGCAGTGCAATTCAAAGAAGAAAGAGGAATCAGAAGAAGATGAGTATGTATCGAGGCCTAAGTTGTCTTTGACTCTGGCAGACTTCATGCCATCTACTTCAAAGAAACGGGCACCGCCCCATCAAACGGCACAGCCTAAACAGGCTAATCAGGTAGAGTCTTTATCAGAGGAAGAGTTAATCTTCGGTTCTGTTAATATGATTCAATTAACAGATCCATATTCCAGTTTGGATGAGCCTGAATTCCCTGTATCAAATAAGGGAATCCGAGGAAGTTCTAGAGGTTCAGGATACATGGGAAGACGTGGATCTTTCCAAAGACACTACTCCAATTCTACCCCTACTAGCACTGTGTATGCAGTAGAAACTCGTGGTAGAGCCCTTCAGCGAGCTCAAAAAGAACAAGCAAGTTCTTCTGCCAATAGTCAACTCAGTCTTGGCACAGTTATTTTGGAAGACCGATTGAAAATTCCATCTTCTTTATCTCAGAAAGTAAATGGATCTAATCAGTCTAATCTTCCAAAACCAAGGATATTGACAACTTCTATCCCAATACAAGATGCATCCGCTTCCAAAGCATCTGCTTCCAAGGTACCTGCTAAACCGCATATTCCAGTTGGGAAACGCAGACCTCTAGATCAAAAGTATGATATATTGAAACACTTGGCCCAAGTACCAGCCAAGTTATCAATTTTGGATGCTTTGAATCTATCAAAAGATCTTCGGGAAGCACTCATCGAAGCTTTGTCAAGTCCTCGGGAGTTTGAAGCTGAAATTGCTGCAGCTGAAGTCTATCACATAGAGAATAATCCTGCAGAATGCCATGCAGTGATATCTTTTACTGATAAAGATGAAGATGATGTTGTGCATGGGCACATAAAACCTCTGTACTTATCTAGCAAAGTCAATGGTGTAGATATCCGAAGAGCTTTCATTGACAACGGTTCAGGAGTCAACCTCATGCCCATTCGTACACTTCATCGATTGGGCCTCACGGAATCTGATTTATCTCCTTCTACCATGATGTTACAAGGATATGATAAAAATGAACAAGAACCACTGGGCGAAGTTACACTCAGAACACAGTTTGGAGATCTTGTATCCAATTCGGATTTCATGATTGTTGATCAAGACTCAGATTTCAACGTCTTGCTTGGAAGACCCTGGCTACATCAGCATGCAGCTATTCCTTCATCATACCATCAATGTATCAAATACAGTTTCAATGGTCAAGTTGGAACATTTTATGGTGATAAGGCACCGTTAAAGACATGTGAGTCTCAATACATTGAGGCGGAATTTTATCACATGAAGGGAAGAGAAAAATCTACAATGAAGGAAATTACCAAAGTTAATGCTCCATATGGTTTGGAGAAAATTCCAATAAATCCATTTACACATGTGAGTACAGATTATGTGTTACCTATCAGTCAAATTGACAAAATAGGCCCAAAAAAAATACTCTTATGGAAAGATCCATAATGTCAATTACGACAATCGAGCCAGACAACATGGGAGAAATTGGTAACCTACCAAAAAATGATGAAAGCCTAAGTGGTGACGTTTTCATTTCATCTGCTTAAGTCCAACAAGTCTATACTTAGCCAATCAGGCCAGAAGAAGTTATATAAACACCAGAGGTGAATAATGATGTCGATTCTCAATCCATCATCTCCTCTTTATTTCCAAAAGAAAGCCCTTTATCATCAATAGGGTCGGAAATGGAAGCTTCTTCTTCAAAATGTGAAAATTTTGATATCTCTTATGATCATGAGAATTTCGTTTTGTCATCTACTTTGCAAGTAGAAATGGAAGAAATAGCACATAATGAAGAGGAAGAGGAAGGTCTTAGAGATGCTCCTCCAGCATTTGAGGAAGGTATCTCTACCACTGTGGATGAACTCAGAGAAATAAATCTGGGTACAGAGAAAGATCCGCGCCCCACTTTAATTAGCGCGGCTATGACCCTTGAAGAGCAAGAGATGTATATTTATTTTCTAAAGAAAAATAAAGATATTTTTGCTTGAAATTATACAGAAATTACTGGGCTTGATCCTGATGTTGCTACTCATCATTTAAGTTTACCAAAAGAACATCGATGATTTAAGCAAGCCGCGAGAAGAACACACCCAACCTATGCTTCCAAAATTGAAGCTGAAGTGGATAAGATGATCAAAGCTAACTTCATCATAGAAGTTCAGTATCCCAAGTGGTTGGCTAATATTGTCCCTGTAAAGAAGAAGAACAGACAAATTAGGGTTTGCATCGATTTTAGAGATCTTAATCGGTATTGTCCTAAAGATGATTTCCCAGTTCCAATTACAGAACTCTTAATTGATGTGATAGCTGGGTATGAAGTACTTTCCTTTATGGATGGATATTCCAGATATAATCAGATCCAAATGGCCCCAGAAGATGAGGAATCTGCAGCCTTCAGAGCCCCTCAAGGTGTGTTTTGTTACCGGGTGATGCCCTTTGGTTTATAGAATGCAGGTGCAACATATCAACACGCCATGCATCGTATCTTCAAACCTTTCTTAGGGAATTTTGTTGAATTCTATGTAGACGATTTTGTGGTTAAATCCAAACAACGTTCTAATCACTTGGCTGATTTGGAAGTCATATTCCACAAGTTTCGACAACATAATTTGAAGATGAACCCCTTAAAATGTGCTTTTGGGGTAACCTCAGGAAAATTCCTTGGCTTTGTTGTACGCCATCGTGGTATTGAAGTCGATCCTGAGAAGACCAAGTCAATCCTTGGTATGTCACCTCCTCATAATTTGAAAGAATTAAGAGGACTTCATGGACACTTAGCCTATATTCGGCGTTTCATTGCCAATTTGGCAGGAAAAAGTTACCCTTTACCAAATTATTAAAGAAAGGAGTCACTTACCAGTGGACCAAAGAATGTCAAGAAGTGTTTGAAGTTATCAAGAAATACCTCTTGAGTCCACCAGTACTCATGCCACCTGTTGAAGGTAGACCACTTATCCTCTATGTGACAGCTCTAGAGCGATCATTGGGTGCCTTTCTCGCTCAAAAGAATGATGCTGGGAATGAAAATAGCCTCTACTATCCTAGTAGAACTATGCTTGAAGCAGAAACCCGATATTCAAGTATTGAGAAGTGCTGCCTGGCATTAATCTTTGCAGTTCAGAAACTGAGACACTACCTGCAACATCACGAGGTCCAATTGGTATCTCACAATAATCCACTCAAATTCATCCTTAGTCGTCCAATGCTTACAGGACGTCTAGCAAGGTGGGCAGTTATTTTGCAGCAGTTCAACATTCAGTATGTGTCTCAAAAGGCAATAAAGGGCCAAGCTCTGGCTGATTTCCTGGCTGAACATCCTTCAGTAGAAGACACGTCTTCAGATATTGAACTCCCTGATGAGGAAGTTTTCTCTATTCATGAGAATCTTCAAACATGGGAAATGTATTTTGATGGTGATTCTAGAAGTCCAACAGGGATGAAAATGGAAAATCCTAAATTCAACAAAGTTGGTTTAGGAATTGTACTCATTTCTCCAGATAAAGCATTATTACCTTATTCCTTTTTATTATGGGAAGGTGGTACCAATAATGAAGCCGAATACCAAGATCTCATTACAGGCTTGGAGTTAGCGCTCCAAGCACAAGTGAATCACTTAAAGGTGAAAGATGATTCAGACCTGGTAATCAAACAAGTCAATGGGGATTATGCCATCAGAAAAGAAGAATTAATCCCTTTGTATGATTACGTCAGAGAGTTAATGGCAGAATTCCCTTCAGAACCGACATTTTCTTATGTCCCAAGATCACAAAATGCTCAAGCTGATGCACTGGCTAATATAGCCAGAGCTCTAGCAGATCCAAATCAGGACGAGACAACCATCAGTATTTCCCACCGTCGTGCAATTTCACCTTATGTTCAAGCCAGAACAGAGGAAATTAATGAAATTAGTCCCATTCCTGAACCGTATGGTCATACTACAGGATGGATTTCACCTATCAGGGAATACCTTCAAAATGGAAAACTTCCACCTGATAGAGCCGAGAAAGAACAAATCTGGAGACGTGTGGTCAATTTTACTCTTTATGATGGCCCAAACCACATAGAGAAAATTCTCTACAAATGTGGTTTTGATGGAGTTCTCTTCAGATTTATTGATGGTGAAGAAACAATGGCTGTCATAAAAGAAGTGCATGCAGGAGTCTGTGGTTCCCACCAGTCTGGACATAGACTGTCTGATCAAATTCGAAGGCTTGGATACTTTTGGCCTTCAATGATACAAGATTGTGTTAATTTCACAAAGAAGTGTCATTCATGTCAAGTACATGCCAACTTCATTCATTAACCTCCAGAGTTGCTTCATACGGCTAAATACTCATGGCCATTTTCCACATGGGGAATGGATGTGGTGGGACCTTACCCTTCAGCTATGGCCAAGCAGTTTAAGTACATTCTTACTGCTACTGATTTCTTTTCCAAATGGGCAGAGGCAACACCTCTCAAAGAAGTCAGTTCTAAATGCATTGTTAGCTTCATCAAGTCTAACATCATTTCTAGATTTGGTGTCCCTCATACCATATTGACGGACAACGACACCAACTTCTGTTCTTCTGAGGTGAAGAAATTGTATCAAGAATACAACATTAAATCTAACCATTCGTCTCGGTATCATGCGGCGGCCAATGTCCAAATAGAATCCTTTAACAAGACTCTTTCAAATATACTGCAAAAGATGGTGGATAAAGATAAGAGGTCATGGCCTGATAAACTCTTTCATGCTTTATGGGCTTATCGGACTACCACACGCAATGCAACACGGTCAACTCCATATTTATTGGTATATGGAACAGAAGCAGTCTTTCCAATTGAAGTTCAATTTCCCTCACTCAAATTAGCCATTTGTGATTAGTTATCTACAGATGAGAAATCCCAAAAGCGATTGAATGAATTGGAACAGTTAGATGAGAAAATATTGTGCACTTTGCACCACTTGGAAATCTATCAGAATCGAATAGTACGAGCTTTTAACAAAAAAGTTCATCTTCGTTCATTCATTCAGGGAGAATTGGTATTGGTTCTCAGAACACCAATGATACCAGGAAAGAAACCTCCCAAGCTTGACCCAAAATGGGAAGGACCTTATTCAATACATAAAGTCTACCCCAATGGAGCTTATTCGTTAATCTCAATGGATGGAGAACTCATCACGACTCCAACCAATTCCAGATTTCCAAAGAAATATTTTGTATAAACACACAATATGGTCCCCAGAACCAATATTCTTACAATTGGTTCATGCACCAGTTTGTCCTTGCTATATGACGTTAAACTATACAGCAATGGTCCAGTATGACCTTAAACTGCTACTTCGTACAACATGACGTTAAACTGTAGAAAAGAATATGTCCCCGCAACATGACATTAAACTGTGCAGCACCAGTTTGTCCTTTCTATATGACGCTAAACTATACAGAAATGGTCCAGTATGACCTTAAACTGCAACTTCGTCCAACATGACGTTAAACTGTAGAAAAGAAGTTGTCCCCGCAACATGACACTAAACTGTGCAGCACCAGTTTTTCCTTGCTATATGACGTTAAACTATACAGCAATGGTCCAGTATGACCTTAAACTGCAACTTCGTCCAACATGACGTTAAACTGTAGGAAAGTCCCTTACGTCCGGAAAGACGTTAAACTACATAAGAACTTAAAAGTCCGATATGACTTTAAATTGCATCATCCACGGTCTATGCATATGACCTTAAACTATTTGCAACTTCATCCAACATGACGTTAAACTGTAGAAAAGAAGATGTCCCCGCAACATGACACTAAACTGTGCAGCACCAGTTTGTCCTTGCTATATGACGTTAAACTATACAGCAATGGTCTAGTATGACCTTAAACTGCAACTTTGTCCCACACGACGTTAAACTGTGAACAAAGTTCCCTAAACTGTCCAGCATGGACTTAAACTGCATCATCCCTGGTCCATGCATATGACCATAAACTATTTGCAAATCCCTTATGTCCAGCAAGACATTAAACTGTGACGTCCTAACTACATGACGCTAAACTGTATAAAAGTCCCTTACGTCTGGAAAGACATTAAACTATATAATCATCACGGTCCATGCATATGACCTTAAATTATTTTCACTTTCATCCAACATGACATTAAACTGTGGGAAAAAAACCCCCAATGTGTCCGACATGACGTTAAAATGGTGCACTCTTTTGTCCTCACTGCATGACATTAAACTGCACAGTCCGCCTTTTGTCTAATATGACGTTAAACTGTATTGTCCCCATCTTCCTAACTACATGACGCTAAACTATACAGAAAGTCCTTGATATGTCCTACATGACATTAAACTGTACTTTGTCCCTGCTACATGACACAAAACTGTGCAGCACCAATAGTCTTAACTGCAAGACTTTAAACTGCATAGTCCCTTCATATTGTCCCTGCTACATGACATTAAACTGTGCATCGTTAAGGTTGTTGTTACCTCTTGTTTCTCACACTGAGTATGACTCATGTGAGCTTAGAGCAAACTTCAACCATAACACTCTCTTTGGTCCGCTAACCATGTGTAAGTTCCAACAACTTTTTTATTAGATCGTTGTCCCCAAGAACAACTTGATCATTAATTCATTCTTTAATTGAACTACACGGACTTTGATCCTTTCCCTCCAGGCTGGGTATGTAGGCACCCTCCCAAGGTTCAAGCCCAGAAACAATCTCTTCACATCGGTTCACCACCATCTCATATGATGTTGATTCGTGAAACCGCCCCTGGAATCAATATCTTTACATTGATTCACTTTCGTCCTTGTTATATGACATTACAATATACAACACTTTTGTCCGGTACGACAATAAAATACAATACTCTTCGATTTCCTCATTTGAGAGGGAACTACTATTGACATTGATTTTTCAATCATGTTTTATTTCAAAAGACTACGTGCATACATGGCAATGCCTAAACTTTTTATCTTGGGTTAAACCATCATTGTACTAAAGTCCCCTTTCACCCTTCACATGTACGAACCAAATTTGTACAAAGGGTAGTTCTAGAACTACATGGGCTTGATTCCCATCCTTATGGGATATGTAGGAACGTTCGAGTATCCCTCGAATCCAGCCCCAAGTCTTTTGGGCCTAACCCCAAATTTCACTTTCAGTCCCTTAGCTAAAAAGTCCTCATGGAAACACACACTGTGTATTCATTATTATAGTCCGAATTCTATGACCCTAAACTAAGATCTCTCATACTTTCATCCTGCATGATGTTAAACTTCATTTCAAGAACTACGTATGGCTTGATTCTCATTCTTATGAGATACGTAGTGAAGTCCAAAATTTCAATTCAGGACCCAGCCACAACATGATTATGGTTATCATTGACCTATGTATCTCTATATACATTGGAAAATACCCATCTTTATGTGTTATAATCCTAACCTTAAATATTTTCAGATATTCATAACCCTTTTCATGACTTTTAGTCACAAAAATGTCAAACTTCTGAGAATTATTTTTCCTGACTATGCAGCACGTGCCCATAGGTGGCCTTGCATAAACAGTCCACATAACAGACTTGTTAGCCAAAGGATACTATTTATTTGACTATGCAGCCAATTCCCTTAGGTGGCCCTGCATTCAACCCCCTAACGGGTTTGTTAAATGATAGTAACTTCATTCTTGGGAAGAATGCCTCTTTTGTCCTTATTTTTCTTAAACGACAGTATGTAGGGATCTGCAAGAAAATATCAATCCTTAACATATTTGTCCCATATCCTTTTTCTTGATCTGAAAGTATTCAAGTCTATGGTTTATTCTTCTTCCCTACGTTTGGGTCAGACCTTTTTAGGAGTGATATTCATCCAGTTCTTCGATAATCTTGTCTGGAAATATCTTCTCCATATTCAAGTACCTCTTTCCATACAACAAACTCTATACTTTGGAAGATTTGAATCTCCATAAACTTTTACTGGCTTTTAGCACTAGGAAAGTAAATTTCTGAGGGCTCTTTTTTTCTGACTATGCAGCACGTGCCCATAGGTGGCCTTGCATAAACAGTCTACATAACAGACTTTTTAGCCAAAAGATACTATTTTATTTAACTATGCAGCCAATTCCCTTAGGTGGCCCTGCATAATTCAACCCCCTAACAAGTTTTTGTTAAATAATAGTAACTTCATTCTTGGAAGCTACTTCTTCTGATGCCTTTTAGCTCTTTTTCATATCATTCCTCGGATTCAAATATTCTTAATCCATAGTTTACTTAATTTCTCCCTCATACTTGAGTATGGTAATATGTTTTCAGATAAATTGTCACGGAATTGAATCAATTTTAACCCATTTTGGTCAAAGCTATTTCGACCATAAACATTAGCCCCTTTTTGTCCGACATGCATGACTTTAAACTGCCAGATTTCTTGTTTTTCTTTTCACCTCAGAGTCAAATCCTCTTTTTTCTCCGGATCCAACTCTGAGGGGGGACTTTTGTTGACGCTCCCTTCCTTCACAGAGTCTAACGACTGAAAAAAAGGAAATAACTTAGTCCAAAGTGATTCATCCTTTGAAGAAACATAAAAAAATCAAGAAAGGGATGAACAAGGAGAACATTGACCATAGGTCGCACAAGTTCCCTCATGGTCGTCCAAGTACACTTGCGCGCCACCTAGTGGTCATGCAAGTACTTGCGCGCTGCCTAGTGGTCGTGCATGTATACTTGCGCGCCGCCTCATGGTCTCCCATGTGACTTGCGCGACCTAAGTGATAACCGCCCGGTAACCGCCCGAGGTCTTCTCCTGCCTATAAATAGACCCTGTGGGCCCCCATTCAAGGAGGATCTTTTTTTTTTCCAGAAACTCGGATTGAAGCTCCCGATGCCCAAGTCTCTTCTCAAAGCTTCTAGAACATTTCTAAGGTAATTTTTTACCTAGAACGGAAGATCTATAGAGAGGAAGGAAGGCCTAAGTGTTGAAATTCATCAACACTTGAGTTCCTGAGTGGCCAGCCCTCAAGGGAACTAGTCACACTTGCGCGCCGCCTTATTCATTCGATAGAACTTGCACGTCCCTTTTCTGGGAGAACCTCAAGAGGATTCTAAAGGCTTTAAGAAAGAGTCGCTCAAGTATTTTAATGCTGGTTGAAAATCACGCAAGTACCCAACATGTCGTGCAAGTATACCTGCGCGACCAATACCTGCGCGCCCACGCAAGACTTGCGCGCCTTCCAAGACTTGCGCGCCCCTACCTTTTTGGGTGCCCATCTTGCCCATTTTACCCCCCTTAAGCTGTTTCACCTTTCCTATTCAAGATTTAGTCTTCAAGATACTATTCAAAGCCATTTATGGCATGATTTCTTGATTTGACTTCCTTATCTGAAAGGAATTCAGTGGAATATCTCTCAAAACCTAGTGATTTACACATCTTTATGTCACCAAAGATTGAGAATTCATTCATTCAACCTCATCCTTTAAGATGAGAGAATCCTTAACCTGGGTCTCCTTTTCAGGAACAATCCCCAGTTATAAGTCCTTTAATTTGGGCATCTTCCTCAGGAGTAAGCCCCAAATTATTAAAGTTCCCAAACTTGGGCATCCTCCTCAGGAGTAATCCCCAAACCTTAATTCCTTAACTTGGGCATCCTCCTCAGGAGTAAGCCCCAATCATAATCCTTTAATATGGGAATCCTTCTTAGGAGTAATCCCCAAGTCCTCTAATTTTGGGCATCCTTCTTAGGAGTAAGCCCCAAGTCCTCTAATTTTGGGCATCCTTCTTAGGAGTAAGCCCCGAGTCCCTTAATTTGGGCATCCTTCCTAGGAGTAATCCCCAAACCTTAATTCCTAACCTGGGTCTCCTTTTCAGGAATAAGACTCAGTTATAATCTTGGGCTTCCTTTTCAGGAGTAAGCCCCAAGTCCCCTAACCTGGGCTTCCTTTTCAGGAATAAGTCCCAGTTATAATCTTGGGATTCTTTTTCAAGAGTAAGTCCCAGTCATAATTATGGGCATCCTCTTCAGGAGTAAGCTCCAGGTCCCTTAATTTCTCTTAACCAGTCCTAAATTACGTTTGATATGGGATTCCTTCTCAGGAGTAAAACCCAATTATCAATCCTCTCCTAATTTGGGTTTCCTTTTCAGGAATAAGTCCCAAGTTAGAGTATTCAAATCTCCATAAAGCACATATACCTTTATGGACCCTGTTCATGGATTTTCTCCCTAAAAGTAAATCCTAAAACTTTATCTATCTGGGCAGTCATACATACATAATCCCCAAACAATTTCTTATGATTGCATCTTTCATGGCACAATTGTCTAATTTTTACCAATACCTCTTGTTTCTCACACCGAGCATGACTCACGTGAGCTTAGAGTGTAAAAGTAATTATGACATCCTTCTTTGAGCCATCAATCATAAACTTCATACTCCATTACTCTAACTACGTGGGTTCTGATTCCTTTTCCAAAACAAAGGATACGTAGGTAGCCCATTTATGGGTTCGATCCCAACTTTGAAATAATCCATGTCCTTCTGAATGACGATAAACTTCAAGTGCCCCACTGAGTGGCTTAAAACCAGCCTGGTCTTCATAATGACCAAGAGACTTTTTATAAATGTTTTTAAGGATACCATCGACCAAGAATCTCTAAATAGATACAAATGATTCTCTATTGATGAAGAACCTCAAATACATATAAAAGATTCTCTAAATTTCTTACATATTTAATCATTGATTGTTAAAACTAAAGGAAATATCATTTTATACTTGGTAATGTAATAAGGATTCATGAACATAACTTAAATCTATAAAGAGAGTCCCGGAGTAGACAATAATTCCCCTCAAAAAGGTGTGATGAGTCCGACCTCCCATCCTCTCGACCAATGCAAATTCCTAAGCCTCATCAGTCCACAAGATAATGAGCGCCTACCTTTAGAAAGTAGGTCCAAACGGATGTGGAATCATTGGATGTTTCCGGTTCTACGAACAAACCCGCTAGAAACTGATCGGAACGTTTGAATCTCCCATCCAGGAGGTCATCCCCAGATTCCGAGGGAAAAAAACACTCACATGGGATGACTTTAAATATCCCTTTTTTGAAGAGTACTACCCCTAATATTTTCACTCCATCTGGATCCAGGAGCTTCTACTGTCATATTATGGAGGGATTTTAGTTGTAGAGTATGTATTAAGGTTTAACGATCTTACATGCTACTCCATGGATATGATCAGAGGTGGATACTTCCATGCATGGAAGTTAGATCAGGTATTCCATAGAGAGATCTTATCTAGAATAGTGTCCCTATGCATCCTCACCTTTTCCAAGGTTATAGAGAGGGAACTTGTGATGGAGAGATTCCTAGAAGAGGGACGCCAGATAGTTGGAGCTAGTGGTTGGTGCGACAGAGTTGAGTATTCTTCAGCAGCAAGCATGCGCCAGAGATCTCAGGACATGAGACCATTTTTTGAGAAAACTTAGGGTTGTGGTCGTGCATTTTAGGGTCAACACCGAGCACAAATACAAGCTGGGGAGGGACAATGCTATACTTGTTATGGGCATGGTTAGATGGCCTAGGACTGCCCGACCAGGCGTACCGAGCATCCTAGGAAGGTAGAAAATGAACCACCACAACAGAGGCAGTTCCATGATTAGGGGTCTTCCAAGCGGGGATAGGGAGGTCTCCAAAGAGGTGGATATAGAAGATGAGATTGAGGAGCTGCAGGTGGGGGATGGAGGTATGAGGTTCTCCCACCACCACCAATAAGCTACCCATTACAGGCTCAGGGAAATGGCAGTTGGGGCCATGAACAGCTGTATGATATGGATGTCCACGACCCAGCGGCACATGAGATGATTCGAGGTACAATTTTTGTTTACTATACTCTTTCCTTAGTACTAGTAGACATAAGATATAGCCACTCATTTATCTCTCAACTCTTTTTGAGGGAGATGGAACTCCTAGAAGAGACACTAGCATATTAGGTACACCTAGAGGTTCATAGAGGGAACACTTCCTCCGTATCTTCCATCTGTAAACATTTCGAGCTATTGGTTGGAGGATAGAGGTTTATGTGGGACCTAATAGTCATCATAATTGACCCCTATGATGTAATCTTGGGCATGGACTAAATTTTTATGGTCTGGGCCCAAATTGACTACCACCACTGATTAGTGAGATGCATATGCACTGATGGAAAGAGGTTATCCTTTTTTGGTGAGAGGGACCTCGTAGGAGGACAATTGGGTGCTATGAGCAAGATGTTACAACCTAACACCCATAAACTAGAGATTATGACCCTTGGTGTCGTAGAATATTCAAGAATATAGATCCCATCAGTTGTGAAGGATTACATGGATGTCTTTCCCGAAGACATTCTGGGACTAACTTTGAAGTGGGAGTTGGAGTTCTGCATCGACTTATAGCTTGGGACTACCTAAATATCTTCTATAGCCAATCAGATGGAACCCACAGAGCTCTGGGAGCTAAGGTTTCAGTTATAGGACCTTTAGGTAAAAGTTTTCATTAGACCCAGTGTGTCCCCCTGGGTGACTCTTATTTTATTTTTGATGAAGGAAGTTGAGATATTATAGCTTTACGTGGATTATCATCACCTGAAACAGGTAACGATAAATAAAAATTACCCCGTTCTGAGAATTTATGACCTCTTCGATTAGCTGCGAGGTGCGATATGGTTCTCCAAGATTGATCTCAGATCCAGCTACCACCAGTTGTGGGTTTGGGAGACTAATATCCAAAATTAGGCCTTTCTATGTCACTATGGAAACTATGAGTTCCTAGTGACACCCTTTTCTATGATGAATGCCCTTTCCATTTTCTTGTCTTTGATGAACTAGATCTTATATCCATATTTGGATCAGTTTTTCAGTGTCTTTATCGATGAAATACTCATCTAATCTTCTATTGAGGAGGAGCATACAAAGCACTTGAGAAGTGTCCTTGATTTGATTCAATAGAATCAACTTTATGTCAATCTATTGAAATATTAGTTATGGAAACAATAGGTTAATTTTCTTGGGCACGTCATTTCCAAAAAGGGTTTAGTCGTGGATCTAACAAAGGTTGAAGCAATACTTGCTTGGGATCCACCCAATAATGCATTAGAGATGCGATATTTTATTTCATTGGGGGGGGGGGGTACTACGAGATATTTTTAGCAGACTTATCCATGATTTCATCCCCTTTGACCACTCTAATATGGATGGGATAGTCATTTAACTGGTCTGAATAGTGCTAGAAATCCTTCGAGGAGTCGAGAAAGTGACTGAAGAGTGATCCAGTTTTCTAGCTATCAGAGGAGGGAGTTGAGTTTGTGGTTTATTTCAATGCCTCAAGAGCTGGGATTAGTTTAGTGAAAATGCAATGATAGGTGGTCATCGTATATTTTTTGAGGAAGTTGCTACCCCATGAGAAGAATTATATAACTCATGATCTGGAGCTGGTGGTAGTAGTTTTTTCCTTCGGAATTTGGAGGCACTACCTTCTAGTATAGCGCTTTGTGGCTTACTCATACCACCAGAGTCTCAAGTATGTCTTCACTCCGAGAGACCTGAAACTTATAAAATGAAATTTTTTGGAGTTCCTATTGGACTATAACTTCGAGATAATTTAAACCCTAAGGAATGGAAACATTGTAGTAGATTCCCAATGCAAGAAGTCCCAGGATTTCCTTGTGCGGGAAGCTTCAGAGCAGTTAGATTACCTGTAGCTTACCCTAATGGAGCAGGAGGGTACAATTTTCCTTTAGTTAATGGTGTTGACTCCTATACTCCTTGAGAGTTTGAAGGAGGCTCAGATTATAGATGTTTACTGTGTGGTTCTTCATGAGCAAATATCCACAGGCGACACACCATATGGATATTATAAAAGAGGGAATCACAATATCCTATTCCAGGGGCAAGTAGTAGTTACAATTGCGCTGTGGGAGGAGGTCATGTGGGAGTTTAATACTTCTCCCTTAGCTGTACATCTCAGTATGGGGAAGATGTACAGGGATCTTCAGCAGTGGTTTTGGTGGTCTGGAATGAGGTGGAGTGTAGTTGAGTTAAAATCCTGATGCCTTATATGTCAACAGGTGAAGGTCGAACACCAGGTATCAGCAAGGTTATTACAGCCTCTTGATATCTCAGAGTAGAAATGGTATAACATATCCATGGACTTCGTCACTGGTCATCCGTGCATAGTGAAGAGCCATGACGCCATCTGGGTGGTAGTCGACCAACTCACAAATTAGGCACACTTCCTTTCCATTAGATATTATAGTTCGGTGGAGAGTCTAGGGCAGCTGTACATACTGGAGATTGTCTACATTCATGGGGTACACTGAATGATTATCTCTGATTGTGACACGCGGTTTACGTTAAGATTGTGGAGAGGCCTGTAAGAGGCATTCAGGGACCAGTTGCGGAAGAGTACAACCTTCCACCCTAGACCGATGGGTAGACCAAACACACCATCCAGGTGTTGTAGGATATGTCGAGAGCATGCTTGCTAGATTTCTTCTGGATCTTGGAGGATCACCTACCTTTGGTGGAGCTCACATATAACAATAGATACCCCTACACTATTGACATGGCACCTTTTGAGGCCCTATATGGGAGGCACTGTAGGTCATCCATGTACTAGGTGAAGATTGGAGAGTCCTATCTCATGGTCCCATAGTTGGTGTAGGCGACGATGGAGAAGGTTCAGGTCATCCATGAGTAGATGAATATAGCCCAGAGTAGACAAAAGTCTTATGTAGACTACCATCGTAGGCCCTTGGAGTTTGAGCTGGGAGACCATGTCTTTTTGAGAGTCTCCCCTCTACGTCAGATGAAGAGGTTTGTCTAGAGAAGCAAGCTATCCTCAAGGTCCTTAAGGATTTTTGTGATCATGCGGAGGATCAGTAAGGTTTCCTACCACCACACCTTACCCCCACAACTCAAGAGGGTGTATGATGTCTTCCACGTGTCACAGATGAGCAGATACATGCATGACTCCACACACATTATTTACTGGGGAGAGTTGGACATCGAGGATGGAGCCACATTTTTAGTGCACTTGGTGGAAATTGAGGAACAGTAGGAGAGAACCTTATGAGGATGAACCATCCCTCTAGCTCATATTTTATGGTAGGATAGAAATGTGCAGGAGAGTTTTGGGGGATGGGAGAGTCATATGAGGGCTTAGTACCCTGAGTTATTTGTTTAGTTTTTCTTTTTGGGGATGAAAATCTTGAATGTGGGAATGATGTAGAGACCCATTTTTTTTCATAATTAGAATTTTAAATATTTCTAAATATTATTCCAAAGCCATGCACTGAGACGACGTGAGGTTTCAAGGCCCAGAGTGACCATAATTAATTTTTAAAAAATATTAAATATATTTTATATTACACACACACAACTAATTAAAGAAAATAGGACAAATCTTAAACAGTTGATCAGATCAGAAATCTGAGACCATGGTTGGTTCCGAAACATGGTGTTTCCTCTAAGAATGATATAAAATAAGTTGGCGCGAGATGATCAGATCCCTCACTCGTTGAAAGATAATTTTATGTGGTTTATTAAACTAATTTAATTAATGTAATTTAAACACCTTAACCAAAATAGTTAATATAAATTCATATTTTTTTGAGGTCTTGTCTCATAATTCTCTTTCACCAATGATGACAAATCCCCTCACCTCCTCTCCTTCTTGTTGATGAATGACGAATAAAGATCGACGACGAACCCCTAGATCTAGATGAATCAAAGCACAATAGATCCTCCTCCTTCATCAATGAATACATTCTACGTCAATATTTAATGATTGAATCTAGGCGGGACTCTTCCTTGGTGTCATTATGCCCTGAATTAAATATTTCAGCATGTTTTTAATTTAATCTTCAACCTGTGCCCCTTGTTTTCAAACTTTGCGTGCGCCTACGTACCAGATTCATATTGTTTATCATCTGTGATAACCTTGGTACCCCATTCTCAATAGCCAGACAAGAATAACAGGATAATGATGATTAAGACCTTTTTTTGGTGCTTTTATCCCTCAATTCTTCGTGTTCTTCACCGATTGGACCCTTTGGTCCTGGTTTGACAATTATCGAGCGTACCGAGCTCAATCGGGCACCCGGATCCATGATAGATCAACAAACATGAACAGTTTGGTGAAACAAGCACAAATATGTGAATATTACATGGAATGGATGATTATTTTGGTGATTTGAAATCAATAAATTAAAGTATGAACTTGTGGTGGTGTACGGTTCACGCGACGAAACCCTTTCTGATTAACGGATCCAATTTTCGGTGAGTGGCGGACCATAATCATGAATCACGACTAGATCTGAAGTTTTCCCGAGAAATCATGGAGGTATCTAAGGAGAATAGAGTAGATTCAAAAAACCTACTATAGATCTAGAAATCTGAACTTTTTGTTCAAATCCCAACTACACGCCATGTTAAATGAAGAACACACATCTTGTAGCCTCCCTCAACAGTGACACTAGGGTTTGAAAAAAATTCAAGGATGACATGGCATGTACTTCCCTTGACACGTCGTGTACTACCTTACCTTGTGAGGTGACCCATGTGAAGAAACACACAACCATGTTCTGAGAACACAGACATGACTTGGTAACACAGAAAACATCCCATGTGGACCAACAAGCTATGTACCGAAGTACACAAACACATAGTCTGAGTACATGGGAACAACCAGCAGACAATGCCTGGTCCCTGGATCGACAGGACACATCGTGTATTCCACCCACATGGTGTTTTCCCCTCTATGGTATGGAACCTGTGTCTAGCTAGGGAGACAACCTGGTAATGAATAGGGGCCACACACTGTGTGCCAACCTCACACATCATGTAATTCTTGAGCTCAACTAAGAGATCTTAAAACTACCATGTCTCCTTTGTTTGAACTCAAATCTTGGCCCATGAGATGCCTATCCTTAGTGTTTTTCCAAGTAGAATGTTATGGTTCACTTAATGGTATCTTTCAAGATATGATGTGAATGTTATGGGTTGGCATGCCTAGAGACAACACCCGATGACAATAGTGGCTTGACTTTACCTAGTGGCATGGAATGGTTCTACTTACCTAAGGACTCACAAGGAAGAGGGACACTTTCCCCCACCGAGATGCATCCTTGAGATGCGACCGAAAACTGTGCAGGTGATTCAATTCCACCCAAAGTGGATAGTATCAAGGTGTGGTGATTTGAGCCCCTTTGACTACTGCCATTTAGGCAAATGCGATGAGATACGGGGCATCATAAATGGTTCTTACCTTGGAACTGATGGCTACTCACTTTCTTAGGATGATCTGTGAGATGTATATCTCGTCACTCCCTTTCCTGGGATTCTTTAACTAATCATATATATATATCTACCCTACTATAGTACCCACTACTTGGGTCTTGGTTACCCTCCTTCCAATAGAGTTGAAGATGCGTGGGGGTATGCAATGTTCTTTTTGTATTTGGATTATCATGGTTGGACGGGTATACTCTCTGGATATAGATAGAGGAGACCTGATGAGGAGTTCAACTCCTCACCATCTCGATCTCATTATGTATGTATGAGTCTACTTCCACAATCTTGATGGGTTGAGATGCACTATTTCTGCCCTCTTTTACTATAACTTGTTCCTATACTTCTCCTCTTCAACTGTATCTCTTATTTCTCCCCTTTCACATTTTGGGGGTGTTATACTGGGTATGTATATACTCACCCCTGCATGGGATTTTCCCAACACGTGTTGTGTTTTTTACAGATAGCAGATAGGTCGATCGTGACTACTGAAGGGCATAGGGATATGAGCTGTGTGGACCACGTATGGTGGTCATTCTTGGGATATAAGAACCGAGCTATCTCATTGGACTCTCTTTTATATTTGTCTTCATGATGGGATAGGTTTCTTGTTTTTTCATGTGTTTTTTCCCTTTTCTTTGTAGTTCTCTCTATCTTACCTTGTATTGTTTATAATTTCATGCATTCTTACCTCAATTTATCAAATTTTCATCTTTTCCCTACTTTTCCTTTATAGTTTTGCATTGAGTTAGTTGTGTGTGTGTTCATAGGTTCCATAGAAAATTCCTCCCCAAGTTAGTTATGACTTCGATGCTGGTAGCTAACCCCTTGCCTATGGGGGCGGACTTGGGGTAGTTACAGCTCAAGACCTGACTTGGGTCGGGTCATGATAGTAAATTATAACTTTCCATTATGGTTATGCATGAAACAAAAATACATTATGCTGTCTATTCTTATATCAGTACCAAAACAACCAAGTAATGATATTGATGTTTATTTGGATCCATTGATTGAACATTTGAAATTATTATGCGATTTTGGTGTTATATTGTATGATGTTTACAGAAATGAATATTTCACATTAAGAGCCATGTTGTATGGGATGATAAATGAATTTCCTTATTATGGAAATTTGTCATGATAAAGCATTAAATGAATTAAAGGGTGTCCCATTTTCAAACAAGTTACACTTTCAATTAGATTGAAACATAATCGAAGACTACGTTTCTAGTAAATCACATATTTATACCATGATGACATAAGTACTGATCTTGGATGAAATCATTCTATTGAAGTTCATAGAACGTAAAAAACCTTCTCCACTAATAGGTGATCATCTATTTGATAATGTAAAATATATGGACATTGATTTTGGTAAACTATTTTTTAAAATCCTTATGAAAACCTCTTGGAAAAAATATCATTTTTTCCAATTACCATACTAGAACTGTCTATACATCATAAATTTTCTTGATTTTATGCATGTTGAAAAAAATGTATACGATAGTGTAATTGACACATTAATAATTTACCAAGAAAAATAAAGGATGGAATTAAGGATATGTTGGGCATGGTTGACATGGGAATATGGGAAGAGTTGGGGCATGTGAAGGGTGAAAATGAATCTTTCTTCCTCCAACTACTTACACTGTTTCCAGGCAAGGGAGATATCAATTTTTCAACTTCTTTAATGATGTAAAGGTTCCATATGGGTATTCATTGAATATCAAGAATATTATGTAAATTATTTATTTAATGTTAAAGGGTCTGAAATCACATTAATCTCATGTTTTGATGCAAGATCTAATTACTACATCTTTTCGTTGCATCGTACCCTATAATTCTCATCATATATTAACGAAGCTCTTTTTATTTTCGAAAGATATATGTAGTGAAGTTATAGACCCGAGGAAATTGAAAACTAAGGAAAAATAAATTTCCATCATATTATTTCGATTGGAAATGTTATTCCCACTATAATTATTTGATATGATGGTTCACTTGGTGAGAAATATTTGACTATGTGGTCCGATTCAATATAGATGTATGTACCCCATTTAATGGTATATGTATATTTTAAAAGGGTATGTCAAAAATCAAAGTCATCCAAAGGGTTGTATTGCAGAGTGATATATTGCTGAGCATGCCTTTGAATATTTTACCGACTACCTATTTGATGTGGAAAGCATTGGTCTACCGAAATATTTTCACACTGGACAGATTTTGGGTAAAGTAATTTCAAGATGATATGTTTTCATAGTCAATACTATAGATCGGAAGAAGGCCCAACTTTAAGTTTTTCATAATAGTTTAGAGGTTTCCCCATATATTGAAACCCAAAAAGAAATTCTTAGTCATTTGAATCCATCAAGGGATAAAATATGGATATCAAATACATACAATGAATAGTTTATAGGATGGTTTCAGGACCATATTTTTAAGGGTTAGTTGAAAATCCATATTCCATTTCAGAACAACTTCAATGGAAAGCTTGAGGACCAAGTGTATAAGTATTATCTTACAATGGTTATGTAATTAATTGTTATACATTATATAAAAATGAACATGATGAAGGCAGTACCATGTAAAATAGTGGAGTTATAATTGTGGATGAAGAAATTCATGTTTCTATTACTAAGGATAGAAATCCAATTTTTGAAAATATATCATACTTTGGAATCACAAAAAAAATATGGTAGTTGGATTATAAAACATTCCAAGTGCCAATTTTTTAATGAAAGTGGGTTGATAACATGAGTGGTGTTAAAATAGATATATTGGGATTTTTGAAAGTGTATTTCACTAAGGAAGGGTACAAAGATAAACCATTTATAATGGAATCATAGGTAGTAAAAGTATTTTATATTCTAAATCCCACAAACTGAAAGTAGTTAATTGTTCTGTTATTAACCAAAACCACTGAAGGGTGAGATGAAAATTCAACCAAGGATAACTCTTTCATTGAGATGTCACAATCATTTCATAGTGTTCCCTATGTAAATGGGATTTTTTACATCATAGGAGACCATAATTATGGGATTTAGATACTATATAGAGGGGTCAAATCCCTTCAACATTTTAAAAAAGAGAGTTCAATAATCAGGTTATATATTTTTTGTAATATACATTGCATTAACTCATGTTATTATCTATTTTATTCTATATTTATGTAATATAAATTAAATATTAAACTTCTTATATAGATAATGAATTATTCACATTCTTTTTCACCTAATCTTGAAGAACAATAGGTTTCTCAACCCGCTACTGCTCCCAGTGCAGAGAAACAATGACCTTCTGCAAATGTCGATGCTACCAATCTATAGGAACAACATATTAATGATTTTGAATATGATGAAATGGTATATGGATAAGTACTGATACTACAGAAAAAATAGGACCACCATAGCATGACGATGTTAGAAAAAATTAGTAAGGAAAAAAACAAAGGCATCAAATTTGATGTCAGATGGAATGAACGTGACCAACATGTTAACCTAAACAAGGACATGTTCATTAGTTACATTGGGATCATCACTTGAAAACATATTGTGATTGATGTAGATTCGTGGCACCATGTTGTTCCCATCCTTATGTCTCTAATTTGGGAAGATATTACAGTAAAATTATGATATCCTTTATTTTCCTAAAAAATAAAATAATGAAACATTGAATTACTCTTCATCATCCATTATAGATTGCATTTATAGCAGATGACTCCAACAAGAAATAATTATTAATTCTTGGTGGAAGGATTCATAGAGTCTTTCGTACAATTCTAACAACATTTCATATTAAATATGATAAAGGGAAAATAAATCCACACCCACCACTTATATATACACATCTGATAATCCAAGAAGCATGGGATACATTTACTATCCATCATACATAGATGTATTTTTCGGTACATTGATGATGGTAATACATTGTTTGAAAATATGTTTATTCATCACTTTGATTGAGAATTTATTATTTATAAAATAACAACTTATTTCTGAAAATAAAGAATGGGTAGCAGAACCAAAGTACTCCAAACGTAAACCAAGGATGGGGTAGAATTCACTTGAAAAGAATTGGTACATATTTTAAATATACTATAATACTTTTATGAGACATGAAATAAAAACTTATTTATATTTCTATATTTATATTAATATTGTTGAATCCAAATCCAAATCAACTTCCATCAAATTCCATGTGCTTTGTAAGGAGGATGGTGTAAATAAATATGGGAAAATAATAGATTAAAAAACACTAAAGTGTGGGAAACACATGTAAGTATGATATAATTTAAATTTGTTTTGATTTAAATCAATATTAAATAACAATGATTACTTATTTTCATATATTTTCTATCTGAATTAGAAATATGAATCATTAAAACCTGCACTAGATGAACACATACTCTCAGTGGACTTAACATAGACATAATAGTATAGCTGTATCAGAGAAGCAGGTTTTGGGGTGACACCCAAAACATATTTTGTTAAAAAATCAACAAGAGGATAAAGATAAATAAATGGAAGAGATGAAATAATTTTTTTCTTCCCTTGAAGAAAAATTTCATTGTATGACTGGGTTTCTAGAAAATGTTATGGGGGGGGGGGGGAGAAATGAGAAGAAAAAACTCAAGAACAACCATTGCGTGGATATTTTTCCCCAACCCCACCAGTTTTGAGGTGATCCATCCCCCACAAAGATATGTTTTAGATGAGGTAATCAATATTCTAATAATTGTTTCAGTGAAATATTAATCAGACACACACTGATAAATTTACCATATTGATATTCTAAAGAGTGAAAATGATTATGATTTATATCTATGAACACCCACTCATCGCCTTTTTGCGAGGGATACCATGTTCAATATCAAAGAATAAATTCTATACAATAGACCACTTCCAACAACTCATGTGAGAGTAGAGATTATCGTAGATCATGAGTTGAGTGCCAAGATGCATGTTCCAATTGATGATGTAGATATTCATATGGTTGACCAAGTTGTTGGAACATTAAAAGCATGTTCATCAGATCTTGTAAAAAAATGATGAACATGAGGTATTCATTTCCCATTTATTTTTCATGATAAACCTTTTACAATTAATGAAAAAGTATTAAACCAAATAATTTTAATATCAACGGACAAATGGAAGGGGGTGAAATGAAAGGTATACTCAAAACAATAAAAATTATTGTCCAACCGAACGAAAATATCTTCCAAAAGAACCTTTACCCCATCCGTTCAATATTCACATTTACTAAAATTGAAGGTTCATGCAGATACAAATTTACAAAATGGTAGTAATAACATAGTTTATTTTAAAGAACAAATTTATGGAGATGAAATTATAGACAAAATTTCTCTTGATAATGTAAATTAAATCTTGAATTATGAGTGGATAGGAGTCTTAGTTGTAAATGTATAAATGAAGTGCATTTTTAGGATTTGTTTTTCTAAAAGCTAATATACTATGTTAATTATGACTAAATATATTTCATATTTTTTGTAAGGATATATATGAATAACAATTGAAGGGATTACCCCATTATCATAAATTTTTACTTGTTAGTCCTCACATCATTTATAAAGAAGAAAAATAAATATAATTAAAAAATATATTATATAGTGAAAAAAACCTGGCCGAATCATTTGAAAGTAAACTTACAGATGGCAGACACTTCTTAATACCAATGATGTAAGGGTTAAAATATGAAATTTAAACATATAAAATATATATTAATTTCTTTAATTAATTTTTTTTTCTTTTTTAATAAATATTGGATACTCATTGTGGTCAATTTGGATACTCAAAATATTTATTTCTTGGATTCACTGCATGGATACCCAACAATCCAACACTACATGATGGAATTTTTCAATTTTTAATACACTACATACAACATTATAGAACTAAAATTAAAGTTATATATATTTTATACTACTTTTTAATGAGAATTTTGTTATGATAGGGAGGTGCTTAAATATTGTGAAATTCATGGCATGATGAAATCCCATGAATATATGGATCCTAAAACGTTCTAAAAGTGGACAAGTATCAGGGTATAAATAATAATATTTCACTATCCAAACACATATAAAAAAAAATTACTTTTTTTTCTCAATTTTTATGAAGTTTCCAAAACAAACAAATAGAAAGGACTGTGGTAATTATTTTTTTAAATTTATGAGGGAGATCATATACTATCAACAAACTAACATCCCTAAATAGGTATTTTTAAAGATAATTACTACTTAATTTAAAATATTTATTAATATATTATGTATTAATATTTTTAGAGTACTACTATTACTTTAGAAATTACTTATATTCACAATACAATATAGATTTTCTTAGAAACGAATGGGCAACATACCTGATGGCAGAATGTACAAAAATAACATAAAAATTTTACTTTCATAGAAGTAATGGATTATTTCATATTTAAGTTTAATTAATTTATTTTATTTTTACACATATAATAATTATTTTCTTATATAGTTGGATTTATTTATTAAAGTTGGGGTGGTTTGTTCGAAGCTTCTCATGCTCCTAAGAGACTGGACTTCGCGGCTGCAACTGAGAGTTCAATGATAAGGTAAAAGTGTTTTTTAATATACTATGTTTTTCCTCATAATTTTATCTATTCTCAATTACATTATCATAATCTAAATTAAATGTTTAATTACTCATGTAGATAAAGTCATTTTTTCACATGATCTTATTTCTAATCTCATGGAAGGACAAACTATAATAAAGGAAACCATTTTGGAAGTTGTAAATGTAATGTTACGATATACTTTCTCTATTTTACCGAAAAATTATATAATGAAATATCGATTTAATTTTAATTATTCCATATAGAGTTTGTTTATTTTTGAATATTTATATCCATCCTTCATTCCTTTATAAACTAAAACTTCTATATATTTCTTCTCCCTCAAAACATTTTCACCCTTGTAGTGTTGGCATTTATCACTTTCAATCATGTTCCTTCTACTGCCTTTGCAGGAAGAGAAACGATGTTTCCTATGCTCAATCATAGAGGTAATATTGATGTTTTCACAGAAAAATTATTTTCCATAGAATTAATTTATTATTTCATATTTCTATTTAATTTTTTTTATTTTAGTATTACTCACATAAGAATTTTATTCTTATACAAGTGGATTATTTTGTTTGAGTTGGGGTGGTTTATTAAATTTTTCTCATGGGCATTCAAGACTACAACTAAGATAATAACAAAAATGAAATTCGTCAATTATGTATACAACCAACATGAAAAATATGAGTTTCTATTAATTATTTAATTAATTTTTTCATCATTTTATCTACTATTTATAAGCTAAATTTCTTATCATTTTTATCTAATATTTATTTTGTTTTTTTCACAGATTATTTGGGAAGTTATATTTTTATTTTAACTATCTGAAACATGACACAAAAGATATAACATGTTCCTTTCTTTCTATGTTACCATGATTTCCATTGAATTTTATTCTAATTACAACACTATATATTGAGTTGATGTTTTTAGCCAAAAAAAATTTTCAGCTAAAAAAAATGAATACATATTCATTCTTGGAAATTTGATAAATAAATCCAATGGAATTTATGGTAATGTTGGAAGTTCATTTTTTTAGATTTTTTGAAGTGTAGGAATCAGCCGCACCTCTATCCGATATAATGTGTTACCGGTATGACTCAAAGTGCTTATTTTCGTTTAAAATTGATATTAATTTTAGCAAAAAATAAAACTAACAAACTAAAAACCAAGAAATCACATTTTTATTATTTTAATACTTTAGTAAAAAAATCCATAATTCATTTATGAAATGTAGGAATCATCCTCACCTAAATCTGATACATGATGTGCCCGATATGACTCAAAGTGTCCATCATCAGTTTAAAATTAGAATTTTAATTCGAAACATTTCACTCACTGAGAACTTAGATATCACACTTGAATTGTTTTGATAATTTAATAAAACAATCCATATGACATTTTGGATTTGTAGGAATTAGTATCACCTCAATTTGATGCACAGTGTGGCCGATATGACTCCAAATGTATCCCTTTATTTAAAGTTCACATTAATTTTAGTAAAAAAGTCAACTAACATAATCAAAATAAATCAAACACATTATCATTGTTTTGATACTTTAGGATAATGATATATAAGTTATCTTTCATATTTTGGAATTATTCGCACCTCAATCTGATACATGATGTTCCTAGTATGACTCAAAGTGTTTGCTATCAGTTTAAAATGTTTCCCTCACTAAAAATTGATAAAACATGCACATATTATCTTGATAATTTAGAAAAATGATTCAAAAGTCATTTTTGACATGTAAGAATCAGTTTCACATCAAACTGACACAAGATGTGACTAGTATGACTCAAAGTGTGTATTTCGAATTTAAAATTTTATTTTAGTAAAAAATGTGATGTACTCAAAACTACGAAACCACATTCATATTTTTTTGATAGTTTATTAGAACGATCCATATGTAATTTGAGACATGTAGGAATCATCCACACCTCAATCTGATGCACGGTGTGACCGTTATGACTCCAAGTGTGTCTTTTTATTTAAATTTGACATTTATTTTAGTAAAAAATACAATTTACATACTCAAAAACTAATAAAACATAGGCATATTATTTTGATAATTTAGTAAAATGATTTGTAACTCATTTTTATGTGTAGTAATCATCCACACCTCGATCTAATACACGATGTGCCCGGTATGACTCAAAGTGTCTGTCATCTATTTAAAACATGTTACTCACTGAAAACCAAGAAAATACACTCTAATTGTCTTTATAATTTAGGAAAATGATTCATAAGTCATATTTGACAAGTTTCAATCTATCTCATTTGAAAATGACACACGATGTGACTGATATGACTCAAAGTGCGTGTTTCCAGTTTAAAATGATTTTTTTTGTAAAAAAGACAAGTGTTGTACTCAAAACCAAAAAAACATATTTTTACTATTTTGATACTTTATTAAAACAATCTATATGTCATTTTAGTTATGTAGGAATCATCCTCACCTCAATCTGATGCACGGTGTGACCGATATGACTTCAAGTGTGTCTTTTTATTAATAATTGGCATTAATTTTAGTAAAAAGGACAACTGAATACTCAAAACCAATAAAACAAATTACTATTATTTTCATATTTTAGGAAAATAATCCATAAGTCATTTTCAATGTGTAGGAATCATATGAAACTCAATAAGATACATGATGTTCCAAGTATGACTCAAAGTATCTGTTATCAGTTTAAAATTTATATTTTATTTAAAAAAGTGTCACTTAATGAATACTACGAAAACTTGTTTGGATTATCTTGATAATTTCAGAAAAAGATTTATTAGTCATTTTTTCAATTAATAGTAATCATCCTCACATCAAACCGACACAGGATGTGACTGATATGACTCAAAGTGTGTGTTTTCAGTTTCAAATGAAATTCTAATAAAAAACACAAATGACATACTCAAAACTAATCAAACGCATTCATATTGTTATGATACATTTGGAAAATGATTTATAAGTCCCTTTTAATGTTTATAAATTGGTCGCACCTTAATCCGATAGATGTTTTGATTGGTATAATTCTATGTGTGTCTATTTATTTAAAATTGACATTAATTTTAGTAAAATAAATAAGTGACTTACTGAAAACTGATAATACACCTTCATATTATTTTGATACTTCAGAAAAAAATCCATAATTCGTTTATAAAGTGTGTGAATCAACCCCACCTCAATTCTATGCATGGTGTGAATAGTACTACTCTTTGTGTGTATTTTTATTTAAAATTGACATTAATTTTAGTAAAAAGAATAAGTGGCATACTGAAAACTGAGAAAATGAGTTCTTATCATTTTGATACTTTAGGAAAATGATTCATAAGTCATTTGTGACATGTAGGTATCCACAACACCTCAATATGATGTAGGGTGTGACGAGTATAACTCAAAGTGTCTCTTTTTATTTAAAATTGACATCAATTTTAATAAAAAGAAAAAGTGACATACTAAAAACTAAAAAATGTATTTGAATTATTTTAAAAATTTAGGAAAACGATCCATAAGTCATTTGTGACATATAGGATTAAACTGCACCTCAATTTGATGCATGGTGTGACTGATATGACTCCAAGTGTGTATTTTTATTTAAAATTTACACTAATTTTGCTAAAAAGAACAAGTGACATACTTAAAATCAAGAAAACACATTTGGATTGTTTTGATACTTTAGAAAAATGATCCATGAGTCATTTTTGATGTTTAGGATTCAACTGCACCTCAATCCGACACACAGTGTGACCAGTATTACCCAAAGTGTCCGTTATCAGTTTAAAATTGACATTTTAGTTCAAAATGTGTGTCACTAACTGAAAACCAAGAAAACACACTATGATTGTTTTGATAATCTAGGACAGTGATTCATAATTCCTTTTTTTTTTAATTTTTATTAAGTAGTCTCATGTCAAACTGATACATTATGCGACCAATATGACTCAATGTGTGTGTTTCCAGTTTGAAATGACATTTTAGTAAAGAAACACAAGTTAAGTACTGAAATATAATAAAAAACATTCATATTGTTTTGATACTTTATAAAAACGATCTATAAATAATTTGGGATGGGTAAGAATTATCCTCATCTCAATATGATGCATGGTGTGACCGATATAACTCTAAGTGTGTCATTATTTTAAATTGATATTAATTTTAGTAAAAAGAAAAATTGACACACTCAAAACCAAGAAAACTCATTTGGATTGTTTTGATAGTTTAGGACAATGATCTATAACTCATTTATGATGTGTAGGAATAAAACTCTCCTAAATACAATGCACGGTGTGACTGATATAACACAAAGCGAATCTTTTTATTAAAAATTTACATTTTATTAATGCATTATTTTATATTAATGCTTAATTTGTTTCCTTATAGAATTATTAACATAATATTTGATTTCCTATATTTGTGTATTCTTTTTCTTGGGTTGAGGTGATTTGTTTAGCAACTAAAACCATGGGTGGATTTTTTTTGAGAGGTTATTACGGGTGCCAAAGACGATGAAACATTAATGTTTCTAAAAATTTTTAGATAGTAATTATAAATGTAATAATACAAAACATTGTTTGAAATGTATGTAGTAGTGTTTTTTTATATTCATGATATAAAATTTATTTGAATTAAATTATATATTTTTTATACAGGTTACAGGTATGTACTATAGTGTGTTGTTATATAAATAGCACACTGCAGTAGGTTGGACCTTTATCAATGCTAAACTAGTGCTGATAAAGGATGGCCATTATCAACACTTTTTTAAGCATTGATAAAGTATGATCTTTTAAACACTTTTTTAGCACTGATAAAGGGGACCCCCTTTAACAACGTTGAGGATAACATCACTTTTTTAAAACTATTAAAAGCACTTTTTCAAGCTTTTAAAGGGAATATATGTAGCAGTTGAGGTAAAATCAATGGTTAGAAAACAATTAAATTAAATAAATTCATCTTCTCTTGATTAGTGATTTTAGATCAGCCTCCATGGGTTTATACGTTCAAATTTTGGGTTTGGAATGCATCGGGTCTCCTTGATCATGCCCTATTCAGATCTAGTTCACATCATATCCTCATGGAAAGCTTTGGTTATCCCTTTATGGTTTTAACATCATTTTATTTGTATATCTTGTGTTTATTTTAGTTTTATCATTTTTTTCTTTATTTTTTTATTCCTCGGTGTTGAGAGGGGGATATGGGGGTGGAGGTATTATTAGATTTTTTCTAGACAGGTACATGACTTCCTCTTAGAGAGTATGGTGTCACACCCCACCACATGGAGAGGATGCATGGTAATGAGGTTCTCTAGAATCCTCTAGAAATATCTACATCACCACCAGGTTCCATAATATTCTAGACTTCTCTAGAATGTTGAGGAACACCCCTTGGGCCTTAAAGGCTCCAGAACATTATCAAGATCTAGATAAGGTTGTGGATCTCTATTGAATCTAGAATGCTCCATATATATTCCAATGGGATAGAATACTCTAGAATAGTGTGGATATGTACATATTCTATAATTTTGTTGATCTTTCCACCAAACCTTATATAAAGGGAGGGGAACGTCATTTGTAAAGACACATAAGTTGAGGGTAATTGAGAGATTCCTTTGCAATTATATTTTGTGAGCTTGTCAATCAATTCCCATACGATCCTTATTTTCATTGTGAGTGTGGAAAGTCTGAACTTGTCTAGTCTTTGAGTGAGGAATCTAGTCAAGCGCCTCGTAAGAGCTTGGAAGAACATGAAATTGGACATCCTTCTTCTAAAACAATGGTGGGACATTAGTCATCTTCAACAGGGGGGAGGTATTCCTAGTCATTAGGTCTAATGGGTGTGGAGGTGTTGGGTCTTCTCCCTCGTAGTAGATAGACCACGTTCTTTGGAGGTTGAACCATTAATGGCGGCAAATGAGTCTTTGGTCCGGATTTATCATCGACACTCATTTCATATTCATCTAGTTTTTGCGGTAGAGTCAACATGTGATATGGGCTCAACCGACGGTGCATGATCTTAATTGCGTATTGAAGCTGTGGTTTCTTCAATAGTGGCCTTCAAAGATTTTGGGATCTTCCTTGCTCGACTTGGGATTTTTAAAGTGTACTGATGATATATCTAGTTTGGCGAGCGGTGCTTCAACATGGGAAGACACACATATGACTTATTTTATCCCTATGGTAGAGAGATCGATTGGCTTCCACAGGTAAGAACAGTCAGTCTCCAACCATCTCTTTCATCCTTGGTCAGTTCCGGTGGATTCAGGTGACGATGCTTGGGTCTCGTTTTGCATCAGCGTCACCTGTAGTGGATTTCTTCAATAGAGGAATAAAGCTCCTATTTTTTCTTTGATTATGTGAGATTTGGTTTCTTTATCCTGGTAGGAATGACAATGGAAATTTAGGTGACACAACTTCAAAGATTCAACAGGCGTCATGGATTTAAATCGTCTTAGGTTCGGCACCTGAACCTGAGCATCAGGTTGGCCGCTAGATTACTACCACGTCATGTGAGTCCCTAAGAACCATTAAAATACTGAAAAAAATAATGAAATAAGCTAAGGGAAATTAAAGAGAACAACACGGGTTAATTACTTCCCGCCTAAACAAGGGTGACATAAATCATTCGACTTCCATGGCTACACTGGAGCATAGAACTTCAAGATTATCTTAGGGTCAGGTTCAGCATTTTCTGGTCACACCTATATGGAATCAGGTCCATTTGTCGGGGGAGGTTATACCCGTACGGGTTCTTCATGATTCTAGGGGACGAAAGCCATACCCGGTGTTTTTGGGCACCATTTGAAGCTTTCGTTCACAGGGGGAGGCAATAAACCATGCACGTTTGGGGATTTCTGAAGGTTCGTTCACAGGAGGTGCTATGATTCTGTAGTTATAGGACGCATTTTCAGAAACCCTTTCCAAGAGTGTAGTAGTTTACAGGAGGCATTCCCATTAGGGTTTGGTATTCTACTAGTCCCTTTCTCCGTTATAAATAACATCATGAAATCACAATTAAAATTATGTGTTGACATCTCTACTGAAAAAATTCACTATGAACTGACAATTGAAATTCCAAGTTCAATTTTTCAAAAGATTCGAAAAAGAGAAATGGGATTTTGAATGGGAATTTTCCAATGGGAAAGTCCAATGGGAATTTCCATTGGGAATTTTCGAGTGATAATTTTCAGTGCAAATTTCCAGTGAGAATTTCCAGTGTGAATTTCAACTGGGAGTTACTACTGTGAATTTTCAACTTCAATTTCCAATGGGAATTTCTAGTGTGAATTTGCAATGCCAATTTGCAGTGAGAATTGGCAGTGCGAATTGGCAGTGCGAATTTGCAGTGTCAATTTCTAGTCGGAAATTGTAGTTTGAATTTGAAACTCCAATTTCCAATGGGAATTTCCACTAGATCCAAAGGAAACACTGTACATCAAATTATAGACAACTGTGATCTAACACTTTTTGTAGAAAGATTGTACATCACAAAATGATAGTAAGGGACCTGAATTTGAATGATCTATAGGGTAAAGATGCTTTAAATTCATTTGATTTAATTATTGTTCAAAATTTGTCTGACTGCTACATCACAGAGCATAGTAGTGAGGAAATTACTCTACGTCATGGAGCATGGTAGTGAGGATATTACAAAGTCAAAGAACAGTGTAGAAATTATCATCAACAGAGATGAAGTCCCAAATTTGGAAGAAAGCACCCCATGTGAAAATATTTCTACAGAAATCAGTACATGGGGACCAAGTATTTGGATAGATTTTAAATCAGATTTAGATGCTTATTTGTTTTATGTTTCTTATGGAGGCATTGTGGGTTTCAGTGTATGGAAATAGTATGTTAAAAAACATAAAAAGGACAAAAGTTTTGTAACATCCACATTGTATAAATGTAGAAAAGAAGGATTCTAAAGACCAGACAAACATGATTTCAATGTCAAAAAGCCACACACATAAATAAGGACTAATTGTCCAACACGAATGGGAGTTGTCTACATGTCCAATAACCAATATGAGTGCACACAATTTGTTGAGGATCATAACCATCCCTTACATGCTCCCAAGACCATGCATTTCATGAGGTCACAAAGACACATTAGTGATGCACAAGGTATTGAGTTGGATGTTAATGACAGAGCTAGTCTGAAGCCCGGTGATTCATTTTCACTTGCAACAGTTATTGCAGGTGGCCCTGTGAGTCTTGGATATTCACAAGTGGACCAACTGAATTATCTATGATCCAAAAGACAAAGGGAGTTTCAACTATGTGATGATGATGGTATATTACAATACCTAGAGAAGCAATCAAGATATAACACATCATTCGTATACTCAGTGCAACCCAACATGTGCAGTCAAATTAGCAACATTTTTTGGATTGACCAGAGAATGAAGGTTTATTATGAGCTTTTTGGAGATGTTGTCATGTTTGACACTACCTTCAACACAAACAAGGAGTCTATGAATTTGGGAGTGTTTTTTGGTACAAATATTCATAAGGAGATGGTAATTTTTGGTGCAGCATTGTTATATGATGAGATTGCAGACTCATTTAGTTGGATGTTTAATAGATTTGTTGATTTTAATAGAGGCAAACATCCAAAGACAATTTTTATAGATCAAGATGTAGCTATGTCTAAAGCAATTGGCTTGACAGTACCTACAACATGAAATAAACTATGCACCTAGAACCTAATACAAAATGGCATGATATACTTGGCCCATGTAATGAAATATGACTCGACAGTGTTGAAAAAATTGAAAAAATTCATGTATGGAATTGTAGAGATTTCAAAATTTGAAAAATATGGAATGAAATCAAACTACATTTCAGTGATACAAATTCAACATGGATAGAGGATATGTACAATGTCAAAGAAAAATGGGATAATTGTTTTATGAAAATTGCATTGACATTAGGAATTCGAAGCAAACAATTAACTGAAAGTTTCAATGGTGTATTAAAGGATTATTTGAATTGTAAACTCAATGTATTGGAATTATTCCAAAAATTTGAGCAAGTGTTGGAGAAGAATAGGTATCGATAAATTAAAGCTGAATTTTATGGAAGGTAAAATCTGCCACGAAATAATTTTCATATCTTCTGATCATGGTTCAAGAAATTCATATGTACACTCAAAAAATATTTGATCTTTTTCAGCATGAACACTAACTATGTGGTGCTTGTTTCCTTAAGTCTTGTAATGAAACTGTTTCCCCAAAATGGTATCTTTTTCCAATGAAAGGTTCATAAAATGAGTTTAGAGTATATTTGTACCAACAATCACCTGTCATAATTGGTTGTACATGTCTAAAATTTCAATGTTATGGCTATTTGTGTTGTCATGATTTGAAAATATTAGAAATGTTAGATGTGCAGTCCTTTCCAAAGTTTTATATCTATAAGAGATTGACAACACATGCCCGTGACATCTAGTTGGAAGACATCACAGTTAATCATGTTGAAGAGGATATGGTAGCAAGAAAAGATAAATGTTACCAACCGTTGGCACGAATGGAAAAAAAGCTTATAACAGAACCTTGAGAGTTTGAACAAGGATATATAATTGGAATGTCAAATTTGAAAAATTATTCCATATTATTGCAGGATGCCAAAAATAATGTACCCTCAAAATTTAGTAAATAAGAAGCTAGAGACCAAGGTCGACAACAGTTTAGAACATCATTTAAGAAAAAATATAAAAGGAAAGGCAGTTACAGGCTGAAAAGTTGTCTAGAGAGGGGAAGAAGACACATAAAAAACTGGTGAAAAATCAGAAATCAAGAGACTGCAGAACTGGTACTGCATTGTTATTATTTACATATGTTTTGAAATAATACATTTTATGTTGTCATGACTAAATATTTTTATAATTCAATTGAAGGGAACAACTAGAGAACCATCAAATAGTGGTTACAATTGACAAACGATCACATATGTCAATGTAAGTACAGTACAGTGGGTTACAAAATATTTGATATTGAAACCAACACCATATAACTTTATATAATGTGATATTTAAAACCATATAAAGTATAAATGGTTATGTGTAACTCTCAGTGGTGCTTTCATGGTTGGACACTCCATATAGCTCTATAACATCTTGATAGTAAATTATGAAATGATTAGAAAAACCAGACCCTCCACATCATAGCCTACAGACCACACTATAGAGTCTCGGGATAAAAATATTTTTTGTAAAAAAACCTGACCCTCCAACTCATAATTTAATTTACACCATTCCATGGGTAAAACATTCATGGACCCCTATCCTGGATCCACTATTGTATACACACCATTGTCTGAATTCACCTAGTAAGCCTATGGTGCTTCTGAATATTCCTACTCTTCTATCCCCAATTATTCACCCAGCCAAACTCTCTACAATACTACACTTGTGGGCCTTGTGCCAAAAATGAAACCACCATTTAGAGTTACATTGATATCCACATCATAACACTACATATAATGAGATATTTTAAACCTTATATAGCGGTTCTGCTATTATTTTATTATGTTAATGAACTATTTCATTCAATGATAACATGCATAAATAATGTTATAATAATGTTTTAGGGAAAAGCAACAAAACCGTTGAATGCTGGTTACCATGATGATAGTGTCAAAAATCTCAATGTAAGTACATATTGTTCTGTATCTTCAAAACCTACAAATTTAAAAAAAGTTCATAGTAGTTGATATGTTGTCCTATTTGAAATATTATGCAAAACTTTTGTTATTTATCATTTTATTTGTTAATATATAATTATTTATGAAATTAGGAGCCAAAAAGGAGGAATTTTACCCCATTGACGATGAAACATTCATCAATGGATGCAAATGGGAATGACAACATAAATATGAGGACCGATAACTCATTGCAAGCATTTATGAATTAAATTGATACACAGATTCAACCACAAATGTCATCACAATATGAAACTTATTTTGAAAATCAGTTGTTATAATTGAATTTGTTGGTGCAGATAGGGAAATTGTAAAAACAAATCTTGTACACGATCAAACTGGAAATGTCCCCTCCCATTTTATAATGAAACAATAAATTGGAAAATTCCAATTCGAATTCCCAGTTGCAATTTTTATGCCCAATAAAATGAGAGTGAGAATAAAAATGACACTATAAAACCTAATAAAATTATGTAAACAAAACTGAAAATTTCCACAAGGTTTTGAGTGGGATTTCCCAGTCGAAATTCTTAGTTGGAAGTTATATCCACAACTAGTTTCTATTAAAAGAACTTATCCACACTTTACAGTGGGAAATTCCACTGGTAATTTCCAATGAAAATTCCCAGTTGGAATGTAATTGCACAGACAATTTACATTGAACCAACTGTCCCACAATTTACAGTACGAAATTGCAATGGTAATTTCTGGTGGAAATTCCCTGTTGAAATTTCTATACACAACCCATTTCCATTGAACGACGTGACTCCAGAGACTACAAGAATAAATACTAGTTTAACACTTTTCATACTGTTAAAGATTAAATCAATATAATCTATATGAAAATGGTTATCCAGATAATAAAATTACCATTTTCACCTTATGTAATACCCAAAAAAGTGATGAAAACAAAACTGTAAAATTTCAATCCACATTTTACAGTGGTAATTTCCACTGGAATGTTCCAATGAGAATTCCCTATTAATAATTCAATACAGAAATTTTTTTCTAGTCATTCAAATAAAACAATGCATACTAAAAATATGAAGAACATAGTAACACCTATCATAAAACCATTTTTTGTTCATCCTGAAAAGAAATTACCCATTTCCACCCACCAATCACCCACCAACAACATCACGTAAATTCATATTAGTTATGTTTGTTACAAGACAAACATATATCCGTTACATTAAAAAGGTCAATTAACAATAATCATTGCTTCTAACTACAATCAAATACTTCTGACTCTCATCATCGATCTCTATTTTCATCCTCCTAGGATCATTTAAGAAGTAATGCACAAAAACAAGTTCCTCTCAACAAGTTATTTTTCTGTCAAACATTCTTCCACTTCATCTCTTGTAGAAAAACATTTCATGATATAAAAAATTATGACACCACAATCCAAAGTCGCATCTCCCTGTTGCGGTGTCTTCTAAATTTTCATGTCCTATTTACGTGGCATGAACATCTCGGCATGAACTAAGCTGAAAACTTCTTCCAAATATGATTTCTGTAAAAAACTTCAATGATTATTCCATCTGTTAATGTATTATATTGTACATTGTATAATAACTTACTACAGTCACTGCATCTTCAAGGAACATATCGCTTGATCTCATGAGTCAAATGGGTTGCAATGATTTATAATATCGAAACACCATTTTTTTCAAATACAAGACTAATAAAGTCCAATTGATATTATCAGAATTTATCGGGAATAATAAAAGCACAAAGCTCCTCATACCGACAACTACTTGTCGCTTCAAAAAGGTGTCCATTAATTTGTAATTTTTTGAATACAGAACTCCCTATAATCCAATGACAAAAGGAAATGTAAGAATATAGTAACCATTAATTGTAGACATGTTTTCAACTTGAAAACTACCAAAATATGATCATCATTGTATGAAAAATGAAGTAAAGTCTTACTGTAAAGGTTCTTGGCATGAACGAACATCGTTCCACGTCGGCAATTCCATCCATACTCAGAAGATGACATCTTTATTGAATGATCACTGTATATCCATCTATGAACTGTTTTGAAAAATTGAACTTAATAAAAGAGAATGAAGTGATGATTAAAGAAACTAATCCAAAACATACAGTACTAGAAGTGCACCTCTTCTTTAAAAAATCACTAATGTTTTTCATACTGATCTATTGTGATTTGTCACCAGATTTCTATACAATAATACTATTGTCATGAAAGGTAATTTTTAATTTTAGTACAATGTAAACTACATGAAAAGAAATTATAACACAAATTAAAAAGAATTACCTATACCCATCTGCATCAACCAACATCTTCCTCAGTGTTCTATCATTTGTTGTCACTATATTATGTTGTATTACCCACATAGGAATTAATTGGGATAGCTTTCCAAATATTGTTGGCCTCTTTGTCACAGTCATATATGGATATATATATGGAGACTGACACTTCAGTTTTATCATCCTACTCTTGAAACCTCTAATCAAATACGTTTGTATCTTAGAGGCATAATAGCCTTGAATGGACTGGTCAACACGTTTTGGCCCTTCATTGCCCAATTATTCAATCATATCTTCCTCCTCACTTTCATCCAAAATAGTTTCTTCCATACTCTTAACATCATGAATATCCTTTTTTCTACCTTCATTTACATCAACTAAAGTTTTAATATTTTCCATTTCAATATCTTCACTCTTAATATCTTCTAAAACTGTTTCTTTCTCCTCATCGAAAACTCTTTTAACCTCTTCCTTCCCCTTCAACTTTTCTTTCAAAACTAGAATCTGTCTACTCTGCAGCTTTATTTGTGCCTCTAGTCTCTTTAACAACTTATGAAGTTTCACATTATCCACGTATTAGCCTAAAGACTCCTCCTTTGAAACAACTATCATGTGTTGCCTCAAACTTAAAGGAACTTTTTTTAATCAACTACCCGAGGACCAGGTACTGTAACATTAGAAGGCCTTGACTGCAGCCTAGGGCTCTGCCTAGACTTGGTTGGAGTTTGGATTGCATAGTACAAACATAATTATAGATGTTATAAATTATTGTAAAAGTAAAGGAATGTTTAGTAACATATTTTACTAATAGTACCTTGGTAGATTCTTGTACAGC
Source organism: Viscum album (assembly GCA_963277665.1). Classification (NCBI taxonomy): domain Eukaryota; kingdom Viridiplantae; phylum Streptophyta; class Magnoliopsida; order Santalales; family Viscaceae; genus Viscum; species Viscum album. The sequence goes on along the minus strand of OY728166.1, from coordinate 1,240,258,104 downwards.
GGCGTCAACATCTTGCAAACTCCACCGAACAAATAAAGGAGCACCATCTCTTTTTGGTGAAACATTCCCAAACTTCTCAACATACCAATACTATAATATTTAATATTGGTCGGAAATAATAAACCAACATGGAAAAATTAATCATCTAAATAAAGTTGACGACCTTACCAATAAGCTAACAAAGGAGCAAACAAATTTTAATGGGAATGTGTTATTTTTTGTCACTGACATATGAAGCTGGTCATGAATACGAGAAGCCTAAGAAAACTACTTCACTTTTGAAATATTATCAAAATAAGTAACAAAATTCCAATCGACATATGAACTGGATGTGGGGAAAAAGAATGTGTCTCATGAAAACAAGCAAAGAAAACATGCAACATCAGAGAAATATTGCTCTTTCCTTGCTTCCACAGTGTCAAGAATAACTCTCCATAAAACACCCTGTGTTAATATCTAGTTCACATGCGTGAACCTTCTCCTCAAAAGGGCTAAGTTATTTGGCCATAATGTGTATGGAGATGATAAAGGAAACTGGCCATCCTCAATGCCAAATATATCACGGATTTCATCAACTGTTAATTCCATTATCCTACAACCTATATCAAACCTTTTTAATTAAACATTGTACCTCTTTAGTACTAATAAGACAAAACTATCTATTTTTTTACAATCATCAAAGGGTAGTTTATTTTCAACAAAACATTAAAAAATTGATAAAATGGAATCTTATGAAGAAATGTAATGTGATTCTCAGTGAGGTTAGGCCTAATATCATGAAATTTTTTCCATAATCCAGTCATTGAAGACCTTTAGTGGGTAATAGATGATGTAGATGCTTTTTCTACCATAAAAAACTAGCATCCCAAAAAAAAATTAGCTTCTTTAATGTCAATATTAACATAAGGAAAACAAGTGATGAAATTACCAAAAAAAGTGTGAAATTTAAACTCATTCTAAAAAGGGTTCTACAATTCAAAATTAGAAATGAATTCCATAAGAAATTTTCAGTTGGAATTTGTAGTAGGGATTTCCACAGGGAATTTCCAGTGGGAATTTCCACTGGGAATTTCTAATAGAAATTCCCACTTTGAATTTGTAGTAACAAATTCAAGTGGAAATACCCATGCCAAAAGTAGGAAAATACGGTGTACAATTTCAACTCCTTCTCATTATGGTTTTTAGTTAGAAATGATAAATGAATTCCATAAATAATTTCCACTATGAATTTGCACTTGGGATTTCCTTTAGAAATTTCAACTGGTAATTTCTGGTAGAAATTTCAACTGTGAATTTATAGTAACAAATTCTAGTGGAAATATCGATGCCAACCGTAGGAAAAGGTGCTTTGAATTTCTAGTGGGAATATGTGGTGTGAATTTCTAGTTGGAATTCCAAAGGGAATTTCTAGTAGGAATTTGCGGTGTGAATTTCTAGTGGGAATTTTCGGTGTGAATTTCTAGTAGAAATTTGCAGTGAAAAATTCTAGTCCAAATACCCATACCAACAGTAGGAAAATATAATGTACATTTTCATCTCATTCTAACAATGGTTCAGTAGATTCCATAGGGAATTTGCACTGGGAATTTTCACTGGGAATTTTCACTGATAATTTGCACTGAGAATTTGCAATGGGAATTTGCACTGGGAATTTATACTGGGAATTTGCACTGGGAATTTCAACTGGGAATTTCCAGTAGAAATATCGATACCAACAGTAGGAAAAGATAATGTATAATTTCAACTCATTCTAATTATGGTTTTTCAATTGGAAATTATAAATGAATTCCACAGGGAATTTACACTAGGAATTTCCACTGGGAATTTCTAGTGATAATTTTTACTGGGAACTTCCATTGAGAAATCTGAGAAGAAATATCACTACCCAATAGTACAAAAACATGATGTACATTATAAAAATGATTTTTAGTTGGAAATTATTAATCAATTACACGTGTAATTTACACCGCATTTCAGAATTATTAGTTCCAGATGAACTAGGAATTTCGACTGCGAGTTTCCACTAGAAAAACCCTAGAGAAAATTTCCAATGGGAATTCAATGCCAAATGTGCACTGGAAATTCTTGATTCAAAACAACAAGTGATTGAAAAACTAATTGTCTGAAATTAGAAATTGTAAATGAATTTCAATATAACTTTCCAGTTGGGAAAACAATGCGACGCTTGAAAATCCCATTCAGAATTACCAAAGGAAATCCCCATGGAATCAAAGGTAATTCACATAATACAATTTCAACTAAATTCCAAAAAAAATTTTGCAGTTGTAAATTATGAATGAATTACCATTAGGAATTATAACTAGAACAACTGGGAATTTTTGATGGGAATTTTCATTGGAAATTCAGCACCGTGAGCACTTGAAATTATCACCATATTTTTTTAGTGAATACAAGGGAATTATAGGAATTTCTAAATGGAATTCCCAATGGGAATTTCTAATGGGAATTCTGACTAGAGATTCAACACCGAATGAGAACTGAAAATTGTCACCAGATTTTCTAAATGAATACAAGGAAATTACCACTGGTAATTTCCAATGGGAATATCCATTGAGAATTCAGCACCGAATGAGCACTAGAAATTGTAACCGGAAAAAGAAGTGAATATAAATTCCCAGTTACCCGTAAGAAATATCCATTGGGAATCCATAGTAGAGAATGACATAAATTTTTAAAAACTATTCAACTAATAATTGGAACTTCAAATTTCCATATAAAATTTTAAATTTGAATCAATTTGGAATTAGAAAGAAATTCAGTTGATGAAATATAAATTGCCAGAGAAAAATGGAATGTAATTTTTAAATGAAAATACCAAATGAAAATTACAATTTAAATTTCCCACTAGAGACTCCTAGAGGAAACTACACACAACTAATAAAAAACATTAAAGAAAGTAGCTAATATTAAAAATTCAAACTAAAAAGTTACTATGAAAATGTGAAACAAACATTAATAGTTTGTGTAATACTCCTAATGAACAAAAATCCATAATAATTATATCCTTACAACCAAAAGAACAAAGAAGAATACAAATATAAATAACTGTATCCTAGTGAATCACTCAAATAATAAAGAAGAATACAAATATAAATGACATAAACTACATGACATCTTCTATTGTCGTTGGTCAAAACTGTAGAAAGGCTCACCGACAACTTCACTGAAGCCCTCAACAAATGGATGTCCGAGGGAATCCGCTGAAAATTTCTCCGAGGGATTCACCTCATGTTTCCTCACCGGGGTTTTTTCTAAGGTGCGATAGATTTCACCTTGGTGCGATGATGTTGAATGAATTGGCCGATAGTTTCTCCAATGCAAATAGATGTTTGAGGGAATCTACGGATAGTTTCTCTGAGGGCTTCACTTCAGGTTTCCTCACTGAGGGTTTCACTGAGTTGCGACGACTTTCACCTCGATGCGACTATGTCGAACGAATCGGCCGATAGTTTCCCTGATGTGTTTCACCGAGGGTTTTACCAAACCATGACTGTAGGGTTCTGCCGAGGTGCAGCGGTTTTCACCGAGCGTTTCACCGAGCCACCGAGGGATACAACAGACAGATTTTTTGAACCCTGATTTCAAACTCAATCACAGACCGAATTAATTGAACGGACCCACCATGTATTAACTATATGGATGCCATCCAACGATCAACTTGATGGTCAGGTTGAGAGCCCAACCTGAGATGATAATTTTCAAGGTGGAATGTGTGATCTTAGATGCGACGTTGAAAAATGAAAAAAATTCATATTTCAGTGGAGAATTAATTTTGAAAAATGATAAACTAATTGATATCGAGAATTTTCACCTATGAACAAAAATTTCCAATTAATTTATTAAAAAAATTATTTTTGTAAAACAATAAATTTACATCATTTAAAAATCACATTATTTTCCAGATGAAAAATTAAAAATTTCAATTCTATTTTTGAAACAGTTTCATTTTATGGATTTTTGTTTAATTTAAAAAATGTTATAAATACTTGAAACTCAAAAATTAATCCATTTATGAATTTTTAGTCCAAATTGAATCTAATATTTTCACAATTTCAAATCAAAATCAATATCAAAATCAATTTTCTTTAAAATCAATGCATGACTTCTTCTTTAACTTCAAAAATGTATATATCAATAAAAATCATTAAGTGATCCCTTTACATATTAAATCAAGAATTCAAAAAGTTCAAAAAAATCACTATTTTACCTGGTGTTTGGATTAATTTAGGTGTATTTTCAATTATTAATAGAAAAAATATTGAAACTTTTAACTCACATAGATTTTACACTAGGATCAGTATAAGGTTTGTTTGCATCAAACTTCTGGACAACAGAAATTCACATGCATATATTAGAGGAATTAAATTAATTAGATTAATTAATGAATTTAAGTGTCTAATTAAACACACAAACTAGATAATCTCTTTATAATCCATGTTATATCCATTCTTCATGGTTATCCACATAACTTGTTATGTTAAAATTATGGGAGATCCTTTGTGGGAAGAGACTTTAGTGATGAATGAGGAAGGTTCATGGATCAGTGAACATAGTTAATGAAACTTATAATTGACATTGATGCTGTTTTTTTATTCATCAATAATCAATATGAAATAGAGGTAAGACTAGTTTTTATGGATTTTTCCCTGTATTTGATATCATTGTGTTTGTGGATTAATGATTCTAATAATTTAATCCAAAAGTAAACATTGTCATGGCCTTATCAACTTAATGGTTTCGATTTAAATTTTGGTTTATGATTAATTGATTCATAAACATATGAATAATCCTTATTTCATTTATTTCCCCGAACAAAGGTGATGATCAACTTTTCATGATCATATTCTTCACTAGTTTATTTTTTTTTCTGGATTCCTCCATCCATTCTTTATGTTCATTATTAGAATTTAATTCTTGGATGTTGGTTCATCTAATCCAGGTATAGTTTCACTACTCGATCATCATTGGTTCCATAGATCATTATTATGGGTTAATCATCATAGTTTTCATCATAGAGGATGATAAAAAATGTTAGGGAAATTTGAGGAATGGTGGACGATGAAAGTTTCATCCATAAAAATCAGATTTTTTATTCAGAAAGAGAGTAAAAAAAATGACACATATCTAAGGGGGCCTAAAATAGTGCAAGATGAGGGCATCCCCTCTGACTAAATTCTTGTCCTCTGGTTTCAAGGAATTATTAATGAGGAGGAGAGTGTTGATGGAGCTATGGTCTTCTAAAGATACCAGATGATCCATGACCCTATTACCCTCATTACAAGTATGGGTTACTCAGATGTTGTCACCCAGAAGGCCTCAACATTTGAAAACAATGTATGCTATAGTCCAAAGATATGAGCATATACTGTGAAGGGAATCATTAAAGATCATAGAGTTGGTCTCCACCTGAGTGATGTCAAGGTTCTTCTACATGCAGAGGCTGAGTCCACTGATCATCACGTTGGCCTCAGCCTGAAGGGAAGTACTATTGCTGTAGAACGAAGTGTAATCCAGAACAACATTTCCCCCTGGTCCACCAATGACTCCCCCTCTTCACATGGCACCCATCATACATGACCCATCTGAATTCAATTTTATACCTCTGATGATGAATGTTTCATGATCTGGGGTGTTTAAGAGATGTCAGAAGGTGATGAGAGTATGATTTTTCATTGAACAACAGATGGAATTTTGTTCTCATCAAGGAACTAATATCATTCAATGTGTTTTGTGGATATCACGATCAAAATCATTAGAATGATGGTGGAAGTGGTGAGGCTTATAGGAGAAGATGATTTGTCTGGGAAAAAACCTGACTACACAATATATAGTTCATAGGAACACATACTGCATGCCCTCATTAATGAGGTGGATAGGATTTTAGAATTCATTAAATATAATATGCTACATGTATTTCCCTAACACTCTATGTGAACCCCTACTAGTGAGGCTGGCATGTGCCCAGAGCACACACCCTACACCTTAGGTGACTCGACACATTGTGTGGATCAAACTGCATGCTACATGTCATCAGAAGACCAAAACCACCATATACTAGAGTACTTGACCAGGAGATCTAGTAGTGATACAATCAATGTACACTTTAAGGACACGCCGTTTACTGTACCTTGTATGACCCACCTTCTGTATTTCATTCATTGGTCTCAGAAATATACCCTCAAGTTGTCCCTTATTATTAAAATTTTATGTATGAAGCAATAGTGGCCAAGGTGGTGATATCTAAGATACGATGTGGGTTAGTTCAAGAATGTTACTTATCCTAGTGATGGTTAATCGATGATAGAGTTCAATTGAAATCATCAGATTTTGTGATATGATTTGTACTCCCCTGACATCGATACTCTGTCAGGTTGTGGGTCTCTCATATCCTATATTCGGCTAGGGTTGGTACTCCCCCATACACTCTTGGGGAGCGATTCCACTATCATTGGAGTTGGTAATACCCCTTATAAAATTTTTTATGGGGTGTAGGTCCTCCAATAGAGTTAGTGCTCCCTAAAGTGAGGTGTCTATCACTGAGGTGAAGATCATACATTATGACTCTCATAAGGTTACACAAGAAATGAATGAACTTTGAGAAATATTATAGATTTTCATTAGATGTCTATGAAGATGGATACCATACTCCATGACTTGAATATTTCTTTGAGAATATCTGGGATTCCTAATCTTTAACCTCTTAATTATATATTTGTGTTGAATCTCTTTTGAGGCTTTACTTCTTGGTAATTTTAGGGTGTCCTACTATGTATGTATATACTCATCCCTGCATGAGGTCTTCCTAAATGTGTCATGTCTTATGAATATAATACGATGTGTGAAGGTGATCTAGGTGGACCTGGTTCAGGTGGTGTTTAATTCATTTTGTTGGATGTAGTATCAGGTTTGTGGTTTGAGTTTGGAGGGTGCATTATGAGATAATACTCTCTTTGATTGTAATGTTAGACCCAAGTTTTGGTTGTTGGGACTATATTTCCCCCCTCTTAACTTCATTTATGATATTTTATACTCTTTTGGGGGTTTTTATATATAATGGATGTATTTTTTTATTCCATATATTTACTATTCTACATTACTCTAGTGTGTGTGGAGATAGGTTTGCAAGTGTACAACTATATTATGCTAAGACCTCTCATATGTGTGATATTCCTACTCATTACTAGTCACCAACCCCTAGCATATTAAAGGTTGTATTTAGGTGGTGAGCTTGTCTTACCACTAGTCAGGAGGGTCCCAGTCGGTCGGGTCATGTTATGTTCACCCAAATAGTTCACTCAATTACTTCTCCCAACTGTTTATTTCAATGCCTTCCCCCAAATGTTTCACTCAATTGATTTTTCTAGATGCTTATCTCAACATTTAATGATAAAAAACTCATTAATACTTCTTCCCAATTTCTTTAAAACTAAATAAGTGAATTATTTGGGTATTTATAGACAAAAAATCTACTAGAGAACAACCATATTCTCTAGCAAACATGGTGTGGAATTTACCCAATTCCACTTGCGTGATGCCCCTTACATAACATGACTCCCAGACTAGTATGCAGTAGACCCTCAGATTTTCACAATGCCCATAATAGTGTATAAGACTTACAAATAGTACCCAGATTAGTGTGCGACAGACTCCTTCCTTGTCTCCAGAATTAACTGCGATCTTTCTTCCAAGTTTTTCACCCAAAAATCTGGAAAACAATTGAAATATTCAGAACTTCAAGTTGTCTCCCTTTGTTACCAAACAACATCAACAACCTGAAAATTGATTGAAAAAAACTAAATAAAAATATTAAGATTGAATCACCTCAGTTCCAACAGGTTCTAGATATGATGATGATTTTAGGTTTATAAATAGTTCTATGTATGAAACAAAAACTAACATCGCAAATTTTTATGTTGTAAAGTTAAAGAGCTTGAATATTTTCAAATAGTTAAACATTAGGAATATGATTCCCAAGACTCACCATTATTCAAACTCTCTTACTTTATAGATGTTATTCATGAAGAGTTTAGTGGGAGAGTTTTATCAAATGGTCACACACACATGCATATATATGATAGAAATTCCATATAGATGTAATGAGTGAAAAAATCACAAAAAACACAGCAAACATATGGCTAAAACTTGTAGTTCATCAAATGTGATATGATAAACATAAACTTTTGTGTTATTTTATTAAATATTATTAAAATAGTTTTAGAATATAAAATGTATAATGATTTTATAGTAAAGGAAATACTTATTTATCATTCATTCATGTGTGATGAAATTTTATTTTTCATGAATAGTCGAATGATAATATCCCCTCAATGTACAATTTTGTGTTATCCCTAGTTGATGAGCATCATAGAGTATTATAGAATATGGTGATATGATAATATTAACATGAATAAAATATTGTAATCATTAAAAATGGTTTTATATGAGATATTAATAATAGATTCATGAGGTAATAAGTGGATACTTATTACTTGGATTGACCTTCCTAAGTATATCTGATGGAATGTCATGTTGGATGAAGTTATCCATAGAAAGATGGACTAGAGTGGGGGGGGGGTGAATAGTCTTTTAAAAAATTTTAGACTAAACCAAAATTATTAGAGTACTATTTATATAAACAAAAATCTGTGTATGGTATCCAAGAAAAAAAGAAGCAGAATAAAAATAAAGAATAATGAACCCCAATATTTTTATTGTAGTTTGGTTCAACATGAACCTAGTTTACTCATCAATCCCCTCTAACTTAGTGAGGGGACTAGTGATCACTAAAAAAAAGTAAGAACAAGTCTTTTACAAGTTTATACTCAACCTAGTCTATTAAAAGATAGAGCAGACCTTACATACCTTTCCTAAGATTTGGAAAATCCAATGATTTTATAAAGAGCATCCCTAACCTATCATACATTTTCTAGGAATACGAAGAACCTAGTCTATTATACAAGATAGAACAAAACAATGTTATTTCTTTTTGATCATGTGATCATAACCAGAAACTACATTTTGGATAAAGGAACAATGGTGAGTGAATAGTAAAATATAGACACTTTTGCAAACTAATAAAACAAACTTTACTATCATAAGATGTTGATGAAGAAAGATGGAGAGGAATAGTGAACTTCATCACTTTGATTAATTCTACTGAATGATAATACTTTAGGAAACCAGTGATCACTAGAACAGAATCGTTGTTTAGTGGCGGTTTAAACCGTTTCTACTTTGTTTGGCGGCAGTTTACAGAAACTGCCACATAATAGGCCTTCTCCAATCTATTAGCGGCGGTTATTTGTGTTTAGTGGCGGTTTCAGGAAAGCATCGTCGCTTCCTCATTTTGCGGCGATTTTTCTGAATTTCTCTGCGGTTTTATGAGCCCTAAATATCACTTTATTTGTGGCGGTTATAACCACTGCGAATAAACTCAAATTTCAGCGGCCGTAAAACCACCCCTAAAGTCACAGTAACCGCTGCGGAATGAGGCAGCCATGATGCTCATATTTAGCAGCGGTTATAACTACCGCTAAATGTAAATTTTATTTTACATTTAGTGGCAGTTTTCACTATTTGGCGGTGGTGTAAACCACTAAAAAACCGCCGCGAATATGCATGTAGTAGTGGTTAAAACCACCGTGAAAAGCTACCCAGAATAAAAAAAATAATTCTTTTCTTTTGCTGCACCACTTCCCTGAAAAAAAAATAAAACCAGAAATCAAAAAAAAAATATGGTGGTAAATGACAGTTAGAAATCACAAAAAACAATATTTTCATATACATATAGATAATCAAATAGTATCCCAACCTTTTGGTTTTAACCAAACAACGAACAACCCAATAGTAACACTTTTGTTGCTACCGCTATATGCCAACCCACACAATAGATACTTACAAATAATAATCTACCCACTTTTTATTTAACCACGTTCTATTCATTTATTCAATGGATTCACAGTATATATTCCATTACTACCAAAAAATAAAATCCTTAAGCAACTCAAAAATGAATGAAAACCATTCTTGTAGTCCCACTGCACAACACCACCAATGCCACATTGCAGTCCCCATACAGAAGCCTGTCTGATGGACACAGTAGAACCAAAGGTAGTTCAACTGCCTATAAGTTATTCCATTCAAAAATCAATCCCACAAACATATATAGAACTGTCGCTTCAATTCACAAACATTCCATATAAACCATAAAACCCAACCATAACACACATTACATGACCACACCCATCAAACATGGGTAAATTCAGATTTAGCCAACACTGTTCTTGAATTACAGTTTTTTACTGGGGTATCACATAATGGTTCTTATTCCCCGAGAATCCATTTAATTAACCATGTGTACATGATTAATCAGTTTCCACATTACAACATTTTTCCCCAGCATTATAACTAATAAAAATATTAATAGTGTGTAAGAAAAGACCACAAATTGCCATGATTTTTATAAGGAACACATCCAAAACAAGTCAGAACAATAAAAAAAGATAACAAGTAGAAATATTAAATGTACTATAACCCCTTCTAAGGAGGAAGGACTCTTTCCACACCTTGGGAGAAGGAAAAGAATCCACTGGAAATTAGAGGATCCTGGCTTAAGAATGAGTGAGATCCTAATAACAAGGGATATAATTTCAATGTGCTGGATAAAATAGATCATGGATTGACCATGCTATTTGAATATCTCAAATCCTTTAGGACATTAAGAAATTAAATATATAAAAAATATCCTTCAAAAAACTCTTAAAAACACCCAAACATAGCATAAAACTCAATTTTTTGAAAGCATATAACTATAAAATTAGAGAGGTGACTTCCAAATACTTGAAATACATGTTGTGGTCAACACCACATATCATTAATTTGGTTTTTCCAAATTTAAGGGTGATTACGGTTTGGAGAAACAATAATTCTCCTTGAATATAGTCGAAAAGGATTTAAGCAAAGTAAAACTCAATAGGTAACATATTTTTTGTTAAAAGAAAATCATAAGGGAGAGATTGGGATGTCTGGGGAAAACATGAAATGACTCACTAATGGGTGGCTCATTGATACCCTATCACCGATGCTATGAAATTTTCACCCTGGAACCAACACCCTAGCATCGATGCCCTAGAAATGATTCCATGTGAGCAACACCCTTGTACCGATGCCCTGGAACCGACACCATGGCACTGACACTGACACCCATGACTCATCAACACTGACACCCTTGACTCACCGAAACCAAATCACTGAGTCACTAATAAGCTGATTCACTGAAAACCTGACTCATTAACAGGCTGACTCATGGATAGTTAAAAAACGTATTTTTGAAAAACTCCTGGAATGAGTGAAAAACATACCCTAGAACACCCTAATCAATGAAGTTTCACAATGTAATTAATCTAAGAGGTTTACTCCATTACATCATATAGCTCTCAAAACAGCCTCACCCTATAGAATGAAAAACTACACAAGAAGGGAGTGGTCCGAACAACCACCCTGTAACATAACTATTAGGTATAAACTACCATGATTTGTTCTAAAGCTTGAATGAAAACCTCGACATCCCAGAACCCCTCCCCAATAGTTATCTTTCTCCAAAACAATTGTGTAATCCCCAAGGCCCCACACTACACCTAACAACCATGTAATCACATATGGTCACACCATCAAGACACATGGATTAGAGATCTCCTACCTCCATTTCAAGATACAACATACCTTATTGCAAAACAAAGTCAGATATCACTTCAATGAAAATTAAAAAATTAAAACATCGAAGTAATGCTCAGAACATCAACTCAATACAGATTAGTTTACTGGGAATGCATATTCACTTCTCACTCCCTAGTACTCTCCTCATGGAAAACATTCCTCCACAACACGTGATCCAAATGAATCATCCATCCACAAAGCACTTTATCCTTACGATCCTCGATTATTAACAATTTTTCAATGAACATTGCATCATTCTCAACATCAGGCTCTCCCAAGTATCAGACGTGAGAGGTATAATGTAGATACTAATAGATCTAGGGGTCTAGGAAAACATTATGGATCCTCCCCAAATGAGTTGTAAATTCCAGCTGATATGCCACCACACCAACTCACCCAAACACTTAGAAAGGTATAATGAACGTGAAAGAGAGATTTCTCACCTTAATAAACCTTTTATACCCAGAGCTGTATTCATTATATCTTGCATGATATCAAAATTCTCTGTTGTGCTCTGCACTAACTCTGGCCCAAGAACACCTGCCTTCCCAATGCATATCTAGAACAATTATTAACAACACGACCTTCTATAAAAGTCATAAAATGGCCATTCTAATGGTATAATAATAACTATTCTTGTATAAAACTCTACTACATGCACCTTTTTCACCCACATAAACAATGTTTTTAACTCCTAGTCATCCAAAATCTCGACTACCAATTTAAACACAGACCTAAATGGAATGATATATACCACACTTGAGAAATAAAGACATAAAAAGAAACATCAGAAATCAATGAAATGCATAAAAAGAAACATGAGAAATCAAGGAAATTTTAGGACATGAAAATGTGTGGTGGAAATTATGTGCCACAAATGATACATATACAAACCAAATATTTCCGCTTTTGTTCAACACATCAACAATACAACTACTCAAGGTTCGATGCTCTCCACCTTCATTTCCACTTTGTGTTGTCACCTGTAAGAACATTATATTGAAAATTAAATACGGTTACATATTTATAGTAAAATAGAAAACCAATGAATGTTAGAAAACTAAATGATTTTGAATTTCTGCGATTTACCTACATACCAAAAATCAATACACTCCCACCAGGGGCATATCTGCTCATCTGCTGACATATTTCAATCAACTCTTTCTACAATGCATATATCTGATCCCCCTGCTGGTGAACTGCGTTTCGTAAATAAACAATCTCTTTCTTAGCATCTCTGGGTATGGGATGACTAAAGTCAGGAGTAGATGAAGAAGCTATCCCCGGTGGCCTACTAAAAATATCAGATGGCACGGGTCCTAAACCCATCCCGTACACTCTCCCAGGATGCTCTTTCCCAAGGACTTTAGCAACCGGGTCATCTTAGGAGACAGAGTAGGAATGTGCAGGATTGGAATCCCATAGTTCTTTAATTTTTACCTATAAATCAAATATCAATATATATTAACATAGTAAAAACTGATAATAAGTTATTATGATAAAAAATTGACTTCATACCCCAACTTCTTTAGCAGGCTCATTAACAAAACATCCATCTGATTTCTTGTGAACATCCAACCACAGTTCAGTTATGGATGCTTCATGGCCTAAACTCTGTGACTGGATTAATCAAATATAAATAAACAATTCAATATATTAAACAGATAATATTGTCTTATAAATATTTAAACTAATTAATAGATTACCAATGTCATTTGACTTCTAGAAAAACTTGTTGAACCTGCAGTGTGCGGGATGACTTGCTTCGCTGGGTTTGACGCATTCTTTCTTGAGAGATCCTGAAATAAATAAAATGAAATTTAATACTGATGTATTGAATGTCATGTCCTTTTCATATACATGTATAAATTTAAAATGAGGATAATATAATAATATATATATTTCAATACCATCTGCTTCTGATCCCGATGCCTGTCAATAAACACTTTCCACTTCTCTTTAATTACCCCACTGGGTAGCTTCTCATACATTTGCAGTGCGGTCAACGAAGCATCGTTGACATCACACCACAATCTCCATTTAAAATCTTCCCACTTCTTACCTAGTTTTTTCAACGTCCACTTCCGTGCTATCACATCAGCAACGGTAAAGTGGAAGAATATATGTATACAGAAATTCATTGTGAACATATTAGTAACATGACATTCAATTAAACCATAATGTAATAAATTTACCTTGATTTGAGAATCAAACACTTCATTTTTCCATCTTGGAGGCATATGTCTCCATTCGTCATATGAAATGGGAAGGGAAATGGGCTCCGCTACTAGCTGACCTAGAATCTGGCCAAGTAACCCTGCGGCATCATCCGTAGGGACCCCGTAAGAATCAAATGGCACAACAATCTTCTCGCCATTCAGATTCCAAACATCTGAACTTTTTATGTTTTTCTCCACGGTTGCATTTTTGTTATCTTCAATGAAAAAACAATTAGTATAAACAAAATGAAATAAATTTATTTAATTAAAATTTGTACCTATGACAGCGACACTATAGTATGTCCGTGATGAACTGGAAGGGGCGTGTTGCCGCCCCACTACTGAGGCTTATGAAGGGGGAGTTGACGACTCAGCCTCTAATGGGATACCCACATATGGTGATAGAGATGGTGCATGGAGAGATAGTGCAGGGGTGTAGGCAGATGGTGCCTCAGATGCTGTGGGGAGGGAGCCAGATGAATCATCCTCTATCGCAAAACTAGATAAAATAGTATACCGCTTCCTCCTTGGCATTCCTATCATTTAATCAAATAAAATATAGTTAGTAATATATATTTCAAAAAAATTATGCAGAAAAGAATTAAAAATGATAATAGATGCCCAGTACTAACAGACAAAATATTTATAACAATGATAATGAATGACTACAGAAATGAAACAAGTGGCTGTTGAATGAATAAATAATTGTACATACAATAATTTTCCCCTTCAATCATGTCAGTTTACTGCTCCATTTCTTCATCCAATTCATTCATCCTTTCTAGTCTAATATTTTCTATATCATGATGGACAAATAATTCTACTTCCTGTTGTTGATGAAATTCAATTTTAGAGGTCAAATCTTCCACTTCATCACCCAAATCATACAAATATCATTGTATTACGTGAGAAATTACACTCCACCATTCATCCACAACATCATTCACATAATATACCAATTTTTCTTGCGATGCTAAGATATATGGATCATGCAGTTCACGATCACCAATATCCATCAAGCGAGAGAAGTTCACAGAAGTAAATTGCAAGTAATCTCTTTTAACACCTCTAATAATATCGACCCACTTTCATTTGAATAAAACAACAAAAAAATTTCTATAGTAGTTTAATTCAATAATATCATATAACATTACATAGTCTCCCACTTTAGAAAATGTAAATATACAACTATTTTGTGTTTTCAAACCCATTTCTCGATCGACTGTACGAAATCTAAAGCCATTCACATTATAAGCATTGAACATTCTAACTTGTTTTATAGGTCCTCTAGTTAGAAACTTCAAATATTATGACAAGTCTTCTCAAGTATCATTATTCATGATCTGAAAAAATAAATATAATTTAATAAATTTACTAAATGTATGTGTCAAACTAATATTCGTATTTATTGCAATATTTATGAACTTACACATCGTGCAAACCATTCTACAAGATCTTTATTCACAACTTTCGTTATATCTTTCTCATTTCGTGTTCAGCCTCTCATTCATCTCTTGGTTTGTATCCTCAACTCTTCAATAAATGGATCTATAATTTCACTATTCAGCAGCACATATCTATGTGCTTGTAACAATTCCAATTCTGTTAGTGTCACATTTGAGGTCCTCCCAATTGATTGGCCAATAGAAAAAAATATTTTTGATTAATGGTGCATTTGAGATTGAGTTGATGTTTTTTCAACATGTACAAATAGATTAAATCTTGTCTCAATATCATCCAAATATCTGGAACAAAAGGTAAGACAGTCCTCAGCCAAATAGACTTCAGCAATAGAGCCTTCTGGTTGAGCTTTATTTCTCACGTATGCTTTCAAATGCCCAAGATATCTGTGAAATAAAATAATAATATTAAACATTTATTTAAATGCCAAAAATTGTTTACATAACTGAAAAAAATATAAATAAAATACCTCTTAATTGGATACATCCATCGATAATGAACGAGACTTCCTAATTTAGCTTCCTCAACCAAATGCACAGTTAAATGCATCATGATAGTAAAAAATTAAGGAGGAAAGATCATCTCCATTGCACAAAGGGTCAATAAAAACCTCATATGGAGGTTTTCAAGATGAAATTGATGTAGAGATTTCTCACATAATTTCCTAAAAAATGTGCAGAATTGGATTACAACAACAGTAACTTTTTCAGGTAATAATGTACACAATGCCAATGGTAGTAACTATTGTAACAAAATATGTGAATCGTGACTTCTCAATCCATGTAACTTACGATTCTTCAAGTCAACACACATCAAGATGTTACTCTAATACCCATCAGATACCTTTACATTCTTTAAAATCTGAAAAAATGTATCTTTATCCCTATTTTTCATTGCAAAAATGGCCGGAGCATACTTTTCATTCTCATCTGGCCAGATATCGCATTTTATGTTCATTACTTGTAAGTCTTTACAAACATTGAGATGATCCTTTGACTTTCCATGCTCATTAAGTAATGTGAAAATAAAATTATCACATACATTCTTCTCAATATGCATCACATAAATATTGTTCCACAACAAATTAAATTCCCAATATGAAAGTTTGAAGAATATACTTTTTTTCTTCCATTTTTGCATTCTGATTTCACTTGATGATGCACTTCAGACCTGTTTTCTGCTATCATTCAAATGATGAACCTTCCCAAGTTCTATTTCAACATTTTCAAGCTATGTAAATTTTTCAGAACCAGTTAACAACTTTGGAGGTGGTCTACGATCAATGAAACCATTAAATTTTGATCTGTTCAGCCGAAATATATGAGATGCATCAAGAAATCTTCAATGGCACTAGAAGCACCATTTTCTATTGTGAGGTAGCTGTTTGGGCTCAAAATAAAAGTTACAAATGGTACAATCCAAACCTGTGTAAGTGTTCCAACCAGATAAATTCCCAAGCCCAGGGAAGTCATTAATGGTCCACATTAAAGAAGCATTCATTTTGAACATTGTTTAAGAAGAAGCATCAACTTTTTCAACAGTGTTGCTCCATAACTCCTGCAATTCGTCAATCAAAGGCTGCAAGTATACATAAATATCATTTCCAGGCAGTGTTTTTCCAAGAATAATCATCGAAATGATGAAATATGTTTGTTTCATACACATCCATGGAGGTAGATTATAAGGGATAAAAACAACTGGACAATTGCTATAACTGGTACTCAAAGTCCCAAATGGGTTGAATCCATCGGCAACCCATCCTAATCAAACATTCCTAGGATCATCTGAGAAATCTAGATGTAATGAATCAAATTTTTTCCATGATTGGGAATCTCATGGATGTCTCATTAACCTATCATAGTTATTATCTACAGAATGCCACTTCATATGTTTAGTTGTTTTCGATGACATGAATAATCTTTTCAATCGAGGCTTCAAAGGAAAGTAACGCAAAACCTTTGCAGGTGTGTTCCTTTTCTTCTTCTCTATGAAATTATTTTCATTCAGACTTCCAACATCACTCTTTGACTGCCATCTAGAAGAAGAAAATTTCTTGCAATTCTATCTACTTGAATCCTCTCCCCAATAAAGCATACAATCATTGGGACATGAATGTATTTTTGTATAATTCAGACCAATCTTGTTAACAACTTTTTTCATATCATAAAAATATTCTGGGATTTTTTCTTCAGGAAATGCCTCACGAATCAATTCCAAAATCATGTACATTTCCTTATTTTTAATTCCACATAGACATTTGATATGGTACAACTTCATCTGAAATGAAAGCATTGAATATTTCAAACACCAACTATACAAATCTTGATTTCCATCATCAACTAAATCATGAAACACATTTTCCTCAGTGAAGTTTCTCTTACATTTGGCTCCACAGAATCAAGAGGAGGATCCAATGATAGGTTACAATCTTGATATGTCTGTGTTACAATCTCAAAAACATCACTTTTCATGTTGAAATTTGTAGCACCCTCTTCTGTTTGTTCTGATATGTTTTGATGCTGATAGTGGTGTCTTGCAGTGCCGAATGCATCATTTATGAGGTTTTTCATTTCATTTTCCATTGCCGACGATCATGGGACCTCATTATGTGGATTAACATCAATGCTAAATCTTTCTGTAACGTTCAATTCTCCATTCCAACTCCAACACAGATATTAAACAAGGAATTTCTTCAGTATTAAATGTTTATAAACTTTATCTCTCTTCAACCACGTTCTAAATTTACATTTAGGACATGGACATCTTATTCACCCTTCAACAGATCGATTAGAAATTGCAAAATCTAAAAACTCATTCAAACCCTTAACATACTGAGGTGTATTCCTCGGTAATGTGATCCAGATTTTATCCATGTATATCACAATGTGAAAGTAAATGGAGAATGGCAATGGGAATCAACTCATGTAACAAGACATGATAATCATGGGTTTTAAGAGATTTGAGTTTCACATCTTATGTATTCACCCTTTTCGAAATATTACTTGAATAACCATCTGGAACCTTCAAACATTCCAAGACCTGAAGAATTTTTTTTCTCCACATTTTTCACCGAATAACAGGAAATAGGAACTTTCCACTTATTTGGACCAATTAACTCAGGATGAGGTCTTTCTCTTATACCCCAATCCATCAAATCACGACGACATCGCAAATCATCTTTTGTTTTTCCTTTGACATTTAAAATAGTAACAAGTAACATCTCACACATGTTTTTCTCGATATGCATTACATCCAAACAATGACGTAATAAATTCGATGACCAATATGACCACTCAAAGAATATGCTTTTATTTCTCCAATTGCTATTGGAATTCTAATTAGAATTCTTTCTCTTTCTGATATTTGATTGACTTTGGCCAAGAACATAATTCAAATCATCATGTTCATTAACAATATTAGTCCCTAACATTCGTTGAGGTGTCTCATCTATCTCGATGGCATTATCGAACTGTCTCCGATTTTTCCTGTATGGATGATCAATTAGTAGAAAACATCGATGCCCTATGAAGCTGAAAGTTCATCAAAACTTTAATCTTCATAAACGTGTATTTTTCATACAAATAGGACAGGATAATTTCCCTTTAGTACTCCAACCAGAAATCATTCCATAGTTAGGGAAATCATTTATCATCCATAATAAAGCTGCACGAAACATAAAGTATTCCTTTCTGTATGAATCATACACTTGTGCACCAACAATCCAAAGCTCATTCAACTCCTCTATTAATGGCTTCAAGTATATATCAATATCATTTCCAGGATCAATGGGTCCAGATATCAATATACTCAGGATAGTGAACGGCTTCTTCATACACATCAATGAAGGAAAGCTATAAATGTGAATGAAAATAGGCCAAGTACCATGTGCAGTATGCCTTTGGAGAAATGGGTTGAAACCATCACAATATAATCCCAATCTAACATTTTGTGGGTCGGCTACAAAATCAGGATGTAACCTATCAAATTTCTTCCAAGACAACCCATCTGCAGGATGCACTAATTCATTGTTATTCTTATTTCTTTCATCTGCATGCCATCTCATATTCCTTTCCATTTGTTCTGGCATAAATTTTTTTTGAAGCCTGGGAATTAAAGGGAAGTGCCACATTACTTTCTCTGGTGTGCAAGATTGATATCCGTCTTTATTAGTCTTCCACCTTGATTTTCCACACTTTTTGCACTGAATTAAGTCTACATTCTCCTTCCAGAACAAACAACAGTCTTTGAGACAAGAATGAATATTACTAGATGAAAATCCAAATTTTTCAACAAAATTTGATGCCATGTAATCATTTTTTGGAATACATGCATAATCAGGCAGTAAATCCTTAATAAATGTAAGTAGATAGTCGAACGCAGTATTACTAAATCCATACATTTTTTTTCTCATGATATAATCGCATTAAAAACTCAAGTTTGCTCATTTTTTCACATGCTTGATATACTGGGGTATTTTCATCTTCCATCAGATTTCTAACACTCTCAACGTCATCATCCTGATTAATAGATGAGAACTGTGTTCCAGTATTCATTTCCTCTTACATTGGTCTACATGAGGAGCTAGCTTCAGAAACAAAATGAAACCGATCAGAAATCAGATTTTTTCATACCAATCTTTTCCGCTGAATCGTTGTCATTCAACACTTGAGACTTTTCTCCATTGTGATACCACACATGATAATTTTTTGGAAACCACATTTAGTGATATGGTAACTCACTTCCTCATGAGTTAACCAAGGTCTTCCAACACAATCAAAACACGAGTATCAAATCAATCCGCCATCTGAATCATTAGTGAATGCAAAGTCCAAAAAATATTGTAACTCCTTCTAAAATTCATCAGTGATTTGATCAATGTTGTACATCCAGTATCTATCCATTCTGATGTAGAAAAACATACATTAAATAAATAATATAGAAAATGACTTAACATTATATGTATTGTTTCATAAGATATTAATTAATCATTAATAACAAGTTAATAAAAAATCATAACAAATATATTACAATTATGGTTTAGGGAATTCATAAATGTTTTAAATTATAAAAATTAATGAATAGTCATACATAAGTTCCAATAATGAGGATTGATTATAGTAAAAAGAATTTATATGAAATATAAGAGATAATTATAATTAATTCCCAAAAGTGTTTGGGTTAATTCATAACGAGTTGTGATGTTTTGTATTAAATCAACAATGATTTATTGAAATTTAGAGACATTTTGAAAATAAAAACCATATCATATACCAAGAACTAATATTAAAGAATTGGCTGAGAATTACAATGGTAAGAAGATGAGAATAATAACAAGAAGAAAGAATATATTTCTACATTATTGTTAGAATATTAAGATTATATAATTGGATGGAAGATTAATTATATGAAGATGAGATACAACAATGGACTATCTTAACTTGTGTGTGCTCCCCTTGGTCATCCCCATGAGGGTAAATTTTGGCATTACATCCTAATAATAGGACTATGATCTCCTCTGTAGGATTAGTTTCAGATAGTGTTTGGGAATCCCTCTGAGTGACCTATGGTGTGATCCTGTATAATTTTTTCTATTTGCCTAGGTGGGTTTTTGGAATTGTTATTACCAACTTATCTGTGTGTACAATCCCATACTTAGTGGGATATTCTAGCTATGGTATGGTATACTCTAGATTCCCTTGGAGAGATCCCTATCTATGTATCGATATCTTAGGAGTTACATAGAGTACATCTTTGGTGAGGTCTGATGAGCATGACCTCTTGGGAACTCACCATCTGTGAAAGCATAGATCGTGTTGTGAGTGCAACCAGAAGAGTGTTAAATTGTATCCTTGAGTAGAATATTATGGATAAAATAATGGTTAATATGCCATTGAGGCATGTTTTATGTTATGAGTATATCTAGTTTATTGTTCCTATTACAATATCTCATATTTGTAATGATGTGTCTATGTGATGATGAGATAACTACTCTCTAAATTCCCATTGTTTAGTGATTTTGGAGTGTCCTATTGAGCATTGTTATACTAAACACTGCATGGGATCTACACATATTTTTCATGTCTTATGTAGACAATATTCCTTTTGAAGGAATTCCAGGAGGACCAAGAGATGATATAAGATGGTGATCTAGATAGACCATGGTTCATGCTAGGTTGTGGCATATGTTAGTAGTCTTGTCCCTCACAACAAGTTAGTATTTTTTATCTGTTTTTGTAGGATTTTATTTTCCCCTTTATTCTTTTCATGTGTACAGGTACCATAGGCTAAGGACAACCTTGTGTGTGTTATTCCTACTTAGGGATGGTCACTAACCCCTAACCAATTAGAGGTGGGCTTGTGGTGTCACATTCAGCTTACCACTAGCTAGGTGGGCCCCAATGAGTCAGTTCATAAAAAACGTCCACCCTAATGTTAGTGAATTAAAAAAAATTATTTTACATGAATGAAGGAAAATTCAAAATCATGGAATAGTTATTTTTCATGTTTTTAAAATTTGGTCTCACCTTCTTTGGTAATTACCTATTTTTCCCAACTAATGAAAATATAGTACAACTTCCTTTAAACTAGATGACTCAAAAAATGTATGTTACTATTTGTGATATCTCCATGCTATTTTCTCTAATAAAATTATTTATTAACTCATTAAAATTTTAGTCATTGTCCAATGGAATAATGAATTTAAGATGAATAACATTTGTCAAATTAAAACCAATCAATAGATTGTTAAAATTATTATTATGTAAATACCTCTAATGATTCCATATATCAATGGTGAAAACAACATGTAAGTCCCATAAAGAAATTCAAAAATAATACAAGCTCTAGTAAAATAGTGAGTTATATTTCTCAATAAAACTTCATGGACATTTTGCAAAATTTAGAGGTTGAAACAGGGAATAATTTGTGGGATATAAAAAAATTAAAATAATTGAAAGAATAAATTTTAAAATGGGTGAACTGATGATAGTTTATTTGATATAAAAATTCAAAACTCTAGATATTCATTGTAATTATGAAGAATAAAGTGGAAAATAATAAAAATTATGGAAGGATTCCAATTTAAGATACAAAGGATGAAATCGTGTAATTTAATTGACACATCAATTTAACACCAAAAAATTCCATAAAAGCATCATATGTTATGGTACCTAATCAAGATATTGTAGATCCCTCTCTAAAAGTAATGGTGGGGTGGGAATGAACCTTTTTTCTTGAAGGAAAGAATTACGTGGGGATGATGATCTATAACACTCATAGTCCATGGAAAGAAAATAGAAAGCACCATAGGATTTATCAACTACATTAAGAATGTCCTTCATGCTTTGAAAAAAATTATGATGGTCTATTATCACTTTCCATGAGTTATTATTGGTGTTTCCACTATATAACTACAATTATATTCTCTCAAGAATTTAACATGTTAATTACAAGGTATAAAATTCACAAATTTAGTTGATTCATGTGATGAATAATTAAGGATGAAAATATAGTAAATTTGAATATGTTAATAGTGGTAATATGGCATGTATATTCATATTTCCAAATATATGTGTTCAAGGTGAAAATTAGCAGAAACTGAGTAAAAGATAACAAGATGCCAAAATAAAACAATACAGATAATGATCATATTGAAAAATAATATCAAAGGTATAATTTAAAAGAGGTAAAACCTATAGAAAGGAGAAAAGAGAGACTGCTTGAATGTTCTTTCTCACTCTCTTCTTCCCCTGTTCTCGGTCTTCCTCCTCCTGCAATTCCGATTCTTCACAGCTATTGTATAAAAATATACAAAGTCACTGTTATCCAGTTTATTACTTAAGCATGAAAATTCATGTAGGTTTTGTGTTATTTTTTATAGAACCTCACACACAACCCACTGAAGTTGGAGACTCTAAGGAGAATAACATTTTCAAAACTCTGCACTGGTCACATTATAGGAGGTTGATGTGGTCAAGTCCCAAATTAGTGGTTACTGTGTGGTAAATTGAGGGGTTATAGCAGTTCATATCAGTGTGGAAATGGGAGTAAGTGCAGAATAATATTCAAAAGACTTAACGTTTAAAAAATTCAATAAGAATGGTGGATGGGGATGAAGGAAGAGACAGGGGATTACCTCTGGTGTTGAGGGTTGTGGGGGAGAACCATCGGGAATGGAGGAGGAGGGGAGGCAGCTCAGATCAGCTTCTCTGGAGGAGGTTCGGGGTGATGAGGGTCACGGTGAGGAGGGGTCGAGGGTTTTTAGGGTTTCTCGTGAAAAGGTACTCGGGAGGGCGATGGGGGTGTCGAACTCGGCGTCGGAAGAGAGTCTTCGGGGAGGAGATGTTGGGGAGGATGGTCGCGGTGAGGAGGAGGGTCGCAGCGAGGAGGTGTCGGAAGAGCGGCATCGAGGAGGAGGGTCGCGGCGAGGAGGCATCAGGGAGGAGGGTCACAGCGATGAGGAGGGTGCGACGAGGAGGCATCAGGAAGGAGGGTCACAGTGATGAGGAGGGTGCGGCGAGGAGGCATTGGGGATGAGGATGGTGTGGCGAGGAGGAGGTCACAGTGAGGAGGAGGGTGCGGCAAGGAGGAGATCACGGGGGAGGAGGAATTGTGAGGGCAGGAGGGTCACTGATCAGGAGAATGGAGGAGGAGACCGATGGATTTTGGGGAAAAGAAGGGGACGACAAATTTTAGGCATGGTTTTTTAATTAAACTGTGGCTATAAATTGGGTATAGCCACGGACCTATAAAACCGTGGCTATAGGTCCGTGTCTGTAGCCATATTTTGTAGTAGTGTGACCCCACAGGGACTGGGCAGTTCATCCCTTCCACATTATGAAAGAGGTGCTATATTCAAATAGTCTAAGAGGGATATTTCATGGGGTTACGTATTTTTGAAATTGGTCCACTTAGGGTATGAATTCCTCATATGTTCTACAACGGGTTTATTCATGGATCCAGAAACACCCAAATACCCTAGTATCAATGATTCATAGACTTTTTTTGGCGCTCATTAGATGATGATTCGGCCAATGACACTTAAGGACTACATTGGTCAAGAGGACGTGAGTCTGGGCTCATCTCACCCTTTTAGGGGTAATTATTTCCTATTCTTAGACTCTCTTATAGATTTAATTTGTGTTCATATGTTCATGAATTTTTAGTTCATTCCAAAAAATTACATCCATGAGCAACCCCTAGATTGTAGGATAATCATAGACATTCATGGATTTGATGCTATGGAGGAAATGCTGACTTAATCCATATAATGAGGAACTCTAAAGTTTATTGTCATCTAGGAGGGATGTAAGATGGCATGGTGTTGGGATTAGACCCATGATATGGGATTCCTATGTATCCTCTATAGAAGAATCAGAGATCATGTAGTTCGGTATGGGTTGTGTATTATGCATGGAAGCTTCCCATTTGAGGGGACATGATTGGGTGGATCTTTTTGTAAGGGAATCCTTTTGAGATCAGGTCTTTAAGAGCAAATCCTAAATATCCTGGTTTTAATAGGAATTATATATCTTATAGCTTAGGATGGGTTAATTGTGTGGATGTTGTAATCATCACAAATCTCTAAGACCATGTGAGTCATTCTCAGTATGAGAAACAAGAGGATGTGAGAGATTCAACCAACCACACACCTTCTCTCCCATTTATGGGAGAGGGAGGGCCTACAGAAAAAGAAGCTAAGGTGACAGTGGGAGAGGGCACTTAGCGATGAACCTTTCAATGTGGGATGACATTGGAGTTCATGTGGCTCGGCTCTTAGAAGGTTAGGGACTCACGTCAGTGGGAGTGCCCCAGAAAACGCTTTGGGAAAGGGTAGGAATGTCACCTCTCATAAAAAGAAGCAGAGAACATGATTCCTTAGATTGATCAACATTCCTCATTGAATGGAAAATCTAGTGATCACCCTTAATCCCAATAATGGGGAGGTTCATGTCAGCATCCCAAGGTGGGATCCGTGTTACCATAATAATGTAGACTTACAGACATCCCTAGGGCCCAAACCATTTTGGGGAGAGCCTTTGTGACTCTAATTACCATGGTTATTTAGACTCAAAGGGGAAAAAGAATGTTCTTGATGATCTGATCATACAGATCTGATGGATTTGTAGGAGGCCTTGTCTGAATTTCGGGGGACTGGTTCACGGTGGAGCTATAGAGGACTAGATGGTAATGGAGGGGAGAGATTGGATCTTGAGGGAAGGACACCCAAAGATTCCCCATTCCACAAACTATTTTCTCATGTGAAATGGGGGAGCTCTACATACTGTAGTGATATGAAGGTAGAGGGTTTGTCCACTTACCGAAGTAGTACATGGTCTTGGGCATAGACCACCACGTACCAAAGTGATACACGGTCTTGGATGGGGTCTACAACACCACTTCTGGTTCCATCCACATAATAATGCAGTATGTGTCATTTGATTCGATCCACAAAGAAATACACTATGTGGAGCACCGTATTGAAGGAGGGTCCTGGAACCTGTTGTTTCTAAGGAGTTCATTCACTAAGAATTTGTGGTTTGTAATGAAACTAATTATGTTCGTGGTTTACCCATTATTATTAAGTTCCTTCATTTTATGGTTTGTGGTAGGTTGTGCCTATGTAAATGTGGTTTGTGGTTTGAACTTCATTGATGGTTCAAAACCAAATGCAGAATCCTCTCTAAATTCTTTCTTCCAATCTCTAGGGTCTTCTCTGTGCTTTTTTGTCCATCCTCCATCGTATACTTCTCAATTCATATTGTGCTCCATTTATAGAGCATTGGGGAGAATCATATCTATGGGAATGTGGTACCATTTACATAATCCTAGGAAGTTATATCTTAATCCGCATAAGACTCGGTCAACTAGGGTTTGTAGAGATTTTGGTTCATGAGTCTTGGTTTGTGGAACCCTGCTGATTTGATTCCTCAGCGAAATTTTGAGTTTACAGGATGGTATGTGGATGGCCTTCATGCACTTGATTCCACAAATGACCTAGTTTGTGTCTTTCTGGGTTTTTTGTCCATTTCCTCACGGGCCAACACCTCACAGGTCCTTCTACATACTGATGGTTCTTGATTCATGCATTTTATGAACCCTTCCTGGTGATGGTACGCAAGTTACTTAAAAATCTTGATAAATTCAACTTCTTCATGTTTCTTATAAAGTTTGTAATTCAATTTTCTTCCATTTTCTTTGCTAGAGCTATAGGAATAATTGATTCCTTATAAAAAGTTCTTATGGTAGTATTGACTTCCCTTTGAGAAGTAGTTGGGACCCTAAAAATTACCCCCATCAAAATGGGGTCTATTTGGAATGTTGAGGAAACTATTCTGATGTAGAAGTGGTCCTGAATTGAGGTGGTTTGTAGTAGAATAGATAGGTCTAGTTGGAGGGGACCACACCTATTTATAGGGGCCCAAGTCATTTTTCTTTTACAGTCTCTCTTAGAGAAAAGTTATCTTGAATCGCCCTCATCTTTCTCTTCTTTCTCATATCATCTCCTTTTCTAAATACACATTCACGAACCGCTTTGTATGTGCTACAAATCGAACTATTCACAATCACTTCTACCCGAAAATCAAATTTTTGGATTCACGAACAGCATTGTGGAATTTAGAACTAAAGTCTGGACCTCCATGTAGGAAAACTATACGCGATTTTCATGTACTGTACATTGAACATAAACTATAAAACTGAACTTTAATCCTTAATAATAATAAATTGAACTCATAATCAAAATTTGTTGAATATCAACATGTAGAGGAATTGGTTTGAAAATTCTTCCTTCTGTGAACCCTTTTATTTGATAGACAACGCTCTACGGGATAGCGCCTTGCGAAACTTTCTCATACCGGAGCTGTACACGGTATATTTATTTTGCGTACTATTGTAGTACATGTGAAATTTCTTCTACGTACCGTGTAGTATGCAGGAAATTTCTTCCATGTACCGTTTCTGGTAGTAGTATCTAGAACCCCATGCAGACCCTATTTTAAATCCCTTGGAATTTTTTTAGCATTTATCCAACAATTTTCTCATTGGAGTGACTTTTTTGTGGGCTTTTGGATCTTTCTGTGTAGAATGAAATGGATCTTCCATATAATTTTCCTAATGTCATTGTTCCTTCTAAGGCTACTGCTATTACCCCTCTTTCTTTTGTTGATGAAAGATTAAATAACATGGTGGATTTGGATGATGACAAAATTTTGTTCATTACATTACATCAATATCTATAAAATCTACTTACGGTAAGCCAAAGGGAATGATCGACATCAGACATGCTTCCAAATTATGGGTTTGGTCTATTTTCTGATACAAAAATTCCAACAAAAAATATAGACAACCATCCTGTTACTTGGATAACAAACACCACTATCTTGAAGGCCTTAGTTTCTTCCAGGGGATGGTACCTCTGAGAGATATTTTTGATGTTTCCTTACTAAGATACACACCTAGATCTTTAGGGGACGTTGAACAGAATCCAAAAAAATATCCCATTGTTATCAAAGAATTGTGTGGAAGTCCATATTGAATGAACAACACACCTGGTCATCCAGGAAGGATCTTTACTCAAGATTCTTTTTTGGCTTAGTCTGGGGATTCCCTTTTTAGGTTCATCAGAGTTGTAAAGAATTTAGGGCTGAGCTATAGGTCATGAGATTGTACGAGGATGCTTTGGTATCTCAAACCAATACTCACCATCCCAACACCCTTATTTCACATTTTCTGAGTAGGTGGATCCCAGACACTAATACCTTTCATTTAACCCATAGGGAGGTCAACATTAGTCTTTGGGACATCCAGTTAATCTTGGGAGTCCTTATTTCCAGTGATATGTTTGATCAATTCCTACCTCCTTCCTCTATTATGGATGATCAAGAGAGGACCTCTCCTTTGTCCAGGAAACTCAACATTTAGTCAAAGGTACTTTTGAAGTAAGTCAATCCTTGTTTGAAGCAGGACATTCCTTTTGTTGAGTGGTTTTGTTCCTTTGTTAAGAAAACTAGTCTAGAGACCAATCCACACAGATCCAAGGCCTTTCCTACTAAAACAACCCAGTGGGGGGAAGGTACCTATTGACCCACCTTAGAAGAGGGGAAGTTTCATGAGTGGCGGTGGGGGCTCATCCACGATGTTAAGTGATTGTTTCGACTAGTGACCTTATTGTCCATGTTTTTGAGTTGGTGGATCTTACCAACTTGGGAATATAATGGTATGAGAGACTCAACTTTCATCATGGTCTCTCAATTGTCCACTGGTAGATGCTTCGATCTAGATTTCTTAGTGCTGTCCAAGATTTTTTGCCTGTTGGGTCAGATTAGCGAAGGGGGTCTCCTTACTGGATGATTGACCCCTTCCAAATTAATTGGGACTGGATAGAAGCCCACATAGGAGGTAATACCATTATCAATAACTTACCAATTCCACATTTCATCCTACGACCATATATTTAGAGTACCTATGGGGTTATTCCAATGGCTTGGGTCTCATAGGATAAACAATATTAGAAGAACAAAAACAGTGATCAAGACTTAGTGTCTTATCTCAACGTCCATGAACATTTATCATATCATCCTAATGATTCCCCTACCGATACTATTAAAAATAATGCATATGAATAATTTTTCAATATATGATACTTTTTTTCTTTGAGAGAAGGTGTATTGGTTTCTCACATCATAGAGGAGATTATCTAAAAGGGATATGCACCATGCAGATTCAGTCATCAATTTCATTATGTCTAAAAGTTGTATCCTCTCACTCTTAACTGTTCCTGTCAAGATAATCATATAATGATATCCCTTAAACTGTGGTTGATGTTTACCTAGTAGGTCAACCAATTCCAAGTTAGACTTCCGAACTCTATGGATTTTGTAACCTTTCTCACCAAAAGCTACGCTGAGGTCTGGGTTAAATCATATTCAAATGGCCAATTAGATGATATGAGTACTATCATGGTAACATCCAAGTCATTTAGGGATAAATGGAAGGAGAAGAAAATTGGGGTTGTTAGGAACACTCATCCAAGAAAAGTCCTACGAAAGATTCTTGGCTCTCCCCCAAGGAAAATTGTGTAAGATGGGGTCCTGACTTCATGGGTAGCCGAATGAGCTGCTGAAGATGCTGCTTGGATCCCAAAAACCATTTCCCTAGGATAATTTCCCAATGTCCTGGAGTCAATTAGACCTTTTAAAAGGCTACCCATCCACTCACGACTGGTCCCCTCATGCTTTATAGAAGCTCCTCTAGACTAGGGAAGTTGCTCTTATCAACATTAGTTATGTGTCATCACCCAATGATGTTTATTTTTAAGAGGATCTTGAGATGTTGG
This sequence comes from Viscum album, assembly GCA_963277665.1. NCBI lineage: Eukaryota > Viridiplantae > Streptophyta > Magnoliopsida > Santalales > Viscaceae > Viscum > Viscum album. The sequence goes on along the minus strand of OY728166.1, from coordinate 1,240,228,353 downwards.
GTCGATACCTTGAGTACCTAAAGACCATCATCCTCCCAAAATGGTCACCGAAAATATCCACATAGGGTACTTTCCATACTATGACTAGAAACTGATGACAAGAATGATGGCATCACTAGATCACCTATTACGGATATAGTGGGATAATATTCTTACCTATTCCCAATATCCCATAAGAATTCATTTCCCTAGGGTCCCAAGTCTGTAAGAACACCCATGAAACATTTTTGGCTGATGAAACCCACTATGCTTCCCTATGCCAGCCTTCCAGTAGTAGCCATCGCAGTCACGGCTGCATTTCCAGATGCCTGGAGGGTTTAGGATGAACTAAGAGAGAACACTTCTGATGAAGATATATGTAGGATTATTTTGGGAGGACATTTCGACCTTCTAGGTTTTGGGGGAGCCATTGATCCTACAGTTATTTCAGCCTAAGAAGAGCCTGAAAAGGTGGATGCCCACTTGAATGTGATAGATAAGTGTCTTCATTCCCCCAAAGATAGGCATTAATAGTCTGACCATGCTGCATTGATAGTGGTACTCCCACAGTTGATTAAAATCGATGGAGAGGCTTTTTTATCAATAACCCCTGGTTTTAAATTCATTTGTTTTGGAGATACTAAAGGGCCTCCCCCTTTTTAATTTTAATGGTGATCACAGGGTCTTAGGAAATGTTTCTTGCCCCAATTTATTCACTCGGGGGCACCATAACTGGGGAGTGCTCACTACTGATTGTGGGGGAGGGGGGTACTACAGAAGGATCCACTGGAACCCAAGAACACATGGAATCATACATCACATACCCATCTAGGAAATTCCCCCCTCCAGCACCTCTCGGTGCTCTAATTCAGAACGCATATCTGCGACAATCAAAGAATTGAAATCAGGCCTCCAACTGTCAAGACACATTATGAGGGGAGTTATAAGTAATCATCTATTCACTTGGTGGTTGAACTGTATACCTTTATCTTGTTGAGTCACTATTGCATGTGTGTATTTTGATGCAGGGCCTATCAGAAACCAGATGGAGGTTGCTCAGGCATCTAAGGCTCATGTTCCCTTTATGGCAGAGGCAGGGTTTCCATCCATTATGATTGACTAAAGTAGAGGAATAGGTCCAACCAAGGAGGTTGGGGGTACTTTTAACCATTTAGGCATGCCTTCTTCTGGTCAAATGATCTATTCCCCAATAATGGATGAACAACCAGAATTTGAGGGCTCATTTGTCCATGTTGAGCCAGCTCCCAATGAGAGAGACAGGGTAACCTTTATAATAGGGGTTAAATCTAGTGGAGAGACCCATTCCCTATAGGATTTTAGAGGGATTTTAAATCTTCAGGAAGCCTTCATTCACGATCAAATGGTATTTACCCTCATGGGGGGAGTCCCCTTGGAGATTGATACTCTACCCACACATGATGAACCTTTAGAAGTCACATTCACAAGGGAGGCTAATGTCCCAACCCTTTATAATTTAGATCAATCTATTGTACCTTTTTCTCCAATTCTGAGAGAAGTTTTGTTTTCTGCCCGTAGGATCTCAAGGCCAGTACCCATCTCCAGACTGACTATCCCTATAATCTGGATATCAGTAAACAACCATTTGAGGGATACCTCTAGGATTACCATTATGTTTGGGTACGGTCCTAGGTCATTTGTGTTCCCGAGTGACTGTAGGGTTCAAATACAGATTTATGATGTGGTGCTAAACTCATAAACGCTCCGACTTGGAGGGAAATCTCATAAACACTCCGCCTTGGAGGGAAACCCATCACATTTGGGGGGTTTTATTTTTAATAAATGTATACCACTTATAGAAATTGAATTTGATAAAATGGAATCCATATTTGGAATCATCATTAATTTTTTTAATGAGCCCACTTTCATTTTTTTTGTTATGAATAGTATCTTTTCTAAAAAACCGAGTTACCATGGTAAGAGTTAAAATAGGTTAAAAGGGTTAAAACTAAAATAATAAGGGTTAAAATGGACTAATAACTTCTATAAATACTATTATATTTTCATATTTAGACCATATATCACATTCTATTTATATATGAGTCATTTTGGATCCATGTTTCTTAAATAATACATTAATATATTTTAATCACTTGAAAAATTCCAAGTGCACCCTCTCCCTCACTTATAAAAGGAAACCTCCTTTCCTCTTTTGTCCACACAAAAATTGCATCTTATCTTGGAAAATATGTAAATAAATCTACTAATAACATCTCTATCACATCCTAAAGGTCTTGGTCAGATCAAAAAACCATTATAGGAAGGATTTATATATAAACCTATGGAGGTTTTCTGAATAAGTTGTATAGTTCTTTATCGAGTGATTTCATTTTATTTATTATTTTAACTCATTCAAATATATCTTAACCATTGTCATATAATAAAAACAATATCACCCATAGAAAGGAATGTAATTATGTTTATGGTTTAACCCTTTTCATCTATATATATATATATGATAGAAAATGAAAACATCTTTTGTGTGTACATGTGAACTACCACCTCACTAGATAATGAATTTCATTTTTCATCACTGAATCTTATGGACAATTATAATAATGGATCTAAAGGAAATAATAAAATATATATGATATAAATTTCATTATATAATTATAATACCCTTATATTTTATTTTATATTATCCTTTTGAAAAAACACTATGTTCGATAGTGTACACAACACACAACCTCGAGATTAAAGGAAACATGAAATACTATTAATTAAATATAATTGATATAATCAAGGCATTGTAAAAACCCAAGCTTTTGAATCAAGTTTAAAACCACAACCCTTTTTGAATTTTTCAATTTCTGTCTATTCCCTTTTCTATATCGTTGATCATAACTCAATTTTGGTATTACCATCAGCTTTATATCATTTTTTAGGGTTAGTCTAGAGGATTTGAGAGTACCTTGGGTGTTTTGGTTTGGTTTTAGGAGCGTCAGAAGCTGAATGGAATGTTTTGGGTTGAAAGATAAAGGCACATAGTTTAGGGTAAATTGTTCAGAACCATCCAACTAACTGTGCAACCAAGTTTTTCATTGCCATATGGTTTGGGTAAACTATGTGAGGGAGGTGCACAATCACGAAAGGTTCTATATAGTAGTCATAGAGGTATTCCTTACAGTTTGTGCACAATTATGGAAAACGTTGTGCAAGTTGGGAGAGGGATCCCTTTTTGACAATATCTCAACACCATAGCTCACATGGTTTGCACATGGTTTGGAAAACTGTGTGGGTAAACCATGCTACCTATTTAATTGGAAAAAATGATGATTTTTGGCCTTCCCTATATTTAAGATTTTATCCCCTTATTTCTTCTTCAAATTGCATGTTGCAAAGGAGGAAACCCTTTTTTCTTCCTATTATCCTTTTTTTATCCAACTTCTCAACTAGTGGTCTGATCATCGATCTGTTTTTGGCGTTAGAACCTCATTGGTAAGGATAACCTCACCTTAACTTATTATTTCATTTTTTCCTTGTGGAGTGATAAATCCATTTGTTCAATTTCTCCCTATTTTCAGTAAGCTCAATAAAAACTCAGATATACTCCAATCCTAGGAAAATTTGAGCTTGATATCGGGAAATCCTACATCTATGGGTCTAAGGTAGGTGGTTCATACCTTAATTTTTTTTTTCATGGTCATTTTGGGGGTGCAGTCTTCTAGTGTTCATTTGGGTATTTTGAGAGAGACCCATTTATATCTACTAATCCATATGAAAATGACCATGTGACCCTATGGGATGCTATTGAAAATGACCAATCATTTTTTTCTTGAGCGAGCCCATTTCTCATTGGGGTGGTTTTTTCTAGGGTTCCCAATCCTTTTAAACATATTCATTGGTTTAAATTGAATTGTTTTAGTTGAATTTATTAGTTATTTGGGATATGAGGCATTCAAGACCTCTATGATGAATTGTTATGGTTGTTTAGATTGCGCAATTCAATTGTCTAAATTGAATTTATTATTTAAAGTGAATTATACAATTCAATCATTTTAAATTGAATTGTTTACCTGAAATATATATTTGAGATTATTTAATTTCATGAGATGATAACCAAGGGGCCGTGAAGGGATTTACCTAAGGTATTGAGGTGGCTAAGACATTAGGATTGAGGTGATTTTTATCGTCTGGTTGAGATTGGATCAATTATATAAACACTTGAGTGATTTTGATTAAAGGATTGGGTGTTGAGGACATCATTTGGTGGTAGTGAGATCGTCAGGTTGGGAATGGACCATGATATTGGGGTGAAAAGGCCATCATATTTGAGAAACATGGTCATAGGGTCACGAGGTACTTGTGATGATGCGGCTTTGGATATTATTTGGTGATTCATACTCACTCGTGATGGACAAAGCATTAATTTGAGTTGTGTACACACATGTTGACACTATGACGAGGTTTTTTAGAACACTCGTGTGGGTAGAGGCCCCTGGTCGTGAGGATTTGGTTTTTTTGGGGTGTTTTCCATAGAATGACACATTGATGGTGAGGAGAATGTGGTTGATAGATGTGATTATATTAGTTGGGTTTGAGGCTCACTGTGATTGAGATAGTTGGGACTGGACTTATATTGGATGACATACCTCCCCGTTCCTCAAGAAATCACTATGTGAACCAAAGATGGTTTTTATTTGGGGAGAGACTTCACTGTTCCTCTGGATGCCAGACTTCGAGATGACAAGTGCTTTTGAATAGGGTTTTTAAGGACTGATTACTTGGCTTGGGCATGCCTTTTGGATGTCAGTATTTGGATGAGACATGAGCTTTTAGGTGGAAAGTGGTCCCTAGTTACTAATTTGATATGGAACCTGAGGGTTCACCTAGTCTCGACATCAAGGGTACCTTGGGCCGTTGACCAAGGATCCTCTATACTTTTTCGATTCTAGCATTGGAAAAGACATGTGATGGTTTCTTGGTGGCTATTGAGAACCAGGGAATCCCTACTGTTTTATGAATTATACTAATTTATTTATTTATGTATTATTCATTCCTAATTAAACAATTATGCTAGGTATGCACCCTTGGGTGGTATCATACTAAGCCTCATTCTAACACCCTACATGGGACCTTTGGGATGTGTTTAGACTTTATTTCTTTACATTCTAGTAAATGATCAGATTTAGGAGCTGGTTTATAGTAGTTGTTTGGAATGGATATTGGAAAGGACCATGGGGTCTTTCATTTGATGGGTTACTTTTTAATTTTCCTTTTTAGTTTACTTTCCTCGTATCAGCATGTTTGTTTTGTATATGTATATGGCTACTGAGGTTTACTATGGGATAACCTTCTGGATATTTCATGTATGAACTTGTTATGGATGCATTCTTGTTTAGTAGTTCTATAAGTTATATGGTTGTAATTTTGATCTATTTATTTATATTCTTCTATAGTTATTTATTTACTATTTTTTCTATTTTCTTATTATTCACTGTGATTTTTCTATATGGGTTTTGTTTGAGTATGCCTAGTCATTTGTTTCTGCTGCATGTCATACTATATACCAGGACCAATATTATTCTCTATTCCCAGAGGTTATTGCCTCCCCACTATACCAATTTATACCCTTTTTACTAGTTGAAATCCTTTAGAGTTTGGAGAGGTGTTCCTAAGGCTAGTGACACCTGGCTTGGTAGCACTATTCCAGTGGCTAATTGGTCTATGAAATCACAAGTGGTATCAGAGAAGTTTCTTGAGTAGGATTTAGTAATAACTTTGACTAGATACTAATGATATCGAGACTCCATTTCTTTTTCTTCTAGTCTTACTATTTGGGTTATGGTTGGCTGTAGATTAGGTGTGGTCAGAAGTGGGTTTTGAAATCTTACTTTGGTGCCTGCTGCCCCATGTACAAGGGGAAAACCAAGTTTCTAGGGGTTGTTTGTACTATTCTATTTTGATGAGATTATAATTAATATTATTTCCCCATCAGTGAATCAATTGGGATGTGATGGTTATTGGTAATGACATGTGACCTTGGCCTGGTATAATAAGGAATGAGAGATTGGAACTTGGCCCTGTGAGGCAAGGTGTGATTACATGCTTGTTTGGATTTTTATGGGCATATTTTAAGGTATTTTAAATTTAAAAATGTATGTATACATTTTAAAATGAGTATACCATGTGATAGTGATAAATATCAAATTCCTTGAAAACATTGATATAAAGTGATATGAAATTACTATATGACATGTGATATATATATATATATATATTTCATGTGATTTGTTTAATGGGACTAGATCTTATAGGAGTTGGAAGGTATGATTAAATTGGGTGATGCTGATCACCAGGTTGGGCGTTGAGGTCTTAAATTTTAGGAAAAAATTATTTTCCAGACGGGGTGTGACCTGGGGTACTTGTGATAATCGGATCTGTTGAGGACAGGTAAGGAGACCACAAGGCCAGGATTCCATGGGGAATGGTTGCAGTAGGGGAGAGTAATGTTAGTAAGTTGACACTACCTTTTTACTACATTCCCTATCTATAATATTATATATATATATTTATTTATATGGACTATTTGAACATTTGATATTATTAAGAAGGTTCCTCATAGAGATATCGATGGAGCGTTTGTTGGGTGATGATTCAGTGCTGTAAGTTAACGATCAGGTTTAGAACCCTGAGGTTTAGGTAGAGTAGATTCAGGCTTAAGTAAAGGCTCAGGGGTAGGCTTAGAGAAAGGTTCCAGATCAGGTTTAGGTATAGGTGGGTCAACTGCCAGATTTGATAGCATTTGGGATGTGGATTGATGAGCAGCTCCATGTGAGCCTGGTTTGAGTGATCCCGAGTATCAACATGGGTGCTTCAGGAGTGGATCCATCCATGGATTACCTTACTCTAGAGTTTTTGTTTCATCACCTGCCATTGTTTTAGGTAGAGGTTGGTCTGCAGGTGATTGAGAATCAAATCAAGAGAATGAACATGATCTTTGAGTAGCTCGAGACACCTCCTGAGTGGAGGGTAAAGCTAACTACGTACATGCTCAAAGGGATGGAAAAGCACTAGTGGGACATGCAGGTTCAATCAAGAGGACACGAGGGTCTGACCTAGAGGGATTTTGAGGCCATGTTCTTTGAGAATTTTGTCCCGTAGACACTTAGGGCTGAAAGGGCTTGGGAGTTCTTAAGACTTTAGTAGGGTGACATGCCCATCGTGGACTATCGAATTTTGTTCACTAAATTGTATCACTTTTCACCCTGCATGGTGAGTAATGACACCTCCAAGGTGAGGTGCTTTGAGGATGGTTTACATAATAACATTCGGGTGAAGGTAAACATCTTTTGATTTTCCTCATTCTTCAAGGTGGTGAACCATGATCATATCTGAGGGAAACCTGATGGATAGGTTTTCCTCAAGCTGGGTTGTGGATTCAAGTGATTTCAGTAGTGATGATTAAAATGGCATGAAATCGAGCTGATAAGAGTTCCACCAAGGTAGTTAGTCCAAGGACTCATCTTGAACACCTCAGAGTGGGTGTTCTATGGTTTTATTCTAGTGTGTACATTCATGACATGTCCAAACATAGTGTGAGAAACCTCCAAAGGAGTTCTAAGAATGTGGATATGTTAGGCATCTCAAGAGGTTCTGTAGGAAGCCTCCTCATATAGATGGTAGTCAGGGACCAATATAGATTTAGATAGAAGAGATCAGTTCGACATTGCCACCAGGTGAGGGGATTATAGGTTTATATGCTTACAAAGGTTGTGGAAGAGAATGAGACCTGTTAGTGGTCTTAGTGGATAGTGGTTGGTGCAGCATCGTAGGGATGCCATGCTGTAGGTATTTATGTTTTAGGAAAGGTGCACTCTGTGGAGATTCTAGGGTATGAGAAGGCTAGATATCCTATGAAAGTCATAGGTATTCCATGAGCGTGGCCATGATTTATTTTTATTTCTTTTGGAATGGACTTTTAAGGAATGTCCTCTTTGTAATGGCCTATTGAGTAATGTTTGTTTTAGTGAATGAGGTGCATTGGATATGTAAATAGACTGACCATATGGCGGTCAATAGGTTTAAATCATCTCATATGTGTTATATATATATATATATATATATATATATATATAATGTGCGAGGCACTAGGTTTTATTATTGAGTATATATGGATGCATGATTTTGAGATGCGAGGCATTAGGGCATCGATGGATGGAGGTTACTTGAGGTGCAAGGAATATGGGCACCATTACAGTGTGGTACTTGATTGAGGTGCAAGGAACCGAGATTTTTTTGAGCATCTGAGGTGATGAAGGACCTTGTTATACCATGGGTGCCATGGACTCGAGGGAGGAACTGATGCGGTGCGAGACTTTGATGGGTATTTATTATGGGATGGAAGCACCTGATGAGGTGAAAGAGTGATGATGCATAATGGAGAGACTTATGAGTCTGAGAATAGGTTGATGGACCATTGATTTTTTTGATGTTTGATTAGGTTATTACTATGCTAGGAAATTCGTAAGGTGGGGAGCCCCCTAAGGTTATTGTCCTATACCCTTCAGACTAGGGTAGTCTAGGAGAGATTTTATTTGGATGGGTATGTTCAGTACCATATTCGGGTTTTGTTTGATAGATTGGAGATGAGATATGTTAATGTTAATGCCCCAGGTTTTTGAATGAGGTTGAAAACCACTCATGTTTTACAATTTTTAATTAGTGGCTCTTCCCTTTTTCTATATTGTTGATTAGAACTCAATTCTGAGTGTTTCATCAACATTATATTATGTTTTTGGGTTAGTCTAGAGTCTTGGAGAGTTCCTTGGGTGTTTTGGTTTGGTGTTGAGAATGTCAGAAGCTGAATGGAATTTTTTTGGGTTGCAGGATCAAGCCGCATGATTTAGGGTAAATCATACGACACCTTTTAGCTAACCAAGAAACCCAATTTTGAACTGCCACATAGTTTAGGTAAACTATGCATATGAGGTGTACAACCATGCAAGGTTATCTACAGTAGTTATATAGGGCTTTCATAGGGGTTGTTCACGGTTTGGGAAAACCGTATGAGGGAGCCATTTTGGGCCGTAGCTCAACATTGTAGCTCCCATGGTTTATGAAAAGTTTGGGAAACCATGTGGGTAAACCATGTGTCCTCTTTAATTGGAAAAAATTATGATTTTCTCCCTCCATCCATTTAAGTTTTCTCCCCTTATTTATTCTCTAAATTGCATGCTACACAGTAGGAAGCCCTAATTTCCTCCTCTTATCCCTTTTTGACCCAAATCCTCAACCAGTGGTTTGATCATAGATCTGTTGGTGGAGTTACTACCCCATTAGTAAGGCTAACCTCACCCTAGACTCTTCTTCCTTTTTTACCTCGCAAAGTACTAAATCAAATTGTGTCATTTATACATATTTTTAAGGTACATAATGGAAACTAAAATATACTGTAATACAATTATAATTGGAATTTGATATCGGATGTTCCTATGTCTACGAGTATAAGGTAGGTGGTGCATACCATACTTTGTGTTTTCATGGTCATTTTGGGGGCACAAATTTCAGCACACATTTGGGTATTTTGCAAAAGACCCATTTATATCTATTTTTCCATATCAAAATGACTATGTGAAACTTTTGGATTCTGTTGGGCATGACCAATCCTTTTTCTCTTGAGCGAGGCTAGGTTATAGGTGGTTTCTCCTCGGGGTGGTTTGGTTGGGGGTTCCAAATACTTTTAACTTGAATTGTTTAAGTTGAATTGATTGGTTATTTAGGATCTAAGGCATCCAAGACCTCCATACTAAATTTTTAAGGTTTTATAAATTTCACAATTCAATCGTCTAAATTGAATTACTTCTTTAATCTGGATTGTATAATTCAATCATTTTAAATTTAATTGTTTATTTGAAATATATATGTTAAATACTTGAATTGCATGAGATAAGACCCAAGGGGTCGTGATAGGCTTGGCCTGAGGTATTTAGGTGGCTAGGCTATCGGTATTGAGCCGATGTTGATCATTTGGTTGGGGTTGGCCTGGTTATATATGGAATTGAGTATTTATTTATCCCATGATTGGGCATTGAGGATGTCATTTTGAGGCAGTGATATCATCTAGTTGGAATTGGCCCCTGATATTGGGATGGAAAGACCATAATATTTGAGATACATGGTCGCAGGGACATGAGGTGCCAATGATGATTTGAATTAGAATATTATTTGGTGATTTCTACTCACCGGTGATGGCCAAAGCACTTATTTGAGTAATGTTCACATAGGTTTAATCCAAGATGAGGTGGTTTTGACCACTAGTGTGGGTAGAGTCCCTCAGTAGTGCAGATTAGGAAATGTGTTTGGGGTGATTTCTATAGAAGTCCTCATGTAAGGTGAGGAGCCTTCAGTTGATAGTGATGAGGCTATCGTATGGGGGATAAGGCTCATCGTGATTGAGGCAATTGGGCTTGGAATTATATTAGAGGAAGGAAATTATCGTTCCTTAGGACTTCATGCTATGATCCAATGATGGTTTTTATTTGAGGACAAACATCACTGTGCCGCTGGAAGTCAGGCTTTGAGCTGACGGGTTCTTTTGAGCATGGGTCTGAGGGACTGGTTACATGGTTTGGGCATGCCTACGGGATGTCATTACATTTTTGAGAAATGATGTATTAGGAGGCATGTGGTGCCAGGTTACTTATTTGAGGTGGAACCTAAGGGTTCACCTAGGCTTGATATCAGGGGTACATTGGGCCATGGGCCAAGGACCCTATCTACTTCTTGGATTATGACGTTGGCCTAGGCTAGTGACGGTTTCCTGGTGGTTATTGAGAACTAGGGAAACTTTATTGTTATACATTCTACTAATTTATTTATTTATTGTTCACACATGCTTAAACACTTATTCTAGGTACGTACCCTTGGGTGTTACCATACTGAGACTCATTCTCACACCCTATATGGGCCCTTTGGGATGTGTGTAAACTTATGTCATTACATTTGGGTAAGGGATCAACATCAAGATCTTATTCATAGTAGGTAATTAAAATAGAGTTTCGAAAGGACCTTGATGAATTACCTTTTCAGGGGTTACTTTTGAGTTTTCCCTTTTAGTTTACTTTCCTTATATCAACATTCTTTTTTTGTATATGTATAAAGCTATTGAGGTTTCCCATGGGTGACCCTTCTGGATATTGTATGTATAACATTTTATGGATGGATTCTTGTTTAGTAGTTCGATAAGTTGTATTTTTGGTATGTTGATCTATTTATTTATCTTCCACTACAATTGTTTATTTATTTCTTCCTCTATTTTCTTGTTATTAACTGTGCTTCCTCTATACGGGTCTAGTTTGAGTTTGTTGAGCCATTTTTTTCTACTGCATGTCATACTATATACTTGAAAAAAATATTATTATATATTTACATAGGGTATAATGTCCCCATTATACCTCTTTACACCCTCACTGCTAGTCGGCAGCCTTTGGTATTTGGGAATGTCCACCCAAGGCTAGTGGGACCCAACCTAATAGCACTATTCGAGTGGCTAATCGGGTTAGGGACACTACAAGACATTGAGTTAGTAGGTATGAATTTGGAAAAATGAATTATGAAATATATGTATAAAGTATTTCATTAATATAAATAAATAATTTGATAAATAAATTTATCATTCATCTAATTGTTTTTTATTAGGAAAAGAACAAGAATAAAATCATTTTATACTTTAAAATTACTTTTCTCCTAAAATGGGATTTATTGCATTTTTTCCTAGATATTATATTTAATTCATACCATATTTATAAATAATATTTTTAAAAAATAATATAATTTTTCAAATCATTATTTCAATAATTTATTAGTGTGAATTAATGAATTTTTTCTAAAAAAATTTATTTTTTAGTGAATAGTGAAAAATATCACTGCAAATCATTTGTTTAATTTTCATAAAACCACTTTTTAGGGTAGATTTTGAACCCTCACCATGTCTAATTCACACATTACAGTAGGAAAAATGATAACAGGTTCAAAATTCAGAAACCAAAAATCCAAAACACACATTCCAGCTGGCAAAGTCATCACTGTTTCAAATTTAAAAAACCCAAAAGAAAATAACAAAATAGAAATAATATCGCTGGAACATCACATCAATAGAGGACCCTAAAATCAAACAATACACCTAGATGGTTGTGATGGTGAGAAAATTATATCATCCAATACGTCAGAACCATCATCACATCACTATTGTCACCAACACATCACCACTGTCTACTCCAAACATCATTAAGATGAACGTTACTATTGTCATGGTGAACCTCACTGTACCCTAAACCCTTTACTGAAAAAACAATCATAATCATAAAAATAGTCAAAATTATAGAGTAATAAAGCTCAATGATATCACACAAACTAACCATAATCATACAAAATCTATAAGAAGAAGTGACAACCAGAACTAAAGGGGGAGAATCCAACACCGGATGCACCTCCTGAAAACTAGTTTCCACAAAAACAACACATCCCAAAACCCCTATAGATACATTCACACCATAATTACTAGGAAATATTTGCTGGAACTGGACACCAGAGTAGAGTTTGAGGATGAAGGCCTTAGTAAATCTCCAAACCTACACTCGAACTATATCCCTTCCTTCGAAGATCCCTACTACCAACAAACCAAAAAATAACAAGCCAACAAACCACTTCTTCTCTAAAGAATAATCCTAGAATCACATCGACCAAATCTTAACTAATATCTATAGAAATTACCTCTATAATAAAACCTTATGGTAAGAAAAATAACCTAGGACATTATCAAGAAGAAACCCCAAAAATAAGAGAATTGAACAAGCAATGGAAAAGAAAAATACTCCAATGAGGAACAAGACCTGAAACCACCACTAGTCCTCCTCCAGCACTATCCCAAGTTTCTTAAAACCCTCATCAATATCAAACATTATGGGGTTTATTATTAAGGGTTGGCCATAAATGGAAGTGGATAGTAATAACATCGAATGCCAAAATTGATGCTGACGCAAACCGCCTGAAGTATCGGTACGCATGCCCAGATGTGGAGGTATGATACCAAGGGATAGGAAGAAAGAGGGGAAGTGAGAGGAAATAGATACCAACACTGGTGAGAAATATCATTCAATAAGGGGAATGAGAAATTGATATGGTAAAGAATAAATTAATCCACGTGAATCTAGGAGCACTAACGCCACATAAAGAAAGAGAAACCCTAGGGGAAGAAGAAAGCGAGACAGAGAAGAGAAGGCTATGCCGTGCATGGTGAGGTGCACTACTTTGGATTTTTTTAAACTAGTATAATATAAATTTTACATAAATAATACAAAAAATTCCATAAGAATAAACCTTATATATGATTTTCATATAAGTTTATTTTTATGCTTAAAAACATATTTTTCCAAAAATTGATTTTAATTGCATTCAACGTATTCATATTAAAATTAATTTCTACCACTTCTAGAAATTGAATCATGAAAAATGGATACCATATTTTTAATATATTTTTTATAATTTTTCAAATATTTCCCTTTTATGTTTAGGCATTATGAATAGTAACTATGTAAATATTTATCACCTCGATAAACGGTAAATAGGGTAATTAAGGTTAAAAATAATGTGATTAGGAATTTAAAATATATATAAAACTTGATTAATTTTTATTGTATGCATTTACTTCATACATAACCAAATAGTTTAGAAAATATAGCATTTTGGTTCCATTTTTGATTGATAAGGACCATTATATTATTTTATGTAAAGAATAATTCCAAAATATCACTCTATTTCATTAAATTGCTCTTATAAGTTTACATAGGGATAATAAAATGTTATAAATGTATATAAAAGTTTTTTTTAACATAATTAATTTATATTTAAGTTATAAATTTATTTTTAATTTTTAGGGATGGTATAACTTCATAAAACTCTTATAGAATACAAACACAATGCCTGTACAAGGAGAAGAAAAATCAAAGTAAATGATTTTCAAAACATGAAAAGTAATATTGTTTAGGTGAATTATGGTGTATGAAATGTTTTATGTTTAATAATAATTTATAATTTATGGTTAAAAAGTTTATATTCTAATTCCATAGCTATATTTATTCCTTTAAAGTCAAAATATGTGAATAGTTCTTTACATGACTGTAATTTTATTTTATAATAAATAATATATTATTAAATGATTTAAAAATAATAAAAGTATTAAAATAGAAAAATGGGAATGTGATATGGTCTAAATTTTTATCCCATTACCATTTTGTGCCCATTTTTACCTTATAAGTAAATTTATAACCCTTTAGTGTTGAAAAAGTCATTACCATAGTTAAGGTAAAATTTGGTTAACAAAGGAGTTAAACCAAATGATTTGGTTTAAAATTAAACAAAAACCTATCCAATTTTTATTGGTTAAAATTATTCAAACCTTAAATTATCTTATAGTGTAAATTATTTCCAATTATTTCCACTTTCAAATGAGAAGGAATTTATTATATTAAAACATTTTAAGTAATTTCTAGTATATCATTCCTTTATTATAAAAGGCCAACACATATCCTATATTTTTCTCACCACTATGATAAATTTTTATAAAAAAACAGAAATAATATCTACCAAACATCATTTTACATGTTCTGTAAGATATTTTCTTCCCAAAATACCAACCTTATGGCCCTTAAGGGAAGATCTAATGGGTTTCTGCAAAGAAGTGGTTATCGTATTTACTAACTCTTTCAAAGTTTATTTCTTCTTATACATACTATAAACATGTCATACCCATCATAAAATAGTTAAAATAGTATAAAAAATATATTTTTATTTAATTATGATTACATGGTATCTATTTTACACATCATTTCGAACCCACAAAAGACAAAAACATCACTCATGTATTTACGAATTATTGTCTCCACGTAAGGGTGCAATTCATTTTTTATCACCACTTCACACAGATGGTTATAAATATTAAATTAATGAATATATATTATATTTATTAAATAAATATAATTCTGAAAATATATTATATCATTTACCTTCTCACCCATCCACCGATTAGAAAATGATTACATTGTTTGTACGTACGTGTGAACTGCCACCTACACAAAGCAATATGATTAATTTTTCATATCCTCTTTTCAAAGATAATTATAAATATTTATATAATTAAAATTTATGATGTTTATATAATTATTAATATTCTATATATGATATAATTATGATCAATAAATAAGTACCACAACTACCAAATTTAAACATACCGGAAAAACAAAGCAGTTAACTCCCGAAACAATGATAAAAATAAATGATTGTAACAAAAAAATAATATGTAATAAGTGGACCGTATATAATATTATATATATTTATATGGTTATTTTTTTTAATTATAATTAACATAAATTAATTATATTGGATGTTAAAGGGAGTTCGTCTAAGTGAAAGTGTAAGATAAATGATTTTTAAATCCAATTTATATTCATTAGGTTATACTTATACATCATTTATTATATTATGAAATGATTTTTAGTAAATAAAACTTTTATTATATTTATATTTATCTCCAATTTGTTTATTTGTATTTAAATTTGTTACATATAATCACATCATTTATAAATTCATACTTCAATGATATGATCTTTATAAGGTATTTCATCTCAATTTCCACTCAATTGTGACATATTTGGTATTATAATCCTATATTATTTCAAGTGTTGTATATAATTCACAATTCACGTATTTAAAATGAATCTATATTTATTAATGGTGATTAAATTTTCAATTCATGTTTACTCTTTCAAGTGGTTACAATTTAAAATTTAACATTGAGGTAAGAATTAAATTTACAATCCCAAATATGGGATTTCATATATTTTTATTGAAATAATATTATAATACATCCTTCATAAAATCCACATATTTTCTTATAAATTATATATTTTAGAAATTTAAATATTTTATTATAAATATTCCTCTCTTTTTCATCTGAATTAAGAAAATAAACTTTAAAAGGGAAAATGGATATTAATTCTCTTTTTAATCGAGTATATTTTTCTTCCATATACATATTTTTTTTAAATTGTTTTAAAAAAGTCAATTTTTTTTACTCAAATGATTTATTAAGGAAATTTTATGTTATTATTTACTTTTTATATGGTTTTAAATGAGTATATCTGGTGTTTTTTGAAAGGTTCATTTTCTTCCCTCTTTACAAGAAGTTAAATAGAATGTTTATTTTTAATGTATATTGTATTAACATATTTTCTTTCCAACATAATAATTTTATGCTATTTAGTATCTTATACAAGTATTCAATGGTTTTATAAATAAAATTACTTAATGAAAATTTATTTTGATTGTATTTCTTTAATTTTTTTCTATTCTCTAAAAGTATTGTTTTTACTAAAAAAGTTACATTTTAATGAATTGATGGTAATATCTTATCTCTTTATTAATTTTGTGGTTATTAACTTTTGAACGAAACAATTACTTTATTATGACCATCTTTCATCATATATATCCACAATATTTGTATCATGGATATTATTATTTCTTAAATAGTATATCATTTCTACATATAGTATATTATTTTGAAATTTTTTTGATTGATTGGGGAAATATCGATATTCTGTATCCATTACTCAATACAAATAATTATTAATATGGAATATATTTGTGAATTAAATTTATATTTCAATATATTGGGAATTAATTGGACATGAAATGATGGTAGGGGACTGGAATTACATATTCCCCTTGATTCACTAACAGGTATCATGAGACAAACCAGTTGGTTTTCCCTAATAAATGGATTTTTTCTGAATACATAACAAAATTTTAAAATTTATTGGCACAAGGACATATTAGTAAAGAAATCAAGATTTTTGATATCATGATTTCCAACATTATACATTTCCTTTATTTATAAATTAGTTATTATTATCCATGAGATAATTTCATTTGATATTTTCCATGTATTTATTTCATGGTCATGTTATTTATTAAATGTAATGTGTTTTAATTTATACACTTTTCTATATTTACTATTCCCTATTTACTCATGATATCTTCCAATGTATGTAACCCTTACTGATTATTTTATCCCACCCTTATTTTATTTTACTTTCCCATGGATATAAAGATGGAATATTTGAATGAGCATCAAGGATTCATAATATTTTCTTTTGTTATGTTTTATATTTTATTTCTAATGTAAAATGGGAATCATGTATTTATCTAGTTCTTTAATATTACTAAACCAATCGAACTTTAGTGATGTGATCTATTGTATCTTATTCCAAAGTAGTAATGTAGAAACCAACTTTGGGTTACAAGAGTTTATGGTTTTATAGTTGGTATCTTAACTTGTTTAGTAGGAACCTTAAGAACTATATTTAAGAAAACATATATTAGAGTGCATAACCCTATTATATACTCTAAGGATAAGTTTAAGTAAAGGATACTATAATTTTTTTAGTAAAGTATAGATTGTGTGACTTGTTTTAAAAATAAACCTATTTCTGCATGCTATCATGGGGATGAGGCTATGGAACAGATGGACTTAGAGTAAAAAAAGTATGAAATGGTAATATTGAGTATTAACTTGGTTGTCACCAGTGCAAGATGAGTGGGCCGAAGATTTCACACCCGGATAAACACTTTCGAGGGATATTCTTGAGTTCACTCACATTTTATTTATAAATAATTATGTATAAATGAGAGGTTAAAACATATTAAAACCTAGGATATTCCATAATTATATAGGATAAAACTATAGCGTCATAGATTGATAAGTCTATGGTGATCATAAGTTTAAAGGAATATATACCTTTTTGAGGTTTTATGTGATGGGATTTTAAGGTTATCAATGAAAATTTAGGAGACATTTATGGTAATACAACCATTTGGTTGAGTATGTGTTTTAGTGAAAAATTTATTTTCAGAATAACAATTTTATATTTCATGGACATAAGTTAAATAGTATTTATAACCTTTAGGTTGAATATTATCTTTGATGTTAATTTTTCTAATTGGGATAAAAGGGTTATTACATTGATGGAATATAAGTTTTATCATATAGATAAACTTGAAATTACAAAGTGATTTGGTAAATAAGTGATTAATGTTACTTTTTAATATGTTCACTATATTGGAAACATTATAAGGTAAATGGAAATATTTACGGATAAGATGGGGTTTTATTTGAAGAATAAAGATTGATTAATCTTTTGGAAGAAATTTTTTTTTATTATTCCTATATAGTGATTTTTTTTATTTAGGAAAAAATATAATATTTTAGAGATTATATGATAGGGAATATACATTTTCATATATGAATTTATGAGTGTTTACTATTGTTAGGATATAAATTTTAAATTTATCTCGTAAGAATATGTAATAAAATATTTCATATTTTTGGGTTTTTAACTTGGTCAGTAATATTTTTAAAAAAATTTAAGTTTAGTTAATTAAATAATTATTTAGGTTGAAATTTTGATGTCATTGTTTAGGATTTGAATAAAAATATATTATTTCTTCATATTAAGGTTAATTAATATTTGTTATTATATTATATTGTGATAACCATTTTAGTTTTAAACAGGAGGAATTACTTTTCATCATTTTTTTAGATCCTATAGTACATTAAATGTTGATTTTAGTGTTTAATTACTTAAAAATTAATCATGATCATGATGATTCACATCAAAGGATTAAACCATGCTTATATAATGGGAATAAATCAAGTAAGTAAATTTAATCAATTTTTCTATATTAATAGTAAATTAATTTATCAAACTCGAGAAAACTGATGGTAAATATATTAAGTATTATGTGGAAAGTAATATTCATAGACCAAAAATATTTTCAAAATCTCATTTGATAGTACGATTCTTATATAGGTACATTTATAATAAGTTTTATATTCATAAATTAAAAAGTAATGATAAAATCTATATCTGATTTTATTAATATGTTATGATATATTTAGTTTTAAAAAGAAGAATTAAAATTTCTAAGACACAATTTCTATAAGGATTAGAGAATGAAATACCCCAATATTTTAGTATATATTTTCCTTTTTAAAGAACACTATGTTTGATAGTGTACACCATATGCAACTCTGAGCTTAAATGAACCAGAAAAAAATATTAACTAAATATAATTATTATAAAAAACTTCATTAGGTATAAGTCTATGAATGTGGATAACTGAATTATGAAATATATGTTGAAAGAAAATAATTAATATAGATAATTAATTCAATCAAAAAATTTAGAATTCATCTAATTCATTTACTAGGCAACAAATAAGAATAAATTCATTTCATGTTTAAAATTACTTTTCATCAAAAAAGTGTTTCATAACTTTTTGTGCGCGAATATTATTATTATTTTATACAAATTTTATAAATTGTATTTTAAAATATGAATATAATTTTTTAAATAATCATGTAAATAATATCTTAATGTGAATTTATGTAATTTGTTTTTAAAATAATTATTTTCTAGTGAATAATGAAAAATACAGATTTATGTAAAACTATCATTTTTTTAAATAACTTATTTTAAATATACCATTATATTTTGGATTTGGTTTTAAAGTAAAAAAATATAAATTTTACTAAAAATAGTCAAAATAATTCCATTTTAATAAATATTATATATGATTTTGGTATAAGTTCATTTTTATGCTTATAAACACATTTGTCTAAAAACTGTTTTTCATTATGTTTTATGAATTTATATTAAAATTGATTTCTTACACTAATATAAATTAATTATTGAAAAATTTATTCCATATTTATAATCAGGATGATAATTTTTTTAAATATTCCCCTTTTATTTTTAGGCACTATGAATAGTAAATTTTGTTAAATTCATCACCTCAATAAAGGGTAAATCTTGTAATTGAGGTTAAAAATATTTGATAAGGCTCTAAAAATATATCTAAAACTTGAATTATTTTTATTTTAGGAGTTTAGTTTGACTATAAAAACCCAATAATTGAAAATATATCATTTTAGATCCATTTTCCTTGATAAAGGACCTTATATTATTTTAAGTAAAGAATAATTCCTAAATGTCACTCCCTTTCTTTTAATTTATAATTTATGTTCACATAGGGATAAGAAGATGTTATTAATGAATCAACAATTTTTATTTTATTTTATTATGATGTTAATTTATTTAAAAATTTTAGGGACGACATAATTTTCTAAAATGCTTACACAATGCTACCACATTATTTGTGCAAGTAGTAGAAAAATAAAATTAAATGACTTTATAGAAATAAAAAGTAATATTGATTGGTTTAATTCAGGTTTCACATGATTATTATGTTAATAATAATGTATAATTTGTGATTAAATAGTTTATATTATAATTTCATACTCGTCTTGATGTCTTTAAAGTCAAAACATGTGAATAGTTCTTAAAAAGACTTTAATGGAATTTTATATGAAATAATATATTATTAAATGATTTAAAAATCATAAAAATATTGAATGAGGATAATTGGAATGGTATATGGTCTAAGTATACTTATCTGGACCATTTTTATTAAAATATTTACCTTATAAGAAAACTTATAACCCTTTTGTATTGAAAAATTGTTAGCATGGTTAAGGTTAAAATTGGTTAACGTAGGGGATAAACCAAACGAAAAGGTTTAATAATCTATATAAAACTATCCAAATTTTATTGGTTGAAATTATTTCATCCTTAACTTATATTATATTATAAATTCTGGATACTTTTTTCATCATCAACATGAAAAATAATTTATTATATTTTAATATTTTGAATAATTCTAATTTTGTCATTTCCTTCACTATAAATGGACAGCACATCTTCTATATTCTTCGCACCACCATGATAAATTTAGGATGATAAAAATGTGAAAACATATATCCCAAATATCATTGTACATGTTATATGGGTTTTGGCCATCCCAAAAGACCAACCATAGAATTCTTAAGTGAAGATCTAAAGGGTTTCCACAAAGAAGAGATAATCATCTTTACCAACTCTTTCAATATTTATTTCTTTTTCCATTTCCTCTAAATATGTGTTACCGATAATAAAATAATTAATATGTTATCATAAATATAATTTTATGTCATTATTATTATGGGAAAACCATTTTCTATCCCATAGAAAACAAAAACATCACTCATGCGTACATACGACTTGTCGTCACCACATAGCGGTGTAATTCATTTTTCATCACCACTTTATATGGATAGTTATAAATATGAAACTAAGGAATATATATAATATTTATGACATATTTAAATATATTATATCATTTACCTTCATATCTTTCCACCCATTATAAAATTATAACGTCGCTCATATGTACATGTGGACTACCACCACCATGAAGTGATGTGATACATATTTCATGTCATATTTTCATGAATGATTATAAATATATATAATTAATATGTATAATTTTTATATAATTATAAATATTATATAGATTATATAACCATGATCAATATATAAGTACCACAACATACATGAAAAATGAAGCGATTAACACCCAAAATAATGATAAAAATGAAAGATTGTTAAAAAAGGTAATAATATGTTATAAGTTGATTATATATGATATTATATATATTTATATGATTACCATATGTAATTATAATAAATCTAAGTTTAATATACATTATTTTGAAGCATGCTCAACTATGTGTATGAGCGTGGTAAGGGGTTTCTAAACTCAATTTCCATTCATTGGGTTATACTTATACTTAATTGAATATATTATGAAATGATTACATGTGAAATTGAATTTAATTATATTATGTTTTATTTAAACTTGTTTTATATAGATTAAATTTTTTTATACATAATAATTTAATTGATAAATTCTCAATTCAATGATAGAATATTTTAAGGGATTTTTTTCTCAATTTTCACACCATTTAGACATATTTGGTATCATTTATCAATTTTTTATGTGGTGATATAATAAAATTTTAAATTATTTAACAAGAATATCTATTTATTCATGGTTATTAATTTTTCAATTCATTTTAAATATTTCAAGTGGATAAAAATTTTGAGTTACCAAATATGTACAGATTTATTTAACAATATCGTTTTTTGGAATACTTATAATTTTCATTGAAGAATATTATAATATATCCTTCATAAATTCCGTCTATTCTCATATCAGTTAGATATTTACGTAATTTAAATTTTTTATTCTAATTTTTCCTCTCTCTAGCACTTGAGTCTATAAAATAAATGTTCAATGTAAAATCATATTTTATTTCTCTTTTTGATTGGGTATATTTTCCTTATATGTCCATACTTTTAAAAATTGTTTTAAAAAATTTCTTTTTACCAAATAAATAGATTTATAATTTTTTTGTTATGATTGAAATTTTAAAATTTTTAAAATTAACATTTAATATGTTTTCTGAATGGGTCATTTTTTACTTTGTTTATAAAAATTCAAAAGGAATGTTTTATTTTAACGTATAAAACATTAATAGATATTCCCACTTCCATAATTATTTTATGCTATTTATATTATTCTAGAAGTTTTTAATGGTTATAAAAAGATAATTATTTAATGAAAATTTATTTTAAATTTTTTATCTTACATTTTATTCTATTCTCCAAAAGGCTTGATTTCATTACAAACTTTTCCGATGAATTGATAATCATATCCCATCTCTTGATTAATTTTGTGGTCTTTAAATTCTTTTTTAAATAATCAATTTATTATGATCCTATTTAATCGAACATATCCATATTCATTGTATCATGGATATTCTTATTTTTTAAATCATATACAATTTCTATATATGATGATTTACTATCAAAGTTATTTCACTGGATGAGGAAATATTTATATTTCTTATCCTTTAATCAATATGAATATTTATTTATAATTAAAATTGTTTTTTAATTAAATTGAAAATTCAATATATGAGGAATGAATTTTAAATTAAGATATGGGTGGGGATAAGAATGATATACCCCCTTGATGCATCAACAAGTCTTACAAGACAAACCAGTCAGTTAACCTTAATAAGTTTTTTAGTGTATACCTACCCATAGTTTAAACTATCTTGGAATAGGGGGTTGGAAGTAATGATATCATGATGTATGAGATCATGAAATCCAAAATTATTTATTTTCTTTATTTAGAGTTTATTTATTATTATCCATGAGATTATTGCATTTTAAATTATCCGTGGATAAATTTTTTTGAGATGTTATTTACTAAATGTCATGTGTTTTCAGTTATATCCCTTACCATATTCATTATGATTTATTTACACATGATATATTATGCTTTAAATAAAAATTAATTATATTTTGAGCTCAAACATATTTTATTTTACTTTCCCAAGGATAAAAAATATTTTCCCTCATGTTCATTGAGAAATGAAAAAGTTACTCATGCGTACGTGTAAACCAACATCTCCATGTTATAAAATTATTATTAATATATAAAAAATGATTATTATAACATGGTTAATATTTTTTAAATGATATTATCATGATCCATTTGACCATATCAAACCTACCAAAGTCATTTTGGACTTATGAACCAAACATTCTAAAAGATTCTGAAGTAAACATAATCAATTAAGTGATTATGTATGACATAGTGATAAGTTAAATAAAAGGAATAATAAAAATATAATGAGCATGAAAAATATTTTTATACCTATAAATAATTAACATATCTTTATTATTCAAGAAGATAAAAAATGTACACGAATAGTAAAAATCAACGTAAGGGATATTCTATCATAAAATATATTTTTAAAATGTTTTAAAGATTTATTTTTAATATTTTTATCCATTTCCATAATGTTTGATGGATGATTGAATATCTAAATAAAGGAATTTAAATGTTTATATTACCTCTCATTTTAATTTCTTATAAAGGTCTTCAAAAGTAATATTTTTTCTTATTTCACCCGAAATGTATGAATTTTAATAAAGTACAAAAAGGAATGTTTTTTTTAAAATATACTTAATCAATGGATTTTTCCTCTAATATAACCATAATTTGATATATATATATTTTATCAATTATAATTTTCCAAGTTTTTTTGAAATAAAAACCTTATACCCTTTGTTATGGGTATTTTTTTTGAAAACGAGGTTTTAAAGGAAAGGAATATATTAATATCAAGAATTGTGTAAATTATGGGTTCAAAAGTATATATTTATGAATTTGATGATGGAAATGAAATATTTTATCTGAATCATGTATGTTATGGTAATCTAACTTTTTTTATGATGATGGGTGGGCCCTATATATCTATCCAATGCATTAGGTAATGATTATAGTCTCTATAGAATTATGTTATAATTTATCAGGTAGGTTATTCCAGTTATAATGGTTTATGGAAGGGTTTAATTTAGATGATCTCCCAAGGAAATTAAACTAAAGTTTTATGCTTTAAAATTATTTTCAGGGAAATATTTTGATTTCATAAAGTAAAATATGGATATTTTGTTTAATTGAATGATTTATTCCTTTAAGGTTAAAAGTAATGTTTTTTAAAAAAAATTTCATGGGTTATTAGCTTTTTTTAAGAAAAACTCATGATTATTAATTTTCTATTTATGATACTTATAAAGTTTTTTTATAAAACAATTTGCACAATAAATTATATTTCATGTGAAATTAAATGATTATTTGAGATAAAATTTTATTATATTAAAGTAAAAAATCATATATATATCTCATGGTTTTGAAATGGACAAAGTAGTTTATTTTATTATTTTTTTAGGTCCTGTAATCATTATGTGATCATCCCACATTTCAATTTTTTTCCTAGGCTTTAAGGATGATTAGAAAATTTTTTAAGGTAATGTTTAAAATAATTAATATTTGACATGGAAATAAAATGTGTTTTATTTTAAAATTATTGTGTTGTGAAAAAATAGAAACTAAGTGGAAGTGGTTACTTCATAATATATGGATATTTAATGTAAGAGTTATGAACTAATTCTATAAAATAATAAACCTAACATGTTCATTAGGAATGAATGGAAATGAATTATTGTTTAAAAATTAAATTATGGGTTGAATAAGGATCATGTACTTATATAGACCCGCTATGGGATTTTAGTGTAAGTGGAAGATTTCTTGATATACACGAAAATAATCACATGAATGAATTAAATTTAGGTGTGTGTATCTTCCCACATCATTTCATCAATTATAATCAATTATAAATGGAATAAATGGAATCTATTATAAATGGATTAAATTTATTACTTTCATTGACATCACTTGATGAATAATTCTAATTATAATAAACGTATACTGATACATTGATTATGGTTTATGCATTTAATTAAATGAAATTTATCATGTATGGATATATATAAGGATGATATCCCTCATATTAGGTATGAACAACTTCATATGAGACTCCTGATTCTATATTCCTCCAAATATATAGTTTATCACTAGGTGAAGGTGCTAAAACACCTTCTTCATTTAGGGATCCTCAAGAAACATTATAGGATCCTTTGGATAGTGTAATCCCCCTAGTCATAGAAGGATTTCATTTAAAATTTTAGTGATCTAAATCAAGCATACTATATCCAATATTCAAGGTGGATCTTATTGTTATCGAGATATGCATGGTTATATTCTTTATTTAGATTATATATTGATTCTTTTGAGGATAGATCAGGCGTAATATGGGTTTGATTCCATTACCATTGATCATATGCTGACACCCAAAAAACCCATATAAAATATGTCCAATAAAATGTTTGGGGACCTACCCTTATCTTGTCCATCAATGGTTCTATTTACATTGTAATTTTTTTATGATTCTATTATAAAAATTCTGGTTTAATTTCTAAATAATAGGTCTGATTTCTTTCAGTATTCCATTTAATGGAAATCCATGGTCATAATGGAAAGTGGTCGAAAGCTAATATTTATACATTCCATAAACCATGGTGAATACACTAGACAAAACATATGGATATTTTACAGGAATAAAGGTATAATACATGAGAAGGTAGTAATCAAAACATCACAACATAATTGCGTGGCTAAAATAATGAATCCAACTTTTATAGAGAAGGATAAAATTAAGTGTTTTCACACTATAATGTCTTAGTGAATTTTATTGGAGGCATTTAACACTATATCATACCTTATGAATAGATTTTTATCATATAATATTGGGTAGAAAATTATTTTGGAACTATGGTCCAACAAATAATAAAAATTTGGACACCTTGAAGTCTTTATTTTCTTGAGAAATGTGCATGTTGGTGATAAGGATTGAGAAAAACTTGAGGAGAAATACAAAGTTTGTTTTTTCACTAGGTATGGTGAGGAAAACTTTAGCTTGTGGATATAAAATGATTATAGGAGATAAATAAAAAAAAATAAAGGTGTTTACTTCAATAAAGAGGGTTTATAGAAGGACCAAAAGATGATGGAGAATGTAGTTGAGAGCAATGAACTAACTATAAAAGTATAGTTTATTTGAATATGAATTCTTAAATTTTACAATATCAAGAGAAAATAGTTAATAATTATGAAAAAACCATTATTATAGTATTAATACTATCAAAATAAATACCATAAATTTCAACAACTACTAAATATTGAGTGGGATTTGTAGAATTTGGCATTATGAAAGACAGAGAAAAATCAAGAATTATATTGAGGAGTTCAACCAGAGTAAGAATACATGTTTAGAGGACTGGGGATGATATAATTTTTTTAATCCTAATAGATACTAGGGGACCGGAATGACCATATAAATTAGCGACATTCAATGTCTCAAAATAATAGAATTTAGTAATATATGAAGTAATATATTCATTGAAATACAATGAATCTTGGTATTTTAATGATTCATTATAAGAGAAAAGAACACTTTAGAATTACTGTGTTGGATATTTAGGGGAAAGGATGATGATAAGAATTATTTTAAAGTGAGACTGGTGGTAAAAAGGTTTCAATAAAAAGAAGGTGTTGATTTTATGGAGATATTCTAATTGATGTTTAAACATGAAACTATCCAGATGATACTAAAAATGGTAGTATCAAAATGTATATACATAAAACAGATGTAAATATGTTTTTACTTCATTATGAGTTGAAGGAATAAATTTAAATGAGGTGAAAAATATGTATCACAAAATATTGAAACTAATTGTTTTGTAAATTAATGAAAAACAATTATGGGATAAAGCAAGCACCAATACAATAGAATCAGTAGTTCAATGAATTGATGATGGAAGTGGATTTTTGATGTGATACATAGACCATTATTATTATAATAAGAAGTGGGATGATTTTAATTTAATCACACTTCTACTTTATATCGATGATATATTATTAGCTGGATTAGATGGTGAAAGGATCCAAAAGAAAAATCATGATTTGTCTGGAAGATTTGAGATCCATGATCTTGGATATGCCAAAAAGATACTAGAGATAAATATTGAGAGTTATAAGATAGATTGAACCTTGGTGCTATCACAAAGGGAATATATCCATAAGGAAATGTAAAAAACTGTGATTTCATTGTATATTCTCATTGAAATAATAATATATCAAATAATGTGTTTCACACACTATAACAAACTGAAATGAAAAACATTCATATATTTATAATATATAATATAACTATTTAAAGAATATATTTTGAATGAAATTTTATTAATAATAATAACCACATTATACAATATTAATATAATTAAAATAAATTCTACTTTTAAAACTAACAAAATTCAGTTAGTATAGATTAGACAATTAAGAAAATCATGTTATACTTGAAAATATATTTTTTCTAAAATTAGTGTTTAATTTTAAAAATGAAGTATATTATGATTAAATAATAAAACATAATAAAATAATATTAATAATATATCACCAATAAATTAATTTGTAATTTATAGTAAATAAAAAAAATAATTGTTAACATTTTAAGAAGTTATTTTTACAAATAAATGGGTTTCCACTAAATTTTGAGATTTTATTTAAATAATGAATTCTAAAATATTATAAATTTAATTTTAAAAAATAAACATAATTTTTTATTAAACATAATAATATATTCTTAAGATTGTTTAATATGATTTTTCAAAAATAATTTATTTTTTGGTGAATAGTGCACAGTAAAAAAATGGATTTTGGGTAAGCTCGTGGCCCGAGATGGATATGGCGGTTTCCAGTGTTTTGGTTTTTGAAATTTGAATGTTAACTTTTGAATTTTGAATGTTGTGGTGTATTTTTTTGTGTATTTTGGGTTTTTTTAAGAGTTGGCTATTTTTTGTATGGTTCCCACTTACCCAAAAAGTGGCTATTTGAAAATACAAAAAAAAAATTGTTTGGTAAAATGTTTTGGAAAATACTATGGATTTTATGAAATTACATGGATATAGACACAAAATAAAACTTATGAAACATTTTTATTGACCAAATATATGTTTTATAATAAAAATTATATTTTTTAAAATATTATTTTTGAAATAATAACCTATATTTTATATATTAGGACACAAGTAATATTTTCACAAAAACATTTTTTTAATACATTATACATTAGTATTTTAAAATTATTATTTTTATCAATTTTATAAATTTAATCATATGAAATATATTTAAAGTATATAATAAGTGGGTATGAATTATTTAATAAGGTACAATTTTTTAAAAAATAAATTTTAATTTTCTTTAATTAAAAACTAGTTACTACAGTAAAAACTTAAATGGAAAAAGTAATAATTCAAGGGATAAAGGGATGGAAACATGTTGACAACATGTTTTTAATTGAGTTTACAATATTTTTATTGCATTTATATCTTCTAAAATAAATTTTTTATTCATTTTTATCCACTATCCTTGATAGTGACTTCACATTAATGATTTTTTTGGGTATTTACCAAAAAGCCATATGTTTTCACTTATAAAAGGGGAACTCTTATCCTCACATCCACTCACCCAAAAAACCAATTATTTTTGATCAAAATATTACAACAACATTCCTAAACACTCATATTCACCTTAATAAGGATATATCCTTCTCAAAATACCATCCCTAAAAGGTTTAATCCCCTTTGTAAAGGAGATGATAGAAGTAGAAAGGTATAGATTTCTAACAACTTCCCCTGTATTCTATTTTTTTATGTGAGTTTATTCTTCCCCAAAATTCATTAAACCATATTATAATGATATAATTAGTATAATTAGTATACTATTATGTTATTATAATGATTTGAAAATAATTTAACACCCTCCCCTTTTACATTAAGAAAAATAAAACTCCGAATCTTGCATTGTGCGGACTACCACCTCTATAATGCTATGTGTTTCATTTTCCTTCACCACCTTAAAAGGATGGTAATAATAGGTAAATTAATGTAAAATTATTATATTCATGACATATTTTATATTCTTAAATGATAAACTATTTTACCCCTTTTCTTCATTCTATGGAAAAAAATCATTTTACATGCATATGAGTGAACTACCGCCTCCATAGAATAATCGATTTTGAAATTTTGATTTCATCACATCATTATGTGGAAGGTCATGAGAATTGTTTTCAAGGATTAATATTAGTTTTATGATATAATTAAGGTTTTTTTAATAAAAATTATATATCATATTATTGATTTTAATGGAAAACAATCATTATAAAATCAACCATTTTAAACAAGTGAACTCAGAGAAAAATAATTTATTTATAATATGAAATTGATTCGTATCTGTCACTTCATATCATAATTAAATATAATTAAGATGAATCACACTAATTAAAAATAAATTAAATCATTATAAAACTATTATAATTATATATTTATTTAATAACCTCATAAACGTCCATTAATCTTGATATGTTCAAGAACAGGTTGGTTTGACCACATACTTGAACAATGTTATGAAATTATATCATGAAAAATTATGAAAACATAATTATTTTTATAATATGATATAAATGTGTAACTAATAATTATTATTTATTTCTGTAAAGGATACATCAATATTTAACTCATTAATTAGGAAAAAACCATTCGTAGGTTAAAAATATTCAAAAAATTATCATTGTCAATTTCATCTTCATAGATAAAGAATAAAGTGAAAATGATATGTAATTTAAACTTAATAAATCATTATAAATCACCCCTTATATTTACATTAATTATTTTTTAAATATTAAATTTTAAATAAGAAAAAATACTAACACCTCTTATAAAAAACTAGTATAACCCATTAAAATTATAAACACCCTATATAAGAAAATAGGTAAAAAAAACTAATATATATAAATGGAATAATTATAAATGGGTATGATAAATATCTATTGATTTCAATAATTTTATTCAGTATGTAATTAACTATCTTAATTTATTTTTTCAATACATTTTGGGTATGTTTATAATGAATCATTACCAAGGTAAGGGTTTTTTATCTCCAATTTCCACCCCTTGAGATACATTTCCTATTATGACCCATGTTTTATTTTTAATGGTGTAAACACTACCTAATGAAAATATTATACCATATTCATGGGGTTTTTATAATCCATATCATTCCATATTATTTTTTTATTCAAAATACTCTAAAGTTGAAAATGTGTTTTTTGATAAAAAATTTTAATCTAATTGTAATGTTTTCGTTGCAAATCATATTTTCAGTCAAGATTATTTTTGAAAGACAATAAATATATGGATTTTTTATATATAAAATATCTCATAATTTTATTTTTATATTCATGGGGTTTTACATGTCCCCCCAAAAATTTAATTTCCCCTTGACACATATTTTACCCAAATTGTTTCTTGTAAGTAAAACTGACCTCGTCTATTTTTATCAATAAAAAACATCATTATTCCTATATTCATATTCATTGTATTATTTTTCAAGTGTCCTTATCAATGATTAAGTTATTTATTAGGGTCATTTTTTATTACTTGAAATTATTATAAGAGTTTTAAATAAATTTTAATGTTTTCGGTGTGAGTTGTTTTCATCCAAATGAAAAAAGCTTCTCTTTTTAATATTTACATATGAACATCTCATTCTAAAGACTTTTTCATTTTGTATGAATATTTTTATAAAATTTCATGGGTTATAAATAAATTATTTCTCTTAGTTTTAGAAAATATTCCGTTTAATTTTTTTTAATAATATTTCTTAGTTCCAAAGTGTTTTTTATAAACCTTCTAAAAAGTTATTTTTATCCATGACATTATACTTTGATTCATATTATTATTGATCTAGGATATTGTTAATGTGATACCATCCAATTTATTTCTTAATTTGGCCTATAAAGTGTCGTTTTCTATCATTTAAATGACACTACATTGCCGTTGTCTTTCCTATTAATTGATGGTTTATAAACCTAATTTTTTTTCCAATGCCTTCCCTTTGTAACTACCATATTTTTAATTCCATTAATTAATGTCTGTTCACCTAGATTTTATACATCAATGGGTTGGGGAAATTATTATATTAACTATATAGAATTTATCTATATGGTGTAAATAATATATTCTTTATTATGATTGCTGAATGGTATTTATATAGAGAGTTACATGATGTCATTGTATACCCATTTATTTTCCATGAGTATATCATGTTATGATTATTGATGGAAATATTAATGATTACATTATGTGAATTGAATTGAAAATTATATGAATTCCATTTTTCATATATGGTTTCTTAATTATGTGTTAAATTAAACCCATTTTATTTCCATGTGTTAATTTTGTTATAAAAATGAATTCTTTTCATTGGAATGTTTACTGATACTCACATTATTTCCAAGGGTTATTTTTGACATGACAAGTGAATGATTTTCAAGAAGCACACATAAGTATGGATGAATGATGGGTGGGGTCCTATATATCCCTCCAATGCATTGGTTAATAGTTTATATATCACAAGATAAGTATTCATGAATAAGTTTTAGTTTTTGATAATCATGGTCACCAATATTATGGCTCATAAAATTTTTATTCCCTATTCTAATGTATGTAGAATATTTGAAAGAAATTTAAAAAATTTATGATTATTATCATGAATATATTATTCTCTAATAGATCATATTTATTGACTCAATATTTTGATTCATGTCAAATTTTATGTCAAGATTTACACCACGATTATGTCTAAATCATTTTCGGGTATAACTCTCTCTTGTATCATGATTATACCTATATGCTCACTTTATTAAAACTTATGATATTTGATTGTTATTTATTGTGTTTAACCTTATTTATCTTCTAGGATAACCCCTTTCTCATGTTTCCTTTTCCCTAGGTTATGTAAGAAACTAATTCTTCTTGGAGGTAGGAATATCTTGTTTTCCTTCTTTTCTCAGTTTAAATGATTAAATATAGACTAAAGTTGATGTTCACTAGGATCATGGAGGTATCTGGGGTGTCTAGGGATATTCTATATCCTGGGACCCATGGTTTGGGTGTTTTTATCATGCATAAATGTTTGTGAAGACTGTGTGGGGCAGGACTCATGGTTTGACTAAACCATGCGAGGTTGCATAGTGGGGGCTTACAGGCCTCACGGTTTGGGTAAAATGTATGAGAGGATACAAACAACCATGAGGTTGGTCTGTAGGTTTTAGTATACTTTAAAATATGGGTTTATCAATGTTTTCACATGGTTTTTAAACCATACTGGGTAACTGAGTGCTATTCCCCAATCCTAAAGGAATCCGTGCACTATTTTTTCCAGGTTTAAAAAACCCTGTGGGTAAACCGTGCGAGCTCTGCTCTTCTAGAAATTATATAAATTTTAATTAAATTAAAACTATTTTTATTTTCAGTTTCAATATATACAACCAAGGAAACTAATGGAAGATCTCAACCTTTCCTATTCTTGGATTTCAGATCTAATCTCCATCCAGAATCCGATTTAAACATGTTTCGTCTCCTCAGATCCATAACGATAAGGCCTTAATTCCCTTTTAGACGTTCTTGATTCTTTTGGATATCAACTATGCTATTTTAATTTAAGATCATATTCCCTAATTACTCACTCTTCATCCGTTATAAATTCTTCCAAACCTAGATGAATCTGATCTTGATACTAGACAAGCTATCAAGAAAGAGCCTAAGGTAGGTGGTCATGTAATTTTCATTAAAATTTGGATAGTTTATATGTTATATCATGTCATGCACCCAATTTCTGAGGACCACCCCATGTGTGAGTTTATTTTATTATAACTTTTTGGATTTATGCCTTGGAAACCTAGGATGTATTCTTTTATCACTGTCATGGGTTGTTAAAAATGGAATTGGTCAAAAATGGAATTATAATTTTGTTAAATTATAATTGAATTGGTAAAAGGATATGGGATGGTTGACATTACCCTTGACCCATGTATTGCATTGATTGTCTCTAAGTATACTTGTCTTGGATTGCTCTAATTTTTGATTTTACCATGTGAGTTGTATGATAACTAAGACATGTGATATCTTAATAGGCTTGTTAGTGTTGTTATATTAAAAATGTCCATGTGAATATTTAAATGACCCTAGAATTGATAGCCCTTGTGAGTTATTTTGAGACCATTCTATGTGATAGATTGATTAAGCACAAGAATCTAATTATTATGTTATTCCCAAGTGAGTTAAATATTGATAAGTCCATGTAATAGTTTTCTATGCACATAATGACTTATATGGGAATTATTTCCACATGATAAAATGGAAGTCCAAAACATTCAGGTTTCTCCTTGATTGAGTCACCCTTTTGAGGTGAGTTATATTGAGTACCTTTAGTTTTGACCTTAGAATATTTAATGAATTGTTTAAATGAAATTGAATTGGTTAAATGATAAATAGACTTATGCGATACATTCATTAAAATTATAAATCCATGGAAAAACTCATTTGACTATTGGGCTTTATACCTTGAGTGATACATGGATTCACCTTAGAATTCCATAGAAGGACTAAATCACTAATGTAATACTATCATGAGTGATATGTGGATTAAAATAAGAGATTCCATGGACAAAATCATTGAGATTTGTCTTACATACCATTTAATACTTGGAATATAAATGGATCACCAAGGACAGACTCAAAGGGGAAATATCTATATGACATGAGTGATAAATGGGGTTTCCTTAAAGGACTACCAAGGACATACTCATATGACATGGACTTTATACCTCACCTAAAGTGATACTGAGTTCCTAAGAGGTTCACTAGGGACGGGCTCATAGGTTGTTGGTTTATTACACCTAGAGTGATACTTGAATTATAACTTAGGTATGTCAAGGACAGACTCATGTTCTAAATGAACGAATGAGTGACATGGATATTAAATGAAACCAGTGCATGTTAGATGTTTACTTTTGAGTACTTCCTTAATTACTGCTTTTCTTATTACACATTGTGAGCTATATATACTCATTGATTGATTGGAATATACCTTGGTGGTTTCCTACTTTGATTTAGTCTCACACCCAACATGGGTCATGTTTTTGCACTAAATAGAATATATGTTTGTAGGAGTCAATAAGGGAAAGTTCCCTAATTAAAGTCCTTGATATATTTCTTAGCATA
Source organism: Viscum album (assembly GCA_963277665.1). NCBI lineage: Eukaryota > Viridiplantae > Streptophyta > Magnoliopsida > Santalales > Viscaceae > Viscum > Viscum album. The sequence goes on along the minus strand of OY728166.1, from coordinate 1,240,193,800 downwards.
AGGAGAGAACATGAATAAGATAAGTCTTGTGATACTACTGAGTTTATTTTTTATTTTGAGTACTTTTGAGACATGTATTTTATATGTCTGTTTTGGGCATGTTTTGGATGTTTTATTAGAAACATGTGACATGTATCATCATTTTTGTATGTTATGACTTATGGCATTTCTTATAATATCAATCTTCCCCTATTTAATTCTGATATATGGTTTATTTCTTTCACTACTTGTATCTGTTATTGATATTCCATTATTCTAAAATCTATTAATAAGGGAATAGCCTCCACACCAACACACCTAGGCCCTCATTTCTAGTCGGAAACCTCTGGAATTTCGGTAGATGTGCTTGAGGCTAGGTGACCCACTATGCACAAGGAAATTTTTAGTTGCATCTAGGTTCAGGATGTTAAAAGTTTTATTGGAGTCATTATTTTCTAGTTTGTTTTACAATTTAGAGAAAATATAATGGGATAACAAGGAATAGAAAATTGGTAATGAGATATTCCCAGGTTTAGCTAACCTACATATAGGGATAATAAAAATTTCCTCGTATTGAATTGTTATTTTTTGGATTTTAACAATTATAGTTGATTTGATTTTGCAGTTGGGTGACACACTTATATTATTGTGTTATTATTGGTATTATTTCAGGTTCTATTCTATTGAAACCCTATGATATTAGGTTATTCCATATCATTCATCCTATAGGAACTTGTTAGAAATCACATTCCATGCATTTTTTCCATTCCATTTCGAGAGCATTACTTACTGCATGCTATTGTGATTGAAGTCATTATAGATTTTTCTGTTTTTGCGATAGGTATATTGGGATATATTATGGTATGGATTATATAGATTCCAATATTTGGTCCCTGAGGTGTATGGACCTTATTGGATCATAATTCAGTGGATCATGGTGGAAACGTTAAAGTGAAATGTGTTTTGATGTTCCATAGGTGGACTCCAAGATTTGATTCTTGGGGAGTATGGTCCCCCACTGATCGAAATTAGGAATACCATTAATTTAACTTTATAAAAGGAATGTTATAAACATTAAAGGGGTATTAATTCAATGAATTGGAATGTGAACTCAATTTAAAATGAAATAAATATGAAAAAAAGTGAAATAAGAATGAATTATTATAGAGAAATTGGATGTACACAACCTTCGTAGTGGGGTTTTGGTAGTGTCCCTCGATTTTTTTGATTCCCAAACCCAATCCATAGGAATGGAAGAGGGGTGAGTCCTTATATATGACATATTTTACCTATCCTTCTTAAATATCTACACTTTTGTGATAAAAACTCTTTAACAATAATGAAATGAGGCATGTGTTTGGCAATGTAGAACCATGAAACCACAACGACCTCCAGTATACACCAGGAGTGTAGCGATGATCACACTATTGAGGTGGTGGGCTATGGGCTATGAGTGAGTCCTCTATTGATGCAGGCTATGACACCAAGAGTTTTATTGACATAGGTGTTAAGGCACAATTCTACAATGGGTTCTTGAGATTCATGAGGACTATTCAGGGAGCATCGTGACCTTCCCCAACCACGGAAGAGTTTACATGTGAGTTTTAAAAGCATAATACACCATAGTTTTTTAGGGATAGAAGACCACATGCTATATAATCATGTATAGGGGCCATGTTGCCTATCTTAGACCACTTAGAGACACCTCTAGAGATGAGGGTAAAGCTCTTATGTACATGCTGTGTGATTCCACCAATAGATGGTGAGATGTTATCAACCTGTATGATCATCATCGAGATATGTACTAGAAGAATTTTTATATGGACTTCTATAATTATATATATCCTGAGACTCTATGGTTCGATAAATCCAAATAGTTCTTACATCTAGATCAGGGCACACTATCATTTATGGAATACTCGGCCCGTTTTACTAAGCTCCAGAAATTCAAACCTATTATGATTGGTGGAGAGTTATTGAAAGCCAAAATATTTGAGTATGGTATCATGTATGACATACAATCACAGGTGAATTTATTCAGGTTGACTACCATTTATGGAATCAAGAATTAGGCACTGATCATAGAGTGTTACCTAATAGAAATTGGGGGTGCGGTCTAGGGAAGTCCAACATCTCGATCTGGTAGTAGGAAGCATCATTTAGAGATTCTTAAAAATTATGTTAGTAGTGGGAACTTATATTTGGGTAGTCAAGTGAGGTGATAACAGTGTGATAGACCAGTACATACAAGGCCTCAACATACAAGGGACCCAATCGAGTGACTATCTTACAACAAGATGTTCCATCTATAGTGCTTTTGCAGAATTTTTCTGCTACTAGCTAGTGAGAGATAATCTGCAACAACTCCATGTTTAGAATAAGGGTCAATATATTATCACCAAAAAATGAAATGGGGTACATAAGGCCATTCAAGATGAGGTGGTGGTCGTAGTCATGGTTGCTAGACCCCAGTTTTACAACAACAAAAGGGTGGATCAACTCAGGGTAGCTAGGCAATGTCACAAGGCCACAATACAGGCCATGCATATGCAGTGCAACATACCCATTAGAAGCATGATCCTAGAACTTATACTATAATAGGTACTATTCTAGTAGTCTCTAATTTATATTTTTCACTTTTTTATATAGGGTATTCTCATAGTTTTATATCTGCATCATTGTGGAGAGCCTCGGGATTAGTGTTCAGTTTTATGAGGGAATTATGACACTAGACACTCTTTTGGGGATCATAATGGATCGTGTACACTAGTGAATAGAGTTCCCCCCTAGAGATTGGAAGGTGTCACTTCTTATAGATCCTTTATGTCATTGATATTACAGGGTTTGACATCATACTTTGGATGGACTGGATCATAGATTATTGTTATTTTGTTTCATTTTATCATAGGAGTGTGAATTTCACATCACCAGAGGGTGGTGAGTTTATTCATAAAGGGGAATGGGAGGTCCAAGAGATTCGAGCCAAACCATAGAATAATTTCCTCGGTGGGATGACAACCCAGATTGTGAGTTTATATTTGCATGATCAGGGAACATGTTGGGCGGATTTCCCTCTAGTGGTTGATCATTTCATGGATGTATTCCTGGAAAACTTCTCAAGAATACCTCCACTGAGAGAGGTATAGTTCAATATTGAGATAAGACCAGGAGCTTCACCTGTATCTATTCCTCCTTATAGTATGGCTACTATTGAGATGCAAGAGTTGAAGAGGCAATTATAGGATTTAGAGGAAAAGGGTTTCAAACTACCCAATTCTTCTCTGTGGGGTTCTTTAGTCATTTTTGTGAAAAAGGTGAAGGTACCCCCAGGATATGTTTGGATTATTAGAATTTGAACTAGTTTATGGTTAATAAATAGTATCATCTACAATGAATATATGTTCTCTTCGACCATCTCTGAGGAGCTAGAGTCTTCTAAAATATTTATTTGAGATCGATTTACCATCAGGTGCATGTTAGACTATCAAACACACATCACACAACCATTCAAAGAAGGTAGGATCTATATGAGTATTTTGTTATTGCATTCAGTCAAAAAATGCGCTATCAATATTCATTATAGTAATAAAGTGAGTGTTCCATCCTATCTCGATATTTTTGGTGTTTTTTGTGGTTGATATCTTGGTGTATTCTCACAATCGACATGACCATACCACCCATCTTGAGATCATTTTTAATACACTGAGGGTGAATTGGTCATATGATAAGATAAAAAAGTGTTACTTTTGGATGGATCAGATTCACTTCCTTGGTCACATCATCTTAGAGATATGAGTATCAGTGGAACCAGAAAAGGCGAGAACTGTAGTTTCTAAGAAGTAACCCAAGAATATCTTTGAGGTTTATAGTTTCTTAGGGATGACCAGTTGTTACAAGAATTTTATACTAGAATTCTCATTCTTTGTAGAACTATTGATGAGATTTAAAAAAAAGGGTGTGATGTATGTATGAACAGATTCCTACAAGATGACCTTTCAGGAGTTGAAAGGGAGATTGAATTTAGAACCAATACTGATTTTACTGAAGCTGATCAAGAGTTACCCTGCGTACTATGATGTTTCATGTATCAGGTTATGATAATTTCTTATGAAAGGGGATCATGTAATGGTGTATGGGTATCATTAGTTGAGTCCACATGGTAAGAACTACTTGACACATGATCTTGAGTTAGCTGCAGTTGTTCATGCTTTACGCTGTTAGAGGCATTACTTACTGAGAGAGAATTTTGTGGTGTATATAGACAACAAGATCCTCGAGGAAATATTTACCCAGTGTGATATGAACTTAAGAAAATGAAGGTGGGTTTAGTACCTACAATATTTTGACTTAGAGATTGGATACATGCCTGGTAATGGAAATATAGTGGTTTATACACTGAGCAGGAGGACTCAGACACAGGTAGTGCTGGAGGCCAGTGGCAAGTGGCAGCTTATGGTGTTGTTCTTTGAGATTCACTTAGAGGTGAATGATATTCAGTGATAGAAATTACATTATTATTTATCTATTACCACTAAAAATATGGATAGAGTGAGGATGAGGCAACTATTGAACTCTGAAGACCGAGTTTTATGGGCGAGTGTGGCGGGTGAGGACCCTCCTCCAAGTTGGACCATGGGTGAGGATGAGATTATGCATTTTTATGGTCACATATGGGTATCAAAAAACCTACATGAGGTTTTGGGGATTGATTTTCATGATTCATCTCAGGAAATGCATCCTAGATTCACCAAGATATGTCAGGATTTACATCATAAGTATTGGTGGATGGGTATGAAAAGAGATGTAGTTGGTTTTTTTTTGGGAGGTGTTGCACCTGTCAGCTGGTGAAGGATGAATAACAATGACCAACTCAACTTTTACAACAACTACCCATTAAAAAGTATAAATGGAAAGTAGTTGAATTGGATTTTGTTACAGTTTTATTGAGATCACATCAAGGTAATGAAATTGTATTGGTTTTTTTGACAGGATCATGAAGGTTTCTCATTTCACGCTAATCAGGGAAACCTTTATTTTTGATGAGCTCGAGGGATTGTATATCCAAGAGATAGTAAAATCTATGGGGTTCCACATTCTATAATTTTATATAGGGATTACTAGTTTATTCCTTGATTCTAGAAAGGGCTACAGAGGGATTTGGGTATATATGTTCTTCTAAGAACAACTTACCACCCCCATACATATGACCAGTCTGCACACACGATTCCGGTGCTTGAGGACATGATGTGACCATGGGTCCTAGATTCAGAAGTGGTGGATACTGTGTAGTATCATAAAAAATCTTATGTCGATCATGAAAGATGACCTCTAGAGTTTGAGGTAAAGGATTGTGTTTTCTTATATTTTTTCCTAAGGTTGGGAAAAAATGGATCAGGAGACATGGTAAGATTTCTCAAAGATATATTGAGATGATTGAGATTCTAGAGAGGTTCGAGATGATGGCCTATAATTTCCAGTTACCTTAGAGGTATCTAGTTAAGCTTGGTGTCTTCTATGTTTCTCAGCTTCAATATTACTATTCATAACCATATCATGCCTTTCATCTCAAGGAGGCAGTGTTTCAGGTAGATTCATCCTTTGAGAAGCATCCTATAGGATTTTTTTTATCATAGCTATAAGGTTCTCCAAGGATGGTATGTTCCTTTAGTATAGGTGATATGGCAGCATGTATGAGTATAGGATGAGACTTGGGAGAGGGAGAATGATTTATGATCATAGTGGCCGAGTTGTTCTTAGACATTCTTAATCACCCTTGAGAGGGAAGTTTTTGGGAAAATTACTTTAATGGGGGATGTTTGTAAGAACTCAGTTCTTATTTAAGTTATGAACCTCTTGTTTTCATATTTTCTTAGTTTAAATGCTAAAATATGGCCTATGGTTGATTCCCATTGGGGTCATATAGGTCTCTGGGGTGTCTGAGGTTAGTTTGAAGTCTGGAACCAAAGGTTTGGGTGTTTTAGCCTTGATCATAGCTTGTGAAAATTGTTTGGGGAAGACTTAAAAAGTTAAATAAACCATTCGAGGAAAGATAGTGGGGGATTACAGGATGCTTGGTCTAGGTGAACCCTGTGAGAGGGGCCACATGGTCTTGTAACAGGTCTATAGTTTTTAGAAGACTTTGACAAAAGGTTTTAACATGGATTTCACATGGTTTATAAACCATGTGGGGGTAACCATGAACTATGCCTCGAGTCTATAGGAATCCATGCATGGTTTCCACATGGGTTGACAAACCATTTGGGAAAACCATGCGAGACCTACTATGTTAGAAATTTTATAATTTTTAATTAAATTTTAAATTATTTTAAAACCTAAATGAGGTTCATTTTCGATATAAACCATAATGGGAACCGAGGGAAGCTCTGAACATTTCATATTATTGGATATCAAATATAATCTCTTCCTAGAATCCGATTCTAATGCAGTTCTTCTCCTTGGATCCGTAATGGTATGGCCTTAATTAATTTTTAGACATTCTCGATTCTTCTAGATACCAATTTCACTATTTGGATTCAGGATCATATGACCTAATTTCCCATTCTTCTTCCTTTCTTCAAATTTCATACAAAGTTTGATGAATTAGAGCTTGAATCTAGATGAGAAATCAAGCATAAGCCTAACATCGGCGGTCATGTGATTTTTGTTAAAATTTGGATCATTTATACGTGTCAGCATGCCATGTGCCCAATTTATGGGCTTCACCTAAATTGAATTTAATTCCAATATTTGTTAGGTATTCCCTATTTAATTTAATAGGATTGTTTTTGCATGTTATAGGTTGTATAAATTGAATAAGGACCACCACATGGGTGATTTTCTTTGATTATCCCCTTTTGGATTTATGCCTTAGACACCCTTGAGGTGGGCCTTTATCCCACTCTTGTGTTTTTAAAAATGGAATTTGTCATAAATGGAATTGAAATGTTGTTAAATTGTAATTGATTTTGTAAAATGGTATGGGATGGTTGACTTTTCCCTTAACCCATGTATTCCATTACTTTTCTAAGCATGCTTGTCTTGAGTTTCTCTAATTGTTGATTTTACCATGTGAGTTATATAATAAATAATCCATGTTATAGCTTGATAGTCTTGTTAGGCTTGTTATATTAAAAATGCACAGGTGAGTATTTGAATGGACCCAAAATTACTAGAGCTTGTGAGTTATGTTGAGACCATGATCTATGATATATTGATTAAGCATGGGAAGCTTGTTATGATCTTATTCCCATATGAGTTAAATAATGATAAATCTATGTATTAGTTTTGTATGCATGAGATGATTGTTATATGAATTATTCCCATGTAAATAAATGGAAGTCCAAGACTTTGAGGTTGGTCCTTTCATGAGTCTACCTTTTGAGGTGAGTTATATTGAATGCCTTTGGTTTGGACCTTGGAATGTTTAATGAATTGTTTAAATGAAATTTAATTGGTTAAGTGATAAATATACTTGGGTAATACATGGATTAAAATTATAATTCCACTGTATGAACGTAGTTCTTTCTTTGAGGTATGTATCTTTAATTTTTAGTTTGTGCTTAAGGAAATGTGGAAAAAGAGGTCAAGGCCTGGCTGTAGGCCTGTTACATGACTTAACTGGGTGTTTCACGCCATGTAACTTCCATAATATGATGTGTAATATGGGAACATGCCATATAATTCCTATTACATGACTTTTAATGGTCTACCAAAGATCTGTACGGACAAAATGTGTAGTTTCCAATACACATGGTATGTTTTTTTTCAAATCATAAAATAGAATCATTTTTGTAAAAATGTACAGAACTCACCCCTCCTCAATAAATAGGACACCCAGGTGATCTGAGAATAGGATGGCCTCCTATTTCATTTTCTGATCTTTGATTTGAACACCTTTTGATGCATTGGATTCCACTCCGTAAGCTCTGGATTCCTCTTGATCCATTCTTCAGGATTTCTTCTCTCAACCTCAATATCGGGGATTGAGCATTTATTATTGTTTTGTAGATATACTATATTCTAGCTCTTATTAGAGGCTAATGCTAGATGAGGAGAGTTATACGAGTACGAGGTAGGTTGTCTTATTCCTTTCACTATTTTTCAAGTTGAGTATATGTGATGGAGTGCCACACACCCATTTTTATAGTGTCACCTTGGATGAATTTTTTCTATTACTATTTCATATTGTTATTTAGGAAATTTTTTTTGGGTTTGAAAGAATATTTAGAGATTTTTACATTGATTAAGGTCCACCCCATGTTTGCATTTCCTGTGAATGATCATTCATTTCCATTTGGCCTAGGATTCCTATGATGTGTGCCTTAAATTTCCTTCTTCAGTTGTTTAAAATGAACTTTATTAAATGATAATACATGTAGTAGTTTAATTTACATGTTTTTTTGTGATATGAATTAACCATGTGATTTATTGATGTTAAATCAATGAAATAGTTTAATTTATATGTGTTTTTTTTCTTATCTAATGATAAATGGGTAAATAGCATTGAGCGAGCCATAGCCTCAGGTTAAAAGGAAAGGTTGAGATCATATGAATAGTTCACCTTATACCTTGGGTGAAACATGGACTCAGTTAAAAGATCATGGATGGAATCAAAGTGGTAATTATCATGACAAGTCATGAACGAGCCACAAATGGAATGATCGAGCTCATGGAGACTTTTATTTAAATGTCGAGCGAACCTTAAATCCAATGAGGGATTCCAAGGACGGGATCTATTGGAATCTATTTATATTTCATGAGTTGATATTTAATTATAACTTGAATATTGAAATGGAATGACTTAAGATGTGTCTACCAATCCAAATTATAAGCTTTGGTTCGGTCTTCTCTTTTACTTATTTAGATGGTCAGCTAAGACATTTGTTGTTCTTACATTAGTAAAAGGATTTTTGGGCCTTGGTCAGATCCCAAGACTTATATAATTCATGGTAATTAAATTTATAATGAAAATAAAATGAATATAAATGGAAACCAGAACTTGTTGCACTATTTACTTTTTAGTATTTTCTAGTTTATTATATCTTTATTATATAATACCTATTATATATATTCATAGATAGATTTTCATAGAACTTGTGTGGTTTCCTACTATGATTTATTCTCACAACTAGTTTGTGTCATGTTTTTGGTCTTAAACAGATTATATTGTTACGGGTGTTGTTAAGGGAAAGTTCCCTTCTACAGGTACTTGATTTCCATTTAAGAGGAGGAGAGCACATGACCAAGCTGAGGGTTGTGATTATTATGAGTTTCTTTTGTTCAATTTATTACTATTGAAAATTTTATTTTGTATTAATACTGTGTAACCTGTGTTGAATGTTTTCCTAGAACATGTAACATGAAGCATCATATTTGAATGCTATGAAATCTGGTTATTTATATTATCAGTCTTTCGCAGTTTACTTTTAAATGTATGGTATTATTACTTCCACTATCTGGTTATTATTTCTATTGTTTTATACTCTTCAAATGAGATAATAGTCTCCCCATGATCATCATATAGGTCCTCACTGATAGTTGGTATCTTCTGGAAATTGGGGTGATGTGCTTGCAGCCATGTGGACAACTAGGATCAAAGAACTATTAGGTGATTTCCAGAACTAGGATGTTACAAACTAGAATCAAAGGCAGGTTTTTATGGTTTGTCTTACCATTTTGAAACATTAGACATGGATAGGAAGAAATTGGATTTTGGTAATAAAACGTGCCCGAGAGTAGCTACCCCATGTATATGGAAAAGATAAATTAGGTCGAATTGAATTGTGATTTTTGGGTTTTGAGCTATTATAGTAAATCTGATTTCACCATTGGATGACACACTTGTTTTGTGATGTTATTATTGATATTATCATGGTTTTATTTTTTTTCAACCTGATGAGATGAGGGTATTCCATCTCATGAATCATATAGGAACTTTTATGAAATCACATGCAATGCATTCATACAATTCCTTTTAGAGAGAATTATTAATTACATGCAGTTGTGATAGATGTTGTGATAAATAGGGTAGCTATTGTGAAAGGTACCATGATAGATATACCTACTATTGTGATCGGTGTATTGATATGTGTTATGGTTCAAATTGGATGGACACCAAGCTTTAATTCCAAAAGTGTATGGTTCTCTTGGATTGGAATTTTTCAGATCATGTTTCGACCTTAAATTGTAATGATGTGCTATATGTGGATACAAAAATTTGGTTCACGGGGAGTATGGTACCACATGGATTAGAATTTGGTTAACCATTGTATTACATTGAAAAAAGGGAATTTTTGGGAAGTTTCATAGGTTTACTGCCCAGAAACCCAGACAACACGACATATGATTCTATGAACACTATTATGTGTTCTTCTATTTGGGAAGAAAACTTTTCTTAAGTACATGTACTATACTATGGGTACATTCCACGTGGTAAATGACAATGTGTCCAGTCGGTTTAGGAGAAACACAGAATAAAAATGGTTTGGGACAATGCACTCCATATACTTTATCTACACACCTTGTATTGTTACACAATTTTACCCCATTTGGTTCTGGTCAAATAAAAGTACATGTCCAGGAGGGGAGACTTGAGTACACAGTGTGTACCAGCCTGACATGCTGTGTACCTTGTATGGTTACACGCCTAGGCCAGTGGAAGTACACGACCATGTAAGAGCTTGAGGGTATATGTTGTGTATGGTTTCTACACACCATGTACTCCACTATTGATAACCTTTGAGTGTTTGCTTATCCAATTCAGTTATTAAACTATTGAATAGAGATGTGTGTTTAAACTTATAGGGCCATGCCTCTATGAATACCTCTAGATGTATGATATGGGAGTGTCAATGATCATATCCCAGAGGTGGTAGGCCATGGGCCACCAGTGGATCCTCCAGTCATTCTAGTTGCGGCACCAGCTGTTATACATGACACAGATGCCAATTCTTAGTTTCAGGAAGGATTTATGAGGTTTATGAAAACATTTCAAGGATCAACACACCCTACCATATCCATGGAAGAGATGACATGAGTGTTATAGAAGCATCATCCCCCATGTTTTTAGGGAATGAAGGACCACATTCTACAAATTCATGTATAGAGGCAATGTTATCGATATTTGAAAATTTGAAAATGCCTCCTGAGTAAAGGGTAATTCTCGATACATATATATTGTGTGATTCTGCCAAAACATGGTGGGATGTTATCACTCAGATAGAACATCGTCAGGATATGTCTTGGGAATATTTTTAGATATTATTCTATGATTACTTCTATCCTGAGATGCTGAGTGAAAATAAATCCAGAGAGTTTATGCATCTAGAGCAGGGAACTTATTAGTTATGGATTACTTGGACCACTTTATCGAGCTCCAGTGCTTCACAACTATTCTGATGGGTGATGATCTGTCAACGACTAGATGTTTTCATGATTATCTTTGGTATGCAATCTGATTTTATGTAAATATCTTCTAGTTGACTACTGTATATTATATAGTGAATCAGGCACTGATTACTATGTGCAATTTGAGGGAATATGGAGGTGTGATCTAGGGCAGTTCGATATTAAGATCTGGTACTATTTACAACAGTATTAGGAAGCATCGTTTGGACCATTATCACAGTGATGCTAGTAGTCAAGAAGTATCTTTAGGTATCTATGTAAAGTTCTATCAGTGTGGTATATTTGGGCATAAAAAATCACATTGTCCGATGGACCTAGTCAAGTACTGATGTTTTAGAAAGATGTTTCATATACAATACTTCTGTAGTACATTTCCACCAGTAGCTAGTGAGAGAGGATATACACTAACTTAGCATTCAATAGAAGGGTCAACATCTTCTCACCATTCAAGTAATTGTAATGCATCAGGTTGTTTAGGATGAAGTGGTGGTCATGGTTGTGGTAGCCAGGCCCCTAGTTATCAACGATAGTAGGGTGGATCAGATCATGGTAGCTTGGTAGTTTCATAGTGCACAGTACAGGTTAGAATTATGGAGTTAAATAGACCTAGCAGGAATATGATCACAGACCTTCTACTGTTAGAAGTACTACTCTAGTCACCTCTATTTTAGTTTTTTCACTTTTTGATACTGGGGATTCACATAGTTTCATATCTATTTCTGTGGTAGAGAGCCTTGGACTCTGTGTTTTTTTCTTTATGATGATTTTATAAATATAAACACTCTGTTATGGATTATAATGGTAGGTGTGTGTCAGTGCAAGGAGTTTCCCCTTGAGGTTGGTGGGTGTCACTTATTATGGGACCTATACATCTTATAGATGATATAATTTGATGTCGTCTCAAAATGAACTGGTTGGTCTCTTTTCAAGTCTTTTTCAATTTTTATCACTACAGGGTGAGTTTTACATCACTGGAGGTTGGATCATTTATACACAAGGGTTAATGGGATCTCCAGGCGAGCTGAGATGGACCTGAGCATCGTGGGTTGGGCAGGATGACATACCAAATTGTGAGTTTATATCTGGATGAACAAGTAACATGTTAGATTGACTTCCACATAATAGTTGATTGTTTTAGGTACATATTACCTGATGAAATTTCAGTCCTACCTTTGTTAAGAGAGGTAGAGTTCTCTATCAAACTAGTTCTAGGAGCTGCACCAATATCCATTCATCCTTATAGGATGGCTATGACGGTGTTGCAAGAGCTCAAGAGGCCAATAAATTATTTAGTGGATAAGGGCTTCATCCAGCCCATTACTTCTCCTTGGTGCTCCCCAATACTTTTTTCAAAAAATGTGGTTGGTACCCTAAGTCTATGTGTAGATTACCTGAAGTTGAACCAGTTTATGGTTAAGAACTGGTATCCTCTACCGCGAATAGATGATATCTTTGATCAGCTCCAAGGAGCTCCGTTATTCTCTAAGATCTTTTTGAGATTTGGATATCATCAATTTCATGTTAGATAATTAGACATACCTCACATAAACCTTTATAGAAGGCATGGTATTTATGTGTATTTGGTCATGCAGTTTGATCTCACGAATGCGACTGCAATATTTATGGAACAAATGAACTGAGTGTTCCATCCTTATCTTGACTCATTTGTTGTGGTTTTCATGGATGATATCTTGGTTTATTCTCACAATCAACATGAACATGCCAAACATCTAGTGATTTTTTTGAGTACACTGAGATAACATCAGTAATATTATAAACTCACAAAGTGTCACTTCTAGATGGATCAGTTTCATTTCTTAGGTCACATCATCTTGAAAAAAAAAGTACTAGTGGACCCATAAAAACTGAGAGTAGTTGATTCCTAGGAGCATCCTAAGAATGTCTTTGAGGTGTAGATTTTTTGGGGTTAGTTGGTTTCTAAAAGAGTCTCATACAAGACTTTTCACACCTAGCAGCGTTGTTGATGGGATTCACTAAAAAGGTTGGTAAGTATGTTTGGACATATTCCTGAGAGACGACCTTTTAGGAACTAAATGGTAGATTGAATTTGGTTCCAAAAATGATTTTTCCAGAGTTGGGTAGGAGTTAAACTATATAGTTTGATGTATTAGGCATCATGCTAGGAGAAGTTCTTATGTTTGGGATCAAGTCGTTGCATACAGATCTCGACACTTAAAGCCACATAAGAGGAATTACCTGACACACGATCTCGAGTTTGCTGCAATTTTTCATTATTTACACTGTTGGACACATTACTTATTGGGAGAGTGTTTTGTGTTTTACATGAACCACAAAAGCCTCAAGTACATATCTACGCAGCATGATCTAAATTTGAGGAAGAAAATGTGGGTGGAGTATCTTTAGTCCTTCTAATTTGAGCTTTCCTATATCCCTAGTATGGTAAATGATATAGCTGATGCTTTGAGAAGGAGGAATCTGATACAAGTAGTGCAACAAGACAGTAGCAAGTGGCAGTTTATGGCATTGTTCTTTGAGATGCACTTAATGGTGCACGATAGTCATTGACAGACTTTTTTGTTATCTTTTGTTGTTATCTATACCAAACTAGATAGAGTGAGTATGAGGTAGCTATCAAATTACAAAGGCTTAGCTCTATAGGAGGGTGTGGTAGGATGGGACCCTTCATCTAGGTGGACTAAATGAGAGGATGAATTTATATGGTTACGTGGTTGCATATGGGTTTCAACTGACATGCATGAGGATCTGATGTGGGACTTTAATACCTCTACATGAGTATTGCATCCTGGTGTCCCCAAGATGTATTAGGATTTACATATTCATTATTGGTGGTCAGGTATAAAAAGGGATGTATATGGTCTTTTCATGAGATGTTCCACTTGTTAGTAGGTGAAGGTGAAATACCAACATCCTTCCAGACTTTTAAAGATGTTACCTATTCTAGAGTGGAAATGGGATGATGTCATGATGGATTTCGTGACTAGTTTAATGAGGTCTCCTAGAGGTAACAATGCTTTGTGGGTTATTGTTGATAGGATTATGAAGGTTTCTCATTTCTTTATGATCAGGGATACTTTCAGTGTGGATGATATCGAGAGGTTCTATATCTAAGAGGTGGTATAACTACACATGGTCTCATGCTCTTTCATATCAGATAGGGATGTTTGTTTTGAGTCTTGTTTCTTGAATAGTTTTTAGAGGGATTTGGGTACAGAGGTTCTTCTGCGGACAACATACCACCCTCATAATGATGTTCAGTCGGAGTATACAATAAAGGTGCTAGAGGACATGTTGTGAGCATGCATCCTGGATTTTGGGGGATCTTAGTAGAAGAACATATACCTGGTTGAATTATCCAATAATTACAGTTATCAAGAGATGATACAAATAGAACCTTATGAGGCCTTATATGGTAGGCCATGTCATTATCCCCTATGTTGTTTGGAGGCAGGTGAGATAGTTTTACTAGGATCACGTCTTATGCAGGAGACTTCTGAGTAGGTCTAGTTGATTCAAAAGATAATGGAAACTATAGAGTCTCATCATAAATCTTACGCCGATCACCGTAGATAACCTCAAGATTTTGAGATAGGGGATCAGGTTTTCTTTCATGTTTCACTGAGGTTGGTACATAGGAGGATCCGAAGACAAGGTAATCTTTCACTGAGTTATGTCGGGCCATTTGTGATTCTGGAGAGTCATGTCAATTTTCCATTGGTTTTAGTTACCTCAGAGGTACTGAGCCATGCACGACGTCTTCTACGTATCTCAGATATGCCACTATCACTCATAATCGTCTCATGTTTTTGAACATGAGGAGGTTGAGCTTCATGTTGATGCATCCTTTGAAGAGAATACGATACATATAGTTGATAGGTTCATGAGGGTTCTTCGAGGCTAGTCATTTCCTACAGTATAGGATCTATGGAAGCACATCTGTTTACAGAATGGGACCTGGGAGAGGGAGGCCGATGTATGTGCTAAGTGGCTAGAGTAGTTCTGAGAAGAATCTTTTCCACACTAGGAAAGGAAATTCGGGGATGAATTTATTTAAGGGGGGAAGTTTGTAAGAAGCTGGTTCTTCCTTTGAGGTACATATCTTTCCTTTTCTATTTTTCTTAAGGAAATAGAGGAAAATAGGTAAAGGCTTGGATGAAGGCATGTTACATGTCGTAAATGGGAATTACACACCATGTCCTATCTGTAACATACCGTGTAGTATGGGAACACACCATGTACATCCTAGTAAATTCCATTTAATGGTCTGGAAATGATTTGTATAGGCATGACGTGTAGTTTCCAATACACATATTGTACTTTTTTCTGTTAAATTGGATAGTAACACCATTTTTTTAAAAATGTACATAACTCACCCTTCTTTGATGAAAAGCATTCCTAGGAAATACAAGAATAGGGTGGCCTCTTGTTTCATCATCTAATCTCTAATTAAAATATTGTTGGATGCGTTGGATTCCTCTCGGTAGGCTCTCAATTCCTCTTAAGTTGTTCTAAATGTTTTCTTCTCTTGGCCTAGATATCGAGGATTGAGTGCTTATGCTCGTTTTTTAGATCTAATCCATTCTATCTTGAATTAGAGGTCGAACCTAGATGAGGAGAGTCATACTAGAATGAGGTAGGTGAGGTCATGCCTTTCTCTATTTGTCAAGTTGAATATATGTGTTGGAGTGTCATGCACCCATTTTTAGGGTGTCTCCTTGGATGTATCTTGTCTATTACTATTTCCTATTATTATTTAGGTATTTGATTAAGAGATTTAAAACAAGTTTAGGGTTTTTTACCTTGATTAAGGTCTATCCCATGTGTGTGTTTCGTGTGAATGACTGTTTATGGCCATTTGGAATAGGATGCCTATGATGCATTCCTTACATTCCCTTCTTGGATTATTTAAAATGAAGTTGATTGAATGCTAATCCTTGTAATAATTTAATTTACTTGTCTTTCTAATGATATGAATTTCCCATGTGATTTATTGATGTTAAAGCCACATAATAGTTTAATTTACATGTGTTGCTTCAAATCTAAAATGATAAAGGGGTAAATAGAAATGGGCGATCCATAACCTCATGTTTAAAGGAAATTTCGAGCTCATGTGACTATTGAACCTTATACCTTGTGTGAACTAGGACTCAGTTAAAATACCATGGATAAAATCAAAGAGGGTATTGTCATTAAAAGTCATGAGCATGCCCCAAATGGACTGGTCTGGATCATGGAGGATTTTATTTAAATGTCAAGTGAACCCTGATTCCGATGAGGGATTCCAAGGACGAGCTCTTTTGGAATCTGTTTATTTGTAATGAGTTGAAATTTAATTATAATTTGAATATTTAAATGGAATGACTTAAGACGCGTCTGCCAAGACAAAGCACAATCTTGGGTTCGGTCTTCTCTTATACTTGTTTATATGGTCTGCTAAGACATCTGTTGTGATTACTTTAGTATGGGGATCATTGGGTGTACGATGGATCCCGAGACTTATATAATACAAGAGAATTAAATTTATAATGAACATAAAATGAATGTAAATGGAAAACATTACTTTTAGGAATATTTACTTTTGAGTATTTCCTAGTTTACTACTTTCCTTATCACACACTTCTTGTTATATATATTCACTAAGAGATCAACATAGAGTTGGATGGCTGCCTGTTGGGATTTATTCTCAAGCCCAGTTTGGGTCTTTCTTTTGGGCCCAAATAGATTATATTTTTGCAGGTGTCGATAAGGAAGAATTGCCTTCAACAAGTACTTGATTGTTGTTTAGGAGGAGGAGAGCATGGGAAAAAGATGAGGCTTGTGATGCTTTTGAGTTTCTTTTGTTCTTTTTTTTTGTACTATTGGTACTTATATTTTGTATTACTTTAGTGGAGCCTATTTTTTCTATTTTATGAGAACATGTAACATGCAACATCATATTTTTATGCTATGAAATATAGTTATTTATATTATCAATCTTCCGCTATTTATTTCAGTTGTATGAAACTAATGCTTCTGTTATCTGTTAATTATTTCAGCTATTTTATACTATGCCAATGAGGGCATAGTCTCCCCATGACCATCATCTATGCCCTTGATACTAGTCAGCAACCATTGGCATTTGGGGAGATGTACTTGAGGCCATGTGGCCAACTGGTCTTAGAGAACTATTAGGTGGAATCTGAACCCTGGACATTACAACCAAGGATAAACTCATGTGACTGTTGGTCTTAATACCTCAAGTGATACATGGATTCACCTTAGAATTCAATGGAAGGAATCAGTGGTTAATTTAATATTGTCACAAGTGATACATGGATCCAAATGTGATATGTCATAGATGTACTCATTGAGACTTAACTTATATACTGAGTTATACTTGGAATCTAAATGGATCACCAAGGACAGAATCAAAGGGGAATTGATTATATTTCACGAGTGATACCTGGGGTTTCCTTAGTGGATCACCATAGATGAACTCATATGAAATATAATTTATACCTCACTTAGAGTGATACCGGGTGCCTGAGAGGTCTTCCAGGTATGAGCTCATAGGGTGTTGGTTGATTACACCTGGAGTGATACATGAATTAAAACTTATGTATGTCAAGTGTAGAATTAGGTTCTAAATTAAATAATGAATGAAATGGATATTAAATGAAACTAGTGCTTGTGAGATGTCTCTTTTTGAGTAATTCCTTACATACTTCTTTTCTTATTTCCTACTTCCAGCTATATATACTCACTAACTGATTCACATAGTACTTAGGTGGTTTCCCACTGAGATTTAGTCTCACACCATTATTGGTTCACGTTTTTATATCTAAATAGATTTTAAAGTTGCAGGAGTCTAGAAGGGAAAGAACCCTAAAACATGTACTTGATAAGATGATTAGGAGAAAGAGAACATCAGACCAATCTTAGGCTTGCGATGCAGCTGATATTATTTTGTATTTTGTGTAATATTGAGACATGCATTGTATACATATATATTGTTGACCTATTTTAGATGTTTTATTAGAAACATGTGACATGTATCATCATTTGTGTTTCCTATGAATTTTAGATTTGTTTGTACTATCATTATTATGCTCTTTAATCATGATATAAGGTTTACTACTTCAACTAATTGAATCTTTTATTGATATACCACTATTCTACACTCGAGTATTGATGAAATAGTGTCCCCACTGACACACATAGGCCCTTGATTCTAGTCACTAGCCTCTCGTAGTTAGGGAGATTCTCTTGAGGCAATGTGACCCATTGGGCTCAGGGCACTGTTTAGTAACATCTTGGTTTGGGATGTTACAGGTTATGGAGAAAAGTAATAAGCATGACGTGTCTAGAAAAGTATTTCATGTGGATAATTTGTTGGAGATATTGAAGACTCATTATGGATTAATTTGTTTCATATATAATAGAAAAAAAATTAGAAATGATACAAGGCACATGGGTTTTTAGTTATTTTCTTGTCCTTATCCTCTATAAATCTAAACCTAAATGGTATTGTGAATTTTTTTAATGAAATATTTTCTTGAAGTCATGTATTTTCTGGATGGTTAGGTATGTGTTTTCAAAATTGGTATCAGTTCAAGGCTTAGATAATTTTAGAGATTAGGATGATATAAGTTAAGGATAAATTTGGAGTTAGACATTCATTAATGTTTTATAAGTTAACATTGATAAATTGGTCCAGTTTAGGTAATATTTTTAGGATTAGGTTAAAATGAATTTATTAAAAACAGTGGAGATAAGTCTATTTATAAGATAACATAGTGAACTTTTGGTAAAGTAGATATTGTGTGGTTTTCCTAGAAGTAGAATCTCTTTCTAGATATTAAAACTGGTTACATCCTCTACAATATATGTAACTAAGTGTAATAAATCTTAAAAATGAATATTGAGTATTAACTTGATTGTCCCATGGTGCATGAAAAAGAGGCATAACATAACACTTGGTTTAACAGTCCCTAAGTATATGCTTTGGAAAAATCCCATTATATTTATGATCCATTATGAATGATTTATTTCCAATATAATTTAATGGGCTATGTTAAGAAGTATGATAGAGTACAACTTAAAGTAACCTTGGTAGAACCAAGAGAGTTATATGATTAACCAAGCATGATATAGTTGAAAGGAAAGTATTATAGGTTAAAATAAAGGTATTATTGAAGAATACATATTAAGATTGATCCATTATATTCATATGATCATTTAATTTGATATTATTGGATATGATCATAATTATTTTGGATTTAGTATTTGGTTGAAACAAGATCATAAAAAAGATGCTGAGAAAGGTATATACTTAGAAACTACTATGTCTTATAATCAAATAAGTGAGAATACTTAAATGGTTGATAATCTTAGTATATTACTCTTATGATGGAAAAGGTGAGCTTCATAGTCTTACACAAGATAGTGAGGTTGAAATCATAATATATACTAATTCTTGATACTCTTAGCTATTTTTACCAGTGTGTGATATTTATTGATGATATTTTGGTATATTCTAAAAATTATTAAAATTATGTAAAAAATATACAGATTTTTATCCAATAATATTTTCTTTAATGGGCTGGAAAAATATATTAAATGGTACCACTAACATTTAAAAATGATTTTATGAATAGGTTGAATTTTGGGGATAACTAATATAGAACACATGATTGAGGTGTGAATAACTCTTAGGTTTATTATATGATTTGGTTTAGGTGATAAAGGGTTGATTTATTTTGAAAACAATTTATATAGTATTGGTAACCTTGGCTTGGTAATCAATTCATAATATTTTTTGTGAATTGTATCTCATTTTTAGGATTATATTGACTAGTGTGTGATTTTATAAACTATATATTAAATATTATAGTTAATTTTGGAGGGATATATGATCTCATTGTGGTTTAATGTATTTGAGATTCAAATGGTTTTTGGGAAAGGAATATTAATGAGAATATATGATTAGTGTGTGTATATATTTGGGTATATAATTGTATTAATAATTAGTATTATTTGAGGAAATATATATATCTTGGTATATCCTAAGGGAGTAAGATATATGGAATATTATAAGTTATATCTCAATTTATGGATATGTTAGGATTACACTCACATAATTTCTTCAATGAGTAAAAATTAAAATTGCGAGGACACAATTTATTTAAGGTTGGTAGAATGTAAAGACTTGATATTTCACTGTATATTCTAATTAAATTAATAATATATTAAATAGTGTGTTTTACACACTATACTTCATTAAAAAAAACCTTTGATATATTTTGAATAATAAATATAACCATTTAAAACCAATCCATTTAATTAAGGGGTAATAATAGTATTAACTAAAATATTAAATATGTGTATAATGAAAATAAATTATACTTTTAATATTAATGAAATTCAACTAGTATAGATAAAAATACTAAGAAAATCATTTTAGGATTAAAGATATATTTTTCTAAAATTGGTGTTTTATTTTAAGAAAATAAGTATATTATCACTAAATAAAAATAAAATATACTGATAATATTAATAATATATTATAAATAAGTTAATTATTAATTGATAGGAAATAATAATAAAGAATAGTTAACATTTTAAAAATTTATTTTATAATATTAACTGTTTCCACTATATTTTGTGAATTTATTAAATACTGAATTCCTAAATTTTATAAATTTAATTTGAAAAAATAAATACAATTTTTATATTAATAACATTAATATAATCTGAATATTATTTTTTTGGATTTTTCAAAAATAATTTATTTTGGTTGAATAGTAAAAAATACTATTTTTGAAAATAATGTGGATTTTATGACATCATTTGAATTTTAGAATAACATAAAACTTATTAAATATTTTAATTGAATTTTTTATAAGTTAAATTATATATCATAAATATTATTATTTAATTAAAAACCTACATTTTATATTTTGGAACATAAGCAATATTATCTCAAAAATTGTTTTTAACACATTATAAATTAGTAATTTAAAATAATTTTTTTATCTCTTTAATAAATTGAAACAACTGAAAAGTATTTAAAATTTATAATCATTGGGTAAAAATTATATAATAAGTGAAACTTTATTTATAGGTAGAAATATTATTTCACCTTATGTAAAAACTATTTTCCACTGTAAAATATTAAATGAAAAAACTAATAATTCAAGGGTAAAGGGATTGAAACATGTTTAAAAAATGTTTATAATTGATTTTTAGAGGTTTTTATTGAATTAATATATTCTTATATCAATTATTTTTAAATTTTGGATCCAATTTACTTGATAGTGACTCCAATTATTGAAATTTTTTAGGTATTTACTAAAATTCCATCCCTTTTAACTTTTAAAAGCGGAACTCCTCTTTTCAATTCATTTCACACCAAAACCCTTTCGGTTTGGCCCAAAATATTCCTGATACTATATTTAATACCATTAGATACCTTAATTATATTATGGTATTCTTAAAATACCAGAATTCAAAGGTCTAATCCCCTTCACAAATAAAATAATCCAAATAGTAAGATTTTTATTTTTAATCGCACCTCCCTCTCTTCTATTTCATTATGTTATTTTATTATTACCCAAATTTCATTTTACCATATTATAATTATAAGATAAATATTATTATTATACATTTATTTTATTATAGTTATGTTAAATCCATTAACCACCCACCCAATTTCCATTAAGAAAAATAAAACCATGAATCCTCTATTATGCGGACTACCACCTTCGTGACACAACATGTTTTGTTTTCCATTACCACCTTAACAGGGTCGTATTAATAGAGAATTTAATTTATAATTATGATATTTATTAAATATATTATATTATTAAATTATAAACCATATTAATCCTTTTTTCCTTTCTATGTAAAATTAAATCATCATCCATCCGTTTGTGTGGACCACCGTCTCCATAGAACGATCAATTTCTGTTTTTCATTTCATCATTGCATTACATGGATGATATTGAGATTGGTTTTAAAGAATAAATTTGATTTTTATTATATGAATAAGGTTTTTGTTATACAAATTAAATACCCACTCAATGATATGAATGGTAAACAATTTTTATAAAATTAATCGTCTTAAGTAGCGGAACTAAGGGGAAAACAATTTATTCATACTATGAAATTGTTTTGTATAATAAATTATTCTCATAATTCATTATAATTGAGATATATAACACTAATAATATATATAATTATATTACTTTTATAATGATATTGTAACTCAATCACCTCATTAACATCCGTTAACCATGGTTTGTTCAAATTTAGGTACATTTGACAACCTACTTGAACAAGGGAGTGAATTTATATCATGTATGATTATGAAAAATCAATTACCAGTATAATTTGATCTAAATATGTAAATAATTTTTTATAATTTATAAATAAATATTCAACTCATTAATTAATAAAACACCATTAGATGGTTAAAAATCACATTTAAATGCTTTTTGTCGATTTCATCATCTAAGACAAAGACTTAAGTACTAATGAAAGGGCTAAATGAAATTTAATTTGTTATTAAAAGAGATAAACATGACCCAATGCATAAAAAAAACCCCTTAAGGAGGTATGAAATTATGAATCCCTATAGCATCCCTTTTAGCAAAGTTTTTATATTCCATAGGAAGAGACCAAAAACTATCAAAGATGATGAAAGTATCATTCAGAACCCCCCCATGAGAAAGAACATATACTGAAAAGTTTTCTTCTCTCCAAATATATATTACCATCTATCTTCCATTAGTATCCAATGAGAATATAGATAAATAATTCAACTCCCCAGGGGTGCTTCCTTTCCCCTGAAGCATTCTAACCAGGATTTCTGAGTCTGACTCTATTTCCATCATTTGAAGGTCAAGCCTTTTACGCAACATGATACCAAAATGAAGAGCCCTGGTTTCCACTCCCAAAAAATTATCTGTCCCATAGAAGGCAATAAAACCACACCAAACTGATCCCTCTAAATCTATAATGATCCCCTACCTCGCATCTAACCATTCAATAATGAACCATAAACATTAAGTTTCAGACCCAACCGAGGCGGTTCCCACTTAATCCATCACCCTATAAGAGTGACAAATAATCCATGTCTATTCCTCCCCCTGAAGATCCCGTCACAGCTCCCTTTCATCAGGGAACTCAATTCCACTAGAAGAAATTTCATCCTTATAAGTAGAAAGGTAATAGAGCAGCTATGAAAAAAATCTTAACTTGATTCCAAGCTTCCCAAATGGCCTAACAGATGACTGTAAAAATAGCATGGTACCTCATGAACTCCAGACCATTTTGATCCACACCCTGAAACCATGACCCAACAAAAAACTGTAGATCAATATTCCCCTCTACGAATCTATTCTTTTGGCTGAAGGAGGACCGTAGAGACAATGCGCAGTCACTAAGAAAAAATAGGTGCTTTATGGATTTGGTATTAGAGACCTTGCAGCAGAAACATCGAGAAACCATATAAATTCTCCTCCTTTGGTCATTCTCATCAGTTGGTAACACTCGATTCCTAATACTCCAAATAGGAAAATTCATTATAAATCATAAATAATAGTAACATTAATTATATGTGAAAAATGAACTTTGTAGTAAGAATAAATACTAACAGCTATCCCACTAAACTTGTATAAAACAATAAATTTATAAACAAAAAATATGGAAAAATAAGTAAAAACTTACTAATATATATATATATATATGGAATTATTATCAATGGGGAGTATAAATGGTTATAAATATGAATAAATTCCTTGGTTATGCAATTAATAATGTTAATTTAATTATTCAAAATGTTTGGTGTATGTGTAAAATTAATCAAGACCAAGGTAAGGGTTTATGGTCTCAAATATTCACCCCTTAAGACATATTTCCTACCATAAACATTTTTTATTTGTAACGGTGTACCTACTACATAATGAATTTCATTTCCCATAAATGCGTTTTTATTCAAAACATGTAAAATTATAAAATGATTTTTTGAATAAACATTTACTCAAAACATAAGGGTTTAATTTAAAATTTCTGTATAATGTTTGTTCTTTATAAAAACTCTCATAATTTTCTTTGTATATTCATTAGGTTTTAAATATCCCCTTAAAAATTAATTTCCCATTGACTCATATTTTACCCAGAGTGTTTCTTATAAGTGAAACTGACCCCATATATTATTCATGCCTGTGAACTTATTTTCTTCCATATGAACATTCATTGGATGATTTTGACAGTGTCCTTGTTTATGCTTTAATAATTAACTAAGGTCAATTTCAACTAATTGTAATTATATTAAAAGTTATATTTTTTCTCATTTTATGTATCCTTTATTTTCAACAAAATATAAAAGGATCCTATTTTTAAAATTTACACATGAACATTTAATTGTAATACCTTATTCATTATATATATATATATAGCATTTAATTTTCATGGTTTCCAACAAAATTAATATGTTAATGGTTTTTAAAATATTTCCTTTATAAAACCGATTTAAAAATATTTTTTATTTCCAAAGTTTTTTTATTAAACTTCTAAATGTGCCTTTTATCTAAGTCATTCTCCAATGATACATCCTATGATTGATCAAGGATATTAATCAAATGAAACCATCAAATTTCATTATCTAAATAGCCTAAAAGATGATCTTTTTCAATCCTGAAAATGATATATCACTGACATTGTCTCTCCTAGTCATTTAAGGGTTATAAACCTAATTTTTCTTCTAATGCCTCCTCAATTGATCATCATTCACCTAGGTTCCATACATTGATTGATTGGGGAAATTATTATCTTGACCATATACCATTTATCTATAGAATGTAAATACTAGATGATTTATTATGTTTATTGAATTTTATTTACCTAGAAAGTTACTTGTTATTATTGGATACCCATTTTATTTACATGGGTTTTTCATGTTATGATTATTTATGGAATTATTAGTTATTTCTTTAAGTCAATCTAGATTAAAATGGTATGAAATCCAATTTAATTTCATGGTTTATTTATAATTTGTTGAATAAAACCCATTTTCTTTCCTTGGGTTATTTATGATATAAAAGGTTAATCATTTTAATTGGACGGATTTTTGAAACCTAATTTATTTCCATGGGTTCTTCATGATTTTATAAGTGAATGATTTACAAGTGTTTCATATAAATATAGATGAACGATGGTCGGGGTACTATATCACCCTCTAATTTAATAATTAAGAGTTTATATCTCATGAGATAGGTAATTGTGAGCATGTTTCAGTTTCTCATAATCATTGGCACTGATGATGTGGATCATTAAAGTTATATTACCTATACAAATTTATATTCTATATTTGAAATATTTTTTAATGTTTTATTCATATTCTCATGAATAAGTTATTCTCTCATGGATCATGTATATTGAATCACTCTTTTGGTTCATGTCTTATTTTATATCAATATTCATGCCATGATTATGTCCCAATAATTATTGGGTATAACTCTCTTATATATATTTATTATAACCATATGATCAACTTATTCTAATTTATGATCTTTAATTGTTATCACTTATTTTTACCCTTATTGCTTATCTGAGGTCACCCTTTACTTTTGTTCCCTTTTCCCTATGTTATGAAGAAAATTAATCTATAAAATGTGTCTAGAAGTGTTTCTTATGTGTATTTTTTGTGATATGTTGAAGAGTCATTATAAATTAAGTATTTTGGAATATAATGGTAAAATATTTCAATTGATACAAATAACATGGGTATTGTTAGTTAATAATTTATCCAAATACTCTAAAACTATAAACCAAAAAGGTTTTGGGAATGTATTGAAATAAAATATTTTATTAATGTCATGTAATTAATTGATAGTTAAGTGCAGGATGTCATAATAAATCTAAATATTCATGATTTTTGGAAGTAATTTGGTCTTAAATCATTTGTATATATGCATAAATTTTTTAAGGAGTAATCATTTAAAATTAACGATAAAGTTTCGTACTTGTAAATGGTTTCTTATTCACCAGTAGTAAAACGTTTTATGTATGATATGATTTTAATATGACTAGATATTTAATTCATAGTGGTAATTATAAGTTGATTCATCTAGAATCTAGGAAAGGGACACAAGGAGGATATCAAATGGATCGTACGCTACTTGAAATGAATAGAATATAAAACATTTTTCTTTAGGAGATATGAACCTTTTAAAAAATATATTCATACTGGATTCACTAGTAATTCATACACTAGGAAAACCGAAAATAGATTTTTGTTTACCTATAGAGTAAAAATGATCAGTTGGATGTTATAACCACAATGATTTATTACTTTAAGCACAATAGTAGATGAGTCTGTAGCGACAATGAAAATAGAAAAGGAGTTGTTCTGGTTAGATAATTTTCTAAAGGAACTTGAAAGAATTCAGTATAGAAGAATAATGCTATGTGATAATTTGAGAAAGATGCAATTTAATTAGAATTTAATATTTAATATAATGATAAATAAAATTTACTAGAAGTTTCACTTCATCCAAAAAATGACAGAGGATAAGAATCTAGATCTATAGAAGGTATTAGGAATCCAAAATCCATAGTAAATTTGAAATAAGGAAATAGTTCAAGAAAGTATGAGGTAATATCAAGTCTTAGTGTGACTCAAGTCAATGGAAATAGAATTAAGAATGCTACCTGATGTGGTATATAGGAAATCTATTTTGTTTTACCAAAGTTCTGTAGAGTTTTTGAAGGTTATATAAAACAAGAATTCAATTGGGATATTATTGATACGTGGAGTTTGGTTTTATTTTTCCAGAAGTTCATTCATCATAATTTTATTCCCTGAATTTAGATGACATGAATATTGAGTTGTGTTTTTTGTAGACTGTGGTAGCATAGTCTCTCTAAGGGAAGTAGTTCCTTTAGAAGTTTGTGTGTTTTTATAGAGTTAAATTGAAGCTCAGGAAGTACAAAAGTTTAGTAATCAGGAAGGGAAATATCTATTAGGTACACTAGAAATGGTTTTCATGTTGGGTTGACCATGATTTTAGATGAGTATGCTTCACTTGTTGATTGATTGACACATACTATATAAGGGATTGAGACATACGTTCTTAATGAGATATAAGAGAGTTAATTAATTTTAAGAGAGATTGATAGCTTATGTAGATTACTTATACATAGTAATATGATTTTAATTTCTTATACTATTTATTATAAAGGAAAAACAACAATAGTATTTATCCTATGCACATATGACACATTATCTGTAGAACATTAATCCCATGTGTTATTTGAATCAACTTTTTTTCCCTGTTGATTGTATTTCTAATTGTTTTTTACATTTTTACAAATGATTCAACATAGATGTTTGTGAGGGTAAAATTTGAGCGATGAGTAGGGTGCAAGGTATTCCTAATTCTAGTACACTTAGTCGAGGGAATTCCTCCTGAAGACCTAGTTTTTCTGCGCATCTACTGGTGATATTATTATGGATGTGTACATTCATTAATTGAAGGAGGAATGTTTTGGGGGTTTTATTAGATGTTGAGATGAATGAATTTACAACATGTATCATGACATATATGAAATATCAAATCACACAAGAATAAGGGATTCTATTCATTATTTCTCCCTCTTCTTCTGTCCAAGGAAACATTTTCTTGGAGTGATTTATACCATGTAACATATACATCTATCCACTCTTGTATTTCTCTATATTTAATATCTTTAATAAATTTACAATGTATATACCTTAAATTATTCTTAGAAAAATCATAGATATATTATAATTAATATTTTTCACTAGAATTTAGGCGACGTGAACTATGCCTTTCATGGAGAAAAACTAATTTATCCTTGTATTAACTAACTACAAGGATAGTTTCTCATTTCCCATTACTAATATATAGATATATATTATTAGAAAAACTACTAAACTTTTTTATATACCAATTGTGGGAAAATAAATCACATTTATTCTTAATAAAAACAATTTATCTTATAAATTTATCAAAATGAATAATCTATGATCCTGATAATTTATTTAAGACATAAATGGATATTTGAAACTTGTGAACATTATTAGAATCCTCTGGTGACCAAACCCATTTTATTATATTATATAGACATATTCTATATGGTTTTCAATAAGGAAGATGGTTTTGACATCCATTTTCCAAATCCCATAATCATTTTAAACTGATATGGTAAATTAAATTATAAAGGATTTTAGCATGATGAATGTGGAAAGGGTTTCATCAATCTATGGCATAAAATTTCTTAAAAACATTAGTAATAGGTTGTGTTTTATAGTTATTAAATTTACCAGACATACCCACTTTCTTCTTGAATACCCATATATACCAAATGGTCTTTACAATGGTTGTAGTATCTACCAAAATTAAAACTTGGTTTTGGTTTATGGAATTCAATTCACAATTCATATCTTATTTGTAGTTTAAAACTTTTGAGATACTTATATCTTCATGATAGGAAAATGGTTTATTATCTTAATCTAATAATTCATCACCTTCCTCAATGAATATAAAGATATATCTATCAGGTTCTCTAACATATTTTTTACTCATATAAAGTACATGTATCTTTGCAAAAAAATTACACTAGTTATTGTGAAATTTTTTTCTTATGCCAATGTTTTTGTATCTTGAGCCTCAACTTTGTAAAAATCTATATTTCTTCCATTATCTATTTTTGAGATGTGCTCTCTTTCTAAGATAAAGGAATTTATTTCCATTATTACCCTTTTATATAAGGGATAACATAAGTATTATCCTATAATCTCGATGGGATACCCTATAAAGATACACTTTATGCCTCAAGATTAAAGTTTTTACTATAATTAGCCTTACAAAAACATTTCACATTCACACAAACCTATGTGAAAACATATTATTATTCTTATACCATAAATCATATGGTATTTCTCTTACCACATAATCTGACCCTTGATTTAGTTCATGTGCTTCTAATTGTAATGCATGTCCATATAAGTATAATATAAGGTATGCATGACTCATCATTAATCTTACCATATCCAACAAGGTACAATTTCTACTTTCTCTAACACTATTCGACTATGGTGTATGAGTAGAATTTAGTTGGGATAATATACCAAAATATTTTAAATAATTGATTAAATATTGGTTAAGATACTCTCCAATTTGGATTATGTTGAGTTTCCATATCTTATTATCAAGAAGAATCTATACTTCATTCCTTTATTCCATAATTTTATCAAAGTAAGAAGACCTATATGTCATTAAGTACATATATCCACATCTATGAGAGTTGTACTTCATTCTTTTATTCCATAATTTTATCAAAGGAATAATACTTATACGCCATTAAGTACATATATCCATATATATGAAATTTATAAATACAATTTACAAATTAAGAGTATGCCATTATAGATTCAACTAGAAAAGGTCCAAAAACATCGATATTAACTAATTATAGAATCTTTATGCCCCTTTCATATTTTACACTAAATAGAGCTTGGGAAATTTTTCCACGTAAATAATCATGATATATATCCAAGGTTTTTAACTCTAAAGATTCCAAATACCCTTCTTGATATAATTTTTTCAAATTGTTCTTATTAATATGGACTGTTAGTGATGACAAAACAAGTTATGATACGAGTCATGTTAAATTGATTCATTATCTATTTCCAAAAAATGATTTTCATATTCTAGTATGTAAATAACATTATTCAAACGTTTTATCCCATGAAATGTACTTTCTTTTTAAGATTATAATTATTTATTTTTAAAGATAAAAATAAAACAATCTATGTCAAAAATAGACACAAAAAATGATGTTCTTGGTTACACTAGGTGCATTATAAAATTTATTCAAAACTTAAAAAAAATCCAATCTACAATGTAAGATGGTGGTCTCAAATAGCTAACACAATTAGTCATGTTTCATTGTTATCTCAAAGATACACTTCCCCTCTGGTAATATTTTAGAATATACTTGGTTTGAGTATTTGGATACAGGTGTGAGTACCAAAAGATGTATCCAATACACAATTTTGAGAAATGGAAAATTTTCACTTGATAATGAGTGTACTCGAATCCACCAATTACTGATTTTTTAATGAACATCTTTTCTTCCAGTAGAATTCTTTCCCACAAGAAAAACATAATGCATCGTTCTCTTTATCTTCCCTCTTGATATTTATCTTCTTGGAAGGTTAGTTTAAACATGACTTAGACTTAGAAATTTCCCTTGGATTTGTCCTTCCCTTTCTATTATTCACTATAAGGACAACAAGTTTTTAATGATTCATTCCATTATATACTTGCTAGATCAAATTCAAGAGATCTGAGAGCATCTACTCTAGATTATTCTTGTTGAAATTCATAATAAAGCTTGATAATATTGGCGGAAGTTATAAGATAATGGGGTTAATGCACAATTCATTAGGCATATCAAATCCTATAATTTCAAAATGATCAATGTACCTAATTTTCATAACTTCATGAGGTCTAACTAAAAATCACTCTTTAAACTTTTTCATAATGATTTAATTTGGAAATTTCATACTTCTCTTTTCTTGATTTTAAATAATAATGGTCACAAAGAGAAGGGAATATGGAATATGCATCCATGTGTTCATGAAGCATCTAGATATCACTAATCAGGGTTTATAACACAATGCATTGGTTATCCAATGCATCATCTATATGTTTTCATAATATGTTTTTGTCCTCCTCACTTTCTTCCTTAGATGAATCAATAAGAATTGGGAATCCCAATTTATAAAGCTTTAGCTCTTAGCATATTACAATGTAAAACCATCGATACTATTCATATATTTTATCACTAATTAAGGGGTTTTCTTTTTCCAAAAATATATCATAGGGATAATGATGTAGTTAAATGGAAAGCCATTTTTTCTAAATAAAAAAATAGTTATTTATTAATTTATCTTTGAATACTGATTATGAAGTAATTAATTAATTTAATTCATCTCACACTATTTTGTTAAACACCAATAGACCCCACCATTGGATTCGAATTTTTTAGTCACTTAGATATTCTATTGGTAATGATATATATTTCCTTTTAAATAACCTAGATATTGGCCTTATCAAATTAATTGAATATATTTATGGAGGATTTGTTATATAACAATATTAACTCAAAATTCCTTGATCTCTTGAGAGTAATATAAAATCCTTATATCCTAAACTAGGATTTCCTTATCATTTTCATCAAATGTTTAATAAGTGTTAAGAGGAAAACAACTCTTAATGCTAACTTTCTTAATCTATCACATGAATTTCATTATAAAAAACTAATAAATTTATGTATCTCTTTTAAAGATAGAATAATATTTTGAACTATGCTTTCATTCTAATTAAAGTGATGGAATAATTTATTAAAGTTAATTCCTTTATTGAGGTATTTTTTCAACATATACATAAAAATATTTTATTTTTTCCTTCATAGTCTTGTTAATATTATGTAGAATTTACATAATTGATTAACTATGTATGATAAAATAATTTACACATAATAAATTTATTTTATTTTATCTTTAGAATTATAGTTAATTTATTTAATTAATGTGAAAACATTTAATCATCCAAATAAAACCATGCATCACATAAATAAATCAATAACCATGCACTAAAAAAATATGTGATATAACCACAAGCATTTATATAATGGTTGGTTTATTGAGAAATGATAAACCAACCTAAATCTGAAGGTAAATAATTTTTTGTTCCCATGATTGGATAAAGTTTTATCATTCCTCTATTTTATTAAGTATCTCCTTGGTTGGATTCACCATGGAGTAGGTCTCGAACTATTTCATATCACTGTTATCTCATTCCTTTACAAATGATTACTCATTTGCAGGTGAGGGGTATTGATAATTGAGGGTTAAGTAAAATAATCCATAGATACAAATACGTATACATAATAAATTAGGTATGGATGATTCAAAAACCATCATTTTTTATTTAATAATAAATATTTTATTAAATTAAACTATAAATTATTAAATTAAATTAAATAAATCGAATACATACACAATTCGGTAAAACTCATGATCAATCACAATATGCAACCCCTTCGTATTTAGAATTTCAGTCATTCATTTCGATTCATTATAATTAAGATAAATTTACTCAAATTATTAAATTAATAAAATAATTAATCATTTTTCTTCATATTATATCCTAATAGTCCTTGATATATGAGAATACCATCCTTTACTATTTTAAATATATTAAATAAATCATATTTC
Source organism: Viscum album (assembly GCA_963277665.1). Classification (NCBI taxonomy): domain Eukaryota; kingdom Viridiplantae; phylum Streptophyta; class Magnoliopsida; order Santalales; family Viscaceae; genus Viscum; species Viscum album. The sequence continues at coordinate 1,240,161,123 of OY728166.1, read as the reverse complement.
TTTTTAAAATATTTAAGTACTTGGAATCTACTATTGGGGCCACATGACATATATATTCTACATCAGACTAAATCCCTTTATGGTTTTTAAGACTTACACAGTGTGAATTGTAACTTGACATGATGTGTAACACATGTTGGATATACTCTTTTTCATGTACTACATACTTACATGGACTATATGCCTACACAAAATTTCACGATATACATGGCATGTAGTTCCATCGGTCTAGCAGCGTAGTCTCCGCAGTGTGTCTGGCCATATAACAAAACATTATATACATGAAATGTACCATTTAAAATTCATATGTAATAAAAAACATGTATGATGACCGTTTCATGTCATGTAGTTTTATATTTTATTTAGAGAAGAATAGTTAAGCATGTTTATCCACACAACATGTTGAAAATATATTTTCATGTACTTGGTGTGGAACAACACCCATAACATGAAATGTATAACTAGCTACACATGATTTATTTTATGTCTTACTTTGATGACATAGTGTATTTAACCACATAACACCCTAAAAATTACTCATCATGTACCATGTGGGAGTAGAAACATTTTACATGACTAGTATCAGCCAACTACATGTGGTGTAGTGCATGTCTTACAATGTCGTTTGACTGATAGTAAATACATGACATTTAATAACTCCACATGTTGACCAAATATATTTTTATGATTTTCTTGGGATAAAAACTATGTAGGATTACATGGAGTGTACACTAGCTACATACTGTGTAATCCCAGTCAAATTTCATGTTGTGCTAGTGGTCAATATGAACTATGTAAAGATGTCATGTACCGAGTTACATGGAGAGACGAGATTTACATGACATGTACCTTTAGGGAGTTGACCATAAGAACACGAAGTGTTATTTACTATTACAATTTATGTATCCATGTCATGTAGTCAGTGAAACTGACACATGTGGACATGATCTTTGATCATTCTTCGCATGTCTTATATTTTTTTAGCCATATGAAATTAGATGTAAACATTATTTTATAGTTTTATATTAATAATGAAATAAAAAATATGTAGTAAATTTATTAAATTAATTATATATAATCATAAATAAGGATGTGATCACTATGATACCACTTGAAGCTTCTGAGGAACAATAAAAGTTTTGGCCAGGATCTTGATTTTGATTTTTTCCAGTTTCAATAAATAAATTCAAGAACATGATGAATGAAACCATGGAATCACTTTGATAATATCTATCACATTTAATTTATTATTAGTTTAAAATAATAATTTCCTCAAACATAATAATCCTATTAATCAATTTCAATTTTAGTTATTATTATATCGTCACTATGGTGGAGAATCCAAGCAAGGATTCATTTAGTTCTATCCATATATTCTCCAAGAATCTCCAAGAATCTCCAAATGATGATATTGAATCTCTAGGTGTTAGCATGGTAGTGATAATTTAATTATATCATTCATTATTTATCATAAAAAGGAATTTTTTTGTCTCTTTATGTTTTTATGAGGGAGGGTGGAGGAAGAATCTATTTAGGGCTCAAAAGAATTATAGAGAGGCCACCATTTTGCACCATATAAATGCGATATATTTTTCTTTATATACTCAGGGTTAAACATAGATAATCACAAACATGAACTTATTGATATATTAAATCTATGTAATACCTCATGTCTAATAATAATAATAATACTATTATATCCCATGAAATGGGTTAATATCAATTCTTAAATAGACAAATAATTATTTATTTAAATGATATTAAATAAAATAAATCATTTAAATCAGAAAATTATCCCAAACCATCAACATCCTATGGAATTTATTATACACAGATTAATAAAATATTTATTCAAATAAATATTATTCAGTTAATAAATAATTATTATATTCATTAAACTTGGGGGTAAATATTCTTTTTAATATTAAAGTACCTAAATAAATATTTATATTAATATATTCACTAAATTGTTAAATAGAAAAACATTTATTAATTTCCTTATGAATAATAAACAAGATATAAAATTCAACTCATATATTCTAAGATCAAATATCTTATGATTATTTATTTGTGAAAAAATTTATTTGAATAATATTTATTCTACAAACCAATAATAATAGATGTTCTTAATATTAAACTCACTATAATTTAATGAGATTATATACATACTTAATCTATGAATCTCTAGGCCTCTATCTCAATTTAATTAAGTGAAGTGAACTTATAGACCAGATCAACATCTAGTAGCATGTCTAAGAACCCAAATGGAAAAATTTAAAGTCTTAAAAAAGAAAACAATCATAAGAATGATGTTGTGTAATATAATTTCTTTGGCACTATCTGAAACTCATGAGTCCCACATCGGGGAATGAGGTGAATCACTGTTCACTTTATAATATGTGTGGGATCCTCAAAATTGAAAAAGTATTTTATATTAAATGAGTTGTATTACCTAAGAAACAAAACCATGTGATTGGATTCCAAAGAAGACATTATCATGACACAAATCACTAATGGGTGGGCACACTCATTGTGGATTCAGGATGATACTTGTCCATAGACTACTAAAATTAGTGGAAGTTGTGGTTTCCAACTTATATTGATTAGGGAATACATTGAGAGAGATATCATTGTGCCTTATGCAGTGTTATCCCGTATTAAATATGTGACATGTCCTTAATTGGAACCCTTCATTGCTTGGACCATGTGCTGCCTAAATGTAGTGAGTTCAATATTGGGGTATAGAGAGGATGATTATTCACTTGATAATAAGAGTGAGGTTATCTACCTACCACAATGAATTTTATATTGAATGAGTGTGATTCCCTAGGGAAGTTAATTGTGTGGTGGGATAAAAAAGTAGTCAGTATCATGAAAATAAATCAGAAGATTTGATATCAATAAAAGATATATATATATATATCTTTTTAAATTAACTTAGAAGAGAAAAATAAATTTTCTACTTATTCTTTTAATGTCATATCACTTATTACAGACCTAATGTATGCTACCACATTGAAATCATATATCATCACAATTTTCATTCATGTATCAATGTACTCAATTAATGACATACATTAATAATATATAAAGTCTAAGGACCGATATACACATTTATATATAGGAATATCAACTAACATATAAACACATGGAACTATTATTTATGTGTTTATCCTCTTAACCTCCTTATGTATAGGTTGGAAAGTTCAAACTTTATGAGAAAATGCTTCAAAGTCAAATGAGTTTTTAACACCTCATATCCAAACATCATCTGCATCCTGTAAAGAAAATTTATCTTGACCACGTGAAATTTGTTTAATAATATTCTCTTAACACCTCAAGGTTCTCATTATTTTGGGGAAATACTATACCTTTTGATGTGAAAAATATTCTAATGGAATTATCATAATAATGTTATATAGAATAAAAATATCCCATATGATCTCAATACTTGGCCATACCAACCCACTATGCCCCTCTCAGGCCATGAAATATCCCATATGATCTTAATTAAATCCATAAAAATATCTAACCCCGTCACTAGCACACTATAGTACCCATAAATAACTCGGGATCCTTGAATGGTGCTCTGAGTTCCTTTCCAATACTTACCTATTTTCCAAGTCCACATATGGACTGAGGTAGGTCTCACTTTAACCAACCCCTAGGTGTTACACTCTAAAGACCTATCAAACCACCAAAATACATAACCTTTCATACACTATCCATGACTCAAAAGTCTTCCCACTAGTGGTCCATAATCAGCCTATACTCTAATCTCACTTCTAATAGTTTCATTCTCCATAGAGACTATTCCCACACATTACTATTACAAAGTGTCACTGGAACCATATAAGAGTGTTCTGTATATCTCTCACAACCAAAAAAATATGGATGAATCATGGCCAATGTCTTTACATAAATCAGAACACCCATTTCCAATATTACAATATTCTCACTAATAGAGTATCAAGGTTTGAAATCTATTTACTAAGATATTCCAACACAATTCTTAATCCTCGACACTAACCAATCTGTTCCTCAAGGGATAACCAATTTGAGGCCCTTCAAATCACTCACTAAGTATTATCCTATGATGTGTACAACCTATCTAACGATCCAAGATGATGTAGGTGTATTCCAAGAGATACTAGAAACTACTACCCTTAGAAGTATAACTGTTAGGCATCTATAAAATATCTAGAACAAGAGTGGCTTACCCCACTCACTCATAGATGGATTTACCCAAGTATGATAAATAATTCATGACTCACCAGAACCCCTAAATAAAATTTATAAACCCATGACCCTAAGAAACACACATGAAATGCGTATATATTCACATATGTATGGTTAAGTATTTCTAAAACCCTGAGTTTTTTATGAAATATTTCCCTTTAAATATTTTTTTATTTGATAGATTTTGTTACACGCAAAAATGAGTTTCAAAAAACTGTGTAACATTATTAAAATATTATGCGTCTATTATCACCCAACTATTGGATTAATGGGTATAAATAGTTTTAACTAAATTATAAAAAATATGTGGTCTACACATTTAGAAAATGAATTTATTATTTATCAAATGAATATATTTTAAAAAAAAAATATTTAAAAATAAAAGTGACGTTTTTTTATGAAAAATTGTATTATGCACACAATGTATTTTTATATTTATAAATTAAATTAAAAACTATTAGAAATTATTATAATGAAATATATATTATTTAATTTATAAAATCTATTAAAAATTCAATGAATATTTTTTTGGGTATATGATAAAAAAATCTAGTTTCATGCTTAAAAATATATTTTTATAAAAACAATTTATCACATTTTATGTAGTTACTTTAAAATTAATTTCATATATTTATAGGTATTTAATTAGATAATATTAATTAAAAAAATTTAATCAGGAGGTTAAAATTTGTTAAATTGGCCTCTTTTATTTTAGATCAATATGAATAGTAATCGTGATAAAATTTATCTCCTCGGTAAAGGATAAATTGGGTTAATCCATATTAGAAATAAGTGATCAGACGATAATTTTTCATCATAATTTTTATTGGATGAATTTAATTATAACCTTATAACCTTAATATCAAAATTGATAAGTTTAATGGACACTTTTCTATGAATATTATTTTTATATTATTTAAATAAAATAAAGTTACAAAATGTCACTCTCTTAGTATTAAATATCCTTAATGTGTTCACATAAAGAAAAAACTAGTTATGAATGAATATTAATATTAATTTTGGGAATAATTAAATTATATTAATATTATAATTTTTATTTACTATATAATTATCTTAAATTCTTACAAAATTCCAAAAAAAATATTTATTAAACTAATGAAAAAACTAAATAAATGATTTTTAAAATATTAAAAATTATATAATTTAAGTCACTTAGAATGTTCCCTAAATTTGATAGATAAATATGACATATTTTTATTGTTCTAAAATATTATATTATAATTAATCTTTTTATTTAAGTATTTTAACTCAAATTAAATTAATACTTTCAAAATTGACAATAATGATATTTTATCGAAATAATAATTTATTAAATTATTTAAAAATCATAAAAATATTTACATAAGACAAGGTGGTTATTATATGGTCTAAAATTTTATAAATGTTCCATTTATATGCTAATTTTCAATTATAAGTAAAATTCACTATAGTTTAATATTGAAATTTTTTTTACCACAGTTAAAATTAAAATTGGATAACTAAGGGTTAATAATAAAGATAAGGTTTTAAATGAAAAAAAAACTTGTATAAAATATATTTTTTGTTGTATTAAAAACTTATAAAACATTATATTATAATATATTTCCATTGGTAGTCATTTCTACTAAGAGTTAATTTATTAGAATTTTATCTTTTGAGAAATTCCAAAAGTGTCCCTCACCTCTATTATAAAAGTGAACATCCTCCCTCACTTATTTACATAAATTTGATCCTTCTAGATCAACTAAAATATAAATATTTCTATTATATACTCACCTATCCAAATTATATATTTTTTATTATTTCCAAAATACCAACCCTAATGTCTTTTATAGGATATCTAAAGGAGTCATTTCAATGAAGAGGTAATCACCTTACCTGATCACTTTATTTTATCCTCTTATTTAACCACTATAAATTTATGATATTTATAATAAAATAATAAATTTAAAATCCTAAATATACCTAAATGTTATTATTATTATGAAAACACCATTATAAAACCTCTTTCCCATCAAACAAGAAGTGAAAGTATCACTCGTGTGTAAGTGAGACTTACCATATCCACATTGTGATAGGATTAATTTTTTATAACCAACCCTCTTGGATTGGTATTATAATGGTTTTAATGTTTATATATGATATTTAAGAAATAATTATAATCCTGGAGTTATAATATCACATCTACCTACTTACTATCCAATCCTTTGGGAAACGATAACGTCGCTCGTACGTATATGTGGACTACCGCCTCCACAAAGTGATGTGATTTTTTTCATTTATATTTTACTTGGATGGAAACGAGGATTAATTTGATGAATATATATTATAAATATTATTTTTTAATGGTCTCTTAAAGTTTAATTAATATTTACCTTTCTTTCCTTCCATCCGTTAAAAAATGAAAATAGTGTACGACCTACTATCTCCATGAACTGTGTAATTCATTTACATATATATATATATTTATAATTTATGGACGAATATAAATATGTATATAATGTATAGATATTATGTTTTTATTTTAATTTTCCTGAAATCTAAGCCACTAAATTGGTGCCCCGAGCCAGGTCGCCACACGACCTCAAGCACGCCTCCCCGTACGCAAATGGTTGTCGACTAACAGAAAAGGTATAATAAAATATCTATGGAGACTTTACCCTCTTAAATATATTAATCCATAGTAGAAAACAATTTAAATAGTGTAAAAAATAGTAAACAATCAATAACATGCCTAAATAACCCACTCTAAAATTGGGTACAAACCATATCCAATAGTAAACAAGTCATGTCATGCTATCATGCCAAGTAAAAAAACCCAAAAGAAAGAAAAATATAGAAATCCTAAAAATGGTCATGAATATATGTACTAGAACTCATATGTGCACATACAAAACCCAAATCACTTCCCTAGCATGGGGACCTTTCTATTTTCTTGACATGCAACTATGAAATCTACTTGGGTACCCAACGGCGACCCGAGCAGGGTGTGAGTATAACATAGAAGGCCCCCACCAACAGTGTCTACAAAATGTATAGTAAAAGTAGATTGTGCATGAATGTGATAAATAATGGAAATTAAAGGTAAACAGTTCAATAATCCATTATAGACTATGTTTCTTTAAATTTATACTACTATTGAATCCAGGTTCACTACTTAGGCTTCCCATGGTTTAATCCTCCTTTTTTCATGTGTTCAATGGATTAGGATTGTTCAATAATATCAAGAATATGAAAAAAAAATAAGGTCATATCTCACTAGAAATCACATTATAATAACCTCATAATCCTTACCTCGAATCATGAGTTCGGGTGGAAAGCAACAGTTAGGGGAATATAACACTATACCATTTTGTAACCCATTAATTTAAGGGTGGATCTAGAACCTCATTCCAACTCGACCTGTGGCCATAGAACCTCAAGTTTATACCCCACTATACCAAGCCATGTGCACATTCTTATTTACCATTCACCTCAATTTACCACATCACAACAAGCATAGACAATATCATTTTTAACATCACAATAATATCAAAAAATGGAAAATTAACATTATTCCTCAATCCATTAACCCATTCATAATTTATATCACTTAAACCTTTAGCCACATTTACAATTTCCCATTCCCATATCACTAAGAATATTCAGGTGTAAACACAATTCATTATCATATTTCTATTGAAACCATTTAACCTATTTAAATGTCAAAAAAAATCCCATAGCCTTTAATCACACTAGACCCAACCAAAGACCATCCATTATAACTCATTATATAAACCAATTAACCAACCCACTTCTTCTATACATCATTATGAGTGAATTTCACACCTTACATTTATGTTATCCCAACCGGGAGGGCTGGAACACCCAATGGGTGGCCCTAATTTGGTCAAGTAATCCTAATTACATCCCTAGGGGATCAAAATAGGTTTAATTAATCATTTAGACACCCAATTCTTCAAAACTTGTTAATGACATCAAGAACACATCAATAATGGAAAAAAATGAAACTCTACATGAACAAATCTATGAATAAACTATGGGATAAAACATGTTGACCACATACCTTGAATCCATTGGCGAACACACTTCTAATTGAGGCCTTATATCCTAAAACAACCACCCTTTTAAGGATCAACCTAAATTTCACTAAAAAAGATGTGTTTTAGAGCTTCATATAGAGAGAAGGAAGAGATACAAACCCTAAACCAAAAAGAGAAGAAAGAGTGGTATGAGCCTTTCCTGTATCTTAAATCTTCAACCAACAAAACTCCAAAATGCCCTAAGATGAGGTGGATTCATCCATGGAAGCTCTTGAAGATTTTGGGGAGTCACTAGGTTTTAGGGGAGAGGAAATGAGGAAAATCCTAAGTGGAACTTAAAATCTCTTAATGTCATTTTTATAATTTTCTCAAAGTTACTGGGCCACATGGTTTACCTGCATGATTTTCCAAACAATGCACAAACTATGTGGATTCTAGTGTTTGGAAACATCCCCCTCACACGGTTACTTGGCATTTCCACACGGTTTTCACTAACCATTAGCAAACCATTTAACAAGCCAAGAAACCTCATATTTCTTCATCTTTCGTGTTTTGATCCCTCAGAACACCCCTGAATCTTCACATGAACTTGGGAAACACTTATTTAAACAAAATAAGGAACTTAAACTAAAAAGTAAACAAAAACATACCTTAAGGGAGATCAAGGATCTTACATATATCATTACTAATTTTCTAGATATGATGAAACCAAGATATATATATATATATATATATGAGGATATTAACTACTTATCTGAAATAATCATTATAAACAAAATAGTTAACACCCAAAAATCACGATTTTAATAAGAAATTATTGACAAAAGGGCGTATTGAAATGTTATAAATTTATCATATATGATATTATAAGAATGAAATTGATTCTGGTATATAATTATAATAAATTTAAATTTATTATACATGAGGTTTTAATTCTTTTTAAGAAACTAAAACTTGAGTTAAGGGGTTTTATGTTATAATCTCATTGTTTATCAAGATTGTTTATGATTAAGGTATAATGATGAAATATTATGTTAAAAAAGTCAATATACTCATGAATTTTCTTCTCCTATATTTATTTTTCAAAAATACATGTTTTTATTTTATTTTCATCACCTTATGTACTCAAAAAAATAAAAATATGTTTTTATGAAAAAATGACATCATTTCTCTCTTCGATCGATTTTTTTCCATATCCATGTTTTCTAAAAGTGTTTTAAAGAGGTTTTTACTATTAAAATATGATTATTTGAAGTAAATTTGAACCATGTTTTAATTTTAAAAAAATGGTTCAAATGGAATATTTTTTTCATTTTCCAAATGAGGTTCTTGTGACTTTTACCATAAAAGTATGGAAGGAATGTTGTCTTCACTTGTATAACATGGAAAAATTCTCTGGATATCATGGATTATTTTTTCATTTAAGATTCCTTTATCAGTCTACATGTATATTTTAAAATAAAATATTTTCATTTATAATTGCATAGTTTTTCTAAATAAGTGATTTCAAAAAAAGAGAGGATTTTTTTTCTCATGAATGTTGTAATGATATTTTAATGGTAATTTTATTCATCAGAAGAAAAAAATTCAATGCTTCTTATTCTTTAATGGGGATATTATCCAAGGATACTATCCTTATTCTCTATCCGGATGGTTTATCAATATGATGGTAGGATTTTTATTAAACCCATTCTTTTTCCATGAGTTATGCTATGATGAAATGGTGAAATTTTTATGAAACCCATTTCTTTTCCTTGGGTCATGCTATGATGAAATGTTTATGAAACCCATTTATTTTTATGGGTTATGAAATTATGATTTGTTTTGATCTTGTGGAACACATATGTATTATTTTAATTATGTTATCAGTGGGACCTACATCCCTTTCTAATTAATTGGGTAAATATTGATATCTCATTAGATAATTATGATTGATATGGGGAGTGAACCTAGTTTAGTACAAGACTTTGTCCACTATGATAGTCTTGGGAGTGAACATTGACTACTTAAATAGTTTAGGGAGTGAACCAATTCCACTATGATAGTCTTGGAAGACATACTTGAATAATAATAAAACTATTTTCAATTCTTATGTGTATTCCAAAATTCCATTTATTTTTCCAATGTTATGCTCTTAGGGATCATGTTCTTTGATTCCATTATGACCCATGTCTTATAAACTTCTAGGATTTATTACATGAATCAAAGCTATGATATATGATATAATGGGTATGATTTTCAAATGTTAAGATCATGTTATCATACCCTTTTTCTCATGTCATAATTATATGGTCATTGTTAGCTCCCTTCTTTACCCTTACTAAGAATTAGAGATCACCCTTTCTTATGTTTCCTTATCCATTATTTGAAGAAAGGTTTTGTGTATGATATATCTAAAAACGGTGATAGTTATGAAGATCTAAGTGGGAGATGATGTATAACTATTATGAACCATCTTTTTATGTTTCTATGTTTCAAAAGATTCTAGACCTATATGATTCTACCATGGATTGTAATGTTATGTAAATAATATTTATCGAATAAATATATAAATATTCTTATATATAGATGTAATATGTATTTATGTAATGTATGGGTTACTAAAGTTGGTATCAAAGGAAGGTTTAGTTATACTTTATAAATAATGATGAGGAAAATTTAGTAAGAACCCTGGGGATAAGCCTAAGTATAAGATAAAATCCTAAAGTTCTGATAATGATCATGAATGATCTAGGTTAAAAAGAATTTTTCATTGAATAAAAAGGAATGATTTAGATATAATATAAATTACTTTTCATGAACATGTTGGTTTCCAACATGATTTTTGTTGATCAGACAATGATTTTGATTTTAGTCAATGGCTGGAACTTGAAGGAATCATGTTAATACTGAATATGATGTACAATAAAATGATTGTTCTGTAGAGAAACCAAATGTTATGGTTGTTGGAATGTAAAATAATTTTTCTATGCTCACATAACATTATCAATCTATGAATCATGATGACATTCCAAACAAGAAAATGAGGGATCAATATTCTCTTGAGTCCTTCATAAGGATATTTACACCTTCTCTTAGTGGGCCCAATAACCCTTTAGTTTCCGACTAATGGATCCGTACTACTAAAATGTTATTTTCTATTTTTAAGTGTCCCTAACATTTGAAAGTTATTTTGGGTTTTTACCATTTTAAAAGTGAAGAAGATAAGTGGTATAATCTTATCAAGAACACAAGGGAACAAAGGGAGTGAGAGAAATTTAAAATATTATTTTCCAAAATTAATTTTATCATATTCTTCATACAAAAATAGAGAAGTAATTCATTGAGATGAAATAGAATGATGGTGTATCCATTGGTACCTATGAGGTAAATTTCACAAGACTTGTGAGGTAAGATTCAGGTATTATCGTACAACCTAAAAGTAAGATAAAGTTATTCTTTGGTGGCATAAATTCAAGTCTCCCATGGGAATCATCCATTATGGACTTCAGTAGATATGAATAAATCATTCTATTTTCTATAAAGGTGGATATGGATATTGAAATTACCCATTAATCTCATTATTTTGATAATAAAAGAAATATGGAATTAAAAGAAAATTATAAGACTATATAGAGAAGAATATGAGTTTTCTTTATGCTAAATGTGTGGAAGAAAACATAGTGGAAATTTTCTTTAAGGAACTGGTAAATGTTTCAAGTGTGGAAAGGAAGGTCATCAAGTAATTGAATTAGGAAGTGATGGGAAGAAGTTAGCTAATAACTTGAATAGAGAGAAATTACCACATAATGAACCACCTATACTCTAGTGTCTTAAATGAAATGAGTATGGGAATTTTGATAACCAGAGCCTAAATACAAAAGTTAACGACGATGATCGATTTCAAAAACGTCTTAAGTCTAGAGTAAAAAGCTAATATAATTTGATCACTAATTCTAATGAGGGGTACGATAATATCATGGTGAAAGGTTCACTTACCATCCACTCTAGAACTCCTAATATCATTATTCTTGATCTACACACTCTTTTTTATCTAAAGAATTTTATAAGTCTATCACAGTATTGAATACAAAATTATATGTTGTGTTAGTAGCGAAAACCTCTAATGGTACAATGATCACATCCCCAGTCTATGATTCTTATTCGATTGAAATTTTTGGGAATGAGTGTTTGGTTAGAAAAAATTATCTTATAAGAAGAAGACACTTCCATAAATTTGAAAAAAGAAGATAAATAAATCAAAGGAAAAGTTGAAGGAAAAATACTCAAAGAAGATGAAAATTACAAAGGGAGGAAATGATGCCGAAAAACATGGGTCCCTTTGTAGACCACCAATACACATGGTGGCCTACTACTCTGTGAAATCCCCACGATGGAAATATTCTATAGATGGTGTGGATCTAGTGGTTCCCACAAATTCCAAAATGTTGTTTGTGAAAATGAGTGATGATGTCTGATCCCGCAAACAATCTCCCCTGAACAAAATTGTTTGCATGGAAAGGTGGTGTCACTATCTCTTTTAGATGAAGAAAAGTTGTCCATAGAACCAGGTAGGGATTTTGGTGACCACAAAGGCCCCCCAATAACCAAGTCCTTCATGGTATTCTACTAAAGACACTCATAGCCCACTGTGAATGACCAAATACACCAGTATTCAGTTCCTCCACTTATCTACAAGTAAAAACTGAGGGGAATTGAAAAGGGGATCAAAAAATTAGAAAATTGAGAGATCAAGGGATAGAGAGAACGAAAAGGGATTGACTGAGAGATCAATAGCTCTAAAAAATATGGACTGATTTGATGATTCTCTATAGGTAAAACCCTATCACATATTATTAAGGAGGATAAAAACTAAAACAAATTAGCAGTCTGTGAACTCAATATCCTTTATAGAAATACTTCCCACAAGGCACATAACTAATGCTCCCATGGAAATCAGGCATCCCGCATAGCAAAATTCTATGCGGGTGGAACACTTGCCCATATAGAAAATCACTATGTAGGGGAACTCGATCCAGCATAGCACCATGCCAGGTAAATAGAACCCATTCCCATGAAGAAAAGTGCTACATGGACCAAAAACAAGTCCATATACTACAATGGTATACAAAAATATCCCTTACCTATAAAGTATCATGCTACACAGAGGGAACCCCATTCCGCATAAGAATATTCTACACAGAATGGGTCATCCTAGGGTGTTCCTCACTTTGGATCTAATTATGCTCTTCTGTCGCATCATCAGCTCCTATGTTGGACCATATGTGAACTTTTCTAATGAAATTAGGTCAAGGAAACTTCTCAAGCCACCTGAAATTTATGATAAGGTCATCAAGCACATCAGTTTTCCATTTTGAATCTACATACCAATGGAAAGAGGAGTCCTGTGGGTTACCCCAGTGATAAGTCAGACCCTCAAAATGACCTTGAGTATACATTCCGATGATAATAAGGGTTTCGAACATGGGGTGATAACATAAAACTACACATTCTGGGGATTAATGGGAGCTGCTATCCATTACCTTTGATGAGGAAAAATATTTAACATATTTCTCTTTTCCATTGACCTGAATCCAGGGAACTCCTCATGAAGAAATCCCATATCATTTCTTGGGGGAAGTGGAACTATTTCTCCTCTTCACCTTATCTCGAGGTGTATCCAGGTAGGTCAACAAATATGAATATCATGGATATGAAAACAAGAGAGGAAATTGGCAAAGTCAAGGCCCCTCTCTCTCCCCCTTTGGGCTCAAACACCATCCACCACTGGGTGGAGTGGGATATGTGAACCTCAAATCCACTGCATCTTCTTGATTCTCACACCAATCATGACTCATGTGTGATTAGAGTTTTGAAGTGTCCATGAAATCCACGCAATACCAAATCATATAATGGGCCTTCTTGTAGAATGTCGGGTTTTTGCCATGTCATACTTTTGAATATTTCTATGAATAATTCTAGATCTAGGCGCAAAGACGGCGTGCGATTCCGAGGCCCGGTGTGCCCAGAATTAATTTTATAAAAATATTAAGTATTTTTATACTATGCACATAGAGAGGGTGTGATATCTCCTAAATGGTAGCTCAGAACAATAATATTATGGCACGGTGGCATCCGGAGCATGGTGTTTACCCTAGGTGGGGTGTAAACTTTGCGGGCGCGGGCCTAACGTGAGAAAAGCCACCAGGGGAATTTTCGTAAATAAATGGAAAAGTTTATTTACAAGCGTCAGCGCGAATAACTTCTGAATGGAATCTTGGATCAAAAATCTGAGTCTATCGTTGCGTTCATAATGGGTCATTTACCCTAGGGGTGACCTAAGTTCCTCCGCGCAGGGAGGTCTGGTCGGGGGTGTTAAATGAAATGATGTTCTTTAAATAAAAAAAACACCTCATCTTCTCCCCCACCCACCTCCTACATGAAGATGGAAAAAACCCACCCCTCTCCCTCCGTTCTTCACCGATTTGAGCTGTAACTGTCTGGTTTCTGCGCCGATCGTCAGCGGATCGAGCTTCAGGGCGTCGCGGGCGTCGTTCTGCACCCAAAGCTTCGGTGTTTCACCCACGAGATAGCCGGTTTGAGTTTGAATCCCCAATCCCGTTTTTAATTCATTTTTTTTCGTAACATGGAATATTGGGTCCTGAGGGTCACGCAGGAGGTTGCGGATTGCAAAACGGACCACCGGGGTGCCCCAAGCAGTCCGCAGAAGTTCTACTGAAGCCGGCGGAGCTGCGGTGGCTCGCGGGGGCAGCGCACCGGCCTTGCTGGCGGATCACGGCATAATGGACTGCCGTACAGTGGAGGGCCACCAACTAGGGCGGGCCGGTGGTGGCGGCGGCCGGGTCGAATGGCCGGACCGGCCGGCTCAGGCCGGTCCGGCCCTCTTTTAATACACGAGGGTTTTAAAACCCCCGTATCGTGTTCCCTGAATGTCCGTTTTCCATTCCGTCTGCGGCGACGTGACCCTGGAGATAAGACGAACCCTTCAGTGTGGGTTTGGGAGTTTTATTTTTTTGGATCGTTCCCTAGGAGCTTGAAACATCGAATAAAATAATAATATTTTATTATTACTCGACTTCGGGCCGTTATATCTTCTTCTCGGTGCCTACGATTGACGTGCCGTCAGATGCGTTAAGGCCCTAATGGTATGGGGGAATTTTCTTGTTGGTTTTTGGGTGCTGGGGCCAAGTTTGGGGTGCAGGCCCCATGAGGCTGGGTTTTTACGTTTTCAGAGAAACACAACTTTCGCACCAGGAGTCTGATTTTGGCAAATGTATAGTCGATCCTGTGTGTTTCTCAAGAGGATCAAATTGGTGTTATCCTTTCAATGAGTTTCAGGATCGAGGTGTGGGCCCCACCAGATATGGCTTCGATGAATTGTGACTTTTTCACCGGGGGTCCATTTGGGATGAATGAGTAGTGGATCCAGTGTGTTTTTTTGAGGGGATCACTGTGGTATGATCCACTTGATGAGTTTCAGGATCGTTCTGTGGGCCCCGCATAGGCTGGCTTCAGTGAATAGTAACTTTTTCATCGGCTGTCTATTTTAGGTGAGGGAACGGCCTATCCTACATGTTTTTTCACGTGGATCGTGATGGTGGCCTCGGTATCAGCCTTGGAGGTGTGCGGGGTGGCATTTTGGCGGGTAGCTCGGGTTAGCGATGTTTAGACCAGTATTGGTTGAGGGTACTCCCTTGGTTCGTTCCTACAGGGGTTCATGCGGCATCACAACCTTAGTATAGGTTGTGATTCTCTCTATGGGATGTTTAATCTGTTAGAGTTTTGGTATCCATCTAGTGATCCCAGAGCGGGATCCTCTAGCATCGTTTCCCTAGATTGGGTTCTTGGTATCACTGTAACTGCTTATCCACAGGCAGGGATCCCCTATCTAGCTGGTTAACCTCGTAGGGTTTGTGGAATCAGTGGGAATATGATCTTCTATGTGGTGGTCCATGCTCAGTAGGGTTGTGGAATCATCGAGTATATGATCCCCTACTCAGCATGAGGTTTATAGTAGTGTTGTGGTATCATTGGTTATATGATCCCCTACTTAGCGCGTGGTTTCTTTAGGGTTGCGGCATCGTCAGTTCGATCCCCTACACCACAAGATATAACAGATAGGGTTTCGGTATTGTCCTGACCGTCATGACATAGGTGAAGATCCTCTATCTGAGTGGCGTGTCACTGTACGAATGCTAGATCTGTTTGTGGTATCCCCCAGCAGATCCTGGGAGTGATCCCCTATCTGTGAGTTCTACGAATGCCAGATCGGGTTGTGGTATACCCCAACGGACCCTGGGAGTGATTCCCTATTTGTGAGATCTCTATATACCTTTTTGGGATCTGGTATCCCCTAGAGGACCCTAGGAGTGATCCCCTATCTGAGGAGTTGGGTTTTTTTTGTTTCAGCGAGGTTTCGTCAATGACGGTATCCGAAGAGCATGATATCTCAGGTGAGAATCTGAGATGTTTGTGTGGGTCCTGATGGAGTGTATCTCTCTGATGGGTGTCATCTGGGATGACAATGATCGTTGATTGTGTTCTCCTAGTTGTGAAATGTTGCTGGTGATGAGGTCAGTACCTCATGTGGCTTGGTGCGTGAGCTGGGTATATTTGTATTGTTCATGGTGTATATATGGGCATACAACTGAGCTAGGCTGAATAGTTTTGTTTAGCCAAGGATGGTCACGAGATGGAGTTTCCCTCTCATTTGGGCTCCCTCAGGTTGGGTTGAGTGGACTGTTGCCTTTCATTTTATCTCTTTTTTTTGGGGGTTTTGGGGTTCCTACTGAGTATTGTTATACTCACCCCTGCATGGTATTTTCCAGCAAATGGTTTTATCTTGTGCAGAAAACATGACTTTTGACGGAGTCCCAGGAGGACCCAAAGTAGGCGGATCTTAGTGAGTGGGTTTGATCAGAGTGTTTACCGAAGTTGTGTGGAGGAGCTTACCATCATGTATTTTGGTAGTGTTTTCCATCCTTCTGAGCAGGTTGGACACGTTCATAGTTTTCTTTTGGTGGGACCTATTTTCCCTTTTGTACTTTTTTTGTACTCTGGTTTGGGATAGATGTATGCCTGCATTTTTCTTTTCAGTTTTATATATCTCTACACTTTTTCATGGAGGTGTATGTGGGTGTGTGTGTGTACAGGTACCTTAGGCTAATGCCTCCCTTGTGTGTGATAGCCTACTCGGTGCTAGACGCCAACCCCTGGCCTATTGGAGGCGGGCTTGGGGAGTCACAGATCGAGCCCCATTGGGTTGGGTCGTGATAGAGTGGTATCAGATGAGGTTACACCTTTGGGATCTCAGAGCATAGCTGGTCTAGCTGTGAGTTTGGTTTGGGTTACATAGCGGTAGTGTTATGATGTTTCGAGCTCGGCTTTCAGGCTAGAGACTCTAGTGTTGGTGCGACAGATGACATATCCATACACCAGGACTCTGATAAGCTTCTTTACAACTCAGTACATTTGTACACTGGTTGCAGGGGAAAAATGGTACATGCATTATATAGGACTGGTTTTTGGGTTTTTCCTTGCCCTTTTTCTGTTAGCTCACCAGATATACTCTTTGATTATGGTGTGTCTTGAATGTATTTCAGGATTCCTCCATGACGATAGCCAGCAAGGGTTCCACAGCAGGATTGTGGTGACGATCTTCCCCATCTAGAGGCTGTGGACCAGGGACCAGGTTCTAAGGCTCGACCACCAGGTGGTCTGCCAATTGAGCCACCACATGTCGAGCAGCTGGTTGTGCCAGCAGTGCCGGATGAGGTTGCATGTAGGCTGAGTGTGCTACACGAGTTCTAGAGGCAGTGACCTCTGAGGTTTTAGGGTGATCCAGTCCCCCAGATAGCTGATGACCGGCTCAAAGTAGTCACCTGAGTTTTCCGCCTAGTGACGACACCTCCAGATCAAATAGTGGTCCTAGTGGGAAGCCTTCTGCATTGTTCATCCAGACAATGGTGGAGTATGGTGACACAATCCCTTGATGAGGAGACGCTCACATGGGAAGAGTTTGAGTGGCTCTTTAGGAAAGAGTTCTATTGGGTGATGCTGAGGTCAGTGCGAATTCAAGAGCTTCTACAGCTTCCGCAGGAGGGTCTGATTGTGTTAGAGTACTCAGTGAGGTTTACAGACCTGTCACGTTACTCCCTGAATATGGTTTGAGACCCATTATTTAGGGATCAGACCTTCGAGTAGAGCCTACATAGGGACATCTGGGGAGGTGTGGTTTCATTGTGTCTACCCACCTATGCTAGAGTGCTGGAGCGAGCATTGGTGGTGGAGAGCTTTCTGGCCAAGCAGAACCCGCCTGTTAATGCTAGGAACACGAGATCTGAGACTTCATCAGTTATATCGGCATCTTGTAGCCGACGACATACTCAGGGGCCCAGACATGGGCGACGTTTAAGGAGGCGACCCCATGATGGAGGACCTAAGGCTCATGGCTCGCATGCCAGTTTTGGTCATCTGTAGGAGAGGTGGTGTTATGCTTGTGATGGTTGAGGAAATCATTCTAGAGATTTTCCGACCTGTCGTGCTGCTGAGAGGGAGCTGGTCGACATACCGCCTTGGATGAGGTAGCGTCTCAAGCAAGAAGATTCGCATGGCGGTGGACGTGGCAACAGAGCTTGTGCTGCAGCAGGAGATGGTAGGCGGTATCAGTTGCCTCTACCCCCACCCCCAGGTGGTCCACACTGGGCTCAGAGAGCTGTGGGATGAGGGTGAGGACAGCTGCAAGCCTTAGAGGCTGTTGACCTAGAGGCTCTGTAGATGGATAGATGTGCGCCTTGTGTCCTTTCTACTTTATGCAGTAGTTTGATAGACACTATATAACGGTACTCTTTCCTTTTTTTTTCTTGCTCGAGTTCTGTTTAGGGAATTGGTATGAACCTGTGTGGGTTTTGTTCGGCGTGCTTCGAATGCG
The DNA here is from genome assembly GCA_963277665.1 of Viscum album. NCBI lineage: Eukaryota > Viridiplantae > Streptophyta > Magnoliopsida > Santalales > Viscaceae > Viscum > Viscum album. Next base: position 1,240,141,911 of record OY728166.1, on the reverse strand, counting down.
TGAGGAAGAGGGATCCTTCCCCCACTAAGAAATTTTTTTTGTGACGCGATTAAAACCATGTGGGCGAGTCAGTACCACCCAAAGAAGATATTTTTGAGGTTTGGTGGATGAGTCCCTCTGACTTATGTGTGTGGACATGGGTGTTTGTTGGTGAGCTTGCTGGTGTGGGAGACCCAGTTGAGAGTTTAGTCGATTTCCTCGTGCTTATGGATTTTCAGGGATGAAAAGTTCTAGGGGGGAGGACTTAGCGACTCTGTTTTTGGCCCTGTCATAATTTTGAATATTTCTATGAATAATTCCAGATCTAGGCATGAAGACGGCGTGCGATTCTGAGGCCCGGTGTGCCCATAATTAATTTTATAAAAATATTAAGTATTTTTATACTATGCACATGGCAGGGGTGTAATATCTCTTAAAATGTAGCTCAGAACGAGAATCTGAGGGCACAATTGTGTCTGGAGCGTGATGTTTACCCTAGGCGGGGTGTAAACTTTGCATGTGCAGACCTACTGTGAGAAAATCTACCAGGGGAATTTTCGTAAATAAATGTAAAAGTTTATTTACGAGTGTCGGCTTGAATAACTTCTGAACGGAGTGTCAAATTGAAAATCTGAGTCTACCGTTGTGTTCAGAACAGTGTGTTTACCCTAGGGGTGATCTAATTTCCTCCGCACCGGGAGGTATGGTCGGGGTGATAAATGAAATGATGTTTTTTAAATAAATAAAAAAATCCTCATCTTCTCCCCCCCACCTCTTAAGTGCAGCCGAACGAAACCCACTCGTCTCCCTTCGTTCTTCACCGATTCGAGCTGCAACCATCTGTTTTCTACACCGATTGACATCGGATCGAGCTTCAGGGTGTCAGGAGTGGCGTTCTACACCCGAAGCTTCGGTGTTTCACCCGCGAGGTAGGAGGTTTGAGTTTTAATCCCCTGATCCAATTTTTTCTTTGAATTGCTTCGTTTTTTTGTCGTAGCAGTGAATATCAGGTCCCGAGTGTCGCGCAGGAGGTTATAGATTGCAAAACGGACCCCCGAGGTTCCCCAGGTGGTCCGCGACAGAGCGCTGCGACGTAGAGCGCCATGCGGTGGAGGGCTGCCGGCCAAGGCGGGCCGGCGGCGGTGGCTACCGGGTCGGTCGGCGCGGGCCGGCCAGTTCATGCTAGTCTGACCCTCTTTTATCACATGGTTGTTTTAAAACCCCCATATCTTGCTTTCTAGAAGTCCGTTTTATGTGCCTTAAATGGTGACGCGACCCTGGAGACGGGGAGAACCCTTCGGTGTGAGTTTAGGAGTTTTATGTTTTGGGATCATGGCATGGGAGCTTGAAACGTCGAATAAAATAATAATATTTTATTATTATTCGACTTTGAGCCATTGTATCTTCTACCCTGAGCATATGATTGATGTGCCGTCAGAGGCATTGAGGCCTTGATGGTACGACATACTTTTCTTGTTGGTTTTCTGGTGTTGGGGCCAAGTTCGGGGTGCAGGCCCCCCGAGGCCTTGTTTTGGCATTTTCGGAGAAACGCAACTTTCGCACCAGGAGTCCGATTTGGGTGGATGAATAGTCGATCCTGTGTTTTTTTCTGAGTGGATCGCATTGATGCAATCCATTTGATGAGTTTTAGGATCGAGGTGTGGGCCCCAATCGATCTGGCTTCCATGAATAGTGACTTTTTCACCGGGGGTTTGTTTGGGACGAACGAGTAGTGGATCCCGTGAGTTTTTCCAAGGGGATCGCTATGGTATGATCCGCTTGATGAGTTTCAGAATCGTTGTGTGGGCCCCATGTTAGATGGCTTTAGTGAATAGTACCTTTTTCACCGGTTGTCTGTTTCGGGTGAGTAAACAGCTGATCCTGCATGTTTTTTCACGTGGATCGTGATGGTGGACTCGGTATCGTCCTTGGAGGTGTGCAGGGTGGAGTTGTGGTGAGTCACTCAGGTTAGCGACGTTTGGACCAAGAGTGGTTGAGGGTACTCCCTTGGTTCTTTCTTATAGGGGTTGGCGTGGCATCACAACCTTAGTATCGGTTTCTGATCCTCTCGATGGGATGTTTAATCTGTTAGAGTTATGGTATCCCTCCAGTGAGCCCGGAGTTGGATCCTCTAACATTGTTTCCCTAGATCAGGTTCTTAGTATCGCTGTGACCGCTTATCCACGGGCGGTGTTCTCCTATCTAGATGGTTAACCCCGTAGGGTTTTTGGAATCCATGGGAATATGATCCCCTATGTAGTGGGCCGTGCTCAGTAGGGTTGTGGAGTCATCAAGTATATGATCCCTTACTCAGTATGAGGTTTATAATAGTGTTGTAGTATCGTTGGTTATACGATCCCCTACTTAGCGCGTGTTTTTTGTAGGGCTGTGGCATCGTCTGTTAGATCCCCTACAACGCGAGATATACCAGATATGGTTTCAGTATAGTCATGATAGTCATGAAATGGGTGACAATTCTCTATCTGAGTGACATGTTACTGTATGAATTCCAGATTGGGTAGTGGTATCCCCCAGCAGATCCTCAGAGTGATCCCCTATCTGTGAGGTCTACGAATACAAGATCAGGTTGCGGTATCCCCCAACGGACCCTAGGAGTGATCCCCTATCTGTGAGATCTTCGTATACTAGTGTGGGTTATGGTATCCCCTAGAGAACCCTAGGAGTGATCCTATATCTGAGGAGTTGGATGTTTTTGTTGTTTCAACAGGGTTTCCTCAGTGACTGTATCCGATAAGCGTGATCTCTCGGTTGAGCATCTGAGATGTTTGTTTGGGACCCGATGGAGTGTATCTCTCAGACGAATGTCATCTGAGATGATAGTGATCATGGAGTGTGTTCTCCTAGTTGTGAAACATTGCTGGTGATGATTCCGGCACCTCATTTGGCTTGGTGTGTGAGCTGGGTATATCTGGATTATTCAGGGTGTATGTATGGGCATACACCTAAGCTAAGCTGACTAGTTGTGTTTAGATGAGGATGGTCACGAGATGGAGTTTCTCTCCCATCTGGGCTCCCTCTGGCAGGGTTGACCAGACCGTTTCCTTTCAATTTCTCTCTTTTGTTTTGAGTTTTTGGGGTGCTTACTGAGTATTGTTATACTCACCCCTACATAGGTTTTTTCCATACATGTTTGTGTCTTGTGCATACCACATTCCTTTCGACGAAGTCCCAGGAGGACCCGTAGCAGGCGGAGCATAGTGAGCGGGTTTGACTAGGGTGTTTACCGGAGTTGTGTCGATGAGCTTACTGGAAGGTGTTTTGGCAGTGTTTTCCCTCCTTCTGAGCAGGTTGGACATTTTCGTAGTTTTTTTGGGTGGGCCCTGTTTTTCCCTTTTGTACTTTTAATGTACTCTAGTTTGGGATAGATGTATGCATGCATTTTTCATTTCAATTTTATATATCTCTATACTATTGCAGGGAGTTGTATATGGGTGTGTGTGTATAGGTACCTCAGGCTAATGCCTCCCTTGTGTGTGATAGCCTACTCGGTGCTAGACGCTAGCCGCTGGCCTATTGGAGGTGGGCTTGGGGAGTCACGGCTCGAGCCCCGTTGGGTCAGTTCGTGACACTTATCCACATATGTAAGACCAATCCATAAATCAAATGGTCCTTCTCTATAGATTTAATCCCCAAATATAAATTATTTGGGCATCTTCAATGTGTAAGACCTACATTGAATCCGACCCAGAGAAATCCTCTTGTAGAGGGCCCCCTATTCAGTGTAAGACCCAATCATGCCCCCTTTAATGGGAAGATTCCATGCATAAGACCTAACATTATAAACTATGAGGGATTTTATTCCCAACTAAATGTAACATGTAGTAAGCCTCACTAAGGTCGAATCCTGATATCCCAATCCACGCTAATGTTTTCTAAGACACATTCCCATTAGGGTCATATCCACCAGAGAGACCATATCTATTACAGGTATCTTGGGCCACCACAATATAAGTCACAAACTATCCTTGACTAGGAAATATATTACAAGGATTTCCTTACCGCATGACATTAAAATACAAGGTTTGGTCCTCGTCACATGACCTTAAAAGGTGATGTGTCCAATTAAGATACACCAAACAATGTGGATTCTGATTCCTCTCATGAGGATATGTTGGAATCCAATATTATGGGTTCCATCCCAAAATAGATGCAACTCCCACCCCATGGATAATGATAAACTTCAGTGCACCATCCCATATGGATTAAATCCAGTGCTGTCTAAGTGAATGACCAAATAATCACTGATAATCTTATAAAAAGGTGAAATTGATGGAGAAACCAAGATATATACATATGATTATGTATCTATGCATAACCATGAAAAATAGTATTCCAGGGGTTCTCTATGGAAACATGATTGGGAATGAACCAAAGATTCACAAACATATGAACATGGATTAAATCAATAAGAGTGTCCAAGAATAAGAAATAGTCCCCCAAAAGGGTGTGACAAGACCAAGTTCCCATCCTCTTGACTAATGTGATTTCTTAAGTATCGTTGGATAAATCATCCAATTAATAACTAACTTCAAAAATTAGGACCATGAATCATGAAAGTGAGAATCGTTGGGTGTTTTTGGCTCCGTGAACTAACCCATTGGAGACCATTTGAAAGTGTCATACCCAATTCCAGTGATTTCACACAAATTAACCCCCTAAAATATGTCCAATAGAGCATAAACCTATGTTTTTTCAGAAACTAAACTGTGTACCTGACATAAAGGACTTAACTGCGGAACCTATTTTTTGAGATAAAAATGATATACTGCTGAGTCCCCTTCAGAACATTCTATTTCGGGTACACACACACACCTTCAAGAGAAATAAATATGGTGAACCTGACATGAATCCTTAACTAAGGTGGTGGTGTTAACCCCATTGTAGTCCCCTTTCACATCCAGAAAAGAAGATGGCCATGAAAGACCATCGATTATGTATGTTTTCATGAAATAGAACATTGATGAAGTTTTTTTATCTGTACTTGTCACATATTTTGAAGAAATTTTTCAAATATTCCTTTAATACAATGACATACTATTATTATTTCATACACAAATGTCAACCACTACACTGACCGAGTCTTCCACAAAGTAGACGACTCCATCACCCACCCAACATATCTAACGCTGGGTCTCAAATTCACTGATTTGGGAGTACCATCAGAACAGTACTCTCCCAATGATATAGGAGGAAATATATTCCATATTGTCAATAAAATCCCTCCAAACTCCCACTTAGCTGTGACCAATAGTATAGAGCCAGTTGGTTTAACTAGACACCTCTAATCATTTTCAGATCCTATCCCTAGAATTCAACAATGAGTACCTCATTTATCTTAGGTAGATAGATAAAGTTGTTACTAATGACTTCATGCCTACTGCACATGGGTCCCAATAAAAGTACCATGCTAGAATAATTCCTCTCAAATTGCATAAAACCTACTATCCTAACTCTGATGTGGATATCATTCCAAGGGCCCCTACTGAAGGTAAATAGACATAGGTCCGCTGAGCTTCCTGCAATGGGTGAAAAAGGTATAATCAGGAACACGTCATCACCTTGGTTCTTGAGGAAGAGATCCGTCGTGCAAATACATTGTAACACTATGGAAAGGATTATATTAATTCTCCATATTATGAATCCCTCTCTGAAAATATAGTGGAAAATTATGAGCAAATGCAAATTCCTGCTAATGCTCGCCAAGGCCGTCATGCGAATAAGGTGGAAAATTATAGGTAGATGGAAATCCCTACCGATGCACAAAAATCCCACCATCCAAATAAGGAAGAAACCAGTTATGATAATAAGTGAATTATTACTGAAATATACCAAGACTGATATCTAAATAGGATATAAAATTATAGGAAGATGCATATCTCTAACATGGAATATGAATCCCACCAGTCAAATATGGTGTCAATTAAATAAAAGTAGTGTCAAATCCCTACAGATGCACATCAATCCAATCCAACAAATATAGTGGAAAATGAGTAGATGAAAATCCCTGATCGCTAGTATGAAGCCCATAAGTAAAATATGATGGCTATCAGAGAAACAAACTGGCATATCCCAGCCCTAAATCATGGGTAGACTCATTCTTATGCCCCGACGTAGGAGAACTTCCAGTACCCACTAGAAAAACATCGACGACTGAAGCATGAAAATATTATTAGTATGACATTAGAATTGGAATATATCCCCATTATAGCCAAATAAATATATCAACACATTCTGAAAATTATGGAGGATCATACATCAATTCCTGATCATACCTTCTAGACTAGTAAAGATGTAATCACATTCAAAGAAATAACAAGGTGTCAGGACCATAACCGAGTCTCCCCAAGTTGGGTGACTCATCCAAAAAATAATATTGTTACCCTAGAGAATACCTTTATCCTTGCTCAAATATAGGAGGGTCCTCATCCATATTCCATGATAAATGGAAAATAGGATTGGGAATAAATATTTGTTCCAACTGGGGGACACCGCTCCACCACAATGGATACTCCAGGGAAGGAATATATCCTAGAAAGAACTCAAGATGCTCGTTGGTGTATCTTTATGACATAAAAACAACCACTCAAGTATAAACCGATATATAAAGGATGTTACCAATAGCAGGAGGCCCCAGTATGCCACAGGAGGGAGCCTGAAAATAAAACATGCCAAGTAAAAAGGTTCTAGCCTTGTTTTTGTCCCCTGTGATAGTCCACCCCTAGAAATATATTGTAGAAATTTTCCCTATAGTAAAACATCAAGCTATTATGATAGTCCTTTATATGATGTCAGTCACTATTAAGTTCCTCCCCTTAATGACATCAGGCATCAAGAAAGTTCTCCCCTTGTTTCAGTCCTCCCTAATGGTCCTCCTAATGGTATACAATACAAAAATTCTCTCTATATTCGGACATCATGCTATTATGGTAGTCCTCGCCACGATCACAGTCACATCGAAGGTCCTCCACACAAAGACATCAGGTAGCCATAAGGTCCTCCCCTTATTGTAGTACACCCTGAAGGTCCTCCTCAAGGTATGTGCTATAGAAATTCTCCCTGCAGTCAGACATCGAGTAGTAATGGTAGCCCTCTCCATAACGACACTAGCTGCGAAGGTCCTCCATATAGCCAAATTTCAAACCAGCAAGAAGGTACTCCCCCTTCCAATTCGAGCATGAGGAAGGACACATATGACGAGGCACTTGAAAATATGGGGTCAGACATGTTAGATACTCTATCAATAACAAGTGATATCCTTTCTCAAATAGAAGATGGCCCGAGGCCACACTCATTCTCTGAGCTACCTTCACACCGTTCATAGATCAATGAGACCCCTACAAGCCCCACTACTTGTGACAACATCATTAATAAGTGACCAAATTTGGAAGATCAAGTAGAGGAGTCCATGGAAGAAGGATAAATGGATATGTTACTTGTGATAATAAAATTATATAGGGATGACATAAAAATTATGTTTTGGCCCACAACCACTTCTAAATTCACCATACTAAGAGAGTTTTTGGAAGAATTCATACATAAAATTCATCTCAATCTGTAGGAAACTCTCTACCAACTGAAAACCAAATTCTTGCCCAATTATTGATATGCAGATCATGTTAAAGTATTTGAATATCTTTTCAATCAAATCAATTTAGAAGCCCTCCCATCTGGATGGTGACTACAACCAGAGAGGGAGAAGAAATATCTTGAACTGGCATAACATAAAGAGATATATAAGTTGTGTAGTCTTATCAGCAACACCCCATTTGGCATTCATATATGAGGAAGGGGGAGCATGGACCTTTTCAATTCACCCTATTTCTTGTCCAGCTGAACTTAATGGAAATGACATTATGTAATTTGGCTCATTTGAGTCTTCAACTCCCTCAGTTCCAAACCTTTACTCTTCAGCTCATTCTGTAGATTAAGAACAATTTGCTTTAAAAGTTCATCAGTTAGAATATACCTTGCGTGGGGAATTCCCTTGTTGTTGGCTTATTGATTCTTGAGATTCAAATCTCTTTTGGGGTTTTTTGGAAACCCTACTGGTAAGGTGGATGCTTCTAGAAGTTTGGATGAAAAGGGGGCCTTTGTTGTTGCACAGAGCCATACCTCATGTCTGATTGATCCTTCCACCCTTGGTTGAATGTTGGTGCAATGGAGTCATACTTCTTTTGGGGATATGGTTGTTGTTGTTGTTGCGGATATGGTCTCCCAGGGAACACTGCTGCACAATATTCTATTTCTTGGAGTTGTGGGCAACAGTCAGTTGGGTGGCTTGTCTCAGTGCAAATGCCACAAGGCCTTGAAGGAGGGGGTTGGGATGTCTTTTGAGCCAAAGCAATCTGTCTCACCATAGTTGTCAATTCTTTTAACTTGGTATCAATCAAATGAATTTCAAGAGAAGAAGGACTTACCCGATGTACTCCCCTAACATGTGGTGTACCTCTATCACCGAATTTTTGGTTGTTTTGGGCCATTTTGTCGATCAATGCACATGCGGCTATTGCTGTCTTGTCCACCAGTGCCCCTCCTACTGCAGCATCCACCATGCTTCTCTCCATGTGTGTGAGTCCTTCGTAGAAGTATTGGATGAGGAGTTTCTCACTGATTTTGTGATGCTGACAACTTTTGTACAACTTCTTGAATCGCTCCCAGTACTCATACATTGACTCCCCTTGGGATTGTTTGATCCCCGATATCTCCTTTCGAATGGATGTGGTCCTTGATTCTAGAAAAAATCTTTGCAAAAAAATACATTTCAAATCATTCCAACATGTTATATGTTCAGGTTAAAAATAATACATCCAATCTTTTGTAGCTCAATCAAGTGAGAATGGGAATGCTCTTAATTTGATTTGATCTTCAGAAACATTTCTTGGTTTTAAGTTTGAGCAAAGAACATTAAATTCCTTAAGGTGTTTGTTGGGATCCTCACTAGATAAGCCATGAAACTTTGGAAGAAGGTGAATTAATCTAGATTTCAATTCAAAGTCCAATTTGAGATTTGGTTATGCAATAAAATTAGGTTAATAGTTAATATCTAGTGCCTCCAATTCTCAAATGGTTCTATTAAGGTCATTTCCATTATTTTCAGCCATTTTTTCTTGTTTTAATTTGGACATAGAATTGTTTCCAATTTCAAAATTCCTAGAGTGTAGGAATTCCCCAATTGGGTATATGTCAACACTTCCCCTAGACTGAGAATGAAGAATTTGTGCCCTAAGGTTGCGTTCAATCTCAGGGTCAAGATCTAAGAGATCCTCAGGATTATTTCGTGTTATAAATCAAAGAAATGGAAAAATGAAGTAAAAAAATTGCGCCATAATAAAATGATAAGAAGTTCGATTTTATGGTCCAAAAAAATAGAAAAACATAAAGATAATTGAGAAAGGGAAAAGAAGAAACAAAAAAGAGAAAATAAAATATTAAAATAAAAGTAAAAAATACCTCTAATTAGTTGAATAAAATACTTACCTCCCCAGAAAAGGTGCCAATTTGAAAGATCACTATCATGGGTGCCCTCAAATGATTAGTGTGATTTTGGGGTACTTAGGTGCAATAGAGTGGCTGACCAAGGTAGTCTCTCAATGGAGGAAGTGAATTAAAACAACTCTTCAGAGGTATTCTATAAATAAAATAAAAGAGAATAAAAATACAACTTGAAAGGATGGGGGTGTTTTTTTATAGTTAATAAATCTAGAAGAATTTTTCTGTAAGAAGATTGCTTTTTTTTATTTTTAATTTTGAAATGAAGTTTGATTAAAAAGACACAACAAGAAGACGTTTTTTTTAGAAAATATTTTAAAAGGCATAATCGATCTAACTCTACCTCTTCAATAAATTATTTATCATTATAATTTAAATTAAAATCCACTTAATTATGACCCCTTAACTTGTTAACCCCTGAACCCTACGAGAATTAACCTTACCACAATGATGAAGTTAATTAAACCCTAGGTTATCTGCGAAACATGTAATTACAACACCCTACTTTGATTGATGTTATAAGGATAGCTTATGGTCAGTGGTAAATTAAGGCACATATCCATTCTGGAAATGAGGATGAATTGTGTTTAGGGATTATATTTAAACTCTAAAAATTTATCTCGTATGGTCTTGTATTATCGATTAAGATCGCGCTCTCACAATTTAAACAATTCCCGACTTCGCGTGTTTTGTGTTAATTGTTCAATTGATTTCTTAGTTTCTTAAAATTTAAAAACAAAATTCATGAATCATATTATGTTAATTACAGTCGCTCAATGATTAAAAATAATTAAATGAAGAAGGATATAGGTCGATCAATTACTAAAAAGAACTACTCTTCCATGGGCGGTGTAGTCATCATGGAGACGTTTTTCATGTGCAAAGGATTGAAAGGGTAGAACCCAATATTGTCTCCACTCTTTATTCCAACCTAATTAAGAAGATTAATAGACGAAGAAAAGGGAATACAACAGAATATTATTTGAAGAAAAACTCATGAAACAAACATGAAAGAAAAGAAATACAAAGAGGAGGTGGGAGAGGAGAGCCTTTTTGGAAGAGAGGTTTGCACAAAGCCTTACTTATTCCAAGAGTTGTGAGGGTCTCCCAAGAGACAACCTTTCGTCCAAACCTTCCCAAATCCTAGACAAGCCCTCCCAAAGAGTTAAAACCCCCTTTAAATAGAGTATGTGAGGGCTAGGTTTACGTAACTTTTTAAGTGTGAAATGAAAAACTCAGCCAAATATTTTATTCCATGTTGAACTGCCAAGTGACCCTCAAAACAGTTGAATTGACCGGCCTTCTAGAAGGATGATTTGTGAAAAATAATGTCCCTGAGCTTTACTCAATATTTGGACTCAATACAACCTTGGATGAAGAAGATATGGCCCAAATACGGAACCCATGTCTATTCTACCGAGTCTAGCCCACCATTGGTTTAATAGGCCATTTACTCCATCCAAATGCACTATTTAGCTCTAGTGTCCTGAATAAAAGTTGTAGAAACATAGAGTAGGAACACTTTTACAAAATATTAAGTTCAAATAATAAATATTAAAATATTTATTTTCAAAATACTATAGTACATTTTAAAAGGGTAAAACTGGAATTTTCATCAAATTTTCAAATGAATGATCTAATCGCAAATATTTCATAAATGAATATATTTAGCATAATTTGAGGAAATTGTATCATTTATTATTAACAAAATATTCAAAAAATAGTGTTTTATCATTTGTGTGTACCCCATACTCTGATATGAACACCAGATGGGGTATCATAAATTAACCGGTATAACCCCTTTAGTGCAATGAGGCATGCACACTGAAGGCCTCCCTTATGCTTCTAAACCTTTGGATATTGGGAAACTGAGATATATGCCAATTAAATTTGTAATTTCAAACCTTCTATTACCTTTAGATTACTTCGACATTCATCATAAGGTAATATTTAGGATTTCAAATGATGAAGAGTAATTCATATGTTGAGGAGGATATCATGAATGCAGTCCTCTGCTGTCAATTCTGGAATGTTGTATTGAGAGTTTTCCAAATCTCAAAACAGTAATGGTATTTCACCTTTATAAAATTTCTTTCTCGTATTCAAAATATCTTCATCATCTTTTTCTAGAGTTTTCTCCACTTTTTTCGACCATAGTGGACGCTTCTTGATTTTTTCATTACAAACAATGGAATCAATTGATTTTTTCCTCTGCTATATTAGAAGACAAATGACCCAAGGGAGGTTTGGAGAATGACCATTGCCTTAATATGTATTTTAATTGAGAAATTATTTCACCCATTTATGATAAGGCATCAGAAATGACTGGCATTGTATATTCAAGTGACTCAAGATAAAAGGGATTTCTTTTTACTACATTGTGGATTAAGGAATTATCTTGAAAATGTGAAACACTACTACAGAGAGAACATTCACAATGAATTCCATCATGTAGAGGACCACCATGGTGGGTTACAGTAAGGGATAAATCCTTTTTATCCTTGGTCTTCTGGACACACAGAGGGTTTTCGTGGCTCTAATTCAGAGATAGTCTCTCTAGATTGAATGAATTTTCATGTAGAAATCCTTCATGATGAAGTGTCTAGTGGGGGGCTTCAGAATTACTACTAATACTCCCATAATTTGGTAAGGGTAGACTTGGATATGAGTTGGAATAGATAAATGTCTAAGGGCTTCAAGAACTCTAGCATTAAGAGGACCCAGATCATAGATTGGTTCTTTATATTGTAACTATGTTTGTAAATAATTCTTATTGGATGCTTTTTTACACGTAGTTGGAGCCACTTTTTGGAAAAAGTTGTTATCATGGGAAGCTGCATGTGCCTGTCATGGAGTGGTCATTGGAATTGGCCGATTATCTCTAATTGTAAAGGTTGTATGTTCATGATCCGGTTGTCCATATGATATGGGGGAGTATGCACCATAACCCTCATGGACTGGAACAGAGGTGTGTATCTTCTTTGAGATGGAATATTGATGTGTCATCCTAGGTGTGGGGATATAGTTATGTTTATATTCTACTGGTACTACTGAAGTTTATGTTATGATATTCTAGCATGCTTCTAGAATATGGGAAAAAATTTGTTTATGCCCTTTCACCATTGCTAAAATGTGTTTGATGACTTCAGCGGATAGAACTGGAATATACGTCTATTACATATTTAGAGTAGTTTTATGCTAGTGCTCCTTTCCTCTCTTTCCTATTAGTGGGTATTAACAGTACTCATGTATGGAGGCAAAGAGTTGAGTTTTCCCTAGATTTGTCGTCGGAGCTTTCCAACTAACTTCTACAGATGCTGCCAAACGAGAATGTTGGAAAGCTTGCTGAATGTTGGCATGTGTATATGCATACTGGATTTTTTTCAAGCACAGTTGAGAGAATTATTTCAATGTAGATAGATGAGACAGATGGAATAATTGGTGAGTGCAATCAAGTGTATGTTTCTGTTTACCAGTTTCCACCATATTTGATTGATGATATTCCTTGAATGCAGTAAGATGAGCCTACTAACTAGCTGATAGTTTGAAAATAGGTGTATGTTCATATTCACGGTACTCCACCAGATTTAACTGGTGGATTTGATGTGTTGCTACTAGATGAGTCTACTGGATAGTGTAGTTGGGGATGATAGGTGTATATGCCAATTCGTTGTTTTCCATCATGTTTGGTTAATGGACTTCTCCAGAGGGGGAAAAGGTAAGAACCTGCTCGCGGTTGGCTGGAATTTGTCCTCGATGGTTCTTTTTGGGAACACGGGTCTAAGAGACCTCAGCCAAACAATTGAAGGAAACACCCCCATCATGTTGGGGGTTCATTATTGTGCAATTTTGCTGGTGGCGATTGTTGGTGGGAGTCCTCGGGAAGGACCCCAAAATCTTTGAATTGAGGCCATGAGTGACCTATTAATCTACCTCCCTTGTAGTATAGGGGACTAGTTGTTGTGTTCTAGGGATAAGGACCCGAAATGGTTTAAGATGTTGTTTGGCATTGTCTGCTTCTTAACCGTTGGTCATCACTAACCAGACGATTGAGGGATGTTGTTAACTTAGAGAGCCTATCGAGAAACCTCCAAGGTTGGGATAGTACCATGTTGACGGTATTCCCTTACCAGTACAATGGAGACCCAGTGTTGAAGATACTGAGTTGTTGATTAAGTCCTTCTAGTGGATGAGGATCCATCTTGAGCAATGGCTGAGGCATTCACTAGTGAAAACTAGAAGGAATCCATTTGGAGTGAAGGGAGTTCTGAGAAAACTTGAGAAAAACATTAAACTCTATTAAAGAAACATCTTTTAGTTATATACATGCATGATTTATTCATTTGTATGGCCTTTATTTATCAATTTATAGGGTCCTTACAGATGGGTAACATTGTAAACTTGGTTAAGGATTCACATTGAGTTCACCATTTTTGTTTTTTAGTTCCTCACAACGTGTGTTCTAGTTAGGAATCACTGCTTCCAGGTAGATTCCACTAGATTTATTTGTGGAACCGGAAACATCCAATAGTTCTTTATCCAAAAGTGACCTTCTCTCGAAAGGAAGGCATTCATTGAGTTTGAAATTATGAAACTTAAGAACCTACATTGGTCGAGAGGATGGGAGGTCGGACACATAACACCCTTTTGGGGGGGATTATTATCTACTCCAGGAACGTCTTATAGATTTGAGATATTTTTATGATTCCTTATTAATTCAACAAGTATAGCATAAGTTTTCCTTAAAATTTGAAATAAATTATTAGCATGTGTTAAATTTAGAATCATCCATATATATTTTAGGTTCTTCATTATTGGAGACATCTGTATGTTTTTATTGTTCTCCATCAATGGTATCCTCTCATATAGTATTTAGATATTATTTTAACCATCATTATGATGATTCTGGTGTTTAATCCACTCAGTGAGGCACTCTGGAATTTATTTTCCTCTAGGGAGACAAAATTTTGTTTTGATGTTGGGATCATACCCATAAATGGGATACATATGTATCATTATGAATAGAATCATAGCCCTTGTAGTTCGGTTCTTCTTAATGGGACATATCATACCTTTTACGGTCATGTGATAAGGACCTAACCATGTAGTTTAATGTCATGTGGTAAGGAAATATAAGAAAAGGTTCTTATTCAAGGTTTAGTGTGGGACTTAGGCCTAAACAACCTAAGTAACATGGAATGAATATGGGTTTCTAAGTAATATTAGACCCTGTTGGGAATATGGCCCAGAAAGAATAGGGTTGATTTGAAGTGTTGGTTTTGAACCCCAAAGAGGCTTCCAACGTACCCTATTTGGATGGGAATCAAATCCCATGTAGTTTGATTAGTCTCACTTGAGAGTATAGTCCCTTTATAGAAATGATCTTGGGATTACTTCCTGAAAAGGATTCCTTGGTGATTGGGGGTTTAATTCAGGGATTACTCTTAAAAAGGATGACTGGATTAAGGGAAATGAGGTTGGATTCTTGAAGAGGATATCCAATGAACTCAGGTCCTGAGAAGGATTCCTATGTATCCCAATTATGGTGGGAATCATAGTTTTCAAATTTCATTCTGGTGTATTTTTGAAGATTTTTTGATCATGAAAAATAGATGATCCCACGCGAGTCATACTCGGTGTGATAAACAAGAGGATGTAAAAGATTAAAAAATGATACCCACACTTTTCCTCCTCCACTGGTGGAAGAGGACGTGCCTATGGTGGAAATGGTGGAAGAGGGCGAGGTGATCGAAGAAGAGGGTGAGGTGACGATCCTTCCCTATATTATATTTACTTTGGAGAGGGTTCCAATGTATGGAAAGAGTGAGGGTGAAGGAAGTATAGTGGAGAAACACTATAACCTACAACTTGAAAGGTTTGGGGATTACAATGGGATGGATGCCCTAATGGAGCTCAGGATGGGAGGGAGACATATCATTTTCTTGTATGTAAAAGCAACTGTGAATCGTACCTTCCTTACCAGAGACCTGGGGTTCAGGGTTTTAGAGACGAAAAGGGGAAGAAAAAACCTAATCCATAATCCCCCAAACTAAGAACACCCCAAAACTATTATTGGGAGAGATCTCCACGTGACTATGGATATAAAAACCCAAAAACACTCCATAAATACTAACCCCATTGAAAAATAAATGTGGGAACCCTCTGACTTCAGATATACAAACCCAAATAGGAGACACAATGATGTGCACTTCCCAAAGGTTTGATAAGTCAGGAGGTTTTGGTGGAGGTTTCAACAAAATCCTTTTCAAATAATGGAGATAAGGAAGAAGAAGTCTTGCCATGAATGGATTTGAATAAGGCTTGGTGGCTTGTAGACTAAAAGTATTAGGTGAATCAAAGAAGGGAACCCAAGTAAGTATCTGGCATGAAAGTATGGGAACACAAGTAGGCTTGGGAGACCTAATATTCACTTAAGTGAAGAACAACTTGGATGTTAAAACATGGGAGAGACTTGACTCAACTCTTTAGAAGTATTCATAGGTAGTCCAAGAAGTGGGGCGCTCATGTTCCTTTGAGAGGAATGGGTAGCGCACACGTGTTTCTTATTTCAGAAGATTGGATGCTTTAGGCGCACAAGTGTTATGGTTTTCAAACACTAAAGGGACTTAAGTGCTATGATCCTCCTTCAATTCCTCAACTCTAGGTTTTAAAGAACAATCTTGAAGGTTTTAAAATACTTAAAATAATCACTAGGGCGACTAAAGCAGCAATTAGGATTTAGGGAAATTTGTATGTACAAATGAAGGCCCCAAGGGTCTATTTATAGGAAAAAATTTGACCCTAGGAGAAAAGGAGTTTTGGCGCGCCAGTGGCTTGCATGCTAGAATTGTGGCACGCAAGTACCTTGTCTGCCAAATATTTTTTTGATAAACTGGGGAGACACGTTGAGGAGTTAGACAAAATAATTACTTCATTCTGCTCCAGCATGGTGGTGCATAGGTGTTTGCGCGTAGGTACCTTGTGTGTCGCTTTATGGACATAGGAAAATTTATGGCTTTATACTGCAAGGGTTGTGCCCCTACACCCCTGCTTGGGATTAGTGCTGAGCTATAGTCCCATCCCTTCGACCCGATGCCTTTGCTACCAGCACTGACCCCCATGAAAAATGTAGAGTCGCATAACAAACATTTTAGGCCTTATCAAGGATGTTTTGGGTCATCACACATGGAACTACATCTTCAATTACAGAGAAGTTCATGGAATACATTTCATGGTGTCTACATGGAAAATGGATAGATAGAGGCTTTCAACAAACCCCTATCAAATACAATCCAAAATATTCTAGATAAGTATACTAAATCATGGCCATAAAATCTCCTCCATTCTTTGTTGGCTTACTAGACCATGACCCACACCACAACTCAAGAAAACCCCATGCTCATTAGTATACAAGATAGAGGTGGTCCTACCCATTGAATTTTAGTTTCCCTCATTCTGCATGGCCATCTGTGAATAACTATCCACATATAAGCAATCACAGAAATGACTAGATGAATTGGAGTAACTTTATGAAATCAGATTACATACCTTGCACTATATAGAGGTTTACCAAAACAATATTTCACGATCCCTCAACACAAATGTTCACCTTCAGTACTTCCTCAAAGGATAAATGGTCTTGGTCCTCAAAAAATCGATGATACTTGGAAAGAAACCACCAAAATTTGAACCAAAATGGGAAGGAACATATTACATACATATGTTAGAATCCAATAAAACATATTCCTTCATTTTAATGGATGGAAAAATAATTAAATATCATAAAAATGAACCATTATTGAAGAAATATTTTATGTAGCCAAAGGATGATACATACTAATTGAAAGACATTAAACTGTGTTGTTGTTGTCCTTACCATGAGATGTTAAACTACATGAAATTTATCATCCTAACCACAAGATGATAAAATATATGGTGTTAATAACTCCAACAAATGATTCATCGCACACGTGATAGATTTGTGTGGGGTAAAGATGAAATGTCCCTATTTCTAGATGAAAATTAGATCCAATTAAGAACTCTCTTTCTCCAGAACTACATGTGTCTTGATTTCCATCTATATGGGAAATGTAGCAACACTCAGACCCTATATATAGGGCCCAAACATGAAGAAAATTAAAAATTACTTTCTCTATGTATAGATCAAACCAATATGTAAAATCCCAATCAATAACAATGTATGACTTGATTATTGTCCACACATGATACATAAAGATTCCAATATTTTACATTTTGGTCTAGCCACCCCAAAAGAATGGTTTAAAATTCCCCTTTATCCTTACGTATGGATAAAACCTGTGCAAGGATTTTTATTAAGAACTATGCATGTTTTGTTTCCCATCCATATGGGATATATAGTGACACCTAGACTCCGTATTCCATGACCAACCGCAACATCCCACCTCTTTCAGGTTGGGTCACCTATGTCCTCACCATATGAAATTAAAATTTATAGGGTTATATAACAATATATGGAATGATTCAGAATTCAAAAAAGCATGTAGTGATGTCTATACATCACATTTTTAGTACTAGACAAAAATCCATTCAACCATATAACCCCTTGGCCTGAGGTTCCTTCCGGAGTGTGGGTTGTGTAATATGACCTCATAGGTACTCATTCATGTCAGTTCACATCAGCTACGTTGTTAACGTCCTATTGGAACACTCCTTCTCCATCAATCCTTACAACATGATGTTTAAATAGTGCTTCTAGCTTCCTAGGTGTATGATGATAAACTGCATCGCGCCATCAGGGTGTCTTCAACTGAGAGGAAATATCCCTGAACATTGGTCATCTATCCTTCCATGTTCAAGAACTATGGCTTGATTACCATATATATGGGATACGTAGCAATGCAAAAACATTATATATCGAGTCCATCCACCATCAAAGGGAAAGAAAAATTCCCCCATCCATGTGTATAGGCTAAACCAATGCAGGGATGTTCTTTTCAAGAACTATGTGTGGATTGATTATTTCTTTAGAAAGATATGTAGTGGCACCTAGATCCCCAATCTTGGGTAAAACTACAATAAAAGAAATCCCCCAATATTCATTAATGAATCTAACCTACATAGAAAACCTTTTTAAAACTGCATGACTCAATTCTTTCCTTGATGATACTCACCAACATCATTTCCCATCATCCATGACAGATCATCTTCTTCCTTACCACATGATGTGAAACTGCATGGGATATCAAGAACTATGTATTTCTTGATCCTCATTTTGATAATATGCATAGTGACATCTAGGCCCTGTGTCCTAGTCCTAGCCATGGAATGAAAATAAAAAATAAAAAAATACCCCTGAATAAAATTTTATGTTGAAGGTTGTGAATTTAGGTCCCTTATTCAAGGATATATAAACAATAGAAATATCCCACAATGTATGAGTCAGATCTTAGTAGGGTATCTCACATTATATGGCCAATCATGATGTGGATATTTCATATATACTAGGAAAGACCCTTCCCATCCACTAAACTCCATGACCCAAGAAATTTTGGGTCTTCATAAATCCCCATGGCCATCAGAAATGGATGGTTAGTGTCTTGAGGAAACCCATATTTTACTATGATCAATATGCCCTAGTTGGCTCTGCATATGTTGCCCACAAAAAAGGCCTATCAACTAGAAAAAATATGTCCTTAAGGAGAGTATTTTCCTACCTCCATACACCCCAATGTATTCTATTCCCAATATCATGTCCCCTGATCCGAGAACCCCTCAAATCATGGTTTATATTTTCTTTCCCTCTCATGTTCAAGTTATTCTAGAATATCCCAGCATGATTAGATCATAATTACTCATGGTTTCTATAAATAATTTTTCCCATAACAAGGCATTATACTATGCTACCAATGTCCTCACCACATGACAATAAAGTGCATTTCCAAAATATCCTAGTTGTTTGAAGTTAAACTACATGACAAATGTCCTTTCTGTATGATGTTAAATTGCATGAAATCATAGTGTTCTCACCCAAGAGGTAATTTCCCCAACATGGATCACCCACCATGTTGTAACACATAACTACAAATAACTTGGTTCTTATCCACACAGGAAACATAAAAACTTCCAGATTTTTATCTTGGTCCAACCACCCCAAAAAAATGATCTTATCCTAATTACACCACCCTAAGGCGGTGGAATAAACCATTGAATCACCTTGTTTCTCACATTGATCACAAATCACGTGGGATTAGGGAACTTAGTAGTGAATTCCCAACAATTCCATGGAAAATCAATTCACAATAGTTGGTCTTGATGAAACAACCTTAAAAGGAACTTTAGGGTTTTACTCCTCACATTGCGGAACCACAAGTCCTAACTGCATGAAATTAAACTTCAAGGTACCCCAAGAACTACATTTTTCTTGATTCATATACATTTAGGATACATTGTGATTCCTAGATGATAGATCTCAGGCCCATCCAACCTAAAGGAAAAAATATTAAAAAATGTGCCTCTCCCGATGCATGGACCAAACCTATATAGGGTGTCTAATTTCAAGAACTACATGTGTCTTGATTTCTATTATCATAGGATATGTTGTGACACATAGATAATCAAAACAGTGTATAGATGTAACAAAGGAATAAAAATTACCCCTACGTATGAGTCATATCTACATACGGAGTTCCTAAATCCATGGGTAATTGCGGTCTAAATGTTTCTAATATGTCCAGATTCATCATTTCCATTAATAAAACTTCATACCCCAAGAAATTTCAAATCCCATAAAACTCCCAAGTCATCATAAATGGACAATCAATGTCTTGAGGATACCTTTGGTTGACAATTCACAATATGCCCTGGTGGCTCAACCTAAGTTTTCCACACACAGAAGTCTGTTAACCAAAGGAAAATTTTTCCTTAGGAGATTATTTTCAGAAATCCATATTCCCCAATTAATTCCATGCCCCATATCATTTCTATGAATCCAAGAACCCCCCCCCCCGAACCCCAGCTCAAGCTCTCCTTTCTCCTCATGTCTTGGGAATGTCAAGACATCCCAGCCTAGTAATGCTCTAGTTAATTTGGGTTTCTATATCAATGTCCTTATCACATGAAATTAAAATTACATGATGATGGATACCCAATGTTCATCCATTGTCCCAACCATTTTAGAGATTTAAAACACCACTTCCCGACATACGGGTTAGACTTGGGTGTGAAATTTCTAGAAAAAACAAAGAATATTTCTCAAAATGTTCCTATGCATGAAATAAATCCACACTGGAAAGTCCAAAATGAGTCCCACCTCATTGGAAAGATCTTATACAAGATTAAAATTCCCTATTTATATGTGTGAACGAGATATTCATACGGAGAAACCTTATAATAACTACATATAGCTTGATTCCTCTTATGACCTGATATGTAGTGACACCCGAATCTTGTATCTTGAGCCCATCCATGAAACAAAATTGTATCCTCCTTTACTACACATGAGTTGGAACTATGTAGGGAACCTCCTCACGCATTTTTGGGGAGAACAAAAACACCTATTACTATGAAATTTCGTCTTGAAATTATACTTTCATGTTCAAGAACTCCCTTTTCACAAACCATACTCTGTGTCCAGAAATGTCTGAATCCACATAACCACCCCTGGCCATCAGAAATGGATGGACAGTGTCCTAAGGAAAGATTTTCTTGACTATGTACAATATTCCCTGATGGATCTCTATATGTTACCCCAAAAAGGCCTATCAACCAAATGAAAATTCATCACCAGGAGAGGATTTACCTACCTCTGTATTCCCCTATAAAAATTTATGTCCCACCTTACTTCCTTTTTTAGAAAAACCCTGAATTACTATTTACACCTTTTCAACCCTTTCAAGCATGAAGATGATAGAAAATTCTGGTTTGGACTACCCTGAAAATCCAGAATCATTTACCCTGTTGGTTAGAGAAAAATATCTTTAGATTGTAAGTATCAAATTTCCTGGTTGTAAGACATTCAAATAAACCATGCTTCATCCCATCATTACACAAGTCAAATTCATGGGGGAGTAGTTTCTCATCAAAAGATGAGACAAATTCCCCTATTATTTTTAGACATCATTACCTTGACAGGCCACCCACTGTGGTATTGTAAAAAAAATAATGAAAAATTCAAATTTTCATAAAATTACCTTTCCATTAGAAATGGAAGGTTAGTGTCCCAAGGAATCCTTTGTTGGGATATGCACAATATGCCTCAGTGGCTCTACATAAGTTTCCAACAAAAAATGTGGTCCTATCAACCAAAGTGAAATTTATCCTCCGGAGAGGATTTTCCTACCTCCATATTCCCCATGGATTCCATGCCCCAAATCCTATCTTGTATCCAGAAACCATAAAGTCAATCTTAATAAACATTCACCATTCATGTCTGAAAAATATTGAGACATCCTTATTCAATGAGTCTTAATCAGGGCCCTCTCCCAGCAATTCATTGTCAAATATGTTCAACCTAAAACATCAATAATGTTATTCTAGTTTTCACGACTCTAAAATTCCCATGAAAAGAGACGCAAAACACACAAGGTTAAAAATCCACAAAGGGAACCCAAGCCAAAGTTGAGTACCAGCTCGTTAAAACTATTATTTTCATGGTTTAGAAAGAATATAGAGAAATTTAAGAAACAAAAGAGATGAAAAATCTTGTTAGGTTAAATACCAACAAAGGGAATCTTAAAAAAAATTCAAGTTATACCTGCTAAACACACACAAAATTGGGTTTAAGAAAAAATTAGGGTAATAATTGAAAAGAAACAAAGTTTGTAAGGTTTTACATGTTACCCAAGAAATAATATAACTATTCTAACTGGATCCCTTTATTCCAGATAAAAATTAGAGAATTATATGATTGTTTCATATTTATTCTATTGAATCGTAATGTAAATCAATATACTGTAAATATTAACATTCAAAGAGAAATCAATTATAATTAATTAACATTGTAGGGTAAGATAAAAAGACAAGAATTGGAGTCAAAGAAAGTTACCATTCCATTAAATGGGAGTGGAGGAGCACCCACACCATGGAGCCTCCCCTTGATGTTAACAAGGGGTGATAGAAGAGACTAAAATGATTACAATGAATCCCAAAGTTCTTGGGATAGCAAATTGACCACATTCTGATGGGGGACATCAAGGGTTTTATTTTAAATCATCCCTATATTCACCATAAACCTTGTCTACTGGATGTAATTGTTTAATAATATCCCTGAGATCTCATGATTTTTATTTAATGGTATCAAAATTGGAAATTTTCGATGATAGTTACACCTCAAACCTAGCCACATGATCCTCACACTCCCATAGCTCTTCTGTTTGGACAATCATTTGGTCATAATAGTTTACTTACTCAGACACTAGGTGGTAAAAATAGTCAATAATATCCCAAAATGCCTATATTTGATTATGGGAGGTATTGAAATAAACAATTCCACCTTCATGAGAAACTATATCATATCATGCTATGATGATTTGGTACATGATAGAGGAAAATTTTACAATACTTAAAGCCACCTAAGTTCAAATCAATGAAAAATATCTGAAGGGTGTCCTACACATCAGAAAAATATTCTAGGGGATTTTATGTGATGATTTTACAGATTTGATACCATTCCCATCTTCGCACAACTTAGTGTTACCTAATAGCATTGGAACCTTGAATTTTCTCCACTACCTCAACGGGTATATAATATAGAAGACAAACATGATAGATGGAGTCACCCTAGGCTGAGTTACCCATGTAGGATAATCTTACCTCTATATAGGTGGTTCATTCTTTGAAGCTAAGCATATAGGGTTGACTGTAATTTCAGGGATGCTTGGTGACATTCCACATGGTATAGCCTCTGTAAGACCACAGACCATGTTAGTACAATATATAGGGTCTGAGTCAGTCTTCATAGATATAGGGTGTGTGGAAAAAGTCCCCACAAAATGCATGTGACAACGAACATAATGCCTTCTACAAGCAGGTATGGAGGAAGATAACACAGCTGGCACAAGTCCGGATGCTTCTAATGGTCTCTAAACTCATTGATCTAACCTTGAAAATTCCACATCGGGATAGAAAGGCATCCACATTTGGTTATAATACCATGATAATTAGGTTTAATACACTGTGTGTGGAATAAGGACGTGCATTCAGGAGTCTTCACACATCAACATCAACCATAATTGGAAAAGGATTATTGGGTGATCTTCCCTCTTAACCTAAGTAACTAGGAAAAGCGTGATTTTTTGTAGGAATATGAATTACCTAGAAAACCTATAAGGTGTATAAGGTTCACAGATGGTTATTCTATCTATGCGAGCGGACAAGAATCCATCTTGTAGTGAAATGATATAGGAACATTTTTCTAAATATCCCCTTCTATCATCTACCACTGCTCTATGAGGTTTGGGGTGAGGCACAAAATAAAATCAAGAAAAATCACTCAAAAATTCAATCATGTTTTCGACACTCAATGATTTGGGATGAAAACTTTCGATTTTAACTAGGTAAATTCATAAATTAGAATGAAGAACCATTGCAACATGCTGATACACATACCAAGGAAAATTCTCTGCCATCCAGTCATAAAAAATAGAAATTACATGCTAATATGATGTGGATATCTTCCTTCATGTATCTACCATAGAAATTCTTAAACATGAGAAAGGGTGGGGATGAATAAATTGATAGGTTGTCCTTCCACCAATGTAGTCTCCATCATCAAGGTGAAAATTCTAACACCGGTATAGAATCCATAGGAGGATAAAACCCATCCAATTAGAAACATGGAAAATAAACCCACTAATCTGATCTAAGATGATACATTTGATCGGATCCCATAACCCCATGTGGCCTATCAATCTGCCTCAAAGGTATCATAGTATGAGCCTGGGATACATCATGACTGATTGGTTGGATGAGTTCGGCTATGAAAGACTTTTGGTTTTGATCCGTTAACCTGTAAAAATAGCCCTATCAAATTTTAAAATGAAATGAGGGAGAGAGCATGGAGGGGTTGACCAAGAAACCTCTCCTTCGTAACCAATAAATCTCTCGTCATTAGAGATACGTTCTTAATATTCTACCAAGTATTGGACATTGACAAGAATTCATTATACATAATTCCATGGATATGAAGTCCCTCTCTCTAATAGATATCCCAAAAACTAATCCTCACTTCACCATGAGATAAGTGGAAGGTATTGGTGCTTGAACACCAACAACTAATAAATTCAATAGGTATCCCCCCAGGTGAATAAATCATGAAATAAGAAACCCACACTTCTGAGTATAAATTAATAGCCTCCAACTGTTTGTGGAATTCCATGAAGTTTTGATCTACCCATAACACCCAAACCCATTCATTATAGCAAAACCTTCTAGACTATAGATCCTATTTAGAGCTCCACCCTCCATTGAGATTACCTTTCGTAAGGTTGAAAGTGTACATATAAGCGTGGATGATATATTCCAAGGATGTATCATGAATATATTGATTACTTTGCATCCATATGGATTCATTTATGTTAAAGACATCCTCTTGGCCCAAATCAGATATGATATACCCCATGGTATAAACATTTTCCTGATTGCACCCCGAGACATCCTAAGATGAATAGTAAATATGTTTTTTTAAGTCGGTGGTGGTAGAGCATCATCTTGGAGTCCAAATTTATAAAATGGAAATCAACTAGATAATGGGTAGGTCATAAGTTTTGGTGGAAGAAGATCTTTCAGAGTACTCTCCTGAGTGATAACATAAGACCAGATATCATCGTCAACATTATTGACCATGACCATTATTTTTATGATCATATTCATTAAAATGAGAGGGAGGTCCATTATCATTCCTAAAATGGATCAGTTAAAGTTAGTTTCTAACAAAACTAGTAAAGGAATAATATATTGTTCAGCATATAGATGGTTCATGGAAGATATCTACTCGTGAACCATTAGTTCATGAAACACTGGCCTATGAAGCATTGGCTAGCAAAGAAATAGGTTATGGAATGATTCATCCATGAATGATTTCTCATTATGCAGAAGATGGAGCTCACCCTTTGTGGTTGAAGTCTTTTAGTTCATAGGTGCAAAGTCCCCATTTTCGGGTGAAGGTGTCTACAAAAGAGATAGTACCAGGAAATTATATATGGTTAGAGATTTCTGGGAGGGTTGAATTCACTAGAAAACAAGGTGATAAACATATAATCTTTTCCCCCTATATACATAGGCATTGTCCCCTCCAATGGGTCCACTAGTGTACCACAAACCAGTTCAAATTAGGACCACATTCTACATCAAAATAACCTTTTATTCATCCTGATTGGAACCCATTTTGTTGGGGGACAATATTTGGGTCCTGAAAATTCATCCTAGAATAATAATACACTTCCTTAAATTTGAAAAAGTAAGAGTAATATTTCAAAGGATATGTTGAATAAATAATTCTCTAAGAAGATTAAAATTAAAAAGGGAGGAAATGGTGCCTCGAAACAAGGGTCCCTTTACTAATCGCCCCTCCACATGGTGGTCTTCCACTCCATGAAATCCACTTAAACATAAAAACTCCATGAAAGGGGTCGATCCAGTAGATCTTGCGAATGGAATGAATTCATTTGAGTAAAGGAGCGGCGATGTCTGATCCAACAAATGATCGCAGCCGAACAACATCATTTGTGGGGAAAGAAGGTATTTCTGGATATCACCAAAGAATAAAATTCATCTATGAAACCAAGAAGGGATTTTTGTGACAAAAAATACCCCCACATACCAATTCCTTCATGCGATTTCATAAAAGTTGCTTGCGGCCCACCGTGAACAACCGATTACAACGGTATCTGGTTCCTCCACTTCTCTATAAATCGAACCTAAGGGGAACTGAAAAGGGGATGAACGGACACAAAATTGAGATATCACATCATGGAGATATTGAAATAGGATTAACCGAGATATTAATATCTCTATAAAATATGGATGCCATTGATGATTCCTTGAAGGTAAAACCCTACCACATAACATTAAATAGGAGAAAAACTAAAAAAAATTGGCAGCCTATGAACTGAATATCTTTTGTGGGAATACTCCCTGCAAGGCCCAGAACTAATTAACCCTTGGAAAACATGCATCGTGCATAACAAATTATATGTGTGAATAACACTTTCCCATGTATCAAATCACTACGTAGGAGGAACTCGATCCTGTGTAGCACCATGCTATACAGATGGAACCCAGTCCTGTGGACCAAAGTGCTATGTGGATCGAACCCAGGTCTGCATACCAAAATGGTATCCAAATGAATCCCTTACCCAAAAATTAGTGCTCTAAATGGAGGGAACCCTATATCACATAATAACATGATACATAAAATGTGTAATCCTAGGTTGTTCCACTCTCTGGCTCTAGTTATGACTTTCTGTCAAATCATCGACTCCTATGTTGGCCCCTCCAAAAACCAGTCTAATAATATTAGGTTAAGGACTCTTCCAAAGCCCCCAGACATTTATGATATGGTCATCAGGCACACCATTGTTCCCTTTTGAGTCTAAATACCCATGGTAAGAGATGTCGTGTGGGTTACCGCAATGATAAGGCAAACCCTTAGAATGACCTTGAATATAAATTCCCATGGTAACGATTTTTTCGACACTCAGGTGATAATGTGAACCTCCCCATTCTTGGGATTAAGGGGATATAATGTAATTTATCTTTGATGAGGAAAAGTGTAGAACTTATTTCCCTTTTCCTTGGAACCAAATCTAGGGAACTCCTCATGAGGTAATCCCCTAGCCTTTCTTGTGGATGGTGACACTCTTTCTCCTCTTCACATTATCCTGGGGAGTATCTGGGTAGATCTCAAAATACAACTATCCTGGATATGAAAAGAAGAGAGGAAATTGCATCACTCAAGGACCCTATTTCTCCCCCTTTGGACTCCAACACTATTTACCAACGAGTGGAGCACGACTTGAAATATTCAGATCCCCTACCTCCTCTTGTTTCTCAAAATTAGAATGACTCAAATGGTCTTAAAGTTTGGTGGCGATCATAAAAATTTGTGTGATCTAAAACAATATCATGGTCCTTCTCCATAGATATAAGCTCCACCCATGAATCAAATGGTACTTTTTCACATATTTAATCCCCAAACATAAATCAAACTAGCATCTCCCATGTGTATGCCCTGTATCCAATCTAACCAAGAGAAATACTCTTACAACAAGCCTCCTATTTGGTGTATGCCCAAAATCATGCCACCATTAATGGAAAGATTTTGTGTATAATCCATAACATTCCGAACTACTAGGGATTTTATTCCCAACTAAATGAGATATGTAGAAATCCTTACTATGGTCCAAACCCAATATCCAAATCCCTCCTAATGTTTTTTCTATCCATATTCCTAGTCGTGTCATATCCAATCAGGAGACCATATATCTTCCAGGTACCTTGAGCTACCTCAGTAAAATTTCCACACTATCCTTGATCAGGAAATATTCTTCCTAGATTTCTTTTCTACATAATGTTAAACTGCATGGTTGGGTCCTCACCACATGAACTTAAAAGGTGATGTGTCCAATTAATTAACATCGAACTATGTGGGTTATAATTCCTCTCACGAGGATATGTAGGAATACCATATTACAGGTACAATCCTGACATCGGTGAAACTCCCCCCTGGGCGATGATAAACTTCAATGTTCCATACCATTTGGCCAACATCCAGTTTTTTATGTGTGAATGAATAAAAAATTTCAAATCTACCCATAAAATGTTACATTGATGGATAACCTTAGATATATACATATGATTCTGTATCCATTCCAAAACATAATAAATTGTTACCTAGGGGTAATATGCAGACACATGATCAGGAATTAACTATGAATTCACAAATAAATAAACATGACTTAAATCTATAAGAGAGTCCTGGAATAGGAAATAGTTCTCCCCAAAAGGGTGTGATGAGCCTGAGATTCCATCCTCTCAAGAAATGTGAGTTCTTAAATGTTATTGGATAAATAATCCAAATAATTCTTACATTTGGAAATTATTTCCATGAATCATAGATGTGAGAACCATTGGTTGTTTCAAGATCTACAAATAAACCCATTGAAGACCATTGGAAAGTGTTATATCCAACTTGAGTTAATGCACAACTATTAACCCCTATAATAAATCCAAATAATAATAAATTCATTTTCATTAGATATGAAAATGGGGAACCTAACATAAATGGCTTAAATTTGGTGGATCCTTCCTATGATAAAAAGGATATACTACCCATTCCCTATCAGACTATTCCATTCTGGGTACACACACACCTTCGGGATAAACAATTTATTTCATCAAAATATTTTAATTCTTCCTCTAGTTGAATTCCATGTAATTTTGGGTATGTATTATAATTATGTACATAAAGACCACATCAATTGTCGAGTAAGTGATGTAAAAAACCAACCGATTATCTCCTATCTGTGTGATGAAGAAAATGGACTTCAAAGGGAAATTGAATCCATCGTATGGGTCATGATTCCAATTAAAAAATATATTTTTTCTTAGATGGTTGGGGAGAAAATCAAGATAAAATATATTCCTATTGTGTGGGAGTTTAGTGATTTCATTCGGGATGAATTTATTGGTCATTTACCAAATCAGGAATTTGAGTCTTTAATATAACTCATACCAGGTGCTACACTTATTTCCATGAATACATATAGAATTCCCATGACTGAGTTATAATAATTGAAGAAGTAAATCTAGGATAATGCTGATAGGGGATTCATTTAGGAACCATGTATGTGTCCCTTTGGTAATATATTTAAAGAAGGAGATTATGGATGAAGCTCAAAGTTCTTCATTCTCAATTAATCAGGGAAGTATAATGATGTATTGAGTTTTGAAAGTGTATTTTTGGGTGGGTTAGAATGAAGAGATATATTGATAATTATGTTTCTTGTTTCATGGTATGTCAAAAATTTATGTATGAGAGAAAAACATCTAAGGAGATGTTATAACCATTACCCATACCAGAATGGAAATGGAAAAACATCACCGTGTATTTTTTTCATCAGAATACAAAGAACATCTAAAGGGAATAATGATATTTGGATTATAAGAATATTCCTTATGAAGTAAGAACAATTAATAACTATTAGAGAAGATTTATATCTTTACCAACACACTTGGTTATAAATTAAGGAAGTGGTAATATTTCATGGGGCACCACAATCAATTGTATCTGATTGGGATCTGAGGTTTACATCAAATATTTGGAGAAATATTCAATATGCTCTGGATACTGAATTTTATTTCATCACTAAGTATCATACATAGAGAGATGGTAAATATAGAAGGACCATTAATACTATATAATAAGTGATGATATCACTCTATATAGATTTTAATGGTAGTTGGTATCATCACTTCCTTTGGTGGAATTTTATTACAATAATATCATTCACTTCACCATTCAGATGGATCCTTATGAATCCATATATAGTAATAAGTGAATAACTTCAACATTATAGAATAAATTTGGAGGAATAAATTTATTGGAACCTAATATAGATGAGGAAATAAAATATAAAGATATATCCATTCAACAAAACATAAGAGACGCTCAGAGTATAAAAAACTATTTATACTAACAACCATCATAAAGATAGAGTTAAAATTCCGTGAAAATATATTCTTATAAATATCTCTATAGAATAGGGAGTTCATATTTGGAAATAAAGAAAAGATAATCGCTACGTATATTGTTACTTTTTAAATTCTTGATCATATTGGGAATATAGCATATTGATTGACACTTCCACTGAATCTCTATCAAGTTCACGATGTGTTCCATGCATCTTGTATGAAGAAGTACATACCTAATCTTCTATAGGTACTAAACTCATAGGACATAAAACTAGATAAATATATTTATTATGAATAATAATCAATAGATACTTTTGATTGTATATATAATGTTAAATGAAACAAGACCACTCACCAGATCAAAGTTTTGTTGCAAAACCACCAATTTGAGGAAGCTATGTGAGAACCTAAGGATGTGACGAGGCATAATTATCATAATATTTTTGTATCATATTCATAAATTGTGAGTGTGAATTTTTTTTAAGGGTGTTAGAATGTAACAAATGACTTTTTTTAAAAAAATTCTCTTTAAATAATTGGATTTATTCGATAGCTTACGATACATGAAACAATGAATTTAAACAAACCATGAAACATTATTAAAATATTATGTGTCTGTTATCACCCAACTATTGGATTAGTGGATGTGAATAGTAATAAATAAATTATAAAAATATATGTTCTATACATTTGTAAAATTATTTCATTAGTTATCAAATTATTATAATAAAAAACAAAAAATATTTTAAAATTAAAGTGAATTTTTTTTATAAAAAGTTGTTTTTATGAACGCGACGAATTTTTATATTAAGAAATTATATAAATCACTATTTATGAATGATTTAAAAGAAATTTATATATTATTTACATGATTAAATGTTTTAAACATTCAAAAAATATTTTTCTAGGCATAAGATAAGAATAAATCCAATTTTATGATTAAAAATGTATTTTTCTAGAAAATAGTTTTTATCACATTATTTCCACTAAATTAAAATAATTTTCTACCATTTATAGGTATTGAATTATATAAAATTAATTTAAAATTTGGAATCAGTATCTTTAAATTTTTTTAATCTTCCCCTTTTATTTTTGGGCAATATGAATAGTAATTGTGTTAAAATGTATCACATTAGTAAAGGGTAAATAGGGTTAATATAGATTAAAATAAATGATAAGGCCATAATGTCACATCACAATTAATATTGGATGAAGTATATTCTACTATGTTTACTTTAGGATTTAAATTTGTTAGTTTAGTGGATACTTTTCCATGAAAATGATTTATATATTATTTAAATCAAGGAATGTTACAAAATGTCTCACTTAGTTTTAAATATCCTTTATATGTTCACACTAGAAAAAAATAGTGATGAATGATTATTAATTTTAATTTTCTACAAAATGAAATTATAGTCATTATGGTAATTTATTTATAATTTTTTTGGTATTATATAATTACCATAAATTCTTACACAACACCAAAATATTATTTATTCAATAAATGAGAAAATAAAATAAATGATTAAGAAAATATTAAAAGCTATATAATTTGAGTTAGTTATAGTTTTACATTAATTTTATAGGTTAATATGACATATTAGTTTATTTTTAAAAGATTATAATTTAATTCAATCTTTTATATTATTTATTTATGTCAAATTAAATTAATGGTTCCAAAATTTATAATAATGAAATTTTATCAATATAATTTTTTTTGAAAATATTCTAAAACAAAAAAAAAATCATGAAATAATATAATGTGAATATGATATGGTATAAAATTTAATTACTTTCCCATTTATGGGCCAATTTTTATCTTATATGTAAAAATTACAATCCTTTAATATTGAAAAATTTGTTGCCATAGTTAAAATTAAAATTGGTTAACTAAGAGTTAATCAAAATTATATGGTTTAAAATGACTCCAAAAAATATCTAAATTCTATTGGTAGATGTGATTAAAACCCTATAGTACCTTTTTTCTAAATAACTTTCCTTTTTTATTCATTTTTCTTGAGAATTAATTTATTATAATTAAATCTTTTGTGAATGTTTAAAAGTGCCCCAAACCTAAATTATAAAAGGGAACCTACCACATCACTTATTTACACCACTTTGAGACTTATATATAGAAAAAACCCAGAATTTTTTTCATTAATAATTCCCTAAATACATTCTATATGTTATGTTCCTCTTAATAGACCAACCCTAGATCCCTTTAAAGGATATCTAAAGGATTCGTTTCAAAGAAGAGGTAATCGCCTTACCTAATCAGTTTCTTTTATACTATTATTCAAATCCCATAAATATTGTATATTTATAATTAAATAATAAATTAATTATCCAAAATATTCTAAAATATTATTATGATTATGAAAATTCCATTATACACCATCTTTCCCATCAAATGTGGAGTGCAAGTATCCTTCGTGCATACGTATAGATTACAATCTCTACATAGTGGAACAATTAATTTTTATTAAACATATATTAAAGATGGGTATTATTATGTGTTTAATGATTATATATGATATTTATTAAATAATTATACTTATATAATTATAATATCACATCTACCTACTTACCATCCAATCGTTTAGGAAAGGATAACGTTTCCCTTGTGTATGTGGGGACTACCACCTCCACGAAGTGATGTGATTTATTTTTCATTTATATTTTAATTTAATGGTAATTAGAATTAATTTTATTATTATATATAAAATATTTATTATATTTTATAGGTTAATTAAAATTTACCATTCTTTTTTTCCATCCTTTGAAAAATGAAAACTTCATTCATGCGTACATATGACCCACTATCTCTATTAATGGTTTAATTAATTTATGTAGCTATAAAATTTATCGATGTATATAAATATGTATATAATGAATATATATGATACTAATATCATTATTAATTTTCTAGAGATTATTAAACCAAGATATATGAACAATGAATGAAACCACTGATATGAAATACTCATTAGAAATGAAATAGTTAACACCCATGAATGATGATTTTAATAAAGAATTATTTATAAGAGGGGGTGTCTAAATGTTATAAAGGGATAATATATCATATTATAAGTATTAAAATTAATTTTTATATAATTATAATAAATTTAAATTTATTATTTGGAGGTTATATTGATTTCTAATTAAGGTGAACTTGAGGTAACGAGTTTTTGGTTAAAATGTCATTGTTTATCGGGATTCTTTATGATTGAGTTCATATAATGAAATATTATAATAAAACATGCATGATATTCCTTAATATCACTCTAATATTGTTATTTATTTAAAATAAGTGTTTTAATTTCATTTTCCTCACCTTATGTACCCAAGAGACTAAAAATTTGTTTTTAAGTAAAATTGACTTCCATTCTCTCTTTAGTCGAAAAAACATTTTCTTCCATTTAAATGTTTTCTAAATTTTTTTTACAGATGGTTTTTAATATTCATAGATTAGTTTTAAATTCATTTTTACCCATGGATTAATTTTTACAAAAAATATTTTAACAGAATCTTTTTTCTTCATTTTCCAAATGTGGTACTTTGAATTTTACTACAAAAGCATGGAAGGAATGCTTTTTTAACGCATATGACATGAATATGTTTTATTGAAATCATTAATATTTTTTTTTTCAAATATTACCTTACATATTTATATGGTTATTTTAAAATAATTTTTTTTCTTTATAATTAGTATTTTTTTAAAAGAAAGGTGATTTTAAAAATGGAAAGGAAGTTTTTTTCAAGAATGTTTTAATGTTTTTTTAATGGTATTTATATTCACCAATGAAAAAAATAAATTTTTATTATGATTTAATAGGGATATGATCCAAGTATACCATATTTATTATTTCTTTGGATGGTTTATGAATATTAAGTCATGATTTTTTTGAAACCCATTTATTTTCCACAGGTTATACTATGATGAAATAATTAAACGTTTATAAAACCCATTATTTTTTCACATATTATGCTATAATGAAATATGTATAAAAACCATATATTTCATGGATTCTAATATAATAAATGTTTTATGATCTTTTGGAATACTTATCTATAATTTTCATTATGTGATGTATGAGACCTATATATTTCTTCAACGCACTGGGTAAAGATTTATATATCATCTGATAAATGGGAATGGAATAGGGAGTGAACCCACATTAGTAAGGGAATTTTTCCACTATGGCAGTCTAGGGAGTGAACCATGACAACTTTGGTGGTTTGTGGAGTAGAACTATTCCACTATGATTTTTTTTAATTAATCCTTGACAAATAAGTAAATTATTTTATATACTTATATGAATTCCCCAATTCCATGTTTTATGATAATGTTATATTCTCATGGATTATATTATTTTATTCCCTTATGATTAATGTCTTATAAACTGCCAATACTTATTTCATGACTCAAGATTATGATCTATGATATTTAGGGTATGGTTTTAAAATGTTAAGATCATGTTCACATCCCTTTTTTTCATGTTATTCTTATATGATAATTGATATCTACATTATTTACCCTTACTGAGCATTAGAGATCACACTTTATTATGTTTCTTTTCCCATGTTTTATATAAATTTTTTTTGTATGATATTTTTAAGAAGGGTTATAGTTATGAATATATAAGAGGGTGATGTTTTATAACTATTATGAACTAGATTTTATGTTTCCAAGATTATAAAGATACTAGACCTATATTATTATTTCATGGATTGTTATGTTATATAAATAATATTAATCTATTTAATATATATATATATTCTTCTATTTATATGTAATATATATGTTTGAAAATTATGGTTTGATATTTCATTAAAGAGTCTACCTACCTTGATATTGAATTTATTGATCCATTAGTCACATCCTCTTTTGCAATCCAATCTCAAACCAAGCCTCTCCATACTTCTGATTCCCTATATCATATAACATGGAACCATCAATTAATTAAACACATTAATAATATAATATTTTATTTAATCCAATAAGCTATAATCCCAAAAAATGAAC
Source organism: Viscum album (assembly GCA_963277665.1). Lineage (NCBI taxonomy): Eukaryota > Viridiplantae > Streptophyta > Magnoliopsida > Santalales > Viscaceae > Viscum > Viscum album. Next base: position 1,240,106,726 of record OY728166.1, on the reverse strand, counting down.
TAATCATTTCTTTGATACCAAAACAATGAACAATAGTTTTTTCCAGATCCAAGTCATTCCTCTAACACCCCTAATAGTAAATTTCTAATAAAAAAACAACCAAATGATCTCCAATTTATAACCAATTTGTTAGGAATTCCCAAAAATGTCTCACACACCATACCTATATTAAAATGGTGAGTAATTGGTGTTGTTAATCCTCTTCTTGTGTCTTAAAGATACAAAACCAATAAGTCCCATCATATCATCCTAATTTCACCATGCCTAAGTGAAACTTGATATAAATCCTAGCCTAAAAAATTGAAAATCAGAAGAGAAAAGGGGGACAAACATTAATATAAAATATAAAATATCACATAAATTTTTTATGGAAAATTTTTCCCAATACAAAGCAATTATATAGAGGAAAGGGGGGAGATAATAGGAAGAGAGGGGTGTCTACCCACTAGTTTTTCTAGTTGGAGGAGATCTATGAAGGGAAATAAATTAGGAGTTTAGAAATGAACCTCTTACCTTCTAAATAAAGAAAATAAAACCTAACCCCACCGGTTACCCAGTATGGATGTACCAATTACCTATCCCATCCCCATGAAGGGGAAATTAATTATAGGTCTAGAGATGAACCTCTTAACCCATAATTAAGAAACAAAACCCAACCCACTGAGTACTCAGTCTAGAAATACCGAGTTCTCGATCCCCTACACACTAAGAAATCCAGCTCCATCATCTGAACAGTGATGGTCTAGGTTGTTCTTTCATACTTGGAAGGGCCACTAGGCTCCCAATGACTCTTAATATGGTTCATGGTGGTTCCATTTTGATTTTTTTTTTAGCATAGCCACCCTGAACTTACTCTAAAAGTCCACCATCCTAAAAACATGTCAACACATGTAAAAAATATCCTATAGGTATACCAACTATAAAAATTCTAACCGGAATCCCAATTATCAAATTCCCTTACTCTATATCTCAAAATTCAAAATTCAATTGAATTTTTGTAACTCTTAATAGTGAAGGTCATTACATTACTTATTAATTAGACTTTAATAAGATTAACATAGTAAAATAAAAACTTCGTCAATATTCGGGATGAGTTTAAGTAGTCCTTATAGGGTAACCCTAGTTTGATTAAATTTTTATTATCAGTCAATTGATTTTTATTTTGGGTGGTTTTAAGTAGTAATTGTGGGAGTGGGGGATGTGTCATTTTTGACCCTCCCTTGGAATGTGTGTGTGGAATTTTCATTTTATTTCACCTTCCTTAACCAATTGTAATTTGGAAATGATAAATTATTTAAATCATAGTAAATTTAATAAATATATTTATTTAATTTTGGATTGGTTTACATTATATTTATAAATTAATTTTAGTATTTTAAAATATATAATTGGATATATAAATTAGTTCGTGTAATAGGTATTTTAAAGAATAATATGCAAGGATCAGGGTATTGTATTTTAAACATAAATAGATTATAAAGGGTTTTAAATTTTGTAAAACATAACATGTTACATTTTATATCAGTATGTTTTCAACCATACATATAGAGGTGAAGACTAAGTGGGTAATGAAAAATTATAACAACAGTTCTATGTTCCAGAAGTGAGTTTTTATTGATTTTTAATGGAAAAAATTATAAAAATTGGGTGGGGTTAATATTTGTTTTAAAAATTGGTCTCTATATGTGAGAACCCCATTCATGAAACCTATACATATATGCATGCGTGAACCCCACTAACGCATGTTTTTTTTAAATAAAATAACTTTTACGAATGATATTCAGGGAATCCTATAATACTTAAAATGGATTTCACGAATGGTGTTCACATAAGACAATATATTATGTTTTATAATATTTTTTATTTTGTTTTTTGTGTTATATATATATAATATTTTTTAAAATGATTTATAATGCTATTATTTTATTCAGAATTACTTGCATTAATGTAATCTCAAAATATAACCAAAAACCATATAAATTGCTTCCTTTTATAATGGAGTGATATTTTATATCTTTTAAGAATTTTCCAAGTGGGATTTAGGTTCCATTTTTCCAACAAAAGAATAATATTACTAATAATACATGATAAATAATATATGAATAAAATAAATATTAAATAGTGTAGTTTTATTCTAGTAATAATACAATAATTAAGAATAATTAATAATGAATTATTAATAGAAATAATATTTAAAATTAATCATTAAAATTAATTATTATAATTAATTATTATAATTAAAAATTAGTTAATATTTAATTAATCATTTATAATAATTTATAATTTAATTAATTAATAATGTATTTAATAATTATAATTAATGAATATAATTATTTATTATATTAGATGATATAATTATTTAACAATGAATTAAAAATTAATTAATAATTTGAATAATAATTATAATTAATGACTATAATTAATAACTCGAGTTTGAATCTGGGATGCAACGAATTTTGGATGGAATTAAACCCAGATATGGGCTAACTTATGTTGTAGATGTGGTGTGGCTTTGGGGGATAATTGTGTTTGATGGCGACCAAGGTTGTGGCTCTCAGTGGTGCAAGTGAAGGAGTGGGTGTCTCAATGTGGCTCGATAGGTTGGGTGAGAGAGACATCGACTCACTCAGGTGGTGGTGAGGTGGTCCATGATGATGCTTGATGGAAGGGACCTACAACGAATAAACGATCGATATTTTAAATGGTGGATGACCCATAGATTTGTAGTTTCAGCAAAAAAATGGTTACAGGTGCTAGGAACATGATCTACTATCTTTGTAATGGACTTCATTTCAATAGGGCCTTCGAGCCATCAAAAATATAAATAAATAAGGATTGATGGGTGGGATATACTCTGGGGGGTTATGGCATGTCTTTCCATCCTGTATGTGAGGTGTGTGTCTGTGTTTGATATACTTGTACACCTATAGCACCTAATATATATAATTAACAATTAATTAATTATATAATTAATAATTATTTAAATTAATAAATAATATTTAATAAATAAAAATTAATTATTAGTTATTAATAATTTACAATTGGTGTGGGGAAGGGGAAATATAAAGAAAAACCCACACACAAGGTAGATGAAGCTTGAAATCGAGACCTACCAGACTCCCTAAAGAGGTGAAACCATTAGGCCTCACCTAATGGGGATAAATAAATAACTAATATTTAATAATATAGTTAATAATAAAAATAAAAATTAATATTTTTTATTTCCTTAATGAGTAATTGTTAATAATTAATTAGTGGTTATTAATTATTAGTTAGTATTATTTTAAATTATATTAAAAACAAAAAAATTAAAAAAATTATTAATTTTTATTTATATAAATATTTATTATATTTATTATTAATTATTAATTAATAAGTGTGTTTTTTGTTCCATATTAAACTGTGTTCGTTCATTTAATTTCTAAGTCATATAATTGTGAATATGGATTTTAAACTTGTTAATTAAATACCATATTTTGCATTCTTTTATTTTTGAATTTTAATTTTTTTATTATATTATTTCATGACTGGACATTACTATGTTTATTCGTTCCTTGGCCTGTGCCTAATTGGATCTTTTTCACTTGGTCTCATTACCTTGATCATTCCAGTTTATTCCCTAGGATTTTCTTTCCACTAAGATCTTGGTTATATCCTTGCTAACAAATTAGGAGGCCCCCGGTGCTTGGCTCTCACTTGATTTGATGTAACTGCCTTCAGCCTTGTGAATACCCTTGGTTTCTTCGATTATTCAGAATTTGTATCTGAGTTTCAAAGAGATTTTCCCCCTAGATTTGGGAATTTCCATAGTGGATCACCCCTCCCCTATGGTTTTATTGCCACCTTTCCATTTTTGTCCCTTGATTCACTAAGAGAGAGAGATAGGGGTGGTCACGAGGACTGCTACTAGTGACCTCCTTACAGGTTCACTAAGAGATAAGAGGAGAGGTAAAATAAACTAGTGGCCATGTTATAAACTTTCTAGAGTATAAAAAAATGAGAGTATGAGTGAAATATTTAGTGAGGACATAGTGAAATCCCACTCTATGGTTCTTGTAGCTTCTTCGAGATATTATCGAAATGATCCCCTAGTACATGCAAAGTGAGGTGGTGTTCCTCTAGATCCTGTGTAATTGGGATCATGGATGGGTTATGATATAGTTTTTTTTGGTTTCCTTTTTGATTTCATGTCATTGTGAAGGTTCCCACTAAATCCTTAAAAGTGTATTTTTCTCATAAAAACATTGAGTTGGAGAATTTGGAGGGGAACATAGAGGACGATTCTAAGAAAAATGGACCTTAATGTCAAACTATATCCCAAGGAATTAGATTCAACATTATACTATGGTGGTAAACCCAAGCCACAACAAGGAGGTATCAATATGTTCTTTTGTTTTTTTGATTGCTGATACTTTTTGGCGTTCTTATTCTTTATTCATAAGTGTGCATGTGTCCATATAGTCTAGAGAAATATGATACTCCCTCGGGCTTAGTTTGGCCATAAGATCCTGGAGCATTGAGATCCCCATTCTTAGATAGCTTATTTGGGGTCTTTTCTTACATTTCTCTTGTACTCATCCTATTCTTATATAGTGAAAGTCTATGATGATCCATTCCCATTAATGTGAACATAGGATAATTATCTAAGGAATCCTAATCATTATGGATTTTTTAATTCTTTCCATTTATTATTTTATTTGATGTGTAATCCATTGGAAACATCTTTATGTTGTTATCTTCTATGTGTTATTTGATGGTCTTTCAATTTTTTTGATTGTATCCAAACTTTTTATTATTTCATAGTAAATTGAGTATTTTTTTATTCTTTTTTATATTCAATGTTGTTATTGTTGAAGTTTCTGAATTGATGTAATGATTTTTTTGTATATTAAAATGTGTTTATTAGTTCTGGAATACACATTTTTAAATATGGAGTTGTATTTATAATTTACATCAACTTTGGTATTGTTAGAATCTATGTGTGTAATTTTTTGTTCTCTGCGATCATGGGAATATAATGTTTGCAAGCCCGATTCTGTTTAATATCTTCCATTATTAAGTGATATTTCACTACTTCTAAAATCACATATTATTCCTAGAAATTAGGAATCTTTAATTCCAATATATTTCTTGTTTATTAGTTTCACTTTTTTTAAACTAGAAAAATAAAAACATGTTTAGATTTCATATTTTGGGATTATTAATGAACCAAATTTATACCCAATGAATCTTGGTTGTTGAATGTGGACTGCCCTGCAACACAACCCACAGCATATTATTTTTTAATTATTAATAATTTTTTATTATATTTCAAATTAATTATTAATTATTTTATCCATTATAAGAACAAAAACCTCAAGGAAAATATCAGTTGTAGAGGCCCGCTTGGGTCTCTGAAATTAACAGGTTCAAGTCTCATCGAGTTCTATACTATTGGTAGTGTAGGATTTTAATTTTAACACTTCCTAAGAACTGTTGTAAATTATAAGACTTAATTATAACAACCATTTATAATCATTATTTATATTATTAATTAAATATTAATTGATTTTAAAATATTTATATTATTTATTATACTCATTACTTATAGTCAATAATTAAATTATTGATTAACTAAATTATAAATTATTACTAATTACCTCTAATTAATAATAATAATAATAACTAACTATGAATTAATCATTAATTAAATTATAAATTAATTAAAGTGTTAATTATTAATAATTATTGTGAAATATTAATTATACTATTAATTAATTATTATTTAATAAATAATTATCATGAATTATTAATTATATTATTCATTAATCATGAATTAATTATGAATTATAATCATTACTTATAATCATTATTTACATTTTTAATAATTATTATTAATTATTATTTATTTTTTTATCAATAAAAATTATTGTTTTATATGTATATATATAACAAAACTAATTTTTTTTAAATATATTGAATTTCATGAATGTCATTCAAACAAGGGATGTAATTTCAAAAACATCACTTGTAAGAACAAAGTTCAATCAATCTATATAGGCCTTATATTTCTTATGTGAAATTGATTCATGTAAACATCATGGTCTAGCTTGCATGAATGGGGTTTACACAAGTGTAGACCCAGTTTGCAAAAAAAAAACTATATTCCTTTTTTTAATTGTTTTCCTCTAAAAAGAACCCAATAAAAAAAATACTTTCCACCATTAAAATCAACTCACTTTCTATGTACCATGATTATAAAAAAAATACCTTACTTTACTTTTGAAAACATATGAGGTTTTATTAAAAAAAATTAAAAATTAAAAATTAATATTTTTTCTTGAAAAAACCATTTCCAAATTAAAATAAAATGATTTTTTTATAAAATAACTAACTAGTTAATAATTAACAGAAAATATAATTAATAATAAATATAATATAGTATTAAATGGATACATATTTTTATAAAAATCCAAAACATAATAAATAGAAAAAAAATATTCACATGGATTTAAAATTCAAATACTTCATATAAGGATGATACATAATGTATGATTCAAATTTATTGAAATTTAGAATGGAAAAATAAAGAGTATATATATATTGATAATTTTAAATTAGTAATATATTATAAAAGGATTTAAACATGTATATGTTTAATGTATATATATATATATCATTTAAATATATAAGTATAAAAAATATTTTATTTCAATGTGGCTTTACGAGATAAGATTTGGGGAAATAGTTTGTACCCATCTTGACTTATAGGAAAAATGTGTATGGAATGTATATGCCCTATTTTTTTATTCTTACACATATGCTTTATTTATAGGCTCCTTAACATGTATTTAAAATATTCATTTATATTTTTTCCATTAATTAATTGTCCATTTGACAATTTATTTTTCACATGTCTCAATTGTGTAAATTATATTATGATATCACTTCAATAATATTTTAATTTCATTTTATTTTTAAATAATCGAGTATGTAATCAAAATATTTGAGTTTTTATTTATTTTATTAATATATAACTATATATAAATATTAATTATATTACTTTTATGACACCCAAAATTGAGATTAATGATGAATTGTTAGATTAAATAATGGGTTAATTGAGTTTGAGTAGCATATTGAGTTTGAATTTCATCATTAAACTTGAGTATAACTCATAATTTTTATTAAATTGATTATTTTACCATATCAATGAATTATTTACTTTTGAAAATCTTGTAACTTTTATCCTATATTTTTTTGTGATCAAAGAATGTACAATGATAGGATTATGTCAACATACCTGGGGGTGAATCATGTGTTTTTAGATTTTACCAAATTCCAATTACCCTTATTATATTTTACCCCCTTTAGTATTTGAACATATTTTTATAGTTATGAAAAATGTATCTATTTTTGTATTGCCTAGAACAAAAAACCACATGAAATACATGAAATAAGGTAAAGTGCATGACAATATATTCATGTAAGGTTCATCGTCTTCTAGAAAAATATACTTCTTATTGTGATCATGTTGTTTGAGTCAGTGATTCCATACTATAATCTTATAATCAATTAAACATTTTCTAAAAATTTATTATCTTAAACCCATAGTGCATCCCACACTTTCACAATATCCTAATATGAATCCAAACATATTCATCACCCTACTGGATTCGCAGTATCCCAATGCGAGTTACAAAACTTCCTTCCATGATTTGGAAGTAGATATTCAATCTATATAGGATTACACTACATCAACATGAATTGATATCATTCTTCCAAAACATAGTATTCAAATTCTTTTAGATGGTCAATCAAGCTTCATTCAACCTATTCTCTTCTACACAACCCATCTCCTAGTTATTTCTTATAATCTTTTCAATCGTTTATCTCAAACCAATATTTAAGGATATCAATTTACAATGAGAAACTCCTTGTATATTGTACATACTCAATTAAATATTTTGGACTTATTTTTTATAGAGTATCACATGTTGTTTCAGCTATAAATTTGGTTTTTTATTTATGAGAGACAAAAAAAATTATTCCTATGTCTACTAGACTATTTTTTACCTGGTACATTCATTTTGGGTTTAAAATTATATTTTCCTCACAAAACATGACTCACATAGGCCCAAACAATTATTATGGTAATTTCTGTATGATTTCTCTATAATTCAAGTTTTTTTTCACTATTTTCTTTTTGATAGAAACTCCTAATAGATTTCATATCTGTAATGGGATACGAACATGCATTCCAAAGGTATGTGGTTACTGGATTATTCAAACAAATGACACTTAGGAACTCTCATTGGTTGAGAGGTTGGTTGGTCGTTCATATCTCACCATGTTGGGGGGAATTATTTTCTACTCTAGGAATCTCTTATATATGTAATATATATTTTTTGAATCCTTCCCAAATCCCATTATGCGACTTGTTACCCCTATGCTAATGACCTGATAGATAACATGGGTAAAACTATATGAATTACATGTTCTATATTATTCTCTCATTAATTTAGGAGTCATTGGTTTATATCCATATTTGAGAACTTTGGGTTTTATCACTATCTAGGGAGGAGGATGATGTCCTGTAATTGGGATTGAACCTCAAAGAGGTGTCCTATGTATCCTACCATGAACAAGAATCAAAGATTAGGTAGTTTGGTGCCACTTATTTTGGAAGGCTATACCTCTTAAGGTAGTATGGAAAGGATCAATCTATATTGTTTAACATCATGGGGTAAGGATTTCTATGTTAAAGGTTTGTATAAATTGTTTATATGGGTCTAATAAATGAGATTCCATATCTAGTTGGCCTCAAAAGGGAATATGGTTCAATCAGGACGAGTTGGTTTCACATGACATATATCCTTATAAAGGTGGATCCCATTGGGGATATGGCCTAATGAGGATGGGGATGAACAATCAGTGAAGTTGTGTTTTAACCTCAAGGGGGTGTCCTACATATTTCAATAGGATATGAATCAAATACCACATATTTTGAATGAAATAGTTTAAGTTTATATGACATAACTATAACATGAAACTTAGTGTCATTCCCTAAGGATGAATATAGGGAAATTTGAATAATGGATAAAGGGATCAAGCCTTGTAGAGTTAACCTAGTTATCCGATGAAGAATGGAATCAGAGTTTTTGTAGTTCTAATTTCATGGGTATCTATGTTGTAAAAGGTGTGAAAATGGAGGTTTGAGATAAACTTATGCATATGTGGATAACATGAGCATATTCATCAGAAGTATGTCCCTTTTAGGGAAAGGGAGATATGTTTGGGAACTAAAACTAAGGACAATTACCTTAATGTTGGATTTTTATTATTCTAACAACACAGTTATTGCAAGTCTCTAAGACCACGTGATGTATTCTCAGTGTGAGAAACAATGGAAAGTAAGAGATTAGAAATGCTTCACATGGGCGAGGCAATTATAAATTTAATATATCCTTAGAGAATATGATTATAAATCCCATGGAGGAAATTTATCCATGAGGAAAGGGTTAAGATTTCATAAGAAATATTATAAATATATGGGTTATTTGACAATAGTGTCATGATAATTTCATGGTCTTTATGGGGAATATATCCTCATAGAAGTACCTATAAAATTATATTGGATATGGGTCTTAGAACATTGGAATTTATCCAACATATTATATTTATAAGAAGAATTAGAGTCCTTATAGTTCATATTAAACTCCCTACTTTCTAATGATTAGAGAAAGATGATTGGGAATTATCATAAAATTTTCAAGTAATATGGATGCATGAAAGGAATGATGAAATTATAGATATTGGATATAGAACTTATGACTTAATAAGGCATCATATATATCCTTTAAAGTTATTAATTAGAGGTATTGCAGTTCACATGTTACTTTCCCGCTAGTTGGTAAGGAGTCATAGTTTAAATCATAAGAATGTTGCCCATCAGTTTAAAATCATTGTGATATTAGGTACTTACAATAAGGTTGACACCCAATTATGATTAACCCAAAAAGATCATATGAATTTATCCACATGATTCCTGAGGAATCCAAAACTACATATCTCAACTATAGGTATACAAGGAAATCCATGAAGAGATATCTTGACATGAGGTGATATGATATGATTGAATCATTTTTTTATTGTCTAATACCAATTATAAGATGTAGTGTATGTAATAGAAACCAATTTTTTAATTATCTACATGCAATATTATATGAATCTACATATAAAACCAAAATAAATAAAAACTATACTATTCATTGAATATGTATCTACTCCCCTTGAACTTGGTTTGATATTCTTTTTGTAGAACAATAAATTGGAAAAAAAATCATCCAAACTCTGAGGTGTATCCATGGGATAATATGAATAAATTGATGTTTTATAAATACCCAATCTTCCTCCACGGACCACTAGAGCCACAAGTGCAAAGGAAGAATATGAAGAGGGATTTGGGTTTTGGTGAATTACCATGAAAACATCTAGACACATTGGCATCATATATCAATTGTTTATATATATTTGAGGATTCACTTCAGTGATTCATGCATTAAATCTTGTATTTATAACACATACATTAACTTTTCAACTATTTCATACATCATATGAATTAATGCATCTATCTTCCATTAATTTCATCTTATGAAAATTATCTTTTAATGATAACCAAGGTAGAGGATTTATCAGATCTCTAGACAATACTAACAATGTAGGGAATATTTAATTATATATATATATCCCATTATTAAAAATATCAAGTATTTCTTGAAAAACATTACATATATATATATATATAATAATATTTTGGGGCATATGACTCTTTCAATCTCCCACATTAACTAATTCCTAAAAGTCTTGGTTCTATTTTTCTGTATATTGTATTTTATATAATAAAATTTTAAATCATATCCAAAACATCTTTTGATATATTTCAAAAGCACTTTTCGAAAAGATCATTAATTTTTCCTTTGTATCACATCATATGAAATGTATTTTGAATATTCATCAAAAAAACTTTTTCATTAACTCTAAAACACATTTACTGTATCTATCTGAGTTAAAAATCAATCCCCATTCATTAAAAAATTGTAACCCCAAATTATTTTATAGAATTAAAAATAAAAACCTATATTTGGATTATTACTTGTAATCAAAGAGAATCCAATAGAAAATCATCAATGCTACTGAAGCTATAAAGGGATCTAACACTATATCTAATAAACACAAGTATCTCTAAAACTATGTCCACTATTTTACATCATACTAAAATAAAAATTCTTATATTTTCACTTTTTATAATAAATTGAGTGACTATGGGATATATGCCATGTCAATCCCATATATATAACTCAAAGTTTCATGATTCGTAGAGTATAGACTGATCTGATTGATGAATAAATCACATGTCATTCATCCTTATAGATGAGAGCATCACATTTCCCTTATCCTAATAGATATACGATATCCAAGTGTGGTCGCAAAATCCCATAGACTATATTAGTAGAGGGGCTATACGTAACACTCATCATATGAGAGGAAAGATCCCATCTTGGTTAAATTTTTTCTGACTAAATGATTAACAACATACCCAAACACCCCCACATTAGTTAATTCTATATGTAGACTTGCGTAAGTAGGGTATAAAATTATATAGGTTCTTATTCTAGTTATCTCACCGAACTTAGATAATCAGAAATCAAATATAAACCATAAACCCCTATAATACCAAATAAAATTATATGTTATCCATTTAGTATACCTAGTAGGTTATCCAATACACACAAAAAATTATATTATTTATTTTATTCCTTATGAGAATATTATTTATCTACACATAAGAATCCTACTCACTCTAACATTAACATTTCATTAAAACCTATAATACTCCATGATAAACATTAGTTAGTGACAAAATCAAAGTCATACTTTGAGAGTTCAATTATCATTACACTTCATGAATATATATCAATATATATATATTTGGACAATAGTAAGGAATGATAAAATTGAGGTTTCCTCTAATATAATTTATTTAAATATCTTTAAACTCTAATAATTTTCAACAATCCCAACTTAATCACTTATTTAACATATCTATTATATAAAAATTCCAGATTAGCCTTATGATTTACATATTTTCTATTTTTTATCTAATTACATTATATATAATTTATGTCACATCTCCATGTGACCTTCTAATAAAACCCTGCCACTCTAATATTTTTTGAGAAACATCTATGAATAAATATAGTTTGAATAATGGTGAGACATAGAAATCATATTCCTAAATGTTCAACTTGTTTAACACATTCAAAATTCTTAAGTTCATGACATAAAATTTCATGATGTTCACTTGTTTTGACTACTTAGAACCTTTTATGTTAATCAAAATCATCCTTGAAATTTTATTACATAAAAAATTTCCTTTAAATAAAGTAAATAATTACATTATTGATTACTAATACAACCTAACTTTATCTTGGAGCTAATAACTTTCATTTTAGATGGGTGTAATCCTTAATTTGTTAAATTTGAACTTCCTTAATTCAAAACATACTTAAACTATCCTCTTATAAATTATATTCACTTTAGTATAGTTTTCTATGACTCAATAAAAAGTACTTTGTGTTTAGGAAATAACATTTATTTCCTTTTTATAGGGAACATTTAACATATCATATATGGTATTATATGTGTTTGGGACATTTTCGTTAGAAAATATATTATCCTGGATAAATTATATTATCCATATATTCTATAAAATTATTATAGATATTTATGAATCATTAACCATATGTATTATTATTAAAATAATTTTATTCAAAAAAACATTTTTTTTAAAATTTCTTCTTATGAAAAAATGATAAAATACAAAACATTATGAAAAATTCATCTGACTCTAATGTATCTAAGTGTCCAATGCAACAAAAAATTTTCTATAACATATATATAAACTTCAATATTGATTATACATTTATTTATTTTCTTTATACTTCTGTTTTTATGTATATTTACAACACTTGTAAAATATACAATTAATATCACATTCCATTTGGAAAAAGAAATTAATTATTTAACATTAATAATTAGATTGGATGCTCCATGAATATTCTCATAGACCATCAGGAAATATGTACAATTTATTCTCTAATGGAAAATTTACCCACAATGAAAACATTATCCACCCTTTTCTTTCTCAGTTCGAAAGGTGGTGTTGAATTTCCATGACCTCTTTTCTTCTATTTTTGGATATAACCTTTAACTCTCTCCATTTTCAATATTATAATGGTACTTGAGTTTGGACCACCTATGTCTTATTCTACAATCCTAAATATATTGAACATATCGGGAAATGTTTTACATATTTCATTCATATTGAAATCCAAAACAAACTATTGGATCATTTTTATAGTGATTGTAGAAAGAAATCTATTTCCAATAGAAGATTTAGAGGTGAACCTTTCATCACAATGTTATTGATGTATACAATAATATTTAGTACATTAGTGGACACTAAGGTAAATTATTCCATCTTTCAAAAAAAAATATCTTGAGACACATTATATAGTTCATGCATTGATTTATCTTGATAGATCTTTTTCAGGTTATCTATCATTTGAATGGAATTGAGGGTCTTATGTTGCTTTTTTAAATTTTGACTCTTTAGTAGCCATCATGAGTGTTATGAATTCATGTGTATCCTTTTCATATTTATCAAATTCACATAAAACCTTTTTTTGAACATGTTCACCTATTGGTTTCTTATGAAGAGGTTATTCAAAAATTGAGAATTTTGTTTCATGTATGAGAATGATTTGAAAATTTATATACCAATCAAAAGAAGTTTTCCTTTAAATTTTCTTTTTTAAGTATTGATCTTATATTCAAATAAGATGATGATTCCATTTTTCAATAATAAAATATTTTATCAGATGAGTGTGATGTTTTACAACCATTAAATAAGAAATTTTATCAAATGGGATCCCACTAAAATAATTACCCCTTCTAAAATCCATAATATATATTATTGGTAAAATATGTACATTTCAATAATATCTAGGAAACATTTCCATTTCTCCCATTTTTTATATATATATTTAGGAAATCATCCTAGTCTCAATAGTTGTGACTCTTCTATAGTTGAGTGAAAATATTTTATGTAATTCATCATATGGATATACTCAACTCTATTTCTCCAGTAAACTAATCCTATTAAAGTCCATTGGTTATTGTAACCTAATGAAAACACCAAAAAAAAGATAATAAGGGAAAATATAGGGGAACACAACTTTAGCATGACCCACCCATTAAGATAATCTAGAGCCACTTATTACTTGTTTTCCCTACACAAGACAATCAAGGGTACACCTAGATTTTTCATGACCCACCTGATTGGATGATTGAGGTATTAACAAGTGATACTTTGGAAGGATTCTCACACATAGTATTTGAAAGTTATTTTAATATCACCATATTATCTTATGAAATTCCCTTTATATATGAATGATTTAATAATTTATTTTGGAATCTTATTCCCTCCACAAAATATATATATTCAAACCATATTGATGTGTAACTCTTTACGCAACCCCTAAGTTTTCATTACTTACCCAAAATTAGAAGTGAATCATATTAATACATATATAAATTCATTATATATATAAAGTAATATAGTTATATGAGATGAGTAATATCATTATGAGTAAGCCAAAAGTGACAGATAACCAACCCCATTCACCATTCTAGACAAGATATAATCCTCACGGTAGGTAGGCAGCTTGACCCCAAGTCCCTCTACCTGGGGAAACTTTACTCGAGAGAGAATTCAATTCATAATAATTATAACCCCGAACATAGAAAAATCATAATTTAAATGAAAATATTTTATATTTTGGACTTATTTCATAATGTATATCCTTTATAAATTATTTATTTTGATTTATAAATAAGCGGTTTTATTTCCAAATCATAATCCATTCCATATAATTGGTGAAAAGGTATTTCAAATATTAACATTTAATATTTTAGAAAATTTTCATAAAAAAATAAATAATTAATTTTAAACCATTTATTATTAATTAATTAATTTATAAATTCCTTATAAATTCAATATTCTCAAAATACATTCTAAAATAATAAATAAACTTTTTATAAACCATAAAAACCAGTTAAAAGTTTAAAAACAAAATTTTAAAACATTCATGTTTATCCTCATGTAGAATTTATATTTTGTGTAAGGGTATACTCCCTTTAAACATATGTATATTGTCTATTTTATGGTAGAAATCCTCTAACCCTTACACAATACATGACACATCAAGGTACATCTGATCATACATATATATGAAACTTTTTCTGTAAAGGTAATTCTAAATGACCGACCACTCTCTATAATGGTAAATTCAAATTACCCTTACATAGAAAACTTCTATATAAGGTTAATACATGATGACCTATACTCAGAGTGGCTCTGTGTAGGGGTAAACTAATATTCCATATGTTTGAAAAATTGAAAAACAATGTTATGTTTTTGAAATTATTCTTCATCTCATTGTAGGTATTCATAAAAATGAATCATGGGGAAGTTTAAATAGTACTGTAAGATTTTTTTAGGCTCTAATAGAAATTATCAGGTGTTGCAGAAGTTATAAAAATCCTCATTTTGAGAATCTCCATGATATATAAGATGAAACCACATCTAGAACTGAAATGAAGAAAAAATCTAATGTTCACTGAAGATTTATCTACTCCCCTTGATCTTGGTTTGATATATTTTATGTTGATCACTAAATTGGAAAAAAAGATTCCCTCCTCTAGGGTGTATCTATAGGATGATATGAATCTCTTGTCACTTGAGTGGGATCCAATATTACTCCATGTTCTACAGGATCCTTGGGTTAAAATGAAGAAGTTGGTTAGGGATTTTGGTTCTTGGGAAGTTTGTCCAAGCACCGTGAAAACATCTACACACATTTCCATTATATAAAAGTTGTTTATATAGACCTATGGATTATCATAAGTGATGTATTCATTATCTAATGAACTTATAAAACATGAGTTAATTCCTTATTTATTTCTTAAATTTTATTCATGAATGTTTCTAACTACCATTCATTTCATATTATGACTGATATCTTTTAACGATAACCAAGGTGGTGGATTGTTTGGCTGTCCAACCAATACTACAAACATTAGAAATATATATATATATATATATAACCCAGAATTCATAAAAATCGTAAATTTAATACAATACATAATATATATATCATATATATATATACAAGCTTTAGGGAATATATCTCATTCAACTAAGGCCAGAAGGGGGTCTCATCTTGAGGAAACATGAAAAAGACAAAAGGTGAGGTCTTAAATTTTTGAATTTGAAGACACTTTCTAGATTTACATATAGGGAGATTATTTTGTATATATGCATTACTCATCCACTAATGTATGGTGAAATATTATAGAATCATAGAAGAATCTGGTTTAGTGATCTAGAATAAACAAGGGATTACACTTAGTGGATGATCGGGTCACATGATCATTACTTGTCCTATGAAGGATAGGGGAAGGTGAGAATTAAAGTCTTGTTGAACTTGTTTTCATGGCATAGGGACCGTTAATGGTAATTACATAATAGAACCTACCATTTCTTCACAAAGGGTTAGGCGATCACATGGCCAAGTAGGGGTCTCACAATCACATAATCTTGATAGTATCACAATCTCATAAGTTAGTGCATGACTTAGGATATATGACTAAGGCACATGAACCTATGTATGAATAGGTTTTCATAAATCCATGTGTGTGAAACCCTCTATACTACATAGATTCTTCCTAAAATGAATCAATTACATGACTAAGGGCTCAAAACGAAGTTGCATTTACTAAGATTGCATGGATACTGTGGAAAGACATCACGTGAAGGGAAATTTTCCAAGTCTATATGAACATGCCACATGGATATTTCTTTGTAAGGAAATCATATGAACAATGTTTTTAATTTTAAGGAAAGGTAAAGGCATTATGAGACTTGGGTCACGTGATCAATATAAACATAGGACTATCCCTATATCGACAACCTCTTCAAACCCATGACATAGCTAGAGTCACATGAAGAGGATATTTCAAATGGTGCATGATCATAGATTTATATGTTCCCAGTCGCATGAAAACAATACAAGAAGCCACTTCGAATGACTGAAATTTTTAGGGATTCTCTACTTTTATGTGCCACAAGGTGGGGTTGTATGGGTATGTTTTCTTTTCCAAGTTTAAATGAGGGCATCACATGATGAATAAATTGTCATGAAATCATGTAAGGGATGGAGAGTCATGTGATGAAGTCTCACATGGTGCTTGACTACCTGGATAACTCCAACAAAAACATCAACACTTCCCTCTATTTAATTTATCTCTCTGCCTTTTCATCACTCGTGTAATAACCCAAATTGTAATAAATAAAATTCCCCTTATGATTTAATTAAATGTCCTATTATGTAATAAGTTTATAGAATAAACATGATAATGTTTGCTTTTATTATGTCCAATCCGATTTAACAGATAATTAAACATCATAACTGTTGATAATATAACCGTTGAATAATGATCACATGATTGGCATAAATATATAGTTTTATCAAATCTAATTGACATAGAAAAAGGAAGTGATGACCTCAACCATTAGGATCAAACCCTATGAAACCCATTTATCAGAGCTTCCAAGGGAGGTAAAATCATTGGGATTTTTCCTTGATCAAGACCATAATGAGATTCAACAAATTACGTATGATTGAAACCATTTATGGGAGAAGTTCAAGACCATCGAGATCCCATCCCAAACCATGTACGCCAAATCACCCCACGAAAGTCTCACCATAGAGCACCTTACACTTAGGGAATTTGAGGGTATATTAAAGGGACATTTATCAAAAACATAATAATATTAAATTGTATATTTTATATAATAATGAACATATCTTTTTTTATTATTGTTTCATTATAAATAATTTTTATTTTTATACAATAAAAAATGATTGTATCTTAGGGTAATATTCAAATTCAATTAAGGCATTTATTTTCATGAATTAATGGATTTTTCAAATAAATAATATTTTAAGAGAATATTATTATTTTAGATTTTTTATCAAATATAAATGATCATATAATTTTTATGAAGTCATAAGTAATTTTTTATAAGGGGTTGAAAAAATTTATTGTAAACAAACCTAGAATTTCTCAATAAATGGAGTTTCTTATTTTAAAATTGAGAATGAACATTTAAAAAAAACTTATGATAAAATTAATATTATACTTTTAATAAGAATTTTTAAATTATCCAATGGTGAATTGTTTATAATTTTCTCAAACAGTTGAATCTTCAGATAAAAATTATAAATCATATAAATATATTGTGCATATTATGACATAATAATGACATAAAAATGATATAATAAATACCACAAAGGGTATCCATAACCAAATATGTGTTTCCCATTCAAAATAATTTTATTATAAGTTTGTTTTATTAATTTAATAAATCTTTTATGAATCCTCCAAAACCTATATTATATTTTAAGGTTTTAAAATCATTTCTTGAAGATTATGAATCACCTCCACATCAACAAGGGTAGTATTTTAATAATTTCATCCATTAGAATTATAAAATAATTAAATACACTATTATTTTGTAAAAACCAAGGGTAAAAACCATTGAATGGTTTTTGGTTTATTTTATTTTCTTATATAGTGTGTAAAACTCAAGTTTGAGAAATGATAATGAATTCTCCTCTCTATTCCTATATTAACCCACCCAAACCCCATTTCTCTTCACTAATAATCTTTTTAACATGTAATTACTATTCCCCAAGAACTATATAGTTTTCCAAAGGTGACCCAAAGATCTGAATAAGATCCTCTTAAGCATTTGGAGACACAATCTCAATGTAAGGGTTCTTTTCTTCCTCATTATTCATGTTTATGATTTCACACATTTTATTCCCCATTGAAATGATTATTAAATAAAATTTATTACTTTCTTCTTATTATTTCATGTTTATTCACATGATGGGATTTATATCTCACCCCTTTCTTATGTATGTCTCCAGGTTATCCCATGTAGTTTTAAATGACTGCATGGTAAGGAATTTTTCAATAAAGATGACATTTTTCCTATTTTAAGTTGTTATATAATGTACATAATTATTAAATACACTAGAATTATCTAAATTTTAGGTTTTATTACATGTAATATTATGTATTAAATCATTAATTAAATTTTAATAAAGATATGGGATGTCATTTTTGTCATCAAAGGAAAAGTTTAGTAATTTTTGGGATTAGGATTAGAAAACAATTGTGAAAGACATATGTATAAAACTAATTATAAGAAAACATACTTATTTTTTTAAGTATAGAGTAATTTATTTATCAGGAAAATAGACCTGTTTCTAGATACTACAGCTGTATGTGGATATGGAATAGATGTACATAGTGGTGAAACCTGAAAAAAAAACCGCGTTCTGTAAGACATGATAAGAAACCAATGTAATAAAATAGGCCTTGACACACACTTGGTTTGAAACTACAAGGGGATATGATTCAGTAAATTCACAATCTCATGACTGACCATTATTAAAATAATTCCCATAATAGTATATGTTATGAAATAGGTAATTGATAACATATATTATGGATTATAAATTCATAAGTTTAGAAACACATGTGACTTATAAGTTATCCATTTTTTATGTCATTGGATTCCTATTTATGTGTTTAATAGTTTAAAAATATTCATCAATAATTTTTTACTTTATTCTATCCAATGGTTAGAAATAGGAGGAATCAAGTAAATAATCAATGTGAATGGAAATGTGATGACTTCCACAACAAGATTCCCAACCAGATAGGAGGGGGAATCATGAACTTTATAATGATTCACTCTTAGCATACTCAGTTTATGAATAGAATCCAAGAGTAGGAGGGTCATCTAAATCCCCATTGAGAGAATAAGCTACAATAGAGAACTTTATGTGACAAAGGCTTCCGAATTTCAATGGAACACCTGATCCCTCAATTTTTGAACAATGTATGAACTTCATTGAGAAGATATTATCTATTATTAAAAGTTATGAGAAATAGAAGGTTCTACTAAATATTTATCATATGGAGGTATAATCTAATCATTGGTGGACATTGATCTAGAATATGAATCCTAATGAAGATATTGAAGTGATGGAGTGGAAGGAATTCTGGAAAACGTTTTTCAATAAATATTTTCCTCACACTATACGACGTAAAATGGAAAGAGATTTTCTTTCTCCCATGAAGAAAGAGGTATAATATGTTAGGGGGTACAGGGAAACCTTTACAAGACATTCATGACATGCCTCCGGCTTTGTCGTTACCGCTGAATCCAAGGTTGATATCTTCTTTAGGGGGTCGAAACCTAGTATACAAAAATAAATGGAAATCAGAGACTTTGATAGTTATGAGGAAATTATCTGATGTTCCCTCTAAGTAGAGAGATAGATTGGAAAATCTAAATGGTATCATAGGAAAATAAGAGGAAATTGGAGTTTAATTCTGGTGGTCTGATGGATAAATCTAATGGTTATTAGAAATTTAAACATCCCACTTGTCAAAGGTGTGAAAATAAGAAACCTAGAATTTTCCTAAGGGGAATGTGGAAATGATTTCGATGAGGTAAGGAGGGACTCCTAGCTAAACATTTCTGATAGGAGAAACCCACTAATGATATGGAGGAATGTATTTATGTGGTCAACCATCAGTTAATTGTTCATTGCATCAACTACAAAGAACCAGGGTACATTGTAAACCAATGCACTAAGACAAGAGTTTTCAGAGACAACCAACAACCTCCAAATCAACATGGGAGTGCTTATTCAATCACAACTATCAATGTGGATCCTGATAATGAAGTGGTGATAGATATGCTGGTTATTCATTCCAAAATAGTGAATGTAATTTTTGATTTTGGTTCTATGCATTACTTCATATAACCGAAGTTTATTATAACTCTTGAAACACCACCATAGAACATAAAAGTAGATCTATTGGTGAAAACAAAAAATGGGGAAATTATTTCATACCAAGTATATATGTATGAAGGTTCCAAACACAATGGAAGTGTGGTTGGGATAACACCCAACTTTGATTTTTACCATGATCAATGATTATTCTTGGTTCAATATGATGATGAATTCCAGTCTCCATATAATATAATCAAATATTTAGATAAAGAATAAAGAGGCCCTAAAAATTTAGAGAGGATCTTGCACATCATGTTTATAATTAATTTAATTAATTTCATAAAGAAAAATAATACATGGATCTTTGGTATTTTTCTTCGTTGATGATATTGATCGTTTGGAATGACCCTTCCAGATTATCTCGTTGTGATTTTATGGATACAAACTAGAATCCCTCTAACGGTGATCTACATGTACTCTGATGGCCTCCTATCGACACCTCTCATTTTTAGGTGCTAGGGTGGTGAAGCGAGTGTCTTATGTTGGTCTTTCTTGATTTCTTGTTCTTCGGTCTTGAAGAACGTCTCTCATTCTTGATAGGGGAGAGAAGAGGATTCGAGAGAGAAATTGTTTGGATCAACAACTCCCAATTCACCAGGAATGTGGTGTAGTGTATGGTACAATATGCCTACTTGTCTATTTAAATACATGGAAATTCAGTTATAATATTTAATTCCTTAACAACAATTAAATACATTCATGAACTTAGAGAAAACCCATTCTTATAATAATAATACCGTGTCATTATTCATGGCACACGAACTTGTGAAAAACGAAATTATAAAATAAAATTCCACGTAACAAAATAATAGCAGTATCATTATTATTTTAACTTATGATAGCTAGTTAAATAATTATTTACCATCTTGAAAATAATTATTTTACTACCGGACCAACCTTGGTCCACTCGAACTCCACTTTCATTTATTGAACACCCGAATAAATAAATAAATAATTTATTCTCTTAAATAAATATTTTATTTACAAAATTGTAAATAAATATTTATTAAATGTTAAATAAAATAAATAAATAAATTTTATTTTATTCATGTCATCACAACTTGAATAAAATTCTTCCATGGTCTTGAGAATAATATTTTTTTCATTAATTAAATTCAAATTGAATTTAACTAAGATCACCAAAAATATTTAGTGTGTGACCCTTTAGGATTATTTCTCATTGGAATTAGGTGGGCTTTTAGAAAGTCCAAGGGTAATGTCTAGAAACAGTTGAAGGAACCCAAGAGAAAGAACGTAAAGTCCCAACAATGACATCCACAAAGGAACATTCACTGTGTAATATAATCCCTTTGTCACAATATCTCATCATGCAGGTTTCATGATAGCATCATCAACTTTTATGCTTGATACGTCATTCTTTGACTACTTGAAATAAACTCATCATTACACCATGGCCATGGAATTTCATGTGAAGGTTCTACTTTAATCAAAGGGCTGAGATATAAACTTCCATAAATGGAAGGGACAAATACTTCCTTGACTTATCCATTAATAACATGCCACTCATGACACACCCAATGTACCCTACTTCCCACCAACTATCTGCATGACAATTTTCATCAATAAATCAAAGTGTTTGAGTCGTGACATGTATTAATGATAATCTTAAAGTCTAAGGATCATTACACATGCTTGCAGATAGAAATATCTGATGACACTAAAACATGTGGAATTACTACTAGCGGTTCTGTTCTCATAATCTCATATCATTGAGATTACCAAGTGCGAACTTCATGAGAGGAAGTCTCATATGATTACGAGTACTTGCACCTGACGGTTTTCATGATATGTGTCCCATAAAAGTATTTCATCCAATTGAATAACTATATTTAAGAGTATTTTTATAGCATTTCAAGGTTCTCATCATAGCGGGGAACTTCCATGACCTTATCATTGCAACACATACTCTATGAAATTATTACGTCATAGTCATGAAAAAAATGAACAATATATAATAATACATTAACTATACATGTAATAAAAGTAAAACCAGTTGGTTCTAGGACACCAACTATTACAATATCTCACTGGGACTAGAGCCAGATGCCTACAACTTTTAATCCGATAGACTTCACATGATGATCATGTTTCTGCTGAGTCAAGGCTTTAGTCAAGGGGTCCACCACATTGCCTTCTGTGGAAATAATTCTCACTGAAACTTCACCTCTCTAAGAAAAATCCCTCAAGAGATGATACTTCCAAAGTTTTTTCTTCGTCCACTGATGTGACCTTGGATATTTTTCAAGAGCCACCGTTGTAGTATTATCACAGTACAGTGTCATGGGATCTTTACTGCTAGGTATCACATCTTGCTCTTAGATGAAACTTTGCATCCAAATTGCTTCTTGACCTACCTTAGAAGCTTCGATATACTCAAACTCTGCTATAGAATCTGTGACCACATGCTGCTTTGAGATCTTCCTGGTCACTACACCTCCATTTAAATTGAATATGTATCCCATTTTTGACTTCATGTCATCTTGATCAATCTGGAAACTAGCATCTGTGTATCCTATGATGACTAGTTCCGAATCTCCTCCATAAACCAAGAACATATCCATAGTACAACTCAGATACTTTAGGATAGTCTTGACTTCCATCCAATGGTGGTCACCTGGGTCATCTTGATATCTGCCTACCACACTCAATGCATAGGTGATATCTTGGCTAGTACATAACATGACATACATAACTAAACCAATTGTTGATTTTCATGGATTCCTTGCCATTATATTTCTTTCCTCATGCGTTCGACGACATATTTTCTTGGAAAGATTAATTCCATGTGACTCTGGAAACAATCCCCTCTTGGATTATTCCATACTAAATCTCTTCAATATCTTATAATTGTATGTACTTTGACTTAGGCCCAACAATCTCTTGGATCTATCATGATGGATCTTGATCCCATGAATATACACTGCCTCGCCCATGTCCTTCATGGAGAATCATTGATTCAACCATGTCTTAACAGACTGTAAGGCTGGTATCTCATTTCCCATAACTAATATGTCATCAACATATACTATTAAGAAAATTTATGCACTCCCACTAAACTATTTGTAGACACAAGCCTCACATTAATTCTTGATAAAACCAAATTCTATTATGGCTTCATAAAAATGAATTTTCAATGACCTGGATGCTTTCTTTAATCCATAAATGGATTTCTGCAACTTGCATTCTTTATTGGCATCCTTTGGAGTCACAAACCCTTCAGGTTGTGTCATGTAGATATCTTACTGAAGTATCCTGTTAAGGAATGATGTTTTGATATCCATTTTACAAATCTCATAGTCATGGTAATCCACAATGGAAAGTAGAATTATGATGGATTTCATCATTGTAACTGGTGATAAGGTTTCATCGTAGTCAATTCCTTGATGATGTTTAAACCCTTTTACAACCAGTCATTCCTTATAGGTACATAATTGTCCTTCCATGTCCAGTTTCTTCTTGAATACCCATTTGCAACCAATAGGATTTACATGAATTGTAGGATCTACCAAAATCCAGACTTGGTTTTGGTATATGGAATCTATTTCATAATTCATGGATTCTTGCCACGTGGAAACGTCTATGCCACTTACTACTTCCTTGTAGTTTAGAGGATAATTATTATCAACTAATAATGATTCACCATCCTCGGTAACTAGAAAACCATACCATTATAATTCTCTAACCTCTCCTATACTCCTACATAGTACTTGTGTCTTTGGAACAGATTCTTTTTCCATGGGGCTTTGTGGAATATTTTCCCGTACCAACTCTTGTGTACCTTGAGCCTCGACTTCATTGAATTATATCTTTCTCCCACTATATCTTTTTGATATTTTCTGCCTCTCAAGGAATATTACATTCTTTTCCACTATAAATTTCTTTTTTGAGGGGTTGTATAGGTAATATCCCCTTGTTTCCTTTGGTGTCCTATAAAGGTACACTTTATGCCTCAAGGTACGATTTTATTAACTGAAGAGTCCTTAACAAACACTTCGATACCCTACACATGTAAATTCAATAACATGGATTTTATTCTACTCGAGAACTCATATTGAATACCATTTATCGATTTAGTTGGTACTTGGTTTAGTATGTGTGCCACTATTTATAACTCTTACCCATAAAAGGATAATGAAAGACTTGCATGACTCATCATTGATCTCACCATGTCTAACAAGGTGTTATTCCTCCTTTCTCTTACACCATTCCATTGAGGTGTGTAAGGAGGAGTGAGTTGGGATAGGATCCCAAAATCTTATAAATAATCAATGAAGTCCTTATTAAGATATTCCCCACCTCGGTCTGAGTGGAGTTTCTTAAAATTCTAACCAAGATGGTTCTCAACCTCATTCCTGTATTCCTCGAATTTATCATTGGAATCTGACTTATACCTAATTAAATAGATATATCTATATCTACTAAAATCATTAGTAAAAGTTATGAAGAATGAGTTCCCACCCCTTGATTGAACTGAAATGGTCTACACATTTCAGTATGAACCAATTCAAGAAGCTCTTTAGCCCTTTCACCTTTCCACCAAATGGGGCTTTGGTGATTTTTCCTTGTAAACATGTATGACATACACCAAGTGGTTTTAGTTCAAAATAATCAAAATATCCATCTTGATGTAACTTTGTCAAGCGTTTCTCATTTACATGACCTAGCCGGTGATGCCAACATTGGGTGTGGTCTGAGTCATGTGAAGTATCTTTGTCATCGATTTCCATTACTTAGTTTGTGTAATCCAACACATAAAGACCGTTGTATAAATGTAACCTACCAAAACAAGTGCTATCTTTATAAAATAAGAAAAATTCATTTCCAAACATGAAAAAAATCCATCTATATCTATTCTGGATACAGATATTATGTTTTTGGATATAGAATGCACATAAAAACTACCCCTTAACACCAAGATCATCCCAGTTGGCAATGTGAGGTGGTTGTCCCCAATAGCTACAACATCATGTCTAGCTCCGTTGGTTGCTCATAGACCTACCTCCCCTTGATCAATCTTCTTGAATCTACTTGGTTCCTATATTATGATACATATGTGAGCACCACAAGTAGTATCTAATAACTAATTTGTAGAAACAGATAGATTTCATTTTATAACAAATGCACCTAATGCTTCCCCTTTCTTCTTAGGTTAGGTGTAGTTATTCTTCCAGTGGACCTTCTTGCCATTTGCAAAACAAATAGCCTCAAGTTCCCTTTCCTCCCCATTGAAATTCCTTTTCCTAGAAGGCTGTGAAGAAGCTTTGGGATTAAATATCTTCGCCGTCCCTTTCCTCTTATTCACCATAATCAAATAAGGCTTTTCACGCTTCATATATTTGCCCACTTGGGGAATGAGGATAAGAATATCAGATAGAGACTTCTCAAAGTTGTTAATATTGAAGTTGATTGTAATGTTAGGGAAGATCTGATGGAGTGATGCGAGAATGTGATAGATGCCCAGTTATCCAGGGATTTTAATCCCTATAACCTCCAGGCGATCAATATATCCAATGATCTTGAATTCATGTGGCCCATCTCGGGCACCTTCTCCAAGATTACTCTGAAAGAGTGCCTTAGAGATCTAAAACCTTTCATGTCTTGATCTATCATCGTAAAGACCATAGAGGTGCTCGAGCATGCTATAAGCATCCATGTTTTCATGAGACTTCATGAGCTCACTAGACATTGATGATAACATCAAACATTTAACATTGACTGTGTTGTTCATATTTTTCTAATAGACTAAGAAATCCTTATCACTCGCCTCTTTGGTAGGTAGATCAGGTAATGCTGACTCCAGTACAGAAGACTTCCGTTCATGGCTTAGGATAACCAGAAGGCATCTAAAACATTCCTAGATGTTACTGCCAGTGAGGATGTTGTCTTTATCCAGAATTGATCATAGAGATATTTTGGTTAAAGAGCATGTCATTTTTATTCTCTAATTAAAAGAGAATATGATTAGTACTTTCTTGACTACATTTTAGGAGAAATAATAAATTTTATTAAGTCTCCCACTATTTTATCACGTCCCAATGGCCCTCACCATTGAACTCAGAATTCCATGTTTCCCTGAAATTCTAGTGGAAAGGATCTATATTCCCCTTCACATGACGCCAAAAAGGGTTGGTCAAGCTATTAGAATGTATTTAGGTTGGTAGGTCTTTGCCAACCACAGGCTTGCAGCTCCTTGACCTGTTGAGTGGACTCCCCAATCCTGAAATCATGACTTTGGATTTTCTCAACTCTTGCTTCCAATATTACACCATGTTTAGAAAGGGATACTCTTCTTGATGTAATATGGTTAAGTCAACCCAAAACCTATCATAAGGGATTCCTGTATAAAAGTAAGCGTCCCTACAAGGGTTGGTCAAACACATAGTTTTATTGAGTTTTTCCCTTAATCAAGTAATAGAATGCATGGTCTAAATTAATATTTTATTTGATGGATTTTTATCACTTATGCGTGAATTTATTATTATTCAATTCTTGTTAATATTAAGTGGAACATACTTAATTGATTAACCATGTCTTGATAATATTTATGCATAAGTCTGGTTTATTTTAGTTCCATCTTTCATGCTTGTTTAATTCATTAATTATGTGATCGTAACAACACATCCATAATGATAAACCATGAAAATGATATAAATAAAATAAAGTAAATGGCATGATCATGATATTTTCTAATGGTTAGTTTATCTAGTGATTGATAAAGTAACCCTAACCTAGGGGAGAAAAACTTTGAACCTTTGGGGTTTGTGTTTACAGCTTCCACCTGTCCACCTCCGTATCTGCTGGGATTGGTTTCGTCTCGACTCCAGCTTGAACCTCCTCTACTATTATGGGAGTTACATCCATTACATATGTCCTTTTTTTAACTCGCATGTAGGTGAGGGGTAAATGGGGGTTTTACATAAAATAAACCTTGGGCACACATGCCCTACATATTAATGAGGAGAAGGCTCAGAGGCTAAAAAACTTAATTCAAATAAAAAAATTAAAAGAAACCATACACATACAAAGGTATTTGACTATCTCATGATCATCAATACATGCAACAATATTTATGCATAAATAAAACTAGCATTCAATTCTTTAATAGTTATTGTTTAAGATAAATTATGCTTGTATCAATTAATTATCATATTTAATTAATCAATCATTTTATCATAAATCCTTTTCTAAATTTCCTTGATATTTGCATCAATAATAATTTTAAAGAAATAAATTCATTTAAAATTATCTTTGTATGTAAATTGTACCTTGGAGGCAACCCGGTGAATTCCTATTCATAAATACCCAATGAGTAGAATTGAACATTACGCAGATGTTAAATTAAAAACATATATATAAAACACCTGTCATGTGTTGTGCCTCAGATTTACACCGGCACGATGGTACACATATCAAGGGTATATATAATATAATAATAAATTTTAATAAATCTGCACAATTTGGATGATTACACGATGTGTAGTTCCAACTACACGACATATACTATTGTTCACCGTCTATTCGAAGTACACGCCTAGGGAAACATCATGTGAGTGTACTTTAGAAATATTCAGAGTACGCAGTGCGTCCAGTTGGCCACACGCCATGTAGTTCCTCATTACATGGTCTCCAATTGAGCTAGTCATGTATGGGGTACATGGTCTAAACCTAACCCAAAGGGACTACACGCCGTGTCCATTTGGGCCACACGTCGTGTAATCCAGAAATAGTGTGCCACATGTTCTTGGTAAACAAACAGAGTCATTTAAGACTTAGATAGAATCCAACACACAACTTGGTTTGGAGGAATGGTATGATGAATTGAATCTTGACTACACGACATGTACTATCGAATACACGCCATGGGTTCTAGTGTTATATGGCCAGGAATCTTTGGCACCTTCAGATGAGATCCTCTATTTTATTTTAATCAAAATTAAAAGAAAAGATCGTTTCTATAAGGTGAATGAGAAATGAACGAGTAGGAATAGATATTGAGATTCCGATTTGTAGAACAATTAACATGAATTGAGACAAAAAAATTATTATATGCGTAAGTCATCAATAAATTATTTAAATAATTATAAACTATGATGTAACTACTCTGATACCACTTGAAGGATTCAGGCGCAGTGGAAGCATTGTTGGGATGACACCCAACTTTGACTTTTACAATGATCAAGGATTATTCCGGGATTAATACGACGATGAACACAAGTCTCCACGAAATATAATCAAAAATTTAAAGAAATAAGAAAGAGTCCGGAAACCTTTTGAGAGGATCTTTCACATCATGTTTATAATTAATTTATTTAATTTCATAAAGAAAAATAATACCTGGTTCTTTGGTATTTTTCTTCATTGATGATATTGATCATCTAGAATGACCCTTCCAGTTTATCTCATTGCGCTTGTAAGGATCCAAACTAGAATCCCTCTTGTGGTGATCCACACATGCTATAATGGCCTCTGATCAACAACGCTCATTCTTCAGGTGCTAGCGTGGAGAAGTGAGTTTCTTGTTTCGGTCATTCTTAATTTCTTGTTCTTTGGCATTGAAGAACGTCTCTTGTTCTTGAGAGGGGAGAGAAGAGTATTTGAGAGAGAAATTTTTTGGCTCAACAATTCACAATTCACCAGGCATGTGGTGTGGTGTATGGCACAATATGCCTACTTTTCTATTTATATACATGGAATTTTAGTTACAATATTTAATTGCATAGTAAAAATTAAATACATTCATGAACTTAGAGAAAATACATTCTCATAATAATAATACAATGTCATTATTCATGGTGCGCCAACTTGCACAAAACAGAATTATAAAATAAAATTCCGCGTAAAAAAATAATAGTAGCATCGTTATTATTTTGACTTGTGCCAACTAGTTAAATAATTATTTACCATCTTGGAAATAATTATTTTACTACCAGACCGATCTTGATCTGATCGAACTTCAATTCCATTTATTGAACACTAGAATAAATAAATAAATAATTTATTCTCTTAAATAAATATTTTATTTACAAACAAGTAAATAAATATTTAATAAATGTTCATTAAAATAAATAAATATATTTTATTTAATTCATGTGATCATTTTAACATGAATAAAATTATTCCACGGTCTTGAGAATAATATTTATTTCAATAATTAAATTCAAATATAATTTAACCGAGACCAACTGAAGCATTTAGTGTGTGACCCTCTAGGATTCATTCTCATTGACATTAGGTGGTCTTGACTAATGTCCAAGAGTACTGTCTAGAAATAAGTCAGGGTACCAATAGAAGGAATGTAAAGTCTCATCAACAACATCCACATATGATTTCCCACTATGTAATATAATCTATTTGTTGCAATATCTCACCAAGCAAGTTTCATAATAGTGTCATCAAATTTTATACTTGATACGTAAATATTTGACTACCTAAAATAAACTCATCATTACGCCATGTCCATGGAATTTTGTGTGACGGATCTATTGAAATCAATTGTACAAGATATAAAATTTTATAAATGTAAGGTACAAATCCTTCCTTGAATTGTCCATTAATAACATGCCACTCATGATGCACCCAACATACCCTACTTCCCGCCAACCCTCTGTGTGATGGTTTTCATCAGTAAATCAAAGTGCGCGAGTTATGACACGTATTAATCATAATATTAAAGTCTAAGTATCATTACACATGCTCATAGATAGAAATATCCAATGACACTAAAGCATGTGGAATTCCTACTATAGGGTCTTTTCCCATAATCTCTTATCTTGGAGATTACCAAGTGAAAACTTCTTGAGAGTAAGTCTCATATGTTTATGAGTACTCACACCTGAAAGTCTGCATGCTATGTGTCCCATCATAGTTTTTCATCCAACTGAATAACTATATTTAAGAATTTTTTTATAGCATTTCAAGGTTCTCATCATAGCAGGGAACTTCCATGACCTTATCAATGTAACAAATACTCTAGGAAATTATTACATCATAGTCATGAAGAACAATGAACAATATGTAACAATACATTAAATATCCATGTAATCAATGTAAAACCAGTTGGTTCAAGGACACATACTCTTCCAATGCCCTCCCCCATCAAAATTTTTCGTCCAAACATACAATAAAATATTTTGATACTCCCTTTAAGGTGGTTTTATGCAATTATGGGCATGGATTGTATTTCCCTATATAGATCCAACATAAATTTCCATGATAAGAAAATCACTCTCCGTATCTCAAATCCTCCCCCAATTCTGTACAAATAAAAGGATATGGATGAATATTTTTTAGCACCTATATCACAAGAATGGATATTATTTCCCGACAAGTAAGCATATCTAGATCAAATGATCAATTCTATGGAAATGATCATCCTTGAATACAATCCCATTGTGAGGGAATTTGCTGATGTTTTTCCCAAAGAAATGGTTGGTCTTCCTTCTATTTGAGTGGTTGAATTTCCAATTGACATTATACATGGTGCATTAGCATTACCCAATTATCTATATAGAATAATTGTTTTAGAACTTGAGGATATAAAGAAACAAATAGATAAGAATTTGGATAAAGGGTTTATATGCCAAAGTGATTCATCATAGGGTGTACTAGTCCTCTTCCTCAAGAAGAATAATGGGTCAATGTATCTTTTCATCGATTATCCTAAGCTCAACAAGATCATGATAAAGATAAATTATCCTCTAACACAGATCATTGAATTGTTTGATCAGCTATGTGGATCACAATACTTATCCAAGCTATATATTCGGTAAAGATATTATCAAGTGTGAAGAAGGAGGATATCCCCAAGACCACTTTTCAGAAAAGGTATGAGAACTATGAGTTCCTAGTGATACCATTTGGACTCACTAATTCTCTAGAAAGATTCATGGAATTGATGAATATAGTCTTTATATATTATTTTTATAAAATTTTGGTAGTCTTTATAGAAGATATTCTAATATAATTCAAAATAATTAATAGGCATGAGTAGAATCTGAGCATTGTGATAAAGACCTTAGGAAAGGAGAATAATTATTCCAAGTATAGTAAATGTGATTTCCAATTGAAGGAAGTATCATTCATAGGGAATATTATCAAAATAAATGGGAAATATTTTAACTCATCAAAGAAAGAAGAAATTGAAGGATGTAAATAGAGAATATATGTGATAGATATATGTAGTTTTCTTATATTATCTTGGTACTATCATCAATTTTTTAGAAATTTATATCGATTATCAAACCCTAAAACCAAGATACCTCAAAAGGTATTCATTTTTTTTGTGTGAAAAATGCGAAGAGAGCTTCAATTAGTAAAAAAAGAGTCTTTTCACTAAACCTATACTTATGCTACCCAAAAGTGGATAAATTTTCATGGTATTTAGTGATGATTCTAAAAATATGTTGGGCTATGATTTATTAGAGAATGAAAATGTGATTTCTTATTCCTCAAGACAATTGAAAGTTCATGAACATAAATACCCAAAACATAATCTATAGTTCTATATAGTGATCATCACATTGAAATTTATTTGAATTTATATCTTTGGGTAGAAGTGTGTAATACATATAGATCACAAAAGGATAAAGTATATATTCACACAAAAAGAGCTGAACATGTGCTAGTGACATGGTTAGAGCTAATCAAAGACTACGACTGCTCAATCCACTATAATCTTGGAAAAGAAAATAAGCTGGAATAATCTATAATTAGATAGGATCAATCTTTATATCCTTAATGAGAATTGATAAGGATCCAATCTTCTTATACTTGAATAGGATGGACATGAGAATCATAAAGGAAGGAGAAACATCAATTCTTTCATAAATGATTTATCAATTTTCTCTTTTATAAAATATAAAGGATGTTCAAAGAGATGATGTGGGAATTAATAAGGAAAATTAAATCCTTAGAGCTCAAAGTTAATGAAGAATGAGTTTTTAAATTTGGACTAAGACTATGTGTCCTAGGAAATACTGAATTAAAGAAGGATATATTAGATGATTCATATAGATCAAGCTTCTCTATCCATATTAGAAGTATAGAGATGTATCGAGATCTTTTATAGAACTATTGGTGGTATAATATGAAGAAGGATATCCCAAAGTATTCATAAAGATGTATTGAATTTCATCAAGTGAAGTCAAAAAGGTAAAAATGCAACAAACCGAGATTTTATAAGATATATTCTTTTTAATTTCATTAATATCTTCTACTGTACACTACACCAAGATTATCTTGCACTAAACGCAACACCGTATTATCTTGCAGTATACACAACACTAATCTTGGATCGTGTTACACACAATTTCATGTTTGTTTGATAGTAGTTATTCTACGCAACATTTAGTGTATATATATATATTCAATGTATAAATGTAATATTGTTGGATTTTGTTATAAGAAACAACAAATGAGTCGTGCACTACACAAAACCCTGACTTGGGTTGCATTACACACAATCGCGACCTTCTTCGATAGCGTGTGTTGTACGCAACACTGGGTTTTACAAAACAACAATATATTATTTTAACATTATTAGGAACTAGCCGTTATGAATAGTATTAAATAAATTTTTAATTTTATAACATTATTATTCATCTTACACATTTTCTAGAACATTGTATAAGAAAAAAATAAATTTTTTGGGTAAAATAATTATTTTTCAAAAAATGCCGTTTTGCAGCCTTTTGATGGCGCACCCACATTAAATCTAGTTTTTGACATGTTTATAAGTTCAATTTAAAAAAAAATCATTATTATTTGGAATCAGGATATAAATTTTTACCTTGGATAAATTTTTCATATTATTCTGATAACATTCATATTTTAATGAATAGTAAAAACACGCTATATTTTAATTAAAAACAACTTTTTTCATAGTAATAATTTATGTGGTTAAATTATAATATTGAATGGTTCTAAAGTATTAATAGAATATATTTTTACCATTTAATATAATGAATGTTATTAGCATTTATTTTACATTGAATTTGTAGGTTAAATCAATTCAACCTTTTGCAATGTTTTAAACAAAAACCCATTTTCTTTCGACAAAGAGATTAATTTTAATTTAATTTCAGAAACATCTGTGTATTGAATTTTGAAAAATGGATACCATATTTGGAATCAGTGGGTCCAAATTATATTAATAGACTACTTTTAATTTTTGGGAATTATGAATAGTAACTACGATAAATTTTATTTACCTTAGTAAAAGGAAAATCATGTAATTAAGGATAAATATAATATTATAAAATTACCCTATCACTTGTATTAATACAATTGGATGATTATATCTCGTCCTAAGTCATATTTGTGTCTAAATGGAATCCATTAGAACCCACTTGGAGGTGATTAAGAACATTAGTTTATTTTATTTAAAGGAAAGTGAAATATGTCTCATGCAAACTTTAATAATTAAAGTATTTTTAATATACGGATATACCGAATATAAATTCAGTTATAAATTCTAATTTGAAAGATAACTGTTTTTTCTTTATCATGGTAATTTATTTGTTATTTTTAAGAGTTATTTTATTACCTTATTAACTTATACATTAATGATACAGAAATTATTTATTTAGTAAAAAATCAATAATATTGTTTTTATTGAAATAGTAATACATATTAAAGGGCTCACAAACCTGACTAAAACTTATTGGTAGTGTATATATACACCATACTCATCCAATGACCGAATATTTGACCGTTTGGAGTCTTATAAAAGTGATTATGACACTTATATAACTTTATTTTATATGATGTAAAAGTTGTCACCTTCATAATTTAATAAATATAACATTTTAAAATTTGGGGGTTCTAGAAGATAAATCCGAAAAAATGTATTCTTATGAAATATATAATATTTATCATCATCCTAGTATTTTATTTTTAATTTTTATGCAACAAATAAGTATATTTAATAATTATACAATAATGTTGTAGTAATCATTTTTTTAAGAGAAATATCAAATAAATGGTTTTACAAATAGTAAAATAAATATTATATTAACTATTTAATGTGATACACTAACTTTCTATAATACTATGACATGTTAAGAACCTGTAAAATATTTTATTTCGAATATATCCTCTATGTGGATTTTATTTAAATTCAATTAAATTAATAGTGTCAAAATTGACACTTTGTTATTTTATAAAAATAACATATTATTATATTGTTTAAAAATCAAAAAAAATATTTAAAAATTATAAATTGAAATTTAAATAGTCTAAAATGTCTTAAATTATCTTATTATGGATAATTGACAACACATAAGTAATTATTAATAACAATTTAAAATTTAGAATCTTATTACCACAAATAAAATTTAATAGATTAAATAAGGATAAATCAAGATGATAATGTTTAAAGTAAATTTCCTACATGTCTAAATTTTATTTTTTGACGATATTACAACCCTATATCATCTAATATTTGAATATGAGTCATTTTTTGAGGTGTTAAAGTGGGGTTAGATTTATTATAAATTAATATTTTTAAGATTTCCAATGGTTCCCCTCTCCTCCCTTATAAAAGGGCATTTCCTCCCTCTCATTTTTACACCACTTTGAGCCTTAAACCTCGCCCAAAACCTAGAAATTTCCCTTCTAAACTTCCCTAGAAATTTTCTAGAGGTCCTGGTATTCTTCAAAGACCAATCTTAGTGCCCTAAGAGGAGGTTTCAAAGAGGCGTGTCGAAGAAGTGGTAATACCCATTACCGATTCTTTCAAATTTATTTATTCTTCTTCTTCCTATTCTTTAGTTGTTTCATTATGAAGTTATAACATAACTATCACTAATATACTTATATGTTATTATATATATTAAAAAACCTTATTTAACCTTCTATCCATCCTACGGAAAACGAAATCACCATGCGTGCGTACGTACAAAATACCATCTCCACGCTGTGGTGTAATCTGTTTTCCACCACCACCGTACTTGGATGGGTATAGTGGTGTAAATAAATAACTATATATGATTATTATAAAGTGATAATTATTTTGAAATATTATACAAACACTTCAATACAATTCTTTGATCATGGGAATGATATCATCGTTCATGCGTACGTACGGACTACCATCTCCACGACGTGATGAGATTCATTTTCCATGTTAACAATTAAAGAATGATTATAAAGTATAAATAATAAGTAATCATGAAATATATTACAAAATAATGCTACTGGATTTATGTATATATATATGTATGTCATCTACTTAATTCCATTCAATTCAATAAGGAAACGAAAACAGTGTTTATGCATACGTACGACCTACCGTCTCCATGAACGGTGTATTTCTTTCCATTTATAGATCTATTATATATATGTATATTCTGAATATATATTATATATAAATCATGTTTTATATTCTATAATTAAGTAATCATGATATAATTAATCATATGAATAATTACAAGTCAAAACACGGACGACAAATGAAATGAGTTTACCCAAAATGCTATTTAACATGGAATTTACAAAAGAACGGGTAATATAAAGTCATAAGGGAACCATATATGATGTCATAACAATGAATATGATTCTGTAATAAGTCAATGACATTATTTAAATCATTATAATGGATTTTCGGATACGTACGAATCATATCGGACCTAAGGTAAGGGATAATTATTCCAATCTCATTCTTATCTGAGATTGTTTATTCGTATGTATTTACTGGGGTTAGGTTTAATATCCATGTCCATATGTTCTCAAAATGTTTTCATAAAATGTTTAATCTTCTTCCATGTATGTTTAAAGTCATTATTACCCTTTTTTTACTTTTACCACATCGTATGGAAGGAATCTTTCTTTTGTTTACCATACGAGGTACTTTTTGACTTTTCCGAAAAAAGTACGAGAAGAATGTTATTTTTAACTTATACGGTGTAAACGGATTTTTACGATTTCATAATGCCTCATTTTCATGAAGCTTACTCTACAAGATTTTATAAATATTTTCAAAACAATACTTTTCTTTTAAAATTGCATGGAATTTTGTGAAAAGAAAATGATTTTGAAGAAGAAATGATATTTTCCTCAAGAATTCACTTCAAGTGTTTTATCAAAACCATTATTCCATCTAAGATGACATTATTGCATATGTGTACGTTTCAAATATAATGTCTCTATGATTTACATGGTTTCACTTTTCTAAGGATGAAATATCAATTTGTTTTTTATGGATTATGTTATGATGGGATGATGTTTATGAAACCCATTTTTATTCTTTGGGTTATGATCAATGGTTTATGATTATGTTGTGGAATAAGTAAGAATGATTTAATTATGATATGGGTGGGACCTATATCTCCCTCCAATTCATTGGGTAAATATTTATATCTCATGAGATAGACATGGTTGGAATGGTAGGTTAATCCGGTTTAGTGTTACAGGACTGGAATGAGGAGTGAACTCAATTCAGAATGGGACTTTGTCCACTAAGATGGTCTTGGCAGCAATGCCTTGGTAACTATGGAAATCATAACATGTGATTAATGGTTTCCACAATTACATGTTTTATTACCATGATATTTTATCATGATTAATGCTTCTTTATGATCTATGCCTTACGTACTGCCATGTTTTATGTCATTGCTCAAGAATTTGATATTTAAATGTTATGTTCATGTTTTGAAGTTCAAATGTATATGGTTTGTTTTATTTTCACTATACATACCCTTACTGAGAATTTGAGCTCACCCTTTATATGTTTTATTTTCCCCAGGATATAAAGAAATATTTTAGGTAATAAAAAAAAGGGAAGATCTTTATAGGATATGTTGAAGATCTTTCACCAAGATTAGAAGATTATGTTCCATTTTTCCAAAGACACTAAACTATTACAGTCTTTGTGTGTCTGTTTTTGTTATATATTAAGTATTCTGAAAAATTAATGTAATGTCTATGTACGTCATGATTTGGGTCTCTACAGTTGGTATCAAAGGAAAGGTTTAGTTAACCTTTAGAAACTAGGATGAAAAAACATTAGTGAAATCCCTAGAGATATTTCTAAGGTATGACTAGGGATGTCCATAAGGTTTAGTATAACTATAGGTTACAATCCTAGAGTTATGCTGACGATCCTGAATAACCTAGTGTGAACCTAAGGTGTCATGGATTGAAGAATGTGTGATAAGTTAGACATTCCATAAGTGAATTTTAATGATTATGTGGTTCTTCATTATTTTAACTATTTATTACACTATGGTTTCTGGTTTTAGTCAATGGAGGGAATGAGAAGGAATTCAGTTAACATTGATTCTGATGGAAAAATTGGTGATTGTGATAAAAAAACTATGTAATGCCTAGAGGGAATGATATTGTGATTATGTTGAATTAGTCATCACGATATATGATTAACAAGGTGAACTTTGGTGGTATTACTAAGTCATCAAATAAGAGGAAGATGGAATTTTATGCATGTCCACATGGTGAGGAGCATAGACAAATGAAGATTGAGATTTCTAAATAAGGGAATAAGAACCTTAAGGAATACCTAAAATGGAGGGGAAGATGTTATCTGTGTGGAGAAAAGGGTCATAGAGTGACAGACTATTATGGAGTTCAATGTCATATTTGTGGAGAACATGGGCATAACCCAACTCAATGCCCTGACCCAAGAGGTTACTTCTAAATCAAGTAAGGACTTACTTCATGACAATCATTGAAGAGGATGGATTGAAGTTTTTATTTCTTGGTATTCAAGAATAATGTTGTTGAGGTACTTTTATGGTATATTGGAATATTTTTGTATTAGTCTATTGTGGTTTTCAATAATTTTATGGTACCAGTAACCATGAAAAGTGATTCAAATATTTTGGAAAGAAGATGATATGCGCATAATGAATGGATAAGGAGAAAATAATATGTTTGATAGTATTCATGAGCTCATGATTGATATAAGGACTAAGTGGTATCATGGTTTGAGTATATAGAATTTTTGGGATTTTGGTATGTGGAAAGTGTTAAATTTTGAAAGCATTTATGTTTTCACTAAGGGTTAATGGATATTTATTTTTCAAGAGAATACATGATTAAGGTATTAACATGTTCGGAATGTGACCAACAAGTTTTATCTTATGATATATGGGGGATAAATTATGGTATTCACATGCTCGGCAGATGACATTTCTATTAATTGTTTTCTTTATACTATGAGCTTGGACAGAAGTATTTTTGATAAGCCTAAATATTGGAATGGATTATGTTGGACCTATGTCAGAATTGTTTAAGGCTAGAACTTTATTTTTTTGATATTATTTATGGGATATTATAATAATGTAGTTTTAGAAAAAGGACAACCTGCAGGACGAGCGACAACCCATCGCGTCGGACAAGGCTGTGGGAATCGAACCCACAACCGAAGTGCGACAGGCCTTTATCGCCTACCACTGGCCTACAGGAATTCCCTGTTTAGTATAAATTAGTTTTAATTTATTAAGTGGATTGATATATGAATTATAAGTCCATTTTAGGAACCAAATATGATTAATCTCACTATAGATGGACTTATGTATATTTGATAACTTTTTCAAACCTTTTGTTTGAAACAGATAGAATGGCCCGTCATTCTCTCACATGATCTGCTAACACTTCACGAATGAAAAATTCAGCTTCATTTCTTTAAGAGAAGAAGTGGAAAATTTTCAAGGCACAAACAACGGTGAGATTTTATTGAAATAAAGTAAGTATTACTTTTAATTCAAATTCTTTAACTTTAGGGAAATGATCTTCAAAACCAAAAATGTTGTCCTAGTTCCCTCATATCTGATGAATCATTTGATACCTTAAATCATCACAAATTTATGGCTTTGTGATTGTTTGATTTTTCATAGCCATGTTCTCTACCACTCTCCATCAGAACTTGATGGTTAGATTTCTCTTCCATATCCATATTTTCACCTATGTTCTCCTATATAGAAGCCCAATGTTGAGTTACAGTGGGTAATCATTACGTTTCATACTTTAGTTTTCAAAAATTAATTTTTAGTATTCCTTTTTATGATGTGGATTTCTCTAAATAGTAAACGATTTATTACCCCGACAAATTTCGAGGGTAAAATTCATTTTAAGGGGGTAGAACGTAACAACCCGAGATTTTATAAGATATATTATTTTTAATTTCTTTCATATCTTCCGTTGTACGCTATACCAAGATTATCTTGTTCTATACGCAACACCGTATTAGCTTGTAGTATACGCAACACTAATCTTGGATCGTGTTACACACAATTTCATGTTTGTTTGATAGTAGTTATTCTACGCAACATTGAGTGTATATATATATATATTCAATGTATCAATGAAATATGGTTGGATTTTGTTATACGCAATAACAAAGGAGTCGTACACTACACACAACCCTGACTTGGCTTGCATTACACGCAATCACGACCTTCCTCGATAGTGTGTGTTGTACGCAACACTGGGTTTTACTAAACAATGATATATTATTATAACATTATTATGAACTAGCCGTTATGAATAGTATTAACTAAATCTTGAATTTTATAACATTATTATTCATCTTACACATTTTCTAGAACATGGTATAAGAACAAAATAAATTTTTCAGGTAAAATAAGTATTTTTCAAAAAATGCAGTTTTGCCACCTTTTGATGGTGGACCCACATTAAATCTAGTTTTGACATGTTTATAAGTTAAATTTTACAAAAAAAAATTATTATTTGGAATCAGGATATAACATTTTACCTTGGATAAATTTTTCATATTATTCTGATAACTTTCATATTTTAATGAATAGTAAAAACACGCTATATTTTAATTAAAAACAACTTTTTTTATCGTAATAATTTATGTGGATAAATTATAATATTTAATGGTTTTAAAGTATAAATAGAATATATTTTTACCTTTTAATAAAATTTATGTCATTATCATTTATTTCACATTGAATTCGTAGGTTAAATCAATTCAATCTTTTGCAATGTTTTAAACAAAAATCCATTTTCTTTCGACAACGAGATTAATTTTAATTTAATTTCTGAAACTTCTATGTATTGAATTTGGAAAAATGGATTAATTATTTGGAATCAGTGGGCCCAAATTATATTAATAGACTACTTTTTTTTGGCATTATGAATAGTAACTACGGTAAATTTTATTTACCATAGTAAAAGGTAAATCGGATAATTATGGGTAAATATAATATTATAAAATAATCCTAACACTTTTATTAATACAATTGGATGATTATATTTCCTCATAAGTCTTATTTGGGTCTAAATGGAATCCATTAGAACCCACTTGGAGGTGATTAAGACCTTTAGTTTATTTTATTTAATGGAAAGTGAAATATGTCTCACTCAAACTTTAATAATTAAAGTATTTTTAATATAAGGTTATACAGAATATAAATTCGGTTATAAATACTCATTTTAAATCTAAAATGTTTTTCTTTATCATGGTAATTTATTTTTAATTTTTAAGAGTTATTTAATTACCTTATTAACTTATACATTAATGATGTAGAAATTATTTATTTCGTAAAAAATCAATAATATTGTTTTTATTGAAATATTAATACATATTAAAGGGCTCAAAAACCTGACCAAAACTTATTGGTAGTTTATATATACACCATAATCATCCAATTACCGAATTTATGACCATTTGGAGTCTTATAAAAGTGATTATGACACTTATATAATTTTATTTTATATGATGTCAAAGTTTTCACCTTCATAATTTAATAAATATAACAATTTACAATTTGGGTGTTTTAGATGATAAATCCTAATAAATGTATTATTATAAAATATATAATATTTATCTTCATCCTAGTATTTTAATTTTAATTTTTATGCAATAAATAAGTATATTTAATAATTATACAAAAATGCTGTAGTAATTATTTTATTAAGAGAAATATCAAATAAATGGGTTTACAAATAGTAAAATAAATATTATATTAACTATTTAATGTTCTCCACTAATTTTATATATTA
The DNA here is from genome assembly GCA_963277665.1 of Viscum album. Classification (NCBI taxonomy): domain Eukaryota; kingdom Viridiplantae; phylum Streptophyta; class Magnoliopsida; order Santalales; family Viscaceae; genus Viscum; species Viscum album. The sequence continues at coordinate 1,240,064,676 of OY728166.1, read as the reverse complement.
CTATGACATGTTAGGAACCTATTTAATATTTTAGTTCTAATACATCCTCGGTGTGGATTTTATTTAAATTCAAATAATTGAATAGTGTCAAAATTGACACTATTGGTATTTTATAAAAATAAAATATTATTAAATTATTTAAAAATCACAAAAATATTTAAAAATTATAAATTTAAATTTATATAGTCTACACTGTCATAAATTATATTTTTATGGATAATTCACATCACATAAGTAATTATTTATAACAATTTAAGATTTAGAATCTTATTAGCACAAATAAAATTTAATAGATTAAATAAGGATAAATCAAGATGATAATGTTTAAAATAAATTACCTACATGTCTAATTTTTTTTTGGATGATGATATTACAACCCTATATCATCTAATCATTGAATATGAGTAATTTTTGGTGGTTTTTAAGTGGTGTTATATTAAATATAAATTAATATTTTTAAGATTTCCAATGGTGCCCCTCTCCTCCCTTATAAAAGGGAACTTCCTCCCTCTCATTTTTATACAACTTTTAGCCTTCAAGCTCGGCCAAAACCTGTCCATTTCCCTTATAAACTTCCCTATAAATATTCTAGAGGTCCAGGTCTTCTTTAAATACCACTCTTAGTGCCCTAAGAGGAGGTTTCAAAGAGGCCTGTCGAAGAAGTGGTAATACCCGTTACCAATTCTTTCAAATTTATTTCTTCTTCTTTTTCCTCTTCTTTCGTTGTTTCATTATTAAGTAATAACATAAGTACCACTCATATACTTATATGTTATTATATATATGAAACAACCCTATTTCACCTTCTATCTATCCTATGTAAAACGAAATCACCGCGCGTGCGTACGTATGGAATACCGTCTCCACGCACGTCGTGGTGTAATTTGTTTTCCACCGCCACCTTACATGGATGGGTATAATGGTTTAAATAAATTACTATATATTATTATTGCAAAGTGATAATTATTTTTAAATATTATACAAACACATCAATACAATTCCATGATCATGGGAATTATATCATCGTTCGTGAGTACCTACGGACTACCGTCTCCACGACGCGATGAGATTCATTTTCCATGTTAACAATTCAAGAATGATTATAAAGTATATATAATAAGTAATCATAAAAAATATGACATAATAATTCTACTGGATTTATGTTTATATATATGTATTTCATCTACTTAATTCCATTCAATTCAATAAGGAAACGAAAACAGCGTTCATGCGTACGTACGGCCTACCGTCTCCATGAACGGTGTATTTCTTTCTATTTATCGATAAATTATATATTTGTCTATTCTGAATATATATTAAATATAAATCATGTTTTATAGTCTTGAATTAAGTAATCATGAACTAAGTATTCATATGAATAATTACAAGTCAAAACATGGACGGCAAATGAAACGATTTTACCCAAAACGCTATTTAACATGGAATTTACAAAAGAACGGGTATTATAAAGTCATAAGTGAGACATATATGATATCATAACAATAAATATGATTCTATAATAAGTCAATGAAATTATTTAAATCATTATACAGGATGTTTGGATATGTACGAAGCATATCAGACCTAAAGTAAGGGATAATTATTCCAATCTCATTCTTATCTGAGATTGTTTATTCGCAAGTATTTACTGGGGTTATGTTTAATATCCATGTCCATATGTTCTCAAAATGTTTTCATAAAATGTTTACTTTTCTTCCATGTATGTTTAAAGTAATTATTACCCTTTTTTTACTTTTACCACACCGTATGGAAGAAATCATTCTTTTGTTTACCATACGAGGTACTTTTTGACTTTTCCAAAAAAAGTACGAGAAGAATGTTATTTTTAACTTATACGGCGTGAACAGATTTTTAGGGTTTTATAATGCCTCATTTTCATGAATCTTACTCTACATGATTTTATGACTATTCTAAACAAAATACTTTTCTTTTAAAATTGCATGGAATTTTGTGAAAATAAAATGATTTTGAAGAAGAAAGGATATTTTCCTCAAGAATTCACTTCAAGTGTTTTATCAAAACCATTCTTCCATCTAAGATGAAATTATTGCATATGTGTATGTTTCAAATATAATGTCTCTATAATTTACATGGTTTCACTTTTTTTATGATTAAATATCCATTTGTTTTATATGGATTATGTTATGATGGGGTGATGTTTATGAAACCCATTTTTATTCTTTGGGTTATGATGAATGGTTTATGATTATGTTGTGGCATAAGTAAGAATGATTTCATTATGAGATGGGTGGGACCTATATCTCTCTCCAATTCATTGGGTAAATATTTATATCTCATGTGATAGACATGGCTGGAAAGGTAAGTTAATCTGGTTCAGTTTTAGAGGACTGGAACGAGGAGTGAACTCGATTCAGAATGGGACTTTGTCCACTAATATGGTCTTGGCAGCAATGCCATGACTACTATGAAAATCATAACATATGCTTAATGGTTGCAACACTTACATGTTTTATTCCCATGCTATTTTATCATGATTAATGCTTCTTTATGATCTAAGCCTTACGTACTACCATGTTTTATGTCATTGCTCAAGAATTTGATGTTTAAATATTATGTTCATGTTTTGAAGTTCAAATGTATATGGTTTGTTTTATTTTCTCTATACATACCTTTACTAAGCATTTGAGCTCACCCTTTATATGTTTTATTTTCCCCAGGATATAAAGAAAGGTTTTAGGTAAGAAAAAAAGGGAAGATCTTTATGGGAGATGTTGAAGATCTTTCACCAAGATTAGAATATTATGTTCCAAGTTTCCAAAGACACTAAACTATTACGCTCCTTGTGTGTCTATTTTTGTTATATATTAATTATTCCGCAAAATTAATGTAATGTCTATGTATGTCATTCTTTGGGTCTCAACATAAAATCTAAGGGGATGATGAAAATATTACCCATACCTACATGGCAATGGGAAAAAATCACCATGGAATTTTTCACTAGTCTTCAAAATACATAAAGAGGAGATAATTATATTTGGGTTTTGGTGGTGAATCTTATAAATACTTCACACTTTATTTATATTCAATAGGACTTCTCACTCAATAATCTTGCAAAGATATATATTAGGGAAGTGGTGAGTCTACATGGAACACCACTATCAATTATATCATATTGAGATCCAAGATTTACCTCTATGTTCTAGAAGAGTCTTAAACGTTATCTAAATATTTAGTTGAATGTTATCAAAACTTATCACCCTCAAAATAAAGTCCAATATGATAATAATATATAAACACTTGAGGAAATTTTTTGAGAATGCTCAATTGACTTGAAAGTAGGATGGGATCAACAACCTCTTATAGTTGAGTTCTCATGCAATAATAGTTTCCACTCAAGCATCAAAATGGATCCCTACAATGCTCTTTATGGGAATAGGTGCATAACACTTTCATGTTGGGATGAAGTAAGGGAAAAAAACTACTAGGTCTTGAAATTTTCTAGGAATGGTGAAAAAGGTTAAGATCATTCTACAGCGCATCTAGTCTACTCAGAGTTGAAAATAGAGATATGTAGACGATCATCCATGAGACCTAGAGTTTTATATTGGAGACATCATATTCCTCCCTATATATCCATGGAATAAAATCATGATATTTGGGAAGAAACGAAGTATTGTTCCAAGATATATCAGTCCCCTTGAGATCCTTGATCGCATTTGTGTTGTGGCATATTGAATAGTACTACCACCTGACCTATATCAAGTGCATGATGTGTTCCATTTGTAACTATTGAGGAGGTAAGTACCAAACCCCTCACATTTACTCAATCTTGAGGTGTTAAACTTGGATAAGGATCTCTCATATGAGGATCAACTGGTGAGGATCTTATATCATAGGGAAAATATTACATGCAAGAAGACAATGCACTAATTCAAAGTTCAATGGAGAAAAAAAAAGTTTGAAGAAGAGACATGGGAAAAGAAAGAAATGAAGAAAAAAAATTACCCTTATTTATTTTAGTATGTAAAATAAAACTTTCAAGGGAGAAATTTTGAAGGGGGGAGAGATTTTAACGACTTCAAATGTTATAAATAAAATTCCCCTTATGAATTAATTAAATTTCCTATTATGTAATATGGTTTTATAAAAAAATACACTTATTTAGTTGTATTATATCCTATCATATTTAAAACACTATTAACTATCATAACCATTGATATTATATCTGTTTTATAGTCATCACTTGATTAGTATAAATATAGGGTTTTAACAAATCTAATTGTCACAGATAAAGGAAGTGATGACCTCAACCAATAGGATCATACCATATGTATCCCATTTATCAATGATTTTAAGGGAGATAAAATCATTGTGGTTTTCCCTTGAGAAATCCCAAGCTGATATCCAACAACTTAAGTTTGACCGAAACCATTTATAGGATAATTTGAAGCTAATCGAGATCACAACCCAAAATATGTATGTCAAACCACCCCATGAAAGTATCCCCATCACACACCTTAATCTTAGGGAAATATTTGGTGTATTAAAGTAATATTTATCAAGACTTTAATAGTATGAGTTTTTATATTGTATATAATAATTAATATATCTTTATTTTGTTATTGTTACTTTATAAATTATTTTTATTTTTATACAATAAAAGAAAAATTATAACTTCGTGTAATATTAAAAATAAATTAAGAAATTTGTTTTCATGAATTAATTGATTTTTGAACTAAAAAGTATTTAAATATAATATTATTATTAAATATTTTTTATCATATATAAATGATCTTATATTTTTTATGAATTCAAAATTTAATTTTTACAAGGGTTTGAAAACTATTATTGTCAAAAAACCCTACATTTCTCAATAAATATCAATTCTTATTTAAAAATTGAAAAATAAAATATTTATAAAATTATTCTAATAAAATTAATATTATATTTGGAATCATAATGTTGAAATTATCTAATGGTTAACTTTTAATAATTTTTTGAGACAGTTAAATTTTCAGGTAAAAAGTAATTACCGTATAAATATATGATGTGTATTATGACATCATAATGACCGAAAAATAATGTAATAAATAATAAAAAGGGTATTAATGGAAAAATATATGTTTACCCTTCAAAATAATGTTATTTTAAGTTTATTTTATTAATTTTATAAAACCTTTATGAATCCTTTGAAACCTATAATATATTTTATGATTTTAAAATCATTTCTTAATGAGTATGACTCACCTCCACATGACCAAGGGTAATATTTTAATAATTTATTACATTTTACTTATAAAATAATGAAAACTGTCCCACTTTTGTTAAAAAATATGAAAAAACATGGTATTTTTTTATGATATAGTGTCCAAAACCTAAGTTAGACAAATGATAAAGAATTCCTCCCACTTTTCATATATAAACCCACCCCAGATCCCATTTCTCTTCCTCAAAATCCTTGGATCACATCCTTAATTTTTCCTCACCACTCTATTTTCATCCCAAGGTTCCCGAATCTCTCATGAAGCTCCTCCCAAGCATTTGGACTCACACTCTCAATGTAAGGTTTATCTTCTTCCTCCTATTTATTCATGTTTCTTCATTATATTATGCCTTATATTTCCAATTCATTATTGAAGGATATGATTTTTAAAGTACCTAACACTATCTATTTTTTAAAAAAATGAAGATAAACCCCTTTCTCTCTCATCAACTCATTTTATGAATCTTTATGTGACCCCATTATGCTGTAAAAATTTCACCACGATTTTCCATGCCAAACAATTGTGTAGTGAATACCCATACCCCTTTCCTATCAAGGGTTATCACCTAAATTAACTTATAAATATTGATTAGAGACTTAAATATATGTATTCCACACTCATGGATCATTTAGTAAAATATGTGGATGAATTAATCCATTTTGTATGATCTATGTGGAATACGTAAGCATGATAATGAAATGAAAGTGACAGGTGCGCCCAAAATTAAATAGCTCTCTAATACATTGTGTTATTTTTTGTCTCATTAAATGTCATTTTGGTAGAGAAAGAAAAATTTATTACTTTATGGTACTTATTACATCACGATTTCTTGGAATTTATTCTTGAACTATGTTTAGGATGAATTGTTTTAAGTTGTTTCCACATTTCCCATGTTTCCTTTATGTTATCATGTTATATCGTGCCTTATTTTTCATGTTTATGATTATCACCCATTGTATGCCCCATTGATATGCGTATTGTCTAAAATTTATTAATTTTTTCTTTTTTAATTCCATGTTGATTCCCTTATTGGGATTTATATCTCACTACTTTTTTATGTATGTCCGAAGGTTTTCCCATGTAGTTATAAGTGTGAACATGTTAAAAAAGATTTCAATAAAGATGATGTTTTTCCTATTTTATGTTGTTATGTAATGTAACTAATTTACAAATACAGTAGACTTATCAATCATATTGGTTTTATTATGTGTAATATTAAGTTTTAAATAATGAATTAATGTGTAATAAAGAGAATTAATTCCATAACATACTAGTGAATAAACTAAGATGTTCTTTTTTTTCTTTGTAAAATTAGAGATATCCCACTCAAGTTGTGCAATTATATTACCCTATTTTGACTTGGTAATTTGGTATATATAGAGAGGTTATAACAAACTTTAACATCAGGTAAAGGTGATTCTCCCAATAAGAAACTCCACCATTAATCGCACTGAATTATTAAGATTTAGATATAAGGATCATGCCATATTAATGTGTATCTTTAAAACTCTAAGAATTTTATCCTTCTTAAACTGATGAGATGATATATACCATGATTTCAAGGATTCATATTATTTTATTTAATTTATCAGATTCTTGTTGGATCTATCACATTAATACAATGAAAATCATATGCTTTAACTCAATACTAGTGTCTTTGTGTGATGAATCGATGGCCATTTGATTTCAAAATTCCAAAGGCTTCATGTGTAGGAAGATATCCATGATTGGATATTCTCATATATATTGTTTTTACCATGATTACATTGTGTTTTCTAGAATTTATTTTCTTGAACATGTGGTTGAATGGTGGATATGTGATCATGTGATCCTCAATCCCTCACACAATTGATTTTATTCTAGTGGTGCCTTATCCCAAACTCATGCACTTCTTCTTATTTTCTCAAAAATTAGTGTGTAATTAAAATAGTTTCATTAATAATAGATGAGTATTATATGAATGGACTTGGAACAATTTAGGTAGTGTCGATTGTAGGTTTTCTGGATCTCATGTCCTGATACCATTAAATGTTGAATGATGAAGATGATCAAATTCTCGATCAAATACTAAAAATTCACATGATCAGATGGCTCATCATATATTCGTATGTTTTTAAGAAAAGGAATAGTGACCATAAATCTCCCATTTAAAATAAATATTTCACTCATATTGGATGAATTTAATAAATTATATTGAATCCAATGACCTCCATATGTGAGTACCAGGGTTGTCTACCAATTATATCTTGCACTAACGTATGCTATCTCCCCTCCACCATGATTCTAACCAATGATGTGACTCTTCACTTTTGAAACATGAGAATGTGCATGTACACACCCCAAATTACTTTAGAGTCAGTTGTGCTATCTCCCAGGTGTGGTCAAGGTAACTCTTACAAGTTCTTGGTTGAGCTATCTGGATTTATTATTTGTAATTAAATCACAAAAAAAATACTAAGAATAAATAATATAAGTAATATGTGTGATTAAATAATCATATGAAATATTCCATTAACCTATATATTTCCATTTCAAATATCCTCTTCAAAATCCCCCGTGTAAAAAATTAATTTTTTCATCATGGTATTCTTAAATATTTTTTGATAACACTACAAAAATCTTTCATGCAATAAATTGAATTTTCAGGGTATCCACACTTCACAAATCCCCTACGAAAAAGTACATGGCTCAAATTTATGGGTGTTAAAAAATTATCTCACTTATAATTGGATTCATTCAAAATCAAATGAATTTTATTCTAAGGTAAACACTATTCAATTTTCTAGCTAATTGGATATTTTAGGGGCTTTTGAATTGAACCCTGTGAGAGGATTCAATAAGAGAAGTGTGTTGACTAAGAGATTTTGGGAATCACCAAGAGAAGAAACTCAACATGAGGTTTTTTAGTTTCAAATATTTATGATCTTCTTGAGTTATGTATATCCTAAAGTGGTAAAGGTGTAAAATCTAGGATGGAAATGGCATTGGAGTGGAAAATAAATTTTGGATAGATCTAAGATAAGAGATCTAGATGTTACTCCATATCCTACAAGGGCAGGATTCAGTCCTTACATAGTTCTGATGGAGGAACTCCTATAGAGATAGTGCTTAATCATAGGGTATGGGATATTTAACATAGGTTCATGGATGAATAACTACATGAATAAATCTCTTATTTAGATTCAACTTATATGTAGAAGATGAGATGTCATCAGTTTATGATGGAATCATGGGTAGGGACCCATGTTTTAGTGGGGGTGTTAGATGAATCTTATTCTCATTCTATATGTTTTAGGATAAATAGTGTAGGATACTAAATGATTTTAAGGTTTTGTAGGGTATACCATGTGTTATGTTGTCTTAAATCATGATAGGACTAGGTACCCTTAGATGGGTCCTCAGAAGTATATATGTGCTCTAATGTTTTCTTAGGTCACTAAACCTAGAGAGAATAGCCCAATATTTTCTAGGACTAGATAATGGTCCATTTTATATTATATTTTTAATATAAAGTTTTCTTAAGATATTTAAGATGTGTCTGAGAAGATGTATACTCAGCTTCTGCTGAGGACTCCCTTTACAAGAATTCGCACTAACAAGTTTGGTGCTTTTTGATTTTTTTTGTTTTAAATGATCAATATTTTTCTTTGAATTTAGATAGTAAATATTAAAAATAGGATACTCTAACTTTTACTGGGGTTATATTTTTGAGTTTTCAATATGGTGACTATTGGGTCTCTTTCAATTATCAATTTAATGTTATGAAAATTGGAGCATTATAACTGATGTTTAAGGTCAAAAATCTTGTTACCTATTTTATTGTAGTTTAAGGTCATACATATTGGACCCTATGTTGAGAATAAAATACCATTTCATGAGTTCTAGACTCATAGAAGAGGTAGATCATGTCTCTAATAGCTTTAATTAGGGATGATGAGCTATAGAAAACACACCGTGGTTGATCCCAAAACACACTAAGGTGAAAAGTTCTTCTACGATGTTTCTGGGACTCCCAAGGATTAGATATCCTTTTCACTAGGTAATAATCTCCTCATGTTGATGGGATAAGGGAACTAAGGCAGAAACCAACTCTTGAATAGTCAACTAGAGGTGTCCAATGATGCCAGACATACTCTTTTCCATGACCCGTGGATGGTTTGTGGAAATTCAAACACTTAAGAAAAAGAGTAAGTCATGGATGATGGGTATTCAAGAAGGTTTTAGATTCCTACATACTTACTGAGGCTATAAAGGATTACTATTCATGAAGGGTTCTAGAACATTGAATCCTTTATTAAGTTATTAAGGATGAATATTCTTGAAGGATTATGGAACTATGCATCCTTATTGAGGTTATAATGGATGAATATCCATAAAGGGTTATAGAACCCTCCATATTTTAGTAGGTTAGAAAGGATGAATATTCATGAAGGGTTATGAAACCCTTCATTCGTTCTGAGGTTATAAAGGCTAAATATTCTTTAAGGGTTATGATACATTTAAGCCTTGATGATGGTATGAAAGATGAATATTCATGAATGGTTTTGGAACCCTACATCCTTACTTAAGTTTTTTAAGATGAATATTCCGAAAGTGTTTTGGTACCTTGCGTTTTTTATTATGTTACGAAGGCTGAATATTCGTGAAGGGTTCTTACTCCCTGCATAATTGCTTAGGTTACAAAATATGAATATTAATGAAGGGTTATGGAACACAATATCCTATCTTAGATTATGAAGGATGGATATTCCTGAAGGTTTCTAGAACCCTGCATCCTTTCTTATATTATAAATGTTTAATATTAATAGAGGATTCTATAACCATTCATCCTTTCTTAGGTTATAAAGGATTGATATTCATTATGGGTTTTGGTACCATGCATTATTTCTTAGGTTATGAAGGTTGAATATTTAGTAATGGTTTTGGAAACTTGCATCCATGATGTGGTTGTGAAGGATGGATATTCATGAAGGTTTTTTAACCCTTCATCATTGATTAATTTATGAATGTTGAATATTAATTAAGGGTTATGGAACCCTACTACCATTATTAGGTTATGAAAGATGAATATTGATATAGGTTCATGATATCTAACTGCTGACTATATCATGAAGGTTATGTGATCATATATTTGGAGATTCTCTCACTGGTGAGGTAATATTCATAGTCTTTAAATCCAAAAAGGTAAATTTATTTTGGCATAGAACCAGAATCAAGTAAGGTTGTGGTAGTAAAAAAACTATGGATGGGCCCAATAAAATATACCCAGGCATCATTATGTATTGAAATAGGTCAAGAATCAAGACACATGTTGTCATTATAGAGATATTTCCATGAACAGATATGAACCATAAGCAAGGGGAAGACACAAAAGGGGCATTATTGTTTTTAATATTTCGACTTGGCCTAGGATTATGGGATCTAGGGTCACTACATATTTTGAAAGTTCATGAATAAAGAAACAAATAGTTCTTTAAAAAATAATCCCCTACATTGATCTGACTTATATGTAGAGGAAGGGGAATTTTATTTTAAGTATAGGTCAATAAACGATAGAATTAGTGTTGAAATATCTTGTATAGATCTAGATTATACTATGGAGGGGAGTGTATATATTTTAATTAAAAGGATGTTTGTTGGTTCCATGGTAATATACATTGAGTTCACTACATATCCAATCAAGATGGGTATAAGTCCTTTATTTGTCTCTTTTAATAGACTATCCCTTGCATAGATCTTACTAATATGAGAGGAATAGGGGTAATTTATTCTCTAAGGCAAAGGAAAAATTTGTGCTAAATACATATACATGGATAAAACAATCATGTATGGGAGAAAGGAGCTAAAAAGAGTGTGACACTCTGAGAATTTTAGAGTCATGTAGGATGGAATTTAACCTTGTAGTTTATCATTGCGTGTTAAGGATGGTGACCACATAGTTTAACATCATATAGTGAGGTTGAGTGGTTTCTAATTGGTCTGATCCCCATGTGATGTGAGAAGACCTTTTATTTTTTTAGTGATGGATCATGAATCAAGAAGAGATGGTGGTATTTTCATTTGACTTCTAAAAAGATATCCACTCATCATATATTATTTTTTGAACATGTGTTGAGGAATAGATTATAATATTTGGACGTCACTACATATACCAAGGGTATGAGAATCAAGCCACATGTTATTCTTTGAAAATAAAATCCACATATTGATTTGGATATAATATAGGGAGAGGGAATTTATTTTTGTATGGATCTAGATCTAATGTGTTTTGTGGGGTCCATGGGTGGCCCACTCAATGTTTTTTAAGGTCTTTAGGGATGGACCATATGTTGTGTAGTTTATCATCATGTGATAAGAGTATTTTCATGAAGTTTAATGTCATGCAACTATGATGTGGAATTGGTGTATAAGAGTACTTGTCGATGTGTCCATGATATTTTTTCAAATAATTCACTATGTATCATAAATTTTAGGAAATAATCGATATATAGTTATTAAATAATTATGAATATATATTGATCATTTAAAAATATATAATTAATTATTTACTAATGTAAGGTGTGGTGGGGCCTAGGATAAGGATCCAAGAATCACTGTGTATCCCATAAATATATGAATCAATCCTCACATATTTCTTATATAGAAACGATGCATATGTCTAGATCATACACAGGGAGGGGGAAATTTTTTATCATTTCCTAAGTGAACCTTGGCATCATAGTTGGATAAAGGGTCCCCAACATAGACCAAGCTCACATAGAGGGGAGAGAAATCTAAATTTCTATTCCAATATGAGGATTGAACATTAAACCCTATCATATATTTATGTACAAGGGTAATATTATACATATACTCACATGGATCTAGATATCATGTTGGTAATTGATCTTATTGAATGAAATTATCTAATTAGTTTTAGGTTTTTCAAGATAGACCAAATATTGTGCAGTTTAACATTATGTTATAATTACATAGTGAGGGATGATGTTTATGATCATACGACTTTGGAAAAATGGGATTTCTAAGAGGAAAGAATAACTCAAAGCATCTGGGTGTTCATTGGGAATTAATTTCTTTAAATTAAAGGGTATAATAATTTGAAGTCATAATATTTCTTTAAAAATAGTAATGATGAAAAAAATGTGTAACATTAAGGGTATTTGAATCTGTTTGAATATATTTTTATGGGATGTTTAAATCAAAACCCAAGAATATTTGAGTCAATGAGAAGTGGTGATTGGTGAGAGTATATTGAAAATTACTTATAGTTGAAACCTACATCACACATAGTAAGGTAAATAGAATATGAGTTTAAGGGGGAACTTTCCTATAGAATTGAAACACCCCTTAATCATAGGCTCTCAGTTATTATTTTATTCAGTAGTCAATCCTATCAGGGAACCTTCATAGTAGTCATTTCCTATTACCAATATGATACATGAGATAACTAATAGAAATAATTCAAGGTAATGGGGATCTAAGGGAAGTGTATCTACTTATGGAACTGGTGGGTATTAACTCAGACTAAGAAGACATGATGTTGGTTTATGGAAAATGTTATATTCAATAAGGGTTATAGCACCATTAATGTTAATAAAACATATATTAAACACATTTTTGGGGTGAAGGGATGAAACAATCAATCAATGAGTAAAAAATCATCATAGGAGATGGTTTTCTTAACTTGAAGGCCTCATTTTTATAGTATAATGACATGAAACAAGGATGGAGTTTCATATATTTAAATAAAATTCATCTCAACTATACTTTTCACAGTGACTTATGATTTCCTATAATATCTCCTCAGTCAATCATATCATTGGAAACAAGATAAAATTGGGAAGTTAATTGGATTGTACGGAAGTGGATGATAAGGAACATGTGGGGGATTTCAAATTTTTATGTAAACCAAGATCCTTAAAAATATATAACTCTTGTAGAGGGACACGATTGAAGGTGATGAAAATTAATGGTTGGTACTAAAATTAGAGATCCATGCATCACTATGTATCATATTTGTATAGGAATCAATCCACACATAGTTCTTATATATGGTCCCAATTAAATTCTAACTCCTAGATAGGGATGATGGCACTTCAGTTTCTACATAGATCCTGATCACACACATTGAATTAATAAGGATGAGGTATCCTGGATTGAGAATGAAGGAAACCTGATGTGGATGAGATATAATAGAATCATTTTACCTGATCATACAGATATTTCTATAAAATATGATACAAATCTACAAAAAAATTCTATTTGGGAGAAATATAATATTTCTATTAAATATGATACGAATCTATAAAAAAATATGATATGAATATTTTTATTAGAATCTTGTTAAACCAGATGTTATGATATAATAGAATCTTTTTATTAGAAATACACTAGGGGAATGTTTATATCCTAACATCTTTGGAAATAAATTTAACAAGATATCATAATATCTACTATAGTTTTAATATTTATTTAACATTGATAATACATTTGAGGGTGATTAATGGTACCAAAACTCAGTTTTGTATTGAACACCTACTGAAGTCTTCTCTAGAACCTCAAGTTAAAACTGAAATATTGATCATATACAATGGAGAGTGTCACTCCATATAATCTTAACACTTACCTTATGTATATCTTGGTTAGTTGTTCAAGTGAAAATCCTACTTGATGGAAATGAAATGTGATGACTTTATAAAGTGACCAACTACCACCCAGATGGTGATATTGCCTTTAAATGTCTTAGGGAGTCCTATAATGAAATCAATGGTTATGTTTTCCCATTTCCATACTAGAATGAGAAATGCTTGAATCATACCCTTAGACTTATTTCATTTATCATTGACTTTTAGGCCTACCAAGCATCAAGATACAAATTCCACAATCTCCCTCTTCATGTTATCTAACCGGAAGTTTTACTCCAGATCCCTATATATATTATTAGTTCCTAGATAAATAGAAAAGGATTAGATATACATATCATTGAGAATATCCATATTTTTCTCTAGTTTTTATGGGACATATATGTGGGTTCGAAATATTATAAATCCACCATTATCAAAGTTAAACTCCAAAATATTCACTACCTTTTCTATAGCACCTCATCTTCTTTTGAACACACTTGATTTTATTAATAATAGATGGTTTACTAGTTTTTTGATTAAGTTATGATGAATATCATTTTATTATTCCTATGTTCATCCTCTGTATGTCCATGAAGATTGGATCCCTTGAAATAGTCATCATTTTTACGACTGTAGAATCATTTCCCCTCAAAGAATTTACCCCATTGTTTGTTTCCCCATAATGGTAATGGATTGACTAATCATAATCCTTGATTAGGTTTGACCACCATTTTTCACATATTGAGTTTCTTTTGTGTGAATATATAATTGAGGATTTTATGATCTATATATATCTAACACTTATCCCAATAGAGATAATTTCACTAAATCTTTTGTGCAAATATTATTGTATCCAATTATAGATCAAGCATTGGGTTGTTAATATCATGGATCTTTAATTGTTGTGATGAACAAGCTACTAATTTGTTATCTTTCATGAGTATACAACTTAATACCTTTTTGGACGCAACACAATTGATCAAAAATACTTCCCCACTATTGGGTAATGTGAGTATAAGTGTAGTGATTAGTCATTTATTCAACTCTATAAATCTCTCATCATATTCATTAATATATAAAAACATGTCTCCTTTATTAGTTAGTTGGGTTACTGGGCTTGATTATTGTGACAAGTCTCTCATTAATTAATGATAGTACCCACGTAATCTAAGGAAACTATATATTTCCATCATAGATGTTGGTCTAAGCCTTCCCTTAATTGCCTCTCTTTTTTGAGGATCCACATATATCCTTTTGATGGTGATAACATTCCCTAATAATTTTACTCGCTCCATCCAAAAATCCAAATTTACTATACTTCACATATAAATTTTCCTTTCACAAGGTCCTTAGTATAACATATAATGCTTCCCATGCTCCTCATTTATTTTGGAGTAGATAAGAACATTATCTCTAAAGACTACCAAAAATTTATCAAGGTAATTAACAAAGACTATATTCATTAATTCTATGAACATAGTTGGATCATTAGTGATTCCAAATAGCATCACTATGAACTAGTAGTGTCTGTACCTTGTATGAAAAGGAGTCTTGGGGATATATACCTTCTTCAACTTAACTTGATAATATCCTAACTGAATATCTACCTTAGAAAATTATTTTCCTCCCCATAGCTGATTGAACAAGTCATAAATCCTTTGAAGTGGATACTTTTTATTTTTCAGGATCTTGTTGATATCATAATAATAAGTGCATAGATTCATTGACATATCCTTCTTCTTTATTAAGAGGACCGACACACCCCATGGTGAAGCACTTGGGTGTATAAAACCTTTATCCAAATTTCTGTGTAGCTTCTTGTTTATCTAACCATGTTAAAAAATATCTATTCTATAAGGATTATTTTATATTGGAAGTTATTTGGTTATGATTTTGATAGATAATTTTACCTCTCAAATAGAAGGAAGACTAAAACATTCTTACAGAAACACATTAGTAAATTCCCTTATGATGGGAATTTCATCAGGGATGATATTTTCCTTAGTCTCAAATATTTTAGACAGATATTATTTATCATAAGGAAACAATATCCATTCTTGATATGATGATACCAAAGGATAAACGTCCTTATCCATGCACTTGTATAAAATTAGAGGGTGATTTGTGATGTGTATGGTGATTTCCTTCTATCAACAATTTATATCGGTTACATTCAAGGAAAACCAATCCATTCCATGAGATGTATTTAATTCCACTAAAGGGGGTATGAAAAGGTTATATGGAAAATTCATCCTATAAATTTTGATAGAGGATGATTTATATAATTGAGATGCAATAATTATCCCATTTTCCATCTTTACTGATAAATTGACTTTCATGTTTTGAGGTGGTGTTTGAATAATTCTAATAAAATTTTCTGATGAAAAATAATACATATAAATAGAATCAAATTGTACATTCACAATACATGAATTAATAAATAGCATAAATATCAACACTTAGTTACCAGAACCCACCATAGAAGTTGTGATGTCATAATCTCACCCTTTCTCAATAGAAGATGGAGGTTTTGGTGTCAATTATCATCTTTAATCATTGGTTTTGTTCATTGAATCTCATAGTGTCCTTATTACTTATAGTTTAAACTTTGGAAAATTTGATGAGGATTGATTGTAAAATTACTTTCTTCCATCACATTAGTGGGTTTCTCCTATTGGTATTATTTAACTAGGTAACCTTAATTCCCACACCTATAGAGTTTTCTTATCACCTACAGGAATTTTTTGGGATGATTCCTCCCATAATTTTGAAAATAGTAATGTTGAACTTTCTTATCCCCATGATATTTCTCTTAAAATCCATTAGAATTAAATTCCATACCTAATTTCCTATCTCCATACCAGTGAGACCCTTGAGATTCACCAATCTCCATTTCATCATTGAAGAAACATTGGAAAATTTCCTCATAGATTTCAATGTATTAAATTTATAAAGCTTTTCATAGAATCAAGTTTATCCCACCATATAAGACGTAAACTTTAACTTCCAGAATGATGGCTTAGATAGAGGTGTATTGTGAATGTCTTGTAATGTTTGACTCATAATACCTGATGAATTCATCATCCATTTGATTTAGGATAAATAAATCCCTCCCTATTTTATGTCGGGGAGTGTGACAAAAATATTTATTATAAACCATTTTTTGAAATTCATTCTACTCTATCACTTCAATATCTTACTAAAGCTTTATATATTTTTTACCAATGTTAACCATTGATTAAATTCCCATTCCATATGATAAAAAACCAACCTGACCTTATCTTTCTCTAAGCATTGAATGCTGGGGGAATACATTTTTAATGGAGTTGATCCTATATTCTGATATTAAGGTATTGAAATATCCACTGAAAGTCAGATTCTTTTTTCATATAAATATCTCAATAGCATCATGCTCTTTCTTAGGGAGATGTGGGTTCCCCCTGATTCATGTTTCTATTATAAACATGACTTATTTTAGCATGTACAATCATGAATTTACCGATTCCTTCCCCCATTGGGTTGGGAATCTCATTAGGGTAGTCATCACATTTCCCCTCACATTTCTTGTTGACTCAGGTTCACTAATTTCCACCCATTGACTAAAATAAAGTGAAAATTAGGGATGAGTGATTTTAAACTATAAACCATATAAAAGGTAAACTATGAAAATTAAAGGGGTAAATCTTATATGATATATATTCATTAATCTATGAATTTATAGGTTTCAATATGTGGTATGCATAATCTATTCTCTAATATAAAATTTTATGTGATTTTTTGTTCCATTCAATAATAGTTTGTAAGGAGCTGGTAAATTTAACAAATATTATCCCCTAGGAGTGTCAAAACAAGATTTTATCGAGGCCTCTTTGTTCTGAACTGGGTGATAATTGAGTCAAATCCCAATTCACCCTTTTTGAGGTTATTAACACTAGGTAAAACTATGTCAAGGATATATCCACTTATAATATATATAACAAGATTTTTATTTCATGTTAACCTCTTAATTTATGCTATACCAATGTTTAGGGATGTTTTATTAAATTTATTGTTATCCATAAGGATATCACTATGTTTTTATAATCCAAATCCCCAAAAATAAGTAGAATTTCTTTTAATACAAACTATGATAACCCATTTCTTATAAAATATTTATTTCATGATTCTTTACATAAAGATACACATAATTAAAACCTAGAAGATAATGAGTCCTAGTATATTTGAAAAAATAGATACATAACATAATAACTTAAATAAGGATACAATGACATCATTTAATCCTTCTTAACATACTCTTAAAATTCCATTTCTCTTCTAAAACTATATAAGATAACATGAGGACGTACATAAGAAAGGGGTGAGGTATAAAGCGCGATAAGGGAATAATAAAAGAATGAAATGATAAAATAATACATGTTAGTATTGACGCATATCAGGGTGGTATAAAAGTTGTGATATTCATAATTATGGTCATCAAAGCATGATATAATATGTTAGCATAAAGGAAACATAAGAATGTGGATACAACATAAAACATGACATCATAAGAATAATCCAAGTCTAGCCTAAAATACAACATAACATAGCGTTATTAGGATAAAATATCATTAACTATACATGGAATATCATGAGATAAAAACGTTACCTAATTCATTGGAAAAAAATATAATTCACGGCCCACATGTCACATTCATATCATGTACATGAATAAGCATAACACTTAGACCAAACAATATAAGAATGAATTTAATCACTTTTAATCCCACAAATAAAGATCATGGGTTAAATAAATTGAATTACTAAATAATATAAATATAGGTACATATAGTTGAATACCCTTGGGTGGAAATGGGTATGGGTATTTTCTACAAAAACTTTTGGGAGGGAAAATCGTAGGAAATTTTTTCCAGTATAATGGTTGTACATAAATGTTTATATAAGGGGTTAATAAGTGTAAAATGTGGTATATAATTACATTATAATCATAACGATAGAATGTGTATGTGTAAGAACACATTACAACAAGGAAAATAGGAAATAAAATTGGATTATTTCAATGAAAGTACCTGAAATAAAAAGATTAGGAGAGAGCCCATTACCATGAGAGGGAACTTCTAAAAGCTTGAGAGGAGATTCTTAAGAGGTTAAAAACACCATGAGAGGTATTTTGAGAGGTATAAGGATAGTAAATTAATTATTAATGGGGTTTTTTGTAAATAGGGGTGGGAGGATGGGTGTGTATTTATTGAAAAATAGAGTGATTTATTTATTAATTTCTAAACATAGGTTACAGACTCAATATGATAGAATAATCAAAACTGAAAACCTTACCCTAGGTTTTGCCCATGGTTTCTTCCAAATATGATTAGATTTAAATATTTCATAATATAAATATCTAAAATCCTTAAAATAATATCCTTGTATATGTGGAAGGGAGTCATGTTTATATTGAATTTATTTTAAAAGCTTAAAATATAATATAGGTGTTAGAGGATACATTAAATAATAATAAAATTGATCAAATAAATTAAAAAAAAATTATTTTAAAGTTTAAATATATATTTTATTTTGTATTCCTTTTATATAATTTATTACATCCCTTTTGGGATATTATGATGCCATAATACATATTATATATTTATACCTTATTTTATTTTTACCGAAAAATTCAAATTTCTCAAAAAATTATGAAAAATTCACCATTAAAAATTTTACCATACTGATTTGAAAAATAATATTTATTTTATCATGATAAATTTCTAAATATAAAATTTTTTATCTTTAAATAAAAATACATAATTATTTAAAAATAAATGTTTGTATGATATTAACCACATTGTAACCCTTATAAAAATTACATTAGACATAATGAAATTATTTTGTCTTTTATGCTTAAATAAATATTATTTAATAATAATATTTTATTAAAATAAAAAAATTGAATTTATCGAATGGGTGTTTTAATTGAAACTATATATTTCTCAAAAAATAGTATTTTGATTTCTTTGTGTAAAAATAAATTTTTTATCAAAGAAATTATATAAATACTGATGAAGTAATAAAAAATGAGTTAAATATAATCATTACTTAATTTAAAAGAAAATATAAAAATTCATAATGTTAGGGTCTAGATACAAAAAACCCCTTATTACACCAATTTATTCCACAAGGGTAAGGTGTAATATAGTAACACTTTCTTAAGGTGGTTTAGTAAACATGTTTTAAACTATTATTTGGATAATATTGAACATTTTCTATAAATAGTTTCATTTGTTATTAATTTTTAAATCTTTTATTTGGGTTGGTTGAGGGTAAATCCAAAGGATTCTATCTCCCTCAGAGGCTCCAATAAATGGGCTTCATAGGGTCTGATCCTACTGATTAAGGCCATCACTTCTTTCATGTGTGTAAATTGGATTTTATCATAACCCTAAATATATACTAATCATAATGGTCCCTATACGGTGACTATATTATCAATGGTTGTAATGATTAATGTTCCTTTAAATCAAACTAGATATAAATTATGACGGTCTAAAATAATAAAAGTAGTGCATGTGTTTTATATAACTAAATTTCTTCATTATATATTTATTCATTTGAAAAAGAAATTTTATTTATAAATATTATGGTCATTATAACTCTCCTTCTCATGTTTTTTAAAGTCTTGGATGAAATCTCCATTTCTTTTATAACAGGAATGAAAACTAAATTTTCCATTTGACCCTATAAATAGAACTCTTTAAATTTTCATTTCATATTTTCTAATAAAAAATGTGAGAGATAATTTAGATTCAATATGAGGGAACATTATTCTCTGATACCACATGAAAATACCTTAGTATTGATTTTAAACACCTCGGTGGGTAAATCTAGCGTTGAATTTTTTTACCAAATTCTAATTACTCTTATAATCTTTAACACCCTTTGGTATTTTATCCTATGTTTCCCTTTGATAATAATGGTTTTGTTATTATTTCAATTAAAAAAATAACCACATGAAATGTAGGAAATAATGTAAAGTTATATATACAATATTTTATAAGGTTTGGCTCCTTCATAGGAAAACCTACTGCTTGGTGTGATCAGGTTTTCCCAGTAAAAAATTCTTCACTATAATCATAAGATCATTTATAAGTGGGATGATCATGGATTATATAGAACCTATAGTGAATCTCATACTCACAAAAAATTATACAATAATTCCATACACATCCAGTATCCCACTAGATTTATAGTATTCCACTATGAGTTATAAAACATCCTTCTAACCATTTGATGTAGATCTAATGTTTTGATAAGATATCATCGCACAAACATGAAATAATTCCCTTAATCTCAAATAAAGTCTTTGATTTACTATATATTATAAATATATATTCATTGAACTTAGGATCATCTACATAGTATAGTTCCTAGATCTTTCTCAAAATATTATCAATAATTTCTCTCAACTCAGTCTTCAAGGATATTGACTGGAAATGAGTATTTAGTAGAAATTAAAACATGTTGATTTTACTCATTTCATTTTTTAGACTTCCACAACATATATTATCATATTTGTTATTATTCTTCACCTTATTATTTAGATTATTGGATATGATCAACATAATGATGACAAATTATTCTTCATCCTCTATACTTCATAATGTTTTACTTTTTTACAACAGTATCATGTTATCTCTTCTCCTCTATTTATTATGAGAGGTGTAAAATTTTTCACACACATACTCTATTTCTTATTGATATAATTTTATATCCATAGATTATATAATATTTTTTCTATATATTCAATATAGAAAATATATTCATTATTTTTTTGAGATATCCTCTCCCTTTTTCTCAATTCGTTCACATGGGTGTGTTCCAATGATTATGGATATTCCTTTTACATCAACTATGTCTACAGTGTAATTCCATGAATACAATTTACTCATTTTATTCTCATTTATCTAATTTAATAATGCATCCTTTGATCTTTCTAGAAGTCTTAAGAAGGTTTTTCTCAAATGTTTCAATAAGTATCCTCAAATAAGCATTCTCTATTTCTATATGAAAATTGTACAACACAAACATGTTGTGTAATGAATCATCTTATTCTATGAGAAAACATATTCACTTTTTATAGAACAAAATTAATCTAGTATATTTCTTAATATTATTTACAACATGAAGAAACTATTTATTCTGAAAATTCAAGTTTATTTTAATTTCATGAAACCACTTTACAGTTGAGAAGAAACCAGAATAGGATGCGGGAGAGAAAATCCAAAATTAAAAGTTCAAAATTTAGATAAAAAATTAGCCACATAGAGACTGAGAAGATCACTATCCAGGATACCCAGGTCATCTGAAGTCCCTTATCTAACCATCATCATTAAGACACATCACCGAAATTTTCACCTTCATATCACCACTGACATCATCATCATCCAAACACCACACCACACCAGTCACTGGCCATTAGAGTCCATCATAGTCACTGTAAAATGTCAGCATTGTGTCATCATCATCCCCCAGTTAACCAAAAACACCAAATCACCAATACAGAGTGAGCGCATAGAAATAAAATGAATATAACCTTGACATAAGACCATCTTGAGAAACAATGATAGCCCCACAATAACTAAACTAGAACAACACCAAGATAGAAACAAAAATTATGTCCATTACTGAGAAAGCATCAAATATATATTTGAAAATATCATATTTAATCATAAAAAAATATTTCAATTTTTATCACAAATATATATTTGGAAATATCATATTAAGATAATAGTGATATCCTCAAGTTTATTCTCATTTACTCTTATAAAAATAAAATATTGAATTATGTCTTGAAAAAACATCATGATATTTTAAAATTGAAAGAGAAACTTCAATTTCATCAGATATCATTTCTTCTTTAGAATATTAATTAATTTTTTTAATATTTCATTATTTAAAAATCTCAAATTTTTACAAAGGAATTAACTCTTACAAATTTCGTTTCTGTTACATGACATTACCAAATTTTTAGGTAAATTTTTTTTATAAGAGTTATTATGACCCATATAAACCCCCTAAAACCCCTACTAGGTGGAAATGGGTCGGGTGTGCCACCCTAATACCACCTCTAATTTTATTGGGGCTGGTGACCAGCATCGGGAAGGATTATCACTCATGATTGGAGACCTTATCCAAATGAACTTATATATATAAAATATACCCCCACAAGATGTATTCCACAAAATAAATTGATGAAATGAACTTCCATGTATACCATTCATGTAAAAAACTCCAAAAAATAAATCCAAAAGAATAAGACAATACATAATCCCTAGTAAAAATAGGAAAAAATGAACACCTAATAAACTAAAGGATAAACAAACCTATCAATAAGTGCATAGGGGTTATTACTAAGAATATGGTCTAAGTATGACTATTGAATGATTCCACCACCACTAAGAACTGCTAAGCTCCACCACTTCTTATTCTAACAAGGTTAACTCCAAATTACATGTCCTATGAATAAGACACAACACATATATTTGAATATTAATATATAGGGGAGAGTATAACATACACGGTAGGATGCCCCAATGACCAAAAAATAAAAATAATGGAAACTAGTCATCTCAGAACCATGGTACCCAAAATAATTGAGTTATCCAATTAAAAAAACCCTACTAAACATTATGTAGAAGAGCCTAGGATGAAGAAATAAGTCTCCCAATTCATAACCAGTTGACAATATAATTGTAATATCTCTCCAAGTATCCAAACTAATCAAATGTAACAACCCTATCACCCTATCAATAAATATATTTGAGTACCCATTACACACTATAAGAAACCTATCATAAGGGGGAATGACTCCATATATTTAATAATCACACCTCACTAGAAGAAACCATAGTTGAGTGAGTAAAAATCCACATGCACAACATGCCACCTCCTCTTTGGAAGACACATTAGTCAAGGGAGAATCTAACACCACCTGTCATCGCTATAAAGTTGAAAACCTAAATCTTACCCTTACCTCACTACCAACCTCAAATGGAAAAACTAAACCATTATATCCTCTATGAAAAAATACTCAGGATAGGCTATCTATATGGCCAAATATGAATTCCAAGTAAATAATTATGTAAAGTCACATAGACAAGAAATTTCATGGAATATACTAGAGGCGTACATGAACTTTATTCCATTGAATTACCATTATCCATGCACTATATTTTTTATCCACACATTATGATTGATTTATTTAATTTTATTTTTAAGTTATTTTGGTGATACTATGTCTTTCATGGTTTATTAGGGTGTTTTGAGAGTGGTTAGGAATCCACGGATATGAATCTTCAAAAATTCATGATATGAACCATAGTTTCACCTGATAAACTATTCCTATTAGTTGAATATGTGTTATTTTTAGGGTATTTTATATTGTGAACTATGGGTTTTCCCTTGAAAATATGTAGGGGATATGATTCACCCCATTAATAGTGATTCATACCCTAAATGATATTTCCTATATATTTTTAATTCTTATATATTTATTTCCCCCATTAGGTTTTAAGGGATTTGGACCCTTATTTACACTTTCCCCAATGAATTAAAAAGTAGATATCATAGATCTCTTCTCTATTCCTTCGCCTTATACTTCATTCCTTGGACTCATCTCCTCTGATTTCAAGCTATTTTAAATGATAGTTTTTCTTCACCATCCTCAATTCTCCTTCCACCCTCCGCTTTGATTTTTATTTTCCCCCAAAATCGTAATCACTATACAAGATGATTTTAGGGTTCAGTATAGGGTTTAAAAATGGATTATTTTTTATTTTTTGGGCTTTATAAGGGCATTTCATTGCTTTTTAAAGCATTCACCATCCAAAAAATGACTTCTGGATTAATTTTAATTGAATAAATTAAGTTGTTTTTATATATTTACTTTATTTTGAATATCATACATTATAAGAGTTTTATATTTTTTTAGTAATTTATGATTATATATATTATTTAATAGGTTTTATATATTTTTTGATGGGGTTTATCATTTGGAATAATGTGGTATTTTAAGAGGCTTTTATTTCTAAATTGACATCTGAATGCCAAGTGTTTGTAAAAAGAATTAAATTTATTATTTCAAATGAATTTTTTATTCTAAAGTAATTGGATATTTTTTGTTTGAATGTGGGTGTTATCTTGGTTTTCTAAAAAATTTCAAAGGAAAGAAAATATTTGGGACTTTCTAGAGGTTTTTAATGAAAGGGATGTATGTCTTAAATGGTTTTGAATATGAAATATGATGGATATTTTAAATAATTATTTGAACTAGATTTCAATTATTATAAAATAATTGGTATCCCAAGTTAGGATCCATTAAGTCCCATTTGGAAATTTGAAATGGTTTTTCATGCTGTAAGGGTGAGACCCTCTTGAGACCCTTGTTTAACATATATTTTGGTCCATGATGGGGAGATTATTTACTATTATGATGATTAACATCATTATGAATATTTCTTGAGTTGGAATTGGAGGCAAGGTGAGGTTAATTTTATGTTACTAAATTGATCATGTGACTTGTCTGATTGCTCACCTCTTATTGTTTCTTTCATGGGTACATTGGGAATTGAGTAAGAGTTCTAGATTTATACTACACTATATAGTCACACACTACTATTTTCCCCTCTAGTGTGAGATAGGGCTAGATTGGGAGTCCCCCAAATGATTCTAGGTGAAACCTAGTTGGGTTTTTTATGTTGTTTGGATGAAGCGTAGGCTGAAAATTGGTAATATGTATTATAAAATTGTAGGGATTGTCTTAATTTTGGACTGAGTGTGCTTCCTGTGATACTAGATGACTCCATAGTGGACTTTTTGTTGGTGATCCCTATATTGATTAGAATATATGTCACTACTTTTTTTTGTAAGACTTATTAAATTATTGATACAAAGCCTTATTATTTTATTTTATTATTATTTAATTAAATTTTTTTTATTAATGTTCTTATAAATAGCTATGAAAATAAATAATAATATAGTAGTTTGAAATTTGTTTTAAAATTAGTTTTTTATTAAAGAAGGTGTCAAATTGTGAAATGTTTCAAGGTGATTGTTTTCATTTAAATTAAATTAAAATGTAATTTTATAAAATGGTTATGGATGTGATTTTTTATTTCATGTTCACATGTATGAAAAATAATATTTTTTAATTTTAAATTATTATGAATGAAATGTCATCTAAAAGGAATTACATAAAATATTTGTTGAAATTCTATTAGGCTTGATTTTCCCACACAATATATATACCTATGGGTATATTTTTCCATTATGGTTTTCATTCAGGTGATTTAGATTCGATCATACTCATATTGAGTGTTATTAATTTCTATCTTGGGATGTAGAGATTAAACAAGGATCACATAGATATTTTTGGTAGCAATTTGGTTTGGGTTTCATTTAATATTATGATTCTCATGTATCCTCCTTAATAACCTAAATTTTTATTGGACTATATAATTTATGTCATGGGGATTATTATTTATTATTTATTTTATTACATTCTTTATTTCATTTATACAATGAAGAATATTTTTTTATTATCATTGATATAATTTGTTTTACATTACTTACAGGTGGTGTGGATTCTTAATAACTGGATGGGTCATACTGAATTTATGATTATAAAACATTGTGTGATTATTTATCTTACAATGGTGAAATCATTCCCAATGGTTATGTTTTGATATATATATTTTCTTTCCAGCCCATAGAAATTGGGAATAAACCTTGAGTATGTCATGTATTAGTTTGGGTACCTAGTTCATGGGTGATTTGGCTTGGTTTGGGACAAAATGGTATTAGAGAAAACACTTTCTATTTCGGTGTGTTCAAGTATTATAGAGATTTGGAGTATCATGGGGACTCATGTGGTTGGTGTGGGGAAGTCCTTGGGTACTTTCTATTTGTGGACAAGAAGAATCTTCATCTTGAATAAGTGTCTATAACTCACTTATTTGTTGAGATTGACCTTTCACAAGACCTTTTGGATCATCTATGACTTTGGGTTCAATATTCCATTAAATGGAGTCAAGTTCTAGTATACTTCTTACCTCCCAGGTTTTGTTCATCATCTTGGTTTCAAGGACATTCCATGGTTGTATGTAGGAAACATTATTCAGGGACATCAAGGCCATCTTCATAGGTCCCCCCTTTTCCAACGCTTCCCCTTCGGAGCAGTGGTAGTATTCCTCTAGAAAGGAAGATAAGGGTAGATATTAGAAGTCTACTAGTTTAGATTATTTGGATATAGAAGATTTGGTTACTCTTTCTTATCCCCAACCATTATATGAAGGTATTTCTTCTTGCCTAGACCTAGTTCCCTTTGAAGCTTTTTTGTCCCCCTCTCCTAGTCTCATATTTTCCAAGGTTGATCTAGGTCTTCTACTTCAAATATTCATGGAAATTTATCACTTTCTTCTACCCTGATCTAGCTATTTTTATTCATTACCTGGCCCCTTCTATTCAAGATGTTTTCTCAAATATTCATTCCCATATGTATCCCTCATCCATGCACAATCCTCAATATATTGTGGTTTTCCCTCCAATGCTACCTTCTTTCAAGAATAATTCTCAGTTTCAATCCTACAATGATCTATAATTGACAAGTACATAGTCTTTTTCTATTTCCATATTTTTTTCTTCTACTCCTCCTAAGGGTAAAGTGGAAAGTGGGCAAAGGAGATACAAATATCTATACCAACCTATGAATTACTCTATTCATACATAGTCCTCTTATTTTTTAGTGGGATTCACACTAGATCCCAATACCGAATAAAAAATGTGAGTTTGGATTCTTAGATGAAATGGGACATACAGCCTATGGACAATTCCATGAATTTATTTTTCCAATGATATCATTTATAAAATAGAATTCCCATGGATTTGTAGATCTGAAAAAAATATATTTCATCTCTATAGAAATATATAATCATGAAGTATCTCTAGTTGTTATCCTTGATCCCAAACATAATTTTAGTAAAATCTTAGAGTATTCACATCAGATAAAAATGCATGCATGCATGCATGCATGCTAATCCACATAATTCCCATATTTTACTCTTTTGGAATCAAAATTTCACCATTTATCTAGTCTATATATCTGAGAAACTATTTATGGTAAAGATCACCTTAGGGTATGAAAAAATCGTTGCTTACTTTATCTATGGTAGTTGTGATCCATAGGTATGGCAGATTCTATGGAAGGACTTGGAATCCTTTGATCTAGGGTCTCTTCCTTGGATATTAGGATACATTTTCAATATTTTAGCACCTATTGAGGATAATAAAGGGAGGGGTGAGTTCCCTTTTAGAGCTGTAAGGGAGTTTGTGAAGTGTATGAATCATTTTATATTATCTGATATGAGATTCTCTAGAGACCTATTTACATTTTGAAATAATAATAAAGGGTTTTCTCTCTCCTGGTGATAGATTGATATGTGTCTAGTGAATGACTGTGCTATTGACATGTTTCCAAATTCAATGGTCACTCACCTATTTTATAGCCTCTCCAATCATTCAGCTCTTATGAACTCTCTTTCTCACAGAAAGTATAGAAATGTTCATTTCAATTTCTCCCAGTTGTGGATGGACCTAACATGTTACCACCAAGTGGTTCTGAAATCTTGGGATAGACTGATCTAGGAATCTGCATTGATTATTATACACTGTTAGCTTTGATGTCTCAAAACAGATCTCATCTCAGGGATCAAAAATCATCCTCCGTGTTTCTAAGAAATTAATGTTATTAATAAGTATATTGAACATATTTAACTTAGCCGTGAGAAAAAACTGGAATGAAATGTTGTTCAGTGATCTTTTAAACAAGAAGGACATCCACGCATACATGGTTCTGAGACATGAATGACTAGATTTGGAGCACTCTCGTATCAAGTGGCTTCATGAAGGAGATAAGAATAAGATCTTTTTCCACACCTATATAAAGAATAATAGATAAATTAACAATCCTAATATTCTATTGGAGGATGGAATTTACGCTAATGATAGGGATATTTTGGGGAGAATAGAAGAATCACACATCAAGTCCCTTATATATGGTCCCAATCCCAGCATGAGTGGGGGTTATCTATGGGGTACAATGATCTACTTGAAGCGATCCATTGTGCAGGTTCCAATGTTGTAAATGATCTTCTAGAGAAAATAATTGAGTAGAAGTAAATCATTGAGGTGATGGGGAGTCTTAACCCAGAAAGTGAACCCATTCTATTTTGATTTTTGGATTCCTTTTATAGAGAATATTGGGATGTGGTAAAGCATGATATGGTTAGGTCTATTCAGTATTTTTTCTATGGAGGGGGGCTTCCCCATTTTTATTGTTCCACCTCTCTTGTCCCCATTCCTATGATCAAAGATCCCACCTATATACATCATTACAAGACCATTAGCATGTAGAATTTCACATACGACGTACTTTCTAACATCATAAATAAGAGACTCTTGACTCATCTTTCAAATTGTATTTCTTATGAAAAACATGGATTCATTAAGAGTAGGAAGATATATGGAGCCATTTCAATGACTTTGTAACTGGTTAACAATATCAAAAAAATGATCATTAGTTCAAATATGATTTTAAAACATGACATAGATAAGGATTATGACCAAATTGAATATAATTTCATCATTAAGGTGTTTAAAAAAAATGGGCTTCTCAACATGAGTTATTGATCTTATTTTCAAATGATTTAATTCATCTTGTATGGCTATATCTTTTTTGGGAAAGATCTTGAAATTTATCAAAACAACATGTGTGATACGGTAAGTGGATTTTTTGTCCCCAACCATATTTATTTTATCATAAGATGTTATAAGTAGAAACATTAATAGGAGAATATCCAATGGTAACTCCATTACATATCACTGTAGGGTTATCTCCATAGGAATCTATCATATTATGTTAATTGATGATTCAATAATTTTATTGAATGCTATCCGGAAATCAGTTAGGAGAATGAACATGGTCCTTGACAGCTACTAGAAATAGAGTGGTCAGGTAATCAATCAGTTGAAAAATAGTTTATATATATCTCATCATTTCATAGATAGAAGGATATCTGAATTGTGTAATATTATGGGTATCTAATAAAAAAATTCCCCATGACATACATAGGGGATCTTTTATCCACATGAAGACTATACATTCACCATTTTGATCAGACTGTGGAGTGGATTGGGTTCTATGTAAAAAATTAGAAGAATAAATATTTATCTTTTAGGGGGAGGATAACATTAGATAATAGTGTTCTCATGTATGTTTTGATTCACACTCTATTGGTGATCAGAGTTACGAAAGCAATCATATAAAATATTGATAAGATCCTTGAATATTTCACCTGGTATACCAATGAAGATGGAAAATATCACCAGGACTCTTGGAAGAGATTGGAAAGAACCATATAGGTTGTAGGTACCAATGTGAAGAATATCCAAGATACCCTTAATGGCATGCATTCAAG
Source organism: Viscum album (assembly GCA_963277665.1). Classification (NCBI taxonomy): domain Eukaryota; kingdom Viridiplantae; phylum Streptophyta; class Magnoliopsida; order Santalales; family Viscaceae; genus Viscum; species Viscum album. Next base: position 1,240,034,286 of record OY728166.1, on the reverse strand, counting down.
AATTTCATGGGATGTGGTTGAGGGTAGATCACTCTAGGGTTGTGCAATGGAGGTTTTCATTTAGGGGGGAGAGAAAAGCATCTGGAGGATCTATTTGGCATGTGATCCATACACACTATTTAATTCTTAGGGTATATCCTCATTGGGTTGTGGGAAAGGTAGATATATCCTTCTAGTACCACAACCGGGTTGGATCCATGCTTGGTTTTCCAAGATGTCCGACAAATGATATTACCTTCAGGCGGGTGAGGTAGTATCCGTTCTTAATTAACGTAGTTATGCATAACGATTAATGAGGAATATTTGATCTCATTTATAATAACATTGAACCAGATAGGTTTATTTTTATAGAATATTCTTTAATATATTTTTCTATGAAGGACTACCAAAATATTTTAACTCCTTCATACCAACTGCACCTATGGAGAGATCTTTTTATGGTTAAAGAGGCGCTGACAACGTATAATTTTCTTGTTTGTAGAATAATAAATCAATATTTACCCACATATGATAATATCAAAAGACTCGACATTAACATAGAATTTAGATGTACATGATGTGAGGAATGACGAGAGGAAAGATTAGAGAACTTATTTTTCGAGGGAGATTTGGATCATATCATCTAGATATTTTTTGGAGACTTCCTAGGTATCTATTCTAATGAAATCCTGGGAATGCCCTAACTCAAAATATGGTTCTAAGAAGAAGAATAAGTTGGTCTTGATAGTAAATCTAGGGATAAAGTTCTCATTATGGGATGTTGGAGTTTACAGCATGGAAGGAACATCATTTTGTTTGATGTGGGTGTATTCTCAGGTAAGATGTTTTTGATCAGAATAAAAAAAAATATGCTATTGAACATGACACATATTGTAAAGAATTGGAAATATTCAACCACTTTGAAACCTCTCCAAGTTGTTATGTCCTCTTCCCACTTGGTTTGTTGTGTTTCTTAGGTTCACAAGGTATGTTAATGTAAAGAAGGTTCATCCCTGAATCTCAATACAGATGGATCACGCTTCATGAGTTCCATACGTGGTAGCAAAGTGGTTTGTGACCCCAAGGGTAGCTTTATCTTTATATACTCAGAATACTTTGAGGTAAGTTAATCCCTAAAATATGATGCCAGGGATATTCTCATGGGCCTCCTTATATGTAGACAAAGGAATGCTATCCAAATGGTATTGGAGACTAATTTTATAATTCTCTATAACTCCCTAAGTAATACCTGTGAAACCCCATGGTCAATTTCTTATATAGTCTGATTATGTAGAAGCCACATATGAAACCAAATAGAAATTATACATATTTTTAGAGAAGGTAACAAGGTTGTGGACTATCTTTCTTCTATATCTAATCATGAGGTTGAAATTACACACTATCAATGTGAGTCAAATATTCCTCCTGAGGGGGTGAATCTGATTAGAGGTTATGCCCTCAGGCTTCATCACTACATACCATCTTAATTGGAACTAATTATGTTCTTTTGTTGATTGCATTTTATTTTTACAGCTTGAATTGTAAAATTTTGTCCTTATAATAAATAAATGATGATGATGATGATGAAATATGTTTTGGGTTCGAAATAAATACTTTTGGCTTGTTTATAAAGATTATTTGGTTTTTATAAAATATTTTTGAACTGATTGATTCCATCATGAACTACATAAAAAAGTTTTCATTTTAAAATAAGGTGAATAATTATTTTTAAAGGGATTAATTATATAAATTTCTTCTAAGTATATAATATTTTTAAATGTTTATGTGAGATGTTACTTTTAATGGAAGTTGGTGATTTTCAAAACCATATTTTACAGTTTTCTTGGGATTTTACCTTTAATGTGTGTTTAAATGGTAAGTGGTTTGGAAATAAAATTTGAATTTTGTTTAGTATGAATATTAATTTTTATGAAATGTTTTTGTTTTATGATGGAAATCCATAAGATGATTTGAATTTAAAAATATGTTTTTTTCAAATGTTTGATATTGTATGAAATATTTCAAATGGTGATTTGTTTTATGAAAATAAAATATCGTAAAATGTAGTTTTTGAAAATTTATTTCTAGGATTATGTATTTTTAAGGAAATTATATTTGTGTTTTCTTCATTGATTTGTATTTTGGGAGTTTATTTGGTTTATGATGGCACTGTGAGATTTGATTTAGGAAACAACAATTTGTGGAGTTTTTGATTCACGTTATTTAGAATATACCTTCAAGTCAATATTGGAAGAAAGTGGGAAGTCCATTCATTAGGTCAAATCTTAAAAATGGGTCCTCTCATCATTTAGTAGTGTATACTTTAGTTTTTGAGTCTTCCTAGACCAATGGATAAGTGTTGGTTCCAAACTCTACCTAGTCACTTGAATTTATCTAGGATTTCCTAAATACGAGTGGCCTTCACCCAGATCTCTGAGTTTTTAAGGTTGAAGTGAGTAGAGATATTTTGTCATATGGGAAGATATATTTTTGTGAGATGAGCTATAAGGGTAGGTTGATTTGGGAAAATATCTTAAAAAATAAGAGGAGACACCACAAGTTCTTTAGTACAAAGATACTAATAATTATAAAAAATATTTTATGAAAAATGCAATTTCTTCTCTCATATATGGTAGTTTGGTCCATATTCAAAGGTTTTGTAAATTAAGTTTTACAAAATGGAATTCTCAAGGGTAATTGGGTTTCTAGGGAATGTTATTTTTTGGAACTATTGTCTTTTGTATGTTAGAGATTTATGGGTTGTTCTTCCATGGATGGTGTTGAGATATGGTTTTATGTGTTACTAATTTTTTGGTTTTAACCTCTTGGATTTATGGTTGTGTTATATCTATTTTGATGTTGGATTCAAGATTTTTTGAAATTAGAAACCATTGGGGTTTTTTAGTTAACTTTGACAATTTAGACTTAGGGATGTTGAGCACTAGTTAGTACTGGTTTTCACTTGATTGATTCTCTATGGGATGGTGTTCCAAGTTGGAGGTCCAAGTATACATATTGGGTGTAGTGAAATGAGGTATAGAATCTTTGTTATTTAATTTTGAGGGTTCAAATGATATTTTCTTTTGATTCTTATAGTAAACTATGGTAATAATTCTTGTCTGGTGGGTGAGAAGTTCTTTTAGATTGTGTTTTTCCTGAGTATTTTTTGATCTGTTTCATTTTTTATTTTTTATTTTGTGGTTTTTAATGGAATTTTGATTCTTGGTGATATTGTTATTTGAGTTGAATCACTCCCTTATTCCTACATTTTATATTGATTCTAAATTTTGGGGAAACTTATTATTAATCTCTATATCCTTTGTGTCTCGTATTAGGTGATTGTAGTTGTGTTGTTCTTAGTGTTGTTTGGGGATCTATCAAGATTTTTTCTATAATATTGGAGATTTTAATTATTTCTTGTTACTTTTTTATTTAGAACCTTTCTAGTTGGTTCCCCACTTTCCTACCTCTTGATGTAAGGTGTTCAGGTGGACTTATTTCTCACTCATTTCACTATAATATAGGAATTTTTTGGGTCTAGAAAGTGGTATAGTGGGGAGAATTGTCACACCCAAATGTTATTGATGATTAAATTCATTTTTGTGTTGTTTTGAATTTATTATGGATTTATTGGTTTTCCAAGGTGGTTCACGAGGGATTGACAAGTTGGAAGTCTAAACATTCAGTAGTTCATTCCATGAACCATAGGTTTACCCAATTAACCCGTACTCTTAATAAAATAGGCATTCTTCCATGTTTAGTTCACCCTATGATTTGGGGGTTCTAACCATGAAAATATTATGGGGATAATATTCACATTATCAATACTGATGCACACTATGAATGGGTTATCCTAGTTTTTTTTGATTTTTTTTGTTCTCTTATTTTTATCCTATTGAATTTTAATGGGTTTGGCCCTCTTATTTCCCCTTTATATCATTTGATAGAATCGAATTAGAGGTCATACATATCCCTCCTCAACCTATTTGGTTACTTGTAATCCTATCCTTCAATTTCAAGTGGTCCATAAAGGTTAATTTTCTTCTTCACCTCCCTTTATTATTCTTTAACCCCTATAATTTTTCTTTCTCACACGATCCCTAATTTTTTCATGCGAAACATTTATGTTTGGGATTGTGTTTAAACATGGATATTTGTTTGTAGTTTTTTGATTGTTCTCCATCGAAGTTGAAAAATTATGGCATGATTACCATTGAATTGAGGTAGGTGTTTTTGGGGATTTCCTTTATTTGGAATGTAATTTATCGCTTGAGTTTTCTAAAAATTTGATTAAGAATTTATTCTTAAATGAAACAGTAAAATGTTTTTTATAATTTTTTGGATTGGGTTTTTCACTTGAGATAAGGGTTTATTTCAAGTGGTGTTTTTTTCTAAAATGATATCTGAAATAAAAGGTTTTATAAAAGGATTATAATGACTTATTTAAAAAAAATTGTTATTCTATATGAATTTAACTCTGTTTGTGTACATAAGTGGGTGTTATTTTGGTTTTATATAACTATTTCAAGGAAACAAAGTGTTTTGTTCTCTCATGTTGTTTTTAATGAAATGTGTGCATGTCCTAAATGGTTTTAAATATGGGTTATAATAGTTGTCTTTAAATAATGATTTGAATTTTTTTTAATGATTATCAATGACTCAATATGACAAGACAGTTATGATCATGACCTGTTTAGAACATTGAAATAGTTTTTCATGCTATGTAGGTGAGACTCTCTTAACACCCTTATTTTAAATGGACTATGACCCCTAATAGAGGAAATTCTTAATCATTGTTATCATTTTCATCACTAGGGATGTTTATTGTCACGACCCGTCCTCAGGGCCCATGTCGTGACTACCCCAAGCCTGACTTCCATAGGCCAGGGGCTGGCGACTAGCACCAAAGGCGTAAATCCTGATAACTGGGAAGGCATTGCCTTTATAAAGTAAACAAAACACTACAGAGTACAAGTGGAAGTAAAAAACTAATTAAAACTGAAACAAGCTGTGCTGAAAGTAAATGGGCCGGAAATACAATCCCAATTGTAAAGTACAAGGAAAAAGATAAAACAGCCGAAAGGCGACAAGCAGCTCCTGGATCGTCCACTAAGGATCCTACCTGAAGGGTAGGTATAGATAGCGCAGCTCCTGGATCGTCCACCACGGATCCTACCTGAAGGGTAGGTATAGATAGCCTCCACAATTCTCTCGTCCGTCAACCTCCTCCGATTTTTGTCTCGTCGTGAGGTCCACCTCCGGGTACCGTCCAATCCTCGAACACTTAGCCTATGTCTGCACTGCCCGTCGTTTGAAACCAACAAAACGAGGTGCGGGCATAGCCCGTGCAGGGGTGAGTATAACGATACTCAGTAGGGACCTCGAGACCCTCAAGGTCTCACTAAATCCAACAAGGATAACCACAAAGAAGATCTCAACAGATAACCTCTACTAGGTATATGCCCATACATATACCCAAGTTATCAAGTAACCCATCTCAATCATGAGGAAACACAAATATTATGAAATCAATGGATAAACACTACCTAGGTATATGCCCATACATATACCTAAGTTATCAAGTGAACCATCTCAATCATGAGGTAAACACAAAGGTCATAGACTCATCTCAAACCAGGATTTTCATTATCGAAACCGTAACTGCTGAAGAGTCCCGTCTCTGGAGTGTACAGTGGTCCTGTCACAACTCCGAGGTACTGCTCACTAACCTAAAACTGCTGAGGTACTCTTCCTGTCGAGTACCGTGGGCCAGCCACCCAAACATAGTAGTGCTTCCCACCGGCGTATGCCACCCAAACACAGTAGTGCACACCCCCTAATAGCCTACAGAGGTACTCTCCAGACGAGTACCGTGGGTCTGCAATGTCACACAGGTAGTTATCCATCCGCCATGGGTCTGCACCCAACAAAGTAGGGCTCCGTCCACTGGTCTAGTTGACTCACTCCAAGTCGAGTCGGTCAAGCAGTCGTCAGGTCTTAGCCGGCAACACGGTCTCCGTACTCCGAACGATCGTCTCCGGGAGGGTCCGCTCCACGAGATACAGCTCGATACTCCAAGAATCTAAAATTCCCATGAATAAGTATATCAAAGGACCGCCTCGTCATAGGGGTCTCAACGCAATAGACGACGTGTCAATCGGACGCTCGGTCTGTGAGTTTTTAGCCTTTTCGTCCCAGGGGCCTGGTTGGTTTCGTGTGCGAACCAACCCATCCGTATCTCAACTGTACCCCGAACTCTCATAGGGTATACTCATAGGGACCGTTTCTCAACAAGATCACCAACGTTGCTGACGGTTTGTCAAACGGACGTCCAGTCTGAAAGTTATCAACTTTTCCGTTCCAGGGGCCCGATTGGATTTCGGGTACAATCCAACCCGGTCATATTCCAACAGCATCCAAACCTCAGGAGACGTATACCAAAAGTTCCGTCTCATCAAGAGGAATCCAACAAAGTTGATGACATGTCAATCGGACGTCCGGATCTCAAGTTATAAGTGTTTCCACTCCGAGGTCCCGGTTAGATTCATGTTCGATCCAACCCAGTCGTACTTCAAATGACATCGGTTAACCAAACCGGTCACACCATTACGATCCATATAGAAAAACACACAAGATGGACTTCCCATTGGTCCAAAACGGATAGCTGGTCAAAAAGATTCATTTCACCACATCATGCGTGAACCGGGCCTCATGGAGCCCGCGCCTCAACCTCGACTTAAATATCTAAAATTAGTCATGAAACATCCATCGTAATTCCAAGGTCTCAACGTCGCATACGGTTTGTCATTATGACACCGTATGAGAGAGATATGTCAGATACAAGAACCTGTAATAATAATATTATTATTATTCGGTGTTTCGTGGGCCCGAGCCATGAACCAGAATTTAGTATTCAACATTAAACTTGAATCAACTGTATTGATGTTAGGATTACATCGCCACTAACGACAAGCCAATCGGACGTCGCAGACATAAGTTATGGCGGGTCGAAGATATAATAATAATATTAAATCTATTATTTTTCGAGCGCTTCAGGTACCCGATCTAAAAACCCAAAAAAGACAACCAATATTGGACTTATAAATTCCGTCTCGAAGTCATGTTCGCACTGCCACTGACGGTTCATGAAACTGAGATCGCACGAAGAAGTTACGGACAAATAAAGTGTTTTATCATCAAAATTAATAATATCATTATTATATTATTAATTTTAATTGATTTCTTTCAAATACCCCATGCCACGCACCACCCTTCTTCATGCACCACCCTTCTTTACGCATGGCCACCACCTTTGCTGCCCGCCCAGCTGCACCTCCAGATCCTTCCGCACTCCATTTTGACTTCGATTTAACTTGGAAAAAATATACAAACGCATATCCTTGATCCTTGGGTTGAGATCTTCGTGTCCGTATGCCGCGCTCAGGGAAACATTGAGTTTCCAGCGTCAATAAATATTTGGACGCCTCTTTCCAGGAGCCATTTCGGCTTCGTTCCAAGCCCGAAAAATTAAACGATCGCATATCTGTGATCCCTGCGTCGAGGGCTTCGCATCCATATATTGCGCTCAACAAAACTTTGTGTTTCCAGCATCAATAAATATTAGGCATTGAAGAAGGCATGAAGAACACGTGAAGAATAAAAAGAAAAAGGAGAATGGTTTATGTGCGGGACGATGTCCATGTTCATTTGGTCATCATAATTGTGAATTTAAGATATGAAGAATCAATAAAACGAATTAAATCATATATAAAAACCCCTAGCTCGAAAAAACGTTGCACGTCGTCGAACCATGAAAAGAGGCAAGCATCATGGTGGTCGGGTATCTCGGAAGAACGGTGCTCCTCGTGGTGTCACCCCACATTCTTGCCTCGGTTGAAGGAGATTCCCTTTGCCGAGAAGAAGATTACGTTCTTCGTGGAAAGTATGCTTTTCCTTCTAATCCTCCGAAGCTTCTCCACAGATTAATTCCCCAACAATAAAATGAATAGCTTAGTCTTAATTTAATAATGCCAAGCAATTAAAAACTAAGAGGAGCCAATTCATTAATTGAAATAAAGTTGGCAAAACTTATGGGAGAGAGAGAACAAGGTGAGGAGTTCACATAATTAAAGGGGAGTTTTCAAATTAATTTAAGGGGTGATAAAGTGGGGTTTAGGGAGTTGAGGGGGAGGTGAAGAGTTAGGGTCTCGTGTGGACCCCAAGTCTCATTTATCCTCACATGGGCAGTTGGTGGTTATGGGTCTCACCCTTAACTCCCCTTTGTAGGGTATAACTACCATATAAATAAAATTGTGTACCACCAATTTTATTTATTTAATTCTAAATCCCCAATTATTAATTCTCAACCCACTTCAAACACAACTACAGTAAAGGTCCCCTTAAGCATTTATCGGTGCTTCAGGTTCATCGGTGCCCTTGTATTTCAATTCCGAGTACCGGTTCAAAAGATAGGAAAACACACACGTACGTTTACTGAACGTACCCGAAAAAAAGTTTGGAAAATTATTATCAGTCACCCTCGACCCGCGCCAGTCAAGGTCAGGCTCTGTCTAAGTGAAACACGCCCCAACGAATCTAACGGAACTCTTAGATTTTCAATCCAAGTTACCGTTTAAAAGATACAAATTTGATAATAAAATAATTGTCATTTAATTATTTTATTTGCGGCCAAAAACTAAATTTTTCTGGTGGCCTACGCCGGCCAAAGTTAGTATCTGCTTAAATAAACCATACCCTTGTGAGTTCAGCAGTTGTCTCGGATTTTTAATCCGAGCTACCATTTGTGATTTATAAGAATTTGAAAAATAAAATAATTTATTTAATTATTTTATTTACGGTTAAGTGATTTTCGGGATTTCTCATAGGAGGCCCGCGCCGACTAAACTTAAGTCGCGCCTAGGGTAAACACGCCATCCTGAGCGCAACGGTTCCCTCAAATTTCTGATCTGAGTAACCGTTTAAGAGTTATTACACTTTTTCAGTAAAACTGCTTACACGCATTAATTTAATCTTAACAAGACTTCAGAAAATTATTCCGGGCACACCGGGCCTCGGAATCAGGTGCCGTCTGAAACCGCACAATCAAAAAATTCCAAAGAAATTAAGAAAAAAATTTCCTTGAAATTTATAGGTCTTTACATTACTCCCACCTCAGGGCTTTACGTCCCCGTAAAGCTATAACACAAACTAGGGAAACAAAAGTGGTACTGGGCACGCATCTGAGCCTTTCGCTCCCATGTGCTCTCCTAGATGTTCCCGTGCTGCCAGTGGAAGTGCACCTGAGTAATCGATCATTCACGTAGGACCTTCTCCTGTCGATCCTCAATCTCCACTGGAACCTCCGTGCATGTCATCCTGTCATCGACGTCCAACTCCCTGAGTTCGATGATGTGTGAAGGATCTTGCACATATCTCCTCAGCCGTGGTACGTGAAAGATTTCATGCACCCGGTGCAACTGAGTTGGAAAGGTGAAGCAGTAAACCACCTCGCCTACCCTGCTGGGGACCTAGAAAGGTCTGTTGAACCTCGGAGATATCTCTTTGCCTTGTCTACATCTCCGTAAACCTAATAAAGGTGAGACCCATAAAAGAACGTGGTCACCATCCTCGAACTCTAGAGGTCTCCCTTTCCTGATTAGAACTGAAACTCAAAACTCCTTCTGCCACGAGGGTAAGGTTGGACGACCCAAGAATGATCGGCTACACCCTCCCATGCACAAGTTTATCTTGTGCTGCCTGGGGTTTCCTTTTTGGAGACCCAGGAAAACCCATCCTGATGTTTGCCTAATACCGTCAATTTGAGTATGAGCAGTGATTTCCCAATCCATACTCAACTAACGTCGTAAGGCCTCGACGCTGCCACCAAGAGGTCCCAACTGAGACTCTCGCCTTAAGGGTCAGATCACACCGTCAGTGTATGTGTGACTATCGAGTCTCCTCCCAAAGGTATCTCCAGAAGTGAGGGTTAATTCAACGGCTTAACCGGAAACTCTAGGTCTGGGACTAGATTAATGGAAGGAAGGGATGATTCATATCGATGTCTGTGGCTATGGAAGCTAGTAGAAGACAAAGTCCGCACTTCGAATCATCCTTAGAGCCATTTCAGTCGCACTCCTTGACTGCATGCAGCTACTCTTTTCCCCTTCCCTCCAGCTCCCTGAGCCAGGTGGGGACTAAAAAGGTAGGTGGTTGTAACATGTCTAAATGTACACCACCTCATGCTACACTCTTAGCTCTGCTTCCACATCTGCTACTCTGCAGATTCATCTGTCCTTAACACTTCCTCTTCTTGAAACATTTTACACACCCACATCTCCGAGACTGGCACCAATACCATGCTCTTCTACTGCTAACATTCTCTAGCTGTATCCGTTCAACCAAGAAAATTCAACCACAAAGGTCTTCTCTAGCTTTGAGGTCTGAGCTCTAAAGCGCTTATCTTATCATAGTCATCAGGTACCAGGAACGATCGGTACGCCTCGATGAATACTCAGCTACCGACATATCATCCTGCTGAAGCTATATAAGCTCTAGAAAACTCTCATCCACCTCCTCAATCCATTACTCAGCCGCCTATGAGTCAGGTTCGCCTCGGAACATGAGGGTATCTGATGTTAGAACACGTGTAAGCCAATAAGCTTACATGTGTCACCTACCGGTACTTCCAGTTGTAACTACTGACCAACAGGTAGTGATGTATAGCTGACACACTAATCGAAGGAACTATCTCAGGCATCGGTCCACGTACCGAAGCCTCATCACTATGCAGACCATCCTCATGGTCATTCACTGGAAAAGACTAGTGGCCAAGTCCACCATCCACTATACCGATGTCTCAGCTAGGCGGAAAACTCTAGAAATCGCCTCCAGCCAGTGCTCTGCTGTCTGGGAATCTGTCTCGCCTCGTAACCTTGGAGGCCTCTACTGCTGGAACTCGTGCAACGCGCTCTACCAGCGTGCACATTTTTCTAGTATAGTTGTTGGCATCTGCTTCCCAACAGGTGGTGGTGCTGCTGGTACACTACCCGAGGGTGCCAACATAGTAAAAAGGGCCCTGCACCAGAGCCTTGTCGCTCGGTGAGCCGTCATCAAGTACTCTCTCGAAACTCCAACTGACTGTCTGCGTGGAGACATCCTGAACAGATGCGACATGGTCAATGTCTTATACCTGGTGAGCTGGCCTGGTTTGAGCTGACTTTAAAACATTTGGAAACACACACGTAATCAGTGTTTTCGTGCACAAAATCGGAAATCAGTATTCAGGGTCCTGGTGTACGGATACGTCGACCGCTGCACCAACACTGGACTCCCTGAACTGAAGACCCCACTCGGTACCCTTAACACTATTTCTTCACAGAAAAGAAAATATCAGAGTTATAAGTCATCCGGTAGAACCGACTCCTCTGATACCAATTTGTCACGACCCGTCCTTAGGGCCCGTGTCGTGACTACCCCAAGCCCGCCTTCTATAGGACAAGGGATGACGACTAGCACCAAAGGCATAAATCCCAATAACTGGGAAGGCACTGCCTTTATAAAAGTAAACAAAACACCACAGAGTACAAGAGGAAGTAAAACACTAAGTAAAACTGAAACAAGCTGTGCTGAAAGTAAAGGGGCCGGAAATACAATCCCAACTATAAAGTACAAGGAAAAAGTTAAAATAGCTGAAAGGTGACAAGCAGCTCCTGGATCGTCCACCAAGGATCCCACCTGAAGGGTAGGTACAGATAGCGCAACTCCTGGATCGTCCACCACGGATCCTACCTGAAGGGTAGGTACAGATAGCCTCCACAACGCTCTCACCCGTCAACCTCCTTCGAGTGTCGTCTCTTCGTGAAGTCCACCACCAGATACTGTCTCGTCGTGAGGTCCACCTCCGGGTACTGTCCAGTCCTCAAACACTCAGCCTCTGTCTGCGCTGCCCGTCGTCTGCAACCAACACAATGAGGTGCGGGTATAGCCCGTGTAGGGGTGAGTATAACGATACTCAATAGGGACTCCAAGACCCTCAAGGTCTCACTAAATCCAACAAGGATAACCACAAAGAAGATCTCAACAGATAACCTCTACCTAGGTATATGCCCATACATATACCCAAGTTATCAAGTAACCCATCTCAATCATAAAGAAACACAAAGATTATGAAATCAATGGATAACCACTACCCAGGTATATGCCCATACATATACCTAAGTTATCAAGTGACCCATCTCAATCATGAGGTAAACACAAAGGTCATAGGCTCATCTCAAACCAGGATTTTCATAATCGAAACCGTAACTGCTGAAGAGTCCCGTCTCTGGAGTGTACAGTGGTCATGTCACGACTCCGAGGTACTGCTCACTAACCTAAGACTGCTGAGGTACTCCTCCTGTCGAGTACTGCGGGCCAGCCACCCAAACACAGTAGTGCTTCCCACCGGGGTATGCCACCCAAACACAGTAGTGCACACCCCCTAATATCCTGCAGAGGTAATCGCCGGATGAGTACCGCTGGTCTGCACTATCACATAGGTAGTGCTCCGTCCGCCATGGGTCTGTACCCAACAAAGTAGTGCTCCATCCACTGGGCTAGTCGACTCACTCCAAGTCGAGTCGGTCAAGCAGTCGTCAGGTCTCAGCCGACGACACAGTCTCCGTACTCTGAACGCTCTTCTCAGGGAGGGTCCGCTCCACGTGCTATAGGTCGATACTCCAAGTATCTCAAAGTCCCACGAAGAAGTATCTCAAAGGACCGCCTCGTCATAGGGGTCTCAACGTAACAAACGGCGTGTCAATCGGACGCCCGGTCTGTGAGTTATTAGCATTTTTGTCCCAGGGGCCCGGTTGGTTTCATGTGCGAACCAACCTGGACGTATCTCAACTGTACCCCGAAATCTCATAGGGTATACTCATAGGGTCCGTTTCTCAACAAGATCACCAACGCCTCTGATGGTTCGTCAAACGGACGTCCAGTCTGAAAGTTATCATCTTTTCCGTTCCAGGGGCCCGGTTGGATTTCGGGTACAATCCAACCCGGTGATATTCCAACAGCGTCCAAACCTCAGGCGAAGTATACCAAAAGTTCCATCTCATCAAGAGGAATCCAATAAATTCAACGACACGTCAATTGGACGTCCGGAGCTAAAGTTATAAGTGTTTCCGCTCCGAGGGCCAGGTTGGATTCATGTTCGATCCAACCCAGTCGTACTTCAAAGGACATCGGTTAACCAAACCGATCACACCATTACGATCCAAACGAAAAAACACACAAGATGGAATACCCATTGCTCCAAAATGGATAACTGGTGAAAAAGTTGCATTTCACTGCATCATGCGCGAATCGGGCCTCGTGGGGCTTGTGCCTCAACCTTGACTTAAATATCCAAAATTAGTCTTGAAACATCTGTCATAATTCCTGGGTCGCAATGTCGCAGACAGTTCGTCATTCCGACACCGTATGAGAGAGATATGTCCGATACAAGAACCCATAATAATAATATTATTATTATTCGGTGTTTCGTGGGCCCGAGCCATGAACCAGAATTTAGTATTCAACATTAGACTTGAATCAACCGTATTGATGTCAGGATTACATCGCCACTGATGGCAAGCCAATCGGACGTCCCACACATGAGTTATGGCGGGTCGAAGATTTAATAATAATATTAAATCTATTATTTTTCGAGTGCTTCAGGTACCCGATCCAAAAACCCGAAAAAGACATCCAATATTGGACTCATAAATTCCGTCTCAAAGTCAAGGTCGCACTGCCACTGACGGTTCGTGAAACCGAGATCGCACGAAGATGTTACGGACAAAAAAGTGTTTTATCATCAAAATTAATAATACCATTATTATATTGTTAATTTTAATTGATTTCTTTCAAATACCCCATGCCATGCACCACCCTTCTTCACGCACCACCCTTCTTTACGCATGGCCACCACCTTTGGCTGCCCGCCCAGCTACGCCTCCAGATCCTTCCGCACTCCATTTCGACTTCAATTTAACTCAGATAAAAGATAGTAAAGCATATAGTTGATCCTCGGGTCAAGATCTTCGTGTCCGTATGTCGCGCTCAGGGAAACATTGAGTTTCCAGTGTCAATAAATATTTGGACGCCACCTTTCGCGAGCCATTGCGGCTTCGTTCCAAGCCCGAAAAATTAAACGATCGCATATCTGTGATCCTTGCGTCGAGGTCTTCACATCCATATATTGCGCTAAAAAAAACTTCGTGTTTCCAACGTCAATAAATATTAGGCATTGAATAATGCACAAAGAACATGTGAAGAATAAAAAGAAAAACGAGAATGGTTTATGTGCGGGACGATTTCCATGTTCAGTTGGTCATCATCATTGTGAATTTAAGATACGAAGAATCAATAAAACGAATTCAATCATATATAAAAACCCCTACCTCAAAAAGACGTCGCACGTCATCGAACCGCGGAAAGAGGCAAGCATCGTGGTGGTCAGGCATCGCGGACGAACGGTGCTCCTCGTGGCGTCACCTCACATTCTTGCCTCGATTGAAGGAGATTCCCTTCACTGAGAGGAAGATTGCGTTCTTCGTGGAAAGTAAGCTTTTCCTTCTAATCCTCCAAATCTTCTCCACAAATTAATTTCCCAACAATAAAATGAAAGGCTTACTCTTAATTTAATAATGCCAAGAAATTCAAAACTAATAGGATACAATTCATTAATTTAAATCAAGTTGGAAAAACTTATGGGAGAGAGAGAAGAAGGTGAGGAGTTCACATAATTAAAAGGGAGTTTACAAATTAATTTAAGGGGTGATAAAGGGGGGTTTAGGGAGTTGAGGGGGAGGTGAGGAGTTAGGGTCTCGTCTAGACCCCACCTCTCATTTATCCTCACATGGGTAGTTGGTGGTTATGGGTCTCACCCTTAACTCCCCTTTGTATGGTAAAACTACCATATAAATAAAATTATGTACCACCAATTTTATTTATTTAATTCTAAATCCCCAATTATTAATTATCAACCCAATTCAAACACAACTATGGTAAAGGTCCCCTTAAGCATTTACCGGTGCTTCGAGTTCATCGGTGCCCTCAGATTTCAATTCTGAGTACTGGTTCAAAAGATAGGAAAACCCACACGTACGTTTACTGAACGTACCCGAAAAAAAGTTTGTAAAATTATTATCAGTCACCCTCGACCCGCGCTGGTCAAGGTCAGGCTCTGCCTAAGTGAAACACTCCCCAACGAATCCAATGGTACTCTCGGATTTTCAATCCTAGTTACCGTTTCAAAGATATGAATTTTACAATAAAATAATTGTCATTTAATTATTTTATTTGCGGCCAAAAACTAACTTTTTCTAGTGGCCCGTTCTGGCCAAAGTTAGTATCTACTTAAATAAACCATGCCTTCTCAAGTTTAGCGGTTGTCATGGATTTTTAATCTGAGCTACCGTTTGTGAGTTATAAGCATTTGAAAAATAAAATAATTTATTTAATTATTTTATTTACGGTTGAGTCATTTTTGGGATTTCTCATAGGAGGCCCGCGCCGACTAAACTTAAGTCGCGCCAAGGGTAAACCCGCTATCTTGAGCACAACGGTGCCCTCAGATTTCTGATCCAAGTAACCGTTTAAGATTGATTACACTTTTTAGAAAAACTGCTTACGAGCGTTAATTTAATCTTAACAAGACTTCAGAAAATTATTCCGGGCACATCGGGCCTCGGAATCAGGTGCCGTCTGAAACCGCACACTCACAAAATTCCAAAGAAATTAAGAAAAAAATTTCCTTGAAATTTCAGGGTCTTCACATTTATTATGGATTTGAAACGATGTGGGGTTTATTTTATGTTTTTTTCATTGATCATGTGACTTGATTGATTTATCACCTCCTATTATTATATTCATGGGTACAATAGATACTAAATGATTGCTCTAGATTTATGCTACACTAGATAGTCTCACACTACTAGTTCCCCCTCTAGTGTGAGATAAGACTATACGTGGTGGGATTTAGTTAATTAGTGGTGTAAGATAGTCATGTGGTTTGTGTTTTCTAGAAAAAATGTAATCCAATAAGTGGTTATATATATCGGTAAATTCTATGTATGGTCTTATCTTTTCTTATAGTGTGTTAATTATGTTACTATATGACTTACTAGGAAAATTTCATTTGTGTTCCCTAACTCAAATGGAATCTAAGGCACCATGTGTTATTGTCCACTCTATTACATTAGGGATATACTACCTTAGTGTTTTATGTTATTATTATCACGTTAATTTTTTTAATTAATGTATTTCTATAGGGAATTTAAAATATATATTAATAAATTGTGTTAAATGTGAGTGTTTTAGTAAAGGATATTACAACTAAAGAAATATTTTCAAGGTGATTGTGTTCATTTAAAATAAATAAAAAGGTAATTTTAAAAACAATTATAGAAGTGATTTTTATTTTTTTGTTATAATGTTTTAAAAAATTTTTTCTAATTTTATTTTAGACTAGAATGGATGAAATAACATTTGAAATAAATAACATAGAATCTTTGGTGAAATACTTCTAGGCTCTTTTTGATAACACCTTGCATATACGAATGGGTAAATAAAATCCTTTTGATTTTATTTTAGGAACCTGGGATCTGTTCTTCCCCATGTCATGTGTTCGTGATGGTTGTCTTGTGATGTGGTGAGTGATCAAAGGTCACATGGAATTGGTGGTAAACATCTGGTTTGGGTTTTCTTTTGTTTATATAGGGATCCTAATGTATCAAATTCGATGGATAGACTTATGCCTGGATTGTATTATTTATGTGATCATGATTATTATTTATTATATAGTTTTGGTATAATTTATCTCATTTATGATACATACTCTATTTCATTTTTTTATTGATCTAATATGTTTGAATATGCTTACTGGTGATTTGGATTTCAAATATCTAGATAGGTTATATCAGATTCTCAGGTGAACTACAAACCTTGTTGATGGGGTTTTCCCCAAATTCCAATTCTCCCACACTCCTTGTATTTACAATTATAATCACATTTAATCATGATAGAACCACCACTGATAATTATATCCATGATTATTATACCTCTAATGACTTAATTATTTCCAGCATTAGTTGGAATCAAAATCAAAATCTTATGTTTGTTATTCCAATGCATCATTATCCACCTCAGCTACCAAGGAGTCACACTAACAAATATTTTACCTATATTGATTACTATAAATCTATGTTACCTCTTCATTCCTCATCCATCATCATAAAATCCATGATAAAACATCAAGTATCATGATTCAATAATGTGTTTTTTACATTAAATGCAGCTGAACCAAAGGCTAGATCAAAGTTCATTAATGATATCATGAAGAATAGTAAGTGAAATGAATGAAACATTACAAATGATAATAAATGGGGGATGATACTTTAAATGAACACTGACCATTGATTCATGAATCAAATAGTAGGGAATAACTAACATGAACCGAAAATTACATACTAAATCAGAAATCTAATCCAATGAGACTATGAGAATTGGAAAACATATATATATTTATTATTAAATAATTAAAATAAAAATAAAAAAGTAAGGAAGAATTAAAATAAATTTACCTTGAGATAGGATCGATTTTTGATAATTATCATTCAAGAATCAGTGTCATTAGCTGTGGTGATGACTTGTTCCTTGATTTTTGAGGATTCTATAGTTCTTTTAATCTTCTTCAAAGAAAACATCTACCTCTCACACTCTCTTAATCCTTAATGTTCATGTGGGAAACACAATTTATAACAGATTAATATTAATTTATATAGTCATTTCATGGTTTATATATAATTTACCTCATAAATAAATATTAATACATATTAGACATTCCCATTTTAAAATGGCAACTCAAACCACCAGCGACAACCACGTCTTGGGGACCCCATTCTGAGTAAAAGATATATTTACCAAAGGGTTAAACCTGTATCTCGAACATGAGGGTGGATATATAAATTCCCAATGACACTTTTTCTAAGTGGAAAAGTATTATACTAAAGAATGTGCATGTGTGAATGAAGAAACATTCTATTTTTTAATATATAAATATTAAGTCTTTTCGATTCTTACAACTTCAAATCACATTTCCAACAATCCGAAAAATATTATTTAAATTATTACAATGGTAAAAAAGGTAAAAATTAATGATGTTACATCCTATCAAACTTCAATGGTGCATGATTCCATGTATTGGGGACCCATACCTCGGTAAAAGGCACCAAATTCAAGGGGTATTGACTCCTTGGATAGGGAATACACACCTAGTTGGAAGACATTCTAGTAAATGGGGTATCAATGAATATCCATAACATGAATGTACATAGTTTAAGGCACCTCAGTAAAGGGAGAACCAATCCCTATCTACAACATGACTATGCATCACTGGAAGACTCCCCTGTCAAGGGAGCACCAAACTCCATCCATCACCAATATATTACTGAAAACCTAAATCCACCCCTCACTTCACAATTTACCTTGGATTGATGAAAAAACTACACTCTTAAGTCTGTTTTGAAAAATTTCACATGATAGACTATATGTGTTCCCAAATAAAATCTCTGAGAAAAGTGTTGTTGAGAGTCAAAAAATATTGAAAAGTACAAAACATGTACCGTACAGTTGCATGAATTTCTGTTCCTTAAAATCCTACCAGCCATGAAATTCCCCTCTATATATAATATAAAGTTACACCTAAATGATGTTCACCATAGGGTACATAATATGTGAGATAGAAAAGGTGCTCAATGTATACCATTGTAACCCATGTCACCTCATACTATAATAAATATCGTATCTTATTGAAGGTATATGGTGTTTAGAACTGCCTGACTTACATAACATGTACTTACTAGGAAATAATATTATTTCACTATCGAGGGTATACAATGTGTGGTTTTACCCCTACTCATGTGTGAGGCTAATCATCCACCTGGGCATGTACTCCATATAAATGTCATATAAGTTGACTAGGGGGACATGGTATGTATTTTAAGTCACACTACACATGATATTTAACCATTTACAAAAACCCTAACTTCCAAACCTATGAAATATAGAGTGTGTTCTTCTAACCTATAGGCTGCGTAGTCAGGTTTTTCACTACATTTCAAATCTCCTTTCATCCTCACACCACTACCACCAATCCCACCTTCAATTGATCCGAATCCTTCACCAATCATTCCTTCCACGAACATTATGCCTCCTATGAATGGTTTTGGAAAAACTTTTACCATAATCATAATCACAACCCCCTATTTATTTTCCCCATGAATCATACACCACCCTAGGATACCAAGGAGTTTAACTGGACTGTCTTTTCACTATAGTGATCACTGTAACTCTATATTCCTTTCACAAACCTTATTCTTCATTGTCAAATCCTATAAAAAATGTTTGAATATATATATTCAATCATGTGTCAATTTAGATCGAAATCTGGTGAACCAAAAGTTGAATCCAAGAATATTTGGGATATCACAATGAACAATGGGATAAATCCTTGAAACATTAAAATTAATGTTAAATGGAGGTCAAAAAGTAAATTAGAAACCAATCATTCATTCATGATTCAAAAAATAGTGTAGAATTAATTAAAAACCATGAATTCTAGACTAAATCAAATAATCTAAACCGAAGAGGCCATGTGAATTGGAATTTAAATAAATAATGATTATTCCATCCTCTAAATTTAGTTAGAATAAATAAATTAAATAATTAAATAACCATACATAATGTTGGAATTGGTTATAGATGATGATCTTGCAGTTTTTAGTGTCTTTGGATTTGGAAATATTCAATTACTTGATTTCTACAGCTTCTCTAATTCCTACAATCTTTTTCAAATGAAACCTCTACTATTATCCCACTACCATGCCAAGGATTATTCTAGCTAATCCTTGGTATAGGATATTAATATGAATTAATATTTTTATTTCTATTTTTACAAAGTAATTTACTACATAAATAACTATTAATACATATTAGACCTTCCATTTTTATAATTGAAACTCAAACTGCCAATGATGGCCATGTCCCAGGGTTCCCATTTCAGTTAAAAGTGACACTGCCCAAGGGAAAAACAAGAATCCTGTGTAGGGACCCAAATACTTACGTACATGGATATAACATTACTTTTGCGGAATACTTAATACATAACAAAGAAAATGGCCAATGACCGTATTATTTTAGTTTCTTTGGAACCTCCGAACAAAATATTCTAATCATGGTGAAAGATCTTCAACATCTCCCATAATGTTCATCCCCTTTTTGTTTTACCTAAAACATTTATTTATATCCTGGGAAAAATAAAACATAAAAAGGGTGATCTCAAATTCTCAGTAAGGGTTAACATGGATAACATAAAACAATCCATAAACATTTTAACATAAAAACATGAGCATAAAATATAAACATCAAAATCTTGAGCAATGACATAAAACATGGCAGTACATAAGGTCTAGATCATTAAGGAACCTCAATCATGATAAAATAGAATGGGAATAAAACATGTAATTGTGGAATCCATTAAGAACATGATACAATTTCCATAGTATCCAAGTCATTTCTGCCAAGACCATCATAGTGAACAAAGTCCCTTACTGAATCGAGTTCACTCCTCGTTCCAGTTCTGTATCACTGAACCAGATTAACTTTCCATTTCATCCATTTCTATATCATGAGTTATAAATATTTAACCAATTAATTTGAGGGAGATATAGGTCCCACCCATCACATATTTAAATCATTCTTACATGTTCCAAAAAACAATAATAAACCATTCATCGTAACCTAATGAATAAAATGGGTTTCATAAACATCATACCATCGTGAAATAATCCATATAAAACAAATGGATATCATTTAACCACAATAAAAATCAAACCATGTAAAAAATAGAGGCATTATACTTGAAACATAAACATACTAAATAATGTCATCTTAAATGGAAAATAGTTTTGATAAAACACTTGAAATGAATTCTTGAGGAAAATTTTCTTTCTTCTTCAAAACCATTTTCTTTTCTAAAAATGCCAAGAAATTTTAATAGAAAAGGATTATGTTGAAAATAGTCATGAAATTTTTTGGAGGAAGATTCATTGAAATAATTTGTTATGAGACCATAAAAATCCATTCACGCTGTATAAGTTAAAAATACATTCTTCTTGTAATTTTGCTGGAAAAGTAAAAAAGTACCATGTAAGGTAAACAAAAGAAAGATTCCTTCCATAACAAAAAGTAAAAGTAAAATAGGGGTAAAAATGACTTTAAAAATACATGGAAGAATATTAAACACTTTATTAAAGACATTTTTATGGTCATGGATGAAAAATATAACCCCAGTAAATACTTATGTATAAGCGATCTTGGATAAAAATGAGATTGCGAAATTATCGATTACCTTAGGTCCAATTTTTTCTGTACATGTCCAAAACTCATGTATAGTTTTTTTAAAAATATTATTAACTTGTAGCATAAATTTAATAATATTTATTATATCATATATGATTCACTTATGACTTTATATTACCCGTTATTTTGTTATTTCCATGTTAAAGTATCATTTTTGGTAAAATCGTTTCATTTATCGTACGTGTTTGGACTTGTTGTTCTTGATATTATTATTACTTATATCATGATTTAATTACTTCCAGAATGTAAAACATGATTTATATATCATATATATTCAGTATAAATATATATATATTATATATAGATAAATGAAATGAAACATACCATTCACGGAGACGGTAGGCCATACGTACGCATGAACGTTGTTTTCCTTTATTGAATTGAATGGAATTAAGTAGATGATATATATATATATATATATCCAGTAGAATTATTATGTCATATATATCATTATTATTCATTATATATACTTTATAATCATTCTTGAATGGTTAATATGGAAAATGAATCTCATCACGTCGTGGAGACGGTAATTCGTACGTACGCAAGAGCGATGATATCGTTCCAATAATTATTGAATGGAATTGGAGTTGATGATATAATATTTTAGAATTCGTATGATTTTATAATAACCTTATATAGTTATTATTTACACCATTATAACCATCCAAGTAAGGTGGTGGTGGAAAAATAGATTACACCACAGCATGGAGACGGTATTCCGTACGTACGCATGCACGGTGATTTCATTTTCTGTAGGATGGATAGAAGTTGAAATAGGTTTGTTTAATATTTATAATAACATATCTGTATATGAGTGATACTGATTTTATTACTTTATAATTAAACAAACAAATAAGAGGAATTAGAAGGATAAAGAAACTTGAAAGATTCGGTATAAGAGATTGCCTCCTCCTCGACGTGCCCCTTTTAAACTTCCTCTTAGGGCACTAAAGTTGGTCTTTTAAGAATACCAAAACCCCTATGATATAACTAGAGATGTTGAGAAGAGAAATGGTCAGGTTTTTTCTGATATTGAAAGCTCAAAATTGTGTGAGGGGGAGAGGGAGGAGGTGCCTTTTTATAAGGGAGGAGAGGGGAACCTTAGGAAAAAATTAAAATATTATATTATAATAACTTAATATTCGGTTTATAATGGCACAAAAGTGACTTTTTTATAGTATAAGGTGGTTATGGGTTTCAATACTCTCAAAAAATAGTTTTTAGGCAAGTTTAGGTTACCATTTTAACCTTATCATTTAGATTTAACTCTAAGTTAAATAATTTAATCTTTACCGTGTCTTCTTGTATTCTTACACTATATGGTTAATAAACTCACTATAAACTTCCAATAGAACCCCATTGGTTCATTAATGTCACATATAATATTATATAAGTCTTTTGGACGAACCATGGATTTTTAGGACCATTATATCAATTAATAATATAATATTTGTTTTATAAACTCTTTTATGTCAATTTTGACCCTATTTGGTATTTTGTATTCTCGAAAATCATAACAGCATTATTACTTAGAAAACAATTCATCTAACCAACCCTAATATGTTATATTAACCTATAAAATTAGTTAAATTCCTAAAAAGTCTCAAATTAAATTTATTTTGGTATTTATAATTTCAATTGTTTTAATATTTTATTAATTAGGTAATTACTGCATCCCCATTGTGTCATAAATAAATTAAAATATTTAATGTCTAAAAATTATAAATTAAATAATATTATGTAGGAAATATTTTAATATTTATAATTAATATTTATAGTTGAATTTATCTTATGTATAACCCTATATTAAAAATGTTTTAGTTATTAAACATTGATTTTAACTATTTTAACTCTTCTTTAAATAATATAATAATAAATGTCCTAATCTAATCCAAGTGGACCTAAAGGGTAATATATTATTCCTAAGGTTGTTTCTGGTCTAATTAAACTTATCCAATGGAATTATGACATGTTTTAGGGTAATAATAATATCATTTTTACCCTTAATTACCCAATTTACTTTTAACCGTTGTAAATAAAAGTAAAAAGTTACTATTCAACAGAAATTATTTTTATCTTATTGAACCACATTTTACCCCTTGATATTAAACGTGTCTCTTGGATTTTCTAAATTCTACTCAAAAAAGTGGTTAAATTGAGTTTTATGTAAATTTTCAAATTCTCCTAGGAGGTGGGTAAAAGACGGTGAAAAGTTTAATAAAATTTTTATATATCTAAAATTACTATAAAATGACTCTAATGAATTAAATTGAACTTATATAGTAATTATGTATCAATTTTTATTTTAAATAAATTTAAATAATACAAATAATTATTTAAATAAAAATTTGGTTTTAAACTATAAATCAGTGTTTTTCACTATTCATCAAAAATTGAATGTTTTCAGAAAAATACCAAAAATTTACCCTAGGATAATTTCGATATTCTAAATCCAAAAATGAAGTCCATTTTTAAAGATAAAATTTTTAAAATTTCAAAAAGTGGGTATTACTATTCATAATGGCTAGTTTATATAATATTTTAATAACATATCGTTTTTTAGTGAAACCTGGTATTGCGTACTACACAAGCTATCGAGGAAGGTCGTGATTGAGTGTAATGCAAGACAAGTAAGGGATATAGGTAGTGCAATATCCCTTTGGTGTTGAATATAACATAATCAAAACTTATTTCATTTATACAATAAACAAAATCTATACTTAATGTTGAGTAGAATAATTTCCACAAAATGAACTTGAAATTGTTTGTAACACGAGCCAAGAATAGTGTTGTATATACTGCAAGATAATACGGTGTTGTGTATAGTACAAGCTAATATTGTTTTATTGTACAATAGAAGACATCAAAGAAATTAAAAAGAATTTATCTCATAAAATCTCGGGGTATTACATTCTACCCCCTTAAAATGAATTTTGCCCTCAAAATGTTTCGGGGTTATAAATATTTTACTACTTGAAAGTTTCATTCATAGAAACCCACTTCATAAAAATTAATACTAAAAATTAATTTTAAAAATTGAATTATGAAACATAACAGTTACCCAAATTAACTCATCATTGGGTTTCCACATATGAGAACATAGGTGAAAATATGGATATGGAAGAGAAATATAACCATCAACTTCTGATGAAGAGTGGTAGAGGACATGGCTAGGAAAAATCCAACTATCACAAAGCCTTAAATTTGTAATGATCTAAGGTACCATCTAATTCATCGAATATGAGGGTACTAGGAAAACATTTTGGTCTTCAAGATCATTTCCCTAATGTTGATGAATTAAAAGAAATACTTACTTGATTTTGGTACAATCCCACTGTTTTTTTGTGCCTTGAAAAATTTCAGCATTATCTCTTAAAGAAATGAAGTTGAATTTGTCTTATGTGAAGTGTTAGCATATAATGCAATAGAATGATAGGTCATTCCATCTATCTCAAACATAATGTTAGAAAAAGTTATATACATAAGTCCATATTATGGTGAGATTAACCATATATGATTTCAAAAATGGACTTATACTTAAACTATCATACTACTTAATAAAACTAAACTAATTTCTACTAACCATGGACTTTCTGTAGGCCAGTGGTAGGTGATAAAAGCCTATCGCACTTCAGTTGTGGGTTCGATTCCCGCATCCTTATCCGACATGATGGGTATTCAACCATCTTACAGGTTGTCCTTTTTCTAAAACTATACTATTACAACATTCCAGAAATAATATCAAAACTTTATAACCTTAAACAATACTATCTGATGGCCAACTTAATGCATTACAACCTTTAGGCTTATTAGAAATACTTCTGTCCAATCTCATAGTATATAGAAAATGACTACTAGAAAGGTCATCTACCAAGTATGTGAATACCATCATTTATCCCCCATATATTATAAGGTATATCTTGTTGGTCACATTCCAAACATTTGAATTCCTTAATCATATATTCTCTTAAAAAATGAATTCCCATTGAACCTTAGTGAAAACATGAATTCTGTCAAAAGTTAACTCTTTCCACATACCAAAATCCCAAAATTTCTATATACTCAAAACATGATATCACTTTGTCCTTATATCAGTCATGAGCTCATTAATAATATCCAAAATATTATTTTCTCCTTATCCATTCATTATGCGCATATCATCTTCTTTATAAAAATATCTGAAGAACCTTTATGGTTACTAGTACCATTCAACATATACTTTCAAATACTTTAGTAAGACAATAGTGTAACAATCCTTAGATGTGTCTTTATTCCATAGTACCATTACCTATACAACATAACTCTTGATAAACATAAATCACTCCACTACCTTCTTAAACCATTGACCAAGCTTCATCATTTTATTCCTCAACACTTCTTTCATCACATATATCATTTGTATTTTCTTCATCATCAACAACATTATTACTACTCATATGACCATTATGATTATCTTCAAGAGATTTTCCCTTAGGGATTTGGTTTTTATAATGCCCATACATTCCACATTTAAAACATTTAATCATTTTTGATGTCGTAGCAATACCATTATCCTTTTCCATGGTGTTAAATAAACCTTTTCCTTTTCACTTATGGGCTATATGTCCTTATTTTCCACACCCAAAGCATCTTCCAGTTCCTTTAAAGCATTATCCTTGATTCCTCTTACCACATTATTTACATGGGTGAAATTGAACTTTATTTCCTCTATGATCATCATTAAACTCCATCTTTCTCTTATTAGCTGAGTCAGGAAACTTACCAAAGTTGATATTATTGATCATATTATGAGATTGATGATTACGAAAAATAACGATGTTTCACCGTCCAAATCTCATTTCATTTGGATTCTCAGGAATAATATCATTCCATTGTCTATCATATTCTCCATTAACATGAATATTCCTCTTTCTAGACATTTTCTAAAACCCAAAAAGAATAGTGTGAGAGGAAAAAATCATGCTAGGAAAACATTATAATAAAGGGGAGTACTTTCAATCTCTAACATCTTAGGTTTAATCCTAGGTTATTCAGGATTGTTATCATAATTCTATGATTGTAACCTATACTTATACATACCCTTAGGGACATCCCTAGACATACCTTATAAATATCTCTAGGGATCTCACTTAAAGTTTTTGCATCCTAGTTTCCAAAGGTTGACTAAACCTTCACATTGATACCAACTATAGAGACCCAAAGCATGACGTACATGGATATTACATTACTTTTTTCAGAATACTTAATACATAACAAAAAAACTCCGAAAGACAATATTAGTTTAGTGTCTATGGAAACTCGGAACAAAATCTTCTAATCATGGTGAAAGATCTTCCACATCCCCCATAAAGTTCTTCCCTATTTTGTTTTACCTAAACCTTTTATTTATATCCTGGGGAAAAGAAACCATAAAAATGGTGAGCTAAAATGATCAGTAAGGGTAAACATAGAGAACATAAAACAATCCATAAACATTTGAATGTAAAAACATGAGCATAAAATCTAAACATCAAAATCTTAAGCAATTACATAAAACATGGTAGTACATAAGGCCTAGATCAATAAGGAACATTAATCATGATAAAATAGAATGGGAATAAAACATGTAATTGTGGAATCCATTAATCACATGATATTATTTCCATAGTATCCAAGGCATTGCTGCCAAGACCATCATAGTGGACAAAGTCCCTTACTGAATCGAGTTCACTCCTTTTTCCAGTCCTATATCACTGAACCAGATTAACTTTCCCTTCCATCCATGTATATCTCATGAGATATAAATCTTTACCCAACACATTAGAGGGAGATATAGGTACCACCCATCTCATATTGAAATCATTCTTACATGTTCCACAAAACAATCATAAATCATTCATCATAACCCAATGAATAAAATAGGTTTCATAAACATCATCCCATCATGACATAATCCATATAAAACAAATGGATATAATTTCACAGTAATAAAACTTAAACCAGGTAAATAATATTGAAATTATAGTTGAATCATAAACATATTAAATAATTTCATCTTAAATGGAAAATAGTTTTGATAAAACACTTGAAATGGATTCTTGAGTAAAATATCCTTTCTTCTTCAAAATCATTTTCCTTTCTCAAAATGCAATTAAATTTTAAAAGAAAAGGATTTTGATGAAAAAAGTCATGAAATTTTTTAGAGGAAGAATCATTGATATAAGTCATTATGAAACCATAAAAATCCATTCAAGCCGTATAAGTTAAAAAAACATTCTTCTCATGCTTTTGCTGGAAAAGACAAAAAGTACCACGCATGGTAAACAAAAGAATGATTCCTTCCATAACACAAAGTAAAAGTCATAGAGGTGTAAAAATGACTTTAAAAATACATGGAATAATATTAATCACTTTGTGAATGACATTGTTATGGACATGGATGAAAAATATAACACCAGTAAATACTTATGTATAAGCGATCTCGGATAAAAATGAGATTGAAAAATTATCCCTTACCTTAGGTCTAATTTCTTCCATACGTGCCAGAAAATCCTGTATAGTGGTTTTAAACATATTATTAACTTTTAATAGATCCATAATAATATATATTATATCATATATGATTCACTTATGACTTTATATTACCCATTATTCTGTCAATTCCATGTTAAAGCAACATTTTGGATAAAATCGTTTCATTTATCGTATGTGCTTGGACATGTTCTTCTTGATATTATTATTACTTATATCATTATTTAATTACTTAAATAATTTAAAACATGATTTATATATCATATATATTCAGTATATATATATATATTATAGATAGATAAATGAAATGAAACACACAGTTTATGGAGACGGTAGGCCGTATGTACGCATGGACATTGTTTTTCTTTATTGACTTGAATGGAAGTAAGTAGATGAAATATATAAATATATATACATAAATAATGTACCATTATTATTTCATATATATCATTATAATTCATTATATATACTTTATAATCATTCTTGAATGATTAATATGAAGAATGAATCTCATCGCGTCGTGGAGACGGTAATCAATACGTACGCACGAGTGATGATATCGTTCCCATAATTATTGAATGGAATTTGAGTGGATGATATAATATCTAAGAATTATTATGATGTTATAATTACCATATATATTTATTCTTTACACACATATACCAATCAAAATAAGGTGGTTGTGGAAAAACAGATTACACCACGGCGTGGAGAAGATATTCCGTACGTACGCACGCACGGTGATTTCATTTTATGTTGGATGAGTGGATGGTGAAATAATGTTGTTTCATATTTATAATAACATATCAGTATATTATTGATACTTATGTTATTACTTTATAATGAAACAAATAAATAAGAATAAGTAAAAGAAGTAAGAAACTTTCAAGAATTGGTAGAAGAGGTTACCTCTTCCTCGATGTGCCTCTTTTAAACTTCCTCTTAGGGCACTAGTGTTGGTCTTTTGAGGAGACCAGAACCTCTATGATATAACTATATATTATTAGAAGAGAAATGGGAGGGTTTTTTCCGAACTTGAAGGCTCAAAATTGTGTGAGGATGATAGAGAGGAGGTGCCCTTTTATAAGGGAGGAGAGGGGCACCTTAGAAAAAACATAAAATATTATTTTATAATAAATTCATATTCAATTAATAATGGCTTAAAAGTGACTTATTTCGTGGATATGGAGGGTATGGGTCTAAATACACTCTACCAATAGGTTTTAGACAAGTCTCGGTTACAATTGTAACCTTATCATTTAGATTTAACTCTAAGTTAAATAATTTAACCTTTACCGTGTCTTCTTGTATTCTAACACTATATGGTTAATAAACATACAATAAACATACAATAAAACCCAAATTGGTTCATTAATGTCCTAAATATTATTATATAAGTCTTTTGGACTAACATTATATTTTTAGGACCATTATATCAATTAATAATATAATATTTGTTTTAAAAACTCTTTTTTGTCAATTTTGACACTATTTGTTATTTTGTATTCTCAAAATTTATAACAACATTATTAATTCGAAAAAAAATCATCTACCCAACCCTAATATGTTATATTAACCTATAAAAGTATTTTAATTCATAAAAACTCTCAAATTACATTTATTTGGGTATTTATAATATCAATTATTTTAATATTTAATTAATTATGTAATTACTGCATCACCATTGTGTCATAAATAAATTAAATTATTTAATTTCTAAAAATTATAAAAAAAATACCATTATGTAGGAAATCTCCTTATCTTTCTAATTAATATTTATAGTCTAATTTATATTATTTATAACCCTATATTAAAAATGTTTTATTTATTAAACTGTGATTTTAACTATTTTAACTCTTCCTTAAATAAAATAATAATAAATGTCCTAATCTAATCCAAGTGGACCTAATGGGTATTATTTTATTCATAAGGTTGTTTTCGGTCGAATTACACTTATCCAATAGAATTAAGACATGTGTTAGGGTAATAATAATATCATTTTTACCCTTAATTAACCTATTTACTTTTAACCGTGGTAAATAATTGTAAAACGTTTCTATTCACCAAAAATTATTTTTATCTTATTGAACCACATTTTACTCCTTAATATTAACCATATCTATAAGATTTTAGAAATTTCAGTCACATAAGTGGTATAATTATGTTTTATGTAAATTTGAAAATTCTCCTTGGAGGTGGGTAAAAGACGGTGAAAAGTTCAATAAAATTTTTACATATCTAAAATTACTATAAAATGACTCTGATGGATTAAATTGAAATTATATAGTTATTATGTATAAATTTTTACCTAAAATAAATTCAAAAAAAAAATAAAAAAAATATTTAAATAAATATGTGGTTTTAAACTATAACTGAGTGTTTTTTCACTATTCATCAAAAATTGAATGTTTTCAGAAAAATACCAAAAATTCACCCAAGGATAATTTTGATATTGTGAATCCAAAAATGAAGTCCATTTTGAAAGTTAAAATTTATAAAATTTCAAAAAGTGGGTATTACTATTCATAACGGCTAGTTTATATAATATTTTAATAACATATCGTTGTTTAGTGAAACCTGGTATTGCATACTACACACGCGATCGAGGAAGGTCGTGATTGCGTGTAATGCAAGCCAAGTCAGGGATGCGTGTAGTGCAAGATCCCTTTGGTTTTTCATATAACATAATCAAAACTTATTTCATTTATACATTAAACAAAATCTATACTTAATGTTGCGTAGAATAATTTTTCACAAGAAGAAATTCAAATTGTGTGTAACACGAGCCAATAATAGTGTTGCGTATACTACAAGCTAATACGGTGTTGAGTATAGTACAAGATAATCCTGGTGTAGTGTAAAATAGAATACATCAAAGAAATTAAAAAGTATATATCTCATAAAATCTCAGGGTGTTACATCCTGGATGTGACCGCAAGGCCTGAATTTCTATAAAATTATTCATCTAAGATGAAATTATTTTTTCTCAAGAACATGTGAACGTGTGATAAAAAATATTTATTATTATTATATAAATACCAAGGCTCTGTGATTCTTGATACTTCAGTCCATATTTCAATAAAACCCTAATATATTATTTATAATATTCCAAGGGTCTAATAGTGAAAAAAGAGACATTAAAAAAATGAATATAATAATGTTTTCTAAAAAGAACTATATTTTCAATTTTTCTACTTCATATGGTATTTTAGAAGAGTAAATGACTCTTGTGAAGTTCATTAGAATGACTCTTCTAAAGTCTAAATTTACACTTATGAAGTGGTTACTGACTCTTACAAAGTCATACTTTATCAAATTCTCATAAACTGATTAATCTTATGAAGCCTTAGGTTACTCTTTAAAAGTGTTACATGTCAATTATAATGTTGGAACTAGACCGTATACATTTATTAATTACTCTTATAATGTTTTGAATGACTCTTTCAAAGTCACTCCCATGCCATATTTTAAATATCAACTATAATGGATATATCTTATGTACTCAAGATGTCTCTTTTTTTTCGGCCATGACTCTTATAAAAATTCAACACCTTTTATAAATTTTCATTCTAGATTAAAAATGAAAATTATAATGTAATACATAGCTATATTCTTATTCATAACTCGAAATTATAGAATATATTTTAATAAATCTAAAATCACTTCAAATAAAATTAGAGCTTCTTAATCCCTTAAAATCTTGTTATAAAAGCTCTAAATAATTTTAAGAACTATCAAAATAATTAAAAAACACTTTACCATGTTTCCAAGGTACTTTTAATCCTTTAACTACAATATTCTAAGTATTATGATAATCCTAAATTCCTCTAAAATTCAATATTCAAACTTAATTAAATCTAGAGTTTATCTAATTGATTTTTATTCCTAAATAAAACAACATTGATACTAGATAATCTTTAAATTATTTTTTTACAATAGGTATAAAGTTTGAATGATCATGATAGCTATGAATTGATTTTTTTATAAAATTTTAATAATTGATCAAATTTAATACAAATAATAAGTAGAAAATAAAAATATGAACACAAATGTTTTTAAAGTAATTTGGATCAAAGTAGTCCCGCATCTACATTTCAGACTCTCAATATGTGAGTACGGTATCCACTATAACAAATGAACTAACTTTTTAAAGGATTCTTAACCTGTTAGAAATTATTTTTTAACCCCATGAGGCACAACCCAATATCATTATTTTTTCATATATAGAGTCACAACCTAGAACCATATTTTTTAAGTAGATAAAGAACCAATCTTGAATTTATCCAGGCCAAGGAAAAACTAACCCCTAGCTTTAACTAGATATAGCACTACCTGATGAATATTTTATTAGGGGTAGTATAACCCAGAAACCAAGGTCTTGCTTTTGTATGAGGAAGAACAAGATAAAATTATTAACATAGAAATAATATAAATAATTAAAGAACTAAAAATCCATTTGAATAAGTTGATATGTAGTAGTAGATCTCTTCAACAATGAAGGATCAAAAAGATATAGACTAATCAAGAGTGTTGTAGCAACAGTCAAAAAAATAATTATGCACAATATAGTTTGAATATCCTCACACTCTTTAATCATGGAATTTAATCTATCTAAATCTCTATAAATAGTTCCTTCATGCACTGTGGCATTCAAAAATCATTCTTGTATGCATAACAACTCAAATAAACTATCGTTCATATTTCTTTTTTTCCTGAAGTATTATGTGTGTGTGTGAATATAATAAACTACTAAAAAGTGTTTTATAATTACATTATATATTTTTATTCATATTTATTCTCCATTTAATTTGAATGAAAATACCAATTAATCTCCTTGAAACTTTATCCTTCATCGGAATGAATAAAATAAAATTCTAAACATAAAGTAAAATATAAAAATTATTCAACCCAAATGATCCTAATTTAAGCATAAATAATATGAATGAAAAATAAAATATTAAAGGATAAAAATAATTAATGATTAATTATGAAATAATGAAATTAAGAAAAACATGTATAGAAAATATTTAGTAAATCAACATATGAAGTACTATTTAAAACAAATCATATATCATGATTTGAACAAACAAACCATATATGCATATAAGTCATTTAATTGTTGTGTATGTTTCATTTCATTTGTAAATATATACCACTTTATATACTATGTAAGCATCCTTTGAAAATTTTTGTATGTGTCAATGTATGATTCAAAATATATGTGATTTGTAGTGCATATGATTCATTTTATATGTGTTATATGTTCTGCATATGTGTCATTGTGCAAGTAATTTTTCATGAACATGTGTGATTTTACGTTTTGTAGATGAGTTATCTCAAAATATTCATATAATTTCTCTCACAGTTAGATAAATTTTGAGTAAACATAAATAATATGACTCATTTTATAGTCTGTGAATGATTCATATGTTTTTTTAATGCATCATTTGTCACTTAGAAATTTTTAATATACAAGTGGTAACATAAGTAATAAATAAATATATTTTTATATGAAATTATTTCATTAAACATATAATCAATGAAAAAAATAATTCAATAAAAGATATCAATAACAATACTTCTTTTTATAAGTCATGAAAGCTTAAGACATCTATCTATTCATGTTAGAGGGATCGGAGAACAAGTTAATTTTTTAATAGTCAAAACACTTGTAGAAGTGGAAAAGGGCCAAACAAAAATCTCTAGCTTTTAATAAATAAAAAAATGAATTATAACTTCAAAAAAGATATCCCCATTTTTAAAATTATAAAAAGGATAAATTTTCTAAAATATTTATCCCTTCGAGAAAACATGTCTCTCTTTTAGATGCATAATATTAAACTATAAGAATGTAATTAAAAATAGGTTCAGAATATGAAATTTTAGAACTAAAGTAGAATATTTTTGAATAAATTTAAACAAATTAATCTCCCATAAATTCATTCATTATAATCACAAAATTAGATAGGAATTAAAAAACCAGTAAAGAGATAAATGATAAAATTTGTGAAAATATCCATTATTGTAAGAATTTATATATTAATTTAATTTTTTCCATATTATTATTTTTTTCATATTTTAAATATTCTCTGTATAGAATTAAAAATATTCTCATATGAAATAGTGAAAATTTATCCTAAAAAATTATTTAGAAGCCTCAAGGATCCATGATAACATGCTTAGATATTAGAATAATTATATATTGATATGTAATGAATTAATTTGTAACCAACTGTGAAATCATATTCTAGTTAACCATAGAATATAATATATTTAACATACACACAATCTGTAGATGAAAATAGATTAAATATCATGTTTAAAACCATAATATCGCATACGATTAAAGAAGTTTTCTAATAAATGGAAAAAAATAAGTTGTAACACAATTATGTCCCAAAAACAAAGAATTTATGTGAAATTTTGAAAGTGGAATGATTTTATCCTTAAAGTTACATGTGATATCCATAGAGAAATTCAATCAGATATATTTCAAGATTCCTTTTTAAACCTTTATCATTCCAAGTTAAAACTTTATTTTCTCAAACATAGATAAATATAATGTTTTAGTGAAAATATCTGCTAATGGATTATCAGTTGGAATATATTCTAAACATATTTATCCTTTTTAAACATGGTCCCTAATAAAATGATATATAAATTCAATTTACATAATCCTATAATATTGTAAAGGGTTATTTTAAATTGTAATAGCTGATGAATTAACACATAATATCGGAAAATTTTAAATAAAACATCAAAATATGTTAAATATTTTTAATACAAAGGTATTGAACAAAATAATTTGTTGAAATAATGTATTATACTTCTGTATTGGATAAAAAACACAAGTTTGTTTCTCATAACTCCAAGAGACTAATATTTTTATTAGAAAGTAAAACATCCCATGTGTGATTTTCTTATATACTTTAAAACCACTAAAATATGCATATGTTTAAATTTTTAACTTAAAATATATTTTTTAGGATAAAATAAACCAAGGTTCAATAAATCATTAAAATATTCTATGATTATTTTTACTTATTTTATGTGAATTTCCATTGGATTAATCTAAAATAATCTACAAATAATAACTAAAAAACATCCAATCTTGTACAATGTGGTCCCTTCTCACTTGGACATTCAATTGGGAGGATGCATGGTTTAAAATGGAGGGTAGAAAGGGGGTGTGGAATGGCCTTAGATGTGTCGATCGCTTAGGGGTTTGCTGAAGTGAATCATGAAATAATGGAAGCTGTGGTGTATTCCATAGTCACCTTACTTGTTTTGAAAATTTTATAAAGTTAAGATTTCCCCCTATTCAGTTATTAAGAGACCATCCCCCTCTTTTTCATCCTCATCCTCTTCTAACCTAGGGATCTCTCTCCATTTCCCTCTTCCACCACTATAGTTTATTACGGTGTTTTGGTGTAATTTATTCAACGAATCATAGTAAGATCCTCCCATGCATTTCCCATTGTTATTTATTTTGATTGTCCTTTTTATTTTAGATTATTTTCTTAGTTTTTGATTGAAAACTCTATCACTTAATGATGAAATCATCTTGTTGTGATTATTCTTTTTCATGCAATGGGTAGAGGATGTCTCGAGAGGATTATCACACAACTTTTCATTCCATTTCCCTAAAGACACACCACTATAAGAAATTTTTATCAGTATTTGGTTAAATTAATTTGATTTTATGATTCAATAAGTGTTTCATATTTGGTTTTTTTCTCTGGATGGTGTTAGGAGGATGTCTCTTATATTCCATGTGTGTTTGGTTATGGTTTTTGTATGAAAAGTTCCTTCGATGTCTTATTTCTAATTTATACTTATTTAAATTAAATTATGAAATCAATTATAAATTATTTCATTGATTGTAAATGTTTATAATTAATTTATATGATAATTATGGCATGATATAAGTGATCAAGAGATGATACAAGAATTGATAAGGCTTGGATGTGCTCAAGAATAAGTTTTCAGGCATCACTTTAAAGGGAAATGGATTCATAAATGAGATCAAACCTTTTTATAATATGATTTTTTAATTTAAATGTAATTATAATGAATGAATTGAACAAAATTACAAGTCCATAAGGAACCTTGTGCATTGTATTATTGCCTCAACCATTTATATATGAGTCCATGACTATAATTCTATTATTTGAGTGGAACAAAACTCTTGGGATGAGACATTAATAAATTTAATAAACATAGTGACCCATAGTGTAGGTGCCTCGAATCCCTTATTGAATTGGAGAGAGTTGGATTGGTAATGAGTGTCCCAATTAGTTCTATAAAAAAACCATGAAATGAATTAGAGTTTTAGGGATAACTATAATGAACATGGGGTGAGTGGTTCTCCCCCGTTGAGGTTTGAGAACCTATGAGGGAACTCCTTGAGATGAATTTTGTAGACTATGGATAGGTTGAGTGAGAGGAAAAATCTAAGATGATTTGCAGAGTGAGATAGGCCTTGGTATATCTCTTGAGATAGAAGTTAGTTGAGAATATCCTATGAGGTTAGGGAGGCTAAGATATAGCTATGAAAATTATGAGGGATGATTTTCCCTCTGTGTCACATTATGATACTGATAACCCTAAGATTTGTACCCAGACCGGGAAGTAGCAAGAAGGAAAGGGTATTCCCAAGCCCTACATGCTGGAGATTAGTACCCAGGCATAAAACAAGAACTAGAGGGAGTTATTTTACACAATATGAATCAAGAAGAATTAAATATATGATTGTTTAGAAGAAAAAATAGAAATAATATATTCCATAAACATGAACGACAAGGTACTGAAACAAATCAAGTAGCCATATATAATGCAAAAACTCATCTGACATCCACAAGGGATAAATAGAAAAAAAACTAATACATCATGTGATATGTGGGAAACATCCCACCATATCACCAGAAGATACCCATACCCAGCTGACATAAACCTCAATGCCTCACTACAACACCTTATATTTTTCCTAAAAAAAGACAATAATTGGTCTACACATCCCTAAGGGAATGTACATTATGTGTTATAACATTCTTAGTGTGATCTAACCCATTTGTTCCATATCATGTCACTGTACAATAATCCCAATATTATCAATGTACAAAGCATGGAATAATAAGTAGTAAAATTGTTTATAAAAAAATCATGGAAAAACATTTCTTAGTTTTCCCATAGTTATAAAACAATAGAGGTAAACATGTTTCAAAGAATAAACTCAACAATAATTATATCTATCAAAATAGGTATTGAAAATCCAAATCATAGTTAAAACACACAAAGGATCACTATAATTCCATATAGATTGACCATATATACCAAAAACACTATTTCTCACTATGAGTATCTAAACCCCATGTATAAATTTCTAGGTAATAGAAGACCACCCAAGAAAGTGAATCCTCATAAAATTTAAAGTCAAGTCCTAGAGAAAAATTCATATCTATCAAGGAGTGGGAGGACACCCCATAAAGTAAAAACCAACAAATACTTTTTATTTATTAAAAGGAAATAGGTAGGGGATTATATAAGGATACAATGAAGGGGGTATGGAATAATTTAACCCAGGAGAATCATCCTGAAAAAAGATTGTACCCTCAGGTGGAAATGACCCAAGACTAGAAAAGATAAGTAACCTATAATTCAAGGACACTTT
Organism: Viscum album; assembly: GCA_963277665.1. NCBI lineage: Eukaryota > Viridiplantae > Streptophyta > Magnoliopsida > Santalales > Viscaceae > Viscum > Viscum album. The sequence continues at coordinate 1,239,996,680 of OY728166.1, read as the reverse complement.
ATAATCGAAAAAGGATTCCACTACATCTACATCACGCCATGTATGAAGAATGGTTGTGTTATTATTCTTGAGGCACTTGCATATTATAATGTAATACTCAATAGATCAAGGAATATGGAATTTAGCTGATATTTCATTGTATATTATTAATGAATTAGTCTCAATATACCTGATAGTAATATTCCTCTAGTTTCTATGTAGTATCCTAGTGATCATGGCATGGGATTCTGCTTGAAGTGATTCACCACTCAAAAAAAGTTAGAGAAGGAAAAAATACTTTACCCTTTGGAGTCTCTAATAACACCTACATTACACATAGATCCTATGCAACAAGAAATATATGTATTTAATTTTTTTCCTGAAGATGGAGGCTTCCACCAGATCCATTTTCTCAGAGATGTGTTGTTGTTGATGGGGGAGGTGTTCAGGGGAAACAGAGGTATGATAGAATGTGCATTCGTCGAGTCTCTGCAAAACCTGGAAAAATCTATAATTAAGTTCCTTGTTTTAAATAGAATACCTGTATAAGAGATCAGTGAAATTTGGTGCCTTTTATCATTTATTAACAACCATTGAATCTAGCAACCTATATTGAAATTTAATGTCCTGAACTTCCTCTCAATGAAAAATCTATTCACACCATGAACCCATTATTAAAGGAAAGTCTCAATTAAAGAGGATTATTTAGACCTGCTTATGAACAAACCAAATGAACTCTATATGGACTTTTCCCATTCAATGGTAAAAAATAGGTGATCTGTGGATTCAGATTGCACCTCCCTATAGTACTGAAATCTTTACACTAAACTAACTCCTCTTCATTGAATTTTTTCCTCAAAAGGAAATGCATTGTTCTGCACATTCCAAACCCAAAACAAAGTCTTTAAGGGTAGATCCTTACACCATAATATTTCACCCCATTGATCTTGAGAAGAAGAAGAAAATTGAATTTTAAGGATGTCTATAATAGAAATGGATCTATCAACTGAACCTGTGAACACACACTTATCTGAGTTTATGGATATCTTGATGCTGTCAAAGAGGCTTCTCTGGTTATCACCCAAGGTGGCATAGATAAAAATGAGATGCTCACTATCCTCCTTGAAGTTGATATTTGGAGTAGGTCATCTTGGGTTGACAAAGGGTTTCTATGACCAGTTAAGATGCCTATAACTGATTTCTCCCTTTCCAAAAATCCAACGGGTGTGCTATTGGAGGATAGGAATGTGGGGCTGAATGATTTTTTGAATTTTAGAGGATTTAAATCTAAATGATATCCCATTAGTACCATATATATATTTCAGGTTCTTTCCATCCAATTTTTCCCCTCAATTAGTTTCCAAGAATTTATTTCATGAAGACCGTGAATGGTTTCAGAAATACTTCTTAAATTAAACACCCTTCTTTAATGGGTTTATAAATCCTACTCAAAGAAGACTACATATATTTACCTTGAAAGTTCCTATCCCATAAAAGGGATGTTAGAGTGAGTTCAATATTGGAAAACATTATTTGAAACCCAATTTCAAAAATCCATTTCACAATGCTTTGAAATCACCATTCTTTACCAAAATGAGGGGGAAACCATATTTTCTTAAAAATTACATTCATACACACTGATTAATAAATCATTCCATTTCATTTTTAAAATAATTTAATAAACAAGAGATGTCAAAAATTCATATAACATAGTCTAGAGGCGTAACCAACCATCTCAAAATTAGTCAAAAACTGCCCACAATAGGATCCACCAAAACTAAAAGGAATGAAGGGATAACAAAAGAGGCCCTAAAAATGATTCTCGCATATTATAATCAATTCACATAATTAAAATAGTTTTAAAAAAAGAGGATAAAACAAAACATATCTCAAGGAACTTGCATGTAGTACCACAACCAACATAAGGGATGACCCCCGAAAGACAACCATAAAAAAAATATAGATGGGATCAAACAAGAATCATAATATGCCTAATAGATCCAATAGATGAAACCCAATTCAGAAACTCAAACAATTTAAATTATGAAGCATAAATCTCACACATACCTAAATAGAAGAAACAAAACCAAGCTAGTGATCAAGCACTGAATAAAATGATATAGAAGGGAAGATATTGCCAAAAATCACCTAGAAGGAACCTAAGGTTTGAGGAAGGGAAAAATAAACCAAATGATATGAGCATCATGAATATTTCTTGATAAAAACCACTAGGAATTATGGGATTACATCATAAATCATAGTTTTATGATATAAACTTTCCACAACTCATGTATGCTAAAAAACATGTCACCATGGGTTAAATTATCCCAAGTGATATATTTATTAAATATAAAGGGATTTCTGGTGTGAATAGATTAATGATGAAAACTATTTTCACAGATTATGGCATGTAACCAATTTTCACAATAAATTAGAAATTTATTATGTAAATGTGTCATACAAAAAAATGCTTAACCCTGGTCCTATAGAGTCTCTCAAAGGCTTTGAAACTCCTCGAAACCCAAATTACCACTCTTATACATAGAATAGATCATAAATGTTAACTAACTTGTTATAATCTCATAACCATAATACTTTCCATCCTTGGTAATTCATGTGGAATAAAAATTATCTAGAAAGAGGTGAGGAAACTTCATCCTCATCGATGATTCACACTCCTAAGTCTCATGGAAATCCAATTTATATTTCCATACCACTTTTACCAATAGAATAGACTTCTAACATAATACATTTGCATGCGAATAAATGATCTACATTGGTTTCTACAAAATATAAATATCTATATCTAACTCAATCTCTTCCCAACTTAGACCATTAAAGCGATCAGGATGATATCTCCTAATATAAGATATGTGAAAAAATTATGTATACCCATTAAATGATCCACAAATTACATTCGATAAGAAACCTTACCAAGAATCTCAGTGATCTAAAATGTTACAACATATTTTGTAGATATATTTCTCTATTTACTAAGCCTACAGTGACCCAACTATGGTGAATCATTCTAGATAATTCATCTACTAATGGAAAATTCCAAAGTAAGACATGGGTGATCTGCATATGTTTTTTTTCTAACTCTCTGATATAACAAGATTTAGATTTAAATATATAATCCTTGAAAACATCTCCTAAATGATACATGGTTCCTTGAGAGAGGCCTCAACCACCACTTCCCAATAAAGAGGGGACCTTCATTAGAGGTAGTAGAAAGCCTTGAAGGGCACCATTCTGATTAATGACTAATAACTATTGTTGTCAGAAAACTCGACCAGTCCCAGATAGATATCCCTTAACCAAACAAAATCAAAGATGCTGGTATGTAAAATATCCTATAGGATCTTAAGAGCATGATCTATTTGATCATATGTCTTTGGATGCTATGTAGTAATAAACTTGACTTGAGACCCCATCTCCTCTGGGAGACTCTTTCAGAACCCCAAAGTAAACCAGAGACCCATATCCAAAATAATGGTATAGGGAACTCCGTGTAGTCTCCTGATCTCCTACACATACCACTTCCATAGTTCATCAAATTTAGTGGTGTTCTCAATCAAAATAAATTTATATGATTTTTTTAAATGATCAATCACTATCCAGATAGAGTTGTTCCTTTAAGAAGTCTATGGTAATCCTAAAAAGATATATATATTTACCTTTTTTTCATTTTCAAAACTATCATATAAATATGTTATAGTAGACCAAAATGTTTTATATGATTTTACTTTATCTATTAGTAGGTTTAATAGTGGGTCATGTAATCATTAATTTTTTTCTTAATACCTGACCATCAGAAACATCATCTCATGTTATAATAAATCTTCTTGGTGCTATGTTAAATAGACTGAGAATAACTTTCAAGATAACAACTAAAAACAATCTCCCCACCATTTAAGGGTTCCTATATTCCTTTGAACTCATCATCCTACTTATGACCCAGTAGCAAAGTCACAAGGAGAGATGATGATAGATGAACATTAGTCAGTATCATTCCCAAATCATTATCCTAATAATCTAGAAGAAACTCAGGGAAGAGTTTGATTAGGTTTCACTATTCCTCCGATTCCACAACAGCCTAAGATTTCACTTTCCTACTGAGAGCATTCATGATGAATTTCCCCTTCCCTGAGGTGCATATGATATCAAAATAAAAAACTTTATGGTATTCCAACCTCCACATCTATTTCAAATTCAAGTCTTTATGAGGGAATAAATAACTCAAACTATTATGATCATAAATTACTATGAACCTCTCCCAAAAAATATAATGCTGCCAACATTAAAGTGAATGAAAAAATACAACAAGATCCAAATCATGAGTGGGGTAATTATTATAATGTGGCTGAAGCTAATGAGATCCATAGGCCACAAAATTGTTTTCTAATATAAGCACATAACCTAGAAAAAATATAAAATAATCAAAGTACACTACATACCCCTTTCTTGGATCAGGTAAGATAAAATTTGGTGCCAATGTTTGAAGCTTTTTCAACTCATTAGAAGAAGACTTACATTTCAAAAACCATGTAAACATCACCATTTTGTTAGTAAGTGTATTCAAAGATGATTCCCTCTTCAAGAAATAATTTATGAAACATTGATAGTATCCACAAAGTCCTGTGATGGTTTGTGTCTTAAAGTCACTATGTGGTTAATCCCATTATAGGACAACCTTCACCTTCTCTGGATCAACTAAAATCCCATGCTCAGAAATCACATAACCCCAAGAATTCACTTCTTTAACCCATAAATTACATTTTGAAATATTTATATAAATATTTTGACATATAATAACTTCTAAAACATGATTCATATGGTTCTCATGATCACACTTGGATCTTGAATAAAATATAATATCATCCATGAACAATACGAAAAAAGTGATGATATACTAATTGAATATCTCATTTATCAAAACCATAGAAACTTTAGGTTAATTATTCAGAATAAAAGGAATCAAAAGATATTAATAATGGCTATAAAAACCCATAAAAGTGGTCTTTAGAATATCAGACTCCCAAACATTGAGCCGATGATATCCTGATTAATGATCGACTTTAGAATACCAATCCCCCTTTAATTGATCAAACAAGTCATCCATAGAAGAAAACGGGTAATTATTATTAACTAACACCTGTTTTAACTTCCAATAGACAATGAAAAATTGAAGTGAACCATCTTACTTCTTATAAAATATCACAGAGAGGCCCATGAAAAGGCACAAAGGTTAAAAAAACTTTATCTTCTAGATCATCCAAATGGATCATTTTTTATTTCAACTAAGAAGGTTCCATTTGATATGAAATCATAAATGCTAAATGTGATATAGGAAGTAGATAAATCATAAAATATACATCCCTCTTGGGTGGTAACTTTCAAAATTCATCTATGAAGACATTATAGAAGTCCCTAACAACTAAGGGAAGATCCCCAAAAGAAGAAACTATTGGGACCAAATTTTATGGAGAAGGAAGTAAGAAGAGTTTTATATTGAAAAGTGTTGTCTTTTTTTTTCTTCGAAATGTACAAATCATTTCACTTTATAAAATACTTGGAGGATATGATGATGATTTTATGTTTTTTATTTCAAAAATATCATAATATATTTGGAGAAGTTTCGATGCTTGCCTTATGAAGGAAATGGGGAGAATAGGTACTGATAATCATATTCAGGTTTGATTGGAAATAATAATGGTATTGAAATATAGTAAACATTGCGTGATCAACACATAGGGTTAGAAAAATACCTACAAATAGGCAGCTACCCTCCTCATTTGAGGAAACTCAACACATAGAGAGAATTTGAGATATAGATCATGCAAGTAGTAAGTGTCGTGAAAGTAGTAAGTGGCGTGCAAGTAGAGAGTGGAATAAAAGTAGTGAGTTGCATGTAATTAAGTGATTTGTGTTCAAGTAGAGTTTAGCATGCAAGAAGGGAGAACAAGAAGAGAGTTTTGTGCATGAAAGTAGTGGCATGCAAGCAGTGAGTGGTGTTCAAGTTGTTAGTTTCAAGTAAGAAGGGTGTCCAAAAAATTAGTATGTTGTGCTCAAGGAAGTTTTTACCAGATTCTGGGTATGAAAGTGGAGAATTGTATTTAGTGATCAAATTTGGGAATCCTCATTAAGAAGAACTGAAACATTGTTTTAACCTATTTGTGCTAATAGGGAGCACAGACACCATTAGATTGTTTTCATAGTTTCATATGCGTGTAAGGGTATATACTACTCTTTTTATTCTATATGAAAAGATTTTTTCTAGTGGATTGTGTGGTATTGGATTATTTCCAAACCATAACAAGGACATAGTTACTCTTGTTAAGTAGTGAAAAGTTTAAATTATTGTGTTCCTGTGGATGTGTGTTTGATTTGTGTTCAGTAGAGAAATAAATATTTAACATGCAGTGATGATTATTTCAAAATTAAGGTAACATAAAAAGAAAAATATATCACTGAATCACCCCTCCCCCTCTCAGTGATACTTTAATCTAGATTAGGTAGCCTCAGAAATGTCATTGGGATCAACTGTAAGAGTAGACAACAAACTCTAGAGCTCTGGGTGGGAATGTCCTAACTGACTGGACCTCAGATCCCACAGTACCTGAAACACCTAAGTGATATCATCAATACAAAATAATAAAACATGATGATTTTAAAAATTTACCTCATCCAGAAAAAAAATCTTGTTCATCTTGATGATGAAATTTAAAAAATTCATATCTAGAACCATAAAACTCCAGAACATCTATGTGTCAGCTATCAATAGAGAGAAAGACTGACATTGAAACCCCTATTAATCTTCATTCCCATAGGTGTTTCCAACTCCATAATAAAGTACATGAGTTCCATTGGAACATTAAGAATGTCAACTAAATGGGTAGATATAAATTAGTGTGGGGAACCAATATCAAATATAGTAGTTTCTATAGAAGTTTCAACTAAAATGGTACAGTTTACTATCATTGGGACCACATCAACCTACACCATAAAATCATCCAATATAAGATGGTCCTCCAATCATATGATTTATGGATGAATACCTATTGACATTGAATCATCTAACTAAACCAAAATAGCCTTTGGAGCTGAAGATCCCTAACAATAATATGACATAGACATATCCTGAAAGAACTACCATAGTAGCCTTGAAAACCACTTTCATTAAAAATCTTCATGGGTATAAGAAAAGTAAATTTGGTGTGATTGACCTTTCCACACTGATAAAAATTTAGGTGCACGCTACCAACCACTACTTATGGTATGGTGGGGGTTTGATTCTTAGAACCACCTCCACCACTCTTGTGATTATCATTACACTTCATATATTTTCCCAAAATACTATTGAAGTAGCCATTGGGTGGGAGGGAAGGGTTTTAGAGGCCATTAATTCCCATCATATCTATATCTACCATAATTTCCCTATATAAAGCATTAGAATAGGTGTTAATATTTATCATATAAACCTATAATCACACTTTTAGTTACAAACCATAAAGGGATTTTTGTGCACTTGGTTGGACTTTCATCACCACATCCATGGAAAAACAAACCATCTCTACAAAACAAATAGAATTCTTATGCACTGAACACTATCCATATTCAAATAGAGTAACTAAAGAAAATTCTATATCATCATAGACTCTTATAGAAATTGATGAAAGAACCGGGATATAAAACCCTTCCAATCAAAGCCCACGTATTGATTTTCCTACACCATATAATCCCACCAACATTTGTTGGGGCCCTTGAGTCTGAACCTCATGCACTTCACCTTGATATCCTTTGGTGTATCAATGAATTTGAAGACCTTATTGATCTTACCTATCCATTACTTTACATATTGAGGTTCATTCACACCTTTAAAGGATGCTGTCTTAGTATATAGGAATTCAAAAGACCGGTATCTATCGTTTCCAGCACCTAGTTATCCCTCAACAACTAGGTTCTAAACTCATTGTGTGTTCTGGTCCATGACATGAACAGACCACAAAATAGATCTATAATATTATGATCTTTCAGAAGATTCCCATGAGAAGAATGTGTTGGTTCACCCTCCTATGGGACCAATGGAAGACGTCTCAGTGGCATATTTTTACACAACAAAAATAAAATAAAACAAATCTGATTGAATAATCTCTATTGAAACTATAATACCCATAATTAGATATTGAGACTAAGATCAATACTGAACATAAGAGACACAAATACCAGCATCCCCTAGTTACATGAGGCTCGTCATGACATGATCTGACCAGAAACTCCCTGCAATCTACCCCTCATGTCCTAATAATATATTCTAAAATCAACCAAATTCCCATAACTGAGTATAAACATGCTATGATACCAAATTTTCACACCCTGATCGGGATAGACTTTAAAATAGTACCCAGACTAGGATGTTTTATGACTCAAAGTATGTTCCTAATCTCCATGGGATGGAGACTAGGACATAGGCATCCAAAAAAACTAGAGGGAATGATTTCACTAAACCTCAAACATGATACATGACATATATGTATGTGTGGAAGGAGAATAGTAAATCATATATTCCATAAACAAGAAATACAAGGTATAAAAACAACTCAATTATCCAAATATAAACCACAAACATGTCTAACAACCACATGGGAAAACAAGAAGAAAACTGCTAATCTATGTGATATGTGGATAGAATCCCACCATCTTACCACCATATACTAGTATCCAGATGAAATTAATATCAGAACATTATTATGGATCATTGCTTTTTCATGCATCAAAATACAGTACCTGGTCTACACAACATTTAGAGAATGTGTAGGATGTGAGCTTACGTGCTTAGTGGGATACCACCAAGGTGTTCCATATCATGTCTATATAAAAAAATCCAAATGTACCCAATTTTAAGAAACATGGAATGATAGTAAGTAAAACATTTTATAATAAAAGAATGGTAAAACAATTACTCGTTTCCCCACAGTTCTAAAAAAATCTCGATAAAAAAGATTCAAAGCATAAATATGGAAATCATTTAGATATGAAAAAATAGGTATATCAAATACAAATCATGGGTAAAGCATTCCATATATCATTATAGGTCAAGATAGATCGACCATTCATACCATAATGAATTTATCACACTAAAATTCCCTAGAACCCTTGTATAAATTTATAAGGAATTGAGAAACACCCTAGAAAGTGAACCCTCCTACAATGTCTAGTCAAGTATTAGAGCCAAATTCATCTCAATCTAAGATTGAGTGGGCACCCCATAAAGTGAAACCCCTATCAGGAAACATAAAAAAGGAATAATAATAAACTTTCCACTTAAGTACCCAAGTCTCTAATGTGTTTTATTTAAATACATTTACAATATATTACACATTTAAAAATAAAATTTCAAACACCCTGTTACCATAAAAACCTACTTTGAAAACCCATTTCAAAAAATCAATTTCAAAATTATTGGAAATCATTACTATTTAAAAAAACTTTGGGAAACCAATATTTTCTTAAAAATACCATTTACACACAGAGAGATGTAAATCATGAAATTTAATTTAGAAAACAATTTAATAAAACAAGAGTAATCACTAGTGCACATAACATATGCTATAGATAAAACCAACCACCTCAAAATCAATTGAACACTAAACAAAATGGGATCCAACATTACCGGATGGAATTTAGGAAAAAATTAATTCTTTAAAATTAATCTCAAATCATAGAATTGATTTAAGAAAGCAAAATAGAGGACATAGAGGATAGATCAACACACAACTCAAGGAACTCACATACTGAACCAAAACCAACATAAGGGATCAATCCTTGAATACGATTACACAAAAGATCTATAAGGGATCAGAAAAGTATCATTATATAATTAATAGAACCTATATAGAAGTCTAATTTGATTGGAATAACCAATAGAAATGAATAACTAGAATGGTTGTGCTTACCTGAAGAGTAGCAACACAACCAAGCTGGAGATCAAGCACAGTATAAAACAATTCGAATGATTTGAAATGAACAAAAATTACCTAGAAGGAACCTAAGGACAAATATAGGGAAGAAAAAACTAAATGAGAGGATAGTAACACATGAATCATGATAAAATACACTTTTCTTGAGGTGTTTATGTTGTAAATCCAAGTTTTATAATTTAAAATCTCCATAAGTCACGTACAATGAAAAAAATGTCTCCGTAGGTTAATTTATCCTTAGAAACACATTAATGAGGTAAAAAGAGATTTATGGAATGAATGGATTTATGTTGTAAAAAGTTTTCATATATTGTTCCATATGAACAATTTATGGATTAAATTTGAAATTTATGATGTAAAAGTATCATGCAAGATGTGTCTGGAAAAGGTTTTCATATAGACTACCAAAAGGATCTGACACTCATGAAAGCCTAATGTACCACTCTTAAACATAGAAGATATCATACCTTTTAACTAGGATATTACACCCTGGGTAATAGGTGATGACCCCTGGGTGATGAGATTCAAATTGAGGACCCTAGGTTGGGTGTCCCGACTATATTGACTCATAGAGGATGCTCCAGTGAGATTTTAACCCTTTATAAAGTTCCTTCAGGGATGATTATAGTAGAATATGGGTTTCAACTTATAACATAAATCAATTATGTGTGCCATATATAGTTATATTGACTATGATAGGTTATGCACTTGAGAGCCCGACCTCTATTTTTTAAAATAGGTTCAGGAATATTACTTTCCCTTATGAGATATATATATGAGTTGACTTAGGTGGGACACACTAACCATAAATATGTCTTAAGATACATGAGATTACATGGATATTCTACTTTTATTTGGTCCTCGTGCCTAGTTTATTAGATGCACATGATAAATACAATACCCTCAATATGATATATGAGATGAACAGGAGGGACACACTACCCATGATGTGATACTATGAGAATTTGTTAGAGGGATGAACTTCCCCTTGATGGAACGTATAGGTGAGATTATTATATAGGGATTTACTTCCCTTAACTAATTAGTATACCTATGGATTCATAACACTTTCTCATGGAATCTGGTTATTGAGTTGGATAATACTGGATTTCATATGAATTTCTCTTAGGAATCATCCATGAGTCAGATATTAGTTGGAACGGTCCTATGAAATGCTCAGATACTCTCTCACACTAGCCTAAGTAGGATTGGGATAATTATGAGTGTCTTGTAAGACCTCAAGGATTGATGATGTAATACCTTGAAATTTTAATACATGATTTCTTTCAAATGGGACAAATGTGTTGAGTAACATCCTCTACATGAAATATTAAACTAGAACAAAGTGAGATATACTTAGATAAACCAAGAATATGAATTTGTAGGAATGAATATGAGTAACCTATTTATTAAATATATTCATAAATAAAATAAATAATACTTTTAATATGAATTTAATTCAATTAGATTACATTAAATGACTAATAAGATCATTTATCGTTTAGAAAAGTTTTTTTCTAAAAATTACATTTTTATGCAATATGTATTTATATTTCAAGAAATGTATGATTAATAATGAAAAATTATTTATGATACTAATAAATTAGACGCACTAATTTATTTTTTAAAATATATGAAATAATAATAATAACAGTTAATATTTGAAAATTTTATTTTCCAATAAAAATATATTTTTAATATATTTTTTATTTTATTAAAAAATTGAATTTATGAATATTATAATTTTAATTTGAAAAAAAGAACATCATTATTTGATTTAGAATAAAAATGTTAGATAAATTTTTTTTTTCAAAAATAATTTGTTTTTAGGCGAATAGTGAAAAAATATCAATTTTGCTAAAAAACTCTCACTTTTATCACATTATCTTGACACAAGAATGAATTAAACGTTTTTGAAACTTATATTTATAAAATTATTTATTTATATGGTGAAAACATTATTTAAAAATACTATGATGAAGTTATTAAACCCATGTGTAATGTTTTGGGAACTTAAGTAATATTTTACTCTAAATATTATATTTATTCACTTATAATAAGAATTAATTTTCATTACTTATAGAAATTAAATCAATAAAAATAAATTTAATATTTTATATCATAATCTTTATATTATTATATATGTTTAAATTCAATTTTTTTTAAATTATGATTACTATGATTAAAGTTAATGACCATAATAATGATAAAAATATTATTTTAAAGAATTGTTTAATAATTTTTTTATTTTTATCTAATAAATTCAATTTATACATTTTAAATTATGAATATAATTTTTATTTTTAAAAACATATATATTTATATTAACACCATTTTCAACAAAAATTGTTTATATATATATATATAATGTTTTAATTTAAAAGAAACTTTAACCTTATTTAAAAATTGAATTTTATTAAATGGAGACCAAATTTTGATTCATTAATCTCAAATTTTTTAGAAGGTCTAATTGTATAATTTTACAAAAATATAAATTACATAGTTAAAAATTGGTTACCATGGTAAAAAAATAAGGTAAAAGTAAAAATAAAAGAACAAATAAATTTTTACATGTTAAAAAAATGTGTTCAAATAATTTTTTTTAGTATTTATAGACCCAATATCACCCGAAAATTTATTATTTATTACTTTTTGATCCTTTAAACCTTTAATAGTGTAATGATATCATTGAAAACTAAAGGGAAATTCGTAAAAGTTATATTTTCTTCACCTATAAAAGTGGAAAATTACACGCCTTCATGACACACACATTCCATTTAATTACTTCCAAAAAATTAGAAATTTATCTCTTCTTAGATATATCTCTTAATTTTATAATCATATGTTCTCGATTAGTTACCATAATCCCTTCATTTCAAAGTGTAACTTCAAGATAATGTTTGAAGTCTTAAAGTGAGAATTACGTAATCCTTAGCATTTTATTCTTACAATTTATCTACCAAACCTATAATTACTATAGTAATATGATAATATAAATATAATTATTCCACCAAAGTGTTATTATATTAGTGTAATTTTATTTATTCATTTCCATCCACTTAGAAAAATAAAAGAATGTTAACCATACGTTTTTTGGACTACCATCTCTACAAAGTATCATTTTTCATTTTTCATTTTTATTTTATTTCATCATCCAAACCTCTAAAAATATGATTTACTAAGTTAAAAATATCTAAATAAAATCATTATTATTATTTTATAATTATATTATATAGTTCATTAAACACTCTAACCAAACAATATATAGAGTTTTCATGTTTATATTTGTATGACCACTTACTTGAATAATGTTATAAACCTCTATCATGGATGACTATAAGAGCTTAAATACTCATGTTATTATAATTGAGATTAAATGAGGCATGATTTGGTCACCCAACCGATATCACCCAAAATTTTGTTAAAGGAAAGGAAATATCACTATTTACATAAGGTGTAATGATCTTAAACCATCTAGAAATTGAGGAGAAAACATACCATCCATGAAAAAAAATAAGTGAAAATCCTAGTGTCCAACTAATTTTAAAATATGGTTAACTCTTTAAACTTATATGGAATTATAGTCTATGAATATTATATTCATAATTTAGTTTAATAGACAATCAACACAAGCCATTTATTTCAAGTAAGCTGTAATACCTCATATTCAATGTACATTCAATGGTCTATGATAAGTATTAAAACCATGAAATGCTGACAAATGATAAAACAAATTCCAAGTCCCAACTTCATTCCCATATCAAGACCATTATTAATAATCCATTTAGTTCATACCTGAGATAAAATTAAAAAAATTATTCAAATTGTCTTCTTGACAACTTGTTCCAACTAGAAATCAAATTTTAATCCTTTAATAGTCACCCAACATTGATGAATATTTTCTTCTATCTTATTTATTTCATCAATTATAGCCAAAAATTATAAAAATTATATTATTATAACTTTAACAAACTAACATGGATGAAGTAAAATATCCTCCCCTCATATTAATTTTAGAATGCTCTCAGCATCACCAATTCACCCTTGGATCTCTTGTATCTTTAAGGACCCTAGTAATGAGTCATTAAATATGCATCTTGTTTTTTATAGAGTCCTTCTAGGTATGGTTTTATGTAACAAAATAACATGGAATTTCTACAGCCACATTCAACTTTATTCACACTTTCATAGCTTCAGATAAGAAATATTTATTGATCAAAGTGAGAGCCTTGGTGTTCTGCATCAACCATAAACCAATCCCTATAGATAAAAAAATCAACTAGTGATAATACATTTTATAAAGAAAAATCCAATACTGTAAGATATCATATCAGCATCCATACCACTCGAGATATGAGTGATCTTAATATAATTTCAGGAAGCATCAACCACTTTGAGAGATTCAAATCCAGATAACCACCGACAATTACAAAATTATCTAAGAGAGAATTTTACAATGATGAATATCTTCAATATCATCACCACATGTGATCCTCACATCATCAAACAATAATTTATTACCATGAAGGGTAGAAGTTGTCAAAGTCGGGATCCTGTTCAAATCCCAGTTCAATTCTAGAAATCAAGCACTCTCTAATTTTCAAGTATTCATGAGCAGTTATCTCTCCCTCATGATATATTTTGAAGGTCATATTTTCACAATGTTCAACCATAGTATAAATATATTCCTTAGGGACCTTATATAAAATACTCTAATTATTTTTATCATTTTGAGTATCATCCATATATTCTACACCAATTGTTGGTGCATGATCCTAAAAAAATGTACTTGTAGAGTGTGGTCCAGTTTCAAATTAGTATATCTCCCCATTGATCTAGTGAAAATGGTTCACTATCTCATGTTACTATAAGTTAAAAATGAAATAATGATTTGTTTATGGATCTGGAAACGTTATATTAATTATTTTATTTATTATCTGAATATCATCTTTGACCCCTATCATCAACAAAATAAGCTGACACCAATTATGTTTTTACACAAAATAAGAAAAAACAATATAAAAACATAAATATCATATGATAATAAGTGTTCCATATTAAACAAAATATAGATAAATTATATTCCTAGTAAGTTATCTAACAACAGTAATTTAATTATTTGGAAATTTTGGTATATGTATTGAATAAATTAGAAAAAAGGTAAAGGTTTCATGTCTCAAAATTTCAATTCCTTAATACACGATTATTTCATAAACCAAGTTTTATTATTGATTTATATACTTTCCCATTAATATTTTATATCATGGTTATCAGAGTATTCACAATATTTAATGTTATATTTGAAATTCTATCCTTTGAAGGACCTTGATTAAAAAATTTCTAATGCGGTAAAGGTTTCTTGGTCTAAATTCTAACTCTTTGAGGCGTGTAATTCCCCGACCCTATAATCCTAATGTTGATTCCTTTATTTATTACATTTTCATGATTACAAGGAATACAATCCCAAATGATCGAAATGTTACCAATTTTGGAAAACCATATTACTTGAATGAAACCAATTTTACATTGGGTATAGATAATATTTCATAATAAAAGTAAAATCTCAACATCATTTAAACTTATTAAAAGAATTCATCTTTATATCCTAGGAAAGGAAAAAAAAATAAGGGTGATCTAAAATGAAATGTAAGGGTAAAATATTGCAAAATAAATAATAAATCAATGAGATTAATCAATATAGAAAGGTAATTAACTAAGAACACATTCCATATAATAAATAACTAATATGTAAATACATTAAAAATATGTAAAGGTAAGTAACTGAAGACACATTTCATTTAATAAATAAATTAAGAATGAAGTGTATCAAAATATTTTCTCATAGTGAAAATCATTAGGATAATAATAATTAAAATGAAGGAAATTATTAAATATTAGACATCAAGAATTATAGGAACATGAAAAACATACAATCAAGACCTTTCAAAATATGTTTTATAACATACTGGTTACAAACCAATTTAGTTTGTCCAACCTTAACTCTACTTTGAAGACCTTTCACTAGATAGTTTAAAATATTTTGGTTACAAATGAGATGTGTTTGTCCAACTGAATTCATCACATGAGACTACCGATGCATCTATGGGATTCATTTAAATGACCCCCAAACCATTTCATACCAGTAAAAACTATTCCTTATATATCAAATAATCGATATTATTCAAAGACAATATGCCTTATCAAGTATCTGTATTGAGTAGAGAATATAGATTTATCAATATTTCCCCAAAAATTTAATTAACATTCAAAGTAAAAACCATATGTAATACTCTATAGGAAATACTCATATCCATTACTCAAGTACATGGATATTTAGGATAAATTTAATGTATAATAAAAATGATTATAAGGGATTTATTGTTTCAATATAAAGTTAATAATCACAAAAGAATGTGGGATTGCAAATAAACCTTTTACCACTTGGTAATTTTCAGATCAAAATCACATGGATGATATAATTCAATGGTAACCTTAAAATAAAATTAATTGTGATATAATAATGGTATTAAATGAAAAAGGTGTATTATATACACCATATAATAGTGATAAGGGGTGAAAATGGCATATGCCTCGTGAAAAGAAAAGTGAGACAAGAATCCCTTTCCTTGAGTATGACTTGTCACACATGTCTTTATCTTCCTAAATAACAAACTTATTTTAATTTTTTACTTGATTTATAACCATTTTAAATTTTATATTTAAATTTATTTCACTTATTACAATGTTGTATACAACTACTTAAACAATTATGTTTATGTTGGGTGTTTTAACCAAATTTTGTTTATGTGTCAAAAATGACTTTGGTATGATGACTATGGTAAAAGGGGATATTATATTAACATATCTAGAATAATAATAATTATATCATTATCATACTTATAGGTAAATTATTCTTTTAGAACAAATCATTAATAATGGTTATGAAAAATGAAAAAACATAACAATCATGAAGATGGTAGGTCGTACATACGCATGAGTAACATTCCCATTTGTCAATGACCATTATGAAAATAAGCTAAGTAACATTTTATATTACCAGAATTATAATTATAAAATAAATTACTTTTTATTTAAACATATAAACTTTTATTAGTAATTCATTTGATGTAAAAGGAATCACGCCGCGTCGATGAGGCAGTAGTCCACACATCCACGAACGACGTTATCAATTTTTCAGTCTGTGAAAAGGGTAATAAATAAAATTATATATAATATTTATAGATATTTAATTATGTCATGAATATCATATTCTTTTATGTCACATGTTTTTAATTAAACCCATCATTAATACATTTCTTGTAATGTGTGAACATATCATATCACTTTGAGGAGGTGGTAGTCCACACATCCACAAACGATGTTATGGTTTTAAAAAAAAATGTATAGAATGAAAGAATATGTTATATAAAAATCAAATAAAAATTATGAAAAAATAAATATTATATATTTCATAAAAATGGTTTGTCAATCATAATTCCCTACCATTTAAGGTGGTAAAGGAAAAACATGTGACATCATTTTGCGAGGTGGTAGTCCACCAATAACACGAACTTTAATTTTGTTACCAATTTGATGGAAGTGTATATAAGTGTAGGTCATAACCTCAATATAACATCATATAAGTATATTAGGGATAATTATGTTATTATATAATCATTTAAAATTAAAAATTTATTGGTCTGAGAAAGAAATAAAACAAAAGTGATCGTTGAAGAATGTTACCTCTTTTTCAGGTAATGCCTTTTGATTTTCACCAAAGGACAACCTTGGATTTATTTTTGAGAAAATTTATTCCTATAGGTTTATAGGATGTATTTTATTAGATTATTTGGGAAGGTTTTGGATGAGAAAAATTTCTTTAAAGGTGTTAATATGTGGGAGGGGTGAGTACCTTTTCATAGTGGAGGAGGAGTGACATTCTATTAAATATAAAAAGGTAAAAACTATTGAGAGGTCTCCCTTACACAATGGGCCTAAAATAATAATAAAAATAAGATAAAATGGATTATATGGTCAAAAAAATTCAATAAAATATGTTTTGGACATGTTTATAGGTCATTTTTACCTTACATTTAATGTTTAGTTCCTTGTTAAGCTTATTTTTTCCTTGAACATTGTAATTAATTTTAATTGAATTAACTAATATGTTTGGTGAAAAATTAATTTAACCTTATTAGAATAGATAAATAATTCTTATTACAAATATGAAATCAAAATTTCCAAATTCCAACCGTAGAAGTGGTAGAAATTACTTTAAAATTAATCTCACAGACGAGACGATAATGTTGGTTTTTAAAGTAAAATTGTTCAAAAGTTTGAAATATTATTATATCCAATTTTAATGTGGAGAGTATAAAATGAAATAAATTTTATTAATTTATTTATAATTTATCTATGTTTAACTTAAAATAAATTTAAAATATAATTTATCCCTATAAATAAATTAGTTAAAAAATAGTTTTCAGTTAAAATATAGTATTTTTCACGATTCACAAAAATGAAACTTCTCTTAAAAAATCATATCCTAATTTTTGATTTTTGATTTAAAAAATAAATTATATTTTGAAATATAATATTTATAAAACTTTAAAAAACTTATTTTTAAAAAGGTTCACTATTGAATGACGGAAAAAGTTCCTTTTTAGAAAAATACATTTTTAAGCGTAAAATTAGTTTTATTGTAATCATATGCCTATAATATCTATGGGATAAATATAGTATTTGAATTTATATAAAAAATATATATTTCACTAATATAATTCATTAATATTAATTAATTTAATTTAATAAGATAAAATTTCTTTCGGAGATGAAAATAGTTTTTTAATAAAAATATTTCCATTATATTAAATTGGTTTCTATATTCATTTATAATTAATTGGTAATAGATGAATCAAAAAATATATTTATTAGTTAGTTAATCCTATTCATAACTAGAAATTTAATGTCTAGGTTATATCTTTTAATATTATATAATATCATTTTAATAATATATTTTTTCGGTAAAACTAAGTCTTGCATGTAATACATGTTTTTGAATTGAATCGTTGTTGTGTGTGACCCATAGTAACATAACATTGCATGCATTTAAAGAAATAAAATACATTAAAACAAAAAATATATCATAAATTCCCAAGAGGTTAAATTCCTTTCTACACTTGGTGTTGCGTGTCATACACACTATCGAATAAACGTTACCCTTTTAAATTTTCCAAGGTGTTACATTATCCCCACCTTAATTAAATTGTGTCGACTCAATTTAAAATTAATCTTAGTAATCAAGGTTTTTTTATTTTAAAATAACTTTTTGAAAATCCCACATCATAAATAGGGTTAATAACACATCTTCTTAATAACATAAAAAGTAAAATGCAAAGGTCACAAAAAAATTTCCTTTAAAATACGATCACATTAGTGAAAACTTGGATATCATAGAGAAATATAACTATCACAATTTTATGAAGAATGAAAGAGAACACCTTCAACTATATTTTTATGAGTACAAATATTTAATACATAATTATGATGATAATTTATTGATATCATAAAAAATTATGATAATTGGAAAAAAAATATTTTCAAGACCATTTTTTCGTATAGTTAAGGAATTCATGCAATATATATGAATATAAGTAAATATAAGTTTCTATTTAATACACACAATCATATCATTTTTTTTACTCAACCAATTTCTAATTAATTTCTTATCATATGTTTCATCATATACCGAAGTAATACATTAACCTTTAAAAACTTATCCAGAGTTCAACATAATCCAATTTATGAATGGTTATCCTTTGTAACCTTCCAATTATAATGATCCAAGACATCAGAATCAGTTTCTAGGAAATTAGTAGTATCCAATTTACTTTCTCCATATCAATCATCTCTTTATCCATCCTTAATTTTCTCAACATCAGGAACATATTAAGGGATATAATTCCCTCGACCATGTGTTTTTCAAAAATGTTTAACTTGCTACTGAATCACTTTTCTTGATAACATTCAACATATGATCTCAAAGACATAATGAAATAGTACTACAGTAAAATCTTTATTTATTTCATAATTATTAAAACCAAGACATTATTGATAAAATAGTTTTACAAAATTACTCAAGGATCTAAATACATAGGCACATTACTAATTCAACTTTGACTGTATCAAAAACATAAGATTGACTTTGATTACATGGATTTTTCTGAGGTTCATTCCCTTGATGATTAGCGAAATAATTTTGGTAGTTCCCAATAACCTTTTTTTGAAATAATTTTATGTAATAATTTTTTTCCCTTGAAATCATGAAATTGATGGCCTTTTTCTCCAAAATTATTGCAAACTCCCATTCCCTTCAGGAAATTATCGAGTTGTTTCATTCCACAATTTTCACATTCAAGGAAATCCATCATTCTCATATGTCTCTTATACATTTTTTGATAAACCATAATCTTCTTATCTGGATTCACTTTGAATCCATAATAATGTGATAATTGTTCTCTATCTTTATAGCTCATAAAACAATTTCATCATATGATGAAAATTTCTGAGAAACTATTTCTCTTCGAATACTTGGTTTATGAGCTTTAAATAAATGGTCAATATTGCACTCTTTATTTCATATTTAATCCATAGAATACATATCTAACCTTGTAAAGGTAGCTTTATACTCTATAACACCTTTTTTATACATTTAATTTAATCCAAGTAACTTCCTCTTCATCTCAATTTTTTTCTCATAAGAATATTATTTGTCAAATAATGTATCTTAAAAATCATTCCATTCCCTGAGTTTTATTCCCTCTTCCTCTATTATATTCTAGACTAACAAAAACCATTGATCAGTATCACCTTTGATATAATACACCAAAAGTGTATCCTTTTCTTTTTAACCACATCCAAAATCTATTAATATCTTCTCAAGAGAATAAATATCTTTCTTGACTATAATTCAATTAGTAGTCCCACAAAATGATAGGGAGTTATATCATAAAAGGAGATCTAGAATATGATAAACTCATTGAAGAATAGGTTTCTCTATCTAGGAAAGGTTATTTTTCATAACCCGATTAAGATGCCATAATATATCTATAACTTGCTCATTTCAAATACCAGTTATATTGGATTTCTCTGTAGTGGAATCTCTACATTGTTCACAAGTATTGAAACCCCTCTTCCTTCCGGGATCCATTTATAAAAAACACAATACATTATATTTGATCATAAAATTATATACCATAATGTTTAATCCTAAAACTAGTGAAAAACTTATCATAATTTGAAAAATATATGCATATGTAATCTCATAATCACAAAAATGGTTTCTTTGGGATGTTCTTATATACATATCCACAAATTATAACTTATGTTTATGTTCCCTAATCTATATTTTCTTAAATATAGTAAATATGGTTTATACTATAATCCTTTGATAAAAACTGTAATTCCCTGACACTAGAATCCCAGAGTTAGTGCCTTACTTTTTTACATTGGCATCAAATTCAATATTATTCCCTATATAATTTTTGGGGATATGATCCCTATTAATAAAGGCATCTTGTTTGGTGAAAATTACTTTCTTGTATGAGGGGGTTTATAGGTAGTATCCCTTTGATTCCTTAAGATACCCTATTAAGATACACTTCATTCCCTAGGGTGCTATTTTGGTTCCTGATAAGGCCTTAAAAAATTCCCCATAACCCCATACACATTTATGTGATAAAATGGGTTTCTTTTCACTCCATAACATGAAGGAAATTCCATTTTCCACATTAGTTGGTACTTGGTTTAATGTGTATGCCACGATTTGAAATGAATATCCTCAAAAGGATAATGGAAGATCTGCATGACACATCATCGACCTTACCATATGAAACATGGTATGGTTCCTTATTTCACGAACACCATTCCACTTTGGTGTATAAGGTAGATTGAGTTGATATAGAATCTCAAACTCTCGTAGAAGGTCGATGAACTCCTGGTTAAGAAATCCACCACCTCAATCCAATAAAAGCTTCTTTATCTTATTAAAAAGATGATTATCTACTCTATTCATGAATTAATTGAATTTATTAAAGGAATTGGACTTATACCACATTAATTAGAAATATTCTTATCTACTGAAGTCATCAGTAAATGTTTTTGAATTAACAATATCCTCCTATAGATTATACTATAAATAGTACACACACATTAGTGTGTATCAATCCTAGAAGATTTGTGGATCTTTCACCCTATCCACCAAATGGTGTTTTCATCATTTTATTACCATTTCTATAAAATAGTAATAGCATAATTATGTTACATTAACTGATTAATTTAGACAAATAAATAAATACTATATTTATTAGTATCCCACTATTTTATAAAAATCCAATATCTCTCACAATTGACTTCAGAATATCATGTTTCATGGAAATTCAAGTGACAAGGATCCATATTCCCCTTCTCATAACCCCAACACTGTTAGGTTAAACAACTCGAATGGTTTTAGGAAGGAATTATATATTCAAAATGCATTAACTCACAGTTACTTCATCCGCCAAGTGGACTCCCCAATCCTAAAATCATTAATTTATATTTCTTCACCCTTTTCATCTAAGTAACTCCTAGTAAAATTTTGATAGTGAACCTTTGATATCAACTATGTTAAGTCAACCCAAAACCTCAAGTTAGAATTCCCTAATACTTGAAAGCCCCCCAACTTTGGCTGGACAAGAATGTTAAACTATGAGTTGATTCTAATTGATGTAATGGAAGGATATACCAACTTAATATTTTATTGAAGTATTTTATCCTTTTATGTGTAAATTTCCAAATTTTATCTTTATCATATGATTTTTAATATTAAGTAGAATTACTTAAGTGATTAACCATGTATTGGATAATATTAATGTATAAGATGGATTATTTTAGTTCCATCATTCATGATTATTAATTCATTAATTATGTGATCCAGACAATACACCCATATTAAAATAACTATGAAACTCACAGAAATAATATAAAGGGTATGATCATGAGAATGCACTAATGGTTATTTTATATAGAGGTTGATAAACTAACCATTTACCTAGGGGAGAAATAGCTTGAACCAATTGAGGTTTGTGTTTACAGATTTCCACCTATCCATATTTGTATCTCCATGGATTGGATTTTCCTCAGATGCATACTTGAACCACACCCACTTTCTTGGGAGATCCATCCATTACATATGTCATTTACTCACACATAGGTGAGGGGAAAATGGGTTTACGTAAAAGAATCCATGGGAACACATTACATATATAATAATGAATAGATAAGGAACACAATCCAATAATTTGAATTTATAATAATAAATTAAATGAAACCAATCACATAAAAAAGGTATGGTCTATCTCATGATTATCCACATGCATGCAACAAATTACACATTCAATAAAACTATCATTCAATTCTTAATCATTCTTTTTTAAGATAAATTGTGCTCGAATAGATTAATTATTATCCTTAATTAATAAATCGTTTTATCTTAATTATTATCTGAATTTCCTTGAGATTATCATCTATTATAATTTTAAAAAAATTTAATATATTCATTTAAAATTAACTATGTACATAACTTGTACCTTGGAGGTAACACGGCGAATACCCATCTGATTCTGGTCAACATGTATTATACTTGAATATTGGTTTACTCTTGTGATATATGGAATACATGAATTATGAAATACTTGAACAACATGTAATTCATCGATGATTACCCAAATTACATGATTTATCGATCACGTATTATGCTCAAATGGATGTAAGTAACAAATTATAATACAACTCCTACATGATATGCAGATCCGAACATTACGAAAATATTAATTAAACATTTAAATATTTATGTATATTAAAACCTATCACATGGAGTGTCATATCTTTATGAGAACATGTCCCAATATTTACCTAGTAAAATAAATAATGTTTAAATATGCATAATTTGGTAAAAGTAAACGACATGTAGATCTGATCTACATGGCATGTATACCCATCACCATATACCCATGGTACACACCTATGGACTCAGTGTGTTATATGCACTTTAGAAAATTTAGAATACACATCATGTCCAATGGTCAACATGCCGTATTGACTCCATGATTATACGGTCACCTACCAGGTTTTCTATGTATCGAATAAACAACTCATCTCTGAACCAAAAGGGAACACACACAATGTACTTGGGCTACATAGTGTGTAATCCTGCTGAACATGTGCCAGTCTGTCTCGATCAACAAGTGGTGTAATAATTAACTACACTGTGTGTCATCAATGCACACGGTTTGATTAATTTATGAATTAACTCCTGGTTCATTGACCATGAGTACATGGTGTGTAATTTTTTTACACGATATCCACTCCTGTGTTATTTTTCCAGAATTCTTGGAAACTCTCGATGAGTTCCTTTATTTATTTTAATCATAAAAAATAATATCTTGATTAAATATATGAGAAATGAAAGAGGAATAAATAGATCTCACAATTCATAATAAAATAAGGATTATACTTGAATCCATAAACTAAATTATAAATATGTAAATCAGAAATGATTTTTAAATCATTATAAATAATTATTTTCCCAATCTGATACAAGCAGACAGTAAAGAGTTTAGAAGCTACAATATGGAAAGAATCCATGAATTTTGAAATGGATTCCATGTATCAGAAGGGTGCAATGGGCAGTTCCATACATTGATTTGTTTCATAATCAATGATAAATCCATGACCTATATGATGTTTAATAGCTATGAATGAGAGAATTGATTCAAATACTAACAACAAAAATAATATCAGAACCAATAGAGAGTATATCAAAACATATTGTTTATAATTAATTTAATTAGATAAAAATCAACATAAGGAATTATTAGTTTTGATGATGAGTCCGGTGACAGATCTACAGTGCACTATCATTGCATTGTAGAAACCAAGTGTAGATTTATTCTAGTTTTGATTCACACATGTTCTAGGAATCTCCAGACATCGTCGAAAGAGTTTCCAAGTGCTACCATGGAAGATCCTTGTGCTTGTGTTGCCTACCATGATCTCCTAGATAATTTCTTCCAAAGAATTCTCCTTCATCTAGTAGAGGAGGACTGCTCGCCATTCTTCGGAGCATTCTTGGAGAAGGGAACTGTCTAAACATGAGCAGATCCTCCAAAAATCTTGGTGCACAATGGAATTTATTTATGAGAAAAATTACATAACTAGGTGTTTATATTTCAATGGTTAAATTAAAATAATCACACAAGTTCCCTTAATTATTTATTTAATCCTAAAAACCCTCATGTTAAATAGAAATAAAAATATTATTATTTCACAACATACATTGAACATGAGAATTATAATTAAATATTATTTAATTAAATAATATTCAATATTATCATTTCTCACCGAACTATTCAACTCGATGTTCCATTCCTCCAAAATATTTAGCAGACCCTGAATAATGTCCATTTATTTATTAAATAAATATCACTACATTATTATCTAATAAATTAAAAATATTATATTTACTAAATAAAAAATAATTATTTATTAAATATCCCTCTCACAATATATTCTTCCAAATAACTAATGATGAAATAAATGTGATCAAACATACCTGGATAATTATTAAACCACATATGGGAATAAAATTTATTCAACCTATTAAATAATATATAGTATTTAACTGAGATTCTCAGATACACATAGTGTGTAACCCTCTAGGCCTATTTCTTAGTGTCATTAGGAGAAGTAGCCTAAAAGTACAAGGTCGGTGTAGAAAAAAATAACAAGGAACCCATAAAGAAAGTAGTTATTGCTACAACTATGGCATCCCTCCTTTTTATCACATTAACATTCACTACATTATACAAAACTGAGGATCTTTAAGGTTTAGTGTCTTAGAAACCAGGAACTTAATACATGAAAACATAAAACATTCTTATTCAAAACATTAAAGGCTTATCCTTATGTTCATCCTAGGTTCATTACTACATCTCATAACCTGGGAACATACATCAAAAGAAAGGGTGAGAAGAAGGCCCAGTGAGGGAAACAAGGGGAAACATATAACATGTGAACTTGAGATACATCAATAAAGTCATGAAAAAGAACTTTAAGGAATGAGAAAGAAATCATGAGGCATATCATAATAAAAACAACGTATTTCATAACTTGAATATGTGGCTACCACATTTAAATTATAAAATCATTTCTGTTTCACCAAGTTCCATCCCCAAGGTGTCATTAAAAAAATTACCAAGGTTATTCACCAAGGTATTGTTAAAATTGTCATCTCTAGAGATTAAGTCTTTACACAATGCATTGGGGTACAATCAGGGCGCACCATTAAATTTTTCTTTATAATCATGTGATCCACATATATAATCATCAAAAATTTCATAAATAACTCATATAGTATAAAAGAAATGGGTTTCATTTCATAATCATAATGTTTTAAAAACTGCTTTTAAGACATGATCTTTATGTCATGTTAAACCCACAAAAAATGAAAGTGGGTTTCATGTATGAAAATACAAGAATTAAAATATAATATTTTTATATACATTTGAATAATCATTTATAAGAAATATATTTTATTATTCACTTAATAAAATAAAGGAATTTTAGAAAAAGAGAGAGACATTTTGAGATGAAACTTCTGCAGCATAACGACTGTGTAACAGGGTTTTAGAAAACATTGAAAAGAGAGGAGACATGGGTTACCCACTTATAAATGATCTAAAAAACACTATAGGGAAATAATATAAAGGATATAAGAACATGGTAATGAAATTTGAAAGGCATGCCATATGAAATGAAAAACCTGGAAGGAAGACAAAAATAAGATTTCTCTTATAAAAATTCAGCAGCCTAACGACATCGATTGAAACTTAAAAAAATGAATTGATGAGATCAAATAGGGTCTCTAATCATATGAAAATAAAATAAAAGTATTATTCATATAGAGATCATACCCCAACATAATAAATAGGAACCTGAAAGACTTGACATAAAAATAGAACTTCAAAATGAGCAGGGTGAAAGAATCCCTTACAAAAATTCGGCAGCCTAACGACGCCACATAAACATTATTAAAATGAATTGATGAGATAAAGAGGGGGTATCTCATAATATTAAAATGAAAATTAAAGTAGGATGAATATAAAATAACATCCCGAAATTAATAACATGGAGCTTAAAAAAATGACATAAAGGAGAAAACATGAAAAGAAAGAGAGAGGTAGGATCCCTTACCATGAAGAGTAACTTCTAAATCTCAATGTTTAGGACCTTGGGAGGCTTGAGGATACCTTGGGAGGACTCATTGAGAGGTAAGGAGACCATAAATTCGTTGAGTAGGATTTTGGAATCGAAAGGATGAGATAATGGCTTGGTATTTATAGGGGAAGTGAGGGGACAAAGCATTAATGGCCAAGGGACACCTCATTAGTGGTATTGGAAAAACCATGGGCTTGCCCATGGTATTTGCCCATGGTATGGGACCCTTGGGGAACCTCATACCTTATCTTACTATTCGTAAGTCGACCAGAATTATTACATAATTATTACATCCTTAATAATGTCATTAAACACCCAAAACTCTAAACTGAAAATTCACTATTCACTGAAAATTCAACTTTTTCAGAAAAAATACCAAAAATTCACCTTAACATAATATCGATGCTATGAATTCAAAAAAGAACTCTATTTTATAAAAATTATTTTCAAAATACTTTTAATTTAATTTTTAAATAAAAAACACTATTCACCTGAAAAAACTAATACTTAACTAATAATTTCTGAAACAGTTATTTACCTATTTTATTGAATCAAATTACTTAATCAAGGTGTCTAAACTATATTAATACTTTCTTTAAGTGAGATTACTAATACATTTTGTCTCATTACTAATCCTAAGCATAAAATCACTATTTATAATTTACTATTCACCAAAAATTAAGTTCATCTTATTAGAGTCTAAATTTCTTACTGAACACATTTGTAGAAGACCATTTTTTGAAAATACATACAAATCATTAATTATTTAATTTTTATATAAATATTTTAAAATATCCTTTTTTTCAAAATTCATCCATAAGATACATCCTATTTTTATCCAAACATCTAAAAATCACAAACTTCGTCATAGGAAGAAATCACAATTTTAATTATCTCAAAGGATTACACAATGTAGTTATGGTCTCGTTACATAGCCCCTTATTACACTAGCATATGACGTTAGTGTAAGATGTGCTAAGGTGAGAGAATCTAAGGGAGGCTCGGATAACATTTCCCTAGTAGTAATCTCCACAAACTTGAACTTCTCCTGTAGGAGAATCTGTTCAAGCTTGACACGCTGGAGTTCAGCTTGGGCTTGGTCCAAAGCGAAGCCCAAAGATGCCACCTCCTTCCCAAGCTCTGATAAGTGGGATTTATAAGGTTTTAGTCTATTTGATGAAACCATCTACTCTTCTTTCTGCATTAACCATTGACATCTCTATTAAATCGTTAAGGGTAAATTAATATACTATTCAAAAAGTTTGGGTCATTACATTCTTCCACCCTTAAGAAATTTCATCCCCAAATTTTTTAAACCAAAGGCCTAGTCAAAAAGGTGAGGGAACTTTTGCTTCATTGTTTCCTCAGGCTCCCACGTCACTTCTCCATACTTATGATTCCTCCACAATGCTTTCACGAGGTGGGTAGTCTTGTTGCAAAGAACCTTGTCTCTACGGTCTAAGATATCCACTGGCTGCTCCCCATAAGAGAGGTTATGTTTCTGTTGTACCACCTCTGGGTTCAGTACATGAAAACGGTCGGGTATATACTTCTTCAAGAGAGATACATGGAAGACATTGTGAACTTGAGCTAGGTTCAGTGGAAGTTCTAGAAAATAGGCCACTACTCCTATGTGATCAAGTATTTCATAGGGGCCAATGTACCTAGGGCTGATCTTCCCTTTCTTTCCAAACTACATGACTCTCTTCCAGGGAGAAATTATAAGGAAGGATTTGTCACCAACACCAAACTCCAAGTCCATTCTACGGTTGTCAACATAGCTCTTTTGCCGACTCTAAGAAACCTTTATGTGTTGTTGGATGTCCTAAACCTTTTCTGTCATCTCCTGCAAAAGATCAGACCCAAGAAGATTTCTCTCACCAGCTTCATCCCAACAAGTAGGATTTTTACATCGCTTTCCATACAGAGCTTCATGGGGTGCCATCTAAATACTCTAATTGAAGCTGTTGTTTTATGAGAACTCCACTAATGGGAGGTGTTGATCCCATCCACCTTTAAATACCATTGAGCATAATCTCAGCATTTCCTCAAGTTTCTGGATAGTTCTTTCATATTGACCATTAGTTTGAGGATGATAGGCCATAATAAAATTCAATTTAGTATTTATAGCATGTTGAAGACTTCTCTAGAATTTTGATGTGAATCTTGGATCATGATCAGATACAATGGATAGTGGTACCCCATGCAGTCTTACTACTTCTTTTACGTATATCTTGGAAAGTTTATCCAAAGATAAATCTTACCGAATGGAGATAGAATGGGTATTCTTGGTGAGATGGTCCACAATAACCCATATCGCGTTATTTCCTTTCGGATTTTTCAAGAGACCAGGTACAAATTCCATAGTGATATTATCCCACTTCCATGCTGGTATGGGTAGCGGTTGTAATACCCCCTTATGAATTTGTCATTCTACCTTTACTTGTTGACACACCAAGAACCTTATAGTGTAATTAGAAATCTCCCTCTTCATGTTATCCCACCAATAATGATCACGAATGTCTCTATACATTTTAGTGCTTCCCGAATGTATAGATAACGTAGATCTATGAGCTTCATCCATCTGTTCTTTATTTATCTCCAGAATAGATGGAACACATATTCTTGTACAAAATTTCAATACACCTTCTTGATCAATATTGAAATCATGAAACTTCTCATCCTTCACAGCCTCCAACTTCTCCTGCAACAAAAGAACTCCTTTTTGAGCCTTCTTGATCTTCTCTAGAAATGAAGGTTGAGAAATCATTTGGGATAGGGTTGATGATGTCCCTTCCCTTACAATTCCCATGTCCAATTTTACAAGATCCTTAATCAAGGGATCTCCGAGGATCCTCATTGTTTCCAGAAAAATAGGTTCTTTCCTTCTTAATGCATCCCGACTTTGTTTTCCCTTCCAGGGTGGTAATGAATTGAACAATTATAGTATTTAATAAGCTCCAACCATCTCCTTTGTCTCATGTTCAATTCCTTTTGTGTGAAAATATACTTCAAACTTTGATGGTCTGTGTATATATCACATTTCTACCCATAAAGATAGTGCCTTCATATCTTCAAAGAAAAAACAACTGCATCCAACTCCAGATCATGCGTAGGACAATTATTCTCATGTTGATTCAGCTGATGAGATGCATAAGCAATTACCTTGTCATTTTGCATGAGGACACACTCAAGCCCTTTTAGAGATGCATCGCTAAAAATAATGAATCCTTCTCTGATAGAGTTTAGTGTTAACACAGGTTCAGTAACCAATATCTTCTTCAGCTCTAGGAAACATTCCTTTCATTCCTTTTTCCTGATGAACTTAACCCCTTTTCGAGTCAACTTCATTAGTGAATTAGAATGTCGTGAAAAGTTTTTCACAAACCTCCTATAATATCCTTCTAAACCAAGGAAAATAGGAATCTCATTTACTGTTGTGTGTTGAGGCCACTCCTCCACAACCATTGTCTTAGCAGGGTCAACTGAGATTCCTTCATTGGTTACGATGTGCCCCAAGAAAGTCACTTATTGTAACCAAAACTCACACTTGCTAAACTTTCCAAAGAGCCTCTCCTTCCGCAGATTTGGAAAAATAACCCTCAGATCATCTTCATGCTCCTCACGAATTTTTTAATATATCAAAATATAATCAATAAAAACTACCACAAAGTAATCAATGTAGTCATTAAAGACTCTATTCATAAAATCCGTGAAAATAGTAGGAGAATTAGTCATGCCGAATGGCATAAGAGTAAACTCATAATGCCCATATCTTGATCGGAAGGAAGCCTTGGAATATCTTCCTTCTTTACCCTCAGTTGATGATTACCAGATCGAAGATCAATTTTGGAGAAGAATTGATCCCCATGAAGTTGGTCAAATAAATCATCAATTCTTGGAAGAGGGTATTTGTTCTTCACTATGATCTCATTCAGTTCTCTATAATCAATGCATAGCCGTATTGATCCATCCTTCTTATTCACAAAGATAATTGGTGCTCCCCAAGGAGACACCCTCGGTCGGATAAACCCCTTCTCCAACAAGTCTTGGAGTTGTTTATTAACTCATCTAGCTCCACATTTTCCATTCTATACGGGTTATTTGATATCGATTGCAATCCAGGTATGAGTTCTATGGAGAATTCTACCTCTCTTTCTGGGGGAGGTCTAGGTAACTCCTCAGAAAATACGTCCATGTATTCCTGTACAATTGGACATCTTATATTTTTATACTCCCTTTTCCTTCTTCATCCTCACCGATTAACTCCAAAAAGAAGGCTATAGGAGGTGCCTCTAGACAAGGATCAGGTCGGGATATCTCTCCTTGGAAGATAATTGAAGTTTATTCAATCAAGACTACTGAGATTTCCTTACCTTTGCATTTGATCATAGAATTATAATTTCAGAGACAGTCCATCCCTAGTATAATGTATAATTCTATCATGTGAATGACTGCTATATTTGCGATAAGATTGTTCTCACTATAGTAAAAACTAGAGTCTCTAAAAAATGTTGATGCATGGATAATTCCACATGGTGTCTTAACTGACAAATCTACCTCTAGAAGTTTTGGGATTGATTCTATATTCTTTGCAAACTTGGAGGAAATAAAGGGATGCGTAGAACCAGAATCAAACAAAGTACTTGCTAGTTTTGAGAGGAAAACAAGAGAACCTTCTACCACATCATTCAAAGCTTCAACTTTAGTTGTTGTGATAGCAAAAGCACGACCTTACTCCCTTGGAATTTGCTGAGATTGATGGTGATTCCCCTCCACTACTCTCAGATTTGGATAGTGATTATCAAAGTGACCAAGCTGTCCACACTTGAAGCATTGGACTTTGGGTAGGGACAGAACCATCATTCCTCTATCATTAGTGTTGGGCAGTTGAGGCTTCATCTCACTACAACAATTCCGATCAATATGGCCTTCTCTTCCACACTTGTAGTACTTTCCGCTTCTGATCAAAAAGTTCCCTGAATGCTTCTTCCCACATTTATTGCATGTGGAAAGTTGAATTTTCTTTCCACCTCTTTATTGATCAATGCTTCTTCCTAAGCTTGGTTTTAGAGCTCTCTTCTTCTCATTAGATTTGTGAGACCACTATGTCTCACCAAACTTCAGTTAAACTTTCATAGCACTTCGAACTATTTCTTCGTAGCTATTATAGTCCCTGTTGGCTTGATTCTTCCATAGATGAGGTCTCAGTAAACTGAAGAATATGTCAACCTTACAGTTTGGATCCATGAAAATTATAGAGTTATATCGTGAAAGCCTTGTGAATTTCATCTTGTTACTTCCTAAAAATTCATTCTCCTTCTCCTTCAGATCGAGAAATTATTTCTCCATTATCGTTCTCATCGAATGAGGGAAATACTTATTGAAGAATATTCCCCTGAACACTTCCTAATCCATATCTTACATCTCTCCTCTTGGATTCATTTTTTTGATCAGTGACCACCACTGATCAGCTTCTCCCTCTAGGTGGTAAAAAGCAAGGGTGACTTTTTCTTGTTCCACACAATGAAGTACATAAAATATCTTCTCTATAGAGCTAATCCATTGCTCAGCCATCAATGGGTCAGTTGATCCACTGAAGGTTGGTGGTCGTTGGTGCATAAAGGACTCAACATAATGTTGTTCCCTTCATGGTGAGATCGGACTCATAGCTTGACTCAAGTTATTACTCATAACTTGAGTCAGTTGGTTCATCTTTAAAATGAATGTTTCCATTCTGGATTCCATCAGAGGGCCATCAGCGTATGGTACATTGCAGTCACTATTTGCACGGTTCCTCCTATTGCCCGACATTTTATAAAAGAATAAAATCTTAGTGAGAAACTTGTTTCATTTATGAATATTTTAACTATAAAAGATTATATATCTTAAAACATCGTGCTTAAACAATTATATTTCTCTATAATTCCTTCATAATTATTCATAAAAAGCTTGCGATTTACCAAACATATCCCTCAGGAGTGTCATAACCAAGAGTACAGCAAGGCCCATTGTTGTGAACCGGTTCCCGTTCGAGTCTAGCTCAAAGCGGTGTATTTGGGTTTTACCCATATGTACATATGTGCCAAAGCCGCCTCTACCTGCTCATATCCAGACAAGGATGTACTTGTTTGATATACCACTTACTCAATACTCACCAAAATACCAGGTTGTTTTCCCTATATTTAGAATTTTCTATACGGTTCTTCCTAAAGTTTTCATATCCTAATTCCCATAAATAACTAAACTTTCCTTTGATACCAACTATGGAATCTCACCTTTTTATCACATTAACATTCATTACATTATACAAAACTGAGGATCTTTAAGGTTTAGTGTCTTGGAAACCAGGAACTAAATACATGGAAATATAAAAAATTCTTCTTAAACACATTAAAGGTGTATCCTTATGTTCATCCTCCGTTAACTACTATATCTCATAACATGGGGACATACATAAAAAGAAAGGATGAGCAGAAGGCCCAGTAAGAGAAACTAGGGGAAACATTTAACATGTGAACTTGAGATACATTAATAAAGTCATGAAAAAGAACTTCAAGGAATGAGAAAGAAATCATGAGGAATATCATAATAAAAATAACATATTTCATAACATGATGATTTGGATACAACATTTAACTTAGAAAATCCTTTCCGTTTCACCAAGGTCCATCCCCAAGGTGTAATTAAAAAATTTTACCAAGGTTATTCACCAAGGTATCGTTAAAATGGTCATCTCTAGAGATTAAGCCTTTACCCAATGCATTGGAGAGCTATCAGGGTGCACCCTTAAATTTTTCTTTATCATCATGTGAGCCACATATATCATCATAAAACATTTCATAAATAAAATATATATCATAAAATAAATGGGTTTCATTTCAAAATCATAATGTTTTAAAAACTGCTTTTAAGACATGATCTTTAAGTCATTTTAAACCCACGAAAAAGGAAAGCGAGTTTAATGTATGTAAATACCATAATTAAAGTAGAATATTTTGATATACATGTGAAAAATCCTGTAGAATAAAGATCTTTGAGTATTCACTTAATAAAATAAAATAATTTGAGAAAAAGAGAGAGACATTTTGTGAAGAAAATTATGTAGCATAACGGCTATGTTACAGGGTTTTAGAAAACATTGAAAAGAGAGGGGACATGAGTTAACCACTTATAAATGATCCACAAAACATTAGAGGGACAGAATATAAAGGATATAAGAACATGGAAATGAAATTTTAAATACATACCATATTAAATTAAAAACATGCAAGGAAGTAAAAAATAAGATTTCATTTATGAAAATTCTGCAGCCTAACAGTGTTAGTTAAAATGTGAAAAAATGAATTGATGAGATCAAATAGGGTCTCTCATAATATGAAAATAAAATAATAGTATTATGGATATATAGATCATACCCCAGAATAATAAAAAGGGACATGAAATATTTGACATGAAAATAGAACTTGAAAATGAGAAGGGTTAAAGAATCCCATACAAAAATTAGGCAGCCTAACAGCGCCACTTAAACATTCTTAAAAAGAATTGATGAGAGAAAGAGGGGATATCTCATCATATGACCATGTAAATTAAAGTATGATGAATATAAAATAACATCCCCAACATAATAACATGGAGCTCAAAATAAATAACATAAAGGAGAAAACATCAAAAGAAAGAGAGAGGTGGGATCCCTTACCTTTAAGAGTAACTTTGAAATCTCGATGTTTGGGATCTTGGGAGGCTTGAGGGAACCTTGAGAGGACTCCTTGGGAGGTAAGGAGATCATAACTTGGTTGAGGAGGATTTTGGAATTGAAAGGATGAGAGAATGTCTTGGTATTTATAGGGGAAGTTAGGGGACAAGGCATTAATGGCCAAGGGAAACCTCATTGATAGAATTAGAAAAACCATGGGCTTGCCCATGGTATTTGCCCATGGTATTGGCCAGTTGGGACACCTCATACCTTATCTTACTATTCATAAGTCGACCAAAATTATTACATAATTATTACATACTTAATGATGTAATTAAACACCCAAAACTCTAAATTAAAAATTCACTATTCACTGAAAATTCAACTTTTTCAGAAAAATCCAAAATATTATTCTTAACATAATATCGATGATCTGAATTCAAAAAAGAAATCCATTTTATAAAAACAATTTTCTAAATATTTTTAATTTATTTTTTATATAAAAACACTATTCACCCGAAAAAACTAACACTTAACTAAAAAATTTTGAAATAGTTATTTACATATTTTATTGAATCACATTACTTAATCAAGGTGCCTAAATTATATTAATACTTCCTTTAAGTGAGATTACTAATCCATTTGGTCACAATACTAATCCTAAGGGTAAAATCACTATTCATAATTTACTATTCACCAAAACTTAAGTTGATCTTATTGGACTCTAAATTTCTTTCTGAACACATTTGCAAAAGACCATTTTTTGAAAATCAATACACATAATTATTTATTTAAAGTTTACATAAATATATTAAAATATCTTTTTTTTAAATTCATCCATAAGATACATCCTATTTTTATCCGGACATCTAAATATTCACAAACTTCACGATTGGAACAAAATCACAATTTTATTTATCTCAAAGGATTAAACAAATTAGCAACGTTCTCGTTACATAACCCCTTATAACACCAGCATATGACCTAAGTGAAAGGTGTGCTAAGGTGAGATAATCTGAGGGAGGCTCAGATAAAATTTCCCTAGTAGTAATCTTTATTAACTTGAACTTCTCCCATAGGCGACTCAGTTCAAGCTTGACACGCTGGAGTTCGGCTTGGGCATGGTCCAAAGCGATGCCCAAATATGCCACCTCCTTCCCAATCTCTGATAAGTGGGCTTCATAAGGATTGAGTCTATTGGATGAAGCCATAGACTCTTCTTTCTGCATTAACCATTAACACCTCTATTAAATCATTAAGAGTAAATTAATATATTATTCCAAAAATTTGGGTCGTTACAGTAACAAAAGGTCACCTCGTATGGATTCTTATCATGTAATTTAACCCCTTTGTCACAATATCTCTAATCGAACTGATTGCATGCGAGTGCCACCAACCTATACACTCGTAATCTATTTCATTGATTTTCTAGAAATAGAACTTTCCTATAGAAAACCATATCCGATGATTTATTTATTCTATATCAGTTCCCTAAAAGGGCATGATATATTAACTTCTATTAATGAATATAAGGGATAAAGCTTTTCACATATTATTCATTAATACAATATTACCTGTGATGCACACAAAATATCCTAACTTGCAACAAACATATGTTGTTTTTTTAATCAATATATCTAAGTGCATGACTCATAATAGTAATTAATAATAATCTTAATTTATAAGGTAAAATACACATGTCCACAGAGAATAGCATTAAATTAAACATAAAAATGAGGATTTTCAACTGGTGGGTCTCATTCTAATCATATCAATAATGGATATTACAAGGATGTAAACCATTAGAAGGTGCCTAAAATTCCTATTTGTCTCTACCTCTGTTCTCCCGGATCTTCTTGATATCTACCTACCATGGTTATTGCATCGGAAACATCAAGTATATTACATAGCATGGAATACAAGATTAATCCAATTTCTAAAGAGTATGGGATCTTACTCATTCTCTCTTTCTCTTATTATGTATAGGAACACATTTTCATAGAAAGATGTAAACAATGTGACCTTAGAACCAATCCCTTCTTGGATTGTTTCACACTAAATATCATTAGTATCTAGTCAATATGTGTACTTTAAATTAGTCAAAACAACCTCTTGAATCTATCACGAATGATATTGATACCTAGTATGTATGATGCTTCACCTAAGTCTTTCATGGAGAAGCACTCATTCAACCAGTCCATAATAGATTGAAAGATTGGTATGTAATTTCCAATAAGTAATATGTCATCAACATATAATACTAGGATAGTGACTTCATTCCCATTAAACCGTTTATAAACACATGGCTCACATTCATTCTTAATAAAACCCAATTCTTTTATGGATTCATTGAATTGAATATTCCATGACTTTAATGATTTATTCAATCCACAAATGGACCTCTATGACATGAAAATATTTTCAACATCACATGGAGTCACAAGCCCTTATGTCATTATCATATAGACATCTTCCTGAAGGTTCCTATTAAGGAATGAAGTTTTGACATCCATTTTCCAAATCTAATAGTCATAGTAAGATGCTATAGAAATTATAATTCTAATGGATTTAAACATGGAAATTGGAAAAAAGGTTTCATCATAGTCAATTAATTTATTTTTTAAAACTCTTTATCAGTTATCCTTGATTTCTAGGTACTTACTTTACCTTACATGTCATGTTTCCTTTTGAATTCCCATTTGCATCTAACATGCTTTACATCAACTAGTGCATCGACTAGAACCCAAACTTGGTTCTGATACATGGAATCCATATTGGGAAACCACATTACATACATGAAAGAAATTTTATATTAGGGATAGAAAATATTTCATAACAAAATTAAAAGATAAGAATCCTTGAAACTCATTCCAATAATTCGTCTTCATATCCCAGGGAGGGAAACAAAGATAAGGGTGAGATGAAATTCTCAGTGAGGGTAAAATATAGTGGAATAAATAATTAATCAGTGAGTATAATAAATATTGAAAGGTAATTAACTGAGAACACGTTTCATATAGACAATAACTAATAAATAATGTGTAAATAGTATGGAAAGGTAAGTAACTGAAGTCACATCACATTGAATTAACAAACTATGAATGAAGTGCATACATAGATTTTGTCATAGTGAAAATACTTTGGATAATAATAAATGAAATGTTTAAATATTTGACATCATGTTTCCTAGGAACATGAAATTGTTACCATCAAGACCTTTCAAAAGATAGTTTAAAACATACTAGTTACAAACATGAAGGGCTTGACAAACTAAATTCATCCCATGAGACTACTAATGCATTGTGTGTCTTAATTTAAATGGCCACCAACCTCTATCATACCAGTCCAAATAATTATTTATATATCGAATAATCTATTTAATTCTTAAAAAATATGCCTTAACAAATATTCAAACTGAGTAGAGAATACATATTCTTCAATATTTCCTCAATTAATCAAATAACATTCAAAGTAAAAACTGTATGTCAAAATGGTATACAGTTTACAAAATACTCATACTCATTAACAAATAACATGTATATTTTAGAAAAATGTAATGTATAATAAAAATTATCATAAGGAGTTATTGTTTCAAGAAAAATTTATCACAAAAGAATGTGGGATTGCGAAGATAACTTTCACCACATTGTAATTTTCCAATCAAGACCCCTTTGATGATATAATTCAAATTGAATCTTAAAATTCCAGGAATTATGAGAGAATAATGATATAAATTTAAAAAAAAGGTAGTATATACACCACATCCAATTGATAAGTGGTGAAAATGGTGCCTGCCTCATGGAAGGAAAAGTGAGACAAGAATCCCTTACCTTAAGTCCAACATGTCATGTGTGTATTAATATTCCTTAATAATGTTCTCATGATAATTATTTAATTTATTGAGAAACTTTTTCATGTTAATTATTATTATTATTTTCACTTATTACAGTGATGTATACAACTACTTAAATAATTATGTTTATGTCATTGTTTTGGCCAAAATCAGTTCATTTGTCAAAATAGAATTTGGTAGGTCGACTATGTTTAAAGGGGTCATTATATAAACATGTCAAGAAAAATAATCATGGAATAATTATCATATTTATAAATACATTATAATTTTAAAAAAAATCATGATATATGGTTATGAAAAATGAACTGATGTTACAATCATGGAGATGGTAGGCCATACCTATGCTTAATAAACTTTCCCATTTTTCAATGATCCTTATGTAAATAAGTTTAGTAACATTTTATATTTTTAGAATGATTACAATATCATAAATAACATGTTATTTAATGATATATACTAATATATAGAATTATTGTGATGTAAAAGGAATCACATCGTGTCTAGAAGACAATAGTCTACACATCCACAAATGACATTATCACTTTTTTAGTGTATAGAAAGGGTAATAAGTAAAATGATATTTTATATTTATAGAAAGTAAATTATATAATTTATATCATAAATATTTCAAGTATGTAAAATATTTTTTACTAAACTCATCCTTAATAAATTCCATTTAATGCCTGAACATATCACTTTACTTTGGGGAGGTGGTTGTCCACAAGACCACAAATGATGTTATCATATTTACAAAAAATGTAAATCATGAAGTTATGTGTTATATAAAAATAATAGATGTATGATGAAAAAATAAATTTCACAAGTATCATATAAAAATAGTGTCTCCATCCTAATTCCCAACCATTATACGTTTTAATGGAAAAAATGACCTCATTTTGCGAGATAGTAGCCTTCCGTGCACATAAATGATAATTTTGTTACCCATTTGATGGAAGTGTGTGAAGGTGTAGGTAAAAACATTAACATAAAAAAATATCAGTATATTTAGAATAATTATTTTATTACATAAGAATATAATAATGATAATTTAATGTCTTATCTAACACCCCATGTTTTTTAAAATAAACTGGAATGCATGAGACTTTGTTTTAAGTATATATTATTAACAATAATTTAAACATAATTTTTCTGCTCCTATATTTTGACTTTCAAAAAACGGTCATCTACAATTGTGATCAGTAAGTTCTTTGGAGCCTGATATGACAAACTTGTTTTTTGGTGAATAGTAACATACCCTTATGAACAGTAATATGAATAATAATATGACCCTAATTAATATTAAATTGTATTATTAAATTATTTTCTTAATGCTTTAAGATAATGTCAACTTGATTAATTTTTAAAGGTGTTAAAAATTAGTTATAGATTAAAAAAATTAAATTTTTGAATAAATTGTGATTATATTTAAAAATTAAATAAATAATATTTAGAGAATTATTTTCCAAAATGGAGTTCATTTTTTTATTTTACATGTCGAAAAATGGTTAGGGTGAATTTTTTGGATTTTTTTATAATTCTTGAATTTTGGATGAATAGTAAAATATGGTAAAATACTTTATAATCAAATTATTTTTTAAATACACTATTTATGACAT
The DNA here is from genome assembly GCA_963277665.1 of Viscum album. Classification (NCBI taxonomy): domain Eukaryota; kingdom Viridiplantae; phylum Streptophyta; class Magnoliopsida; order Santalales; family Viscaceae; genus Viscum; species Viscum album. The sequence goes on along the minus strand of OY728166.1, from coordinate 1,239,956,240 downwards.
CATAAGTGATGTAATATCACTTAGTTTGGACTCAAACGCCATTATTTCTATTTGGGGTCACATGAATTAATACTATTCATAGTTTTGAGAAAACATATTATAATTATGATTAAAATAATGTAGAATACATCCTCTCCTCCACTTTAAATTCCACCCTCATTCCCCTCTTCCTCTCTCACCTATCAAACCTTGATCATAACCTATGTTATTACCAATAATACTCCCAAGTCCCTTTCCCACATCCTAGATCTTCTGGTATCACTAAAAGTCCAAAACCAAAGGCCTTAAGAGAAATCTCGAGGAGAAGAGATCGAGAGCTAAACATCTTTTTTTTCTTTTTTTCTTTTAATTTTGTTTTTTATTATTATTATTTACTTAAATAACCTTATAAAAGAGGAATGAATGATCTAGTAACTTTCATATTATGTATTTCATCATGTTTATTAAAGACAGACCATTATACTTCTTCTCATCTCCCACTGATTTATGAAATTTAAACATCGTCTGTGATTTGTCGATTTACTAACATCATGGAAGATGTGATTTAAATTTCTTTTACATACTTAAAGACTAGTCATGAAACCATTTTTATGGTTGAATGAGATTATAATTTATTTATTATATTTTATATAATTTTTTTGAATCATTTTGTACAAAATTTATTATTTTATAAAAAAAATGAGTTCATTACAATCGAAGAATTTCCAAAATGACCTAAATGAATATCAAAAATGTTTTAACTTATGTGTCATCTTCATGTCATAATTAAAAATGATAAATGTTATAATTTATGTTTATTTAAATATTTAAATACCACTCCATTAAAATTCTAGATTTTCTCTTCCAATCGACAAGAATATTCATCATGAACCGATCATGGAAATCATGTAAATAACACACCCAAAAAAATGCAAGGAACAAAATACTAACAATTAATTTGTAAAATTATGTAATGAAATGATCATATAAGGTATTATAAAGATGAATATGTGTCTTTAAGATATTAATAACACTCTTTTAACCATTATACATATGTTCTAAATTATTTTTAAGTATGACAAATCTAAGGTAAGGGAATTCTTAACCCGATTTCTCTTTTTTGGGTTAACATTTACTTCATTATTTAAGTGATATTAAATTTTTTTGTTTGATAAATCTTGTATATAATATGTTTAATTATGTTTATTTTCAGTTTATATACATATTTCATCCACTCTATTAAGTCTCACCTCAATTATATTATATTTGTTAGGGAATTTTCTGTTAAAAACCCAATTTTAAAATTTTGTTTTACGAAATTCAAAAGTAATTTTTTTATGGAATTATTCATGTTGTATGATTATGATATTTTTCTTGGGAATTGTTTATGATGAAGGGTGGGACCTATATTATCTTCTAATGCATTCAGTATGTGTATGTCGGAGGTCAGTCATATGGTTACTCCAAGTGTAACTGCGATGGTTACACAAATTGTAAGGTAGCCGTGAGAGTTACAAATTATAAGGAAGATGAGAGGGTTACATGATTATGTAAGTAATAAAAAAATATACCCTTATTGTTATATTTATTTACTTTTGTATTGTGAAAATCTTGGGGAAATATCATGTTTCACAAAGTAAGTATTTATGGGTGACAAGTGTGTCTTTTGAAAATGATTTCATACGTTACAATTATCCATAGACTATGCATTATTTCCTTCTTTTTTATATCCCTTACTAAGTTTTTAGTGATCATCCCAAGTCTTAAAATTTTTTTCATAGGTTATAAGGATTTCTTAGACAAAGAAGGAATCCAAGTTAAATATTTTAATAATTTTCAATGAAATCATGTTTTCTTGAAAAGTTTTATATTTTGGAAGAAATGAATACTATTTTTATGGTATCCACTCTTTATTAATGTAGAATATTATGAATTTATTATTTCCCAATTCTCTAAACATCTAAACATTAAAGTATCCTCACTATTAAAGGAAGTGAGTTCTTGACTAAATTCAAGATTATGTAATGTAATAAGGTTGAGTCCTTATAGTTGGTATCAGAGGATGATTTAGATAACTTTAGGGGTTAAGATAATGTTAAAAGAATAACATAAATTATTTTTACTATATTATTAATTTGAAATGTTATAGCATTGAAATTTTACCATGTTTCTTCAATAATGAAATCTTTGTTCAGAATGTTTGTCCGTAGAAGAAATAGGGAAGCTGAAGAGGAGAGGCACTGATAAAACGATATCCTTCTGAATCGGTAGCCCAGAATGGTAGGCCATTGAACCAACCAGTTTTTGAAAATAATGGATCAGCTAATGCATGCAATAAATGGTGGTGGAATCCATGTAATAGAACAACTAGATTTTCCACAATAGAACATGACAATAATGGAACATTTTATTAAACAAACCCCTCTTTCATTCAAAGGATCTTATGAACCAGTAGCAACTAATGGATGGATTAAATCCCTTGGAAATATATTAGATGTTATGGGATGTTCATATAATCAAAAGGTAAGTATTTTCAGTTATTGTTTTGAAGGTGAACCTGATCAGTGGTGGAAAATGGTAAATAATATTAGTGATTGAGATGGTATTTATGACTTGGAGTGGGATGAATTTATAAGTATTTTCCTTGAAAAAATATTTTCTTAAGTTGGTGCGACTTAGGATAGAGAAGCAATTCCTTGAGTTGAAGAAAAAGGAGGAAGATTCAGTGGCTATGTATTAAGAAAACTTAATCCGACTGGAGAGGTATTCTCTAAATATTATTCTAGATTTTGATTGAAAAATCAACTACTTTTTCATAGGATTGAATCCAAGGTATCGAAGGGCGTTTGCCTCCCATGAATTAAAAAGTTATGAGAAACTTGTTTGATGTGCTGAGAGGGTAGATATGGAATTTTCTGATGATCACATGCATTTTGAACACAAGGAGAAAAGGAGGTTCTGATGGCAAGTGTTGGGTAAGAATAAACCAAAGGAATATGATGGTATGAAAATCCAGTTTCTAGTTTGTGAAAAGTGTGGAAAGAAGCACCATGGGGAATGCCTTACCAAAACTTAGAAGTGTTTTCAATGTGGTAAGTTTGGACATATGGCCTAATATTGTAATGAAATTGAACATAAGACTAACCTTGATTAGAAAAATGTAAAATGTTTTGAATGTGGTGAGATGAGTCATTATTCAAATTCCTACCCAAAGAGAGATCTAAATGATGCAAAGAAGCTAGACTATAAGAATAAAGGTGTAGTGATATCCTTTGCGACTATGTTAGTAGATGTCGGGCCATCCAATAAATTTTTATCAAGTAACATGTTTGTTTACTCAGATATTTCTAAAGTTTGTTTTGATATGGGGTCTACACGTTCCTTTATTTCTGGGGAATAGTTTGGTAAATTAGAAATTTCACCTCAACAAATGAGATCAAAACTTTTTGTTAAAACATGAGGGGGGGATATTATAGAAAAAAATGAATTATAAGAATATTTCTATTATGGTATGTGGAAATAATTTACCTAAAAATCTTATTTTTTATCCCTTAGTATAGTTTGATTTCATTCTTGGAATGGATTTGATTTCAATTTATCATGATAAGATTCATTGTAGAGCTGAAGAAGTTGTTTTTCAGAAAGAGTTTGATTTTGTATTAAATAACAAACCCATACAATCGAAAACATATCAGGAAGTTGAGAAACTGTTGAAATATGGAAATGAAATTTATCTTATTCATATTATTGAAAACAAGGGAAATATTCATATTAATGATGTGTCAGTGGTAGATTAATACCTTGATGTTTTTCCTCAGGATTTACCCAGTGTTATACCTGATCGGGAAGTTGAATTAAAAATTGACTTTGTTCCTAATGATAAGAAAATTTCAAAACCCCCATATATAATGGATCTAATTGAACTTATTGAATTGAAAAATCAGTTGCATTATTTTTTGATAAAGGCTACATTCGTCCTAGCACTTCACCATGGGGTGATCTTGTATTTTTTTTTTAAAAGAAAGATGGTTCCATGAGAATTTTAATTGATTATAGAGATTTAAATAAAATCACTATTAAAAATAAGTATCCTTTGTCTCATATCGATGAAATGGTTGATCAACACTTGGGAGATCATTACTTTTCCAAGATTTACCTGAGATCCAGATATCATCAACTGAAGGTGATAGAGGATGACATCCTGAAAATAGATTTTCATACTAGATATAGGCATTATGAATTTGTTTATTCCATTTGGGTTAAATAATGCACCATTTGTATTCATGAATCTTATGAATAGAATATTTCATGAGTTTTTAGATAAATTTGTGGTTGTGTTTATTAATAACATTATGGTATTTTCTAAGAGTAAATAAGAGTAAAAAAATCTAAGGGTTTTTTTGAAAACCAAAAAGGAAAAAACTATATGTAAAATTAAGCAAGTGAAATGTTTTGATGTAACATATTTATTTTTTTGGGAATAGTGTAAATAATAATAGAATAACAGTTGATCCTTCCAAAACAAAAGTGTTTGATGAATGGACAAGACCCACAAATGTTACAAAGACTCGTAGTTTTATTGGAATAGATGGTTATTACCGACATTTTGTTAAAAACATTGCATGATTATCTATCCCACTAACTAAGTTAATGAAAAAATGGGTTAAATATACTTGGATGAAAAAATGTGATGTTTTTTCAGGAACTGATGAAAAGTTAGGTGAATGCTTTAGTTTTGGCTTGCCTTCCCAATATAGTGATTTTTTAATCTACAGTGATGCGTCATTGAAGGGACCTCATTGTGTTTTGATGCATAATGGTTAGGTAATTTCTTATGCTTAAATAAAACTAAAACCTCATGAGTTAAATTATCCTACACATGATTTGGAATTGAAATTTGTGGTTTTCGCTTTGAAAATTTGGATGCATCATTTATATGGATCCAAATGTCAAATATATACTGACCATAAAAGTATGAAGCATATATTCATTCGAAAGGAAATAAATAGGAGGCAGAGAAGATGGGTTGAACTGAAAAAAATATTAAGATTGCATGACCAATTACCATCCTGAAAAAGAAAACAATGTGGCGGATGTATTGATTCAAATACATCATTCATCATTAACCATGTTATATTTGGAACATGATCCCTTGATTAATGATTTGATGAATTTTGGATTAGAATTTGTTGGTGCAGGAAATAACTCTATTTTGTTTTAGGTTTCAGTGGAACCATCATTATTAAACAACATTAAGAAAGCATAAAAGGAAGACTGTGAGCTATATAAAATTGTAGAATTGGTTTAAATGGGTAACTTACAAAAATTTAACCTTTATAAATATTGTTTTTAAGATTTGGTAAACAGTTTTGTGTGTCTTGTGATTCTTAGTTAAAGAAATATTTGTTGTGTGAAGCCCATAGTTCTCAATTTTCAGTTCATCCTAGTAGTACTAAGATGTACTGAGACCTTTTGAAGTATTATTGGTGGTATGGAATGAAAAGAGATATTGCTTATTTTACCATGAAATTTTTGACATTTCAATAGTTTGAAGAAGATTTGAAGTTACCGAAGGGGATGCTTCAGCCTTTTCTAGTGAAAGAGTATAAATGGGATAATATAACCATGGACTTTGTGGTGGTAATACCTATGACTTCTCAAGCTAACAATGCAATTTGAGTTATTGCTGATCGTTTGACTAAATCTGCACATTTTAATTCTATTTAAGATACAATACCTTTATATTAGCTTTCTCAACTATAACTCAAAGAGATTTTCAGGTTACATGGAGTTCTTCTTTCCATTTTATTTGACTAGGATCAAAGGTTCACTTCTAACTTTTAAAAGGTATTTCCAAAGTCATTGGGAATATAATTAAATTTCAGTAAAGATTTCCATCCTCAATCAGATGGGTAGTTATAATGAACAATTCAGAATTTGGAGGATATGCTTTGAGCTTATTCAATGGACTACTAGGGTAGTTGGGATAAACATGTTTCTTTAGTTTAGTTTTTTTTATAATAACAGTTTTCATTCTAGTATACATATATCACCTTTTCGAGGCATTGTATGGGAATCATAGTAGAACTCAATCTTTTTTGGGATGAAGTTGGGGAAAGGAAGTTGATGGGACAATAATTAGTAGAGGAAGTGGCTGAAAAAGTGAATATGATCCATTAACACATGATGAAAACTCAGAGCTGGAAGAAAGGTTATACATACAATAAGAGTAAATACTTTTCTTTTGAGGTAGGTGATCATTTTTTTTCTTTGAATCTCACCATGGAAAAGTGTTATGTGTTTTAGTAAGAAAGGAAATCTAAATCCATGGTTCATTGGACCTTATTAAATTCTAGATAATGTTGGACCAGTCTCTTACAGAGTATCTTTTCCTTCGAGTTTGTCTTAGGTACACGATGTTTTTCATGTTTCGATGTTGAGAAATTATGTGCGAGATTCATGTCATGTCATGAGACCAAAAGTAGTTCAGATGGATAAGAACCTTTCTTATGAATAGAAATTAGTTCATATTCTTGATCGAAGGTAACATGTATTGTGAAATAAGGTAATCTACTATGTAAAGTTTTTGTGGAGAAACCACATGGTTCAAGAAACAACATGGGAGTCAAAAAATTCTAGGAGGGAATGGTACCCTCACTTTTTTAATAAGTAAATAAAATTGTGAGGACGCATTTTTCAGAAGGTGGAGACAATGTAACACCCCAAGTTTTTAAAAATAAATTGGAAGGAATGTATTTTTTTAAGTATATATTTATAGAAATCCCTTAAACATAATTTTTCCACTTCTATGCTTTGAATTTCTAAAAACAGTCATCTACAATTCTGATCGGTATGTTATTTTGAGTCTGATAGGACCAACTTGTTTTTTGGTGAAGAGTAACATACCCTTATGAATAGTAATATAAACAGTAATATGACCCTAATAAATAGAATTTTTTTTTATTATTTTATTTTACTAATAATTTAAGATAATGTTAACTTGACTAATTTTTAAAGGTGTTAAAAAATGAGTTATAGATTTAAAATTGTTATTTTTGAATAAATTTTGATTTTATTTAGAAATTAAATTAATAATATTTACATAATTGTGTTTAAAAAATGAAGTTCATTGTTGAATTATAAATGTTGAAAAATGGTTAGGGTAAAGTTTTTGGTTTTTTTTAAATTAATGACATTTTTATGAATTGTGAAATAAGATAAAATACCATATATTCTATTTATCAGTTAGATACACCATTAATGACATAATAAGTTATATAATCCCACTTGGTTTGAACTAGCATGTGATTATTACTATTTGGGGTCACATGAATTATGAATATTTATAGTCTTGAGAAAAAATATTAAAATAATGATTAAAATAATGTAAAATACTTCCTCTCCTCCACTATAAATACCACCTTCATTCCCTTCTTCCTCCCACACCTCTAAAGCCTTTATCATTACCAAGGTTCTACCCAATAATCCTCTCAAGGCTCTTCCCCATGTCTTAGAGGTTCTGTTCACACCAAAAGTTTAAAACCAAAGGCCTTAAGAGGAATCTCAATGAGAAGATATCAAGAGGTAAACATCCTCTTTTATTTTCTTTCTTTTCTTTTTATTTTCTATTATATTCTTCTTCTTTCCTAACCTCCCCTATATCCAAGAGTAATGAAAGATCCAGTGTCTTACATGTTTGAGATTTTATCATTTTTATGGAAGACACACCATTATGCTTCTTCTCCTCTCCCACTTATTCAAGAAATTAAAATATTGTTTGTGATGTGTGGATTTTTCCAGCATAGTGGACGATGTGATTTAAAATTTTTTACTTCCTTATAGACTGGTCATGAAACCATTTTTATGGTTGAATAAAATTATAATTTCTGTATTATATCTTATATAATTTTCTTCAATCATTTTTTACACATGTTATTAATTTATTAAACAAAATGTTTTCATTACGATCGAAGAGTCGCCAAAATGACCTAAACAAATATCTATAATGTTTTAACTTATGAGTCAGTCTAATGTCATAATTAAAAATGATAAATAGTATAATTTATAATTCGGGATATATTTAAATACCACTCCATTTCAATTATGGATTTTCATTTCCAATCGACAAGAATATCAATTAGGAACCGATCATGGAAATCATGTAAACAACATACCAAAACAACGCAAGGAAAAAAATACTAACAATTAAAGAATGAAATTATATATTAAAATGATCATATAAGGTATTATAAAGATGAATATGTTTCTATAATATATTAATAATACTTTTTTAACCATTATACAGTATTTTTATACAATTTTAAAGTAAGACAAACCTTAGGTAAAGGAATTCTTAACCCAATTTATATTCTTTGGGTCAACATTCCACTTCATTATTTATCTGGTATTAAATTTGATTGTGGAATAAAGTTTGTATATAATATGTTTAATTATGTTTATTTTTAGGGTATATATAAATTCAATCAACTCTATTAATTCTCACCTCAATTATATGATATTTTAATGTGACTTTTCTTTTAAAACCCTCTTTTAATTTTTTTTTACGAAATTCAAAAGACCTATTTTTATGGAATTATTCATGTTGTATGATTATGTTCTGGTTTATGGAAGTTTTTTATGATGAATGTTGGGACCAATATTTCCTTCCAATTCATTGGTTATTTGTATGTTGGAGGTTGGTTGTATGGTAACTCCATGTTTAACTGTGATTGTTACACAAATTACAAGGTAGCCATGAGGGTTACAAATTATATGTTAGTTGAGATGGTTACAAGATTATGTAAGTAATGCTCCAAGATACCTTTATTTTTCTATTTATTTTCTTATGTATTGTGATAATATTTTTGAAATATAATGTTTCACAAAGAAATTATTTATGGGTGACAATTATGTCTTTTTAAAATGATTTCATATGTTACAAGTATTCAGGGACTAATGCGTTCTTTCCTTCTTTTTTATATCCCTTACTCAGATTTTAGTGCTTATCCCATGTTTTTAAATTATTTTCACAGTTTATATTGATTTTTAATACAAAAAAGGAATCTAAGTTAAATTTTTGAATAATTTTCAAATAAATCATGTTTTATTTGAAAATATTTATATTTTGGAGTAAATGATTACTGTTTTTATGGTATCCACTATATATTAATGTGGAATTTTATGAATGTGTTATGTCCGAATTATATAAAGGTATAAAATTGAAAAGATCATTAATATGAAATAAATTGTGTTCTTTACAAAATTCAAGAAAATTTAATGTAATAAGGTTGGGTCCTTATAGCTTCAGAAAAAAATAAAATAAAAGTGATCATTGGATAATTTGACCTCTTTTTCAGGAACTGCTTTTGTTTTTCACCGAAGGAATTCCTTGGATTGATTTATAAATAAATTGAGGCTTATATATTTTGGGGAGGTATTTTGGGAGATTTTTTATTACGTTTTTGGATAAGGAAAATGGATTTTAAAGGTTTCAATAAGTGTGAGGATTGAGTTTCTTTTTATAGTAGATGAGGGATGACATTCTTGTAAATATAAAAAGGTAAACACTATTGAGAATACTACCTTGGATCATGTGTCTAAAATAATGAAAAAATATATATAATTGATTATATATTCAAATAATGGATAGAAAATAGGTTTTGGTCATGTTTCCCAGTTATTGTTTTCCTTAAGTTTATGGTTTTGTCCCTTGTTAAGCTTAATTCTAACGTAATCGCTATAATAAATTTTAACTACATTCAATAATATTTTTTTCAAAATTTAAGTTGAACATATTATTAATTTTTAATAAATCTAATTAAAAATATTTAATCCATTTTTTCAAATTAAAATAACAAAATTGGTATATTATAATTTAAAATTAATCATTTAGACATGATAATAAAGTAGGTTTTAAAGTAAAAATAATCAAAAGTTTGAAATATTTCTATATCCATTTCGAAATTATTTTGATTAAAATAAAATAAATTTTATTAATTTATTTATAATTTATCTAATTTGTCTTTATAACCAATTTAAAATTTAATTTATCTTTATAAATAAATTCAATAAAGAAGCAGTTTTCAATTAAAATTCAGTATTTTTCACTATTCATCAAGAAATAAAACTTCTCAAAAAATAACAAATATATACCCTAACCATATGTATAAATTTATATTTTAAAATATAGAATTTATAAAATTGTAATAATTCAATTTTAAAATAGGTTTACCATTTAAAGTATGCAAATTTTCCTTTTTAGAAAAATATAGTTTTTAAGCATAAAACTGGATTTATTCATATCTTATGCATGTCAAATATATTAGATGAAATTAAAAAATATTTTATTTAATATAACATTTATATATATATCATTCAATAATTTTAATTAATTTAATTTATTAAGATAAAGCATCTTTTTTCACATAAAAATATTTTTTTATAAAATCTTTTCCATTATATTCAATTGGTTTCTATATTTATCTCAAATTAATTGATAAAAAATTAATTAAACCATATAATTATAATTTAGTCAATCTGTATCATAAATTACAATTTAATAGAAATTTTATATCATATTATATTAAATAATATTATTTTAATAATATATTGTTCTTCGGTGAAACTCAGTCTTGCGTGTAATGTAAGTTATCGAAAAGACTCATTGTTGCATGAGACACATGATAACTAATTATTTATTTAATTTAAATCTATAGAAAAGATTAAAATAGTAAGTATATCATTATTTTTTTTCTTTTTATGCTTGGTGTTGCGTTCCATACACACCATCGAATAAATGTAACGCTTTTTCAATTTTTTGGGTGTTACAAGACATGTTATATTTTCACACAAATTTTCCTTTTATATGGTTTTATTTTGATTTAATTAACTTCAAGGAAATTTAATATATTATTTAATATAATTAATAGGATAGAAAAATTCATTTAATTTCTTAATTTGGATTTCGATTCAAGTGTTAGACATTACATAAGGGGATTCTTTTCTGAAAAATATTTATTTAAGAAATATTTCTTATTATGAACCATGATATGTTATTATGGTGTGATTAATTCCTAATTGATTTATTTTACCATATATATGTAATTATTTGTGTTTTTAATATCCATACACTGTAATTTATTTTAATTTCTTTTGGATCAATGTTTTCTAAATATTTAAAAGTATATTCTCCAATTTCATTTTACAATAAAAAAATTATTTGGGAGATAATATATAGAGGAATTGATATCCTTTAAAAAAACCCCTATAATTATATTTCGTTATTCATGGGGTTTTACATGTTTACTAAAAAAATTATTTCCCCCTCTCCCATATTTTACCCTTTGTAAGAGAAAGAACACATACCTCTCCCTTTCTTATAGGCATTTTTCCCTTTTATGTTAATATTTATTGGATGATTATTCATAAATATATTCTATTTATTGATTGGAGAAATTAATGACTTAACCATATACCCCCTTATCTATACAATATTAGTTTCAGGGATTCTTTCATATAAATCAATTCCACATAGCGATTGGGGTACTATTAAAATCCATATAATTGTTATTCTAATACGGATGTTATTTATTGCTCAGGAATGTTGAATATATATTATTTAACCATCCAAGTACTTTCTTTAGATATGTTATGACCATTTTATCCCATTTATTTACATGGTTAAAGGTAATGGGGTTCTATATATTAATATTATAATAGGGATTATTATTATAAATGTAGAATTTTTATTGTTTACTCATTATCTCATATAATAATGTATTTGATTAAAACAAGTGATGGGTGGGGTTGAACATTACATAGACCCTAGATGCATCGATAGGTCTCATGAGGAAAACATGATTATGTATTTGGTGTATGCCTTTCTAATATATAAATACTCCATGACTATAATCATGATGATAATAATGATATCTTGGTTATGGCCTTGATAAAAAGAACAGTTTCTTGGATAAGGTCTTGATGTTATGATCATGATGTTTAAAATTATGCATTCCATTACCACATGTTAAATCATTATGATCCATGTGATATATCTATGATAATTTATATTCATATTTATATTGTTTTACCACATTCATTTGATTATAAAATTATGACGATTAATTACTCATTCAAAAATATTTATACCATGTTTATTCCATGATTACCTTGATTGTATGTTTTCATTTACTAAACATTTGATCTCACCCCTTCTTATGATTCAATTTACTTAGGTTATTAGGAAAATTATTACACATTATATGTCAAACATTATATATTGTGAAGATAATTTTTGGAAGATATTGAATACTTGTTATGGATTAAGTCATCTCTTATAGTGGATAAAACATCACTTAGTTGAGGAAGACATGGGATTTATTATTTTATATGTTTTCTTAATTATCTAAATATATAAACCCAAAATTTCCTGGGAATATATGTAATGTAATATTTTCTTTATATCATGTACTTATGGGATGTCTTTGTTTTGGAATCCAAAGTTTTTTTTATCAAATCTAGTGTGAAAAGTATGTGTCTTAGGCACCAGATCTAGGAGTGTGGGTATGAGGAATTATAGTTTAAATTAGAGTATGGTTTAGAAAAATTTAAAGTTTAGGAAGTTTTTTGATGATAAATAAATGGTCAATAAACTAATATTTACCATAATTTGAAAGACATAGATAACCATTTAGGTTCCTTGAAGTATTATTGAATATATTTGGGATTAGGATGAGTTAAAATTTGTAAAAAAACCAAATGATAAGTCTATGTATAATATAAAATCCTGAAATTTTGGTACATTTTGAGTATGTGGTTTTCCGAGAAATGAAATCCCAATCTTGAGAATATAATTGGATACATAATCTTGCACAGATGTACCGAGGGTTAATAACCCTGGGAAGGGCATGTTGGGTATTAACTCAATTATCACTTGGTGTATGATAAAGAGGCCTAAATTCACACTGGGTTTTACACTCCTATGGGATATGTTTTGGTTAATCATATTCTATTTAAAAACAATTTTAGGAATTGATTTGATAGTATCTTTAAGCGATTATAGGTATGAGAAAACCTAATCAAAGAGTAACCTTTATTGAATCTAGAATGATATAGGTTGGACTAAGGATGATATAAATTAATATATGAGTGATATTGTTTAAACTAGAAGAACTATTGGCTAACAAGGATGATAAAAATCAGTATCCTCTATGATAATAGAAATAATGTAAAGCCTATGCTACTCTTATGGTTGAAATTGTTTCATGAAAAAGAAGGGATTAAAGTACACTTATCCTCCACTCAAGAGTTTTGGATGCATTATTAGATTCTTATTATAGACAACCTAGTGTATATAAGCTGTTTTCAATGAGTATTCAATCATTACCATGATGATTTAATTATCAAAGGAAACTTCTAGTAGAAAGATATTTTATCCCAAGATTATTTTTATTTAAAAATGGAACTTATAGTTCTTCAATTAGATGGAATTGATGTGATTATGGTAATGTATAAAATATTTCAACATAGAATTCCAATTCATTGAATCATGGTCATATTATCCACAACATCTTTATTATTAAAAAATGGAAGAGGGAAGAGGTAAAAACTAGTAGCCACTATAGAGAGATCATAACCTCACTACAATGATAGAAGACATCACTAGTTCAACTTCATTATCATATATTAAATAATTTAAACATTATACATTCTATGATGTTTCTAAAATTTTTAAAAGCCCAATCCCAATGTGGGAAGTATAATAAAACCCCCCTCAATTACTGCTATCACAACTATACGTGACAGTAAGGTAGGAAAAGGGGATTATTACCTATGAATCTAAGACTATGAGTAGTTAGGGAATCAGGTTTGATGCTACAACACCCTAAGATTCCACAACACGTTTCATATTGAATAATGCAATAGCTTGCATTATATGCAACTTCGAAATTCTAACACACCGTGACCAATAAAAGTAGCCGTCATGAATAGTAATACCCACTTTTTAAAATTTTATAAATTTTATCTTCCAAAATGGAATTCATTTTTGGATTCAGAATATCGAAATTAGCTTAGGGTGAATTTTTGGTTTTTTTTTTCTAAAAACATTCAATTTTTGATGAATAGTGAAAAATACAGAGTTATAGTTTAAAACCAAATTTTTATTTAAATAATTATTTATTTTATTTAAATTTATTCTAGGTCAAAATAGATACATAATACCTATACAAGTTCAATGTAACTCATTGGAGTCAGTTTATATTAATTTTAGATATATAAAAAATTTATTGAACTTTTCACCGTCTTTTACCCACCTCCTAGGAGAATTTGCAAATTCACATAAAACATAATTTTACCTCTTCTGTGAGTGGAAGTTTAAAAATCTGAGAGGAACGGTTGATATCAGTATGTAAAATGTGGTTCAATAAAATGAAAATAATTTTTGGTGAATAGTAACTTTTTACTTTTATTTACCAAAGTTAAAAGTAAATTGGGTAATCAAGGGTGAAAATGATATTATTATTACCCTAAAAAATTTATAATTCTATTGGATAAGTATAATTCGACCAAAAAAACCTTAGTAATAAAATATGAACCTCTTTGGTCCACATGGATTAGATTAGGACACTTATTATTATTTTATTTAAAGAAGTGTTAAAAGAGTTAAAATCAATGTTTAATAACTAAAACGTTTTTAATATAGGGTCACACATAAGATAAATTAGACTATAAATATTCATTATAAATATTAAAAAAATTCTTACATGATGGTATTTTATTTATATTTTTTACACATTAAATAATTTATTTTATCTATGACACAATGATGATGTAGTAATTACCCAATTAATGAAATATTAAACTAAGTGATATTATAAATATCCAAATAAATGAAATTTGAGACTTTTTATGAATTCAAATAATTTTCTAGGTTAATATGACATGTTAGGGTTGGTTATATGATTTGTTTTCAAGTAATAATGCTGTTATGAATTTAGAAAAAACAAAATACCAAATAGTGTCAAAATTGACATAAAAGAGTTTTTAAAGGAAATATTATATTATTAATTGATTTTATATTCCTAAAAATATATGGTTCGACCAAAGGAATTATATAATGATATGTGTATCATTAATGAACCACTTGAGGTTCTATTGGATCTATATAGTATGTTTATTAACCATATAATATAAAAATACAAAGAGACATGGTAAATGTCAAATTATTTAACTAAGAGTTAAATCTAAAAGATAAAGTTAATATAATGACCCAAAACTATCTAAAACCTATTGAATGAGTGGTTTTAAACCCATAACTACCTTATAATTTATATAATCCATTTTGGAGCTATTAGAAACCGAAAATTATTTTATTATAAAATAATATTTCTAGCTTTTCCTAATGTGCCCCTCACCCCTCTTATAAAAGGGTACTCCCCCTTCTCTCTAATTCACACCTTCAAATCCATTTGGCTCGGACAACTCCTACCCAAATACCCACTCAATTTTCCTACCTTCATCCTAGAGTCCTTTTTTTAGTCATAAAACTAACCTAAAGACCCCTTTTGATCAAATCAAAAGGAATAACCCGAAGAAGAGGTAAATATCTCACCACCTCTTTCAAGTTCCTTTCTTCTTCCACTTCCTTTTTCTTTGTTGTTTCCATTCTAAAATAATAAATCCAGTATCTTATTTATACTTTTATGTTATTATAAATATGTTACAATCAATTTCATTATTCTATCTATCCTTTTAATGACATGTCACCATAACTGCGTACGTATGGCTTACCGTCTCCACGTCATGGTGTAATTGTTATTCAATACATTATTATTTGGATGGGTATAATAATGATGTTTAATTGATGTAAATAATAAATATAACATGATAATTATTCTGTATATATGATATACCATCCAATTATATATTATTTTAATATCAAATAATGATATTGTCGCTCGTGCGTACGTACGGATTACCGTCTCCACAAACGCGATGAGATTCATTCCCCATTGTATCCATTCAAGACTAATTTTCATTAGATGATTAAAAATATTTTTAATGACATAATATCATTCTGAATATGAATAAGATACATCCTATCCCTAACAAACATTACTTATGTAACAAATCATATAATGGAAAATGAATCAGTTAACACCTGAAACGACGATAATACTAAGATATTATTAACAAAGCAATATTAAAAGATCATATATGATATCATATTTATATATATGAATATTGTATAATTTAATAACAATTATTTCACCATTATACAGGAGGTTAACCTACCCTCTACCTAGGAAAATTACAAGGGAAGGGTTAATTTCACAATCTCTTTATTATCTGAGGTTGTTTTTATATAAGTATATACTGGGACATATTTTTCATTCACATCCATGTTTCATAAAAATGTATTTAAAAATATTCTTACTATTTTATAGACTATGGGTTAAATTCATGTATACCCTTGTTTGAATTTTTATAAAATGTTTGTAAAGGAATCTTTCCTTTGTTTTCCAAATAAGGCCCTTTATAACCTTTTCGACAAAATTAAGGTGAGAACGTCTTTGTTTAACTTATACAGCAGGTGCGGCTATATTACATCATTATAACACCATCAAAGCTTCCCTTACAAGCTTATAAGAATATTTTCAAAATAAATGTTTTCTTTATAATTATGTGACTCTTAAATGATTTCAAAATTTAAAGAGACATTTCCCTAAAAAAGGTTTTGATTTCATCTATGTCAACATCCTTTTATGGATTATAAGATTTTTTGATGTTGATTTATTATGATACAAAACTTTCAAATTGTATAGAAGGTTTTGTGATATGTTTGACTATGGATGTGCGATCTGTATACCATTCATGGTTTATGGTTAAAGTATTGACACTTCGTATGCTAGTTTTAATATGAATGTTTATGTTATATTTCAACCTTTTCATATGAGGAATGTATTGGACTTAGTAAGTTACGGGTGGATCCCACTATAGCTCCTCGATGCATCGGTAGGTCTCATAAGACAACTGGACGTGGAATTGGCCGAGGCCTTTCCCAATTTGATATATGGTTTTGGCTGAGGCATTAATCATTTTTAGATGTCTTGGCTAAGGCTTGGACAAAATTTTTCATAATGTCTAGCATTATACATTCCCTCATTATGAAAATAATATTGATGGTTCATGTGGTCATTAGACTACTAGAATACCCATGATTATGTTTTATTTTGGAAATGTTTACTCAGCTCATATTTCTACCATAAAATTATTCATGTTTATTATTGGTAAAATCATGTGGTTTCAATTATTCACCTTGCTTAATATTTATGTTATTTTCCATTGTATTGCTTACCCTTACTGAGCATTGGAGATCACCACTTTCTTATGTTTCATTTTCCTAGGTTTTGAAGAATTTAGTTATGAGTAACTTGAAGGCATAATCTATGAGGATTGGATGTTTATAATGGAATATATTCGTGTTTTATTTCTTTCTAAGTTTGTAAAGTTAAACTTATGTTTGAATCTTGTTTCCAATAATACTAAATTGATCAGTCTTTCAAGACATGATTTCCTTGTGATCATGCCAATGTTATGTAATAATTCACAGACTCTGGGTAACTAGGGTCAGGGCATTACAGTTGGTATCATTGTAAGTTTAGTAAAAACCATGGAAACTAGATTTTGATAAACTCTGATTAAAGCACATTACCCTAAGATAGAATTTGAGGATTAGTATAGAAAAAATTCCTAGAATTTTGGTATTGTAGATATTTTGTGAGTTTTCCCACCAATACATCCCTGTTTAGATACAAGTAGGTAGAGACGGCTCTGACACAGATGTACCTAGGGGTAAAACCTGAAAACACTGCTCTGAGCTAGACTCGAATGGGAACTGGTGCACGACAATGGGGCCTTGCAACACTCTTGGTTACGACACTCCTGGGGGATATTCTTAGGATAATTCTCATTTTCTTTACAAAACATTATGAAGGGTTTATGAGTATATACTTCTTCAATGAAAATATTTTTATGATTATCGATTATATCCATAAAATTTTCAATTTATGTTAAGTGTTTTACAAGTTAGGATTTATGTATTACGATTCATAAACTAATCTATTGTATGCCATTGTTTAGAAATGATGCCTAGTGGAAGGAATGGAAACCGTATCAATGCACGCACTCTAGGTAGGGATTTTCCTCCTATTCAAGATAATTATAGTGGAGCTGGTGATACAACTGGTGTTGATTAGCTGATCATCATACTGGGACAACTCACACAGGTTATGAATAATAACCTTACCCATATGGAGCACCCTGATCCACATCACGGAGGATCAATGTTAGACCGCTTCATGAGGCGACAACCACCATCATTCAATGGGGGTACAAATACAGTAGTATCTGAGCAATGGATAGATTCCTTAGAGAAAATATTCCACACCTTGGGGAGTAACGAAATGGAAAAAGTTGTCATGGCAGTTTACCTCCTCACTGGAGATGTTGATCAATGGTGGTCATTGATTAAAAACACAAAGGAAGATGATGAAGTATCAAATATGTAATGGAGGGAGTCTAAAGTTATTTTCTTAGAAAAATACTTTCCTCAATACCATCGAGCAGATATGGAAAGACAATTTCTGAGTCTGAGGCAAAAGGCGGATGATAATGTCACAAAGTATGAAGCTAATGTTACAAGGTTAGCGAGGAATGAAACAAATTATATACGTAACCCAAGAAGTAAGATTGACTATTTCTTGTATGGGTTAAAACCATTTCACTATCAAGCATTAGTATCACAATCCTTCTCATCATACAAAGATATTGTATCATTTTCTGTCAAGATAGAAAATGAATTCTCTAGGTCTTATGACTTTAAAGTAAAGAAAGAGAAGAAGAGATCTGCTGAAAACTCTTGGAAAGGAAATAATGAAACAGGGAAGAAGAGAATAATTGAATTTCCACCCTGTGATAATTGCAGAAGGAAGCACCCAAATTCCTATCAAAAAGGAAAAGGAGTATGCTACAAATGTGGAAAGAAAGGTCATCTTGCTAGTGATTGTAAGGGAAAGAAAGATTCTACCAATGTTCAATTCTACAATTGCATAGAGATAGGACATTATGCAAATGAATGTCTTAAGTGTCAGGTAAACTTATCTCAGAAAAGGCCAAGGGATCAAGGCCAAGCTTATGTGATCACTAATGTTGAGGTTAAAACCTCGAAAGACGTGGTGGTGGGTAATTTAATGGTTTCATCAAGTTTATCCAATGCTTTATTTGATTCTAGATCATCTCATTATTTCATATCTTCCCAGTTTTCTAAGAAAATGAGATATTTCAAATTTGATTTAACAAGGGATTTGTCAGTCAAAACTCCTAAGGGAAGTATCATTGCAACAAAGTTTTGGGAATCAGTCCCCATTAGGGCATATAAATGTTCTTTATCTGCTGATATCATTGTCATAACCATGATTGAATTTGATATAATCCTTTGTATGGATTGGATTTTAGACCATGATGAAAAAATTTAAAGTAAGAAGAAAGAGGTTACAATTGTTTATGATGATGATAAATAGCACATTATCTTTAGAGAAGAATCATCACCACCTCATTCTTATTTAGATCCACCCCCAGTAGCTCAAATAAATTCAATTATTGGGGAGGATGATAATGAAATAACTATGGGTGAGGAAAGGAATTTTCAAATAGAGGATGTACCTATTGTGAAAGAATATGTTTATGTGTTTCCAAAAGATTTACCTAGACATCCTCTAGAATGAGAAATTGAGTTTTCTATTGATTTAATTCCTGGTTCAAGGACCATATCGAAGACCCCTTATATAATGACCATTGTGGAATTAGTGGAACTAAGGAAACAACTATAGGAATTGAGTAATAAGGGATTTATTCACCCTAGTGTTTCTCCATGGGGAGCCCCTATTCTTTTTGTTAATAAGAAAGGTGGATCTATGAGGTTTTGCATTGAGTACAGGGAGATCAATGTTATAACAATTAAGAACAAATATCCCCTACCTCGCATTGATGATTTATTTGACCAAATTTATGGAGATTGATACTTTTAAAAGATTGACCTTCGATCTACATATCATCAGTTGTGTGTGAAGAAGGAAGACATTCCAAAAACTGTATTTCGAACCATGTACAAGCATTACGAGTTTACAGTAATTCCTTTTGGATTGACTAATGCACCCTCTGTCTTCATGGATCTAATGAATAGAGTTTACAAGGAATATATTGATGACTTTATAGTAGTATTTATTGATTATATCTTGTTATACTAAAAAATCTACGAAGATCATGAAAATCACTTGCGCATTATATTGAAGACTCTGAGAAGACATGAATTATATGGGATGTTTATCAAGTGTGAATTATGATTTCAGGATATTTTGTTTCTTGTCTATATTGTCTCCAAGGATAGAATCTATATTGATCCTTCTATGAATAAGTCAATCCAATAATGTCCAGCACATATGAGTATAACTGAGTTACATAGTTTTATTGGTTTAGTAGGTTATTATCGACGTTTCGTCCAGAATTTTACCCAGTTGGATAACCCATTAACAACGATCACACGAAAAGGGGTTAAATTTGTTTGTAAAAAAGAGTGTGAATAATATTTTGAATAAATGAAGGGAATATTAGTCATTGATCATATCTTTAATCTACCATTAGAGAATGATGGGTTTGTTATTTATAGTGATGCATTGAATAAAGGACTTGGTTTTGTCCTTATGCAGAATAATAGAGTTTTTTCCTATGCATCACAACAGCTGAAAAATCATGAGAAAAACTATCATACTCATGATCTTGAGTTAGAAACTATAATATTAACTTTGAATATTTGGAGACACAATCTCTATAGTAAAAAATGTGAGATTTATACTGATCACAAGAGTTTGAAGTATATTTTCTCATAGAAAGAACTCAACATGAGGCAAAGGATATGGCTTAAACTACTCAAGGATTATGATTTCATGATACACTACCACCCAAGGAAGGAAAATAATGTGGAATATTCTTTGATAATAAAGGATGATGGAGTTTTGAACAATATGAGATTTGAAAAAGATCCTAAATACATGAATCTAGTAAAGATGGATATGGGAATCACCATGGAAGGTGAAACATCAATACTTTTTTAAATGGTTGCCAAACCATCTTTACTAGAAAGGATAAATAGTTCTCAGATCAATGATGAAGAGTTTAAAAAGAAGATTAAAGTTGTTAATGATGGGAGATTGAGTTACTTTTTGTATGAAGATGGAATTTTGAAATTTGGGAAGAGATTTTGTGTTCTTGATATACCTGATCTAAAAAGGGAATTTTTGGATGATTCTCATAGTTCCAAATTCTCTATATGCCCTGGTAGTACCAAAATGTATAGATATTTGAAGGAATATTTTTGGTGGGACAACATGAATAGGGAGATTTCTAATTTTGTGTCAAGATGTATGATTATCAATAAGTGAAAGCTGGATGGCAACAGCCTGGAGGAGTCTTGGAACCTCTTCCCATACCTTAGTGGAAATGGGATAATATTATGATGGACTTTGTCATGGGACTACCAAAGAATCCTAGAGGGAATGATGAAATATAGGTCATTGTTGATAGTCTTACCAAGTCAGCACATTTTCTTGCTATAAGAGAATATTTACCACTTGAACAATTTGAATGACTATATATTAATGAAGTTGTAAGACATCATGGAGTACCACTATTGATTGTTTCTAATCGTGATCCTTGTTTTACATCAAAATTCTGGAAAAATATTCAAAAATCCCTAGATAATGAGATTCATTTAAACACTACCTACCACCCCCAAACTGATGGACAATCATAACGGACTATTCAAACCTTAGAATACATGTTTGAGATCATTCTCACTTGACTTTAAAGGTATGTGGGATCAATATTTACCTCTGGTAGAATTCTCCTATAACAATAGCTTCCATTCAGGTATTCTTATGGCACCATATAAAGCATTATATGGAAAGATATGTCACACACCAACTTGTTGGGATGATTTTGGTGAAAGAAAACTCGTAGGTCTAGAACTGGTGGAGGAAATGATGGAAAAGGTGAAGATAATCCACAAACACCTCCAAGTAGCTCAAAGTCGGTAGAAGAGCTATGCTGATAACTGAAGGAAGGATTTGGAATTTCAGGTAGGAGATCACGTTTTCTTGAAGGTATCTCCATGAAAGGGTGTTATAAATTTTGGTAAGAAGGGAAAATTAAGTCCCAAGTACATCAGACCATTTGAAATTCTAGAACGAATTGGGGTTGTAGCTTACCGTTTCGAAATGATGCCAAGTCTCTCCAAAGTTCAAAATGTGTTCTATATATCACTGTTGAGAAAATACATGCCTTACCCAGTGCATGTACTCACCTATGAGGAATTAAAACTGGAACCTAATCTGTCTTATTGCGAAGAGCCTGTCATGATTCTCAATATAAGAGAACAAGTGATGAGAAACTAGACGACTCATCTGGTAAAAGTTATATGGAGAAACCCTAAGATGGAAGAGGCAACATGGGAACCCGAGGAACTTATGATGAAGAACCACCCGAGTCTTTTCATGCGGTAGTATTCTAGAAATTTCTTGGATGAAATTATTTGAAAGAGGGGAGAATGCAACACCCCAAGCTTCCATGGTACATTTCCCTTTGAATATTGCAATAGCTTTCATTGTACGCAACTTCCAGATTCTAACACACCGTGACCAATCAAAGTATCCATTATGAATATTAATACACACTTTTTAAAATTTTATAAATTTTATCTTTCAAACTGGACTTCATTTTTGGATTCGGAATATCAAAATTAGCTTAGGGTGAATTTTTGGTATTTTTCTGAAAACTATCAATTTTTGATGAATAATAAAAAACACTTAGTTATAGTTTAAAATCAAATTTTTATTTAAATAATTATTTATTTTAAATTAAAATAGATACATAATACCTATAAAAGTTTAATTTAATTCATTGGATTCTGTTTATACTAATTTTAAATATATAAAAATTTTATTGAACTTTTCACCGTCTTTTACCCACCTCCTAGGAGAATATGAAATTTCACATAAAACATAATTTTACCGCTTATTTGAGTGTAATTTAAAAAATCCGAGAGACACGGTTGATATCAGTAAGTAAAATGTGGTTCAATAAGATGAAAATAATTTTTTGGTGAATAGTAACTTTTTACTTTTATTTACCACGATTAAAAGTAAATACGGTAATTAAGGGTAAAAATGATATTATTATTACACTAACACATATCCTAATTCTATTGGATAAGTATAATTAGACCAAAAAAACCCTTATGAATAAAATATGAACCTCTTTGGTCCACTTGGATTACATTAGGACACTTATTATTATTTTATTTAAAGAAGAGTTAAAAGAGTTAAAATCAATGTTTAATAACTAAAACATTATTAATATAGGGTCATAAATAAGATAAATTAGACTATAAATATTAATTATAAAGATAAAAATGTTTCCTACATAATTTTATTTTATTTATATTTTTTATACATTAAATAATTTAATTTATTTACGACACAATGATGATCTAGTGATTACCTAATTAATGAAATATTAAAATAATTCAAAATATAAATATCCAAATAAATGTAATTAGAGAGTTTTTATGAATTAAACTAATTTTATAGGATAATATGACATTTTAGGGTTGTTTATATGACTTTTTGAAGTAATAATTTTGTTATGAATTTTGAAAAAGCAAAATACCTAATAGAGGCAAAATTCACATAAAAGAGTTTTTAAAACAAATATTATATTATTAATTGATATTTTATTCCTAAAAATATATGGTTTGGCCAAATAACTTATATAATGATAGGTGTATCATTAATGAACCACTTGAGGTTCTCTTGGAAGTATATAGTAGGTTGATTAACCATATAATATAAAAATACAAAGAGACATGGTAAATGTCAAACTATTTAACTAACAGTTAAATATAAAAGATAAATTTAATATAATGACCCAAACCTATCTAAAACCTATTGGTTGAGTGGTTTTAGACCCATCCTTACATTAGCCTTTAAAATATCCATTTTAGAGCCATTATATATCGAAAATTATTTTATTATAAAATAATATTTCTAGTTTTTCCTAAGGTGCCCCTCACCCCTCTTATAAAAGAGA
This sequence comes from Viscum album, assembly GCA_963277665.1. Classification (NCBI taxonomy): domain Eukaryota; kingdom Viridiplantae; phylum Streptophyta; class Magnoliopsida; order Santalales; family Viscaceae; genus Viscum; species Viscum album. The sequence continues at coordinate 1,239,932,060 of OY728166.1, read as the reverse complement.
ACTCCACCTTCTCTCTAATTCACACCTTCAAAGCCATCTGGATCGGCCAAAACCTGCCCAAATACCCTCTCAACTGTATTTACTTCATCCTAGAGGTTATACATTATTCATAATTCCAGCCTAATGATCCATTTTAATCAAATCAAAAGGAAGAACCGGAAAAAGAGGTAAATATCTCACCACCTCTATCAAGTTCCTTTCTTCTTCCACTTCATTTTTTATTTGTTGTTTCCATTCTAAAATAATAACTCCTGTATCTTCTATATACTATGATGTTATTATAAATATGTTACAACCAAATTAATTATTCTATCCATCCTTTGAATGACATGTCACCATATGTGCGTATATACAGCTTACCGTCTCCATTTCATTGTGTAATTGTTATCCAATACATTATTATTTGGATGGGTATAATAATAATGTTTAATTGATGTAAATAATAAATATAACATGATAATTATTCTTTATATATGATATACCATCAAATTTTATATTATTTTAATATCAAAAAAATAATATTTTCGCTCGTGCGTATGTACGGATTACCGTCTCCACGAATGCGATGAGATTCATTCCTCATCGTATCCATTCAAGAGTAATTTTCATTAGATGATTAAAAATAATTTTGAAAGACATAATAAAATTCTGAATATTAATAAGATTAATCCTATTTATAACAGACATTAATTATGTAACAAATCATATAAAGGAAAACGAATCAGTTAACACCTGAAACGACGATAATATTAAGATATTATTAACCAAGAAATATTAAAAGAACATATATGATATCATATTAATGTATATGATTCTTGTATAATTTAATAAAAATTATTTCACCATTAGACAGGAGGTTAACCTTCCCTCGAACAAGGAAAAGTACAAGTTAAGGGTTAATTTCACAATCTCTTTATTATTCGAGGTCGTTTTTACGTAAGTATCTACTGGGACCTCTTTATCATCCACATCCATGTTTCTTAAAAATGTATTTCAAAACATTATTAATATTTTATAGACTATGGGTTAAAGTAATTTATAACCTTTTTTTACTTTTTATTATATTTTTATAAAGTAATCTTTTCTTCATTTTCCAAACAAGGTCCTTTATGACCTTTTCGAAAAAATTAAGGTGGGAATGTCTTTTTTAACTTATACACCGAGTGCGGCTATATTACGTCGTTATAACATCATCGAATATTCCCTTACATGCTTATAAGAATATTTTCAAAATAAATGTTTTCTTTATAATTATGTGACTCTTAAATGATTTCAAAATAGAAAGAGATATTTCTCTAAAAAAAGGTTTTGATTTCATCTATGTTAACATCCTTTGATGGATTATAAGTTTATTTGAAGTTGATTTATTATGATACAATACTTACATATTGTATTGAAGGTTTTGTGATATGTTTGACTATGGATATACTATTTGTATACCATTCATGGTTTATGGTTAAAGTATTGACATTTATTATGCTAGTTTTAAAATGAATGTTTATATTATATTTCAACCTTTTCATATGAGGAATGTATTGGACTTAGTAAGTGATGGATGGAGCCCGCTATAGATCCTCGATTCATCGGTAGGTCTCATGAGACAAATAGAATTGGAATTGGTTGAGGCCTATCCCAATTTGATATATGGTTTTGGCCGAGGCCTTAATCATTTTTATATGTCTTGGACAAGACCTTGAAAAAATGTTTCCGAATGTCTGGCATTATACATTCCCTCATTATGAAAATAATATTGATGGTTCATGTGATAATTTAACTAGTAGAATACCCATGATTATGTTTTATTATGGAATTATTTACTCAGCTCATATACCTGCCATAAAAGTTTTCATGTTTATTATTGGTAAAGGCATGTGGTTTCAATTATTCACCATATTTAATATTCATGTTATTTTTCATTGTATTGCATACCCTTATTGAAAGTTTGAGCTCACCCCTTTATTATGTTTCATTTTCCCAAGATATGAAGAAGTTAGTTATGAGTGACTTGTAGGCATAATCTAGGAGGCTAGGATGTTTCTAATGGAATATATTTGTGTTGTATTTCTTTTCAAGTTGTAAATTTGAACTAATGTATGAATCATTTTTCTAATAATACTAAACTGATCGATCTTTCGAGACAAGATTTCCTTGTGATCATTCCAATGTTATGTAATAATGCACCAACTCTGGGTAACTAGGGTCGGGGTGTTACAGATTCCTTAGAGCTTGGAATCCCATGAAAGGTGTACATGAACTATTTTAGGTCTTGGAAGGAAGGCCATATTTGGGTACATGAAGTGCCACCTGAAGTTGATATGGCGGGTCATCCATCTCCTGAAAACCTTCATCCATGAGGTCTTTACAGAGAAAGTAGTGTAGTGACTAGTCCAATAAGTGAGTGAAGAGTTGGGTGGTTAACTCTCGAGTTAAATTACGTATGTGAGAGATATATTAGTGATGGTGTAGGCTGTTGTAGTGGTGGAGACTAATCTATGATAGTTCAAAAGTGGTTTAAATGGTGATCTAAAAAAGCCTTATGAAATTGATAATAATTCTTCATTAACTTCATCTTTTGACCTCAAATTCCTATCAATGCTGCCAATTTGAAGAAGTTTGGTTGATGAGAGATGTATGTCTGTGGTATGTATATGTTTTTGTATGTATATTAATTACAAAAATAGTGAATCATATACCCAAAATTGATAATATATCACTAAATGATTGACTATAAAATCCAAGTGAAATAAAATAGGTCTTAATATCCAACTATGAGAGGTATTTTTCTCAAATGGATAAAAAAATTCAATATAGAGATATTTGTATAGCTGAGTTTCTTATCCTTACTTTTGTTAGTAATATTAGTACCTCATTATATTTCTTCCTTATAGATACCCATAGATATTTTCAGGTTAAAATTAATATTCTCTAGAAGAAATTTATTTACAGATGGGAGAATTATTACCTTGATACTTGACTATATGATTTCCTTTAATTTAACCATATGTATTTAATTTATTTCTCTACATTCAACACTAAACTAAAAAGAAACCATAATATATTTGGATAAATATATAAGTATTAAGTGTAACGATTAAGATATGTTAGTTGATTTAGAAGGAATTAATATGAGTAACCAATTTATAAAATATATGTATAATTAAGATAAACGCTACTTTTAATATGAACTAAACTCAATTAGTTTACCTATAATGACTAATAAGATCATTAATTGTTTATAAATTCATTTTTATAAAAATTAAATTTAAATGTGACATGAATTTCAATTTCAAGAAATATATGATTAATGAGGATAAATTATGTTTTATATTAGTAATTATTTAACAAAAATTAAGTTGCTAAATAATTTAAAATAAGAAAAAATAGTTAAAATTTAAAATTATCATTTTCCAATAAAAAATTTTCATTATATTTTATGATAAATTTAAAAAATGAAATTATAAATTTTATAATTTGAAAAAAAAATAAAAATAATATTTGGATTTATAATAACAATAGTTTCTCAATATTAATATTTAGGATTTTTTGAAATAATTGTTTTTTAAGTGAATAATAAAAAATAACATTTTTTCTAAAAGGAGTTAGTTTTATTACATTATATTAAAAAAATGAACTATTTTTTTAAACCATTCATATATAATAAAATTTATTTATAAAGTAAAATAAATCATTTAAAAACATTAAATTGAAGTTATTAAATATGTGTGTAACGTCTTGGAATCTGATGTAATATTTTACTCTAAAAATTTATTTAATTCACTTATATTACATATTAATTTTAATCACTTGTAGAAAGAAAATAAATAAAAATGGATTAAATATTTTAAATAAATTTTATAATTTTATGTAATAATTATAATTTCAATTTTTAACATAAAATTATAAATACTATGATTAATGTTAAGGACCATAATAATAGTAAAACATTTATTTTCAAATATTTGTTTGATTAATATTGGGTATTTTTTATCTAATAAATTAAGTTAATATATTTTAAATTATGATTGTAATAATTTTTTTAAACACAATTATAATTATATTAAAACAACTTTATTCAGTAACCATTGATAAATAATATTAAGAACATATAATGGATAAAACACAGTTTCTCTACAAAAAATTATTTTTCAATATATAAAATGTTTTATTTTAAAAGATAATTTTTAATTATTTATAAATTAAATTAGATTAAATGGAGATAAAATTTTGGTTAAAAAAATTGTAAGGGGGTTATTTTATATTTTTTGGTAAAATATAAATTACTTGGTTAGAAACTAGTAACCATGGTAAAAACAAAAAAAATGTAAAAGTAAAATCATTAGAAAAAATGACTTCCCACAAGTTTAAAACATGTGTGGAAATAATTGGTTGAGGGTTTATAGACTCACTATTACCTGAAAATCCATTACTTATGAATTTTTTTTCTTTTACCAATAATTATTGTAATGAAATTACTGAAAAGTAAAGGGGTATTCTCAAAAGTTCATGTTTCTTTACTTATAAATGGGGACACTTCCACCCCTTCTTAACACCACCATTCCTCCAAATTAATTCTCAAAAATCTAATATTTTAATTATTATATAAGTATATATAATTTTTATAATCTAATGGTATCAATTATTTATCCTAAGAACTTCATTTCCGAGGAGACTTTCAAGAGAACGTTCAAAGTCCCAAAGTGAGTATTAATTAATCATTAAAAATATATTCTTTATCATTCTCTTACAAAACTATAATTGCAAAAGTAATATGTTAATATTAGTATAATTAATTTATTTATGTTTTATTATATAAATGGGAAAAAAATTATTCATTTCCATCCTCTTATAAAAAATAATGTTAAATATGTGTTGTGATAACTACCTCATCCTCGAAGGAATGTTTTTTGTTTTTCATCTTGATTTTCTTTCTTTATCCCAAAATATTAAAATATGATTCAAAATATTAAATATCTAAATAATATATTAATTTTATATTTACAATGATGTTATAAAATTCCTTATCCATACTCATCCATTAAGATATAGCATATTCATGTTTGGGTTGGTTTAACCACCTACAGGGACAATGCTATAAAACTCTATCATGGATTACTATGGAAACAAAAATAATTTTTTTATAAGTTTAAATAAAAATTATAATTGTTTTATTTTTATATTATTTTTATATTCTGTATTTAATAGATTATTAAAATATCATATTAGATCATGAAAATTTCAAAAAATAAGACGATGCTGATTTAATTTTCACATAAAAATAAGAAAAAAACTATATAATAAACAAATAACATAAAATACTAAATAGGATGTATTAAATTAAATATATATGAAAAATTTTCCTAATATTTTATTTAATAAACAAAATTATATTATTATATATATTAGCTACATGTACAAAATGAATTAAGAATAAGGTAAGGGCTTCTTGTGTCAAATTTACAATTCCTTTAGATATATTTATTCTATAATCAATGTTTTTTGTTAATGTATGTAATTAATTCCAATATAATATTATGTATTTAAATTATCTAACTATTCGATTTATTTAACTTTATATTTCAAATTATATCTTTTTAAGGTTCTTGATTCGGAAATTTCAAAATCCTTAAGGGTTTCATGGTCTCAATTCAGAATCTTTTAGAAATGTTATATTTTTTGCGCCATTAATTGGTTTATATGGTGATGTTTTGATTTAATTAAAATGAATTTATTTTACTATAGTATTTAATCCAATTCATTGGGTAAAAAATATTATTCTATTTAATTTATTAATTTGGCTTCGATTACAGTGTCATTATAGTCGTAAGGGTTTTCGTGACTCGAATTTACTTTCTTGATACATATTTTTTATTTTGAACCATGAAATATTTATTAGGGTTTTATTAAACCTAATGGATTTATTTAACTATATAAATTTAATTCGGGGGGTTTTTAAAAGCTATATCGTGCTCTTTATTATCAAGTCTTTTAGCTCAAAGTTTACCAAATCTATAAAAGTTTCTTCTCCAATTTCATTTTCTTACTAAAATTATCATTGAGTGATAATTCAACTGGGTAATTTGTTTAATTTTTAAAACCCCTATAATTTTATTTCGTTACTTTTACCATCATCATTTAATTTCCAATTGGCACATGTTTACCCATTATAAGAGAAACTGAACCCATCTCTAATTTTTAGTCGAGTATCATTCCCTTCCTTATCCATATTAATTGTATGCTTACATAGAAATATATTAAATTAATTTACTATATAAATTATTAAATTAACATTGTAAAAAATTATTTATAATTTTCTAGTATTAGGGTTGGTTACCTATAAATATATTCATTTTCTGATCATCATACTATTAGAAATCTGTATATTAGTTATTTGGATATGGATATCTGTTGATTACTTCGGAAATTTGAGTATGAATTGTTTAACAATACATATTATTTCTAAATATGGGTTATAAAAACGGTATCCCTTTTAATGGTGTGGGGATAATAAGTTTCATTTCATATATTTTTATTCCAATATAGATGATTATTGGAAAAGTTAATTATGTATTGTTTCCTCATTATCTCATAAAATGAATACATGTGACTTAAACAAGTGATGGTTGTACATGGACATTATATAGACCTAATATTCATCAATATGTCTCATAATACAAACATTTTTATGTATTTTGTGTATGCCTTACAAACTAAGAAAGATGTATTGACTATAGTCCTGATGATAAGAATGGTGTCTTGGCTAGTACCTTGATTAAAAGAATGATGTATTGGATGAGGCCTTGATGGTAAGAACAAGATGTCTGACATAATGCATTCCATCATCATTAATTATGTTTTTATTATCCCTATGATCTATTTATTTTCATTTTTATCCATGTATGTATTATGACCTCTATTTAATTTATTCCGAATTATGATGATTACTTAGTCCTACTAAAATATTTATACAATGTCCATAACATGATTTATATTATGGAATGTTTGAAATAATTAATAATTTGAACTCAACCATTCATAAGTTTCCATTTCCTAAGGTTATAAAGAAAATTCTTACTTATGATATTTCAAATAGGATATATTGTGTGGAGAATTTGTGGGAGATGTTGAAGATTTTTTATGGACCAATTACTTTCTTATAGTTAGAAAAAATATCCTTTAGTTGATAAATACATGGTAATTATTAGATTATTTTTTTTATAAATTCTATGAAGCTCTAAACATAAAAGTTTTTTCTAATTTTTGAAATATAATATTTATTGTATGTCATGTAATTATCAGATATCTATATTAGATAATCTATAATTGGTATCAAATATCGTATGTGAAGTATTTTGATCCCACTTTGTATGTGTTGAATTTGTTTTAAATGATATTGTCAATGAATTATGCATTTTACTTAATGTAAATATGTTGATTAGGATAACACCAAAATTTTGAATAAGAGTTCAATTATAGCTTGGATGATCTAATAAGTTGATAATTATAATCCATTAATAAAAATTAAGTATCTTGGATGCATTAATTATGATTATGAATAATTTTTCATAATGAATTATATGTTAATGAAGAACTGAACCCAAGTAATTATCTCCATTTCTATTAATGTTTCAATCATTGGATGAAATATATTGGATGATTTTTTTGGAATTTTTTATGATGTTATTTCATCGTAAGTACTTTATATATTGAAGGATAATGTGATTTGAATATTTTTATTTCTATAGATATTATATTACTACCTCTATGATAAAAATTTTAAAGTTTATCCATCCATGATTATTAAAGATAAAATTCCTTGGATGGATAATTCAATTTACATATTAGATGATTCCATGGGAAATTTTCTTAGTGTTAATATATCATGAATGGAGTTCATGGCACAGGATAATTTGGAGAAGGAGGATAGGTTCCTTGCCATATATCCTGTTACTAAATCATTGTAGAATAGAATATGTCATAACAAAATAGTTGAAACCTCGTAGGAGTCTCCAATTGAGTTATAAATGTCATAATAAAGGATAAAATCACAAACTAGGATGAGTTCATTTTTAACGGCACTAGAAAGTATGGGCACTGCATGCTATAGTAAAGGACCATATCACAGTGAACTGCTAAATAGAAATTTTTAGTTCTAGAAATTTTGTGACCTCCATGGTGAATCTTTATAACCATTCCATAGAAATGATAATGCAAAAAATGACTATTACATAGTGAGTATACCACACTATAAAGTTCATTTTGTTGGATTTTAGTGGCTCTATAGAATTGGTGATCCCCACGTTATAGCTCTATGACCATGAAATAGCTAATTGGATGATTTAAGCACTATACCATAGTGAGTAGAACACACTGTAGAGAAGCATTTAATAGAATTTAGATGCTTTAGAGATTTTGTGACCTCTATTACATAGCCCCTTGACCACACCATAGTTAATTTCGGTAGTTATATAAAAACTGGTAAAAACTAGATTGTTGTACCACAATATCATAGTCCATTACATAGATGGATGTTTCAAGTAATATTGTAGTTTTCATGTTAATTTGGATTTATATTATAAATTTGGTTTTTATTTCATTCTAAAATAACTATAAATTTGAAGTATATGATCATGATCTATTGAGACTAAGATTTGAAGGATAATTTTGAAAAAGAAGTTAGTGGTTTGAATTTGAAATTGAAATTCAAATAAAAACTAGTGGTATTAGAGGGATTCTAAGGAAAAAATTATCTATAAATAAAATAATTGAAGAGGTAAAGATGTATAGAGTCCATTTTACAGAATATATTGAAGTTATTTAAATACACATAAGACATTCTCTATTATATACAATTAATATTCAATAAAAATATAAAGAAAGTGATCCAACACCGATATTTCTATATAATATCTATGTGTTAAAGACAGTGAAGATAGATCGAATTTAATGAAGTGATAATTTGAAGTTGAATAATAAATAAATAGAATAAGAGGTGATGTAAAAATATAGGTTTCACGGTGAAGAATAAAAATTCTAGATTCTAAGAAAGAAAGGAAGTGACAATTTTCTACTCTGAAAGAAGTGTGTGAATTTTTGTTTTCATACAATGGAAGAGAATAAATCCATTAAAAATTTTGTGAAAGTGAAAATATAAGTATAATAATGGAATTAATTAATTGTCTTAATTTATGTTATAATTTCTCTTTTCAATCAACTTTATTGTAAAATGAACAGATGAAACTATAAAGAATCAGTGGGGTGTTGTAGAGTGAGGGATGCACCATAGATGGGTACAAGGATAAAACTTACCCAATTATATACACATATTGATATAGTGTATTGTATGGTATTGGTGGTGTCTAGAACATACCATGGAAAAGAATTTCATTTTAAAAGGTTAACCTTGGAAATATTCATTTCTGTTGTTTGTGTGTGTTTAACTATACTGCTTGAAAGAAAAAAATAATAAGTGTGAGAAACGTAATAATGGATTCATCACCTAAAAATGACATAGGTAAGAGTGATAATAAGGTATTTAAAAAGTTATAATAGGATACATATATTGATTCACCCCATTCTAGTATATAATATATCCCAACTGTTCGCCCTTTTGTTATATCAGTGTGATAGGATAACCTCTATTGGATTCTCAATTTGTGTCAATGAATCAAGGCACACCTCTGATTCATTTTCCAATATAAAATAATTCAATTTAAATATTTTACGTTTTATTTCTAAAAATTATAATGAAGTATAGTTTTAGATAAGTTCTTTCTGTTTCAAATCACAATTCGGTTTCTTCCAAGACATTGATGAAGAAGAAAATAAATTAAAATAAGAAGATGAATAATTTGAACCTCCTATAAAAAGAGGAATTAATTTCAAGTGTTTTGATAAATAAATAAAAATATTTCTTTTAATTTTAAGAAATTTTGGTTCAATGGAAACAAAGTATATAGATAATGTTTCTACATCAAATGTATCAATGGATTCATGTGATCATAAGGTATGTAAATATTACTAATTAAATTTTCCAAAATAAGAGGATTCAAATGGGTGTTATCATATGTTAATAGATCCATATTTCAATGCATTAAAAACATGATACATGTATTCCCAAATTAACTAATTTCTCTAAATTGTTGGATTTTTAAAATTCATATTGAATAAATCACTCATCTTGAAGGTGAGATAGATAACTTTGAGATGGCTTTGAGAGAGAGAGGTATTACTTGCATTAAAGTTTCAAAATAAGTTACTGTAAAAGAATGTGAGGAAATATGAGATCATTTTGGGATGATTCAAACATGAATAATTGTGGCTAAACTCCAAAGAAGATAATGATAAGTCCACTAAACAATTTTAGAAGACGGTCCATGAATTAGTAGAAAATGATGAAAATAACATTAATATCAAGAATAAAAAATTGATATTAAATCGAATAGGATAAATGAGATTGATGTATTACTTCAAGAAAATAATTAAAATCATGGTAATGATTTTTTAAAAATGAGGAAGGGACATGAAAATATAAAGGAATGTATTGAATATCAGAAGAATGATCTCAATATGAAGTGTATGGAATTGTAAATTAAACTTACCGAGTTATCACAATAAAATAAGTTTATAGATGATGTAAAAAAAATATAAAGAGGATTATAGTATAAAAATAACTCTATTATATGAAAATAAGATCATAAAATTATTTAATGATATTTCCCAATAAGTTGTGAAGTAGAAGCCACCATATATGTTTTATCTCATGAATTTTAAAAATCTATTTCCAATAAAGGTGTAGGGTTAAAATATATACTAGTAAAATCATGGATTAGTTGAAGTGATGATAAGATTAAAATTACCTAAATGGTATATATAATAAGTATTATGCATTCTTGTTCATCTAAATCACCCCAACAAGTGGGGAAAATTCCTCAGGAATATCATGGTAATCAATCTAGATTTTTCTGATAGCAATAATTAGAAAAGAAAATATCAAGGTTTGTTGTGAAATGATGGTGGTGAATTTATTTTGGAATTAAAAAATGGGTTATTAATAAAATAATTTAATATCAAAAGGAAAAAAATTAAAACTTTAAGTGGTATAAAGATGAATATGAAGCAACTTATACAAATTCATAAGAACTTGTCTATCTCAAACCCATTTGAGAATCTTAGAGATTACTATGGTAGTTAAAGTGGTAGTGGTAAAAACAACGATTCATGATTATATTGTCATGAATTAAATTCAAATAATTAGATAACAACACAAAATAAAGAATATTCCACCTTATGAAAAATGTTGTTGATGTTAACAAAATAGAATTCCCCTAAGTAGCCTAAGAGGACAGGTGGAAGATCCCTACACAATAAGTTAAAGGGATGCGAGATTCAAAAACAATAGTAATAATATATGGAGTGTCACATATAAAAATTATAGTTTCAATAACACCCAATTTATTCTCATGGAAACTCCAAGAAGGATTCCAATGTACCAAAATAAATTTTTGTGGTTTTTCCAGTAGATTTAGAGAGACTAAGAAACTGGGAATAAGAACAAGAAATAATTGTGAATTATAACAACACTTCTATTTATTACACATTAATTCATGATTTATTACATAAGGGTACACATAATACAATCCAAAATATCTTGAATTCTAGTGTATTTATAAATTTTTTATATTACATAACAACTTAAAACATTGGTATACATAATCTATTTTGAAAACTTCTTTAATGTTCTCATACTTAAAACCTCATGGGATAACCTATAGACATACAGAAGAAAGGAGTGAGCTATAAATCCCATTAAGGGAATAAACATGGAATAAAATGAAGAGATTAATACATGTTATAAAATAGTAATATAATTGAGGAATAAATGGAGTAATAATCATTAGCATAAACAATGATACATGATATAACATGATAATCATAAAGGTGACATGGGTAATATGGAAACAACTAAAAACACTACATCATAAACATGGGCCAAGGATAACTGATAATATATAATAATATAAAATGTCCCATAAAAGAATCATGTTCAATCATCATATCTATATGATATCTCCTAAGACTATACATTACACAATGCATTAGAGTGCTATATAATTCCTGGAGCACCCGTCACATCCAATTCATTCTCATGCTTAAGCATTCCACATACATCAAACACCATGGATTCATTCCTCTTCATATTTTATTCCATGATCACATAGTGTGGGTTAAATAAATGTAATTACCAATTAAAATAATTATTAGTTCATAAAGGTGAACAAACTTGATAGAAAATTGGTATGCTATTCACTACACAATTGTTTTGGCGTTGAAAATCACAGTGAAATTTTGACCGCATTACGACGTCATTTAAAAATTCATAAAATTGTTTAATGAGAGAGAAATGGGTATCTCATAATTTGGATATAAAATGGGAAGTAATAGAGAAATGTAAATACATATCTCAGCATTATTAATTGAAAATATATGCCATAAGGTAACAAATAAACATGAATAAAGAAGAGAAGTTGAGGAACCCTTAATTGAGTGCATGACTCCAAAGGATTGGGAGGAGATCCTTGAGAGATTGGGGAACCTTGGGAGTAATATATATATGTTAGGGAAGAGTAATTATGTTCTCCAAGTATTTTTATTAAATATTAATGTGATTTTGGGTTTGTTTATATAGGAAAATATTAGGGAATTATTTATCATTTCTCAAACATAGGTTTGGAATCTATACCTTAAAATAACCAAAATCTCAAACCTTTCCATTGTTTTTTCCAATGGTTTATACATTATAGGATCGGTTTTAATTTATCTATATGGTAGGTGGACTAATATAAAATAATAATTCCATTTATTATGTGTAGGTGAGTCATACTCTTAAAGAAATGATTTTAAAACCCTAAAATATATTAATGGTTTTATATGATTCATAATGGATTTATAAAATTAATCAAATAAACATAAAATAACAATATTTCAATGAAAAATATATATTTGGTCTTGGATTCCATTTATAGAATTAATTACATCAATTTTGGGTCCTTATGATGTCATAACACACACCATATATTTATACAGTATTTAATATTTACCCAAGATTTCAGTTATCTCAAAAAATTATGAAAGATTAAACATTGTATAATTTTATTTATATGATTAAAAAAATAATATTCATTTTTTCAATGTCTTTTTCTAAATATATTTATTTTCACTCTTAAAATAATAATCAACAATTATTGAGAAATTATGGGTTTTTTAACAATAACAGTTTTCAAACACATATAAAAAATATATTTGGATTCATAAAAATATATTAAGTAATTTAAATTTAATTAAAATTATTCATTAATTATATTTTATGAAAATATTATTTCTTTCAAAAATACATTAATTCATCAAAATAGATTCTTTTATTGAATTTCAATATTACCCAAAATTACAATTTTTCTTTAATTGTATCAAAATCAATTCATTTATAAAGTAAAAATAATAGGATGAAAATATATTCATTAATATATAAAAAATAATGTACAGTATCATATTTTTAGGGTATTGATACATATTCTTTTAATACACCAACAAATTCCCTAAGGTTAGGGTTCACTATATGAGACTTTCGTGGTGTGGTTTTGCGAACATGGTTTGGGTCATGATCTCGATGAGATTTCACTTTTCCCATAAACGGTTTCTATCATGTTTAAGTTGATGGATATCATCTTATGCATGACCATGGTTGAATCCCAGTTATACTATATCCCTTGTATGCTTTTATAAATGGGATTCATATGGTATGATCCCACTAGTTGAGGCTATCAATTTCTTTGTATGTGTCAATTAGATTTGATAAAAACCATATATTTATACTAATCATGTGATTACTATTAAATGGAAATATTATCAATGGTAAAGTTTCATAATTTAATTTTAAATTTAATATAATAAAACCAAGGAATTTCATGTGTCTTATATAACCATAATAAAGAATAATACATTTAATTATATTTAAAGGGGAATTTTCTTTATAAAAGTTTAGGTCATTACAATCTTCCACCATTATGGAATTTTTCAATTGAAATTTTCTTTTCCATAGAAAAAATGGGGGTAACCTTGTTTAATATCTTCCTCCAGTCCCCACATCACTTCTTTAAACTTGTGGTTTCTCCACAGTACTCTAACAAGGTACATTGTCTTATTTCATAGAACTTTATCTCTAAGATCTAAGATATTCACTGGTTGTACCTCAGAGGAAATCCCCAATTCTCTACTGGAACCACCTACGAATTCCGTACATGTTAGGGGATTGGTATGTACCTTCACAATATGGATACATGAAATACCACATATACTTTAGATAGTTTCGATGTGAGTTCCAATCGATAGTTCACACTTCCAATGAGACCAAGGATCTCAATGGGCCCGATATATCTTGGAATAAGATTTCACTTACTCCCAAATCGCATGACTTTATTACATAGAGATATGAAGGGTAATACCATGTATCCAACATCAAATTTTAGGTCTCATTGATGATTTCTATCATATCTCTTCTTTGGACTCTCAACAGCCTTGACGTGTTGCTAAATAGTCTGAAACTTTCCACCATTTTTTCGACCATTTTAGAACCTAGTAGTTTTTGTTCCCCAACTTCATCCTAAAATGTAGGTGTTTGACACATCTTCCCATAATGGGCTTCAAAGGTATCCATTTGGATGTTTCAGTGGAAACTATTATTTCATGAGAACTCGGCCAGAGGAGAATGTCGGTCCCATCCTCCTATGATGTCAATTGAATATTATCTCAACATGTCCTTCAGTTTCTGGAAAGTCCAGTCATTTAGGCTATCAATTTGAGGTTCATAATTCGTACTGAAGTTCATCTTAGGGTTTATATTATGTTGGATAATTTTCAAGAACATAGATGTGAATCTCAGATCTTGATCAAATACAATTTCTACTGGCACTCAATGCAGTCTTACCACTTCATTGATATATATACATGTAAGTTGATCAAGTGAGAATTCCCCATGAATCACAATGATATGTGGAGTATTTTTAGGATGGTCCACCATAACCTAGATACCATTATTCTCTCTTTATGTCTTTGGAAGACCAGTGAAAAAAACCATGGTGATGTTTTTCCACTTCCTTTTAGGAATAGGTAATGGTTTCATCATCCCCTTGAATTTTTTTACTTTCAATTTCTTACATACAAGAAATATTGATGTATATTATATGATCTTATTCATACTATTGTCCCACCGATAGTGCTCTGGGATATCTGGATACATGTCTGTGCTTCCTAGGTGGATGGCTAAGGTTGATCTATGTGAATAATCCAACATATCCTTCATTAACTTAGGATTTGATGGTACACATAGTCTTGAACCAAATAACACAACTCCTTCATTAACATTTAACTATGAGGATTTCCCTTTTCAAATAGTTTCGACTTACTTATGAATTCCCACTTTACCCCTTTGAGCATCATTTAACCCCTACAAAAGGTACAGTTGGGAAATCATTTTTGGAATCATTGATGATGCTCCTTCCCTTATTATTCCCATATAAATCCATTTAAAATATAATATTATCAGATCCTTGTCAATTCTCATCAATGATAGAATTGTGGGATCCATTATACATAGAGTATTTTCCACTTTATTCATTTTCCCATGATGGTAGTGAATTGAGTAGTTATAGTCCTTGATCTACTCAAATATAATGAACCTATATTGACATAAATATACATTATATATCATTTGAATAATAATTAAAAAATTACACAAATAGATACCAAAACACCATATTAGTTTAGTGACTTCAAAAACATAGAAACATAAACACAGATACTTATTCCAACAACATTATCTCCCATTAGGTTCTACAAGACTATAAACCCTTTTATACATATCAGACATGAAATATTTCTTTATAACCCAGGGAAGGAAACATAAAAAGGGGCAATATCATTCCCTATGAGTCAAGAAGCTTTGCTATAAATTATCATGGAACTTAATTGGAACTACACCTACTAGGCAGGATAAACCAACATCCCCAGTCATAGTAATTTCCTTATAAGGGATTGGGTTTACCCATCTTCCCATAGTGTATTGGGTTTCCCTATCTTCCCAAAGTGGACCAAGTTTTCCCATCTTCTATCATTATGGAGACAAAACCTTATGGGTGAGACACACCACCATCCCCATTAGAAATCATTTACATGTAAGCCATTAGGTTTCCACATATTCCAATAGTAAATGAATCCCTTCAACTTTATTCCCATCATTATCTCATGAGATATAAATATTTTCTTAATGTATTCTATGGAGATATAGGTCCCACCCATCACATAATGAAATCATACATGAATGTGATAGAAAAAATTTATCATATCATGACCCATGAAAATGGATTGGTTTTATAAATAATAAATCCTAACCCCCTAAATTTAAATATATATCATTAACATTTCATCACAACATTCCCTATGAAAAATAAATAGGTTTTATAATCATTTAATCAAAGCATAACTCGTGAGAAGAAGTGGGTTTCAAAAGCATATAACACATGGAAGGGAAATTGATGTCATAATCATCATTCCATAAAAAAACACCATTTAAGAAGGAATATGAATGTATCCACTGGATATTTTTCTAGAAGGATGTGATTGACAACAAAAGATTACATTTTATATGGAAAAAATCATAGAAATATATTTTTGAAAACATTTCTTAGGGAAAATATCTTTCATTCTTTGAAAATGAGTTTTAAAACATAAATCCTTTACACAACTATTTTCTTTGAAAATAAACTAGGAAAACCTATAAAGAAATATTTGAGAACATTCAGAAAATCTATTTGTTTGAAAAGTTATAAATAAATCATAAAAGTGTTTTGAAAACCATTTCATTGAAAATACTTTTAAAAATTGTGAATAAATCTTGAAAATTCCATGAAAACACTTTATCCTTGAAAACATATAAAAGAAGATTGAGAAAATTTGAAAACTATTTTCCTTTAAAACATATAAAATAAGTTAGAATTTTTTTTGAAAACCATTTTCCTTGAAAACTTGTAAATGAATCTTAAAAAAAATTGGAAAAACTTTTTTCTTGAAAACTTATAAAATAAGCTTAAAAATATTTAAAAACATTTTTCTTTGAAAAAACATTGAAAAAAATTTCTTTTAAAATATATTAAAAACATATAAAAAACTAATACCATTTCATTGAAAATACTTTTAAAAAATATAAAGAATTTTGGAAAATAATATGAAAACCTTTTACTTGAGAACTTATAAAAAACATTAAAATATTTTAAAAACCATTTTATTAAAAATCAATTTAAGACAAAAAATTTACAAAAAATTAGGTAAAACCTTTATTTATACAAAACATTGTAATCTTATAAATCAGGATTCAATGGAATGATGGTCATGATGATGGAGAATCTATACATGCTGAATATTCCTTTTGCACTGTAAAAAGTTTAGAAAATTGCATCGACCAGAAAAAAGAAAAGAAGATTCCTTTTTAAAACCATTTTGTTTTAAAAGATAAAATTTTTTAAAAATATATTTTATATATAATTTTAGAATAGTATAATATTTTTTGAAACCATTTATAAAACATGTTTTTTAATGAATACTTTTTTATGACTAAACAGTGAGGTAATGTCGAATTTTCTTAAAAACACTTTCTTAATCATGTTTTATAAAAAAGACTAGAAAAATGGTTCCATTAATTGGATACAACATGAATAACCAGATTTTGATAGCACTCATGAGATTTCTTGAGATATAGATAATAATATTTCACAAATGTAATCATAATCATAAACAATCCTGATAAATGATGATATCGTAGCAATAAACTGTTGCCATTTTGGTAACTTAAATTCATGATAGAAAGAATAAAATTAAATAAATCTTAAAATATAATTAAAATAAATTGATTAATTTTATAACATTTGATAAGGTATTATATACACCTCGTAGAAAAATATAGGTTCATGGCATGTCTTGTGTCTCAAATAAAGAAAATGATATAGTGTTACTTTACTGATTTTGTAACATTGGACACATAACCCCCATGAAATAAATATCGTCAAATGGATATTTAAACACCCATAAACATAATTATAAAAATCATATAATACATTAATTGGTAGTATAAATAGCACAAAAATAAAATAGTGGTTATTAAGGCATGTATCTCAAAAAAATAAAAAGTGAAATGAAATCCCTTTACCTTATTTCTTGACTCTCGTCATACATGTAAAAAACTCTTATATAATAAATAAAATTTTATTATAAATATTTTACAGAACCATATTCTAATATTTAATAACATATATGATTTTATGAGGACTTCATATTACTCTCTTATTAATAATTCTATGTTAAGGTTTCACTTCGGGTAATATTCACTTTATTTTTCGCATGTGTCTTAATTTTTTATATATTTCCTAATTATATATATATCATGATTTCCAGAAGGTAAAAAATGATATAAATATCATTTATATTCATCATATGTTTTTTTATATTAATATATATAATATATAAGAATGAAATGGAATACACCGTTCATGGAGACGTTAGGTCGTACGTACGTATTAACGCTATTTCCATTTTATTCTCACATAGAAAGAAAGAAAGAAAATGACATATATGAATATAATATCATTATATTAGAATTATTATTTCATTTATATCATATAATAGTACTCAAATAAACTTTAATACATTTCATTTAAAGTGTGAACTAGTCACATTACTTTGAAGAGGTGGTAGTCCACACTTCCCCAAACAAAGTTATAATATTTTAAAAAATGGAAAGTAAAATGGTATGTGTTATAAAATAATTTAATAAGAATATATAAATATTAAATAAAATATATATCATATATAAATATCATTCCCATCATAATTCTAAATCGTGGAAGGTGTTAAAAGAAAAATGAACAATAATTGTTTTGTGTGGTGGTAGTTAATCATACAAATAAATAGTGTGTTCATTACCCATTAAATGGAAGTATGTGTAAGTGTGGGTAAAAATATTAGCAAATAAAAATTAGTATATTTTGGATAAATTTTTTTGTAAAGTTTTAATAATTAACGTCGAGGGGTGTATAATGAAAACCAGATAAAGGAGCCCGAGGAAGGATGTTGCCTCTTCTTTGGGTAACTCCTTTTGGTTTTCACTAAGGGAATTACATGGATTTATTTCATACAAAAGGGATGATTAAAGGGGTAATGTAGGGATACTGGTAAGTGTATTGGGCAGATATTGGATGAAACTAAGTCGTTTGATAGGTGTGAAGAAGGGGCGGATGTGGTCTCCGTTTATAAGGGAGGGAAATGACTCACTTGGTATTTTTGGAAACAAGTTAGGTGTACCCACATTTTTACATAAAAAAATTCATCCAAAAATAGATAAACTCAATACTGAAAGGTCTATGGCCTAAATATGAACATAAAATGGGTATTGGAGAAGTGGATATGTCATTTGGGCCCTTAAGTTTAAGGTTAATTCCCTCGTTAAGATTAATTTTATCTTAATCATTGTAATTAATTCTAACTGCATTCAATAATATTTTTTTCCAAAAAATAAGTCAATATTATTAAAACAATTAAATTATGTTGATTCCAAATATATATTACATCTTTAAAAATTCCAATCGCAGAGGTTTCCAAACATAAATTAATATTAATCCCATGGACGAGACAAAAATACATGTTTTTGAAGAAAAAAATTCAAACAGTTTGCTTTGTTTATACACCCAATTTCAGATTGAAATTTATTAAAATGACTTAATTAGAATAATTAATACAAATATTATTTAATTAACTTGGGAACCAATTTATCATATAATTTTACCTTAAAAAAATTAATTTGAAAAGAAGTTTTGAATTTAAATTCAGTATTTTTCACTATTAAACAAAAAATGAGACTTCATAGATTAAATACAAAAATTAAATCTAACCAAATTTTTATGATTCTATAACAATTATAAAGTTTAGTTTTTAATATTTATTTTATAAATTTTCCAAGTATTGTATTTAAAATAGGTTCCCCATTAAATGGTGTAAAACCACCTTTATAAAAATATTAATTTTTTGGGGGAAATATTAGGTTTGTTCTAATCTTATGCGTACCAAATCTTTTGGATAACCATAAAAAATATTTTATTGAATATATAAAATATATATTTCTTTAATAACTTTCACAAACAGTTTTTCATTTAACTTATTAGGATAAAATATCTTTGTGATCATAAAATTAGTTTTTATAAAAACATTCCCCCTATATTCAATTGGTTCTTATATTCATTTCTAATTAATTCATAATAAATTAATTTAACCATGTAGTTTTATAATTTATTTAATACTATCAATAACTAAAAACATAATGGTAATGTTATATATTTTAATATTCATTAAAAAAATATTATTGTTCAGTAGAACTCGGCCTCGTGTATTACGTAAGCCATCAAATAAAGTCAGTATTGCATGTAATGTATGCTAACCAGAGTGTTCAGTGTAGGGAATGATAAACTTTATGTTTCCTGAAGTACATAATTAAATTGGTGTTTAAAATAATAAAATCAAAACATAGCTCATTAATATATAAAAAATAATTTTAATTGTTTCGTGAAATAAAAAATATAAAAAAGATTAAATTAATTTGAAAAAATATTTCACAAAATCTCAGGGTGTAACATTCTACCCACCTTAAAATGAATTTTGACCATGAAATAAATCTCAATTATTAAAGGATTAATAATTGAAATTTTTATTCATAGAAAACCACATCGTAAAAATAAATACTAAAGCTTCATTTAAAAGGGTAATTTTGGAAACATAATGGTTTCCCAATACAATATATAACTAGATTTTCACATAGGAGAACATAGGTTGGGAGTGAAAACATTGATACGGAAGAAAAATATTATTATCATGTTCTGGTGGAGAGTTATTGAAAACATGGTTCGGATAAAACTAACAATCACAAAGCCATAAACAGGTAATGATCCAAGGGGCCATTTGATTCATGAAAAAAAGTTATTATGATAACATTATTGGTTTCAAGATCCTTTTTCCTAATGCTGATGAATTTTCAATAAAAAATATACCTTCATGATTTTAGGACAACCTCACCCTTTATTGTTCCTTGATCTAATTTACATATTTCTCTAAAAAGAAAGGTGAATGTTTTATTCCAGAATCACTAATAGATCATGAGATCTCTGAAATTCCATTCTATATGTCATCAGTTATCATAAACAAAAATTTGTTAGAACATGTTATCCAATACACATAAATATTCGTGTGGTGAGATAATAATTTAATCTCACAAATTTAATCAAAAGTGTAATTTAATATTTCTATAAATGGTTAACCATATAACCTTTCTAAAAGTTGAAAATCCAAAAATTTAGAAAGAAATTATGGAAATTATCAAAACATTGATCCCCCATATATCACAAAGTATCTCTTGGTAGCACTACTACAAAATAGGCCTTTAAAAGCGGTTTCATTTATCATCGCTAAAATAAAACGCTGATAAATGGCATAGTTATTTGCGCTAAAACAGTGTAGATAAATTTAATTTTTTATCAGCACTTTTATATTAGTGTTGATAAAGGAAACTTTTATCACCACTTTATTTTTAGCACTGATAAAGATTCACTTTATCAGTGCTTTATGTTTAGCACTGATAAATATTTCTTTCATCAACACATTTTTACCATTGATAAAATGAAATAATGAAATAAATAAAAATGAAAAAAATGTGTTTATTAAAAAAATTACAATTTTTATTAATTAAATAATTATTGGTAAAAATGAATTGATTGATTATACATTATTAAATATTAAACATTTTATTAATTATATAATTAATATAATTAATGTTATTAAATTCCACATATTAAATATATAGATATATATTAGTGTATATAAATATGATTTATATGTTAGAAAATATTTTTGTACTTTACATTAAATTTTCATATGTTTGTAATATGAATTAAAAATATTGACTAATTGCATAGTACTCGACAAATAATTGAAAGTTGTTTGTTTTTTCAATTTAATATAGATCACATGGGTGTTATTTTGATTTCACAACTACGTAATTAAGGAATTTAATTATAAAATATGCACACACACACATGACATTTCCATTTTTTCAATATTAGTGTATCTATATTCTAAAATTATTCAATTTCACTCATTTTGAACATGTATGCATGCACTCAAAATTAGATACTCATTAATAATGTTAAAAAAATATTTTGAAAAAAATATTTATAAATAATGATATTTATAAATTTACATTCACAATATTTATACAATTATATATGTATAATTATAAGTAAATAAATATTCTTTTAAAATAATTTATGTAATTATAAATAAATAATTTCGGATATTTAAATAATTATTTGATTTATAATAAATTTAATTATATAATGAATATATTTACTACATTTATATTTAAATATTTATTAAATATATATATCTATATGTATAATTATATAATTATATATATTTATCTCAAGAATATTTTTAAAAAATATTTCTATAATTATTAATAAATAATTATAATATTATAATAAATATATTTAAAATGGAATGTATTTACTATATTTATATCTATAAATATTTATTAAATATTTATAAATATTTACAACTTTTTTATTTATATTTATAATTATAAATTATTTAACAGTGCTTCAGTAATAAGAGCTAATAAAAGAATCTTTATCTGTGTTTTTTTGCAATGATAAAGATGAGGATTTATCAGTGCTAAAAAAACCGTTGATAAAATGAACATTTATCAATGCTATAAGTTTAGCACTGATAAATGTATCCTAATCTATTTTAAAAACCCTGACCCATTTTTCACTCATTGTGATATAGATGCTTTATGTAGAATCCACCCACTACTGGTGCTCCTCCTCAGTGAATCGAAGGTTAAATCACACCACTCAACTACCTCCTCACATCTCATTTGACATCCAAAGAGGGTATTAGATTTTCTTTAACCTAGTGAGGTAGGCCTTCTGATTTTCTTTGTGTATTTTTTGTTTCATTTTTCATTTATTATTCTATGATTTATTTCTAATCCGTTTTTTATGATCTATTTTTTTTATGATTTTATTGTTATAATTTGTTTAGGGAATGATTTGGGGTTGTTTGTTTTTATTGACTACTAAGGTATGATCCTTTGTTTATTTCTCACACCGAACCTTGGATTTATTCATTGTTGTTTTACTGCTATGTTTTATATCTTCTTACTAAATAATTTTAACATATATAAATATATATGAAATTGTGTATAAATTTTCATATATATTCTTGTTTATTGACTATTGATTTAAGGCATATTGGTGGTTCCCTAATGATTATATATTTGCTAACACATTCCATGGACGCCATAGTGGACATGCAGCTTCAGATGCTATTTTTAGGAACCAATTTAGTGGAGTGATATATGTTAATATATTTTTTATATGTATCATAGGATTTAGTTCCTCTTTGGATTTACTATAGTATTTTGTTTTCATATAGAGTAGATTCAAAGGGACCATCCCCAGGAAAGAACATGAGCTCTTATCACATAGAACATTCACTTTTAGAATCATTATAGTGAATTTAGTTCATGTCATTTTTTAATATTAAGTTTTTATCTATTTTATATTTATTATAGGCTATAAGTGAGTGAGATTTTATACTGGTGGGACATGTATGTTTGTTTTTATAACTATTGAATTATTTATTTCTATATTTGTTTTTCAAAAAGGTATGCCTATATCAGGTAATGATGATTTTGGGTCTGTATGTCCATTGACCCCAAGGGTTATGCTATAATTTTGTTCAACCACTATTACTAATTGTCTCTATTTGAGGGGTGGGGTACCACCGCCCATTTATGGGTTTTTACACCCAATATTTAAACTATCCTTTAGTGACTTTGAGGTGTGTTAGAGGTCATAAGATGATCTGACCTTCTATTTTTTGGTAATTCAAGCTAGAGTCTTTATACAATCCATCTTCTGGTGTACACCTATAAAGTTTAGTGATGATATCATTTATTATCTACATTTAGCTGCCTCAATTTTTCAAATTCCAATAGCCCTTATTATAGGATTTGTAATATCTGGCCACTTAAATATTCTTATAGAAATGATATTTATTTACCTTATCTGAATTCTCTATAACTTTCATTTATTATAATGAATATATTATGTGTATTTATTTATATGTTGTATAAAATTAATCTTTTATGAATGAGATAAGATGGATACGAATCAAAAATGGATGCATGCTAATCATTTGAAAAATGAATATGATGATGGGGTTAAATACTTCGTTATGTTTGTAAGAGATCATGTAGATGATATTTCAAAAATACTATATTCTTGTTTACACTTTTTTTATTCAAGAAAAATTAGTATTGAAGAGTTTTAAGAACATTTTATTTTTCACAGAATAGATCAAATCAATAAATGTTGGAATAAACATGGGAAAAACTAAATATGGACATCGACTAGGATGATATTATGGTTTATGAATAATTTAATGTGAATACATTTGTAAAAGATGATGTAGATCACATGGAAGAAATGATAGTGATAATTGAATATGACCTTCAGGATTATCAAAGTCATTTGAGGAGTTAAATATTTTTTCTATGAAACCATTGAATATCAATTGTACTAAATACAAAACAGTTTTAGTAGCATTGAAGTTATATAATTTGAAATTTGGAAACAGATAGAGTGACAATAACTTTACAGAACTACTTGGTCTTATGAAAGATATGATACTATAAGAAAATGAATTATCACGCCGAACATATGATGCTATTTTTTTTACATTTAATAATAATAATATCTAAAAAATTAAATTTTTTTTATTATTTTATAGGGAATATGAATCACTCATCAAATGCCCTATTTGTGGCATAGATTGATACAAGAGAAATGAATCAAGTCATTCAAAATAGGTATGGTACTTTCTTATCATTCCATAGTTTAGAAGACTATATGGATGTTAGGAAACCGAAAGAAAATTAACATGGGATGCATATATAAGAATTAAATATGGGATCCTATGTTTTTCGGTAAATTCTCCTCTATGGAATAAAATTGATTACGTGTTTATAGAATTTGAAGATGATCTAATAAATGTTTGTCTTTCATTATCTATATATGGAATAAATACTTTTGGTTTACAGAGTTGTACTCATAGTATATGCCACATAATATTGGTAAATTATAACTTCCATCCATGGTTATTCATGAAGAGTAAATACTTTACATTTTCACCGCTTATATCAAGAATAAAGAAACCTGGTAATGATATTGGTGTCTATTTGGATCCATTGATCCAACATCTTAAATTGATGTGGGATATATATGTTACAATGTATGATACTCATAGAATTAAAGAATTCACATTGAGGGCCATGTTTTATGGAATGATAATTGACTTCCCAATTTATGGAAATTTATCATGCTATAATATTAAAGGCATGATGGGGTGTCCCATTTGTGAAAAATGAACACACTCAGTTCGGTTGAAACATGCCTTAAAGACTGTGTTTTTTGGACATTAATTTTTTTCCTCAATGATATAAATATTGATCCTAGAAATTATCATTTGATAAGAATATCAAATAAGGTAAGACACCATCTCCAACAATAGGAAATCAACTATAAAAAAATAAAAAAGATTGACACTGTTATTGGTAATCCATTTTTGAAAAAGCATACAAAATTAGGTAGGAAGAAGTGATAATTATTTTTTTCGAATTATCATATTAGAATTTCATTTATTTCATACATTGTCTTGATTTCATGCATATTGAAAAATTGTATTTTAGAGTGTTATTGGAACATTACTAAGTGATCCTAGAATAACAAAACATGGAATCAAGGCTAGGATTGACTTGATAGAAATAGGGATAAGGGAAGAGTTGGCACCGGTAAAGGGTAAAAGGTACTTTTTCTTCCTCCAGTAGCTGACACTCTATCCAGAAAGGAAAATTGTAATTTATCCTTTTCTTTATGAGTGTAAAAGTTCCATAAGGGTATTCATCAAATATCAAGAATTTCATGTCAACAACTAATTTAAATCTACAAAACTAAAATCACATGATTTTCATGTTTTGATTCAATATTTAATGCATGTTTCTTTCCATTGGATTCTACCTCAAAATGTACGACATACATTAACTAGACTCTACATATTTTTCCAAACCATATGAAATAAATTAGTAGACCTAGCGAAGTTTCCCATCATTAATAAATAGATTTCAATAATATTAGGTTTATTAGAAATGTTATTCCCACCATAATTATTTGATATAATGGTCCACCTAATGGTTCACTTGGTTAGAGAAGTCAAAATATGTGGTCCTACCCATTATAGATGGATGTACCCCATTGAATGGTATATGAATATTTTGAAAGGGTTTGTAAAGAATCAAAGTCAGCCATAATTTTTTATTGCAGAATAATATATTATTGAAGAATTTGTTGAATTATGTATCGATTACCTATCAGATGTTGAAAGCATCGATCTCCCAATATCATGTCATAGTGAACACCTTATGGGAGAAGGAGTTTCTAGAATATATGCTTTTACAATTACCTAGACAGAGTTGGAGCAAGAAAATATTTACATATTACATAATAGTGAAGATGTTGATCAATACATTGAATCACCAAAATAAATTCTTAGATATTTTAAATCATCAAGGGATGAAAGATGGATATTAGATACACATAATAAAAATTTTATAGGATGGTTCAGAGATAAAATTTATAAGGAGGAATCTAAAAATCCAAATTCAATTGTTGAATGACTTAAATGGCTTGCTAGAGGACTAAATAAAAATGTTATATCTCATATTGGGTTTGTAATAAATGGTTAAATGTTCTATAAAAAATAACAAGATGAATTTAGTATGATGAAAAATAGTTGTGTTATGATTATGGCTGAAGCGATGCACATATCTGGTACCAATGATATAAATCCAATTTATACAAATATTTCATATTTTGGCATTATCGAAAAGATATACGTGTTGGATTATACAACATTTTAAGTGCCACTTTTCTATTGAAAATGGGTTGACAATATCAATGGAGTGAAAGTTGATGAAATGGGCTTTGTAAAGGTGAATTTCAGTATATAAGATGGAAAAGATGATCCATTCCTAATGGAATCACAAGCACTGCAATAATTTTTTGTCTCTGATCCAACATACAAGAATTGGTTGATTGTCCTACTGGAAATTAAAACAAATTTTGAGTAAGATGAAAATTCAATGGGGTACGACACTTTCATTGGGGCATCACAATTAGTTAATGATGGTTCTAATGTATAAAATGTATTGTATGTTAGAGGGTACCACAAATAGGGTACTTGGATTCTTGAAAGAGGAACAAAATCCTTTAAACCTTTAATAAACAGAAAGAGAGTTCAGTGAGATGGTAAAGGTGTTTTTAATATATTATTTTTTCCCTCATAATATTATATGTTCTATAATACATTAACATAATATAAATTAACTTTTTGACTACTCATATAGACAATGTATTTTTTCACATGATGATGTTACTAATCCCTTAGAAGAACAAACTATAATTAAGGAAACCCTTTGGATAGATGAAAAGGTAATGTTATGATATTATTTTTCTATTTTACCAAAAAATTATATAATGGAATTTTGATTTAATTTTAATTATTTCGATCACAGTTAATTTATTTTAGATAATTTCTATCCATGTGTCATGCATTTTCAAGAAGAGAAATGACATTGTCTCTATTCAATCACAAAGGTAATCTTGATGTTTTTATAGTAAAATCATTTTTTATATAATTAATTTATTATTTCATATTTATGTTTAATTTATTTATTTTTAGTATAAATAACATAATAATTTTTGTCTTATATAGGTGGATTCTTTTGTTAAATTTGGGGAGATATTTCCAAATTTCTTTCTCCTTCTCCTTTAAAACATTTACACCCATACAGGGGTTCATTTATCACTTTATTTCATGTTACCTCCACTGCCTTTGCAAGAAGAGAAAAAAAACTACATATTCTCTATTATAGAGTTAATATTGATGTTTTCATAGTAAAATCATTATCCAAATAATTAATTTATTATTTTATATGTATGTTCAATTTATTTCTCTTTATTAGTAATCATATAATAATTTTTTTATTATACAGGTGGATTCTTCTGTTCGAGTTTGTGTTCTCTATCCAACCTTCATTATCCTTCTACCTAAAAAACCTTTCATCCCTATAGCAGTGTATTTATCACATTCTTTCAGGTTACCTCCACTACATTTGTAGGAAGATCAATGAAGCAGCCTCTACTTAATTATAGAGGTAATATTTATATTTTCATATTAAAATCAATTTCCATATAATTAATGTATTTTTTCTTATGTATGATCAATTTATTTATTTTTAATATCACTCAAATAATAATTATTTTCTTATAAATGGAGATTTTTTGTTTGATTATGGGTGCTATGTCCATATTTCATCTCGTTCTACACCAAAACATCCATAGATTTCTTCTCTCCCAAAACCTTTCACTCATGTAGTGTTTCAATTTATCACTTTCTTTCAATTTCCTTCAACTACTGAATCACATAGGTAATATTGACATTTTCTTAGAAAAATTATTTTACATATTATTAATTTATTATTTTATATTTATATTTAATTTATTTCGTTTTAGTATTACTCATAATAATTGTTTTCTTATACAAGTGGATACTTTTTTCAAAGATGAAGTGGTTTGTTCAAAAATACTGATGAAATGTTCATAGTTTGACAAAGAAAGTCAATAGAAATAGTGGTAACATTGATAGTGAGGATTAATTTTGAATATATGTAATAATTTGTATTTATGAAATTGAATAAACCAATGTTTGAAATTCCTATAATATAGTTTTTTATATTATTTTTTTTAAATTTCATTTCATTTAAATTACATATTAGGAATTTTTTTGTATATAATGTGTTTCTAGTGTGATTCAGGTGCTTTAGTCTATTGTAACAACATAATTCAATATGGAACTTTATCAGTGCTTTTATAAGCACTGATAAAGGGTTACTTTAATGGTGCTAAATTAAAGAACTAATGAATAGGTCTTTTATCATTACTTTTAATAGTGCTGATAAAGGTCTTATTTATCAGGGATTTTTTTACTACTGATAAATGACCTTTTTTCAGCACCTTTTTATCGCTGATAAAAGTCATGGGATTTTTACATCACTCGTGGTTTCAACACTTTTCCAGTGTTGATAAATTTCATTTATATCACATTAATTCTAGTTTTTTAGTAGTGTTGTCACATTCCAATCATGTGAATACCCTCATCATAAATACTCTTGAAACATGATAATAACCTAAATTACCATAAAACCTTTTCGAATACATGTATTATTATTTATTACAAAGGTTTCTGGATATATTCCTTGAATAAAAGTAGTTGTAATCTTTATCTATGATAACATAGACCATCTTGTAAACAAATCCTTATTTGGTTTAAAGGTTATTGATACTATATAATTTTCTTTATCTAGATCAATCATCTCCTTATCCAATCTAAACACAATTTTCTCAATATCTTGAACACATTAATGGTAACCTTACCTAAATAGAAATGTCACATTTTTAAGCTTTCATTACCATTCAACATATAATTTTAAATCCTTGATGAAAATAATATTATGAAAATACTTATATATTTCCTGATTCATATAACATAATATTTGAATTCCAAAAGAGAAATACTTTATTCATCCAACTTTATTCTTAAACCATAACTCAATCTTCATCAACTTATTCCTTAATACCTCTTTCCTAGAATATGAAGTATGAATCATATCTTAAGTTTACCCAACCTGAATATAATCATGATTATTATATTTAATGTAAAAGATGCTAGAAGAACATCACATACCATTTATTGTCATTTTGGTCACATTATCTTCTAAAGCATAACCATTACTCATACCACCTTACTGATTCTCTTTATCAAATTTCCACTTAGGAAATCTATTCACATAATTCCCATAATTTGAAAATATGAAACATTCGATGTTAAAAATATTCCTTCTAGTTCGCTCCATGGACTAAAACCAGAATACAGAGGGTGAGAAAAACATATCAATGAAGAAAACCACATAATCATGAAAATTACTTATAACGTGTCTAAATAGTGACACCTACTTTTTAATTGATGACAACTTCAGTTTATCCTAAGTTATTCATAGTCATGTTATATTCAAATCCTTCGTAATGGTGTATAAAGAGTTTAGATATTTATAAAGAATTTTCCATGGGAGTCTCAAACCATGTGTGTAGTAAGGCTCATTGTTGTGTACCAGGTTATGTTGAGTCAAGCCTCACACACCTTGTCAGAGTTGTTACTCCTAGGTACATCTATTCCAGAGCCACATTCACTTATAGTATACATACAAGGTTTCATTTCTAGTAAACCAATCACTCTATCCTTTACCATAATTCTAGGTCATTTTCCTAAACGTTAACTCATCATTATACATATCGTTAGATATATCCCAAGACATATCCTTTGAAATATTCCTAGGGATCTCACTAATGTTTTTTCATCCAAGTTTCCAAAGGATAACTAAATCTATGATCTGATAGTAAATATAAAAACCCTTTATTGACTTATATAGACATTGTATAGCATTTTCAGAATACTTAAAACATTACACACATAGACACCCAAAGATAGTATCAATTTTGTGCCTTTGGAAACATGGAAACATAAAACTATTACATAAGTGAGCTACATTATCTCCCACAAAGCTCTCCAAGACTCACCCCTTTTATAAAGATCCTAAATTATATATATATATATTAATAACATGGGGAAGGAAACAGAAAAAGGGGTGAGCTTAGATGATTAAGAAGGGTTATCAATGGAGATATGTAAGGACAACCATGAACATTATTGTATGAGAACATGATCATGAAAAAATAATATCATACCCTACATATCAAATATCATAAACATGAATCCTGGAATAATGATTGAGGTTAATAATACAGGAATGAAAAGGAAATAATGAATATAATCCATGAAATCATAACATAGAAATAAGACATTGAATGATATCATTCCCTATAAGTCAAGATGCATTTATATAGCTCATCAAGGTAATTCATGGGAACTTCACCTAATTGTAAGGAAACACCACCACCCCCAGTGTCATTGCTTTACTTTTAAGGGATTGGGTTTCCCAATCTTCCGATAGTGGATCGGGTTTTCCTATCTTCCCATAGTGGACTAGGTTTCCCCATCTTCCATCTTTATGGTGACAACACCTATTGGTCGGGATACACCACCACCCATAGTCAAAGTCCTATACTTATAAGGGATTAGAATTCCCCAGATTCCCATGGTTGATCAAGCCCCTAAACTTGATTTCCATCATTAATCCATGAGATATAAATATTTTCCCAATTCATTAGAGGTAGATATAGGTCCCACCTATCACATAATGTAATCATATATTAATGTGACCCGAAAAATTAATCATATCATAACCCATGAAAAATATGAGTTCTATAAACATAAAATCGTAAACCCTGAAATGAAATGGGTATAATTTACATTTTATCACATCGTAAACTATGAAAAAATCTATATTTCATAATCATTTAATTGAATAATAACCTGTGAAAAGATGTGAGTTTCAAAATAATATTACTCATGGAAGAGGGACCAGTGTCATAATAATCATTCCATAAAAACATAAATCATTCATGAATAAATATGAATGAATGATTTAGATAATTTCCTCGAAGGGAATGGGTAACATCAACAGATGTCAACTTATATAGAAAATAACTTGTAAATATATTTTGAAACATTTCTTTAGTAAAATGTACTTTCTTTATTGAAAATTAATTTTAAAACATAAAACTTTTAGAAACCATTTTCTTTGAAACTAAACTTGAAAAACATATAAAGAAATATTTTAGAACATTCTGAAAAACCATTTCTTTGAAAACATATAAATAAGACCAGAAAGGGTATTGAAAAACATTTCATTGAAAATACTTTTAAAAACGTATAAAGAAATCTTTAAAATGTTATGAAAACCATTTTTAATTGAAAACTTATAAAATAATCATGAAATTTGTTTGACAAAAAGTTTCTTAAAAAACTTATAAAAGATGCTTGAAAAAAAATTTAAATGAATTTTATTTGAAAACATATAATGTATTCCTAAAAAAATTAAAAACCATTTTTCCCTTGAAAACATATAAAATAAGCTTCAAAATATTTTAAACCCTTTTTATTTGAAAACTCATTGAAAACATAAAATGAAATATTTAAAACATTTTGGAAAGCATTTAATTGAAAATATGTTTAAAAACTATAAATAAATCTTTATTTTTTTTAAAACAATTTATTTGATATTAATTTAAAAACATATAAATAAATCTTGAAAATATTTTGAAAATATTTTTACTATAAGACTTATGAATTGATCTTGAAAATGTTATGAAAGCTATTTTCTTGAAAACCAATTTAAAAAGAGAAAACTTCCAAAAATGTCAGAAAAAAATATCTTTAAAAAAATAACTTTGTAATCTTGTAAAGTAAGATTCAATGGAATTACAGTCATGATGGTAGGAAATCCTTAATTGTTGAACATTCCTTTTTCACAATAAAAAGTTTAGAAAAGTGACTCTACCTAAAAATGAAAAGAATATTACTTTTTATAAAACATTTTTTAAAACAAAAAACATGGGTAATTTTTTTTAAATATAACAGGAGAATATTAGAATAGTTCTGTAAACTTTTTAGAAAACTTGGATTTTAAGGAACACATATTTCTATCCCAAGAGAGCAGTAAAGTTATACTTTCTTAAAAACACTTTCTTGATCATATTATGTCAAAAATAATTAGAAAAAGGTACCATTATGTGGATATAACATGAATAAATATAGGGTATAAAAATTATGACAATTCTTGAGATATTTATCCTAAGACCTTATGAATGGAATCATAATCATATAAAATCTCAATAAATGATGATATTTTAGCAATAAACTGTTACTATTTTGGTAAAATTTATTCATGATGGAAAGAGTAACATTAAATAAAGACTAAAATATCATTAATCTAATTTTATTCTTGTTATAAAATTTCTAAAGGTAGTATATACATATTATAGAAAAATATGGGTGCATGACATGGCATGTGTATCAATGAAAGAAAATTGAGACAAAGTTACATTACTGATTTGATAACTTTTAAAAAATAAACCCCATGAAATATGTATCATAAAATAGATATGTAAATACCCATAAAACTAAATATAGAAATAAAATAATACATACTTGGGATGTATACACACCACACAAATTAAATGTGCGGTGATTAAGGCATTTATCTAATGGAAATAAAAAGTGATATGAAATCCCCTTACCATATGTATCGAGTCTCATAGTACTTGTAAAAACCTCCTATATAACAAATATAAGCTTATTATAAATAATTTACAGAACCATATTCTTATATCTAAAAACATATATGTTTTTATTATGACTTTATATTACCCTCTCATTAATAACTCTTTGTTAAGATTTCACTTCAGGTAATATTCACTTTTTTCACATGTGTCTTAATTTTTTATCCCATTATTACTTATACACATATAATTATTTACATAAGGTAAAAAATGAAATAAATATCATTTATATTCTATATATTTGTATTATAATAATCTATAAAATATAGAAGAATGAAATTAAATACACCATTCATGGTGATGGTAGGTCGTACCTACGCGTGAATGTTGTTTTTATTTTATTATCATGTTGAATGAAAGAAGGAAAATGAAATATTTTTATATATGTACATAATATCATTATATTATAATTATTATTTTATA
Organism: Viscum album; assembly: GCA_963277665.1. Lineage (NCBI taxonomy): Eukaryota > Viridiplantae > Streptophyta > Magnoliopsida > Santalales > Viscaceae > Viscum > Viscum album. The sequence continues at coordinate 1,239,898,071 of OY728166.1, read as the reverse complement.
TATATCATATATTTTTACTCAACTTGTCTTTAATACATTCAATTTGTGGTGTGAATGAATCACATCTCTTTGAAGAGGTGGTTGTCCATAGTTCACCAAACAAAATTATCATACTTACACAAAATGGAAAGTATTAAGGTATGTGTCATAAAAGAATTATAAAATCCTAAAAACATAATAAATATCATATATATCATATATAAATATTTTTTCCATCATTATTTCCAACCATGTATGGTGGTAAAGGAAAAATGAACAATCATTGTTTTGTGGGGTGGGAGTTCACCGTAAACATAAATAGTAAGTTCGTTACCCATTAGATGGAAGTGTGTGTAAGTGTAGCTTGAAACAATAGAATAAAAACTTATTAGTGTATTCAGGATAATTTGTTTTGTATAATTATGGAATAATTATATTTTAGGGGGTGGATAATGAAAACAATATAAATGATATTGAGGAAGGATGCTACATCTTCTTTGGGTGACTCCTTTTGGTTTTCACCGAAGGGATTCCTTGGATTCCATTATTTCGAAATATATAATTAAAATATGAAGTTAGGGATGTTTTTGAGTGTATTGGAAAGTTATTTTCCTAACCTAACTGGTTTTATAGGTGTGAATAAGTGGGAGGGGTGGAAACCTTTTATAGGGGAGGGAAAGGACTCACTTGGTATTTTGGAAACAAGTTAGGTGAACCCACATATTTACCTAAAAATGTCATAAAAACAAACCAAAATAAATAATATAAGGTTTATAAAATAAATATTTCCATCCAATGTGTTTTGGGAATGTTTATAGGTCATTTAATCCCTTTAGATTAAGGATTGTTTCTTTGTTAAGATTAATTTTATCTTAATTGTTGTTATTAATTTTAATAGTGTTCACTAATATTTTTGGTAAAAAACTAAGTTGAAATTATCATAAATTATAAATTATGATGAATAAAAATATTTAATACATTTTTTCTAATTCTAATGAAATAATTGGAAGAAATTAATTGATAATTAATCCTTTAGACGAAACAACAATGCATGTTTTTAAAGTAAAAATGTTCAAAAGTTTGCTAAGTATTTATGCCCAATTTCAAAGATAAATTGATTACAATGAAATAAAATGGATTATTTGATAAAATATTATATTATTAAACTTTTAATACAATTTAATATATAATTTAACCTTATAAATTAATTAGATAAAAAATCAGTTTTGATTTTAAATTCAGAATTTTTCACTATTCATCAAAAAATGAAACATCACATAAAAAAAACAATTCACATTAAAATAATTTTTATGTTTATATTTTAAATATAAAGTTTGTTTTTTACATATTGAAGTTACTAAAGTTCAAAATATTGGATTTAAAATAGGGTCTCCATTAAAAGGCACTAAAACTACCTTTATAAAAGTATTGATTTTTATGTGAAATATTAGGTTTGTTCTTATATAATACATTCCAAATCTATTGGATAAATATAAAAAATATTTTATTGAATATATAAAATATATATTTAATTAAAATCATTCAAAAATATTAATTATTTTATTTTAATAGGATAAAATTCTATTTTGATCATAAAAGTTCTTTTTATAAAAACATAATCCCTATATTCTATTGGTTCTTATATTCATTTTTAATTAATTAGTAACCAATTAATTCAACCATATTATTTCAAATTCTTTTAATCCTATTAACATCTATAAAATTATTTGATAATTTATTTTTTATTATATTAAATAATGATATATTATTGTTTGGTAAAACTCGGTCTTGTTTGTTACACAAGCCATCGAGGAAAGTCAATCTTGCGTGTAATTTATGTTAACCTTGGTGTTTCTTTTAAGTAATGATAAGATTTATACTACATTTATTACATGATTAACATAGGTTTTTGTATAACATAATCCAAACATAGTGATTTAATATATAAAAATATATTTTCATTGTTGTGTGAAATGAAAAATATCAAAAAGAATAAATTAATTTGAAAAAAAATATTACAAAAAATCATGGGGTGTTACATCTAATAGTGTTTATTGGATCATATTGAGCTCTTTATGTGTGAATATATATCTCATTATTTTTTTCCTTATATATTTCACACTTCTTCACAAAGTGGTAATTCCTTCATATTTTCAATTCATATATCACTATAGATAACTCTAGATTATGTGTTGGGTATTTATTTTCATGAAATTTCAATTGCCTTGAAAAATTTGATATCACTTTTTTCATTTTAAATTAATACACATCCCAATCCATTCTTCAAAGAATCTCGGAATACCATGAAAATTTATCCACTTGTGGGCAGTGTGAGGACATGGTAAGTGGTAAGCCTCTTTTTCAACTCCTTGAATCTCTCTTCACATAAATAATTCTAATAAAACTTGACTCCTTTATGAGTTAGCTTCGTTAGAGGGTTTGAATATCATGAGAAATTTCTCACAAATCAACTATAATAATTAGATAATCCAAGGAAACTATGGATAGATTTCATAGAAGATAGCCTCAATGATCCTTCAATTTATTCTTTAATTGAAGGGTCCAATGATATCCCATCTTTTATGATGATATTCCCCAAGAATGGGACTTACTTTAACAAAAAATCAAATTTGTTGTACTGGGCATAAAGTGTATCCTTTAATAAGTAATTTAGGATAGTACTTAGATGCTCCTCATTTCTTTTAGATTGAGTTAGGATATCATATATAAATTCAACCAAAACATGTCAATGTAATCCCTAAATAATCTTTTCATCAATTATATTACGATTTATAGAGAATTAGTGAGGCTGAATGGCAGTACTATAAACTCATAGTTCCTTTCCATGTACGAAAATAAATCTTGGGGATATCCTCTTTCTTCAACCTAACTTGGTAATATACTGACTACAGATCCACCTTGAAGAAAAATTGTGCTCCACATATCTGATCAAACAAGTCATCAATCTATGGTAGAGGATATCTATTCTTTATCATGATCTGGTTGAGCTCATGATAATCAATGCAAAGGTTCATTGACCTATCATTCATTTGATGAAGAGGAATAGTTCACCCCATGATGAAGAACTTGGGCATATGAACACTTTAACCAGATTCTGATTTAGTTTATTCTTTAGCACCTTAAGTTCCAGAACATTCATTCTATACATAGTCTGGGATAATGATAATGCCCTGGGTATAAGCTTGATTGAAAATTTAACCCTTGGCTAGGAGGAGGAGTAGAAAATTCTTCAAGAAACACAGCAACATATTCCCTAACAATGGACATATATTAAAGGGTGATTATTTCCTTATACTCAATAATTTGAGATAGATATGCTTTCTCATAAGGAAATAATAAGCATGCTTGAGATTTTAGTTCTAAATAATTTTTATCCACTTCCATTCACTTTTATAGAATAAGAGAATGATTTGCGGTATAAAGAGTGATTTTATTATTTATGAAATTTATAATGGATATATGTAGGAAAATATAATCCATACCTATAATTTCATCACATTACACAAAATGGAGTATAAAAAGGTTTGATGGGAATTTAAATTTTGACAAGGGAGGAGTTATATAATTGGGATGCAATGATTTTGGTATTTTCCATTTTCACTAATAGCTATACTTACATGCATTTTGGTGGTGTTTGAATAGTTCTACTAAACATTCTTGTTATGAAGGAATCTATATAACCAAAATAAAAAAGTACATCCAATATTGTTGAATGAATAACTAGAGTACTTGTCACCACTTTGTTGCTAGTATCTACCTCTGGATTGTGATGGAAAAATCTCTTCCTTGTTGCCTTTGAGGTTTTTTGATTGTCTCCAAACACCCTTGGCTTAGTTTTTTTTTACAAAATGAACTTGTTTCTTATAGTTGAATAAATGAACAATGAGATGAGGGTTGACTGGAGCATTCATATCATCCAACTCATTAATAGGTTTCTCCTATCACCAATTTCTAGCAAGGTTCCCTTCCTTCCCAAACTAAAAGCATTATCTCATCCCCCTTATGTTATTTCTTAGGTACTTCTTTCTACATCTTTGATCAGTGGTATGTTAAAATTTATGGGCTCCATTATATTTTTCATTCAGACCACTACAATTTTACTTTACATTAGGCTTCTTATATATAATGACCCTAGTCTTTTACATAATACATTACATGATTTAAAGAAAAATTATACATCAGAGTACAATCCATGTGTCATGAATTCTAGTTCCTTTGAAGACTGGGTACAAAAAACCTAAAACCTAGGGATAAAAAAACACTTTGTTATTAAATCTCCATAAAGATCTCCCAACTTCCCTTGAGCCCTTACATCTGCATAGGGTTCCCTGGGGATCACATGAACAAAGGGATAAGATAAAATCCTAGTAGGGGAATAAGAATAAGAATAACTTTGTAGCACATGGGTTAGAAGATATGACATAAAGATATAAAAAGTCATGTAACAAAAGGAATCAGAACATATAAACATGGGATCATTTAAACATGGAATCATAGAAATGTGGCAGCAACATAAAACATGACTTTAGTATGAGTCAAGGCTGACCACCAAGATCATTTCATATAGTACCACAAGCCAAGTCTAACAACCAAGACCGTCACACATAAAATCTCATGAGACTTACCTTTACCCAATGAATTAGATCACTATTTGGTCACACCTATCTTAACTTTTTATGAATATGTTTTCCATATAAAGAATCATACATAATCTATCTTACATAATTATAAGGGTTACCCAAGGAAAGAATTGGGTTCCACAATGATGCCATAAAGCATAAAAAATAGTCATATCATAAAAGTTTCCACAAAAGAAATGAAATAAAATATAGATAGAAAATATTGAGGGAAAATAGGCATGTATCATGGTAAGTGATCTCAAGTATAAGTGACCAAATGGAAAAAAAGTGTTGAAGAAATTTTAGCAATAAAACATTTTTGAGCGGTTTTAAGGAAAATGCTAGAGAGCCTTTAAGATAGAAAAGGGGAAAGTACATTATAAAAAACCCAGAAGTGAACCAGAAAAATTTTCACAATAAAAATACATATTTTATAAAAACTATGGTGGCTTAAAATTTAAGACATTGTGTACTTGAAATTAGGTAAGAATTTGGGAAGTTCCCTCAAAACAATTTTTCTTATCAGGTAGTATTGAGGAGGGAATCACATAAAAACATGTTTATCCCCAAAAGATAATGATATATAGAACTTTAAACCTAAGTTAATTCATATAAATAGTATGTATAAGTTTTAAAAAAATTAAAATACAAATTAATTTGGGTAAAAAGAAAGATTGAGAAACCTGAAGGAATAAAGTCAGTTCAGGTGGAAGCCCTTACAAAATATCGGCATGGTATCAGGTGTACTTAAGAGAGATTAATGAGAGATAAAGGGACTTATAATATCTTATACATAATTATAAAATTATTTGGATTTTCATAACAATACCCCATCACTAGTAATTACACATAAAAGTGAATAACATAGAATACAATCTTGAATAAAAGTGAAATAGAGAGGATCCCATACCTTAAGTTTGATGGTGTTCTTCACTTGATATTAATTACCTGAATAATCCAATTAGGTTCATTAATTATTAATTAAATATCCTATTATATATGTAAAATATTTATTATAACCTTTTTATGTTCATTCAGGACCCTTTTTGATGATTTTAGTGGTTCAATTTTATTGTTTGTGTCCGTTTGTTTCCTTGGTTTTTATGATCTGTTTACTTATTTTCTTGAAGGGATAAACATCTAACATGAAAGTTGTTGTCCAGAATTGATTTTATATTAAATTATTGAACATAAATGATATTACATGGTTATTAATTTAATTAGGTTACTCGGTGTGAATTCAGATCATTATATAAAACTGTTGTGATAACCTTTTGGGTTAATTGGCGGTTTTTGGCCACAATGAACATGTTTTATTCTATAAATCAAAATGATATTTAAAAAAGGATTCAAGAACCATATATGAGAACAAATAAATATATTATGTTCTTTTTCAACCATTAAAATGGTTTCATGACAATAATTGAAGATGTTATCGGAAATTGAAAACCCATCATCCTTGAATGTGGTAAATTTACACACCGTGGATGGTGTCTTTACTACTAAAATAAAAGAAATGTAAAGAATACATGATAAAAACTTATTCCACTATCATAAAAAATTATATCACATGTTTGTTACTAGATTTATCATATCATTTGTATGAGGATAGGTAAGGATAGAAAAATAAACAAAATAACTTGAAAAGAATGTAAAAGAAATGAAAATAGGAATTTACCTCTAGTATCAATCTTCCTTGAGAGCCTCTTAAGGGAAAAGGATTTGGTCTTTTTAAGATACCAAGGATAGTTGGACGTGGGGAGGGATATTTGATAGATATTTGGGTAGAATTTAGGGAAGTCACATGGCTACAAAGGAGTGAAGAGAATAGGTAAGGAGGGGTGGTATTTAAAATGGAGGAGAGGTGGGTTTTCATACTATTATAATCATTAGTCTGTTATATTTACATGAGATAAGAAATATTGATGATTCCATGACCAAGACTAGTAGTAAATTCATTTGATCTTTATATTTTGGAGCTGACATAATTTATGATGTTAGGAATTGTGGATTTAAATTATAATGTATTTATACGATAAATTAATGTATTTTACTATTCACCAAAAATTCATGTATTTCAGAAAAATAAAAAAAATCACCTTAAACATTTTTTGATGTGTATAATTTAAAAGTGAAATCCATTTTTTAAAAATAATTTTCTAAATTTTATTAATTTAATTTTTAATTAAAATTACAATTTACTCAAAAAACAACAATTTTAAAACATTTATTTTCTTATTCCCAGATATAGGTACATCGTACTTCAACATGAATCTTATTTATATACTATAATAGGTAAGGTTACTATTAATTAGGTTATTTCACTATTCATAAGGTTAGTATTACTATTCATAAGGGTATGTTACTATTCACCCAAAAAATAATTTGGTCATATTAGACTCCAAATAACTTCTGGTCACAACTGTGTCTGTCCGATTTTTGAAATTCAAATCTTAGAAGTGGAAAACTTCTTTTTAAAGGTCACATAAAACATAGTAGTTCATTATGTTTTAATTTCATGTGATTATATGACAAAATTATATAAAGGAAATTTCCATTTAAAATTTTGGGTCCATACATTATCCCCCCTTATGAAATTTTTCCCTCAAAATTTCATTTTACATTTTATGCCATAAATAGGTGTGGGTAATTTTCTTTCATTTTCTCCTCCAATTCCCATGTTTCCTCTTCCTACTTGTGATTTTGCAAAAATACTTTGACTAGGTGAGTAGTCTTGTTACATTGAACTTTATCTCTATGACCAATGATCTTCACTGTCTGCTCCTGGTAAGAAAGATCATCCTCCAACTGTTCTACCTATGAAGAGAGTACATGTGAAGAGTATGGTATGCCCTTCCTTAAAAGGGACACAATAATGACATCATATACTTATTACATGGTATGTGGATGTGCTAGTTGATAGGTCACAACCCCAACATGATCAAGAATTTCAAAGGGTTCGATGTACCTAGGACTTAACATTCCTTACCAAATCTCATGACCTTATTCAATGAAGATATTCATAGAAATACCATGTCACCAACTTTGAACTCAAGGTCTCCTCGACGATTTTATGCATAACTCTTCTATATACTTTGGGATTCCTTGATATGTTGTTTAATGGTTTTCACCTTCTACACCATTTATTTGACCATTTCAGGTCCTAGTAGCTTACACTCACTAACTTCATCCCAACACACCGATGTTCTGCACCATTTCCCACAAAGGGATTCTTATGTTTCCATTTGGTTACTCAAGTGGAAACTGTTTTTGTAGGAAAATTCATCCAGTGGAAAATGTTGGTCTTATCCTCATTTGAATTCTATAGAACATTCTATCAATAAGTCTTCCAATGTCTAAATAGTTAACTTAGATTGGTCATCAGTTTGAGGATGATAGGCTGTACTAAAGTTTTGTTGAGTGCTTAGAGAATATTGGAGACTTTTCCAAAACATTGACGTGAATCTCATATCTCGATCATATACAATACATAGTGGTACTCCATGTATCCTTACAACCTCTTTGATATATATCCTTTCAATTTGTTCCAATGAGAAGTCCTCTCAAATTATGATAAAATGAGCTGTCTTTGTAAGATGATCTATAATAACTTATATAACATTGTTTCCTCTTAATGTCCCTGGAAGTCCAACAACAAAATCCAGGGTAATGTTCTCCCACTTCCATGTTTGTATAGACAGTGATTGCATCATCCCATTATACTTTTCCTCTCAGCCTTAACTTTTTGACATACCAAACACTTTAATGTATATTTAGAAATCTCTCTTTTCATATTATCCCACTAAAACTTTTCTCGAAGATCTCAATACATCTTTTTGTTCCCTAGGTGGATAGAGAAGGTTGAGCTATGTGCATCATTCAGAAGCTCCTTCTTTATATCTGGATTAGGTACACATAATAATTACCCAAATATTACAACTCCTTCCTCATCAATCTTTAATAATGATTATTTCCCATTTCTAATAGATTCTACCCTTTTTATAATTTCAACATCTTTTCTTTGAGAATCCTTTATTTTCTCCATAAGTGATGGTTGAGAAATCATTTGAGAAAGGATTGATGATGTTCCTCCCTTAATTATTCTCATGTCCATTCTCTACAAATCTAAGAAGATTAGATACTTTTCGATTCTCATCATTGGTAAATATGGAGGATCCTTTCTGCTTAGAGAACCCACTAACTTATTTGCCTCACCGGGATGGTAGTGGATTGACCAATCATAATCCTTGATGAGATCTATTCATCTTTGTTGGTGCATATTAAGCTCTTATTATTTGAATATACATTTGACCCTCTTGTAGTTAGTATATATCTCACACTTCCCCCCATAAAGATAATGCCGCTAGATTTTCAACACAAAGATCATTGTCGCCAACTCTAGAACATGCATAGGATAGTTTTTCTCATGGAGTTTTAGTTTCCTTGAGGCATATTCAATCACTTTATCATTTTTCATCAGCACACTACATAATCCTTTCATTGAAGCATCATTTTCCACCACAAAGAGTTCTAACCATGTTGGTAGTGTGAGTACTGGTGCAGTGATAAGCCTCTTTTTCAAATCTTTAAATCAGTCTTCACATTCCCGAGTCTAGAAAAACTATACCTATTTCTGCATCATCTTGGTCATTTGTTTTTATAATCATGAAAAGTTCTTCACTGATTGTTGATAATACCCGACTAGACCCAGAAATCTGTGGATCTCTGTTACAAATGTTGGTCTGGGACACTCTTCAAATGCCTTTGTCTTAGAAGGGTCCATATATATCCCTTTATTGGTGATAACATGCCCCAAGAATGATACTTCCTTCATCAAGAACTCACATTTAATGTACTATGCATACAACTTATCCCTTCAAAATTTCTGTAACATAGTATTAAAATGCACCTCATGTTCCTCCTTGCTCTTGGAATATATTAGAATATCGTTAATAAAGACTACCACAAATTTTAAGAGTAATCTCTAAAGACTCTATTCATTAAATCCATAAAAATTGATGGAGAATTAGTGATCCCAAAAGGCATCACTATGAACTTAGAGTGTCCATACCTCGTTTGAAAGGTATTCTTGGGAAAATATTCATTCCTCACATTTAATTGGTGATATCTCAACCGAAGGTCCACCTTAGAAATAACAGGGCCCAAAAAGATGACCAAACAATTCATCTATCTATGTAAGGGGATACTTGTTATTTATCATGATTTTATTGAGCTCATGATAATCAATGAAGAGGCTCATTGATCCATCCTTCTTCTTGACAAAGTGGACTGGTGCACCCCATGGTGAAGCACTTGGGCATATAAAACCCTTCTCCAGATTCTCATGCAGCTAATTCTTTAGCTCTTCTATCTCTATTGTGCCCATTCTATAACGTGTCTTGGATATTAGCAGAGATCCATGATTATGTTCAATGGATAAATCAACCTCTCGGTCTGGAGGAAGAACCAGAAACTCTTCAAGAAATACATCAGTTTAATCCCTCACAGTGGGAATGTCTTTATGAAAAGTTCTCTCCTTTGTCTCAATCATTTGAGCTATATATTCTTGCTCATAAGGTAAAAATATCCACACATGAGATGAAGATTCCAAAGGAGATTTATCTTCATCCTTACAATTTTAAAGAATCAGAGGATGATTCAAGATGTGAATAGTGATCTCCCTCTACTAACAGTTGATGTTGGCCTTATATAAAGATATCCAATCCATGCTCAAGATAGCGTCGAACTCCACTAAAGGAAGTACGAAGAGTTTTTAGTGAGGTTCATTCCACATAAATTAACCAAGGTGGAGTTATAAATCATGGACATAATAATTTCCCCATTCACTGTTCTCACAGATAACTTATCCTCCAAATTCTAAGGTGGAATTTGAATAGTTCTACAAAAGTTTCAAGATATAAAAGAATGTGTAGAACAAAAATCAAATAGTACATTTTCTATTCTTGAATTATTAACTAGTGTTCCTATTAGAACATTGTTTTCTGACTCCACCATAGTAGTAGTGATGACATAATCCATTCCTTGTTGCCTTGGAGGTTGTTGTTGATTGCCTCTGATAGCCCTTGGCTTAATGAAATTTTTCATATGATTCCTATGATTTTTTCAATTGTAACACTAAAATATAGGATGAGTGTTGATCTAAAACATCCTTTATTCTTCCACATTATCAGGATTCTTCATATCTTGTCGGTGTATTTTTTCTGGTGTCCCAACCTTCCACATTTGAATCAATTCTTGGTTCCCTTTAGATATCTACCTAGATGCTTCTTCCCACAAATTTTACAAGTGTTATAGTCATGCTTTTTTCTATCTTGGAATTTGTTTGTTGAACCACCCATGTTGTACTATATTTTCCACTTCTTATCACTGGGCCCATGAGACCACTAAAAGTCTCTAATATCCTTTTTAACCATGAGGGCACGATGGACAATGTCCTCATAGCTGTCAAAGTCTCAATTCTCTAACACTTTTCATAGACTCAGCTTTAATCCGCTAAAGAAGTGATCCACCATGTTTTTGGTGTTCATGACAAATCCAAAGGTGTACCTTGAATGCCTTTTAATGTTTGGTTCATACTCCCTGATTGACTCATCTTCCTCCTTCTTGAGTCCGAGGAACTCTCTTTCCATCTTCATAGAGAGGGTTCGACAAAAATATTTATTGAAAAACATCCTCTTTAATTCCTCCCAATCCATGGAATAAATTTCCACATGGGTCTTTGTATTCATGATAATTTTCCACCAATTATCATCCTCTCCATAAAAATGATAGACTGCCACCACAATTGTATCTTCTTCAGAGAACTGGAAGACATATGATATCTTTTCAATAGAGTTAATCCACTATTCCACAAGGAGGTGATCTGAAGATCCGATAAACATGTTAGGCCTTTTCTGCATGAAGGATACTATGGAAACATTCTCTTTCCTTAAAGGATCAGGGTGTTCAATATGATTTAGGTTATTTTTCATAACTTGATTCGGCTGATCAAGTACTGTCAAGAAGTTTTGAGCAGTCATTCCCATCATATCAGGCATATCATTAGGATAATATTCACATTTACTATCACATTGGTTGTTGGAACGTGTTCTTCTATTTCCCTCCATTAACTAAGGAAAAGAACTTACAATTAGAAGGCTTGAGTACATAGTTATTGAATATAAAAAAGGAAAAATTTTAACATAAAGGGATAAAATTTTAAAGGAGAAGTATATCCTAACTTGTGACACCTTTAGTTTAAATCTAGGTTATCCTTGATCAATTTCTTAACTTATATTCTTATAGTATTTTTTTATTCATGTAATAATGGTTTTTACTAAGATCATGAATTCACCAAATAATATCCCCCGGGAATGTCAATCCAAGAGTGCAACAAGGCCCGTTGTCATGTACCAAGATACCCTAGGTCAAACCCAAAACTCTTTTTAGGATTTTTCACTCCTAGGTATATCTATGCTACAGCTACCTCTACCTATTTGTATCTCGACATGGATATATTTTCTTGATAAACCACTTACTCTATACTTAACAAAATTTAGGGATGTTTTCTTATTTTAGTCTCAAACTTAAGGTTCTCACTAAGGTTCTCTATTCCAAATATCCAAAAATAACAATACCATCCTCTGATACCAACTATAACAACCCTTTCCTTTTACATAATACATTACATGATTTTAAGCATAATTATACATCAGAGTAAAATACTAGGATTGTGAAGTATAGTGTCTTTTAAGACAAGGTACATAAAATATAAAACATGGGGATAAAAAATAATTCCTTATTTAATCTCTATAAGGAGCACCTAACTTTCCTTGAGCCCTTACATCTGTATAGGGTACCCTGGGATCACATGAACAAAGGGATGAGCAAAAATCCCAGTAAGGGAATAAAAATAAGAATAAATACTTAGCACATGGGTTAGAAGAGATGACATAAAGATATAAAAAGGAATGTAACATAAGGAATCAGAATATATAATCAATGGATCATTAAAACATGGAATCATAGAAATGTGGAAGCAATATAAAACATGACTTTAGTACGAGTCAAGGCTAATGGCCAGGATCGTCTTACATAGTAGCACAAGCCAAGGCTAACTGCCAAGACCATCGCACATAACATCTCATGAGACTTAACTTTATCCAATATAGTGGAACGCTATCTGGGCGCACCCATCTTAACTTTTTTGGAAATATTTTTTCCACATAAATAATCATACATAATTAATCTTACATAATCATAAGGGTTACCCATAGAAAATATTTTATTCCACAATCATGTCATAAAGCATAAAAAGTGGTCATATCATAAAAGTATCCTTGAAGGAAATGAAATAAAATAAATATGTACATTCATAAGGGAAAATAGGCATGTATCATGGTAGGTTAGGTCAAGTATATGTGACCACATTTATGAAAAATATTCAAGATATTTTAGCATAAAAATATTTTTGAGCAGTTTTAAGGGAAATACTATAGTGCATTTAAAATTGAAAAGGTAACAATACATTATACAAAACCCTAAGTGAACTAGTAAGGTATTCACAATAAATACATATTTTATAAAGACAATGGTGGCTTAAAACAAATGATATAGTGCACTTTAAATCAGGTAATAATTTGGGAATTTCCTTCTTAATAGGTTTACCTATTACGTAGTATTGGGGAGGGAGTCACTTAAAATCAAGTATATACATGAACAGGAATGATGAATGGGCCTTGGATAATATAAATAGTATGTATAATATTTAAATAAAAATAAAAGACAACCTCATTTTGGTAAAAATAAATATAGAGAAACCTGAAGGAATAAAGGTGGTTCGGGTGGAATTACTTACGGAATATCGACATGGTATAAGGTGTACTTAAGAGGGATTAATAAGAGAGAAAGGGATTTATAATCATTTATAAATCATTAGTAAATTATTATGGAGGTTCATAATCATACTTCATCACTAGGAATTACACATAAAAGGGCATAACATAGAAGAAAATGTTGAATAAAAGTGAAATGGAGAGGATCCCTTACCTTAAGTCTGATGGTGTTATCCACTTGATATTAATGACCAGAATAATAAAATTAGGACCATTAATTAATAATTAAAGAACCAATTATAAATGTAAAATAATTTGTATAAACTTTTTATGTTCATTCATGACTCTTTTTGATGGGTTATGTGGTTCAATTTTATTGTTCGGGTCCATTTTTTTCTTGGTTTTTATGATCGGTTTACTTATTTTCATGAATGGATAAAAACATTAGATGAAGGTGATTGCCCAGAATTGAAGTTATATGAAATTAGTACACAACAAGGATATTACATTTTTGTAAATTTAATTGGGTTACTTGTAGTTAACTTGAATCATTATATAAACCTTTAGTGATAACCTTTTGGTTTAATTCGCGGTTTTTGGCCACAATGAACCTGTTTTATTTTATAAATAAAAACCACATGTACATAAGGATTCCAGAACCATATATGAGACATAATATAGATATTATAGTCTGTATAAACTATGAAAATGGTTTCACGGCCAGAAATTTATGATGATAACAGAAATTGAAAACCCATCATCCTTGAATGTGATAAATTTACACATCTCAAATGGTGTCATTACAACTAAAATAAAATAAGGGTAAAGGATATATGATAATAAATTATTCCATTATCATAAAAAAATCATCACATGTAAGGTACTTGAGTTGTCATAACATTTGGATGAGTAGAGGTAAGTATAGAAAAGTAAACAAAAGGACTTGAAAAGAAAGTAAATGAATTGAAAAGAGGAATTTACCTATAGAATCATTCTTCCTTGAGAGCCTCTTAAGGGGAGATGATTTGATATTTTTAGGATACTAGGGGTTGTTGGACGTGTGGAGTGTGTTTGGGGAGTGATTTTGGTATAATATATGGATGTGAAAAGGCTTTAGAGGAGTGAAGATAATATGTAAGGAGGGGTGGTATTTATAGTGGAGGAGAGGAGGGTTTTCATAATATTATAATCAATAGATTATCATTTTTCCCTCAGACAAGAAATAATGATGATTAGATAAAAAAGAATACTAATATATTAATGTGAGTTACATATTCGAGTGCTTACATCACATATGATATCAGGAATAGTATATTTAAATTATAATGTATTTACATGGTAAATTAATGTATTTCTCTATTCACTAAAAATTCAAGTATTTTAGAAAAATCCAAAAAATTTACCCCAACCATTTATTAATGTGTAGAATCCAAAAATGAACTCCATTTTTCAAAAATAATTTTCTAAATATGATTAACTTAATTTTTAATTAAAATAACAATTTACTTGAAAAACATCAATTTTTAAAAAATATTTTCTTATTCCTAGATATAGGTATATTGTACTTCCACTTGAATCTTATTTGTATACTATCATAGGTAAGGTTACTATTAATTAGGGTATTTCAATATTAATAAGTCTAATATTAATATTTATTAGGTATGTTACTATTCACAAAAAATTATGTTGGTCATATTAGACTCCAAACAACTTTCTAATGGTAGTCGTGTATGTCAGATTTTCAAAATTCCAATAAAAAAAGGGACAAACTTATGTTTAATGGTCACATAGAACGTAGTAGTTCATTATGTTGTGATTTAATGTTATTATATGAAATAATTATAGGATGGAAATTTCCATTGAAAAATTTGGGTTGTTAAATTATCCCTATAATACCCTTGAGATTCACCAATCTCCATTTTGACTTTGAGGGAACATTTAACAATTTCCTCATATCTATCAAAGTATCGGATCACAAGGTATTTTAATAGAATAGGTTTTAACTCTTAAAAAAGTGGACACCTTCTATTAAATGGTAATGAAAATGTCAAAGGTGTATCGTGCAAGTATTTTGATTTTTTCCTTGTATTCCCTGATAGATTATTCATTTTTTTCTTGAGGGAAAGGAAATCCCTTTTCATTTTAAGTCTGAGAGTTCGAGGAAAATATTTATCGAAAAACATTTTCCAAAATTTATTCCACACTATCACTTGGATCTCTTCCTCAGGATTAGTATTTTTGATCAATGTCCACCATTGATCAGCTTCTTCATCCATATGATAAATATCCAATTGAACCTTCTCTAACTAAGAACATCGAAGGATGGATGAGATCTACTCAATGAAGTTGATCCATTGTTCCATGATTAAGAGATCAGATAATCTATTGAAAGTTATAGGCCTTTATCACATAATGCTCAAAATCGTAGCTTGTATTTTCTTAGGGTGATTTGGATACTCGTCCTAATGTAGGTTTCTATACAAAACCTGATTCAGCTGAGATATTATTTTCATAAAGTTCATGATTCTTGCTCCCATCACATGGTGAATCTCATTGAGGAAGTCATCACGTTTCCCTTCGTATTAGTTTTTTACCCAATTACTTTTATTTTGGACATTTTCTAAAATAAAATGAAAATTATGGATGAATATTTTTAAACTACTAAACACAAAAGGGGACATCTAATGACATTAAAGGGATAAATTATAAATTTAATTTAATTCTTAACTTATGAATTTATAGGGTTTAATCGATGTTATCCATGATATATTTCTTAACATATACTCTTATGGAAATTTTTTTGTTACATTAATAATTTATCATAATGAGCTTGTGAATTTACCAATTTATGCCTCTTAGGAGTTTCAAACTAGTTGTGTGACAAGGCTCATTGTTATGAACTAGTTCTCAATCATGTCTAGCTCAGCGTAGTGTTTTTTGTTTTTACCCCTATGTATATCTATGCTAGAGACACATCCACTTGTTGTATCTAGAATGGGATGTATTTTTATGATAAAACAATTACTATATACTTACCATAATTTAGGGATGATTTCTTATACTTAATCTTATTCCCAAGTATTTTAATAGAGTTTTCTAAACCTAATCCAAAAAAATAACTAAACTTTTCCTTTAATACCAACTATGAAAACCATTATCTTTATTACACATTAGTTCATGATTTATTACATAAAATTACACAAAATATAAACCAAAATATTGATAAGTATTGGTTATTTGGTAATTATGTACATTCCATAACCACTTACAAAAATTAAATACATAATATTTATAAAAAACATCCATAACGTTCTCATAATTAAAATTTTATGGGATAACCTGGGAACATACATAAGAAAGGGTGATCTATAAAGATCAGTAAGAGAATAAACATGGAATAACATGAAAATAATAAAATGCATCAGAAAATATAAGTTTTAATGGGTAATATAAGGAATAATATTTATAAAAATGAACAATAAGACATGATATAACATGATAATCATAGATGCAACTTGGGATATCTAGAAATAACCTAAAACACAACATCATGAACATATGTCAAGGTTAACTACCAAAAAATCATGATGGAAAAAGGCCCATAATGGAATAAGTTTCAGTCCCTATCCCAAAATTATGAAACTTGAGACCAAACATTACCTAATTCATTGTAGATCTTTATAATTATGGGAACACCTATCACTTTCATTTCATTCTCATGCTTAAATGTGACACATAAATAATAAAATGCATAATAATTCATCATAATATTTTATTCCATGACCATGGAGTTTGGAATAAAAACATTTATGTCCCAATTCAAATAGGTAAAAGTTTATAAAGTCTAATGCCCTTTATAGGAAATGGGTATGGTATTCACAGCACAATTGTTTTGGTATGAAACATTATGGTGAAATTGTGGCAGCATAACGACATCACTTAAATATTCATAAAATGGGTTGATGGGAGATAAATGGGTCTATAATAATTTTTATATCAAATTTTAAGTAATAGGGACATGTAAATACATATACCAACATTAAAAATTGAAGATAGAAGTTAAAAGATAATAAATAAACTTGAATAAAGAAGATAAGGTGAGGATCATATACTTGAATGTGTGACTCAAAATGCTTGGGAGGAGATTCTTGAGTGATAGGGGTGACTTAGGAGGACTCTAGATGGGGATATAATATTAAGAAAATTCTCCAAGGATTTCTAGTGGGAAAAAATGTGATATTAGGTGGGTTTATATTGGAAAATTGTGGGTAATTCATTATTATTTCTCAAAAATAGGGTTTGGAATCTATATAATAAAATTACCAAAACTAAAAACCATAACATATATTTTTCACATGGTTTCATCCAAATTGGAGTTTTTTTATTATTTTATAAGACAAAGGCATGAACATAATAAAATAATTCTCTTTCTTATGTTGAGGTGAGCCATACTCGTAAATAAAGGATTTTAAAACCTTAAAAATATATTAATGGATTTATAGGGTTCATAATGGATTTATTAAATTAATAAGATAAACACAAAATCAAATTTTTTTAAGGTAAAACATATATTTGATCTTTGATACCATTTATATTATTTATTATTTCACTTTTTGTTCATTATGATTTCATAATACACACCGTATATTTATACAATATTTAAAATTTAATTGAAAATTTGAGTGGCTCTGAAAATTATGAAAAAATAACTATTTGATAATTTTGATTCTTTGATTAAAAATTTAATATTAATTTTACCAAAATAAATTTCTAAATATTTTTTTTCACTTTTAAAATAATAATCTACATTTATTGGGAAGTTTTGGGTTTTTTGACAATAAGTGTTTTCGAACCCTTATAAAAATTATATTTGGATTCATAAAAAAAATATGATCATTTATTTATAATAAATATTATTTGATAATAATTTTTTAGTAAATTATTATTTATTAAAATAATTCTTTAATTCATCAAAATAAATTCCTTAATTGAATTTGAAAAATACTAAAAATTTCAATTTTTTTATTGTATCAAAATCAAATTAATTTATAATGTAAAAATATTTGGATGGAAATATATTCATTATTCTATAAAAAATAATGTACATACTCATATTTCTAGGGTGTTGATACATATCACTTTAATACAGAAGAAAGTGTCCTGAAGGTAAGGTGCACGACAATGAGACATTTATGTGGTGGTTTGATTAAAATGGTTTGGAAAGTGATGTCAATGAGATTAAACTGCTCCCATAAATGATATCACTCATGATTATGTTGTTGGGTCTCCACTTGGTCTTGGTCAATAGTAAATCCTGGTGATTCTATCTCCCTTAGAAGCTCTGATAAACAGGATTCATAGGGTACGATCCTACTGGTTAAGACCATCACTTACATTGTCTATGTCAATTTGATTTTTAAAAGACAATATATTTATACTAATCATATGATAATTGTTCAATGGATATATTATCAATGGTAAATATTCATAATGGTATTTTAAATTTTATTTAATAAACCTAAGGAAGTGCATTTATTTTCTATAAGCATGATACATAATAATACATTTAATTAAATTACAAGGGGAATTTTATTTATAAGTGTTTGGATTGTTACATGAAAAATATAGGAAGAATATTCAACATGAAGAAGATAAATTTCATAAGTGTTTTCCAAAAAATGAAAAATAATTTGTTAGATAAGTTAAGTGTGAGATAATAAATATAGACAGAAAAATTTCTAAATGATTTTTAACCACTTCGCCATCATAAGAAAAATCCATGTAGAAAATAAATATTTCAAAAAGATATGCTTATAATATTATGGATAAAGGGAAAAGAACCATCTCACACAATAAAATTTTAGGTGTGTTGAGAACTATTTTAAAGACCCGTAAATTTCAAAGAAATTTTTTTCTTAATTTTCTTTGGAATTTTACAAGAACGCAGTTTCTGACAGCACCAGATTCCAAGGCCCGGTGTGCCCGGAATCATTTTCCGAAGTTTGGCTCGGGTACGTTCAGTGAACAAACGAGCGGGTTTTTCTAACTTTTAAACCCTTGCTCGGAATCGAATTCTGAGGGCACCAATGAAATCGCAGCGCCGGTACTTGCTTAGAAACGCCTCTTCTGGAGTTACGTTTGCTCGAGTGTGGTTTTTAATTTTTGGGCTTTAAGTTAAGAAATAAAATAAAGTGGTGCGACAAATTTATTTTTATTTCACTTAAGCCACTTAAAAGCCACTTAAAGCTGTTTAAGCTGAGTTGATGCAGATAGGGTGCTATCCAAAAATATCCTACCCTCTTGGTAGGATATTTGTGTGGTGGGGCCCGCACGAACCCCACTGTTTCTTTTCCGCTAAGTAACGCACCCGCGGAAACCCATCATTATGAAAGTCAACTAACGTGTTTTCTTAACTTCTTAACGCACCAATTAATTTGGCGGTTTTATTCGTTGAATTAATTCTATGAATTAATGGGTCGTTACTTATCTCTTTTTCGTTTGTTGGCATGTTAATAAAATAAGACCAACGCTTTTTCTCCTTAAGTGTTGTTCGTTGAGAGGATTTGACAGAAACCTCAAGTTCTTCATCCTCCTTCGCGAAGAACGCGAAGAACGCGAAGAACGCCGACCTCCGACAAAGAACGCCGAACTCGCGGAAATCAACAACGCGACGCCGTGTGCCGCGACGCCGACGTTTCCTCTCCCGCGACGTTCTTCTGCGACGTTCCTTCATCCGCAACAAAATCTTCAATCATCCATTGAGGTGAGAGATTGTGGTTCTTTAATTTTTCTTTACGGATTGTAAAAACACATGGATTTTATCAATATAATTAAATCTGTTGTTTCTTGGTCCTTGGAGTTCGTCGACGCAACACCGGATACCGCGATGAAGCGACGGTCCCCTCCTTCCGCGACGATCAATTCCGTGAATAACTCGCGTGCGACGACTTGACCGAGGTAGGGATTTTATTTGGAAATAACTTTTTATAGCCGTATTTGTTCTCTTCTAAAACAAAAGAACCTGGATCAAGTGAAATTTTAAATTATTAAAATTCATTTGATACGTTTATCTTGTGTGGATTATTCTTCCCGATTTTTATCGCCTAACGCGGAGGGTGCGGGCCAGACGAACATGGCCCGACAACCCTCCGCAGTTCTACATTATTGTGCGGATTTGGCGGGCGACGAAAAAACGCGTCGCAAATGCGATTTGATGTTTCAGCAGTCAAGAATGGGACCCGGGGGGAGCAGCGGCGCAGACGGGAACGAAATCTGACCACCGGAGCGACTCCGGTGGCCCGCGGAAGCCACCGGCGGTGCGGGTCGCCGGCACGGCGGCCGGAGGCGGCGCCAGTGGACCCGCGGCCGTGTGGGTCCGGCGCACTAGGGGACGCGGCTTTTCCGCGTCCGTTGACTAGGGCGGCCCCCCGCGGGGGCCGCGCTGTTGTCACGCGGGGGCAGCGCGCCCCCCGCGTTGCTCGGCCGCTTGGCCGAGCCGAGCCGGGCCGGCCGGCCAGGCCGGGCCGGACCGGGTCCAGCCGGGTCGGACCCGGTTCGGGCCGACCGGGTTCGGCCAACCCAGGGGGGGTCGGCCTGGGCCCAGACCCCCCGTCTCCGGACGTTTTTCGGTCTTTTGCCCGTAACTTGAGCTACAGGTCTCCGATCGATGCTCCATCGGCAGCGACGTGAACCTTGGATCGAGACGGTCATTTCGGTATATCACACTCATCGTTTCAGAATACTTTGGGTTCGGCCGGGTTGGTTCGTACACAAAACCAACCGGGCCCTCAGAGCGGAAACGCTCATATCTTGAGTTTCAGACGT
Source organism: Viscum album (assembly GCA_963277665.1). Classification (NCBI taxonomy): domain Eukaryota; kingdom Viridiplantae; phylum Streptophyta; class Magnoliopsida; order Santalales; family Viscaceae; genus Viscum; species Viscum album. Next base: position 1,239,876,794 of record OY728166.1, on the reverse strand, counting down.
CCGATTGACGTGCCGTAGACTTTGATGGAATCCTCTAAGTGAGACGGATCTTTTGGAATACTCCGCCCGAGGTTTGGACGCAGGTGGAGTACGGTCGGGTTGGTTTTGCCTTAAAAACCAACAGGGCCCTCGGGACAAAAAATCCAATAACTCTCAGACCGGGCGTCTGATTGACGCGCCGTCGGCGATGTTGAGTTCCTATTGATGATATGGAACTTTTGGATACATCAAATCTGGACTATGTGTTAATTGATGTATCAGACTCTCGGCTCGTGGAGAGGACCCTCCCGAACGAGCTTGCTGTGTGCGGGAACCCTAGAGCTGACTGCGACTGCTTCTGTGACTGCGATGACGACTGTGCAGAGATCCTCAGTGGACTGCGACGACTACTGCACTCAGCGATCCTGTGTGGATCAATGCTATCGATCCTGTATAGGTCTGATCCTGTGTGGGTCAGCGCTCAGCGGTTCTGTGTGAGCCAGCGCCTACAGGTCCTGTGTGGGCCCAATCCTGTGTGGGTCTTTGCGGGGGTTAGTACCTATCGATCCTTTGTGGGTCCGATGACTTAGATGGATCAGTGATCATCTCTATCGTCATTTGAAAAAGTATACCTGTGTGAGCTGAATCCTGTGTTACTCTCCTTTGTGGATTGTGTTGAGCTATCCTATGTGGATTTACTGTTTACTCTCCTTTTTGGATTGTGTTGTGCTATGCTGTGTGGATTTACGTTTGCTTTCCTGTGTGGATTGGGCAATACTTGGTCTTGGGTGTTGGAGCTGAACGAGAATTGATGACTTAGTTATATGTATGGGCATATAACTAAGTAGTTTCTATGTTACTTCGTGAATGTATCTTCCCTTTTTGGTTTATCCTTTGTGGATTTCGGGAGACCTTCGAGGGTATCAGGGTCCATACTGAGTAGATTATACTCAACCCTGCACGGGCTATGCCTGCACTACGTTTTGTTGGTTGCAGACGACGGATAGCGCTGATCGTGGTGGAGGCTTGCGGAGCAGGTCGGTACATGGAGGTGGACCACTGGGCGGGACGTGCTCAGAGCGGACGACGGGACCGAGGAGCTGTGGAGGCTATCTGTACCCACCCTTCAGGTGGGACTTCGAGAGGATGGCTTGACACTGCGGCTTTTCTTTTCAGTTGCTGTTTTCCCCTTTCAGTTGTACTTTACAGTTGGGCTTGTATTTCCGGCCCTTTTTACTTTCAGCACAGCTTGTTACAGTTTTTACTTAGTGTTTACTCTTTCCGCTTTCTTACTCTATGGTGGTTGTTTACTTTACAAAGGAAATTACTTCCCTGTTTATCGGGATTTACTCCTTGGTGCTAGTCGCCCGCCCCTGGCCTATGGAAGGCGGGTTTGGGGTAGTCACGGCACGGGCCCCGAGGACGGGTCGTGACAAATCGGTATCAAAGTTGGTCGGTTCTACCGCAGACTCTGATCTTTCTTTTATGTGAAGAAATAGTGTTTAGCGTATTGGGTGTGGTTATTAGTCCAGGGAGTCTAGTGTTGGTGCAGCGGCCGACGTATCCGTACACCAGGACCCTGACTTCTGATTTTCTACTTAATGCACGAAAACATTGATTGCATGTGTGTTTCAAGTTTTCTTTGTGATTACTTTGCATCAGCTCACCAGGTATACTATTCTGATCATGGCGCACCTGTTTTCTTTCAGGATGGCCCCACGACGGAATCCAGCTAGGGTTCCGAGAGTCATACGTGACGACAGCCCGCCGAGCGACGAGGCCTCGGTACAGGGCCCTTTGACAGCAGAGGCATCGGCAGTACCTCTACCCACCGAGCCACCGATGCTTCCAGCACCAGCCGCTGACGATGCACGTCACCTCAGTGCACTGCATGAGTTCCAGCGCCCACGACCGCCCAGGTTCCGTGGGGAGACGGACCCCGAGGCTGCCGAGGACTGGCTGGAGGCAGTCGTACAAGTTTTCGGGCTAGTGAGGACACCAGCAGACCTCATGGTGATCCTCGCGGCGAGCCTACTGCACGCAGCAGCGGGTCGATGGTGGATCTTGATGCTCCAGGTGCACGACGAGGCATCTCTTCTCTGGACGGACTTCGAGAGCCTCTTCCGCTCAGAGTTCGTCCCGGCCACCCTCTGTGTGGTGCGCATCCAGGAGCTTCTTCAGCTACGGCAGGGCAGCTTGACGGTCGCCCAGAACGCGGCGAGGTTTACCGATCTTTCTCGCTACTCGACAGATATGGTACGGGACCCATTCTTCCGGGCCCGGACCTTTGAGTAGGGTTTGAGACACGAGATCAGTGCATCGATGATCTCCCTCAGCATTCTGACATAGGCAGGAGTACTGGAGCAAGCACTTCTGATCGAGAGCTTTCTGGCTGAGTCCACAGCGAGACCTACTGCAGGGCGGCAGGTAGTGGAGTCTTCGGCAGCAGGTAGCCGACGAATGACTCAGGGGTCCCGGCAGACCAGACCCTCTCGTAGAAGACCTCAGGATACTATCTCAGCAGTGCGGGGCATACAGCGCGGAGCCAGTCTTTCGAGAGGTAGGCAGTGCTACGCATGCGGCGGGCAGGGCCACATGGCTCGTGACTGCCCGACCCACCATGCCGAGGAGTAGTAGATGGTGGAGGGGCCACCCAGGAAGAGGCAGAGGGTCGACCGTGGTAGTCCGCAGGGAGGAGGCAGACAAGGCAGAGGAGCTGGCCGAGCAGCGGGTGGTGGGCGACGCTTTGAGGCTCTACCCCCACCACCACCAGGAGGGACACCCCGACCACCAGGAGCTGGCGGGCAGAGATAGGCACAACTCCAGGCAGCGGAGGCCTACGACCACGGCGTGCCCGAGATGATTCGAGGTACTATCTGTGTCTATTCCACCCTTGCTGCAGTTCTTATAGACACAGGAGTGAGTCAATCTTTCATAGCCACTGCCCTTGTTCGGAGCTCGGAGATTCCGACAGATCCATTGGCTCGATCCTTACTTCTAGAGACCCCTACGGGAGCAAACTCGACGATTACGCACTGGTGTCGACAGTGTGAGCTTACTCTAGGAGGTGAGATCTTCGGCTGGGATCTTCTTGTAGCGGCGTCGAGGCATTACGACATCATCTTGGGCATGGATTGGTTATCTGTAGTCCATGCACAGATTGACTGTTTTAGGCGCAAGGTGCGATGTGTACACACTGACGGGAGCAGGTTCACCTTCACCGGTGAGAAGGGAGCCTTAGCAGCACAGGATGGACTCACGCAGAGGAGAGGACAGCCCATCACTCGTCAGTTGGCTAGCCTCATCCTAGGAGCAGTTGACGTGCAGAGTCCTAGTTTTCCTGCAGTGGTGGATCAGTATGCGGACGTCTTTCCCGACGACGTTCCAGGGCTACCTCCTCGCAGAGAGGTAGACTTTTATATCGATCTGTACCCCGGGACAGCCCCGATATCCACTCCAGCATATCGGATGGCCCCCGCTGAGCTTCGAGAGCTACGGGTACAGTTGGAGGACTTGCAGGGAAAGGGGTTCATCCGACCCAGTGTTTCACCCTTGGCTTCCCCAATATTGTTTTCCAAGAAGGCGGACGAGAGCTTGCAAATGTGTTTTGACTATCGTCGCCTGAACCAGGTGACAGTGAGGAACAAGTATCCGCTACTGAGGATTGATGACCTCTTCGATCAGCTCAAGGGAGCACGGTGGTTCTCGAAGATAGACCTCAGGTCAGGCTATCATCAGCTCAGAGTTCGAGACGAGGAAGTGCAGAAGATGGCCTTCAGATGTCGGTATGGCCACTATGAGTTCTTGGTTATGCCATTCGGCGTAACCAATGCTCCAGCAGTGTTCATGGGCCTCATGAACAGGATCTTTCAGCCATATCTCGATCGATTTGTCATGGTCTTCATCGACGACATTTTGATATACTCGACGACTGAGGAAGAGCACGCCCACCACTTGTGGGTTGTACTAGACACACTCCGAGAGAACCAGCTTTATGGAAAGCTATCGAAGTGCCAGTTATGGTTATGTGAGGTCCACTTCTTGGGGCATGTCATTTCTAAGGTGGGAGTTGCGGTGGATCCCGCGAAGATCGAAGCAGTGCTAGCTTGGGAGCCACCCAGGAGTGTGACGGAGGTGCGGAGTTTCTTGGGACTAGGTGGATACTATCGGAGATTTGTGCCAGACTTCTCCAGAGTTGAAGCGCCACTCTCAGCTTTGACGAAGAAGGGAAAACCCTTTATGTGGTCAGACAGATGTCAGCAGAGCTTCCAGGAGCTGAGACAGAGATTGACCAGCTCACCTTTCTTGAGGTTTCCTGAGGAGGGATTTGGATACGTAGTCTACTGCGATGCATCAGGGACCAGACTCGGATGTGTCTTGATGCAGGAGTGGGCCGTGATTTCCTACGGATCACATCAGTTTAGGCTGCATGAGCATAACTATGACACACATGACCTGGAGTTAGCAGCAGTGGTCTTCGCTCTAAAGACATGGCGGCACTATCTGATGGGCGAGCGCTTTACAGTCTTTTTAAACCACCAGAGTCTCAGTTAAATCTTCTCGCAGAAGGACCTGAACCTAAGATAGTGGTGATGGCTCGAGTTCCTCCAGGACTATGACTTTGAGATAGTCTATACTTCTGGGAAGGGGAACGTAGTAGCTGATTCCCTCAGCAGGAGGACGGGCATTCAGCTACTTGAGGAGGTGACAGAGCAGCTAGCTTCCTTGCAGATATCCTTCATGGATAGAGATAGAGCAGCCTTCCTTTAGTCTCTCACAGTCACTCCTCCACTACTGCAGTGGGTCAGAGAGGCACAGCGTGGGGACGCTGACTATGAGACACGGCGTGCATAGATATCCTCAGGACAGACACCTGATGGTTTCTCCCTTGGAGCAGAGCACGACGTCGTTTTCAGAGGACGTACCTTGGTACCAGTTGCTTTACAGGAGGAGGTGCTAAGAGAGTTTCACACTTCTCCTTTGGCGGTACATCCTGGAGTGGCGAAGATGTACCAGGATCTCAGACAACAGCACTGGTGGCCGGGCATGAAGAAGGTTGTGGGAGAGTTCCTTTCACGATGCCTCACCTGCCAGCCGGTAAAGGCAAAGCATCAGGTACCAGCAGGCTTGGTACAGCCCTTGGAGGCCCCGGAGTGGAAGTGGGATGGGATATCTATGGACTTCGTGACTGGACTTCCACGCACTTCCAGAGGTCACGACTCCATTTGGGTGATTATTGACCGACTCACCAAGTCGGCACACTTCTTACCCATCCGAGAGCAGGGCTTAGTGGGGAGCTTGGGGAATCTCTACGTTTAGGAGATTGTATGGCTTCACAGTGTTCCATCATCTATCGTCTCCGATCGAGATGCTCGTTTTACTTCCCGGCTTTGGAAGGGGTTGCAGGAGGCATTCGGGATGTAGCTACGTCTGAGCACCGCCTTTCACCCTCAGACGGAGAGGACCATTCAGACTCTCGAGGACATGCTCTGTGCATGTGTCCTCGACTTTGGTCGCAGTTGGGAGGACCACCAACCCTTGGTTGAGTTCGCGTACAACAACAGCTACCACTCCACAATCGGGATGGCACCATACGAGGTGTTGTACGACAGACCTTGCAGATCTCCTTTATGCTGGAAAGACCTTGGGGAGTTAGCACTTGTGGGACCAGAGATGCTCCGGGCCACGATAGAGAAGGTCCAGGTCATCCAGGAGTGGATGAGGACAGCTCAAAGCCGGCAGAAGTCTTATGTTGACAGGAGGCGGAGGCCACTAGAGTTCAAGGATGGAGACCACGTCTTTCTGCGTGTCTCACCTCGACGTGGATTACGGAGATTTGGCCGAGGAGGCAAGTTGTCTCCATGCTTCATCGGACCCTTCCAAGTCCTCAGCAGGATTGGCGAGGTGGCTTATCGCCTAGATCTACCACCTCAGTTGCACCGGGTGCACGACGTCTTCTACGTATCTCAGCTGAGGAGGTACGTGCATGACCCGACGCATATCATTGACTATGGGGAGCTAGACGTTGATGATGGGGCGACTTTTCCAGAGGTCCCAGTGGAGATCGAGGATCGACAGGAGCGGGTCCTACGTGGATGATCAATTCCTCTAGTGTGCATCAGGTGGCAGCACGGGAACATCCAGGAGAGCACTTGGGAGCAGGAGGCTCAGATGCGTGCTCAGTATCCACATTTGTTTCCCTAGTTTATGATGTATCTTTACGGGGACATAAATCCCTGAGGTGGGAGTGATGTAAAGACCCGTAAATTTCAAGTAAATATTTTTCTTAATTTTTTTTGGAATTTTACAAGAACGCTGTTTCTAACGGCACCTGATTCCAAGGCCCGGTGTTCCTGGAATAATTTTCCGAAGTTTGGCTCGGGTACGTTCAGTGAACAAACAAGCGGGCTTTTCTAACTTTTAAAATAGTGCTCGGAATCCAATTCTGAGGGCACCGATGAAACTATAGCGCTTGTACTTGCTTAGAAATTCCGCTTCTGGAGTTGCGTTTTCTCGGGTGTGGTTTTTAATTTTTGGGCTTTAAGTTAAGAAATAAAATAAAGTGGTGCGACAACTTTATTTTTATTTCACTTAAGCCACTTAAAAGCCACTTAAAGCTGCTTAAGCTGAGTTGATGCAGATAGGGTTCTATCCAAAATATCCTAGCCTCTTGGTAAGATATTTGTGAGGTGGGGCTCGCACGAGCCCCACCGTTTCTTTTCCGCTAAGTAACGCACCCGTGGAAACCCGTCATTATGAAAGTCAACTGACGCGTTTTCTTAATTTCATAATGCACCAATTAATTGGGCGGTTTTATTCGTTGAATTAATTCTATGAATTAATGGGTCATTACTTATCTCTTTTTCATTTTTTGGCATGTTAATAAAATAAGACCAATGCTTTTTCTCCTTAAGTGTTGTTCATTGAGAGGATTTGACAGAAACCTCAATTTCTTCATCCTCCTTCGCGAAGAACGCGAAGAACGCGAAGAACCCGAAGAACGCCAGCCTCCGACGAAGAATGCTGAACCCGTGGAAATCGACAACGTGATGCTGTGTGCCGCGACGCCGACGTTTCCTCTCCCGTGAAGTTCTTCTGTGATGTTCCTTCATCCGCAACAAAATCTTCGATCATCCGTTGAGGTGAGAGATTGCAGTTATTTAATTTTTCTTTTCGGATTATAACAACACATGGATTTAATCAATATAATTAAATCTGTTGTTTCTTGGTCCTCGGAGTTCGTCGACGCAACGCCGGATACCGCGACGACGCGATGGTCCCCTCCTTCCGCGTTGATCAATTCTGCGAAGAATGCGCGTGCGACGACTTGACCGAGGTAGGGATTTTATTTGGAAATAACTTTTTATACCCGTAGTTGTTTTCTTCTAAAAAAAAAGAACCTGGATCAAGTGCAATTTTAAATTATTAAAATTGTTTTGATACACTTATCTTGTGTGGATTATTCTTCCCGATTATTATCACCTAACGCGGAGGGTGCGGGCCAGACAAACACGGCCCGACAACCCTCCAAAGTTCTTCATTGTTGTGCGGATTTGGTGGGCGACGACAAAATGTGTCGTAAAAGCGATTTGATGTTTCCGCAGTGAAGAACGGGACCCGAGAGGAGCAGCGGCGCAGACGGGAATGGAATCGGACCACCGGAGCGACTCCGGTGGCCCGTGGAAGCCACCGGCGGCGCGGGTCGCCGGCGTGGTGGCCGGAGGCGGGGGCAAAGGTGCCAGCGGACCCGCGGCCGCGCGGGCCCGACGCACCAGGGGACGCGGCTTTTCCGTACCTGTTGACCAGGGCGGGCCCCCGTGGGGGCCGCGGTGTTGTCACGCGGGGGCAGCACGCCCCCCGCGTTGCTCGGCCGCTCGGCCGAGCTGAGCCGGGCTGACCCGGTTCGGCCAACCCAGGGGAGGGGGGGTCGGCCCGGGCCCAGACCCCCCATCTCCGGACGTTTTTCAGTATTTTGCCCGTAACTTGAGCTAAGGGTCTCAGATCGACGCTCCGTTAGCGGTAACGTGATCCTTGGATCGAGACGGTCGTTTCAGTATATCACACTCAAGGTTTCGGAATACTTTGGGTTTGGCCGGGTTGGTTCGTACACGAAACCAACCGGGCCCTCGGAGCGGAAACGCTCATATCTTGAGTTCCGGACATCCGATTGGCGTGCCGTTGACTTTGATGGAATCCTCTAAGTGAGACGGGTCTTTTGGCATACTCCGCCCTAGTTTTGGATGCAGGTGGACTACGGTCGGGTTGGTTTTTCCTTAAAAACCAACCGGGCCCCTGGGACAAAAAAGCCAATAACTCTCAGATCGGGCGTCCGATTGACGCGCCGTCTGCGACCTTGAGTTCTTGTTGACAATACGGAACTTTTGGATACATCAACTCTGGACTATGTTTCAGTTGATGTATCAGCCTCTCGGCTCGTGGAGCGGACCCTCCCGAACGAGCTTTCTGTGTGCGGGAACCCTAGAGCTGGCTGCGACTGCTTTTGTGACTGCGACGATGATTGTGCAGAGATCCTCAGTGGACTGCGACGACTACTGCACTCAGCGATCCTGTGTGGATTAGTGCTACCGATCCTGTATGGGTCCGATCCTGTGTGGGTCAGCGCTCAGCGGTTCTGTGTGATCCAGCGCCTACAGGTCCTGTGTGGGCCCGATCCTGTGTGGGTATTTGCGGGGGTTAGTACCTATCGATCCTTTGTGGGTCCGACGACTTAGATGGATCAGTGATCATCTCTATCGTCATTTGAAGAAGTATACCTATGTGAGTTGAATCCTGTGTTACTCTATTTTTTGGATTGTGTTGAGCTATCCTATGTGGATTTACTGTTTACTCTCCTTTGTGGATTGTGTTGTGCTATCCTGTGTGGATTTAAGTTTGCTTTCCTGTGTGGATTGGGATGTGCTTGGGCTCGAGTGTTGGAGCCGAACGAGAATTGATGACTTAGGTATATGTATGGCCATATAACTAAGCAGTGTCGATGTTACTTCGTGATTGTTTCTTCCCTTTGTGGTTTATCCTTTGTGGATTTCGTGAGACCTTCGGGGGTCTCGGGGTCCCTACTGAGTATCTTATACTCACCCATGCACGGGCTATGCCCGCACTACGTTGTGTTGGTTGCAGACGACGGACAGCGCCGATCGTGGTGGAGGCTTGCGGAGCAGGTCGGTACCTGGAGGTGGACCACTGGGTGGGACATGCTCGTAGTGGACGACGGGACCGAGGAGCTGTGGAGGCTATCTGTACCCACCCTTCATGTGGGACTTCCAGAGGACGGCTCGACGCTGCGGCTTTTCTTTTCAGTTGCTGTTTTCCCCTTTCAGTTGTACTTTACAGTTGGGCTTGTATTTCCGGCCCCTTTTACTTTCAACACAGCTTGTTACCGTTTTTACTTAGTGTTTACTCTTTCCGCTTTCTTACTCTGTGGTGTTTGTTTACTTTACAAAGGCAATGCCTTCCCTGTTTATCGGGATTTATGCCTTGGTGCTAGTCGCCAGCCCCTGGCCTATGGAAGGCGGGCTTGGGGTAGTCACGACACGGGCCCCGAGGACGGGTCGTGACAACTATTCTACTAAAAACCGAATCATATTTGAAAATATGATGTCTAAACATGAATATAGGAGCAAATAAAGAAACTCAGTTGAGAAAATTTTCTCAACCTATTATGTTCACATTGATACGAAAAGATATACACATTATTCCCCAAGAAGCTATTTATTTTAATTATAATTATAATGTATGTAATTGATGGTGAGTTATGATTTAGATAGAGAATCAGATAAAATGAATATGTTGTCAATTTTGGATCGCAAAATAAAATCTCTCCATCATAGTCTTAGTTCTCAAAATATATTCAAATACAAAAATGAGGGAGAATCATCATTTATGAATTTAGAGTATTTTACCTTAACACCGAACATCACAAATTTGAATATTCCATCATGGATTTATATATCTATTCTGAAGTGTTTAAATTAATAAATATCATTCTTGGTGAATATGTGGAAATAGTCAACACTGGAAGACCACATGGAAAATTACCTTATGGTGTATTCATATATTGGATCATATTTAAATCCATACTTAAAGAGATTCACTATTATGAATATTTTTAGGAGTGTATCCCTTTTGGGGGAGAAAAATTAAGAATTGTGGAGTAAATTTTATAAAATATTGGTTTATGCAAATAAGAATTTTTCTTGAAGGTGTATGAAGGTGATGTCATTGAAAAAGGTATGTTATCATAAACTATCATCTGTGATAATCAATATTAGATTCTAATATAGAGGAGGAGGTTTTTAATTAGTGATCAATAATGGAGATATAAATAAGTTCCATGGTTTTTATTTCATGGTATCTGTACATGAAATGTTTTAACCTATGTATTGAGGTGATTACAATAAAATCAAGATGATAACCTTCTTGAGAAATGTATATCAAAATGGGTATCTCAATGGTAATATATTTTTTTATCCTATAATTGGTGGAACACTATTGAAATTTATTGTAAGTGGTTTCATTTATTATTGGTATCTAGTTCAATTTATTTTTTATAGCTTAGTTATCTAAATAAAACCTAATTATTTTCTACACAAATGATGGATTATTAGATATAGAGTGGAATGTTTAACAGAAAATTTCATAGTATGAATTGATTCCCTTTCTAAAATACATTGTATTTCTTTTCAATAAGGGGAGAGATAATGTAAAATTAAAATCTAGATGATAAATTGGTGAGATCATGAAATTAAAGTTGAGAATTACATGGAAGATAAAAGAAAAGTTGTATAATAATTCAGTAGCACTCATTGGGAAATCATTTTAAACGGGTATTGAAAATAAATACAAAGGGGGAGTTTTCCAAGCCCATAATGTATTTATTTTATATTTTAAATTCAATTTTCAATGAATTAGGGGTATTCATTGATATCAATATATTTATAAAGATAACCCAAGCATGTTGAATAATATTTGACGTATAGATTACAATATCTGACCAGTTATAGAATTCAAGCCTATTAATAATGAAGAAGTTTCTTGGATTTACTGATCAGGATTACGAATACTTGGGTATAACACATTAAAATTTAATGAATATGTGTTTCCAAGTAAGTATATCCTTTTCTATCAGTGTTTCAAGAATTGGATGATATATCTTGGATGTTTTGTTTAGAATATTTTTAGAATTTCATTCCTTGGAAGTATTTTATATATTAAAGAAATGTTTTTTTAAGATTTGGACTTCCATGGAGATTAGATTAATATATCTATTGAGAATAAGTATAAAGGTGATATTTCCATGATTATTGAAGATAAAATTATTTAGTTAAATATTTTGATTTACAAAATAGGTGATTCCACGTGAAATTTTCTTAGTGTTTATATATCATAAATAGAGTTCATGATAAAATATTATTTGGAGATGTATGAGGAGATGTTCCATACCATAGAGCATGTTACTATGTCAAAACAAGTCAGAATATGTTTTAGAATAAGTGTCCACATCACATAGGAGACTCTGACCATGTTATTTATGTCATAGTAAAGGTCCATGTAACAAAGGAGGTTGGTTTCATTTTCAGTGGCACAAAAAATCTTGTTACTCCATGTTGTATTAAAGGAAAACATTGTAGAACACTTCAAGATGTATTTACACGGTCTTAGAAATTTTGGAACCTCCATTTTACAACTCTATGACCCTGTCATATTTATTATAATAGATTAAGGATTATGCTATAGTGATCCAACCATACTACAGAGTGAATTCAGTTTGATTTCAGTGGATCTATAGAATTTGTACCCTCCATGATGTATCCCTATTATCACGCCATAGTTAATAGGATGATTCAAGGACTTATCCCTTGGGATTATACCACAGTACATAGAGGATTTGGATAAATTTTTGGGTTCTAAATATTTCATGACCGCCACACTGTAACCCCATGACCACATTATAGTAATGTCTGCTAGTTATCTGAAAACTACTAAAAACCGAAAGGTTTCACCATAATATTCTAGTCTACATCATATAATGGTATTTCTTGTAAGGTTCATGGATTCATGGAAAACTAGATTAATCTGATAATTTTTTGGTTATTTAATTCTATAATAACTATTAATTTGAATTAGATGATCAGAATTTATTAAGATGAAGATCCAAAGGATGATTTTTATGAAGTATTTGGTGGTTTCATTTTGAATTTTAAATTCAAATTCAAACTAGAGGAATTAGAGGGATGATTTGAAAAACTTCTATATAAATATTATAATTTAAGAGAATAAGATAAAGAGATAATTGTGGAGAGAATCCATTGAATATCCCTAAATTCACATAAGAGAGTCTATGTTGTACACATTGCATATTTAGTAAATAGTTATGGAAAGTTAAACAACACCGATATTTATTATAAAATTATATGTGATGAAGATAGTTAATAGAGATCCAGTGTAATTTAGTGATGTAGTAAAGTTGAAGAATAAATAAAGAAAAGAATAGGTGCTGTGAAAAAAAAAGAGATTATATAGTGAAGATGAAGAATAAGTATAGATTCTATGAAAGAAATGTACTGATAACTTTCTACCATGAAATAAGTTTCTTCATTTATATTTTTATATAATTGAAGGGAATATATACTTGGATGTTATTGTGCAAGTGAAAATAGAATAAGAATAACAAAATTATCACCTCAAAAAATTCATGTGTCACAATTATATTATTATAAACTTTTAGGATGAGAGTATAAGAAATTATCAGGATTCTATAGAGTGTAGGATTAAAAAAAATTGGTACAAGGATAAACCATATCCAATTTTATTTAGAAGTAGATACTACTAAATTATGTACTCTTGAAGTAATCCATATCATCCCAAGCACTAGCCTTTCATTTTAAAGGTGAACCTTTTATTTATTCATGTTAATTGTGTGTTTATTTTTTTATACTTGTTGATAGAAAAAATAACATGAGAGAGAGTGAGATAGAACTACATAATCATCACCTAATAATGAAAAATGTAATATCATCAATAAAGGAATGAAAAAATCATAAAAGGACATCTATACTGATTCACCCATTTTTAGTATATAACATATATCAATGTGTTTTATGAACATGATCTTATAGTGGAGTTATTGGGAATTACAGTTGTTGTTTATTTATTTAAAATTCTACATCATATTTAGTATTTTTCTAATAATGTCAAATTCACATACAATGAATTTTATGGTTGTGTATGGGACTATTGGTGGTTACCTATTATAGTTACAAGTGCAGTGAAAGTTCTTATAAAGGATGATCCCAACTAATCAGTTTTTAGATTTGAGGGATCATTTTCATAATGTAAATGACATAAAATCCCTAAACAATAAAAATTTACAAAATAATATTGACAATCTATATAACCAAAACCAAGATATAATCTTTTTACATTGAATTCATAATTAATTTAAATAGACCTGAGGAATGAATTACCCCATCATTAGATATGTTATTGATGAAGATGTTGTTCATCAAAAACACTTTTCAGTATTCAATCATTTCTCTTGTAGTATCCAAGTGTAGAATCTGTCTTTCAGTGATACACACATACTCATATGATCTCTAAAATACACAAATTGATTGATGGGCACCAAAATGGTGTATCAATATTCTTGTGGTGATTATATTGATCATAATTTTTATTTCTTTGGGATTTTTGAATCATCATTAAACTCAAGTTCTATAGATCATGGTGGTGGGGGGAGAATCTTTATAGCATTCTTCGCTCTTTAGAGAGGGGTTTAAAAAAGATTACAGAAGTATTCTCAATCTTGATCTATCTCGATCATCCTCTATATAATAGATGTTGCAGTTTATTTTTACAGATAGGGTTAGTGTTAAAATATTTTTTAATTGTACAAATGTCTTAAATAATATATAAAACTTCATCAGACCCCATGGCTTATAATAATAATTATATTTTTATTTTTCATGGAGTTCACAAATTGGAAGAATGATAAATATTATTTTACATTCTTATAAATTAATATTTATCATAGGAAACAATCATGGATGTCTCTTCCTATTCAACATTATCAAATTTCTAAATAAATATATAATTAAATATTTATTAATTCAATAAATAAAATAAATATTTTACCCATAGTTTGGAGAAGATATATTTATAAAATATTCTCATAATTAAATAAATTATTTGTTAATAAATAAATAGTTATTTACTACATTTAGAATAAAAATAAGTAAATTAATATTTTATTTTATTTCAAATAAATAAATACATTGTGAATAAATATTTATTTATTATTTTTTATCAATAAGTATTGAAAAAAATTATTCCTCCATCTTGAGAATAATACTTTTTCAAATAATTATAATTAGTTATAATTTAATTGAGATTAGAAAAAAAATACTTAGTGTGTGACCCTCTAGGATTATTTCTCCTTTCCATTAAAAGTGCTTGCCTAAATTCCATTATTACTACCTAGAGATAGGTATATGAACCCAAGAGAAAGAAGTAAATGTAAAAATGTCGATAACCAGACATGAACTCTTACTACATAATATAATCCCTTTGTCACAATATCTAATATAGTAGGTCACACACTCATTTAATAAACCTATATGTGTGATGCATCTTCAATTGACTATCTTAAATAAACTAATTCTTACACTATGTAAATGGAATTTAATATAATGGTTCAATTTCAGTGGAAGGTATTAGATATTAACTTCTATAAATATGGACTGGAAAAATACTTCCTCAAATTTTGGATTAATACCATGTCATTCATGATATAGCCAACATACCAAACTTCTCTATGAAGTGTTTTAATCATTATTTATGACTATAAATTTAAGTGAACAAGTCATTAAATTCATTAATATCAATTTTAAACTTAATGTCCCATTGCATTCTTTCAAAGATAGGAATATCCTTTATCACGTAGACATGTAGGATTTCTAGAGGTGGGTTTGTTATCTTAATATCCCATATAGGAGATTATAAGTGAAACCTTTATGAGATGATTTACATATATTTATCAATACTCTCACTTGATAGTAAAAAATATAATGTACTTATTCATAGAATTTTATCTTACTATTAAACTAGGTTTAATTGTATCAACATGGAATTTTACATTTCTCATCATAACGGGGAATTTCTATGACCTTTTGATGTGATAGATACCTTAGGAAATTCTCACAACAATTTTATGAAGAAGAATAATACATATGTGATAATGTATTTATTAATATTAAAATACATGACTATACAATCAATCTAATGTAAAAATTTGTTGGTTCTTGGAAATCAACTCTAATAGACTCCCACTTCCACTAGAGTCAACTTTTAACGACTGATTAGTTCTCACATGTTACACATGCTTCATCTGATAATAATAATATCTATGTTTCTATGTCTAGGGTTGGTAAAGCCACATATCTATAGAAACGTTTTTGTAACTGTTGCATTACTACATTGAGAAAGTCTCTTAAGTGGTGATATAACTGAGTATCCACCTCTTTTCCTCATATTAAATTCTTGAAATCCTCACTAATTCTATAGTCAAATCTTATCATAATAATGATAAAACACTTTCTTTCAGTATAACCCAAAATCAGAATAAGACTATGCTAAATAGATCTCTAAGATTAATCATAATCTACAACATACTTAGATATTAAAGATATTTAAACTAATGGTTGTAATATGTTTATCATGTATACTACCTTATCATTTTTCATGATACTAGATAAAATTTAACCAAGTGAAGAATATTTTTTAATTTCCATGATCATTTAGTATTCAATCTTCTCAAGAAACCATGATTTCATCCAATTCTACTTTTCCAAGAAGAATCATATAATTCCAACTTCATGTTGATGCCATTATATTGGATTTGTTATATATTCACCAACTATTCATTATGCATCAGTAATATCGAACATCAGTACTTATCATAGAATATGAGATAAATTTCAATTACTTAACTTTGTGAAATTATTTTAATATTAAAAGTATCTTTTTAAGCCCATGAGTGGTCTACTAGAATGATTATATTCCAACAATAATTCAGTATTTAATTTTTTGAGTTGTATTTTATAATACTTTTTTATTACATGTACACCAATTTTTATTAAAATATATAGATTTATTTTGTAGATCTTATTCCCTAGAAAAAAAATTTTACATTAAATCATGCTCAAAGATATTTGATTCCTTAGTTTTAACAAACCAGTAAGACACAACATTTATTTCCCATATGTCATCAACATATCCATCTTGAGAACTTATTGTGCTCCCACTAACCAGTTAGATACATGTTTAACTCATTCATTTATAAATGAATTTTCTATTAAAATTATGAAATATTTATTTATAAATGAATTTAAGTGATCTAAATATATCATTATAAGTTATTTATGTCAATGAACCTTCATATTTATTCATTGTAGACTTATACCATTGGGTATCCTTTTTCCATGTTATATAGACATATTCCATAAAGATTCCTCCATATAAGGGAACATTGAATGTAATAACCCAATATGATTATCAAAATTATTCTTTGAAAATTATAATTCAAAATTATTTTAGACATGATAATTGGTGTTTAGGTGTCATGATATAATAAACCTTTATATAATCAATCATGATTTATTGGTACCATCTTGTACTATCCATGTCTGGTTTCACTTGAATACACACCAACAGTATCAAGTCTTTGAAACAATCATGATTTAGAGTCCTATAATCCTGATAAAACATTACATTACTTGAATTTATATATACTTGTAAACCTTAACATGTTCCCATTTACAACTTCTTTATAGGAATATTTATTCTGAAATATTAATAGATGTATCCCCCGCTATAGTGAACATAAAACACCTATTCAGTTTTGAATTCCTATGAAGTATGTGTCTCTAGAATGACTACTACCACTATGATTACTGGAGTATAGAATTAATATTCCAACCTATGTGAATCTAGATCCTTAACCAATAGAAGTTAATTCTTCTCCCGCTATCTTTAAAGAGAAAAGTTCCCATTATATAAATCTATTGTTCTCTTGATTGGACCTTAATATCATTAGTAGATATATAATTATTAACTCAAATTCACCATAGTGTTTTATGTCTGTTAGTGTTCTGAAGTATTATTATCACATAGAAATTGAAATGATATCTATTAGACAGTATAGTTGTCTTATGTTTAGTTGTGACACTTCACTTTGTAAAACAATTTTGGTAAGAAATTGTTGAGGATTTGAAATATATATAATACTCAAAATAGATATTTCTTTTAATATCATTATCATATTGATATATACATGGAAATGTGAGTTTAGGAACACCTTTACTTTACTTGTATAATTAATTATTGCTTAGATAGTATATTATATGACAAACAAACTTAGAGATTCCTCAATCTTTACCAAGTTCACCCATTTACTTTATTGGAAATTTCTAAAATATATTAAATGAATCTCCAGAAGTATATGAATTTACCTTTAGCATTTTAATAGTTCACAATACCATTTTTAACTAAATGTTAAAATATTTGTGGAATGCCTTTATTTATAATGGTTTATTTATCAAAAATATGAAAAATAGTTTGTATATCCAATTTCATAGATCAATTGAGACTAAAACATTTTTATGGGTATAAAAAATCCAAATACATTCAATTTTATTTGAAAAAGAATTATATTTTCAAAATAGGCCCAGAGTCTTATATTTTATTTTCAACATTAATATTAATAGATAATTTTTATTCAAGATTTACTGAATAATTAGTATAATTAAAGTAATATAACAAGATTTACTCCAAATGTGAAATAATGTTTCATTACATATGAATGAAAAATTGAGATAAATTATTTTGTAGAAATTATGAAAAACATGAATCACACCATTATGTTAAGGATAAGTAGAGAGCTCCCGTTAGATGATGTAGTATTCTTCCTTTCTTATCTCCCTTTTAGTTCACACTATAACCTTTATATTCTTTCTTATTTCCTTTATTTAAATACATTCATGTTACAAGCATATTATATTTTAATAGAAAAGTGGTGAATATAAACATGATGAATATACCTGAAATGGATACTTCTTAACACTTTTTTAATTCATTGAAATTTCTTTTTGAGCTTCCATTATTTCCACATGAGAAGAAAATAGCCTCCTTCTCTTTCTCCCACCTCTGAATGTTTTTTGTTTTTAAGGTCACTATAAAGGATATTTTGGAATTATATTAGACCTGGTATATTCAAAATTTTCTTTCAAACATTTCACTATAAGTGGTGGAGGAACATGTTTCAACCAATCCTGATCTATTTGATGAAGTATAGAAAAAAGATTCATTGGTGACTTATCCATTTTTTATCTGGGTTTGGAAAAATAAAGATTACCTTAAGGTTAAGGATAATAAAATAATATTAATGGATAACTTCTTATCTAAGTGCATGTCCAATTTTTATAATATATCAATATACCCCAAAATTTTGAAAACAAAATCAGTAAATATATTCCCCTTTTCAACTTTATACATATATAGTTAATTTCCAATATTATTTATTTTAATCCTTTTCTTCTCTTTTTCAATAAAAGAATATATGAGACTATGGTGAAATAATCCATGTCTTTATTTTGTATCATCAATTCTCAGGACATAGTTGATAATATAATGCAAGATACGTTTAAAGTATCCTCTACATATCTTTGGTAGGCATATCCTTTTCACCTGTTCTCACCTTCTGAGTTTGAAAACAAAAATATGGGAATCCAATACATAATAAAAAGTTTATAATAATAATGAATCATAGAAATGATTATACATTATTTGGTAATTTTTATTTTTAAAGTCATACCCTATGTTAATGAATGATTATAGAGTTTTCATGTTTTCTCTTTCCATTTTTCTACAATTATTAATATATTTTATTACTACTTTACATGACATAAATTTATATGAGAAAAAATTATTTTAATTTTAGTAAGCCTACCTTAATTTTATCGCGTCTCAAAGAATCTCACCATTGAACTTAGAATGTATAGTTTCATGGACATTATAGTGTAAAGGATCCATACTCCCCTTGTTAGGATCTATAAAATGGATATGAAAAAATAAAAAGGTATTTTGGTATACTATCTTACTAACTGGGGGATTTTAGATCCTTATTCTATTTAGTAGAATCCCAATCCTAAAACCTCAACTCAAATTTCCTTAAAACCTTCCACTAAATTTGTATTGAATAGACTATGGCCATTAAATTGAATAAAAGTTTAGTTAAGTCAAACCAAGCCCTTATGGGAACTCCCCAATAAAATAAAGGGTCTTAACTATGTCTATATAAAAACTATGTTCTATGGTTTCATTATTAATAATGTAATTACTGGATTGGTCCATGCTAATATATAGTTGATGTATTTTTTTGTTATGTGTAAATGTTTATAATTGATATTTTACATGTTTTTTAAAATTAAGGAGATTTTACTAAAGAGATTCACCATGGTATGATAAAAATTTTATGCATAATCCATTTAATTGTTTTCCATTGGTTTTATATTACTCTATTTATTTATTCTATTATGTTATTGAATCTATAAAATAAATCATTCATAAGATAGACATAAAATAAATAAATAAATTATGGGATCATGAGCTAATTCATTAGTTGATTTATTCAGAAGATAATAAATCAACATATAACCCTAATGGAAAACATTTTGTGTTTTTCTTTGAAAAAGTTGAAGCATTCCCCCTGTCCACCTATGTATTTTCTATGTTGGTTTTGTGTTAGTTCTATCTTGAATCACCTCCATGAAGCCTTGGATACACCTTTAATTATATATGTTTTATAACTCACACGCAATTTAGGGGAACCAAATGATTGGTTAAGGATAATTAGATGAAATAATCTTGAATTCACAGGATCTACATAATATTAGAGACAGGGATGACACACATACCATTATATTTAATTTAAATATAAATAATTGTAAACCATTACAACAAAAAGTAATTAAATAAAACTAAATCATATAAATGTTTGGTCAAAGGTCATGACTAGTCATACACATTCTACAAATACATAAAAGTATACTGGCTAGAATTTACTTCAATTAATTTATTATAATTAATATAAATATTCTTTTATTGACTCAATTAAGTAATCAATCATTCAATTATTTATTTTTCTCTAAATGACCAACTGAAGTCTCTTGGTGGTACCCATCATAAATGTATTAATAGAAATAGATGGAATGAACAATAATTACAGATAGTTACATGGAATTAATTAAGCATTTAATAATTATTAAAACCATTATTACATAGTCTATAAATATAGTTCCAATAGTGTAATTAGGTTTGAAATACCAAAATTAATTATTTCTATTCTAATTTAAATCTATTCTTTAATAGAAGAATATACCACAAGTATTAATGAGCCACACATTTTGTTCCTTGCATTCCATGTATTTAGGAAAAACACCTAGGTCCTAAATGTCTATCATAACTAGATTCCACATCATGGACTAACTAGATAAAGATTTTGTGGACTTATTTCCATGTTTCTACATAACCCACCAACTAACTTGAAATGTTATTTTGATAAGGGAATTTATGGGTAACATGAAATGTACACTGGTTACATGTAGTGTATGTCATTAATTATCCTATCTTCTAGTATCATGTGGTAATAAACTATGTATTTGACCACACAGTTAGAGAGAGTTTCACAATTATACCATGTATACTACATGATGGGCATTCGAACTATACATTGTGTAGTCTCACAAACCAAATTCCAGGATGGCACAGTAAATACGCGGTATGAAAAACATGTATTGTCTGTTATTACTTCACAAAACATCATATTTACCACAACACATTAAGGTTTTGTGCACTTTGGGGGTACGACATGTACTCTGGTCACATTCCATACAATACTGTCTTCCGACTAGAATCATCAGCATCTTCTAATGGCATATCTGATTGTTCTTCATTTCATTATTGAGATTATTTAGAAAATATAAAACATGTATGAAGAAAAATAATATGTCAATATTATGTTAATAATACTTTCTATTAAATAATTAATATATGTGAATTGAAAAATTAACCACATTTTATAATAATTAATAAAAAATATAATAAAAGTTCATAAATTTAAGTTTGACCTCGTTGATGCTATTTGATGGTTTTGGGTGTAGTGGAAGAACTTATTCAGGACGATCCCAACCTAATAGTTGTCAGTTTTAATGGATAATTCACATGTTTTAAAATATTTAAACACCATGAAAACAATGTTTTTACAAATTATATTGAAATGGTAGGTCACCAGAACCAAGAGAAGATATTTTCATGTCAAAATTATAATTAATTTAAATAGATTAGAAGAAATAATAACATGGTCTTGAGATCTTTATTTTATGAATATGTTGATCGTTTGAAAACCTTTTCATTTAACTTTCATAACTCTTATAGGATTTAAGTGTTGAATACCTTTAGCGGTGATCCACACATACTCCTATGAACTCTAAAAAATACCAATTGATTGTTGGGTTCTATCATGGCCTATTGATATCCTTGTGATTCTCATCTTGATATGATGGTTCATTCGATCTTAAATAATTGTCTTTTCACTCTCATTCTTCAGAGGGTGTAGGGTGAATAATCTCTAGAGTGTTCATTGTTCTTAAGAGTTTGATCTAGAATTCATTGTGCATAATGATTCTCAATCATAATCTATCTTGATCATCCTATACATAATACATGTATTCGTCGATTTATATAGATATGGTTAGGGTTACAATATTATTTAGTTTCACAATGGCCCTTAAATGATATATTAAACCTCATCTAACCCCATTACAGGAAATAATTGTAATAATTAAATTTTTTATGGGGATAAAAAAATTATAGCAATGATAAATATTATTTTACCAGTTTTTGAATTAATATTTATCACACAATCTTGGTCCACTCATCCTCCTTTTCATTTATCAAATACCTAAAAAATATTTTTTCATTCAATAAATAAAATAAATGTTTTATTCACAAATAGGAGAATAAATATTTTTAATTATTCAAGTAATTAAATAAATTATCTATTAATTTAATAAATAATTATTTATTAACAGTCAAATAATAAGGAATAAATCAATGTAATATATGCACATTATTAAATAATTACCTTATGAATAAATATTTATTTAATATTTGTGATCAAAAAATGCTGAACAAAATTTTTTCCGGGTCTTTTGAATATAATATATTCCAAAAATTAAATTAAAATATAAAATAATAGAGATCAATGAAAACAATTAGTGTGTGAACCCTCAAGATTCTTTATCATTGGAATTAGGTGGGATTTCCTAAAGTCCAAGATTAATGTCAAGAAATGGTTCAAGGAACCGAGGAAAAATAAGTTAATGTCACAATGTAAACAAACACACATGAATAATTATAATGTAATATAATCCCTTTTTCACAATATCTCATCAACCAGGATTTACACTCTTTTCATCATCCTATTTTCGTGATATGCCTTTATTTTGACTATCTGAAATAAAATCATCGTTACACGATTGAAATGTAATTTATTGTGATGATTCAATTTCGGTCAAATGGATGAGATATCAACTTCCATAAAAATGGAAGGTAAAAATACACCATTGAATTACTGATTAATATCATGTTATTCATGATTCACCAATGTTTCCAACTTGGAAATTTGTAACATCCTGGGTCTGGATGCCAACTAACAGTGTTTCGAGCCCGGTTGTCCACATGGCCTCAAGCACATCTCCCCAAATTCCAAAGCATGACGACATGAAGTGAGATCCTAGGTGTGTTAGTGGGGATATTATTCCCTCATTAGTAGAGTGTAACATAGCGAAATAAGAAAGAGATAACTAACACAGTAATATAATTCAATATAAGTAAACAGTGAAAGACTGATAATAAAAAATGACCATGTGTCATATCATATTCAAAATGATGCATGTCACATGTTTCTAAGAAAGAATACAAACAAGTCACAAGGATATCATACAAATTACATGATCCAAAAGGAACAAAAAGAGAAAAAGTATCCCAGCATCATCGCAAGCCTAGGATTTTCCCCCCACTCTCTTGCTCTTGAACAACATATCATATGCCGGAAAGAGGGAGCCTACCCTTTTCAACACCTGAAATTAAATAATCTGTTTAGACCCAAAGAATATTCCAAACATGATGTGAGACTAAATCCCAGTATCCAACAACCAAAGGTTGGTGCCAATATGCCAGTGAGTATATATAATAGGCTGTGCAAAATAGTGAAAGCAATAAGCTAAGAAATATTTAAATGTAAATAGTCATATAGAAATATGATTCCATTTACATTCCATTTATTTTAAATTAGAAATTCAATTACATTTATTGTATAATTATCAAGATATCTTCTAAGTCTGTAGATCAGCCATATAGGAGTAAGCACCACAAATTCCTCTGAAGGCCATCTAGGCAAGTATAGGCAATGACCAAAAGCAAGCTTGTGCTCGGGCTTGGAAAACGCATCATAAACCATTCGGTATCCAAATAACCATGTCCCAATCATTAAAATTTTTAAATTGGAATTCAAGGATCACTATAGGTGAAAATACACCAACACCCTACAATCCCATCCTTGGCCAACCTCCTAGAGATAAATCTGGTATCACTCTAGGTGTGGTATAACCTACATCCCCAAGACCATTATTGGCAGTCCAATAGGGAGACCAAGTATCTCCCATGACATAATCCCTTCCTCTTGAGTCCATCCATGGCATCATATAAGGATCAATTATTCACTCATCATTTATAGTGTCTCTATGATCTCATTCATTGCGTCTATGATTCACTCATGGCTTATCATTTAATTAACAAACCCATTGATCCCATCCAAGGCATTCCAGAGAATCCAAGGTTCACTCAAGGGACCAAGGTAAAATAGAAATATAATTCCATCCACGGTATTCATTCATAATTCATGATTCACCCAATTCTATTTTCCATTTAACCATAACAATATCATTTTACAATTTTAGTAGGCATGCTAGGGTCAACACCAAAATCATTTAACATTAATTTTACCATTAAGGGTGTATCAAATAGGACCAAACTCAAAGTCTAGACCTATCATTACTCACATATAAACATTTAACATCACAATACTATCATATAATCTATACCATTACAAGGAACTAACATATGGTAACTCGCGTGGACAGAATCCTAGTTGGAACTAAACAGTCTAATCATGCTTTACCAAGCATAGGCATAACATGGGTAAAAGTGTAAATTCATATATCTCACACCCTATCCAATTATAATACCATATAACACCATGGAACAAATATCCAGATAAGAAATTACATTTTAATTAACCCACAAAATGGATTCAGGGAATACAACATAGGTATCGTAGGCACAACGACCATAAAGTGGTTAAAATGGGCACTCACACAAGGGGTGGACCTAAATCTAGGCATACAACCTAATACATGCTTTAAAACACCTGATTAAATACCTAAACGATGATAGTAAACAACATGCTTGATTTATTATTCAAATTGACACCGCGAAAATGGGTGCGCGACACTCTACCATATATAAACAAATTAACAATCAGCAAAAGACATGAGACCACCTACCTTATGATCAGGCTAGATAGATCATCCAATATCTGGCTCAGATTATCCTTGATTTGGGAGAAATATTAATAATAGAAAAGGAATAGTATATTTGGGCATATGAGCCTAAATCAAAATTTCTCAATCGATAAGAAGCAGAATCAAATATGGCTAAAAAGGATTAGAGGCATTACCATTGTGGATCCTTGGAGGAAAAAGATGGATGAAAAAAACTAAGGATGGGGAAGGGATATGAAAACCAATAATAGAATTCAAAGGGGGGCCCAAAACAACGGGGAGATACTGTTCAATGAAGTTGGAGAAAGAATTTTAACTTAAAAAAAATTTAGGAGAAATTTGGTAATTTAATCCAAAAATATCTGGGCCGCATGGTTTATGCCCACAATTTTCCTAACCATGTAGAAACCATGCTCAGCTCACTGAATGTTTGGGTCACATTTCACGGTTACCCCACAGTGTTTGACTAACCATGTGGTAACCATGTGAACACAATTGTAAAGTCTGCTAAAACTATATACATGTTAGCAAGGCCATGTACCCTAATCTGCACAGTTTTCACTAACCGTGTGACCTCCTCTTTTCACCCAAAACATAGTTTTAGGGATTTGGACCAGCCCCGAACACCCCCAGACCATTATGAACTCAACAAGCATCCAGAATTGTCTATATTTAAGAAACTAAATAAGGAATAGTTCTAAAAAAGATGATATATACATCAAAGAGGAATCGGTTCTTACAAACATCCCCCCACCCTAAATCAATTTGTCCCCAAATTTCCCTTACAAGGGTGGTGTACAAGTATCTCAGAAAAACTATGGCCACTGTGATTGAACATCGACCTCTCTCTCCCAGGTCTCGTCCTACACTCGGTTATGCTACCATAGAACACATACTAAAGGAACAGACCGAATTTGGAGAACCTTCATGCTACGATACATAATTCATAAAGGATACTCCTCAAAGGACACATCTTCATATAAATCAACCTCATCAGAATGAAAGGAATGAGGTAGGTCTAAATAGTAACACTGAAACTAATAAACCTGAAAGGCATAATGCATAGCCTGATACATCTTAGGTAACTACGACTGATAGGCAACCATTCTGACCCTCTCCATAATATAAAACGACCTGTTATATCTCGATGAATGATTCCCCTATCTTCTGATCCTCTTGTATTCCATCCTTAGTGAAACAAATAGAAAAACCCAATCCCCAACCTCGATATTAAGAGGTCATTTTTTGTGATCATTGTAAGATTTCTGATGAGACTGTACAGTATTTATTCACTTCCAAAATCAACTGAACTTGTTCAGTGGTCTTTTGGAAAAGATGAGGTCCCAGCATAGTTGTCTCTCCTTCCTCTAGCCAACACATGGTTGATTTCATGGCCAACCATATAAAGCCTTATAAAAATCCATATTAATAGTATCATGAAATCTATTATTATAGGATAACTCCACTAGAGGTAAATTCTTCTCCCAAGAACCCTTGAAATCCAAGAAACATGCTTGAAGCATTTCCTCAAGCACCTAAATCATGCACTCTGAATAACCATCAGTTTGAGGGTGGTATGTCATGCTCATTAGATTCTGTGTACCCATATCCCCTTGTTTCCCTTTACAAGAATGAAAATTAAACTGGGCATCCCTATCTGAAACCATAGAATGTGGAACCTCGTGAAAAAAATACTATCTCCCATATTTACAACTTCCTAACATCGTCAATACTGAAAGTTTTATTAATTGTCTGGAAATTCGCAACCTTTGTGGGAATATCAATGAAAACCCAAATGATTTCATTACCTCAAGGTGACCTCAGTTAACCGACCATGAAACCCATCATGACATCATTCCATTTACACTCACTAATAGGTAACTATTGTAAAAGCCCAGTTGGTCACTGGTGTTCCACCTTCACCTATTGATAGGTGGGTCTCCTCAAGAAAAAACGAATTACATATCCTTTCATACCTAGCCACTAATACTGATGATGTAAATCCATGTACATCTTGGTGACACCAGGATGCACTGCCCATACAAAGGAATGAAAATCCTACATCAACTCCTCACACGTGTCTACAGAAACTCACACACAACCATGTAAACACAGAACCTCATTATTGCCTATGGTCTAACCAAGAGGAGGGTCCTCACCTGCCACACTTCCCTATGGATCTAGGGATTAATAATTCAATAGCTACCTCTCCCTTACTATATCCAATAGTTTAGAGGTAACAAATAAATATGAGAGAAACATATGTCCCTAATTTTCATGCACATCTAAATGTATCTTAGAGAACAACACTATAAGTTTTCACTCGCTAATGTATTAATTCACTTCTTTAAACTGAGTCCTCCTACTAAATGCAACGGCCACTGCATTATCATTAATAGGCGTGTGGGAAATCTCGAATTTGAAGAACTGAAGGTATTCCACCCACCATCACTACCTCAGATTCATATCACATTGTGTAAATATGCACTTGAGGATTTTTTGTTATGTGAACACCACAAACCACTTTGCCTATAATTAATGTCTCCAATAACCTAATTTATGAACAACCATAGCTAACTAGAGATCATGTGTAGAGTAATTCCTCTCATGCGGCCGCAATTGTTGAGACCCATACGCGACTAATCAATCCCCCTTTATAAGAACTTCTACTATCCTGATACCTGATGCGTTCTAGTACACAATGTGACACCTTCCTAGATATTCCTGAATCAGTATCAACGCAGAAGTAAATCTCTCTTTTATCTCCTAAAAGGAGATCTCACGGGAATATTTCTATACATACTTCACACCATTTTTAGTCAAGCCCATCAATGGCATTTCTAAACATGAGAAGTCTTGTATGAATCGCCTGTAGTAACTAGACATCCCTATAAAACTCCACACCTAAAATACATTCTAGGATTTCTCCTAATAAACTACTGTTCTTACCTTTTTTGGGTCTACTAACACTCTTGTCTCTAAGATTAATTGACCCGGGAAGTGACTCTAATCCATCCAGAAGTGGCACTTTGTGAGCTTAGTATATAACTGATTCTCTCTTAGTGCACTTAATATAATCTCAAGATGTTTGGAAATGTCATGTATATTATGAGAATAAACCAATATATCCTCCACAAAAACCATGAAAAACAATTCAAGATAAGGTTGGAATACACAGTTCATCAATGCATTGAAATCTATGGGCGATTTCGTAAGAAAAAAAGACATAACATGATACTCATACAGACCGTACCTCCTCAAAAAGACTTTGTCGGGTATTTTTAATGATCTAACACACACCTGATGATAACCTAATCATAGATTGATCTTTGAGAAAACCTAATCTCCATAGATTTGGTTGAAGAGATATTCCATTCACGGAAAAGGATACTGATTTTTGACCATCAACTAGTTCAATTTTTAATAATCCATGCATAGTCTGAGGGTATCATATTCCATTTTTGAAAAAGATTAGTGAACCCCATGAATAAGTACTGGTTAAGATGAAACCCTTAACCTCCAAATCATATAGATACCTCTTGAGCTCTTGAAACTCCATTATAGACATCCTATAAGGATGAATGGATACCGGTGCAGCTCCTTGCACTAGATCGATAGAGAACGCTCAATCTCTTACTAGAGGTAAAAAAATTAATCTGGGAAAACATCCCTAAAATGATCAACCATTGGAAGGAAATCCAACTAACGTTTTCCTTGGTCATCCAAATACAAACTCTCAATATGGGATATCATCCTACCCAACCCAAGATGCCCGATCCCAGCTTAGATTGACTAGAAATACCATTCACTTTTGTGTAGAAACAAACCACCATCTGTGAAACTCACCCTACAATGATGACAATCAAAACAATCCTAAAATTAAACCAACTAGTCCATCATGATAATGACATTAAAACCTACCATCTCTAGGAAATATTGGTCCCATGAGAAGTGACACCCACCATCCTCCATGGAGAACACATTTCACTGATTCACACCTACTATTCTAATTCCTAACGGGGTTTCTAGTATCTTGACATTGTCAGAAGTAAAAACACAGTGCCCAAGTCTCTCCATAATAGGCACATATATGAAACTATGTGAATTCCATGTATAAAAAATCATAGAAGCTAAAACAGAGGCTACTAGAATAGTATATTTGATAGTAGAATGTCCTAGGTCCTACTCCTACTAGGTGTATTGCACTGAATATGTCTGTATTATTCCAAGGTCCTCAGATACTATCTAGCTACCCGGTTATAACATACCCTAAAATCTTTGGGAAGCTGGGGTCTGGCTACCTTTTCCACAACCACCACCTCAACCTCAACGACCTGATGCATTATAGTTCCTCAACTAGTGAGAAGTTGTATACCCCGCTCTTGAATGTGGTGATGGTACAGATCCTCTCTCACTATATTATGGAGGAAAATTCATGAAAAGGTTCTATAGATTGCAAATCTTACCACAAGATTGTCACTCAATTTGTTATTTCAAATAACGTGTCCTATTATTCTCTAGACGGCCGCACTAGTAGCGTCTCACCTGTCTGCCAGAAGAAATGTTCTGACTCCTCACATCGGTGTGAGGAAGCTCCATACAATACTTCCTACTTCCTATTGAGATAGTACTAGATCTAGGTGTCAAAACTCCCAGAATCTCACATCAAGATTCCCTAATATTGAGTTATGTAATCACTTCCCGATTCACTATACTATATACAAAAGATAACCTGAAGAAATTTACCTAAGATCAGATGTAATATCTGAGACAGTCCTCAAACCTCCTGGACTTTGATAAATCGTCACCCATTAAGATAGGTGTGAATCATTGGATCTCGGTAAAATGGGTCAAGTAGTACATTAATGACAAAGCACCCTACTCTAGATGCATAAACTGTTGGGATTTATCAGCCCTCAGTGTCTCGGGATAGTAGTAATCATGAATGATTATCTGTAAATCTACCCAATCCATATCCTGATGAAACTCTATATGAGTAGTCCTGAACCACCATCTCTTGTAGGAATTACTCATAATATAAGTCACAAGCTTTACCCTCATCTTGGGAGACATCTCTAGATTATCTACGATCGACAACATTGACTCTGAAACCTATGTCCCAACATCCCCAGAAAATATGGGTGGACGGTATTGCTGGAACACCCACGTAATCTCATCCATAGATGTGGAAGGTTGTGGTGCTCCCTAAAATATTTTCATGAACCTCATAAAGCCTTTTCAGAACTGTGCATCTACACCTGCATCTGGTATAACAATTGGTGATGTGAATGGAATGACTTGAGGATCCAATGGTATCCCATGGCCTACCACCTCTTGTTTATGATTATCACCACCATCCTGGCGTACATCTAGAGTTTATTGTGTTTGCATGAATCTACAAGTTCAAGAAAAGACCTTAGTTCTAGATCAAAATAAATTCATAGCTCAAATGCATAGAACAAACAGGATAGTTAAAAAACCGTCCTCTAAACACACATTCATCCACCTTGCTCATGGGTCAGGTCTAGTTGTAAAACAACAAGAACCACTACCAAGATCCTACTATTAATGTTAGGTCTAGACAAGTTCTCTATGAAAATAAATTTTATTTCACTTTAATTTCACATTCATCCCATGTTTTAAGCTGTGTCCACATTAAAAACTAGAATTGTCACTCATTTCTAGCTTGTCACATTCCTTCCTCAAAGGGTGACCAGTGGTGTACCGAATTCTGACCCGCAGGGTACCATAATCCCCATGAATCAATGCTTCACATCCATTCAATTCAAACTATATCACGTACCAATACACCTACCACAACAACATACATATCTATCATGGTACCTATCACAACATTATTCAATAATTATTTCTCCTAAATGGCATGATAAGAATGGATGGAATATTATTTCTAACAAGTTCCTATATGATTCATGAGATGACATACCATATTCTCATTAGGTTGCAATGTAATATAACCCACAACAAAATCAATAATAATAGAACAATACAATTTTTTCACCTGATGGTCAAATTGAATCAATTGTAATAGTTCAAAATCAAAAAATCACAATTCAATTCAAGATAATTCATCTTTTCCCAATATACGAGGTAGGTACTCCTAGGGACATCTTATTAACAAATCCCAATTCCTTACTATCCCGGTATATCGGCACCAGACATTAACACAAAAAAAATAACCTCCTCTAATACCGCTTTGTAACATCCTCGGTATGGATGCCACCAAACATTGTTCCGAGAACGTTTGGCCACATTGACTCAAGCGCATCACCCCAAACACAAGAGGGTACTAACTAGAATCAAGGGCCTTTTTGTGATAGTGGGGAGACTATTACCTCATTATTTGAGTGTAACATAGTGGAAATAAGTAATCTATAGAGGAAATAGTAATACTATACAATAGAAGTAAACATCAGAAGACTGATAATACAAACAACCAGGTGTCATATCATATAAAAATGATGCATGTCACTTGTTTCTAAGAAACAAAAAAACAATTTTCAAGGTTACCACACACAGTACATGATCCTAAAGGTACAAAAGAACAAAAGTATCCCATTAGCATCGCAATCCAAGGCTCGGTCTCATGTTTTCATGCTCCTAAACAACATATCACGTACCAGAAGGAGGGTTACTTCCCTTATCAACAACTGAAACCATATAATATTTTAGGGCCCAAATAATTACTCAAACAAGGTGTGAGAATAAATCCCAGTAGGAAACCACCCAAGGTTTGTTCCAATTTGTCAGTGAGTATATATAACCACCATTATAAAATAGAGAAAGTAGTAAGCTATGAAATACTAAAAAGTAAACATTTCTACAAGCACTAGTTTCCATTTACATTACATTTATATTCAATTAAAAATTTAATTACATTGATTTTATAAGTCTCAATATCTAGGATATGCCTAATGATCCCCTGTATAGTATTACGCACAACAGATGCCTTCAAAGGCCATCAAAGAAAGTATAGGAAACGACCGAAAGCAAGATTGTACATTGGCTTAGTAGACGCGTCATAAACCAATCGATATCTAAATAACCTCAATCCCATCCTTGAAATTCCAAAAGTGTAATTTGAGGGTCAATCCAGGTGAAAATCCACCAACACCCTACAAGCCATTCCCCAGAGAACCTCATAGAGGAAAATCCAGTATCACTCTACATGTGGTATAATCTATGTCACTGAGCTTGTCCTTGGTGGTCCAATAGGGAGGCCAAGTATCACCAATGACATAATCCCTACCTATTGAGTCCTTATATGGAATCCTATAAGAATACATGATTCAATCGTCATTTACAGAGCCTCTGTGAGCCCATCCATGGCATTCATGGTTAAATCATAGATTACCATTTAATTAATAAACCCATTGAGCATATCCATGGAATTGTAGAGAATTCAAGGTTCATTCAAGAGGCTAAGGTAAAGTAGACATATAATCCCATCTATGGAATTCCTTCAGAATACATGACTCACCCAATTCTATTTACCATTTAACCATAATAGGTTCATTTAAAACATTCATTAGACATGCTTGGGTCAACACCAAAAGCATCTAACATTCATTTTACCACTAAGGGCTTCTCAACTAGGACCAACCTCAAAGTCTAGGCCTATCATTAATCGCATGGGAAAATTTGACATCACATTCATATCATGAAATATATACCATTGCAAGGCATTAACATAGCCTAACTCACATGGGTGGGTTCTTAGATGGAACTAAATAGTCCAATCATGCTTTACCAAGCATAGGCATAACACTGGTTAAAAGGGTAATTAATATATCATGCACCCTAGAAAATTAGAATACCATACAGAAACATGGAACAAAAATCTACATAAATAATTACATTTTAATTAACCCACAAAAGGGATTCAAGGTATACTAGAGAGGTATCCTAGGAAAAACAACCATAAAGTGGTCAAAATAGGCACTCACCCAAGGGTGGCCTTAAATCCAGGCATAAAACCTAGTAAATTCATTTAAACACTGGATTAAATACCTAAATAATGATAGGAAACAAAATTCATGATATATAAAACAATGATACATAGAAAAATTATTGTGTGAAACTATGGTATAAATAAACAACGTGACAATAAACGAAAGGCATGATACCACCTACCTTAATCTCATACTTGATAGCTTGTCAATTATCATGATCTAATTCTCCTTAGTTTGGGAGAAATATTTAGAACATATGAAAAATAGTATATTATGAACTATGATCCAAAATCAAATTAGTTCAATCGATAAGAATAAGAATAAAATATGACAAAAAAAGGAATCAATGCATTGTCGTTGCAGATACTTAGAAATAAATGGTGGTCGAAATGGAAAACAGGTGGATAAGGGATCTGAAAACCAAGAATATTCTTCCAAGGGGATCCAAAACTATGGGGAGATACTTTGAAATGAAGTAAAATAAGGAACATTAACTTAAAATTATTTTAGGGTAAATTTGTTAATTTTAAACAAAAATATCTGGGTTGCACAGTTTCTGCGCATGGTTTTCCTAACTGTGTGGAAACTGTGCTTAGCTGACGTGAAGTCTAGGAAACATCACATGATTAGACCAAATAGTTTGACTAACCATGTGGTAACCATGAAAAAACCTCTGTAAAATCTACTAAAATTGCAGACATGTCCACATGGATGTGCACCCCAATGTGCATGGTTTTCACTAACCATGAGACCGTATCTTTTCACCCAAAACCTGGGTTTTGAGCTCCTGACTAGACTCGAAAACCCAATAGAACTCTATGACCCCAACATGAATTCAAATTTGGATATATTTAAGCAATTAAATGAGTAATATATAGAAGATTCATGATCCATACCTCAAATAAGAAATAGATTATTACACCATGAACTATTTTCGTCATGATTTACAACCATATATCTAAGTGCATGAGTTGTGAAATTAATTAATAATAATATTATTATAGTATAAGGACCACTAAACACTCTAAAATATAGTAATATATAATGAAATATATACATGTGAAATTCTTATTGGTGGGCATGTTCTTATAATCTCCCATAGTGAATATTACCAAGTGAATTCATCACGAGAATAAGTATCATATGTATATGATCAATCACACTCGACAACCAACATACTATTTTACCCATCATAGAATGTTATCTATCCATTGAAATAGTTTTTATAATACTGTGATGGAATTTCAATGTTATCATAATAGTGAGGAAATTCTATGACATTTTGATATAATAGATACCATAGGACATTACCACATTACAGTTATGAAAAAGAAAAATCATTATGCGATAAATTATTTTTTAAAATTAAATTCATGAATATATAGAAAATATAAAGTATACAGTAGTTTTTTCTAGGGAAAAAAATTTAATACCCTACTGATCTGTACTCATACCCAGCAAGGGTATCCATGAAACTTAAGTACGCATGTAGTATTCATTGATTTTAGGTCTGGGTTGGGAAAAGTCCAAAGATAGATCATTCCATTGGATATCTTGGAGGGAGTCAACTAATGGATGAGGTTTGGGATGAGGACATTAGTATAGTTTTTTACATTCATTTAATTTATTTTTATTTTTATTAGTCCAATGGGTGATTAGTCTTTATATACTGTTATAACCATGGATATATATAACTACTTGCTTATGCATGTTCATAAGATAAAGTATTTATATATTTATTTATTATGTTTACATTGAATTAATATTATGGACTCCATTTGGATATTTTTTCTACCTTATTTCACAATCTAATATTGGTTATATTATTACCATGGTAACACTCAGGACCACAACTACAAGTTGGTAGCTTCTAGAATATGGGAATTCATTCCAAAGGTATCATGGAAACATGGTATAGTTACTATTCAGATTGAACTGGGGAAGCGAAAACACAAATATTCAATAAAAATATTCCATATTTCCATGAATATGAGTTACAAAATCAAATTATTTAAGTATTACTAACCATGTAACAACTCAATTATCCTTTACCCATAAATGTATGGGAATTTTATTCATACATTTAATCATTGGACTAATTCTTACTCCATTACCCAATGATCCAATACTCCAAGACATACATATTTATGTCCCATTGAAAATAAATACACCAAAACCAAACCTTTGGCCACTTAGAAAAATAGGAACTCCAAATTTAAAATAGTTTGGTTAATCCATCATATTTCTAATGTATATTAATGATTCATCCAATCTCTCAAAGAATTTTGTTGTGTGATATTTTCTATGAATATACCTCTTCAAATTATTTTGTTCAAATTAATCATTGTTGGTTTTTAAAATATATAAAACATTCTATTATTTGTTCTCCTAAGGTATGATACGTCTATCATAGCCTTAAATATACCTCAAATCAAATTTTTGAATTTAGATTCATTTTTTTATTATTAGTATTCAAATATTTCTAGCCCAATCTAAATTCCCCTTATATATGATGATCACCCGAATGATGCACATCACTTATGAAATGATTTTTCCTCACTTAAAGTACAATTTCAGTTACTAGGATATCTAATTCATTGATGAACCATCATATTCTTCATCATTTTGGTGGAATTTTTTGTCATAACTCGACATTTATTTTATATGAAATCATTATTTCTCAATTATCTTACCATATGCATCATTGAAACATAGAATGTTGAGAATTAATCAACAAGAAAACATGTTGATCCATCCTAACTCAATTGGGTAGAGATGAATATTGACATACATGTGATCTTTTTCTCTCAATAATTTTTTTTATTTTTATTTAATCTACAATATGGAATGTGGTAATCCAAAAAAACAGAAATTGAGAGAGAGAAAAACAAGCTCAACACATAAAATATAAATCACCTTAAAAAAACTATGCCAAGATCAAACAATATCTACCTATCTATATCCTCACATTTTATCAATACCATAATCCTTGAAACCTTCAACATATCCCATACGACTATCAATTTATCAACTCAATTTACTTGAATATTGACCAATGCTAAACCACAAAAATCAATATTTTCCATTGGAATAGATTCACATAGTAATTGAAAAATGATGCTAAAAATTTGTAAAAATGAAAACTGAAATCCAAAACACATAGAAATAATCACTGAAAAACATCTAAGAATATCCATGAGAACATCTTGTTAGCATAAAAAATATTTACAATTAGAGTATTAATCACAACAACATGCACCTCTAGACACTATAGTTATAAGGGCTTGGATTTTCTCAAATCATTTATTAATAATTTATTAGGTGTTGAATGATTCTTGGGATATTTGATAATATTTTTGGAGGTATGGATAGGTTTATTTAAAATTTCGATAATTTAATATTTTTAGGGTTTAATTTTACTTTAAAATTTATACTAATTGTGATATATTACACATATAGTAAAAATGTAACATATCAGTTATAATTTATTATGTATTACCTATATTTACATATTGAATATTTCTCAATTTTGAATTCTATTACACTTAGTAAGTATATTACATATGATATAAATTGCATTACTCATGAAATAAATAACTTACTTATAGGTTTTTCATGTAGTAAAAAACCCTATGAATCGATTTTACTATCTTGTATAATGAAGGTATATTAGTTATTCCCAAATATATTATTAATATATTATGTTTTGAATTATGTATATATAATAAAAATGGTATATTTATATTAAATATTATATTAAAAAGTATATAAATATTTATATATTATTTTATATTTATATTAATTAAATATGATCAACCTATCAAGGAGACGGAGTCATAATTTTAAGGGGAAAAGAATTTGATTTCTTTTAAAATAATTTGAATTTTTTTAGCAAAGAGTATTGAAAAAATGTAAAAAAAAGAAATATTATCCCCAGTAGTAAACCCTCACATATGAAAACATGGTTTAAAATTAAAATGGATATTTAAAAAATTAAAACACAGAGGTAGATTGTATTTTAAATATCAAGCACATAAAACATTCATGAATCCATTGCAGCATTTATGCATTACTCTAGGAGAGTCCATGTGTAACACCCCGAGATTTTATGAGAAGTATTCTTTTTAATTTATTTGATGTCTTGTGTTGTATTCTACACCAAGATTATCTTCCGCTATATGCAACACCATATTAGCTTGCAGTATATGCAACACTATTCTCGGAACATGTTACACAAAATTTCAAGTTAGTTTGATAGAAGTTATTCTACGCAACATTGAGTGTATATATATATATATATATATATTCAATGTATAAATGAAATATGGTAGGATTCTATTATACACAATAACAAAGGAATCTTTCACTACATGCAACCCTGACTTGGCATGCTTTACATGTAATCCCGACCTTCCACGATAGCGTGTGTTGTACGCAATACCGAGTTTCACTAAACAACGATATGCTGTTAAAATATTATATAAACTAGCCGTTATAAATAGTAATACCCACTTTTTTAAATTTTATAAATTTTATCTTTCAAAATTGACTTCATTTTTGGATTCGGAATATTGAAATTATCCTAGGGTGAAATTATGGTATTTTTTTGCAAACTTTCAATTTCTGGTGAATAGTGAAAACACTTAGTT
Source organism: Viscum album (assembly GCA_963277665.1). Classification (NCBI taxonomy): domain Eukaryota; kingdom Viridiplantae; phylum Streptophyta; class Magnoliopsida; order Santalales; family Viscaceae; genus Viscum; species Viscum album. The sequence continues at coordinate 1,239,839,498 of OY728166.1, read as the reverse complement.
ATTGGTTAAAACTGACTTTTTATTTAAATAATAATTTATTTTATTTAAATTTATTTCAGGTAAAAATAGATACATAATAATTATATAAGTTCAATGTAATTCATTTGAGTCATTTTATAATAATTTTAGATATATTAAAATTTTATTGAAATTTTCACCGTCTTTTGTCCACCTCCTAAGAGCATTTGCAATTGTACATAAAACATAATTTTACCGCTTCTGTGAGTTGAATTTAAAAAATATGAGAGACATGGTTAATAACAAGGAGTAAAATGTGGTTCAATAAGATAAAAATATTTTTTGGTGAATAGTAACTTTTTACTTTTATTTACCATGATTAAAAGTAAATAGGGTAATTAAGGGTAAAAATGATATTATTATTACCCTAACACATGTCCTAATTCTATTGAATAAGTGTAATTTGACCAAAAACAACCTTAGGAATAAAATATTAGCCTTTAGGTCCACTTGAATTTGATTAGGACACTTATTGTTATTTCATTTAAAGAAGCGTTAAAAGAGTTAAAATCAAAGTTTAATAACTAAAACATATTTAATATAGGTTTATACATAAGATAAATTAGACTATAAATATTCATTAGAAAGATAAAAAGATTTTATGCATATTGGTATTTTATTTACAATTTTTAGACATTAAATAATGTTATTTATTTATGACACAATGATGATGCAGTAATTACCTTATTAATGAAATACTAACATAATTGATGTTAAAAATACCCAAATAATTGTAATTTGATACTTTTTATGAATTTCACTAATTTTTTAGGTTAATTGGACATGTTATTATTTATTTAAATAACTTATTTAGAATTAATAATGCTGTTATGAGTTTCACAAAAATCAATTACCAAATAGTGTCAAAATTGACATAAAATAGTTTTTAAAAAAAATATTATATTATTAATTTTTATTCTATTTTTGAAAATCTAAGATTCAAGAAAATAACTTATAAAAGGTTATATATATTAATAATGAACCACTTTGGGTTCTTTTTTCCTGTTATAGTATTTTTATTAACCATATAGTGTAAGAAAACAAAAAGACACTGTAAAAGTTAAAATTATTTAACTTAGAGTTAAATCTAAATGATAAGGTTAAAATAGTAACCTAAACTTGTCTAAAACCTATTGGTTGAAATTATTTTGACCCATATTCACTTTAAATTCTAAATAAATCAATTTTGAGATATTATAACCCGAATATGACTTTATTATAAAATAATATTTTAAGTTTTTCCTAAGGTGCCCCTCTCCACCCTTATAAAAGGGCACCTCCTCCCTCTTCTCTTTACACAATTTTGAGCTTTCAAGCTCGACCAAACCCTGCCCATTTCCCTTATAAACTTCCCTAGAAACATTATAGAGGTTTTGGTCTCTTAAAAAGACCAACTCTAGTGCCTTAAGAGAAAGATTAAAAGAGGTGCGTCGAAGAAGAGTTAATCTCTTTTACCGATTCTTTCAAGTTTTATTTCTTCTTCAACTTCTTCTTATTTAGTTGTTTAATTATAAAGTAATAACATCAGTATCACTAATATACTTATATGTTATTATAAATATTAAACAACCTCATTTCACCTTCTATCCATCCTACAGAAAATGAAATCATCGCGCATGCGTACGTACGAAATACCGTCTCCACGCCGTGGTGTAATCTATTTTTCCACCACCACCTTACTTGGATGGGTATAATGGTGTAAAGAATAAATATATAATAGTTATTATAACATAATACTTATTCTGAGATATTATATAATCCAATCCAATTCAATTCAATAATTATGGGAATGATATCATCGCTCGTGCGTACGTACGGATTACAGTCTCCACAACGCGATGAGATTCATTCTCCATGTTAGCCATTCAAGAATGATTATAAAGTATATATAATGAATAATAATGAAATATATGAAATTATAAACCTACTGGATTTATTTATATATATATTTCATCTACTTAGTTCCATTCAAGTCAATAAAGAACGGAAAACAGTGTTCATGCGTACGTACGGCCTACCGTCTCCATGAACAATGTATTTCATTTCATTTATATATCTATTATATATATATATATATACTGAACATATATGATATATAAATCATGATTTAAATTCTGGATGTAAGTAAATCATGAAATAAGTAATAATAATATCACAAACAATAAGTCCAAACACGTACGATACATAAAACGATTTTACCCAAAACGCTGATTTAACATGAAATTTACAAAAGAACGGGTAATATAAAGTCATAAATGAACCATATAGGATATAATAACAATTAATATGAATCTTTAATAAGTCAATGACATTATTTGAATCATTATACAGGAGGTTTGGATATGTATTAAGCATATCGGACCTAAGATAAAGGATAATTTTTCAATCTCATTTTTATCCGAGATTGCTTATATGTATGTATTTAGTGGGGTTATATTTATCATCCATTTAACTATTTTCTAAAAATGGTTTCATGTTTTTTTAGAGTCCTTTTTACCCATTTTTGAATTTTACAACATGGTATTTAAGGAATCTTTCTTTTGATTACCATGTGAGGTACTTTTTGACTTTTCTAGAAAAAGTATGAGAAGAATGTTTTTTTAACTTATACAGCATGAACGGATTTTTAAAGTTTTAAAACGCCTTATTTTCATGAAGATTACTCTACAAGATTTCATTATTATTTTCAACAAAATCCTTTTCTTTTAATAGTGAATGTCATTTTTTGAAAAGAAAATTATTATAAAGAAGAAAGGTTATTTTCCTCAAGAATTCATTTAAATTATTTTGTCAAAACTATTTTCCATCTAAGATGAAATTATTTAGTATGATTATGTTTAAAGTATAATGTATCTATTATTTACATGGTTTGTTTCTTCTTATGATGAAATTATATCCATTTGTTTTATATGGATTACGTTATGATGGGATGATGTTTATGAAAACTATTTTATTCTTTTGGTTATAATGTAAGATTTATGTTTATTTTGTGGCACATATAATAATGGTTTCATTATGAGATGGGTGGGACCTATATCTCCCTCCAATGCATTGGGTAAAAATTTATATCTCATGAGATATACATGGCTGGAATGGTAAGTTAATCCGGTTCAGTGATACAGGACTTGAACGAGGAGTGAACTCATTTCAGAAAGGGACTTTGTCCACTAAGATGGTCTTGGCAGCAATACCTTGGCTACTATAGAAATCATATCATGTGCTTAATGGTTTTCTACAATTAAATGTTTTATTCCCATGCTATTTTATCATGATTTATGTTCCTTTATAACCTATACCTTACGTACTACCAAGATTTATTTCACAACTCAAGATTTTGATGTGTAAACTTTATATTCATGTTTTGAAGTTCAAATGTATATGGTTTGTTTTATTTTATCCATGCTTACCCTTACTGAGAATTTGAGCTCACCCTTTATATATTTTCTTTTCCCCAGGATATAAAGAAAGGTTTTAAGTAAGAAAAAAAGGAATATCTTTATGGGAGATGTTGAAGATCTTTCACCAAGATTACAAGATTATATTCCGAGTTTCCAAAGACACTAAACTATTACGGTTTTCTGGTGTTTGTTTTTGTTATGTATTAGGTATTCTGAAAAAGTAATGTAATTTCCATGTATCTCAAGATTGGGTCTCTACATTTGTTATCAGAGGAAAGGTTTGGTTAACCTTTGGAAACTAGGATACGAAAACTTTAGTGAGATCCCTAGAGATATTTCTAAGGTATGTCTATGGATGTCTCTAAGGTTAAGTATAAGTATAGGTTATAGTCCTATAATTATGGTAACGATATTATAATTAAACCTAAGATGTTAGATATTGAAGGGACTCCCCTTGATTATGATTTTTTCCTCTCACACTATTCTTTTTGGGTTTTAGACAATGGCTGGAACCCGAAGGAACCGTGTTGATCAATGTAATAGACAAGGTAATGATTGTCTTCCTGAACAAACAAATTTTATGGGAGATGGAGTGAAAAATGTTATTGCTATACTTACACAAGCTATGAATCATTATGGACTTCCAAATAAGGAGAGAAAGAAACAATATTCTATTGAGTCCTTAATGAGGCAACACCCACCTTCTTTCAGTGGTTCTTCCGATCCACTTATTGTTGAACAATGGATTAATACCATTGAAAATATATTTTTGATACTTCTCTGTTCAGAACATGAAAAATTCATTTTGGCTGTTTACTGGTTAGAAGGTGATGCAGACCAGTGGTGGACTCAAATTAAGAATACAAGGCCCCAAGATGAAATTGAATCCATGGAATGGGATGAGTTAAAGAACTTATTTTTCAATAAGTACTTCCTTTGTATTCTTCAAACAAAGATGGAAAAGGAGTTCCTTGAGCTTAATAAAAATAATGATGAATCTGTTGGTATATACGAAGTGAATTTTACAATGATTTTAAGGTATGCATCTGGATTTATCATCCAACCTGAAAGTAATGTTGATCGATTCTTTAGTGGCTTAAAACAAAGTCTTAGAAGGGAATTAACTATAAGAGACTTTAGTACGTATGAAGAAATTGTGCGTTGTGATATCAAGGTAGAACTAAAGTTGGTGTTACATATCCATCACATAGTTTTGACAAGAAACGAAAGATGGAGTTCAAGGAAAAATCTCAGAACAATGGTGAAAAGCATGAGAATGTTTCTTTATGCTCAAAGTGTAGAAAGAAGCATGGTGGAGATTGTCTAAAAGGTACTATAAAATGTTTCAAGTTTGGAAAAGAAGTTAATCGGGCAGTTGAGTGCTGAAGTAATGGGAAAAAGGTTTCTAATGACATGAATAGATAAAAGGCTACAGAGAATGCTCCACCGACACTCCAATGCTTCAATTGCCAGGAAATGGGGCATTATGCTAATCAATGCCCTAATCCAAGGGTTAATGATGATCTACGTGAGAAACCTCTTAAATAAAAGGATAATGAAAATTCACATGTGATCACTATTTGTGATGTTGAGTATGATAATGATGTTTTGGAATGATAAAGTGTTTATGTAATGGGATTTCAAAATAGTATCATGGAATCTCATTTATAGTATCGTGGAATTTTGGAATATCTATGTATTGGTTTTCAATAATTGTATGGTACCGGTAACCATGAAAAGTGATCGAAATATTTTTGGAAAGTGGATGATATGTGCATAATGAAGGGATAAGGAGAAAATGAAATGCTTGAGAGTATTCATGAGCTCGTGACTGATATAAGGACAAAGTGATATCATGGTTTGAGTATATAGAATTTTTTGGATTTTGGTATGTGGAAAGAGTTAACTTTTGACATTATTCATATTTTAACTAAGGTTCTATGATAATTCATGTTTCAAAAGAATACATGATTAAGGTATTCACATGTTTTGAATGTGATCAACAAGATATATCTTATGATATATGGGGGATAAATGATGGTATTCATGAGCTTGTTATGTGACCTTTCCAGTAATCGTTTTCCTTATACTATGAGATTGGACATATGTATTTTGGATAAGTCTAAAGAATAGAATGGATTATGTCAGACATCAGATAGTATTGTTTAAGGCTAGAACTTTTTTTTGATACTATTTCTGGAATATTGTAATAGTATAGTTTTAGAAAAAGGGCAACTTGTAAGATTGGTGACAACCCGTCGCGTCGGACAAAGATGCGGGAATCGAACCCACAACTGAAGTGCGACAGGCCTTTATCGCATACCACTGGCCTAGAGGATGTCCCTCGTTAGTAGAAATTAGTTATATTTAATTAAGCAGTATGATAGTTGAAGTATAAGTCAATTTTTGGACCCATATACGATTAATCTCACCATAGATGGACTTATGTATATAACTTTTTCAAACCTTATGTTTGAGACAGATAGAATGACCTATCATTCTATTGCATGATCTGATAACACTTTGCAAAAGACAAATTCAACTTCATTTCTGTAAGAGGTGAAGTGGAAATTGTTCAAGTCACGAGAAACAGTAAGATTGTACCAAAATAAAGTAAGTATTTATTTTAATTCAAATATTCTTCAACATTTGGGAAATGATCTTGAAAACCAAAAATGTTTTCCTAGTGCCCTCATATCTGATGAATCAGATGGTACCTTAGATCATCACAAATTTATGGCTTTGTGATTGTTGGTGTTTTTATAGGCATGTCCTCTACCACTCTTCATCAGAAGTTGATGGTTATATTTCTCTTCCATATCCATATTTTCACCTATGTTCTCCTATGTGGAAACCCAGTGATTAGTTAATTTGGGTAACTTTTATGTTTCATAATTTAGTTTTCAAAGTTTTGTTTTGGTATTCCTTTTTACGATGTGTGTTTCTATTAAAGAAACTTTCAAGTAGTAAACCATTTATAACCCCGAAGAATTTTGAGGTTGAAATTCATTTTAAGGGGGGTAGAATGTAACACCCTGAGATTTTATGAGAAGTATTCTTTTTAATTTATTTGATGTCTTGTGTTGTATGCTACACCAATATTATCTTGTGCTATATGAAACACCGTATTAGCTTGCAGTATACACAACACTATTCTTGGATCGTGTTGCACAAAATTTCAAGTTCGTTTGATAGAAGTTATTCTACACAACATTGAGTGTATATATATAAATATATATATATATATATATATTCAATGTACAAATGAAATTTTTTTGGATTCTATTATACACAACAACAAATGAATCTTGCACTACACGCAACCCTGACTTGACTTGCTTAACACGCAATCATGTCCTTCCACAATAGCATGGGTTGTACGCAATACCGAGTTTCACTAAACAATGATATGCTATTAAAATATTATATAAACTAACCATTATGAATAGTAATACCCGATTTTTAAAATTTTATAAATTTTAACTTTCAAAATGGACTTCATTTTTGGATTCGGAATATCGAAATTATCCTAGGGTGAATTTTTCTTATTTTTTTGAAAACATTCAATTTTTGATGAATAGTTCAAACACTGAGTTATTGGTTAAAACCGACTTTTTATTTAAATAATAATTTATTTTATTTAAATTTATTTTAGGTAAAAATAGATACATAATACTTATATAAGTTCAATGTAATTCATTGGAGTCATTTTATAATAATTCTAGATATATAAAAATTTTATTGAACTTTTCACCGTCTTTTACCCACCTCCTAGGAGCATTTGCAATTGTACATAAAACTTAATTTTAGCACTTATTTGAGTTGAATTTAGAAAATTTGAGAGACACAGTTAATATAAAGGAGTAAAATGTGGTTCAATAAGATAAAAATAATTTTTGGTGAATAGTAACTTTTTACTTTTATTTACCATAGTTAAAAGTAAATAAGGTAATTAAGGGTAAAAATGATATTATTATTACCCTAAAACATGTCCTAATTCTATTGAATAAGTGTAATTCAACCAAAAACAACCTTAGGAATAAAATAGTACCCTTTAGGTCTACTTGGATTAGATTAAGAGACTTATTTTTTTTTATTTAAAGAAGAGTTAAAAGAGTTAAAATCAAAGTTTAATAACTAAAACATTTTTAATATAGAGTTATACATGACATAAATTCGACTATAAATATTAATTAGAAAGATAAAAATATTTAATACATAATGTTATTTTATTTATAATTTTTAGACATTAAATAATTTTATTTATTTATGACACAATGATGATGCAATAATTACCTTATTAATGAAATATTAACATAATTGATGTTATAAATACCCAAATAAATGTAATTTGAGACTTTTTATGAATTGAACTAATTTTATAAGTTTATATGACATGTTAGTATTTATTTAAATAACTTTTTTCGAACTAATCATGTTGTTATGATTTTCACAAAAATCAATTACCAAATAGTGTCAAAATTGACATAAAATATGTTTTAAAACAAATATTATATTATTAATATTTATTCTTTTCTGAAAAATATAAGGGTCAGACAAATGACTTATATAAGGTTATATATATTAATAATGAACCACTTGGGGTAAATTTGTCTTTTTATAGTATGTTTATTAACCATATAGTGTAAGAAAACAAGAAGACGCGGTAAAAGATAAAATTATTTAACTTAGAGTCAAATCTAAATGATAAGGTTAAAATAGTAACCTAAACTTGTCTAAAACCTATTTTTTGAGTTTATTTCAACCCATAACCAATTTAACTTCGAAATAAATCAATTTTTAGCTATTATAACCTGAATATGACTTTATTATAAAATAATATTTTAAGTTTTTCGTAAGGTTCCCCTCTCCTCCCTTATAAAAGGTCACCTCCTCCCTCTTCTCTTTACACAATTTTGAGATTTCAAGATTGGAAAACCTCTACCGATTTCCCTTATCAACTTCCCTAAAAACATTATAGAGGTTATGGTCTCCTCAAAATACCAACTCTAGTGACTTAAGAGAAATCTTAAAAGAGGTGTGTCGAAGAAGAGGTAATCTCTTCTACCGATTCTTTCAAGTTTTCTTTCTTCTTCAACTTCTTCTTATTTAGTTGTTTCATTATAAATTAATAAAATAATTTTCAATAATATACTTATATGTTATTATAAATATGAAACAACCTCATTTCAACTTCTATACATCCTACGGAAAACGATATCACCGTGCGTTCGTACGTACGGAATACCATCTCCACACCGTGGTGTAATCTATTTTCCCACCACCACCTTACTTGGATGGGTATAATGGTGTAAAGAATAAATATATATTTTTATTATAACATCATACTGATTCTGAGATATTATATCATCCAATTTAATTTAATTCAATAATTATGGGAACGATATCATCACTCGTGCGTACGTACGGATTACCGTCTCCACAACGCGATGGGATTCATTCTCTATGTTAACCATTAAAGAATAATTATAAAGTATATATAATGAATAATAATGAAATATATGACATTATAAATCTACTGGATTTATTTATTTATATATTTCATCTACTTAGTTCCATTCAAGTCAATAAGAAAAGGAAAACAGCGTTCATGCGTACGTACGGCCTACAGTCTCCATGAACGGTGTATTTCATTTCATTTATCTATCTATTATATATATATATATACTGAACATATATGATATATAAATCATGATTTACATTATGGATGTAAGTAAACCATGATATAAGTAATAATAAAATCAAGAACAACAAATCCAAACACGTACGATAAATAAAACGATTTTACTGAAAACACTGCTTTAACATGGAATTTACAAAAGAACGGGTAATATAAAGTCATAAGTGAACCATATATGATTTTATAACAATGAATATGATTATGTAATAAGTGAATTACATTATTTAAATCATTATATAGGAGGTTCAGATACGTACAAATCATATCAGACCTAAGGTAAGGGATAATTTTTCAATCTCATTTTTATCCAAGATTGCTTATACGTAAGTATTTACTGGGGTTATATTTATCATCCATGTCCCTATTTTCTAAAAAAGGTTTCATGTTTGTTTAAATAAATTTTTACCCATTTTTTACTTTTACTACATGGTATTTAAGGAATCTTTCTTTTGATTACCATGTGAGGTACTTTTTGACTTTTCCTGCAAAAGTACGAGAAGAGTGTTTTTTATAACTTATACGGCATGAACGGATTTTTACGGTTTTAAAATGCCTTATTTTCATGTAGATTACTCTACAATATTTCATGATTATTTCCAACAAAATACTTTTCTTTTAATATTGAATGGAATTTTGTGAAAAGAAAATGATTTTTAAGAAGAAAGGATATTTTCCTCAAGACTTCATTTCACGTGTTTTGTGAAAACTATATTTTCCATCTAAGATGAAATTATTTAGTAAGATTATGTTTCAAGTATAATGTCTCTATTATTTACATGGTTTGATTCTTCTTATTATGAAATGATATCCATTTGTTTTATATGGATTACATTATGATGGGAGGATGTTTATGAAACCCATTTTATTCTTTGGGTTGTGATGTAAGATTTATGTTTATTTTGTGGCACACATAAGAATGGTTTCATTATGAGATTTGTGGGACCTATATATACCTCTAATGCATTGGGTAAAGATTTATATCTCATGAGATAGACATGTTTTGAATGGTAAGTTAATCTGGTTCAGTGATACAGGACTGGAACGAGCAGTGAACTCGATTCAGAAAGGGACTTTATCCACTAAGATGGTCTTAGAAGTAATGCCTTGGCTACTGTGGAAATAATATCATGTTCTTAATGGTTTTCTATAATTAAATGTTTTATTCCCATTCTATTTTATCATGATTGATGTTCCTTTATGACCTATGCCTTACGTACTACCAAGATTTATTTCACAACTCAAGATTTTGATGTGTAAACTTTATGTTCATGTTTTGAAGTTCAAATGTATATGGTTTGTTTTATTTTATCCATGATTACCCTTACTGAGCATTTGAGATCACCCTTTATATTTTTTCTTTTCCCCAAGATATAAATAAATGTCTTAGGTAAGAAAAAAAAGGGTGATATTTATGGGAGATGTTTAAGATCTTTCACCAAGATTAGATTATTATATTCCGAGTTTCAAAAGACACTAAACTATTATGGTCCTTTGGTGTCTGTTTTTGTTATGTATTAGGTATTCCTCAAAATTAATGTAATTTCCATGTATTCCATTATTGGGTCTCTACACCATGCACTATTATTTTATGTACCAACCATCATCTTATATATAATGAAGGGTGGTGAGTATAATTGGAACTTAATAGGAAATCATCTAGTTTGTAGTTGTGTTTGTAAATTTTAATTTAGGATAGAATTTCCCTTCAATATTTAATTTCAACCACATATATAATTTCATGTCTAGGTGTAGTATAAGACCAGTTGGAAGAGTTGAGTAGTTTAGGCTACAATTCAGTTTCTCCTCCTATATATATAGTTGTGTGAGATATCTTCTCCTTACCCTATACTTATTCGTGTGTTATGAACATCAGTTTTCCTTCCTATAACATCTTTGATTGTGTAAATAGATCCACAACCTCTATTTTTTTATGTATAAGTGTAGTGTAATCTAGAATTGGATTCCTAGGGATAATTAGATTAACTTAAATATAATAATATAAAATTTATAATAATAATTTGGAATTCAAAGGGATTTGAAACTCATATGTAGCTATATTCCCAATATTGAAGATGTTATTTCATATTTTGTGTGGTATCCACTACTATTTTTTCCTTTATATATTTAATTTATAAATATCACATTAAAACTAGTTAAGTGATTTAAATATTAACAGTTAAGAAAGATTAATAATGGAATAAGGGCATGGCAATAGTATGAATTATCAAAGATGATAAGCATTGCTTGTGTATATTATTATAATATTTAGTGTTTCATTATCACTTTTAAATATAATTTTTTATTAATGAAACATGCTTGAAATAATTTAAATAATTATTATCAATGTGTCAAACCATATCATTATTTTATATAATTTATTTTTATTGTTTTTGAGTTGTCAGAGTTTTTATTCACAACCATTGGAGTGGTTCACAATTAATTTTTAACATTTTTTATTTATTATATGGAATAACATATATTGGGTTTTGAATGATTTATTTATATTACAAAGTTTATTTATGGTTGTTTTATCTTTCATATAAATATTAAGTGTAACCCCACCTATTAATTATTCTATACCCATAGTACTAGTACTCAACTCATAGCCTACTTAAGGTAGGTTTTGAGGGTCACACATATCTTCATTATTATACCAATATGTGTATAATTTATGGATGTCATGATATATGGGTATTGGAGTATTTTATGTAGAAGTAGGATTGATTTTTGAGATAGACATTATTATGGATTGCTTAGGTTGGAAAAGAATCAACATAAGCTGTACTTAGAACATTTTGTAAGGAATGAAGACTAGCTAGGATATTGTATTTTACAGCCCCCAGGTATTTGTATCAAGAACATAACAATTAATGAACATACTCAGTGAAGTTTTTTTCTTACAGGGTTGAGACCGAGGAAAGAATAATGCGTCAAGATATTTTCTGCCTAAATTTAAATTGGGTAGATAATGAGAATTATGTTAATATGAATTAATTAATATGAAGTATTACATATTTTGATTTTTGAAAGTCTATAAAAATTTTAATTTTATAGGTATATATATAGGTCAATATCTAGAATATGATTTAATTGGAGATATTATAAAGGTTTCACCCATAGATCATTGTAAATTCATGAGCCTGAGTCTTGGTTGTAGGTGATAGACAATACTTTCAGTCAAATCCATGCTTGGAGGGAGTACTGGATCCCATTATTTATTACCATATAATTTGGATATACCATTAAATAGTGGATTCTATAACTTAATGATCATTAGGATTTTTAAGTTTCATTTGAGAAGTCCCAAAGCTAGTTATAGGATGAGTAGTTTTGTTCGACCACAAAAGCAACACACCAAAAGGAGATTCGTTACCTCTTCCAAAGGAGTACTAGTATAAAATTTATATTAATTAACTTGTTCATTAGACCTTCTTATTAATGAGGAGAATATATTGAGTCATTTTGAGGAGTATTTTTATCTAGATATATAGTTAAAAGTTACCTCATTCACACTATCGATATTTCTCGATGTGCTAATGAAGGTAAAGGTTATTGAGAGGATGCTCAAATGGAATGAACTATCATGGGAGAGAAATCATCCAGACTCACTTTGAAATAGAGCTATGGTATGATACTATTAGTTTCTTAGTCAAAAAAAATCTAAATAGTAAGGATTCAGTTATTTCCCTCTTCGTCCCGTATCATTAGAGCCAAAAGATTCCAAATCCATACTAGGAAATTAGATGTATTTTTTTCCTATGGGGGTTGTGTTGTTTAGAAGATTGATTGTCAAAATATCCTTAAAGTCATCATAGATTTGTGATTCTTCTTTAGGTCCATCCTCTATATCTATATCCTCTCAAGAAGTTATAGTACCAAACTGTAGGGTTTTCCTAGATTTAGTCAGTAGTGAGGATATGGAGTGGGTTGAGGATTGCATCGTGATATCCATTTTCCTTTGAGAGTAGAGCCTGGCCATAGAGGTGGTCTCCATCAGATCCATAGAGTTTATGGAATAGGATGTAGTTAGTTTCATGTTTTTTAGTTACTAACACAAAGATATCAAGGATTCCTATAACTTATTACTTATTTATAATATTTATGGGTGTATTAATTTTTTGATTTAGAAGTTAAAAAACCTTTGTTGTACCGGCCCTAGTCTAAGATATAGAAATTAACTTTGATAGGCTTCAGATTTCATTGGGTTTTTACACACTAGAGGAGGTTAAGCTATTTTATTTTATGTTTCTAGAGTTTGTGAGATGATGTCTTGGAAGTATCCCTCCTCATATTGTTTCATATATTAGTATATAATAACATACATAATAATTATTAAAATATATTAAATGTATTCAGTGTAGGATATTATTGATTTCTTCTAGAGTAGAGTTGTATTATATAATTCGAATGGTGAGTGTATTATGTTCCTCGAGGAGTGAGATCATTTAATATGAAAAAATGTGTTGGGTATCTATATTCTATGATGTGTGAGTTAATGTCAAGTTCAACAGAGATTCGCCTAGTAGTGTTTCCCATGGTTATGGAAGATTAGCTTGATGTATAACCTAGTGAGGTTATGACACTAACCCCTAAATGAGAGATCAATTTTGAGATAGATTAATAGATAGGTGACTATTTGAACATGATTTCTTCATATAGAATGCAGTGTTATGAGTTTAGGGAGAATCAGATCCAAATTGAGGATTTATTATAGAATGGTTTTACTCAACCCATTGTATATCCTTTGGGTGATCTGGTATTATTACTAAATAAGGTGGGTGATATTATAAGACTTCGTATTAACTATCACCACTTGAATCCAACGTCCATTAGGAACCATTATCTGCTTCCATGAATTGATGATTTAATCAATTAGTTTAGTAGATCTTATTTATTATTGAATATTGGTTTTTATTTTGGAAATACTTTGTTATGAGAGAAGGATAAATATATTTTTATGTCCTCTATAACATGTTATTATGGACACTCTGAGAGTGTGGTAATGTGTTTCAATGTCACAAGCACACTGGTTATATTAATGGGACTCATGAAATCCAATATTCATGATTTATTAGAATGGTTCGAATTTTATTTATAGAAGACATCGATATGTATTATTCAATCGAGTAGAAGCATACAGAGAATTTTAGAACCATTTTGGAGTCTATTTAGAATAATTGGTTATTTAATAAGGTATCAACATGTAAAATTAGGGCTCATGAGGTGTATTTATTTGGAAATGTTGTATCTTAGCAAGGGATAGCAGTGGATCCTGCAAAGATGAAAGCAATTGTTTTTGGGATATCCCCCAAGAATATTTAAATTATTTGGAGCCTTAATAGTCTTAAATGATATTGTAGGCTATTTATTACCATATTTTTCTGGATTATGACACCTATGATATCATTGGATTGGAAGGAACGATATATTTTATAGACTAACTAGTGCGAAGATAAATTTGAGTATTTAGAGGAGTTGGATAATGATCCATTTATCTATTTTATATAGGTGGGTATTATATTTAAGGTTTATTTTAATGCATATAGCCTTGTATTGGGTTTAATTCTAATTAACCAATGAGAACTTATACCCCATGAGGATTTGTAGTTATGACCTCATGAAAGTAACTATGCTACTAATGATCCCAATATTTCAATTATTGTTTTTTCTTTAATGATTTATTAACACTATATCACTAGTTAGAATTTTTTGGTCTTCATGTATGATAATATACTTAGATATATCTTTTACCAATGTGATTTACACTTTTTATAGTGATAGCTGATGAAATTTCTATACTATTACTGCTTCAAGATTTCATATATTCTAGGAAAAGTGAATTTCATTGCTAATGTACTGAGCAGTAAGTCTCATAGAAATGTTTTTCAATATCCATGATATTCATGGAGAGTTATGAAAGAGACTGTAACATTGCACCTCAATATAAGATAAGTTGATGGAAGAGGGTTTCTTTATCAGATGATCGTGCAGTCATATTTGGTACAATAGGTGGAGGAACCCCAACTGGGATATTCTAATGTAGTTTTTTAGAGGGATTGAATTATTTTTAGTGATTCCCTTGAAGGATTGTCTGAGGATGACCAATATTAGGTGTTGTTCATGGGGATACACTTAATTCCTTTTGAAATGAATGAGGTGGTTCTAAGTGAGTTCCATAGTTCAACCTTGTTAGTATATATTGGTGTGGATAACTTGTATCATGGATTAAGATGTAGGTTTTGGTGGTAAGGGATAATGATAGAGTTTATGTATCAGTGTTTGGTTTTCCAAAAAGTGATGTTTGGTCACCATCTTTGTAGTTATTTCATTAGCCATTATATGATCCCAAGTAGAGGTTGGAGGATATCTCTATCGATTTTTTCTTTAGTTTACCATGAGATATGGGTGGATATGATATTATTTGTGTGATTTTAGATCATTCGATGATGTCGACTCACTTCTTGGTAACTAAGGAGTAATGTTCAAGGAATGTCATGATGAGTTAATATTTGGTAGAGATTGTGAGGCTCCATGGGGTTTGAAAGATGATAATATATGATCATGATCCATTTTTTACCTCTTGAGAATAGACATAACTCAAGTGAATATTTTTATCCCATCTATTATTCAATACTTCTTTTCATATAAAGATGGTGGTTAGATAGAGAATACTTTCCAAACATTGTAGGATATGTTTCATGCATGCATTATGGATTTTGGTGGATCCTAGGTGAAGCACTTACCTTTTTCCAAGTTTATTTATAAAAATAGATATCATTCCCTCATTGGTATGGATAGAACTATTCAAAGAACTATATGTAAAAAAATTCAGATACCATTTTTATTGGACAAAGGTCGGTGTGTCAGATATTCATGGATAGAATTACTGAAAAACAAAACATAGAGGGTTCTGGTGAGTCATGAGAAGATGAAGGTAGAAAAATAACATTAGAAGTATTTTTAAAATATTATAATTAGACCTTCGGAGTTTCATATTAGATATAATGTATTTTGAAAGGTACCTCCTTATCATGGGAAAAAAGGTTCATTCATGGGAGTATTAATTCTTCACAGTTTGTTATAATTTTAAAGGAGCCTGAGTATGTTGGTGTAGTTTCATATCAGTTAGAACTACCACTAGAGATGAACTAAATCTTTCACATTTTCTATATATCATATATTCATCAATATGTTCATGATTATTCCCATGTACATTATAAGTGTGAGTTAGAAGTTAAATATTATCTGACCTTTGGGGAACAACCTATTGAGATTTAGGACCATCACAAGAAGGAACAAAATGGGAATCTTATTCATTTGGTTCATTTATTTTGGTAACATAGTTGTTTGGAAGAGTACACATGGGAACCTTAGTCACAAATGTACCCTCAATATCTTGAGTTGTTTGATGATTGATTCGGTTTGGATGATATGTATCACTTATCTTGTTTGATGTGATAATTAATGATGTCAATAATTTTTATTCCTTTTATAATGAAGAGTTAGTTTTGATTTTATTATAGAAGGAACTTTTTTGAGAGGTATCTCACATGGTTTTCTATTATTCCTTTTCTATTTTCTTTATTGGTTTTGGTTTTGATTCTTCATAATGAGAATTGTTTAAGAGTTATTTGATTAAGGGCCTGGATTTTCCAAACCATTACTCATTTATCATGTGTTGAGTGAGTCCTGTGATTTATTTTTATTAGTTTCAAAACGTTTATAAGGTTTATATAAATTTAATGTAATTCTATATTTTTAGGGATTAATCTAATTTTAAAATTTTGGAAATATTCTATATATTATGTATCTGTTCAAAATAATACATATACGTTAAAATTTCACATATATTACCTATTTGTATATATCAAATATTTTTCAATGTGAAGTATATTATGTGTAGGAAATATATTATTAACCACATAAATTATATAATTCATGGAATAAATATTATACATATCATTTTTGGACAATTTCAAAAACCTTATGCAGTGATAAAATTATCTTTTATAACAAAATTATTTTTGGTATTTCCTAAATTTTTAAAAATATATTTGGTTAAAAATTGTTTATATATAATATTAATTATATATATTCTATATTATATTACACATAATATATATATGCATCATATTATGTATTTATATTAATTAAATATAATAAATATAAGGGGGGTAAATTTTTAAGGTGAAAAAATGATTGAAAAATGTTTTCAAAAAAAAGGTTTAAAAAAAGAAGAATAAATAACTATATCCCCTGTAATAAAACATCATTCTAGAAAATAAATTTTAAAATTAAAAAGGGTGATTATTAAATTAAAATTAAATGGTAGATAGTATTCTAAATCTCAATTCCCTATAAAATTATTGTAGGCACTCCAAAAATTGTGTTTCATTCTAGGTGATTCCTTGAACATTGATGCATGTATTTCCCTTCTCCTTATTTACATAGAAGGTACATGAGTATAGTGTCAGTTTAAGTGGCCTCTAGGTAATTCACAGTCATGTATCTATAATTTAATTTAGTATAATAATTTCATTCACATTCCCACTCACCACCATTTAGCACTGCATGACGAGATAGATCACAATATCAGTGTGAATAATGGAGTAGTTCATGCCTTGATTATAGTTCCCCCTCCTAGATATCCATTTGTGTGAGAAATCATCTCCTTGCACTATTAATACACAATGTCACCCCTCTACTGTGAACAACCAGAAATTTTCTTCCTAGAATATCAAACATCATTTTTCTTCCTATTGTGTCAGCAATTTTGGTTGGGGATCCATTAATTCTCCTTTTATTATGTGTATGTGCGGTTGTATCATGATTTGGATTTATATAGATAAGTTGTTCAGATTAAAAATTATAACATAATCTATAATAATAATCTAGACTTTAAAGGGATATAAGAATCACATAATTCTATATTCATGATGTTGAAGCTGTTATTTCATATTTTGTATGGAATAAGATTCTTTGTTTTTATTTCTATATTTAATGTCTAAGAATTTCATTCAATTTTATTAAGTGGTTTAAGGATTACTTAATAAGAATGTAATGATTATATTCTTATTCAATCAATTATTAATGATGATAAACACTTCTTAAGTGTATTATTAAAATTTATAGTGAAATATTAGAACTGTTAAATATGTTTTATGATTGTTTAACCATCTTATAAAAAATTAAATAATTATTATTGTAAAGTAAAATTGTGTTTCCAGAATTCAAAACTAAAGGTAGAATTCATTCAAAAATAATTATTATTTTGTATAGTATATTTTATAATATTAATTGTTATTTATTTTTGGTGTTGTTGAATTATTATTGATTTCTTCTATTGATGAATTTTAAATACTTATACCCTTACCACGAATTATTGAAAACATATGGTTGGTGGTATTGTGAGGGTTGTGATATATTGATAAAATTTTGGTGTTGGATATCTATTATTGTGTAAGTTAGGTACTACGGAAGTTGTGGGATGGTGATGGTGATGATTCATGATGGATAACTCATTTTAAGAGACTTATTACCATTTATTTATGATTTTGTGTATATGATAAATTTATTCATACTTTCATTTTATCACTCATTTCCCCTTTCATATGTGTATATCTTTCTAGATATATGAATATATGTCTTATTTCCGAGAATTATTGAACAGTAATTAAATGATGAATAAATTAAAAGTTAACGGTTAAAGGGATTAAATTTTGTTGATAATTTAAAAAAATTCATTGATCAATAAATGAATTAATATTATTAGTTATGGGTAATGAATGTCAGAATTTGGCACAAATAATTAATATGAGATTAATAATGGATAAATATTAAATTTATGATTAATTGTTTATGATATTGACCCCTTGATGCTGAAATTATTAGCTTTCTAGTCATTTGAAATGATAGATGTGTTTCCATGTGGGTCACTAGATATTAAATGAGTGTTGGGATTAGGTAGTTTTCCCTAATTTGGTTGTGTGATATATATATATCATTATGTTCTATGTGTTTTTATGATCCACTAACCAAGTCGTTTAGGGTATTGGATTTCTATATTGGATTTGGGATTCAAGCGCTTTCAAATATCAAGGTTGTCAATGTTTTGAAGGGATAACTATTCCCTTGACTACTCTCTCTCCTCCAAACATGTATTATATATGTAGACATGTCTGGGATATGGTGTCTTATGATATATGTTGTTTACTCATACATGTTGTAATGGATCTCAGTTATAACATATATGTATATACCAGCTATGATATCCTTAAGTTATAGTACATAAAAAAAATCACTTATTCATGTGATATATTAGATAAAGGTATAGTGTATAGTACATGGGATTTGGTTATGATTATGTGGAATTGGTTGTGATATAGTTTCATAGATGCGTGACATGAAATATTGAGGGGATGTGAGCACCAAAACATATGAAATTAGGGTTTATAGAGACTCAGTCATTTGGATTGTTGAAGTGAAGTACCCTTCTTATATACATGATTTATTACTATGTTACTTTTCCTCTATGTGTTACTCAGTGATTGAACCCCGGTGAGGTTGGAAATAGAGTTTACTTAATTTAGGTGATGAGTTATTCTCTCGATATATTCATTGGGATTAAGTATAATTCTCCCACATATTCATGAGTGTAATCAAGGAGGATCCTACTATTTATAATTGTATACTCATGCTTCTATACATATTTTAATTTGACCCCTATGTGTGAGTTAGTGATTAAGATGGATGTTTCTAGTTCATAGAGGTTGTTCATGAGTTGACTGAGTTTTTGGTCACTACCATAAGATTGGTTTGTGATATTTTTTTCTATTGTATTTCATGGAAAACAATTTATTAGGATATGGATGATTTTTATATATTAATGAGTATATTTTCAATAAGTTAATATTTCATGAAAATATTGTGGGTAATTCCTTCCATTGAGTACTTTTTACCCTCAATGCTAGTTTCCAACCCCTAGCCCATTGTAAGAATGATTTTTGGGTCACACTGATCTTCCATGCTATCCTAGTAGGGGTACTAGTGGGGGAATAAAATGAAAGAGTATTATAATAGATTTTGGTTGAGAAGTAATATGGATTTTGGGGATGAGAACTAGTGAGGATTAAATGGTTTGGTACAGAAACAATATTAGTATAAATTATTATATAATGTAATAAATGGGTACTGACTAAAACATATGATTTCCCGATGATCTGATGCAAGGATATTAATTTTAGAAAATATAATTATTGAAGTGATTCTTTTTTTAGTGTAAAAATCTATCTAAGTATCATGAATCGTGATTTTTTTCCAATTATTATATTGGGTAGATAAAGGGAATTTGGTTGATATGAATTAATTAATTCTATGGATTTCATATTATGTGTTTAGGAATTACACAACATTTTTTCTTTTATATGTATTAATCAAGGTTTATGTATTTATTAGGCTTGTGCTGGAGTGGTTTAATAGAATGCATCAGCTTTTCACAATAGATTTTATGTCGATGAAGATGATTCTTGGAGGAGAATTTTTTGAGACGTTTAGTTCCAGAGCTTGGATAAGTAAGAGGGTTTCATTTAATAATTGGATACCCAGACTAGGCTAGATGATAAAAATATTTCCTTTAGTCTTATCCATGCTCATAGAGAGAACTTAATCCCATTTTTGTTAGTATGTTGTAGGGAACTTCTAATAAGTGGTGTAATTTATCTTGGTGATCATTAAGAGTTGGAAGTATCATGTGAGATATTCTCAAACTAGTTACTGGTTGAGTTTCTCTCTTTAACTGTGAAGGTTTCATGATAAAAGTAGAATATTTCCTTCCACTAGTTGATTTCCAATGTGTAAAATATTAGAATTAACACTTAAAACCTTCTGTATATTAATTCAAACCTTCTTCCTGATAAGGGGGCCAATGAAAGGCAACTCAAGTATGATTTGTGTCCATAGATCTAGTGCTAGATACCCCATTATTATTTTAGATGTTAATCAAGGTTATAGAGAAATAATTTGTTATTGGGAAGATGTTATCATGGGCCATAAAATGATGGGATGTGATTCTTATGGACACAAAGTGCAGTAGAGTTGTGTCTAGAGGATCATAGATTTTTTTTATAAAGTTTGGGGCTGAAGCCTCATTTTTATTATTAAATCAAAGTAAATAACTCTTTTAACTGGGTAGAGGGAAACCCATTACATATCCCAAAGGCCCAGTGGTATTGTAGCCCATTACATAGCCCGTAGGCCAAAATCTTTGGTCCAATTCACATTCTGTGAATAGTAACCTACCTACTATAGTACCTGCACAGTACCGCCGCTACTACAGTGCCCTGCCGCCGCTACAGTACCCGCTGATGAACAGTGTCACCGCTGCTACAGTACCGATGATAGGTTTTAAACACATTCTAGTAAATCAAGAATTTCTTCTTATATAGTGGTCATAATGATTAAAATATATAGTGCTAAACCTTCCTTGGGAGTTAGTGTAGAGCTAGAAGTCCTCTTTAGGTCTATCCTTTGAAGTCATATCCTCCGAGGTAGTAACAAAAACAACAAGATGCTCTACATTTTGTTCAATAGTGACAAGATGGAGTTGGTCAAGTATAACCTCATTATTTCCCACTTCATTATAGAGCAATTAATTTCCATGGAGGTGGTCACCATCATAACTAGATAGTTTATGGAGTTTGATGTAGTAATATACATGTGGTTGAGTTTCTAGCACCAGGTGATCAACATATTATATGGGGTATTATCTATTTATATTGTTCAAGAATGTATGAGTTTTTTAAGTGATATATACTCCTTTATTACACCTATTTTAGTCAAGAATTTAGGAATTGAGGTGGAGAGACTTCCAGCACCCTTATTGTTGAAAACACCAGTAGGAGGTTAATCTATTTTATCAGATGTTTTTAGAAGTTTTTAGTTGATGTTAGGGAAACATTTATATTAATGAGACTTAATATTTTTTTATATAAATCCACATGAAATCATACTAGGAATATATTCGTCATATTTTATATAGGGTATTAGAAATTTCTTCCTGAGATGATTTATATTTTTTAATAATGAAGTTGATTATTTATTGTTCATCAGTCAGTGGGATTATCAAATTTTACATAAAAATGATAAGCATTTAACTTCTTTGATGTTTAAGATAATGGTGAGTTTATTGTAGGTTCATCAATTAGTGGTTTCCATGGTTTTTTAAGAGTACCCTGATACCTTCTTAAAATAGGTTGTAATTCTACCCCCCCCCCCCCTTAATGAGATACCGAGTTATGGATTGAGTTTCAGACAGGTTCCTATCCTTACTAAATTTATCTTAATATGATAGAGACTTCTAAGTTCCAAGATCTATAGATAAAAATTGAAGATCAATTTTAGGGAGGTTTTATTCAGTCCAAAAAATATCCATAATGTGTTCTCGTCTTGTTTATGAAGAAGGTGGATGGTAGTCCATGGCTGTGTATCAATTATTGTTTCTTGAACCAAGTTACCACAAAAAAATATTATTCTCTTCCATAGATTACTTTCCCATTCAATCATATGAATGGATCTAACCAGTTCTCAAATTTTTATTTTCATTTAGGAAGTCCTCATATAAAGGTTAAGGAAAAATATATTCAAATTACTATATTTATATTTTTTTATGGACACTAGGAGTTCATGGTTATGTATTTTGAATTTATGAACACACCATTAATGACCATAAGACTCATGAAATCCATATTTCATGAGTTTTGTAGACTGATCTGTGATGGAATTTATAAATGAAATCCTCATGTATTCTATGTCTGAGGAGGATCATACCATGTATTTGAGAACCCTTTTGGATTTTCTTCGACATCAATATCCATTTCAAAAGTTTTTGATATGTATTTCATGGTAACATCAGGTGAATTTATTGGGGAATTTTTTATATCATATAGGGGTATCTATGGATACTTTTAAGATAAAATAAATATATTATTGACTATCCATTATGAATTTTTCTTATGTTTAGAGCTTCCATGGTCTTACATGCTATAACAGGAGATTCATAGCTGAGTTTTATCAGATTTTGATACCTCTGATAGCCTTTAATAGAAATGTCTAGGATTTTATATGAACTAAAAGAAATTAAATGATGCTTTTAATAATTTAAAGTAGAATATGTTCCATGTAATTGTTCTCTTTTTTATATAGGAGACAGTTATGTTGGATGTTTATTATAAATCTTATCGTTGTAGATTAGGATTCATTTTGATGTAGTAGAGAGAAGTTATCTCATATGGGTATTGGTAGTTATAAACCCATAAATGTATATACAGTACAAATAATCTCAATTGTTCCACTATTGTGTTTTCT
This sequence comes from Viscum album, assembly GCA_963277665.1. Classification (NCBI taxonomy): domain Eukaryota; kingdom Viridiplantae; phylum Streptophyta; class Magnoliopsida; order Santalales; family Viscaceae; genus Viscum; species Viscum album. The sequence goes on along the minus strand of OY728166.1, from coordinate 1,239,816,020 downwards.
TTTAAGTATTTTCCATATTGTTTCATTGTTTAGAGATTTTTGGTCTTCACAGATCATAGTATCAAGATATATATATTCTCATTAGAACATAGGATCAAGGAATCACTAGGGGTGTGAATTAGTGATTCAATGATTTTAAGTTTTATTTTAAAAAACCCCCACTAATTACTATGTGATTTTATGTTAATACAAATAAATGCACACATAGAGAGAGAATTGATGATTTATATGGTCCACTACTAAATGTGAGTAGTTATTCCTTGGAATGATCTGATAAAATACATGATCAAGTGATCCACTAAAATTTGTGTGAACTGCTGGGAGTAGGGAAAATACTTATAACTCAATTAAAAGTCTCCCAAAAAAAATTTTCATCACACACATCTAGTGTATACCACAATTATAATGACCCTAACCCTAGTATCCTAGAGCCAATGCCTTAAATTATTACATTAGAATAAATATAATACTAGAATCCCAAAATACCGATCAGCTTTTTAGTTTTTCAAAATAGACTACATTCATGATCCTTAAATTACCATTAAAAATATAATCTACAATATAGAGAATCATTTAAACCTCATGAATATCTTATATTACCCTTAAATACCCATCATACTATTCATATTCACTTCTTGGAAAAAATGAATCATAAGAAAGGTGTGAGCTGAGATGCTCATTATGGGTAAGCGTACAACAGAAGATATTATGAATAAATAATCATAAAACATAGGAAAGGGTGTATAACTATAACACAATCCCTTTAAAAATAATCTTGAGCATAATATGGAAATAAAAAATAATACCATATAAAATAATCATAGAAGTTAGAAAATATAACCATGGATATTATACTAGTCAAATAATCACATTAAATATGAATAAATAATCCCATAATGAAGGGATCCATAATTCCATACATATTTGCTATCGAGATATATCCTCAATATAGATACTATCAAGATCTATCCTCATGATAGTTTAAGTCTATGGGTATAAACCCGTTTTATTTGTGTCGATATCTTTCCTCCCAATAATTTAAAATTGCTTAGATACAAACATGAAGAGTTTATCGCCAAATTATTTTATCTCATGAGACATGCTGATGCATCTGGGGCTACAGTGGGCCACACTCATCACTTACTATGTCCAATGGATTTATCATATGAAAACATAAAAAACATAAACATTCATTTTGAAAAACTAGAATATGAAATGTGAATAATTTAACCATAATCCATGAATGGTACAAAAATATCACATTCATAGTCAAACTAATAGATAAACATTGAATAAAATATGGTAGATTCTATCATAAAAGATCAACCTCAATAAAAAATAAATTCTAACCAAGGATGATGAAATAAATTAAAATAATCTAATAAAAGCTTTTGAAATTTTATGGGAAAAATACTATTTTTTGAAATCATTTATTTAAAATCCAAACATTTATAAGAGAAATACATTTTAAAAAAATAGATTTTTGAATCAAATCGTACCACACAAGTTTGAAACATTTGAGAGAAATTTGAAAATTTACATTTTAAAATATTCACATCCTTATAAATGAATTCATAAATCCCATTTTTAAAACATGGACATGAATGAAAAGATACTGAAGAATAAATCATAGAAAAATATAAAATGATGTTTTAGTTAAAGAGTCCATAACATAAAATCATAAAAAGACAAATTTTCAAAACATTTTTGAGAAACATGTACGTGGATGATAAATATTTCTCATTATATACTTACGTATAAACAATCTCGGATAATAATGAAATTGGGAAATTAACCATTACCATATGTACAATTCCCATCGTAATTGTTGAAAACTCTTATACAGTGGTTTTAAACATATTATAAACTTCTAAAAGAATCACAATAATATTTATGATATCATATATTATTAATATATGAATTTATAATAACCATTTATTAATGATTCCAATTTAAAGAAATGTTTCAGGTAATAACTGATTTGTTTATCGTGCGTGTTTTGACTTGTTATTCTTGAACCTATTAATTAGATAGTAATTTAATTAAATAAAAATTTTAAAACATGATTTATCTATCAAATATATTCATTATATAAATATATATAATATATTTATATATGTAATGGAATACATCATTTATGGAGATAGTGGGTCATACATACGCATTAATGCTATTTTCGTTTTCTTATCGTATTGAATGAAAGAAGTTAAATGACATATATGAATATATATATATATATATATATATTTCTAGTACCATTATTATTTCATATATTTAATATTTATTCATTATAGATATTATTATAATCATTCTTGAATTGTTAACATAGAGAATGAATCTCATCGCATCGTGGAGATGGTAAGTCGTACGTATGCACACATGGGGATATAGTTTTTTATTGGATTTCTAAAAGGAGGAATATCATTGAAACATAATCATAATAAAATCTCAGAATATATATTTGGGATTTATTATTTTTAATGGAAAAAAGAGATAATAACAATTAGAAGAATAAATAATTTTTAAGGATCTGGTAAAGACGATTACCTCTTCTTTAGGGAAAATCCTTTAGAACTAATGTTATGGAAACTAGGGTTGGTTTTTGAGAATTAAAAAATAACTATGATGTGTCTAGGGAATGTTTATAATGGAAATTTGAGGGGTTTGGTCAAGAAATAATACACAATTTTGTGTGAGAAAGTTGGGGAGGAGGTTCCTTTTTATAAGAGATAGGAGGGGCACTCTTTGAAATCCTCTAAAATATTAAATTATTATAAATTACTTTTCTATTTAAAATATATATAAAGTGAATTATTTATAATAAAATATTAGGATGGATCCAAATACTATTAACCAATAATTATTAGACAGGTTTAGGTTATATTTTTACCCTTATCTTTTGGATTTAACCCTAAATTAATTCTTTTAGATCTTACCGTCACAACATCTGTTTTTATTACCTAAGGGTTAATATAGTTACTTTAAAATGAAAACCGAACACAAAATGGATCATTTATAACATATTTATCCTTATTATTAATATTTGGAATAATTTTATGTCTCTATTGATTTTATATCATTTAGTAAAATATTATTTATTTTAATGTGTTATTTATGTCAATTTTGAAACTATTCATTATTTATCTTTTTAAAAATATCATAAAAACATAAAACTTTCTGATTAATACTTATAATATATCACTAACATGTTTAATATCTCTATAAAATTCAAGTATATCATCAATTATTTGAAATTATATTTATTTTAATAATTTTAATATAATTTCTTTTCATATTTCCATTAATTAAACAATTAGTGCATCATTATTTTTAAAGCCTTTAATAAAATTATATTTTCTCAAAAAATAAAAAAAATATTATTATGATGAATAAAAAAAATTTATATTTCAAATTAATATTTATAGTATAATTTAACTTATGTATTACCATATATTAAAAATGGTATAGTTATTAAGATTTGAGTATGACATCTTTAACTTTTCATTAAATAAAATAAAATAAATTTCATAATCTAACACATATGGAATAAAAGGGTCATAATTTCCTCCCAAGGTTTATTTCAGTCTAAATCCACTTATACAATTAAATTAATTAAAGTGTTAGGGTAATTTTATAATATTATAATACTATTTTTACCGTTAATTACTAAATTTGTCCTTGATCGTGGAAAATAAAAATTTATTAAAGTTACTATTAATATTCCAAAAAATAAAATTAACATATTTAAATAATTTGAAAACCATTTTTTAAAATATTTAATCCATTTTTCAAAATTTAAAACATTTAAGTTGTAGTAATTAATTTAAAATTAATCTCGTTGACAGAATGAGAAACCAAATTTTTAAAAGTGAAGACATTAAAAAAATTGAAGTGTTTTAATATCAAAATTTAATGTTAAAGTGATTAAAATGTAATAAATTTTATTAAATTATAAAAATATAATTTAATTATACTTTAAAAATATTAAAATTTATAATTAAATACTATATAATATTTCAATGGAAACAAATTTTTTCAATTAAAATTTAGTATTTTAAATATTTATCAAAACATGAAACTTATAAGAAAAATACCAAAAATTCAAAAAAAAAGTAAATTTTTATATCCATATTTAACAAAATAATTTTATAATGTCAAATATGATACATAAATTTGTAAAAAATTGGATTTAAAATAGGTTCTCCATAAAAATGTGGTAAAACTGCCTTTTTTAGAAAAATACAATATTTAAGCATTAAATTGTAATTTTTTTCTTACCTTATGACTATAAAATGAATTAGATGAATGTAAAAATAAATAAAATATATATTTTCTTAATATAATTCACGAATTTTAATTCATGTAATTTATTAATACAAAACTCTTTTGAAAGAAAAAAAATAGTTCTTTATAAAAACAATTCCAATATATTCAATTTGTTCTTATATTAATTTCTAATTAATTTTATCTAATGAATTCGACTGTATTTTTTCCTAATTTATATAGTACTATTTGTAATTTCCAACTTATCGGCTATGTTATATCTTATTATATTGAATTATAATATTTTCATAATATATTTTTGTTTGGTAAAACTTGGTCTTGCCTATAACGCAAGCTATCAAAGAGAGTTTCTCTTGCTTGTAACACAACATAATTGAATTATTCATGAATTAAAAGGTATATGATATATTAAATTTATGGAAAAATATTTTAAATTAATTGGATGTTACACTTCCCCAACCTTAATTAAATTGTGTCCTCACAATTTAAACTTGATCTCAATGATCAAGATTTTGATATTTGAAAATGATATTGTTGAGGAACCCACATTGTAAATAGGGTTAATAACACATATTATTTATAATAAATAAGGTTAAATGTTAATATCACAATAGAATAGGATTTTTAATAGGATTACATTAGTGGTAAATAGAGATACATACATGGAGGAAAAGAATAAAAATTTATAGGGAGTGACTGAGGTCATCAATAAAAAACAAGTGAATAGACAATGAAAAAATTAGGGCATAAAATAAATAAATATATTAGGATTTAAAATACCATTGTTTCAAAAGAAATTTAAGTTTAATTGATTATTTTCCTAGGGTAGAGGAATTCAATCACTCCATAAGAATGTGAGTAAATATAATTACTTGATATGCTTCTATAAAAACAATCTTATTCTTTAGTTGTAACTTCAACAATTTACACATTAATTTTAGAGAAAAATTTCCATAATAGGGTTATGTAATACATTATCTTCTAAAAAAATTTCCAAAGATCAACTTTAACCATTTAATAAATGGTTAACTTTTCCAAAATGAACTTATCTTTAATATTTTCACAACATGAAGCAACTCTTATTCTTCACAATCTATACATGTGAATACCTTTATCATGTATTCCCTTGAAACATGGTAATAACCTTAATTAAAATAAAAAATTTATTAAAAACATGAATGCTTCCTTATTTCTTAAATAAAAAATAGGTAATTCGATATACTCCTTAAATCCAAAAAACATAAATTCTATCAATGATGGCCTAAACTAATTTTTCAACAAATAATTAATCAGTTCCAAGGTAGTCAATACTATATAATTTAATTTATCCAAATAAATCATCTCTTTATTACAACCTCACTATCTTAGTTTTGGGAACATATTAAAGGTTATCTTTACCTTAACTCTATGTTTTCCAAAATGTTTAACTAGTTGCTAAGTCTCTTTTTTGGTTATTGGTACCATTCAACATACAATCTCAAATCTTAAATCAAATAGTACTCTAGTAAAATCCTTATATATCACATACTTCTTATAATGAGTAAATCATTGATAAAATACTCAAGTTAAAAAATTCATAAATCCTAGAATAAGTATATTAATCATTCCTCTTCATCTGCGGTAGTAGAATAATCTTGACCATGATCAATTAACCTTTTTTGGGGTATACTACTTTGATGCATAAGACATTGATTTTCATAGTTTCCTATCTACATGAAGTTGAATCATTACTTATTAGAAACATTTTTCTATTCCCTAAAATCCCATTCATGGTTTCCTTTCCCTCCACACATATATCAATATCCCATTTCTTTTAATAAATACCAGGGTGATTATTTCCACAATTAGTACATGTGGGAAAATAATTCTTTCCCTTCTTCCCTTTATACATATTTTTTCCATTTGTCCTATTATTCTTGTGTTTCCATCCGAATCAATAATACTTAGAGTAATATTTATCTATCCCATTATCAGATGATTTAATGTCCCCTTATGATGATAATTCTTTGCGAAATATTTCCCTTTGAAATATTGGCTAAATACTATGAAAGATATGAACCTTATAACTTTTTCATTAGGAACATTGTTGAGATTCACATTCTTTCTCTTAGGCTCCATTTCTAAATGAAAACATACACTAAATTAGGTTATAAATCATAGTTTATAATTTCAAAATAGTAAAATACTTAACATAAATTGAAAATTTTATTCCTCAGTAATCTCATAATCATAAACATTTTTTGGGGGAAATATTCACTTTTAAATCTTTTATAATGTGTTTTAGAGAAAAGGTAAATTATTCTAAGAATATCCTCCATGAGTGTCAAATTAGGTTCATAATAAGGCCCGTTGTCATGTACCAGGTTTTGATGAGTCAGTCTCGACACACATTTTCTAAGTTGTTACCCCTAAGTACATCTATGTAAGAATATCTTCCACTTGTAGTATCCAGACATCGATTTATTTCTAGGAATACCCACATAATTTATACCTTACAAAATTTCTAGGATGTTCTTCTAAACTTATCCTCAAGTCTATCTTAGGGTTATTTTACCTAATCTATGTTTTCTAATTCTAATTTCCATGTTTGTTACTAAACCTGGATCAGATACCAACTGTAATGACCCTGACCCCAATAGCCCAAAGTCGGTGCCTTACTTTATTACATTTGCATAGATACAATAATTGAATCCCAAATCACTAATCAGTTTAGAAGTTTTGGAAAATTTATTATATACACAATCCATACATTAAAATTCAAAATCTAAACTACAATATAAGAAATCATTTGATCATCATGATTCTCCTAGCTTAACCCGGCATATTAGTCATAATATACATCTTTTCATCCTATGAGAAATGAAACATAAGAAATAGGTGAGTTTAGATGATCAGTAAGGGTAAGTGTATAGTGGAATCTAATATGAATAAATAATAAAAAACCTTAAATAAGGCTTTATAAATGAAACACAATCCCTTTAAACATAATCTTGAGAATAATATGGCAAGAATAAATAATACCACATAAAATAATCACATGATCTAGAAACTGTAACCACGGTTATTAAACTAGTCAAATAATCAAATGAAATATCAATAAATAATAACATAATTTGGGAATTCGTAATTCTTGACATCTTTACTATCAAGATATATCCTCAATATAGCTACTATCAAGATCTATCCTCATAAAATTCTATGAATTTGGGTATAAACCCATCGGATTTTTGATAATATTTATCCTCATAACAATTTAAAAAAAACTTGAAAATAAACATGAAGGATCTTTTTCCATCTAATTTTATCCCATGAGACCTACTAATTCATTGAGGGTATATAGCAGGCCCCAAAAATCCCATACTACGTCTAATGGATTTATTATATGATAACATTAACAATATAAGCATTCATATAGAAAAACTAGCATAAAAAAAGTGAATAATTTAACCATAAACCATGAATGATATCAAAATAGAACATCAAAAATAAAACTTATCCTAAAACATTCAATAAAATATTTTAGATTTTATCTTAAGAGATTAACCTCAATCAAACATAAAATAAAACAAATGATGTTGACATAGATGAAAATACTATAATAAAATAGTTTGAAATATATTAAGAAAAACAACTTTTTTTATTTCAAATAATTTATTTAAAATCCAAACATTTATAAAAGAATAAATTTCAAAAAACTATAATTTAATCATTATGTCCCATAAAACTTTGAGACATTTCAGATAAATCCAAAAATTAACATTTTAAAATATTTATGTCCTTATAAATAAATCCATCAAACCAATTTTGAAAACATGGACATGAATGAGAAAGATTTAGAAGAATAGATATTATAAATATCTAAAATGATGTGTTAGTTAAAGAGTTATTTACATTAAACATTAAAAAGACTCATTTTTTTTAGAAACATGGACTTTAATGATAAATATTTCCTAATAAATGCTATTGAAATTCTCATATAATAATGAGATTGTAAAATAAACCCATACCATCGGTCTGAGTCCCTCTTTACATGTCATAAAATCCTTTAGACTGATTTTAAAAATATTATTAACCTATAAAAAAGTCATAATAATATTTATGATATCATATATGATTCATTTATGACTTTATATTACCCATTTAATAATAATTCCAAGTTAAATAAACATTTCATGTAATAAATGTAGCCTTTATTGTATGTGTTTTGAATTGATATTCTTGATCATATTACATAGATCATGATTTACATACTTACATATTGTAAAAAATGATTTATGTTTCATATATATTTAGTATATAAATATATATAATAGATAGATATATGAAATGGAATACACTGTTTATGGAAATGGTAGGTCATACGTACGCATGAACGATGTTTCTGTTTTCAAATCATTTTTGAATAGAATAAGGTAAATCAAATATGTGTTTGTATATATATTATAGTAGAATTATTTTGTCTTAAATTTTATATTTATTAATTATATACTTTTTTATAATCATTCTTTAATGGTTAACCTGGAGTATGAATCTCATTGCATTGTAGAGATGGTAAGCCATACGCAAGCACACATAGTGATATTAATTTCATAGGATGAATAAATTGAGGATTTTGGTTTTCACATTATCATAATAAAATTTATGCATATATAAGATAATAGAGTTATTATTTTATATTAGATTAAATTTTATAAGAATAAGTATAACAAGAAGTAATTTTGAAGGAGTCGGTAAAGATAATTTTCACTTCTTTAAAGAACCACCATTGGAAATCCAATTATGGACACTAGGGTTGGTCTTTTGAGAATAAAATAACCTATAGGATGTGTATAAGGAAGTTTAGAATATAAATTTCATAATTTTATCAATCAAGACGGGTAAAAGTGGTGTGAGGAAGCGAGGAAGGATGCCCCTTTTTATAAGAGAGGGGAGGGTCACTCTTGGAAATCCTTTAAAATACAAAATTAATATGAATATATTTTCTATTTAAAATAAATAAAAAGTGAATTATTTTTAATATAATATTATTATGGGACTAAATAATATCAACTAATAATTTTTATATAGGTTTAGGATATATTGTTACCATTATCTTTTGCATTTAACCCTAAATTAATTCTTTTAACTCTTACCATGGCAACCTGTGTTTTTATTACTTATGGGTTACAATAGTTACTATAAATTCAAAATAAATCCCAAATATAGTATTTATGAAATATTTAACATTATTATAGTTATTTGGATGAATTTTATTTTTTTTATGAATTTTATATCATTTAATAAATTATTATATATTTTCAAGTATCATTTATGTCAATTTTTATACTATTCATTATTGTTTTTTTAATATCATAACAATACAATAACTTCAAAAAAACACATCTAATATACCACTAACTTGTATAAGTTATATATAAAATTCATTTATGTCATTAAGTGTTTAAATTATTTTTATTTAAATATTTTTAATACAATTTATTTGATATTTCCATTAATTGTAAAATTACTGCATCATTATTATTCAAGCCATTAATTAAATTATTTATTCTATAAATATTAAAATTAAATTATCATGATGAATATGTATTAATTATATTTCATATTACTATTTATAGTCAAATTTATCTTATATATAAACCTATATTAAAAATGGTATAGTTATTAAGAATTGAGTATGACATATTTAGCTATTCTTTTATTAAAATATAATAAATGTCATTATCTAACACATGTGGATTAAAAGGGTCATAATTTCATCCCAATGTTTATTTGGGTCTAGAAACACATATAGAATGAAATTTGGACAAGTGTTAAGGTAATTTTATAATATTATTTGTATCTTTAATTACTTGATTTACCCTTGACAATAGTAAATAAAAATTTTCTAAAGTTATTATTCATATACAAAAAAAACTAAAATATTTTCATAATTTGGAACTTTGTTTTCAAATATGTAATCCATTTTTCAAAATTCCAAACATATATTTTTCATTAATTAAGTTAAAATTAGTGTTGTTGACAAAACATGAAAATGAGTTTCTAAAAGTCAAAATGTTTACAAGATTGAAATATTTTAATATCAAAATTCAATGTGAAATTGATTACAATGTAATAAATTGGATAAACTGGTAAAAATATAATATAATTATACTTTAAAAATTGTAAAAAATAAAATTTAACATTATAAACTATTTTTATGAAAAAAGTTTTTTCAATTATAATTCAATATTTTCACTGTTCATCAAAACATGAAACTTTTAGAAAAATAAAAATAAAATTAAAAAAGTTAATTTTTATATCCTTGTAAAAAATAATAGATTTATTTTTTAAAATATAATATATAAAAGTGTCAAAAAGTTTTTTTAAAATAGGTTCTCCATTGAAAGGCGGTAAAACTGCCTTTTTTAGAAAAATACAATATTTTAATGAAAACTGGATTTTTTCTCATCTTGTGACTATAAAACCCATTAAATGAATGTCAAAAATATTTATCTAAATAAATAACACATATATTCCATTAATATCATTCTATAATTTTAATTAATTTAATTTATTAACACAAAACTCTTTTGAAAGAATAAAAATAGTTATTTATCAAATCATTTCCAATATATTCAGTTGGTTCCTATATTAATTTATTTTTAATTTTTATCCTGTGAATTCAAAATTATATTTTCATAAGTTATTTAATACTATTCATAATTTCTAACATATCAGCTAGGTTATATCTTATTATATTAAATAATTATATTTTAATAGTATGTTGTTGTTCGTTAAAACTCAGTCTTGTGTATAACGTAAGCTATCAAAGAAATTCACTCTTGTGTGTAACACAAGATAACTCATTGTTCCATTAATTAAAAGGTATATAATCTATTAAATTTAATTAAAAATAAAAATATTTTAAATTCTAGGGGTGTTACAACAATAATACAATGTTCAATGGATAAAGAGATAATAGACACATATTCCTCTTATAGATACTAATCCAATTGTCTAGTCAACTGAGATATTATTGTTGTTGTTGTTGTTGTTGTTGTTGTTGTTGTTGTTTTTATACTTATTCTTCATAAGTAGGTATGAAGTCAAATCAATTTACATACACAAAACTGCATGTAAACACTGCACTTCTTCACCAACACTCCCCTCTATATGACCATCACACTCACATATGCAATACCCATATATCCTTCGGAAACCTACAATAAAAATAAATATAAAAATAATATCTATATCAACATTTTAATCCTAAACACAATCTTCTCTTATCGCTTTATTAATAATGAAAATATCTAGGATTCCATGTAAATATATTTACATTCAAACTACTAGAAATATTAGATCTGGTCATTATAATATTTTCCATACAAAACCCCTTTCATAACTATTTGTAACTGCATCAAGTCAGGCATAAAAACACAACCTATTCATTATTATTTAAACAAATGATTAATTAATATTAAAATCCTGTGTATGTATTGATTCATTAAGGATATAGAGATATAACCAACCCAACATTAATTTTGGAAATATTCCATTTAAAATCGATCCACCTCCAATCTCGACTACATCATATTGCCTATGTAGTAGAAATACCCTACATAAATAATTCAACTACATGACCAATGAGCTATATTCCTGAAAATAGATACTCGACCCAATAATATACATTGCTAAAAATGGCTACATGACCTAATCTATTATGTCACTAAAAATAGATACATGACCTAATGGACTATGTCATTATCATACTTGACCATTCAGCTATGTAGTTTTTCTAAGTAACCATTTGTCTATTTTGCTCGCCTATATGAAAATTAGGCTATATTGGGCGCCTACATAACCATTCATCTACATCGTTTCACTATAATTCCTAAACATCAACTTCCATGTATGACTTTCATAAAAATTATTTTAGGAACACTTTTTGGGAAACTAAATAAATTTTTTATCATATTCAAACACTAGAATAGTAATTCAATTTGTATCAACTAATTTTATAGAAAAACCTCTTCTTCTATATTCCATGGGAGTCCCAAGATAACTTCAACTATCATGTGAGTCTACATTACTTCACGTGGTCAATTGTTCGTATCCACTTTAATTTTATTTATCTATTAAGAATGAAATCGAATAACACATGAAAACTTGTTCTAAAAAATCACCACTTTATATTTTTGTTTCAAGAAAGGAACATTAATCCCTAAAGCTCTGAATAATTAAGAATTTATCACTATTAAACAATTATAAAACTACATGAACATCCTCAGTCTAAGATATAATAATTATTGTGAAATAATGTTATTTGTTCCATAAAATAATAACCAATAGCCACAATTTCTTTATTTTACCTTCACAAAAGAAGTTTAATTCAACCTGTTCAAAACAAATCTTCTATATTCACTTTAGGAAACTATTAAAATATTTCTCACATGATAAAATTGAAACTCATCCCTTTTAAAAACTCCCCCTAAATATATACTCTCCCAAATGATGTAAAACACATATCAATGGATAGATAATGTTTTCATTTTTCTACCCATTTGAAAACAACATCCAATGAAAAAACGAGATAGGGGGCTATATAGACATACCTTAGACTTAAACTAGACCATGATGATCCTCCCATCGTCAACCACAGATTTGAAAATGAATCTTTAGACAATGTCTTAGTGAGTACATCATCAATCTACTCCTTTGTTGGAATATAATCCAATTTTAATTTATTTCCCTCTAAAATATCCATAATAAAGTGATAATTAATATCAATGTTCTTTCTCCAGGAATGTTGTAAAATATTATTTAAAAAATTTATAATAATATAATTATCACATCTAAGATAAAGTGTCTTCTTAATAACAACATTTTGGTCTTCCATCTGAGTATTTATCCACATCAACTATTTCGTGGAATGAGTTATAGCTACATATTCTCTTGTGGTTGTTCTTAATGTCACATAAATGTGATTAATTGTATGAATACATAAAAATATATTGCAAGGAATCAAAACTCCACTAGATTTGTATTTTCTATCTTTAATTGAACTGGTGAAGCCTGCATCAACATTTCCAAAGAGATCCAAATTCTATTTTCTATTATATTTCAATCCAAAATCGGTTATACACATTAAAAACCAGATAGTCCTCTTTCCATCATGGAAATGAGATTCTTTTGGAGCACTTTGATATCCATCTCCAAGAGTGAAACTATATAAAATATCTATTCCTAAAGCTGTAAGGTAAAAAAATAAAAATAAAATTTCTAAACTTTCTTTTATTAACATCTTTTCCATGTTCTACTTTGAACAAATTTGTTCCCTCATAAATTAGCATGGAAGAAAATATTGATTCCTCCACAATAAATCTTTTAAATATTTACTTTGAAAATATAAAGATCTGGCCTTAAACATTACATAATATTTAATTAAATGAATAATTCACAATGAGGATATTTTCAGGTTTAGAGTTTTAGAGAATTAGGACATAACTATTACATCTCAAAATATTTCAAAACAGAAACTTCTACACAATTTCCATTTTTTCATAAAATATAAACTCTTGAAAAAAATATTCATGTCTAGTTCCATGTTTTAGACAGTATGACTTTTCCTTGATCCAATCCTTGACCCTATTCATCTTTAAGTCTTTTGAAAACATTTCAAAACATGGGATGAGCATAAAAGGCTTAGTAAGGGTTATAGAACAAAGAATGAAACATTTTTTCATAAATATATAAAATACATGAACTCTTTTACTTACCTCATGAAATCATAATATTTATGAAAGACGCATAGAAATCATAAATCATATAGGTGACTTGTGGCATCCATATCATACATACATTGTAGCTATCACAGCTACATAGGGATTTACTTTGAAATACCCATCATAGTATATTCCCAAAATCTCTTAGGAGAAACATTCACGTTTACCATCTTCATGTTACCCAATTCATTGTACAGCTATCTCGGGCTCACCCTCCCTTGGTTTATCATGGAACCACCCATATATGTAAATAATGCCCAAGAACCATAACATGATCAAAACACATAACATAAGCATAAAGTAAAGATAAAGTTTCCACATTACAATAATAAAATATCATTTCAAGATATTGAAATAATAAATCCATTATCAAAATCATTTTCAATACCAAAATACGTAAAAATAGTATACGGTATTTATTTTTCCTTTTAAAAACATTCCGGCTTGTTAAGGAAGCTAAATATCAAATAATACTCACGGTAGCAGAAATGTCATTGTCACCGCTTACATAAAAAACATACATTTCTTTCTTTTAGTAAAGAGCTTCGTATAAAAATATTCTCTTTGAATAAAATGAAAATTAAAAGGGGTTTATACACCGTATAAAATAAAGTCGTGTATAAAACTAAAAATGCCTCACTGAAAAGAGAATGAGACAAAGTCCCTTACCACTTGTCCGACTTGACTTGATCATTCTCTAATCTACTGAATAATAAACTACAGTTAATTTATACTTTCTTAAGAACCTTTTTCAAGTTAATTATTCCTTTTATATTACTTATTACCATGTTATAAATATTATTTAATCATTCAAGTTAATAATGTTTGTTTTGTCGATATTTGGTACTTGAGTCAAAAATGAACACCTCATATTTACAAGTTGTCCATGTAGTAAATAGTCCATTATATCCAGAATGAAAATAATTATTTAGATATAATATATATCATATATATCCAGTATATACATGTATTTATAATAGTCATAACATTTGGAGGTAAGAAAGTAAATGCACCATTCATGGAGACGGTAAGTCGTACGTACAAATGAACGGAACTTTCATTTCTATTTCTTATTTTAATAGAATTAAAACATAATTATACATAGGTATATTATAATTCCAGTATAATATCATATATAATATCATTAACTCCATCCTTTATACATCCCACATAAGGCATTAACGAATCACATCACTTTGAGGGGGCGGTAGTCCGTACTTCCTCAAATGAGATTATCATATTTACCCACTATGGAAACCATAAAGGAATGCTATAAATGGAAAATACAGAAGAATAAAGAAAAAATAAACATAATATATATCATATATAAATACAGTGTCATCATAATGTCCACCATGAGAGGTAGTAGGATATAATCGAACAATCATCGTTTCGTGAGGCGTTAGTTTGTCATCCATAGAAACATTATGTTCTTCACCCATTAGATGGTGGTGTGTGTAAGTGTAGTTATAATCCCTATCATAACAACATACCAATATATTTAAGATACTGTTTTTGTTAAAAAAGAAAGGAATAAAAATATTTTAGGGGTTGGAGAAGTAAAATAAAATAAAACCAATTAAGAGAAACGGTTACCTTTAATTTGGGTAACACCCTTTGGTTTGAACAAAAAGGAATTCTTGAAGTGCCTTATGTAAAAGGTAAGGCTTATAAGATAAGTATAGGGATGTAGGGAGCTTAATTAGGTAGATTTTGGACGAGCCTAATGGCTTGAGAGGTGTGAGGAATTGGTTTGCAATGGTCTCCTTTTATAAGGGGGAGGAGGTGCTCTTCAGGAAAGTGTGAAAACATTATATTATTATATATTGATATTCGGTTTAAAAAGAACCAAAAATCATTATAATAGAATATAAGATGACTCGTGGTCTAAATAAAATCATCCAATAGTAATTGGACAGGTTTTGGATAATATTGTAATCATTATAATCTTATTTATTTAAATGATTTATTAATGAGGTAAACACTGCATCATTATTGTGTCGTAAATAATTTAAATTATTTGATGTCTAAAAATTATAAAAAAATACCATGATATAGGAAATATTTTTATCTTTCCAATGAGAATTTATATTATAACTTATAATTTATATAACTACTTATAAAAATTAATTTACTAACAGATATTTTCTTTTGTCATTTGTGTCTTTACTTTAAGTTAATTAATCTAAAGTGTCGTTATCTTTCATAAGTGGCTCCATGGGGTCCCAAAATCGACCCAAAGATGCTCATGGTCGTCCATGACTCATCCAATAAGATTTGGAAAAGTGTTAAGGTAATTTTGAACTATTATAATATTCTTTTTACCTTGAATTAACCTATTTACTTTTAACCGTTGTAAATAAAAGTCAAACGTTACTATTCACCAAAAATTATTTTTATCCTATTAAAGCACATTTTACTTCATGATAACAACCATGTATATCGGATTTTTTAAATTCAATTCACAGAAGCGGTAAAATTTCATTTAAATGAAAAATTCGGTTTTTTTAACTACTACTAAGTGGTTTCACTATTCATCAAAAATTGAAGTTTTTTAGAAAAATACCAAAAATTCAGCCTAATCTATATTTGATATTCCAAACTCAAAAATGATGTCTATTTTTCTAAATTCAAAACATAGAAGTGTCATTAATTAATTTTAAAATTAATTCCCGTTGTTAAAACAAATAGCGTGTTTTTAAGAAACAATAACTATCAAAAGATTGACAGTTGTTTGTGTCAAATTTCAAAGTGAAATTAATTCCAATGACCAAAATTGGATTAAATGGTAAAACTATATTCTAATTACACTTTAAAACCAATTAAAAAGATAATATAACCATATAAATAAATCATATTAAAACATAGTTTTAAATTAAAATACAATATTTTCACAATTCATTAAAAAATCAACTTTATCAGAAAAATTCCAAAAATTTACACAAAGTAAATTTTGATGTCCCCATTCTAAAGAAGGATTTTATTTGGTCATATATAATGTATTAAATTATCCAAAACTATATTTAAATAGGTTTTTCCATTAAAAGGTGATAAATCGGCCTTTTAATGTAAATTATGCTTAAAATTAGATTAATTCACATTTTAAGCCTCTAAAATTTATTGGATAAATGTAAATACATTTAACAAACATGTATAATCATATTGTAGTTAGTTTTGTTCATTCTTTCCAATACAACGGCTAGGATTTAACTACCATTTAAAATAATAATATTTTATTATTAGTGTGCAATGTAAGATTTCAAAGAAACATGTTGTTGCATATCGGGAACGCTATCGAACATAGCAACCCTTTTAAAGTAAAATTAATATTTAATTCACAAATATTAATAAATATGAAATATGTCTTATTCTTCATTTACTTGGGATGTTACATCTTTCCTTCCTTTTGGAAATTTCACCCTCACAATTTTTATTCACTTATCAAAATAAGTGGGGGCATTTATCCCTCATAGCATTTTCAGATTCCCACATTGCCTCTTCAACCATATGGTTTTTACACAAAACCTTTACCTCATAAATTACCTTATTCCACAACACTTTCTCTCTATGGTCAAGAATCTGTATTGGTTGTTCTTCATAAGATAGATTCTCTTCCAACTGAACTACCTCTAGGCTCAAAACATGAGATGGATCTAGTATATACTTTCTCAACATCGAAACATGAAAAAAATTGTGTACCTAGGATAAACTTGGAGGTAAATCCACTTTATATGAAACTGATCCAACTTTCTCTAGAATTTCATAAGGTCCAATGAACCTCAGAATCAACTTTCCCTTCTTACCAAAACGCATCACACTTTTCCATGGAGAAATTTTGAGAAAGACATGATCACCTACCTAAAAAGAAATATCCTTCCTATGGTTATCTGCATAACTTTTCTATCTGCTCTGAGTTGTTCTTATGTGCTTTTGAATCAACTGAACTTTCTCTGCCATCTCTTCTAAAAATTCTGGTCCCATCAGCTTCCTTTCACCTACATCATCCCAGAATGTTGGAGTTCAATAATTCTTTCCATATAATGCCTCAAATGGAGCCATCTGTATATTGGAATGAAAACTGTTATTATATGAAAATTCAACTAAAGAAAGATACTGGTCACAACTTCCCTTGTAATCCATCGAGAAAGCATGTATCATATCCTTCAATTTCTGAATTGTCCATTCTTATTGCCCATTTGATAGAGGGTGAAAAGCTGTACTAAAATTTAATTCAGTACCCAATGACTTCTGAAGGCCCTTCCAAAAGTTAGAAGTAAACCTGGTATCACGATCAGATAAAATGAAGAGGGGAACTCCATGCAACCTGAATATCTCTTTAATATACAATTGATAAAGTTTATCTAGAGACAAAGTGTCTCAAATAGGAAGGAAATGACCAGATTTAGTCAATCGATCAACTATAACCTAGATTGCATTATTACCTCGATATGTCTTTGGTAATCCCACAACGAAGTCCACGGATATATTTTCCCATTTCCACTCTGGCACCGGTAGAGGCTAAAGAATCCCTTTCGGTAACTGTCACTCTACTTTAACCTGCTGACATGTCAAACACTTTATAGTAATATCAGCAATATATTTTTCATTCTATCCCGCCAGTAATACTCATGGAGATCTCTGTACATCTTAGTACTACCAGGATGAACTGAAAACAGAGAACTATTAGCTTCACATAACAACTCATTCTTCAACTATGAATCACAAGGCACACATAATCTATTCCCAAACCTAAATACACAATCATTATCAATGTTAAAATCAATCAAATTACCCTTCTGAACCAACTATAACTTTTTCTACAACTCACTGTCTTCTTTCAGTGCTTTCTTTATTCTATCTGATAGAGATGATCTCACAGACACCTGATACAAAACAGAATAATTTCCTGCAGCAATAACTTCTATGCCATAATTCATCAAATAAAAAACATAAGTATATCATTCCAAATGTAGTATGGTTAATTAATAATTACTTTTTCAACTCAAAGCATAAGCCACTTTATTTGCTTTTCCCGGATGGTAATGAATTGTGCAATCATAATCCTTGATTAATTACAGTCATCTCCTCTATCTCATGTTCAATTATTTTTGAGTGAATATATACTTAAAACTTTTGTGATCAGTATATATTTCACACTTCACTCCATACAAATGATGCCTCAAATTTTTTTAAGCAAAAACAACAACAGCTAATTCCAAATCATGTGTAGGGTAATTTAACTCGTGATGTTTCAACTGACATGAAGAATAAGCAATTACCTGATCATTCTGCATTAGGACACAACCAAGTCCTTTCAATGAAGAATCACTGTAGAAAACAAACTCACCATTTCTAGATTGCAGTGCCAAAACTGTAGCATTCACCAATCTTATTTTCTATTCCTGAAAACAATCATCACATTCTTTTTTCCAGATGAACATAACACCTTTTCGAGTTAACATAGTCATTGGACTAGATAACCGTGAAAATATTTCAACAAACCACTGGTAATAACCTGAAAACCCAAGAAAACTATGGATCTCAGATATATATGTGGGTCTTGGACATTCTTCAACAACTTTTGTTTTAGCAGGATCAACAGTTATGCAATTTTTTTGAAACAATGTGACCATAGAAAGAAATTTATTGTAACCAATACACACACTTCTTGAATTTCCCAAACAATTTCTTTTCTTTTAATGTTTGCAAGGTAACCCTTAAATGAATTTCATGTTCCTATTTACTTTTGGAATAAACAAAAACAACACTAACAAACACAACCACCATTTATTACATGAATCAACTGACCCATCACTGTAAAAAACTGTTCAACCCTGATTCTGACTATCTCAGGATGTGGATTGAGAAGGTCATTTCCCTCTGTATGCTTTCCCTCCACAACCTCCATATTTCTTATAGGAAAAACCATTCTTAATAGAGACATATCTTAGGCGAAGCAACATGGTAATTTATAAATGCTATATGATTTCAATATTAACATAAATTACTTTATGGATATTAATTTAACAATACCCTAACTCCTAAAGTTATCTAAACCGACCTCTGATACCAACTATAAGGACCCAGCCTTAAACATTACATAATATTGAATTAAATGAATAATTCACATTGAGGATCTTTTCCGGTTTAGAGTTTTAGAGAATTAGGACATAACTATTACATCTCAAAAGATTTCAAAACAGAAACTTCTACACAATTTCCATTTTTTTCATAAAATATAAACTCTTGAAAAAAAAGAGTCTTGTCTACTTCCATGTTTTAGACAGCATGACTTTTCCTTGATCCCATCCTTGACCCTATTCATCTTTATTACCTGTGAAAATATTTCAAAACATGGATGAGCATAAAAGGCTCAGTAATGGTTATAAAACAAAGAATCAAAAAAAAATTCATAAATACATACAAAACATGAACTCTTTTACTTACCTCATGAAATCATAAGATTTATGAAAGACTCATATAAATCATAAATCATAAAGGTAACTTGTTTCATCCATATCATACTTACATTATAGCCATCACAGCTACATAGGGAGTTACATTGGAATACCCATCACAGTATATTCCCAAAATCTATTAGGAGAAACATTCATGTTTACCTCTGTCACGTTACCTAATGCATTGGAGAGCTATCTCGGGCTCCCCTACCCTAGGTTTATCAGGGAACCACCCGTATACGTAAATAATTCCCAAGAATCATAATATGATCATAACACATAACATAATCATAAAATAAAAAAAACATTTCCACATTAAAATAATAAAATATCATTTCAATATATTGAAATAATAAATACATTCTCAAAATAATTTTCAATACCAAAATATGTAAAATTAGTATATGGTATTTATTTTTCCTTTCAAAAACATTCTGGCTTGTTAAGGAAGCCAAATATCAAATAATACTTGCAGCGGCGGAAAGGTCGTTGTCACCGCTTACGTAAAAAAAACATTCCTTTTTTTTTTTAGTAAAAAGCTTCATATAAAAAGATTCCATTTGAATAAAATTAAAATTAAAAGGGGTTTAAACACCGTATAAAATAAAGTCGTGTATAAAACTAAAAATGCCTCAATGAAAAGAGATTGAGACGAAGTCCCTTACCTCGTGTCTGACTTGACTCGATCGTTCTTTAATCTCCTGAATAATAAACTAAAGTTAATTTCTTCTTGATTAAGAACCTTTTTCAAGTTTATTATTCCTTTTATATCACTTATTACAATGTTATAAACATTATGTAATCATTAAAGTCAATAATGTTTGTTTTGTCAATATTTGGTACTTGAGTCAAAAATGAACACCTTATATTTACAAGTTGTCCATGTGGTCAATATTCCATTATATCCAGAATTAAAATCATTATTTATATATCATATATATCTAGCATATACATGTATTTATAATAGTACATAACATTTTGAGGTAAGAAATGAAATGCACTGTTCATAGAGACGGTAAGTCGTACGTACTCATGAATGTTATTTTCATTTATATTTCTTATTTTAATGGAATTAAAACATAATTATACATAGTTATATTATAATTATAGTATAATATCATATATAATATCATTAAATCCATCCTTTATACATCCCACATAAGGCATTAACGAATCACATCACTTTGAGGGGGCGGTAGTCCGCACTTCCTCAAATGAGATTATCGTATTTACCCACTATGGAAACCATAAAGTCATTCTATAAATGGAAAATACAGAAGCATAAAGAAAAAATAAACATTATATATATCATATATAAATACAGTTCCATCATAATGGCCACCATGAGAGGCGGTAGGAGATAATCGAACAATCATCGTTTCGTGAGGCGTTAGTTTTCCATCCACAGAAACATTATGTTCTTCACCCATTAGATGGAGGTGTGTGTAAGTGTAGTTTGAATAATTCTCATAAAAACATCCTAGTATATTTAGGATACTGGTTTTGTTACAAAATAAATGAATAATAAGAGTTTAGGGGTTGGAGAAGTAAAATAAAAGAAAACAAAATATGAGAAACTGTTACCTTTAATTTGGGTAACTCCCTTTGGTTTGAACCAAAAGGACTTATTGAAGTGCCTTATGCCTAAGGTAAGGATTCTAATAGGAGTAGAGGGATGTATAGAGATTAATTGGGTAGATTTTGGAGGATCCAAATGGCTTGAGAGGTGTGATTAATTGGTTATCAATGGTCTTCTTTTATAAGGGGGAGGAGGGGCTCTTTATGAAAGTGTGAAAATGTTATTTTATTATATAATGATATTCAGTTTCAAAAGGTGAAAAAATAATTGTAGTCAAATATAAGAGGACTCATGGTAGAAATAAAATCATCCAATAAGAATTGGACAGGTTTTGGATAATATTTTAATCATTATAATCTTATTTATTTAAATGATTTATTAATGAGGTAAATACTGTATCATTATTGTGTCATAAATAATTTAAATTATTGGATGTCTAAAAATTATAACAAAAATACCATGATATAGGAAATCGATTTAGATTTCCAAATAATTTTTATAGTCGAAAATTTAATTTATATAACCCCTTCTAAAAATTAATTTACTAAAAGATATTTGTTTTTCTCATTTTTGTCTTTACTTTAAGTTAACTAATCTAAAGTTTGATTATCTTTCATAAGTGGATCCATTTGGTCTCAAAATCGACCCAAAGATGCCCATGGTCGACCATGACTCATCTAATAAGGTTTGTACAAGTTTTAAGGTAATTTTGATTTATTATAATATTCTTTATACCTTGAATTAACCTCTATACCTTTAACCGCTGTAAATAAAAGTCAAAAGTTACTATGCACCGAAAATTATTTTTATCTTATTGAACCACATTTTACTTCTTGATAACAAACATGTATGTCGGATTTTTGAAATTCAATTCACCGAAGTGGTAAAATTTCATTTAAATGAAAAAGTTGGTTTTTTAACTACTTCTAAGTGGTTTCACTATTCATCAAAAATTGATGTTTTCTAGAAAAATACGAAAAATTCATCCTAAGATGTATTTGATATTTCGAACTCAAAATGATGTCTATTTTTATAAATTAAAATCATAGAAGTTTCATTAATTAATTTTTAAATTAATTCCCGTTGTTAAAATAAATAGCATGTTTTTAAGAAACAATAACTATCAAAAGATTGACACTTGTTTATGTCCAATTTCAAAGTGAAATTAATTCCAATGACCAACATTGGATTAAGTGGTAAAAATATTTTCTAATTACACTTTAAAACCAATTAAAAAGATAATATAACCATATAGATAAATCAGATTAAAAAATAGTTTTGAATTAAAATGCAATATTTTCACTATTCATTAAAAAATGAACTTTATCGGATAATTTCCAAAAAATTTACACAAATAAAATTTTTATTTCCACATTCTAAATAAGGATTTTATTTGGTCATATAGAATGTATTAAAGTATCCAAAACTATATTTAAAGATGTTCTCCATTAAAAGGTGATAAATCGGCCTTTTAATGTAAATTATGCTTAAAATTAGATTAATTCACATTTTAAGCCTCTAAAATTTATTGGATAAACGTAAATACATTTAAAAAACATGTATAATCATATTTTAGTTAGTTTTGTTCATTATTTATAATACAACGGCTATGATTTAACTACCATTTAAAATAATAATATTATATTATTAGTGTGCAATGTAAGATTTCAAAGAAACCTGTTGTTGCGTATCGAGTACGCTATCGAGCATAACAACCCTTTTAAAGTAAAATTAATATTTAATTCACAAATATTAATAAATATTAAATATTTCTTATTCTTTATTTACTTGGTTTGTTACAGAAAATATATATTGAGAGAGAAAAAATGCGATCGTTCTCTTGAGAGAATTCCACAACAAGAATGTACCTCATCTCTCAATGAATTGTCATTTCAAAAAAATACTTCATTTATTTTAAAAAAAATCACACATTTATTTGTCATTTATATATAGTATGATGTCATCTATATAAGTAGTAACAATTATAGATATCTATTTTCATATTTTATTTTGATATTGTTTTCAACTCCTATATTTCTGAAATACAGCTTCTCTAAGGAAGTGTCAAGATTAAAATACAATGCTCTTGGGGGGTTTTAGCACATATAATTCATTATTTAACCTTAAAATTGAATTTTAATCATCTCCAAGTAAAAAATCACATGGTTGTTCAATTTTATCCTCTTTCTCAAATTATCCATTGAGAAATACAGATTTGATATGCATTTGGTTCATCATGTAATGCATTTTTAGAAATAAAAGGGAATATTAAAATGGTTTCAAGATTTAAAATTGGTTTAAAGGTCCCATTATAGTATTATCCTTTAGTATTGTAAGGACGTTATACAAAAAACAATTTTATTCTTCACCATTTCACCCTTTTCATTCTATTTATTTCATAAGAACAACCTTTTCCTGATGAAAATATTATCAATAGGTTTAGAAACTAGTTCTCATGAATCATTCTTATAAATTGGATCCAACTATTAATTAATATATCAATCCCACTCTTTATTCTTCATAAAATCTTCAACATATTTCCATTCAACTTGAGAAAATGAGGAAGTATTAGATTTTTTTCATAGGGTTCTTATGGTTTTCACCAATTGTTGTTGTTTTCTAATAATGTTTTGAATTTGAAGTAGTCTTCTCAGCCTAGGATAAGTTGAATGTAATTTTTCCTCATCAATTTAGATGGATTAATTTTCATCTTCAGTCTAAATATATTCAAAAATGTCAACTTTTTCTTCAACTTCTTTAAGCTATTCAAAATTATTAATATGAAAATCACCTCCAGACCCATATTTATTACCTTAAAAATATTTCTTTGGATATTCGGGGTTCTGAACAATAGATATATCAATCATATACTAGAATATTTTTTATATCATAAAAATACAATCCCATTTAGAGGGAAGAGAATAAATATTCAAGTATAACCTCTTGGATTAAACTTATCAGGATCTTCATATTGAGTACTGATTTTAAAATGGTTTCAAAAAACGTAAAAAAAAATTAATCTTGGAGTATTCTTATAGTACATCTCATATAGAGTCGTATATGAATTTGTTCAACTATAGCAATAATTTTGAACATGTACTATATATCCAATGTATTTCCTAAAAATGACCATAAATATCTTTTTCTATCAACTTTATTTGACCCATATCTATAAAGATTCTATTCTTATGATAAGGTATAATTTTTTTGAAGTGTGTATAGCATACATACATCATTCTTAATTTCATGATTTCTAAAGATTAAAAACTATTATTAGTGTATTCAACAACACTATCTATAAAAAATATATTCATAAAGTAACCACAATTTTTCTTAGTACTTATTCTGAAACTTTTTAACATCATTAGAGTATCTGATTTATGTTTTATAAACATATTTCATGTAATAAAATTAAATTCACCGATAAAGATAATAAAATACGTATCACCATGTGTTGAATACATTATCATGGTTCCAAATATATCTGAATAGATTAATTCCAAAAGTTTTGATATCTATATCTCAACCCTTTTATATGTGGAATTAAATTTTTTCCCCTTCATACATGTAGATTAAATGCTGTCAATTTACATATTTATATTAGGCATGTCATGAAAACATTGTATTTGAGAAATATTTCTCATATTCCTTTGTCTATGATTACCTATACTTTTACTTGGAGTTAATTTTGTACTTTCATTCATAAAGAAAATAAGTTATGAGTATCTCCCATTTGAAATAATTTTCCCTTTATTCATTGGAATTTTGTGAAAAATATTCTATATTCGATCTTTTTTACATGAGACTAATTTTTACAAAAGATCCTCTTATTGAATTCATTATAGAGTTGTGAAACACTTAACAGGTTGTGTTTCATCCCATCAACATTAAAAGTCTTCTTGGTTTAAAAATTTTCCATTCCAATATCAGAAGAACCAACCCCTTTAATTTTGATTGACTCATCATTTATAAATTCCACAATGGATTATTTTCATTTAGAAACATTATTCAATTATTTCAAGTTAATTTTTAAATTTGAAGACCACCCAATATCCAATATCAATGGACATTTATATTTCAAAGTTTTAAGAGAATCTTTTATAACAATATCCTTTTCTTAATCATTTTCAAGAGCCTTATTATAATATTGGGATGGAAGAATAGTTAGAAATTATTTTTCAAATGGATCGGAAGATCACCTATTTCACACACTTTTTATAACACATAAAATCTATTTTTTGTCTATAAAAAATATTTTCCAGGTTTCTTCTAAATCCTTCTTCTTTAAGTGGGTAGAGTTCCCCTAAAATTCATTCATTGATTTCTTCTATAATCATTATGATGACGGTAATTAAATTAAAACATCATTTTATTATTCCCCAAAACTCCAGAATACCATCAATATCTATAAAATCCAAATCTAACTTTGAAAAAAAATGTTGTATAGAATAATTATCTATCTTTCTCCTTTCCTTTGATCAATAAATTTGACTTACTTTTGGGTATCGATATTTTGGAAAACTCCTAGGATCTTTTCATTCACCAAAGAATTATTTTAAATATTTCTAGAGTTACAAGAAGTAGTTTTTTAATTAATGGTAATATTTCTAGAATTTAAAGATTAATGGGGCTCAAAAAATTTAATCACAAAATTGGTTACATTGAATATTTCTTCTATCAAAATTCTGTATATTCTTGAATATAATTTAGAAATATAATTTAAAAAAATTTAGTTCTTCCTCAACTTTGAAAATATTTATTTTAATAATATCATAAATCCTTTAAATAACATTAATCACTTCTTTAATTTTGATCCCCAATGACTTCTTAGTGTCAAGAAGTTTCTCTCAATTATCAATACCCTTTAATAGATTATATTTTTATTCTTCATGGGTTATTCCCATACTACTAGTAGACTAACCATATTTCTTTAACTTCATATTATTTTTTTCAATATTGATATTTTTATAAGACATTATCTCAATTATATCTTTATCATAAACTCCATTTATGTTTATCTATCTTCACTTATAAAGTTTCTACCTTTATCACTAGTGAAGTATTAATCATAAACTTTTCTAATAAAAATATTTTCACTAACATCAATTTCAATATCAATGTTATTATCCTCATCAATCATTCAATTTCACAATACATAGATAATAAATTTCTCTTTTTTTCATAGATAATTTTATATCCTTTATTTGAGATGAGAATTTTGGCTTAGATGTATTCCATTTTAATGATCTTTTAAAACATTTTTCTTTTTCACCACTACCTATATCTTTATTCAATTTATGAAAATTTGCATCGAAATTTCCAACCACACAGAAATAAAATAATTTAAGTGGTATTTTCCCTTAAAACATTCCTTTTACTCTTATCAAAATATCAAAATGAGGGATATAATTTTAGTGAATTTTATATCCATATAAAATTATTGTTTTAAAGACATAATTCATCATCTTTACAAAAACGTTTCCTTCCATTCTCAAATTTGGAGTCTTTAAAAGAAATTTCTTGTTCAAGATTTACCTTTACTGTAATAGTATTATATTTCCTCATTTCATAAGAAATTATAATTCTATGTAGATAATCAATAGGAATATCACATGGATATTTTTCTTCCAAATGCAATACATTAGTATCAAATTTATCTAGTAATATAAAGAAAATAATTTCAAAAATAAAAAATATTCTAACTTATCCCCACAAACTCTAATGGTACTTACTAATTTATTGACTCTGGTAAAGGGAATATAAATAGTGTCATCATTAGTTATTTGAATATATTTATATTTTATTCTTTAGAACTATAGCTAATCCCATTTCACATTAGTCTTTATTTCATATATATTTGGAAGTTTATCGGAAATATATTTTTTTATTTTTCGATATGTTTTAATTTTATGAATATACCTTTTCAAAGAAAAGATAAAATAAGATTATAAGTGTGACCATTATTCTATAGGTTATTCCAATCTGTTGCAGAAATTACAACATCTTCATTATGAGGAACAAATCCATCAATTAAGACTTCTAGATTTTCATAACTAATTAACACGAGATAATATAACATTCTATACTTTCATTTATTAAAAACAATCCACTAAGGATATTAAAAGTTAACTACATCAAATAATTAGTAGAAAACACCATAAAATTGATATAGGATTTGATATCATTTGTGGGCACATATGATTAAGGAATCACTTTGAGGGGGTAAATTAGTTATTCAAAAATTTCATGTTTTTATTTTTTTTAAACCTTAATCATTTTTATAGTGTAATTTGATATTAATCCAAACACATACACAAATAGAGAGATCATATGTAATTTAAAAGTTTCACTAGTCAATGAGAGTATCTAGTCATTGGCATGATTTGAAAAAACATGTGATAATATGATCCAAAAAAATATTTTTGAACCACTGTGAGCATAAAAAATACTTTAAACGCTCTTATAAGTCTCCCGTATTTTTTCCTCACAGACATCAAGTGAATAATTCTCTAATATGTAGTTCAATTATTATAGATATAATAGATTTTTCTCCCTCCTATAGTTGATAATCCAGCTTTCCAGTGTGATGAGATCTCCTTATTAACTTATTGTAAAGAAAATACATCACTTCCATTTACAAGAAAAACACTACCAGTAACCTGTACTATTCTTCATGAACACATCAATCTCTATGAATTCTACACTCACATATGAAATACCCATATATTCTTATATAAACCGAAATCAATATGATTTTAATGATAATAACCATAATATTGATTTCTCCTACACATGACCCTGTATTTTAACTTTCTTATTAATTAAAATATTTATGATAATATGAAAATATATTTGAATTAAAACTACTAGAAACATCAGATCTGTCCACAAAAATAACTTCCATACGGAAAAAATTTCATTATAATTTGTAACTTTATGAAATCATGAAGAAAAAACACATCATCTTGATTATTCTTTTAACATTCATTTTTTCAATATTAAAACCATGTGAATGTATCAATTCATGTTAGATATAGATATTTGGCCCTAAAATCATTAATATTATAATTATTCCTCTTAAAATTTAACCACATTTAATCTGAGAAACATTACATTACCTATGTAGTGGAAATACCTTACATTAATAATTATGCTACATAACCTAATTAGCTATGTCACTGAAAATGGCTACGTGACCCAGTCATCCATGTAATAGAAAATAGTTATATTTCCAAATATTCTATGGAATTGAAAATGGATTCATGACCCAACTAGATACATCATTTTTCTATGTGACCATTCAACTATTTCATTTTCTTATGTGACCATTCAACTATGTCATTCACTTATATGACCATTCAACTACATCATTATCCTACACATACATTTGGTTACACCATTTCTATAGAATTCCTGAAATCCATCTTCCTGAATTATTTTCCTTCTTCCATCCATCAATCTTCATTTAAGAATAATTTTCATGAATCATGATAACTTTTATCATGATATCTAAACACTAAAATAAAACATCACTCTACATATGCTAATTTTATGGAAAACATTATTCTTCTGTCTAATAAGGGAGTCCCATCATCCCTTAACCAACCATGTTTGTCTACACTCATTCATGTGGTCACTTTTTTACACTCACTGTTATCTTCATATGATGTTGAAAACAAAATCCAAAAACACAAGACCTCTTAGTCTCAACACTTCTCCAAATAAAATTTAAACATGTGAAAAAAACATTGGATAAAATTTATACAAGATTTTGACAAAAACATTTAACATACAACTAGAAAAGAGAATTTCATATCTGATTCATGGATTATGAATTCATGTGAATATTTTTTTAGGAGTGATGAGATTAATAGAGATTAATGGAATAGCTTGCAAAATTATACCTTGATATATGAGTAGTTTACTGTAGAGGGTGCATTTTTATTAATATGTATTTATATTTGGTAAAATATGTGGTGTGATCATAGATATATAATTACAAGGTTTAGGTTTGGTTGGATATAGTTTTTTGTGGCCATTACCTATAATGATGGTTTAAGGATGAAAAAAATAAGAGGTTATTGCAAGGGAGGCACATCGTTCCTTTTATAATGTCTAAAGTTATTTTTTATGAGTTTTATAGTTCAACAATGGTGGTAAATAAGAGTACTCCTATATAAACCCAGCCTTTTATTAAATTACTATTACGTCATTTTAAAGATAAAAAACATAATATTATTACACATATTGGATCCAACGGTTTAGTGTCTTGGGAAAACTAGGACCATACATAACAAATTACAACATCGAGCAAAAACCCATTTTTTTAATTTTTCTTCTCTATATTCTTATTGGAACTTGACCCATCCTTAGTACATGTAGTCACCTGAGGATATAAATCAAAAGGGGTGAGATAAAATCCCAGTAAGATGATATATAAGAACAATATAACAATGGGTGAGCATAATCATAACACAGGAAAAAGATCATGAACGTGATGGGAATTATTAACAAAAGACTTGAAATGTGGCAATGCATAAAAATGAAGCATCATGTCTTAGTGATTAACTAACACACATACTTGTGAGAAAAAACTAGAATCTTTTTCGCACATAATTTCACATTAACTCGTGATATTCAACACTTTACCTAATGCATTGGAGCACTGTATAATTCTGGGCTCCCCCATCACATTGAAACATTCATATTGCACTGTATAATTCCAGGTGCACCCGTCACATCATAACATTATCATTTATCATGCATGCCACAATAAAAATATATCAAAAATTAACATAACTAACCCATAAAAAGGAATGGATTTCATATCATAAGAACACATTCATAAACATTGGGTTCACAAAATAAAGAGGGAATAACATACATGTTACAAGAATCATTAACCTTGGATGAGAAGTAAAAGATGTGTTCTTAAAAGAAGAGTTCTTTTGGAAAAAAAAATTTTGACATAAATACCAGTGAAAAACATATATATCCAAGAATAGGTGAGTGAAAGATGAAAAAATGATTTTTAAGGAGTAACCATATCA
The DNA here is from genome assembly GCA_963277665.1 of Viscum album. Lineage (NCBI taxonomy): Eukaryota > Viridiplantae > Streptophyta > Magnoliopsida > Santalales > Viscaceae > Viscum > Viscum album. The sequence continues at coordinate 1,239,784,885 of OY728166.1, read as the reverse complement.
AAAAAAAGGAGCGAAAGAGGGGGAACCCAAAGGATGGTTCAAGAATTTATCATTACCTTATATATGAATGATTCCTTCACTTTAATGTCTTATATAATGACATTATATTAATTAATTATAAATTACAAAACCTTTTAAGCATGAATAGGGTTCATTTTTGTTTCATTATTGTTAGCTCCACAAGTCAGAATACCCTGAGAGGGGGGTGAATTAGGGTATGACTAATTTAAAATTAAAGCTCGTTCTTATCTTGTTTCACTGTTAAGAAAAACACTCTTCCCACTCTTTCCTATTGCATAATATAAACAGAAAGTAAAGCATGCACAAGACACATCAATTTTTACTTGGTTCACCCTCACTGGGCTGCGTATAAGGAGTATACACCGACAATGTGCTGGGGTACCTAATCCACTAAAAGTGCACCGTTGTTTACAAAGTTCAGGCTAGATCACTTCTATGCCTAGGCTCACTGCCTTTATAAGGTTTAGGGTCAGCTCACTGCTTTCCCAAGGGTCACTACCTGTGTCTCTCTCTCTAGCTCACTAATGGTGGAGAGGATCACATACTTCCTATTCCTTTTCTCACTTATCTAGAAAGGATCCAATCATAGTTTATAGACCTATATGTCTCTTCATTATCACTAATGAATACATCCTTTGTTTTATGTAGATTCTCTATTGAAGTCCAACTTTCACCCATAAATGAATCTCACTTTTCACTGAAGATATCGGGCAATCTTCCAGCTTTCACGTAGCCCTGAATCACTATTTTGAATCAACCTCACCTGGCGCCCTTCTCTAAATCGGTGCGCAAGTATCAGCATGCAAGTTACAACTGGCGCTCAATTCCACCTCAACTACTTGTGAGACACAAGATTCTGCAACTCCAAACTTGCGCGACTCACACCCTTTTACGCCCAAACCAATATTTGCGTGCAACCATAAACTATCACTCTTCTTCAAAACCTGTCACGCAAGTCCACCTCAACCACTTTCATGACACCTACTTCTTCAACTAAAAACTTGGGCGACTCACTTCCTTTATTTACCAAACCACCTTTGGCGCGCAACTATCACCTGGCATGCAACTTCTACTTACGTTACCACACACCACTTGCGCGACCACCACACCTGCACGACAAGAGCTCTGATTTTTCTAAGTATTGAAATCTTTACCGAATTAGGATGGTTTTACCTCTATTTATAGGCATTTAGACACCTTGTGCGATAGTTCGCAAGTCTCCCCTCGACGCGCAAGTCCCAGTGTGCAAGTCTCTACCGCGCAAGTCACTTGCGCGACCAACTATAAAAAATGGGAGCCCCTTATCCCTTTGCCATATTTTGATGTTACGATCTTGAAACACATTAGTCTCATAAGTTTCCTCCCCTTAAAGTACATGGCGCGCAAGTCCCTTTTCCAAAAACCACTTTTCTTCATTTGTCGATTTTCAGGCCCAAAAATTTGGTAAACACTGGAAAACGGCGCCACCGTGTATCTACTCTTTTTATACTGGCTCCAGATCATCCATTCCCTTGTCGATGTTCTTGAATCAAACATGGATCGTTAACCACATCCATTGAACTCGACATGCCACCATGAAATCCCCTTTGTCAACAAATTTGTATGTCATGGTTTGCTTTGTCAATAATCACAACACAGATGTCCACTTTTTCAACAAACACAATCACCTAAAAAATGCTTCAATGACACCTTGAGGTATTTTTTTCCCAACAACTATGTTATTTTATGGTCATTTTTAAGAGTTATAGAGTTTAAAAACATTGTTCTTGAATGTTTATTTTTATGATTTTCTTGAGCGGTTCACATGTATTCATGAATTGAAGTTCGTGTAGAGCATGGATAAACGTCCAAAACATATATTCCTTCTTATTAATGATATTACAGAAGTTTAAATGATCTTATAATGAATTATATTTTATAAAATGTGTTTTAATTATTATATAAGAATTAAATGATGATTGTTTGGGTTAATTTAGGCGGTTTTTGACGACAATGAACTTATTTTGTTTACTCATTTAGTATTATGTACATAATTCAGTTCCAGAACATTAAATAGGACATAAAAAATATATAATATTCTGGTTCAACCATAAAAATGGTTTCACGACCAGATATGAAGGTATAATTTGAAAACTAAAACATGTTGTTCTTGAAGGTGATAGATTAACACCTCATAAACAACGTTTTCTTTTATAAAATAAAATAAAGAGGATAAGGGGGTTGGATGGTATAATATCTCATTAGTATCATAAAATTTCAGTATATATATGATACTAGAGTTACCACACCATTTTTACAAAGATATGTTGGTAGAGAATAAGAAAAGAACTTGAAATTGAAAGGGAATTAAGGGAAAAGAGGGAGAGAAATTACCTCTTGAATCCTCTTATTGAGATCCTCCTTAAGGGGCCTAGGCTTGGTCTTTTAGTGAGACTAGAAGATCTTGGACATGGGGGAGGGGCTAGGTAAGATTCTAGAGCAGAGTTTAAGCAAGACTTGAAGCTTGAGAGGTGTGAGGAAATGAGGGTGTAAAGGGTGGTATTTATAGTGGAGGGGGAGGGGATTACTCAATATAAGATTCATTAATTTATTATTTCCCCAAAGGGAAAGGAATAGTGATTATTCCATGACCAATAATAGTAATTTTATAATGTGATCATGAACCAAGTGGGATTATATTAGTAGAACATCATACATGCCTTTATAATTAGCATATTTAGCTTATTTTGTAAATTATGGTATTCACTATTCATCAAAATTCAAGTATTTCAAAAAAATCCCAAAAATTCACTCCTACCAATTTTAGACATGTAGAATCAAAAATTTATGTCCATTTTTCAAAAATAAATTTCTAAATATGATTAATTTGAAATTTAATTAAAATCACAATTTACATAAAAAAAATTTAAAATTAAAACTGATTTTATAATGATTTCAAAAATTACTTGAGGTCTTATAAAATTATCTTAAATCTAGAAGAAATATATTTGTTAATTCATGAACACTTTTTAAGAAAATACATTTTCTTTTAAATTAATTAATTATTTATAATTATTTATTTATGGCTTACAAAAATACCATTACTTATAAGATGCCCAAATTTTATTTAATTATTCATGTGTAAGGTTACTATTATTTTGGGAGATTTTCTATTCATAAGGGTCATATTAATATTCATAAGGGTATTTTACTATTCATAAGGGTATGTTACTATTCACCAAAAATTATGTTTGTTTTATTAAACTCCAAAAATCATCTTGAACACAACTTTGTATGTTGGATTTTCGAATTCCAAACACAGAAGTTACAAACTTATGTTTAAAGGTCACTTGGTTCTTAGTAGTTCATTATATTATGTTTTCATGTGATTTTATAACATATTTATAAGAAGGTAAATTCCATTGAAAAATTCGGGTCATTACATTCTTCCCCCCTTATGAAATTTCACCCTCGAAATTTCATTTTACAAAAAAAGGTGGGGGTACTTCTTCTTCATCACCTCTTCTGGTTCCCATGTAGCTTCTTCAAACTTATGGTTCCTCCACAAAAAATTGACAAGGTGGGTTGTATTTTTGTGTAGAACCTTATCTCTCTAGTCCAGAATCTCTACCAGCTGCTCCTCAAAGGATAGATCATCTTCTAGCTGTACCACCTATGAGTTCAATACATGTGAGGGATTAGGTATGTACTTCCTCAAGAGTGATACATGAAACACATCATGAACTTGAACCATATTCGGTGAAAGTGCAAGCTGATAGGCCACAACTTCTATGTATTCAAGGATCTACAAGGGGACAATGTACCTTGGGTTTAACTTCTATTTCTTTCCAAACCGCATGACTCTCTTCCATGGTGATATTCGAAGGAATACTTTATCTCTAACATCAAACTCCAAGTCCATTTGACGGTTGTTAGTGTATCTATTTTGCCTAATTTATGTATCTTTGATGTGTTTCTAGATGACTTGAACCTTTTCTATTATATCTTCCACAATATTGGGTCCAAGTAGCTTTATTTCTCCAACTTCATCCCAACAAGTTGGAGTTCTAAATCGCTTTCCAAAAAAATATTCATATGGATCCATCTAAATACTCAAGTGGAAGCTATTGGTATATGAGAACTCAACCAATGGGAGATACTGATCCCTTCCACCTTTGAATTCTAGAGAGCAGGCTCTTAGCATATCTTAAACCATCTAAATAGTTATTTCATATTGGCCATCATTTGGGGGGTGATAGGCCGTGCTGAAATTTAATTCAGTGCTCAAAGCATGTTGAAGGCTCATCTAGAATTTAGATGTGAACCTTGGATCATGATCAAAGACAATTGAGAGTGGAACTCCATGTAGTATCACCACTTCCTTCACATATATCTTTTCAAGTTTTTCAAGTGAGAGGTCTTCCTTAATAGCAATAAAATGGTTAGTCTTGGTGAGTCAATAAACCACAACACATATCGCATTATTTCCCTTTGATTTCTTCGGTAGACCTGTGAAAAATTCCATAGTAACATTCTTCCATTTCCACGTGGGTATAGGAAATGGATGCATCAATCCTTTGGACCTTTGTCGCTCTAATTTAACTTACTGACATACCAAGAACCTTGTGATATATTTCTCAATCTCCTTTTTCATGTTATCCCACCAGAAGTGTTCTCAGAGATCATGGTACATCTTGGTACTCCCATGATGGATAAAGAATGTTGAGCTATGTTCATTTTACAATATATCCTTCTTTATCCCAGGTGATGAAGTCACACAAATTCACGTTCCCAACCAAATCAAACCATCATAGTCATTATGAAAATCTTATAGATTCACTTCCTTTACTGCATTCACCCTCTTTAGTATCACCACATCATCCCATTGTGCTTCCTTAATCTTCTTTTGGATGGATGGTTGCGCAATCATTTGGGTGAGGCAAGATGTATCCCCTACCCTTGATTTATAAATTCATCCTTTTCATATCCAAGAATATAGGTCCTTTCTCAATCTGTAACATGGATAGAGTGGCCTGTTCTTTTCTGCTTAGAGCACCAGCTACCATGTTCACCTTTACAGGATGATAGTGAATAGAGAAATTGTAATCCTTGATTAGATCTAACCATATCCTTTGACCCATGTTGATCTCCTTTTGTGTGATTATATACTTTTGACTCTCATGTTCAGTGTATATGTCACACTCCTCCCCATAAAGGTAGTGCTGCCAGATTTTCAAGGCAAAAATCACAGCTGCCAGCTCTAGATCAAGCATCGGGTAGTTCTGCTCATGGATCTTCAACTGTTGCAAGTCGTAGGCTATCAAATTATCATTTTTTATGAGTACAAAACCCAATAATTTCTTTGAAGCACCACTATATATCACAAAACTTTCTCCACTTTTCGGTAGTGTGAGTATAGGTGTAGTGATCAGCCTTCTCTTTAGCTCATTGAAGCTTCCCTCACATTCTTCTGTCTGGACATACTTTACCCCTTTCCTTGTTAACTTAGTTAGAGGGATTTACAATCATGAGAAGTTTCTCAAAAAACATCGGTAGTACCCAAATAATCCAAGAAAACTACGGATTTCTGTGACACTAGAGTGCCTGGTCCATTCCTTAGTCACCTTTGTTTTTAAAAAATCCACAGAAATTCCCTCATTTGTGATCACATGTCCCAAGAAAATGACTTTCTTTATCCAAAAGTCGCACTTGCTAAACTTGGTGTACAACTTCTCCTTTCTTAATGTTTCCAACACAAGTTTTATATGTTCATCATGTTCCTCATTTATCTTGGAATAGATGATAATATCATCAATAAACACTACAAAACATTTGTTAAGGTAATGTCTAAATACTCTATTCATCAAATCCATTAAGATTGCATGGACATTAGTATGTCCGAAGGGAATAACCAGAAACGCATAGTTCCTATACCTTGTATGGAAGGTAGTATTATGAATATCTTCCTTATTCACTTTTATTTGTTGATATCCAGAACAAAGATCCATCATTAAGATGTATTGAGATCCTCTTAACTGGTCGAACAAGTCATCAATCCTTGGAAGAGGATACTTGTTATTTATGGTGATCTTGTTGTGATCCTCATAATCGATACACAGCCACATTATTCCATCCTTCTTCTTTACAAAGAGCATTGGTTCACCCCAAGGTGATGAAATAGGGCGTATGAACCCTTTGTCCAGATTCTCTTGTATTTGCTTCTTTAACTCTTCTAGTTTGATAGGATCCATCCTATAGGGAAACTTTGAGATAGGATTAGCTCCGGGTATGAGTTCAATTGAGAACTCTACCTCGTGATATGGGGGAATTCCGAGTAACTCTTCAATAAATACATCACCATATTCCCTCATGATGGGAATTTCCGCAAGGTTGGAACTTTCCTTTGAACCAACCATTTGGGAGAGGTATGATTCTTCATAGGGAATCAACACCCACACCATTGAAGGGTTTTTAAAAGGAGATTAATGATCTTCCATGAATTTTTAGAGGAGCATGGTATGGTTCATAATATGAAAATATATTTCCTTTTCCCGACTATTGATATGTGCTCTATATAATGAGACCCAATCCATTCCCATTATAGTGTCGAATTCCACCAAGGGAAGTATTAGGAGATTTGATGGAAGAATCTTCCCACATATGCCAATATTTTAAGAGTCAAACACTTGGGTGGCAATGATTGCACCACTTAGTGTTTTTATAGATATCTCTACTTCAAGGTTTTGGGTCTTCGATTTTATAGTTCTAGAAAACTTGCAAGAAATAAAGGAATGCATAGAACCAGAATCAAATAATACTTTTTCCATTCTTCAGTGAATAAGAAGTGTACCTTATATGACTTCACTATCTTTCTCCACTTACATAGTATTTATTTCATAATCCCTCCCTTGTTCCTTTGGATTTGGTGGCTTTTGATGCTGATTACCCTCGAGAACTCGAGGTTTAGTGCAATGTCTTTCATAGTGCTCTAGCTCTCTATAGTTTTAGCATTGAATAATGGGTGGTTCTCTCCTTTATTCATCCACATTATCCTTCCTTTTTATGTCTTTTAGAAACTCTTGAGCATGGTGTCCTTCCTACCCACACTTTATGCACTTCCCTGTCCCTTTCAGGCAGTTCCCATGGTGAAACTTCCCACAATTTTGGCATGTGGGTCATTGAGTTTTCTTCCCCCCTTTGTCATTAGATCCTCTGACTTGAAACTCCATCTTTAGTTTCTTATCACCATAGTCATGGGACCATTCTTCGAATTCTATCTTCACTTTGAGAGAACACCTAAAAACTTATTCATAACTCCCAAAATCTCAAATTGCAATATCCTTTCAATGTTTTGGTTTTAATCCACAAAAGAATATATTAATTTTGCTATCATTGTTGAAAAAAAAACCTGAAACGTACCTTTCAAGCCTTGTGAAATTCTCTTCATAGGTTGTGACAGATTCTCCTTCTTATTTAATGATATCAATGAATTATCTCTCCATATTTGTGTCAAGATTTATTGTGTAATACTTATTAAGAAACATGATCTTAAAGTCTTCCCATTCCATCTCTTTAATTTCCTCCCTTGTCATTCTATTCTCAATCAAATCCTACCATTGATCTGCCTCTCCATCTAGATGATAAACGGCTAGAGTCACCTTCTATATCTCAGAACAGTGAAGCATAGAAAATATCTTCTCCATGGATTTGACCCACTACTATGAAACTAGTGGATCGGAGGATCCACTAAATGTCGGTGGTTGTTGCCTCATAAAACATTCAATAGCCAGTTACTCCATCTTTGGTGAAGGAGGATGTTCCCCATTATTATGGTTTATTGTTCATAACTTGAGATAGTTGGGTAATCATCGTCATGAATTTCTTAACCCCACCTCCAAAATCATTGGGAATGTCGTTCGGGAAATCGTTGCATTGGCCCTCGCATGAGTTGTTGGCCTGGTTTCTCTTGGTTCCCACCATTTTCTAAAATAGAGAAGTATAAAACCAAACATAAGTAAAAAAGGCATGAATAACTTATTAATTTGAACAATTTTCACTAAAATCATAACTTATAGGATCCCTATATAAATATTATTGTGTGTTTATATTTACTAAGTCTCATGCTTGTGGTTTTCTCTAGGGTTCACAAATCCTAATTCCCAAATTAACTAAACCTTTCCTCTAATACCAACTATAGAGACCCAGAATTTTCTTACATTACTATTACATAATTTTAAAGATAAACAACATAATATTATAACACATATAGGGTACAATGGTTTAGTTTCTTGTTAAAACTAGGACCATACATAAAAAATTACAACATCGAGCAAAAACACATTTTTTTAATTTTTTCTTCTCTAGCTTCTTAATGGAACTTGACCCCTCTTTAGTACATGTAGTAACCTGAGGATATACATCAAAAGGGGTGATCAAAAATCCTAGTAATAGGATATATAATAAAAATATAACACTGGGTGATAATAATTATAACATATGAAAAAGATCATGAAGGCGAGGGGAATCATTAAGAAAAGACTTAAAATGTGGAAATGCATAAAAATGAAACATCATGTCTTAGTGTTTAACTACAACACATACTTTTGAAAAAAGATATAATATTTTTCACAAATAATTTTAAATTAACTCATGCTATTCATCACTTTACCCAATGCATTGGAGTGTTTTATAATTCTGGGCGCACCCGTCACATTGAAACATTCATATTGCGCTATATAATTCCAGGGGCATCCATCACATCATAACATTATCATTTATCATGCATGCCACAATGAACATATATAAAAAACTAACATAAATAAAGCATGAAAGGGAATGGTTTTTATCTCATGGGAACACATTCATAAACATTGGGTACCCAAAAGAAAGAGGGAATAACATACATGTTACAAGAACCGTTAACCTTGAATGAGAAGTAAAAGGTGTGTTCTTAAAAGAAGAGTTCTTTTGGAAAACATTTTGTTTGAGATAAATACCAGTGAAAAACATGTATATCCTATAAAGAGTGATACAAATATTAACACATTATTTTTAGGGAGTAACCATATCAAAAAAAGGAGTGAAAGAGGGAGAACCTGAATGATGGTTTGAGAATTTCCCCTTACCTTATATCTGAACGCTTCCTTCACTTTAATGTCTTGTATAATAAAATTATATTAATTAATTATAAATTACAGAACCTTTTATACATGAATAGGGTTAATTTTTGTTCATTGTGTTATTTTATGGGCCTTTTGATGAGTTATATAGTTTAAAAACATTGTTCGGGAATGTTTATCTTTATGGTTTTCTTGAGCGGTTCACATGTATTCATGAATTGATGTTCGTGTAGAGCATGGATAAACATCCAGAACATATATTACATGTTAATAATGATATTAAAGAATTTAAAATGATCTTATAAGGAATTATATTGTATACCATGTGGATGAATTCGTAGATAAGAATTAAATGATGATTGTTTGAGTTAATTTAGGCAGTTTTTGACGACAACGAACTTGTTTTGTATACTCATTTAGTAATATGTACATAAGTAAGTTCCATAACTTAAAATAGGAAATAAAAAATATATAATATTCTGGTTTAACCATAAAAATATTTTCATGAATAGATCTGAGGGTATAAATGGAAAAAAGAAAACATATTGTTTTTGAAGGTAATAGATTAACACCTCACGAACAACGTTTTCTTTTATAAAATAAAAGGAAGAGGAGTAGGGGTTTGTATGGTATAATATCCCATTAGTATTATAAAATTACATTATATGTATGATACTATAGTTACCATACCATTTGTACAAAGATAGGTGGGGAGATAATAATAAAATAACTTTAAGTTGGAAGGGGATTAAAAGAAAAGAGGAAGAGAAATTACCTCTTGAATCCTCCTCTTGAGATCCTCCAGAAGGGGCCTAGGCTTGGTCTTTTGATGAGACAAGAAGCTATTAGAAATGGGGGAGGGGATAGGGAAGATTATTGGTCATATTTTAGACAATTCTTGAAGCTTGAGAGGTGTGAGGAAATGAGGGTGTGAATGGTGGTATTTATAGTGGAGGGGAGAGGGGATTTCTAAATATAAAATTCATTAATTTATTATTTACCCAAAAGACAAGAAATAGTGAGTATTACATGACCAATAATAGTTATTTTATAATTTTATCCCAAATAAATTTGGATTGCATCAGAAGAACATCATACATGACTCTATCATTAGCTTATTTAGATTATTTTGTAAATTATGGTATTTCACTGTTCATCAAAAATTCAAGTATTTCATAAAAATCGAAAAAATTCACAGCTAGAATTTTTCGACGTATAGAATCCAAAAATGATTTCCATTTTTTAAAAAATAAATTTCTTAATATTATTAATTTAATATTTCAATAAAATCACAATTTACTTGAAAAAAACAGTTTTTAAAATTAAAATTGATTTTTTAATGCTTTCAAAAATTACTTGAGGTCTTATAAAATTATCTTAAATCTAGAAGACATATATTTTTTAATTGATGAACACTTTTTAAGAAAATACATTTTATTTTAAATTAATTAATTAATTATAATTATTTAGTTATGGCTTACAAAAATACCATTTCTTATAAGATGCCCAAATTTTATTTAATTATTCATGGGTAAGGTTACTATTATTTTGGGAGATTTTCTATTAATAAGAGTCATATTACTATTCATAAGAGAAGGTCACTGTTCATAAGGGTTTGTTACTATTCACAAAAAATTATGTTGGTTTTATTAGACTCAAAAAATCATTTGGAACACAACTTTGTATATCGGATTTTCGAAATTCCAAACACAGAAGTGACAAACTTATGTTTTAAGGACACTTGAAACATAATAGTTCATTATATTGTGATTTCATGTGATTTTATAACATATTTATAAGAATTTAATTTCCATTAAAAACCTTGGTTCATTACAACTCCTAATATACATAATTTTGTAAGAGGTCAGTTTTTGTGGTCAAGGATAAAGTGATCAATTACAAAGTTTATGCCTAAATGTTTGATCTTTTAGAAGGTGAAGGATAAGAATCATATTCCAAGTGGGTTTCTTTAGATTCCAGATGTTCCAAAGTGGACTTGGAAGGATATCTCAATGGATTTTGTCACTTTTGTAACTAGATAATAGGGTAGATATAATAACATTTTCATGATTATAAACCATTAGATGAAGTCATCTCATTTCCCAAAAATTAAGGAGTTGGAGCTTACTGGATGTTTTTTTCAGACAATATTAAGAGGAAATTATGGGGATCGTGGGGTTATAAAGATGTGTATATCCTTTTATGATCCCTATTTTACCAATCAAGTATAGATAGGTCTCTATGGATAATTTTTTACTCATTTATTCTTTAACACTTATTTTCATTCACAGATAGATGGTCATATAAATTAGAATATCTTGACATTATAGGACATGTTATGTGCCTGAATTTTGTATTTTGGTGGATCTTGGGTGAAGAAAATAACTTTGGTTAGGTAAACTCACAAAAAAAATATAACACTCCACCATTGGTATTGACCCTTTAAAAGTTCTATTGGGTCGATCATGCAGATCTCCATTATGTTGGATTGAGTTTAGAAAGTCAGTTATTCTCATATTAGCATTAGTGCAGAAACTAACATAGAAGGTGCATGTGATTCTTGAGTGGGTAAAGTTATGTCAGGATCTTTATAATTCCTATTATAATCATAGGAGTATACTTCTAGATTTATACATTATAGATCATGTATTTTTTATGGCATCCCCACATCATGGACAATGAAAGTTCAGTAATGGGAGTAAGATTTCACCCTAAATTTTGGTACTTTCTAATTTATTAGATAATGTTAGTGATATTGTGTACCCACTATAACTACCCCTATAGATTAAAAATATCTATGAAATTTTCCATGTATCCTACCTTAATATTTATCTTCTTGATAATTCCTATGTCATTGTGAGTTGGAAGGTGAAGATAATGTGACATTCAAGGAATGAGCCAATGAGATAATGATCATCAGAAGAGGGTACTACATGGGCATGGAATTTCATTGATTTGTGTCTTCTAGAAACATGGATGTACAAAATATTACTAACTAAATAATTTTTTTTATGTAAAATAGTATAATAAAATCATATATAGGTTTAAATCGGTGGTTCTAAATGGCTTCTCAACTAATACTATTATTACATTTAGTTGTAAAGGATCCTAAAAAATTTAAAATCATGAGAGGATGATACTCATTACCTTTATAAGATAATATATATAAAACCTTTTTAATCTCATGATTATTGTATTAAATCATAGAATTTGAGTTACATATTATCCTGTAGTCTCAAAAAATAAAGGCAATGGACCATTGATGCTAAGAATTACCTCTCATAAAACTAATAAGAAGTACATAGGCAGCTTCCAAAACTAAGAGAAAAATATTTTTATTATTTCCAGTTGAGAGGCCATCATGAAGTTATTTTGTTTCCATTTATAAAGGATTTTTATATTCATGGTAATCACAAAAGGACAAGATTATCAAGCAACATCCATCCGTAAAAATTTCACTGCCTTTCATAATGTTATTAGAATAAGAACCATCTACATTAAGCTTCATACCAAAAGTGTTTGGAAAAAACTAGAACCAAAAAATGATATTGTTACTACCACATAAAACTTATATAATTTAGAGATCCATAAATAGGTCCCAAATACTGGAAAATCTTGAGAGTCACAATATATCAAAAATAAAACACATGGTCTTAACTTTAAAAAATTTAATGGAGTGGATCAAATACATATTTCAGAAGTTATTATAGATATGAGGTATCATCCAAAACCCATGTTTATACCTTACAAATGAGCATAAAAAAATTCAAAAATGATGAAATACTTGAATAGGTTTATTATCCACCCCACGAATGCAATGGAAGAAGAAGGTGGTCGAGACTCTTGAATATTGTGAGCCTCCAAGGGATGTGTGATTGCATGAACATCATGAGGTCACATGAAGACTCCATGCATAGAGGATAACCTGTAAAAGGTACCACAAAGATCCTTTTGAGAATCATTCTTCTATCACAAAAATGCTTTGGGAAACCGGTGGTTATGTTCCAGTGGGAAGATGTGCTCCCCTAGTACATGTAGGTTGTCAACCGATTGTCACATGACAACCCATCCAAAAATACATCAAAAATAGGAGGAAAATGTAAAAAAGGAAGATGTTTTTTGTGGTCATAAAATCTCACAGGATTCATCACTGATTGGGAGAATATTTTTCCTTGCCAACATTCAAGAAAACTCACGAGACCTCAAGCCTTTGTATAACAAATAAATGAAATAAGAAATGAGAGAGTCAGGTGTAAGATCCCAGACTTTTCTAGAGAAATATTAGGCATGTTTTCATGTAATTTTGGTTGTTATTAAGTTCCTTTGGGTTGGGGTATGACTTGGGGTGTGTTTGGGTGAAGGTTTTAAGAAACTAGGGAAGATAAGGGTTGTACACGGTTTCCGCAAGGTTTGGAAAAATCATGCGCAAGATAACCTTGATTATAGTAGAGTTCTAAAATATTTGGAGCATAGTTATCCTAACCGTATGCCATCAAACCATGAGGTTATTGGAAGACCACATAGTTGGCACATGGTTTGGCATAACCATACAGACTCCCAGGTGAAACCACGCGCGCAGGCACTTTATTCTGAAAATTGGTTTTAAAACCACCAGAACCCCTGAAACCTCTCTAATTCAACCTACTCTTAGGATTGTAATTTTATAGGTGTTACTAAATCCTTCTAGTGGTATTCCAAGTTGATATGAACACTATTCTTCGAGTTCAATATCTTGAATATAAGTTTTTATCTTTTCCTGGTAAGTAAATTTCATCTCAATGCTTCTCCCATTCTTTTTATTATCTTTTCCAGATATTTTCATGGAAGTTCTCCCCCATTTTATTGGATATAAACCCATTAGTTGAAATCTAGTTCTATTATTGTCGATGTAGATTTATTTTTTTAATATCTTTATGCCTTTGATCTTAATTTTGGTTTTTGGATTTTGATTCGAAGCTTGATCGACGGCGTTGTGCCACTCAAATTTTGGGGATTTCTATTGGGATAACATCTATCATAAAACCAAGGTAGGTTGTCTATATCTAACTCTCATGGCCATGATTTTGATATTTTGATGTGAGTTTATGAATTTATATATTTTCTTAATGATTATTTTACTAAATTGGAGTAATTAGGAATGTGGAATTGAATGAATTTTCTTTGGTGGTTAATTGATAATTGAATCATAGAACAAGTGAAGGGGGTTTCCAAAATAGATCTTTTGGAGATATGATTTTCATTGAGATATTGTAATTGTGATACTGAATTTATTGTGATGAGATAATTAATTTGTGGTAATTAATTATGAAATTATGTGTGTCTATATAAGATAATTAATTGTGGGAATTAATTATGTTCCATGATGTTGACTAAAGATAATTAATTATGAGAATTAATTTTGTGAAATGATGTTGATATAAGATAATTAATTAGGAGAATTAATTATGACATGTTTAGATTTGATATGTATAATTAATTGTTAAGAGTTAATTATGGAAATAGAATTATGTTTATTGATTATTTAATTGATTAATTAATTAATGGGTTATATTCTTTGTTAATGGTTGAGATAACTAATGTAATTTGAAATGTTTAACTAATAGTTGGATTTGTAATATAATTATGTGGCTAATTACGTTGAATTAAAGAATGATTAAATGTATGATATTTTTTTTGTTCTAGACATGGAGTTCTAGACTGATTAGAAGTTGGGACTTGGACATGGCATTCGTCCCAAATAGTTATCCAAGCTTTAGATTATGGATTTATAGTTATGACAACCTTCACCTAATGAGAAAAGGAGTTCTAGTCATGATGACCTACACTCAATGATATTTTGGTACTAGGAATAATGACCTATGAAAAATGAATGACAATAATAAATTATTATTTAACTGATATTTGGGGTTCTAGGAATGAAAACCTACACTAAATGATTAATGATATTGAATAAAGATTCAAATGGGAAATAGGAATTGAAATTTGGCCTAATGTGATGATTAATGATTAGTTGACAATGTGATAACTATTTAAATTATTCATTGTATTTATTGTTTTATAAAACTGCATGCACTATCTTTTGACTTGAGTCGTTTTAGACATTGTTTTGGTGGCCTAATAAGTGGTACTCAGTCCCTATTTGGGATTCCTAATTGGAACCTAATTTGATTTTATTATTACAGGATAGGATAAGGTCAAGGACCTATGATAGGTTGTTGTTTGGGATTGGAGCATGGGAGAGGGAACCAGACATGGTTTGGGACCCATTTAGGAGTTGTTGTGTCATTACTTTTTGATGCATTGTAGAAACATGACATTGGCATTGTCATATCATGAATTACCTTTTAGTTGAGTATTTTATTATCATGTTTCTGTTATCATATGACATGGGTTTGATCTAGTTATTTATATGCTTCCATACTTGGTTATTTTTATTTTCTTTCGTTAGTGTTTTATTCTAATAAAAGAGGGTATAGTCTCCCCAAGAATGACTTACCAGACCCTCACTTCTAGTCATCACCCTCTGGCATATAGGGAGGCATGCTTGAGGTAATGTGTCCAACTGGATCAGGGAACTGTTTAGTGGATCTTGGGTTAGGACGTCACAAAGTGGTATCAGAGGGACATTTTCTTTTCATTTTTATTATTTTGTCTTACGATTTTGGGAAAGGTAGATAGGATACTTGGAAGAGTCAAGGATTGGTAATGATCTTGAGCATGGGAGTTTCAAACCCATGTATAGGGGAAAATAAAAGTACTCATGGTGGGATTGTTGTGATTTATGTTTGTTGTTACAGTTGAATATTATTTCACCTTGGGTGATGCATTTGTGGTGTAATTTGATATTTATTATGAAAATTGTTGAATTTTGATTTGTGGTCTAAAGAGACATGATAATTTATTCTGCATGCATCATTCTAGGCACTTAGGGTTTTTGTGACATGTATCATTCTATGAACTCATGAGAAAACGGGTTATGGGTAAGTTGTAGAACATGAACTATTTTTCCTTGTTGTGAGATTAAAATAATGATGCAAGATGAGAATAAATGAGTGTCTAATGAGAACCTTAATTGATGGATTGAGTATGAGAAATTAATTAATTTGAGATAATGTGATTAATTAATCATTGGATTAATTAATGATAATGTGTGTACCCTTGTCAACCGAGACCTAGGAGTATGATGATTGAGGGTAGTGATAAGGCCTCGGTGTTGACCGTGTGGTGATAAAAATGGGAAATGACATGTTGAAACTTATTGTGTTAGTTTCTCCTATTACGTAAATTTTATAAGGTTTCATTATGAGACCTAAGACATGTGTTTGGCTTTGTAGAGATATACCTCTGCGATGCTTATTGAGGGAGAGACTGAGGGGTATGGAACAGAATGAACTTATAGATAGGGAACTTGAGACATCATTGGTGCAAGATGAGGAGGAAGGGGAGCAGTTCCGAGAGAAGTTTTATGGTTTCATATAGTTTATGGAGAGATACCCATAGTGGGTTTAGAAAAGCATGTCTGAGTTGACAAGGGAGTTTTAGCTACAAAACCCTCCTATTTTTACTAGAGAGTGTGGACCTAAGGGAGTTGAATTCTTGATTGAATTAATAAATATGATACTTTACCATTTGGAGAATCTTGCTGAGAGGATGGTAAAGTTGGATGCTTATATGCTATGGGGTTTAGCAAAGCGTTGGTGGGACATTCAGGTACGATCTAGACATACTGAGGAGATGTTATGGAAGGACTTTTTGGAGATTTTCTTAGAGCACTTTTTTCCAGAGATGAAGAGACAAGATAAGACTTCAATTTTTATGCATCTAACTAAAGGAAACTTGTCTGTCATGTAATATACTAGATGTTTCACAGATTTACATCATTTTTATCCAACATTGGCAGCAGATGAGGCTTCTTTGGAAAAACGATTTCAATACGGACTTAAGTGTGAAATTAAGTCCCAGGTGAATGTCATTAGGCTGAATAAATTCTCATTAGTGGTTAATTAGGCTCTCATTTTAGAGGGGAACCTGAAGGAGGCTTCCAGTACTGGACAGGTAGCTGGACGATCAACGAATGTGCCTTCTGAGAGGAGGAAGCATCGTTACAAGAATCTTAGTCAAGACAGTGGTAAGAAAGGTTGAATATCAGGTGGAACAATTGTACTAGATATTTCACATGTTCATTGCCACCAGTGAGATAGGTAGGGACCCTATCATACACATTGTCCTCAACCACCAATTGAGTGTCATTTTTTTGGCATAATGGGGAACCTATGTAAGATCTATAGGAAGAAACTACAAGCTAGGGATGAGGGAGAATCTTCTAAGATTCGGAGTGTGGGAAGTGGGACTTCTACACCATATGGTTCTGGTAGATGGAGTTATACTAGAAGAGGTAGTAGAGGCACTAGAAGTGGTACCTCAGATAATGAGTGCACATATTAGCAGAGTGTTGCTGCTCTGGGGAGTTAGATGACACAACAGGGAAGATGTTTGGGACAATTACATGCAGTGAAACCTATATTTGTGGAGAGCGAGGCTGGTCCATCGAAAGTGAGAGGTACTATCATAGTTTTTTCTACTTTAGCTAGTTCCTTGTTTTATATTGGTGCCTCTGAATCCATTATATCTTCAAACCTTGTTAATGTCTTGAGCACGGAGGGGGAGTCCGTAAGTGGGTTGATGAATATCGATACAATGTTTGGAATACAGTCTAGGGATATCTTTTTTTCCAAGGGATGTTTACTATATATATAAGAGTATCGTTTCCTTTGGGATATATGTGTCCTTGATATAACTATATTTGACCTGATTATGGGTATAGACTGGCTAGTTGCATACCGATCCCACATAGATTGTTATCGTAGGAGATTGACCTTTTTATCTCATGAGGGTGACCAATAATTTCATCATGTAGAATAGAATATCCATATAAGATGAGCTGGGCCAATTACTTAGAAACTAGGAGATCTCACAATCCATGTTTCAAGTCTTTTTCTAGATGATGGTAGTGGTAGAAAAAATATCCTTCCACCAATAGTATAACTATTATAGGATGTCTTTCCTGAAAACTTTTCAGGGTTACCACCTGAGAGGGATGTGGAATTTACAATTGAGCTCATACTGGGGGCTAAGACAATATCTATTCTACCTTATAGAATGGAATGAACTGAGCTTCAAGATCTCAAAATGCAGTTGGATCATTTGGAGGATAAAGGGTTTATCTGTCCAAGTACTCCACCTTGGGGATCACCTATTTTGTTTGAAAAGAAGTCCAA
Organism: Viscum album; assembly: GCA_963277665.1. Lineage (NCBI taxonomy): Eukaryota > Viridiplantae > Streptophyta > Magnoliopsida > Santalales > Viscaceae > Viscum > Viscum album. Next base: position 1,239,766,488 of record OY728166.1, on the reverse strand, counting down.
TGAGAGTTTAAAATTGTATTTTTATTACAAGAAGTTTAATAAAATGACTATGAAAAACTATAATCCTCTTACTAATATCAATGATCTGTTTGAATAGTAGAAGGAGGCTTGTGTGTTCTCAAAGATTGATCTAAGACCAGTGTATCATCAGGTGAGAGTTCAGACTTTTGATATACCGATAACTGCTTTTAGGAGCAGGTATAGCCTTTATGAGTTTTTTGTAATGCCATTTGGGTTGAAAAATTATCTAATAGTGTTTATGTACTTGATGAACATGATCATTCATCTGTACTTAGATCAATTTTCCGTGGTTCTTGTGGACGACAACTTGGTGTTCTCTTAGACACATGATGATTATATCCAACATCTTTACATCATTCTAGCTACACTGATAGAGTATCAGGTATATGTCAGGCTATCTAAATGTTAGTTTTGGATTGGCAAGGTACAATTTTTTGGGAACATCACCTCAGAAGAAGGTGTGGAAGGGGATCCCAAAAAAGTATAGGCACTGATTTCATTAGATAATCCCAAGAATGTTTTTGATATTAAATGTTTTTTGGGATTAGCTAGTTATTATAAGAAGTTAATCCAGGACTTTTCCCATTTGGAAGCACCACTTAATTGTTTGAAAACGTATGGGATAAAGTTTGATTAAACATAATCATGTGAGAATACATTCTAGGAGTTGAAGAATCACTTGACATCAGCACCAATTTTTTTCCTACCTGAGTCAGGTGAGGAGTACACGGTGTATTGTGAAACTTTTGTGACCGAACTTGGAGTTGTGTTGGTGAAATGGAATAGAGTTGTTGATTATGGGTCTCAGTAGTTGAGGCCATAAGAATAAAATTACCCTACACATGACCTCAAGTTGGCACTAGTGGTTTACACTCTTAAGTGTCGTCCACACTATCTTTTGGGAGACAATTTTACAGTTATTATTGATAAAAAAAATCTTGAATTATATCTTTTAACAACATGACTTGAATATTTGGAAGTGAATATGGGTAGAGTATATTATGTACTTTGATTTTGAACTATAATATACACCTGAAAAGTGGAATAGTGTGGTTGATGCCTTGAGCAGGAAAACTTAGACTCAGTAGGAACATGAGTCAAGTGAAGAGTGGAAGATGATGACCTTGCTGGTGGAAATGAATGTGGTAATTCAGGAGAGTCAGGAGAAGATTACTCTGGTTTATTTAGTAGTGGAGTCTATACTCTTGATATGGATCAGGTAATTTTAGTATGAGGATCCGAAGTTTTTATACTTATGGGAAATCCTTAAAGGCGGGGAGTCACCTTCCGATTGGATGATATATGAGTATGAGATCATCTATGTGAAAAACTAGTTTGTTGTTCCTACGAGTATGTAAGAGGAACTCATTTGAGAATTTCATTCCTCATAGTGGGTGATACATCCTGGGGTGAAAAAAATGGATTGTGACCTATGAAGACAGTTTTTTTGGCCAGGCATGAAGAAGGAGATAGCAGGGTTCATAACAAGATGTTTCACCTATCTGCAGGTAAAGGCAGAGCATCAACGACCTGGAGGCCTTTTTCAGCCTTTACCTATTCTGAAATAGAATTGGGATTATTTGAATATGGAATTAGTGTTAGGAATTCCAAATAATCATATAAATAATGGTGTTATTTGGTCTTTGTGGAAAGACTAACGAAGGTAGAACATTTTTTTCCTATTAAGGAAACCTTTACAGTAGAGTAGTTGGGAGAACTGTACGTGAGAGAGATAGTTCTTTTTCAAGGGTGCTACAGACTATTGTATCATATCGTGATTTGTGCTTTACTTCATGATTATTAAGGGCTTATAGAAGGCTCTTGGTACACAGGTTTTTTTAAGTATGGCCTTCCACCCACATACAGATGGGCAGTCAAAGTGTACCATACAGGTGTTAGAGGATATGTTGTGAGCATGTGTGCTTGACTTTAGTGGTGCTTGGGAGAAGTACTTGGCTTTTTTGGAGTTCTCCTATAACAACATTTTTTAGGAAACTATACATATGGAACCATATGAGAAACTTTATGGTAGACCTTTTAGATCACCACTATGTTGGTTAGAGGTGGGTGAGTCAGAGTTTATGGGACCGAGTCTCATTCAGGAGACATCGGAGTAGGTACAGTTGATTCATAAACATATGAATAAGGCCCAAAGTAGGTAGAAGAAATATGCTGATAGACAGAGATAGCCCATAGATTTTACAAAGTTTGATCATGCATTCCTTTAGGTGTCTCCTAGATTGTGTCACCATTGGATACAGAGGCAGGGTAAGTTAACGCCCAGGTTTGAAGGACCATTTGAGGTGATGGAGTGAATCAGGTCGGTGGTGTACTGATTAGAACTTCCACATAAATTCAGAACTATGCATGATGTTTTCCTTGTGTTACAACTACAACAGTATCACCCTAACCCTTCACATGTGATTGATGTGGAAGAAGTTGATCTCGAGATAGATGCATCCTTTGAGAGCATCTGATACCTGTTTTGGGCCATAGTGAGAAAGTGTTATAGGAAAAGACTGTGTCATTAGTTCATTTATTATGGAAACATGGAAGTTTTCAAGTGGAAACATGGAAATGGGAAGCAGAGATGAGGGCTCGATGGCCCAACCTTTTTGGCATGGAATCTTAGAGAATTTCAAGAGTGAAGAATGAGGAAGAGTTGTTATAAGGTGGTGATATTATAAGATCGGGACTTTTTCTGGAGAAATATCATACATTTTTTCATGTATGTTTGGTTTTTATTGAGTTCATTTTGGTTGGGGTATGACCTAGGGTGTCTTTGGGTGATTTTTTTAGAAACTAGGGAAGACAGGGGTTGTGCACAGTTAGCACACGGTTTGGAAAAACCGTTTGTAAGCTAACCTTGAGGACAATGGAGGTTGGCATGGTTAGTGCATGGTTTTCCTAAATGCGCACCATCAATCCATATGGGCAGTCTAAGACCGCACATTTGTCACACATTTTGGCCTAACTGTTTAGACTCCTAGGTGAAACCATGCGTGCGGAGCAGTTTATTCTGAAAACTAGTTTTAAAACCACCCGAACCCCCGAAACCTCTCTAATTCGACCTAGACATAGGCTTGACCATTTATAGGTGTTACAAAATCCTTTCAAATGGATTCCAATGTGATCCAAACATTGTTCATCGAGATTGAGAGCCTAGATTGATGATCATATCTCCTCCTAGTAAGTGGATTTCTTCTTGATGCTTCTCCCATTATTTCTCTTATCTTTTCTAGAACTTTTCATGGAAGATCTCCCCTATTTTCTTGGATATAAACACATGAGTTGAGATTTAGATCTAGGATTTTGTATCTAGATATAGATTTGAAATATATTTATGCCTTTAATCTTAATTTTGGTTTATGGATTTAGATCCGAAGCTTGATCGATGACGTTGTGCCACTCGGATTTTATGGGTTTTCTACTGGGCTGACTTTCATCATAAAACTGAGGTATGTGGTCTAAATCAAGCTCCTATAGTTTTTATTTTCATATTTTAATGTGAGTTTATGAATTTCAAGATTTTTTTGATGATTGATTTCCTAAATTGGAGTAATTAAGAATGTGGAATTGAATTGAGTTTCCATGGTGGTTAATTGATAATTTAATCATAGAACAAGTGAAGGGGGTTTACCAAATAGATCTTTTGAAGATTTTATTTTGGTTTAGATATTTTAATTGAAATATTTAATTGATTGTGTTAATATAATTAATTTGGGGTAATTAATTATTAAATTATTTTTGGCTATATAATATAATTAATTATGAGAATTAAATATGTGCCAGGATTTGGACCAAAGATAATTAATTGTGAGAATTAATTATGTGACAAGATATTGGTCTAAGATAATTAATTGTGATAATTAATTATGAAAAGTTGAGATTTGATATGGATAATTAATTATCAATATTTAATTATGGAATGTGAATTGTATTGATTGATTAATTAATTGATGAATTAATTAATGGGTGACATGCTTAGTTAATTGTTGAGTTAACTAATGGCCTTTGAAATGTTTTAACTAATCATTGGATTAGTAATGGAATTATGTGGTTAATTCTTTTGAATTAAAGAATGATTAAATGGATAAGATTTTTGTTGTTCTAGACATGGCGCTCAAGACCGATTTGATGTTTTGACTTGGACATGGCATTCCTCTATAATAGTAATCCACGCTTGAGATTATGGGGTGCTAGGAATGATGACCTACACCAAAAACGAAAAGGATTTCTAGGCATGATGAGATAAACTCAACGAGATTGTGGTTCTAGGATTGACAACCTACACCAAATGAATGATAATAATTAATGATGATTCAACTAATATTTGGGGTGCTAGGAATAATGACTTACACCGAATGATTAATGAAATTGAATGATGATTTGATTGGTAAAAATTATTTGGAACTGGGCCTAATGTGATGATTAAAGAATATATGACAATGTGATAACTGTTTAAATCATGCATTGTATTTATTTCTTCATAAAACTGCATGCACTATATTTTGATTGGAATCGTTTTAGACACTGTTGGTGGTGGACTACTGAGTTGTACTCACATGCTATTCGGGATGCCTAATCGTCACTCGAGAATATTTTGTAATTGCAGGACAATATAAGGGAAAGGCCCTCAGATATGATTTTTTTTGTATTGGATCATGTGATAGGGATCCAGGTGTGGTTCAAGACCCGTTTGGGGGTTGTTGTGTCTTTATATTCAGTCTTATTATATACACTTGACATCGACATTGTCATATCATGCTTTACCTTTCAGTTGAGTATTTTATTGTCATGTTATAGTTATCATATGACATGGGTTTGTTCTGGGTCTTTATACGCTTCCACACTTGGTAATTTTTATTTTCTTAAATTGGTGTCTTATTCTGATAAAAGAGGGTAGAGTCTCCCTAAGACTGACTTACGAGACCCTAGCTTCTAGTTGGCACCCTCTGGTGTACGTGGAGGTGTGCTTGAATGCATGTGGATAACTAGCTTGGGGAACTGTTCAACGGATCCCAGGTCAGGATGTCACATCGAGAGCCTCTCACGGTTGTAAAACATCACACAACGTGCCCCTGGCGAACTGCAAGACACCGTGAGACCCCAATTACATTTCCACCAGGTCTTATGAATGCCCATCGGTGTATTTACCTCATCAAGTGAAGGGCCTCAGGTTTTTTTAGGTGACCTCATGCATCCCCTATGGTACCTTAAGGATGTTTAGATGGAATTATATATAAAACGATCATGCACCCTGACATGGCCTTTTGAGGTCTCATGACACATCTCCAAGAGATAAAATATTTTTTTGATATTCCCTGTGAAATAAATCATGACTCGTAGACTTTATAAAATAAACAATGGAAATAAAATAAATAGGATATAGGATCATATGGTGGTCGTAAGAGTCTCACAACACACTATGGATTCCCATAGTATGGTCTCACAAGACCCCTTGATAGGTCATCCTGATCCCATGATTTCCCCTTGACAAAACATCGTTGTCATGAAGAAAGTCCCAGATAAATCACCTAGGATCACACGAAGGCCTTTCGAGAGGTTCCCTAATATTATAAAATCCATTGGACATAGCGATATGACAATATGCAATCCCCTCATCATGCCCGTATAATTCAAAATGTCCTCATTAATTAGAAATAATCTAATAAAGGAGGAATTTATGGGATTAAATCGTATTCTCTAAATATCAGGAGACTCCCTTGGAGCGATAAATGATATATACCCATGAAGACGCCTGACTCCAAATCCCTTTATCAACTCTAGAATCGATCCATGTGAGATACACCATGAAAAGAGGATAATAACCAGGGCAGATAGACCTATAAATCTCCAAACTGGGCATGATAAATTATTTTTGGACTCTCCAATGAAAAGGATTTTTCACATTTAGACACACTAATGCTAGAGAATATTTCTCAGAACAACTGATCTTGTGATCAAAATATATTCCCATCATGTAATGGTTCATGGAAACACAATATAAATAATGATACATGAATAATCACTTCTTGTGCCCACATATAGGTCATGAAAAGGTCTTATGGAAGGATACATGATGAACATCCCACACATCAACTAGATCATGTGATACCAAAGACAAGCTAACATCAAACAAATCTATGGAAATCATGATAAAATGATGGAATCGAAACTAAGAAAAAGAAAGAATTATGCAAAATAAATTTATGTTTCTCCTAATGTGATTCACGAGAACCATCCAAGACATGTGAAAGCACTAGGACATTTCATCTAGATCTTGTGAAACTCATTTAGTATAGCATTTGGATCACAAGATGTCCTCTGGACATGTCAAATCAAGTCACATCGTGCCCTATGGGAACACCAACTGAGTCTCGTGAATTCCCCCAGGCCTGGAATCCATACCTCTTAGTGCCATTAAAACATGCTTACCAACTCATATGGTGATATTAGTGTATGTCATCTAGGTCTCACAGTGGCAGCTAACCATGTCAAATAACTCTTGTGATGAATTCTGGTCTTTTCGACTAGATCTCGCAATGTCCTCTATACATGTTATCTAGGAAATGTGACACCCTTCGATAAATTTCACACTGACTCCCAAGGTACCCTCAAAATATGTCATCCAGCTCTCTCCATGACACTAGGGCATGTCAGCTAGATCATGTGGTGCCCTCTAGACAATTCATCCAGGTCATGTGATGGCTCATAAGGTCAACTTGATAGGTTTTGTGATGTACTCTAAATGAGTCATCCTTGATCAAGATACAACCCTCAAACAATCCTTCCAGGATATGTTATTCCCCTCAGACAATTCTACATGATTATAGGATTGTATTTGGACATATCCAGAAGGTACTCTCTGACACATTGAACAGAAAATCAAGGCATCTCAAGCAAAAAATCATCACACACATGGTAGTCAAGTAGGGCAGGTCAAGATGAACATCCTTGGATTTGAAAACTTTTTCCATCCTTAGTATGTAATTCTCGATTAAAATGAAAAAATCAGTGTGTAATACCTAATCAAAGGATCTACGAGGACTTTGCTTCCAACCATAACCAAGATACGTAGGACACCTCTCTGAGGACTGAGCTCTATATTAACCATCCAAAGGGATGTATCAGTATATATGTCCCATAACCACAATCAATGATATTGATAGTGTAATATCCCTAGTTTCTCACAGCTAGAATTGATCATATCATATGCATCATAAGATTCTACAACTCTCATGGAACCCTCAAAGTGAAATCCCTAATCATTGGAATGATATGATATGCCCCACATATAGGTAAAAATCAGTGTGTAAGACCCAAACAAGGGAATCCTTAGTGTGTATGACCTGATTATAAGGGAAATATCAATGTTTAAGTCCCAATTATAAGGTAAATATCAGTGTGTAATCCCTGATTATAAAGACAATATCAGTGTGTAAGCTCCAATTATAAGGGAAACATCAGTGTGTAAGAAACAATTATAGGGGAAACCTCAGTGTGTAAGCCCTGATTATATGGGAAATCTCTCTATGTAATATGCAATTATAAAGGAAACCTCAGTATGTAAGACCCTATTATAAGGGAAACCTCGTTGTATAAGACACAACTATCAGGGAAACCTCAGTGTGTAAGTGCTGATTTTAGGGGAAACCTCAGTGTGTAAGTCCCAATTATAAGGGAAACCAAAGTGTGTAAGCCTGATTAGGGAAACCTCAGTGTGTAATCCCTGATCAACTGAAGTACGATGACTCTGATTCCTGGGATAATTAGGATACATAGGATGCCTTCTTAATTCCTAAGAACTATATTAAATCACCTCAAGGGAATTTCTAAAACAAAATTCTTGAACCCGTAAGTAATGAGAATGGTTATTTTCCATCCCTTTTTTCTAAAACCAAGAATATCTCACATGGGATTAGTTAGTTTCAATGATCACTTAATTCACATCCTAAACCTCTATAACTACAAGGGAAACCTCAATGTGTAATCCCCAATTAAATGAACTATGATGAATCTAATTCATGAAATAGCCAGGATGTGTAAGAATCCATCCTATGGTCTAGAATCAATATTATGGTTCCCCAAGGGTCATCCATGCTTGTAAGATCCAAATCCATATCTAATGAGGTTGGCCACTTGTTATACATTATTTCCCACACAAATCATAGATCACATGGGCTTAGGGAGTCACAATGAACACCTCATTAGCATTATGAATCTCCACTATCCAGGGAAATCTTAGCATGTAAGCCTTGATGAGTAGTGTGAAATAAACCTCCATCATATGAATAAATATACATTATGGTTAATCCTATGTGATTGATCAAACTATTATAAATCTGATTCATGCCTTAACCAAGATATGTAGGACATCTCCTCGAGACTTGAGCTAAAATGTCTGGCATCCAAATTCCCACATGTATGTCCTCTCCACATGATGTTAAACTAAAGTAGTTTAAGAAACTACATTAATTTTTATTCCTATAAAAAATAGGATACATTGGATTCCTCATAATTGATCAATCCACTCTTGAGAACATTATCCACCTCCTTCATGGAAGAGAATTATGAAGTATTTGGTTATGTGTATTTGGTATATAAATCATTTAGTCATTACAAATAAATTGATGAAGAACCTTAGATAAATAAAAATGGATTCAATAACAATATTCCACCATTATTTTGTGATCAATGTATATTTAACCAGTAATTTGATTATTTGTGAAACCAGTCCCAATTTGGGATTAGGAAGATTTTATTGAACATGTCTTAAATATATATGAGAGTCCTGAAGTAAGAAAAAATTATACTCAAAATGGTGTGATGATCCCAACCTACCATCCTCTCAACCAATGTGATTCCCTAAGATTCACTGGGTTTGACTCCCCAATTGACCACCAGCCTTTGGAAATCGGGTACGTACCCAATTATGGATGAGGGAACTGTTGGGAGTTTCTGTTATGAATTCCAATGGTAACACAATGTTAATGGTTTTGAAAGAAGAAAAACCCCAAAAATAAACCTTTAAAAAAAGGTATAAGAACATCATAGTCACCTATTTCCTGATGAAACAAAAATGGTGAACCCGACATGATTATCTCTAATAAAAAAATTATTGGGTAATAATTTGTCATACCATTTTTTCTCATTATATCCTAACAAAAATGGTTAAACCAACATGAATATATCCAATAAAAAAATGGTTGGGTTATAATTCATCATAACTTATTGTTTGAATGCTATACACAAACAAAAATGGTGAACCCGATGTGAATCTCTCCAATAACAAAAATATTCAAATATAATCCATCAGACCATTTTGTTTTCACACTATATGAAATTCAAATCCCAAAAAATGTAAATCTCGCAATAAAAAAATTATTGGGTTATAATCCATCAGATCATTTTTGTTACACTATATTCAAAAATAAATGGTTAACCTAACATGAATAGCTCTAGTATTAAAACCTATTGAGTTATAATCAGTCAGACCATTTTGTTTTCACACTATGCATAAACAAAAATTGTGAACTCGATGTGAATATCTTGAATAAAAAATGATTAGTTAATCATGCATCATGACACATTAATTTTCATTCCTAATAAACATGTTGTAATACTGATATGATCTTATAGCTGATCATATGTAACCAAGGTTTTTGGGAAATAATTCCATCCTCATTTTGAAATGTCCAAATGATAAGAATGACTGGATCCGAGATAAAATGAAATTTTTTTTAACCATGAATATCTAATTGATCATATAATGTTGACGATGTTTCACTAATCAGTTACAATATTCTTTTTTTCTGCATGACTGTAGATACTTCTGTCATCGATAGAATCCTGATATGAGACAATGTATTCCACATCCAATAATCACTTCGGTAAATAACCTATCGTTGTAACGCCCATGGTTCGATAAAGATTTCACCTACCCAACAAATATAATTCCAAGTGGTGAACATGATGGTCTATAAGTACCACTGACATGGTATAATCTCAACCCAAGAAGTTGCACACATGGTTCTCCAAGCATGAAAAACTGAGAGTCCACATCACATAAGAAAATATTTTTTTAATCATGTGGCCCTCATCGCAACAACCAACCACTTCGGGAGCTTATCCATGGAGTGTGAAAACATCCACATTCAATATCAAATGTAGGTGGACAAGGAATCTTGATACAGATCTTGTCTGGTTTAGGGGATATTCTAGAGGGCTCATGTCCACCACCATCACCAATATCATCCCACTGATATTGTAATGACCCTCTAGTTCTCATTAGCTTGAGAATACAATGAATCATTACTAGGCCTTAAGTGAAATCCGAAAGAAGCCAAAGGATGAAAATATTTTCTAAAGGGTTTCAAATATAGTGGGGGTGATTTACACTTTAACAAATAAAACCAATAAATAAACAAACCATAACAAAACCACCCACTAAATAATACATGAACTAATGCAAGAAAACACAACTAATTTATTCATGTCAAAACCACTCCAAAGTGTAAAATAGAAGAAGAAAAAACAAGTATCAAATTAAACAATTGAAGAACAACCACATACTCCCAAAATACCAAAATACTCCATTATCCACAATCTTTAAGCTCCACAATCACCTAACAACCCAAGTATCACGAGGTAGTACTAAAAATATGTGATACTTTACCTTTTCCCATGTCCTAAAAGATATCATCTGAAAAAGAACCAAAGATCCAAAGCAGGGGTGAGTATAAAAATTAGTAGATTTCCCCCCCAATGAATTCCCTCCTCATTCCACTATGATATAAGAGTTATAAACAATTATAAAAAACAATTTATATAAAAAAATACATATAATAGTTTATAACTAAATATAAACCAGTTTTGAAAACCAATGATAACCAAACATACATGTGAAATTGAAAAAAAATACAATATATTATTTTTAAGAAAAATAACTAAACAAAACTTTAAAATTATTTCTCAATATTCCTTTGGCATACACAATCCATTCCACACATCTACACAACCAACCATGCAAGCTATGAGATGATAGTTCCATACTCATGAGAGGTTTCTCGTCGATCTACAAAGTCATCAGAAGTTAATTATATCCCATGTTCCATTTGACCTCTGGAACAGAGAAAAAGTTTTTATTTAAATCAAGCCCCAGAAATGAAACATGAACACACCACCATGTATGCACAAGGATCATTCAAAAAAAACTTTCAATAAAAACTCAATTTCATTGAAAAACATTTCCCTCAAAACCATTTCAATGCCAAACCATTTTTTAAAAAAATCCCCATTTATTGAAAACCCCTTTTTCCATCAATCCATTTAGAAATTCCAGAATATCCATTATTTAAAATTTCTTTTTAAAAATTCATGAAACCAAATCCCTTTTCACAACAATTCACCAAGATCACACAATTTCACCAAAAACATAAATCATCACTAAAGAATATTTATTCCATAAATTTTACAATAAATTTAATTAACATAAAAAATTATGAAAATAAGATCATCAATAATAGAAAGAAGAGTCAATAGAAAATCCACCTACCTCAATGGTTTTGATCAAACTCGACAACAGATAAAGAATGCTCTAGAAATGGGTTGAAACTCCCCAAAACCGCCTTAGATATCTTATCCTATCATGATAAAGATAAAATCTCAATATATTTCTCATCCAAAATCCTAGATCTACCCATAATAGTTGTATATCTAATAAATTAAGAGGAAAAAAGAAGTAGATCTAAAAACTGATCAAGAACAATGAAGAAGGATCACATACCTCAAGAATCCATCTTCGAATCACCAAGGGAAGACTTTGGATTTCTTCCAGATTAGTGGGAGAACCATCTTTGGCATTAGGAGAAAGAAAATCCTGAGTTAGAGCATGTTTGGAGAAAAAATTAGGTTATTAAAGGCAAGTCCAACAAAGATCCATTATTTAGGATCTTATTTTAACCCCACATATGGTTATCTTACACTTTTAAACAGACCATGTGCTAACTATGTAACACCCCTGGTAAATAAACAATATGAAATTTTCACATTTATCCATATTTGTGAATAAAATATTAATATTACTTTAAAGGGGACGCTATGCTCGATGGCGTACCCAATACGCAACAACATGTTTCTTGGGAATCTTACGTTGCACTCTAATAATAAAATTAAATTATTTTAAATGGTAGTTAACGTCTAGCCGTTGTAATGGCGGGAATGAACAGAAATAACTAAAAAATAATTATATATGTTTGTCAAATATTTTTACTCTTTACAATAAATGTTATAGGATTAAAAATGCGAATGAATCCATTTTTAAGCGTAAACATTCTAAAATTCTTTAAAAGGTCGATTAACCACCTTTTGATGGAGAACCTCTTTTAAATCCACTCTTTGGAAATTTAATATTTTATATTTGACAAAATAAAATTCTTCTTTAGAATCTGGACGTCAAAATTTACTTTGTGTAAATTTTTTGTTTTTTTCCGATAAAGATCATTTTTAATGAATAGTGAAAAATGTTGTATTTTAATTAAAAACCGCTTTTTAATCTAATTTATTTATATGATTAGATTATCTTTTGAATTGGTTTTAAATTGAAATTAGAATATATTTTTACCTTTTAATCCAATAGTGGTCGTTAGAATTAATTTCACTTTGAAATTTGACTTAAACTAGTGCCAATCTTTTGATATATATTGTTTCATAAAAACACGCTATTTGTCATGACAGCGGGAATTAATTATTAAATTAATTAATTTAACTTATATGATTTGAATTTTTTAAAATAGACATCATTTTTGAATGCAGAATATCAAATATATCTTAGGGTGAAGTTTTGGTATTTTTCTGAAAAACTTCAATTTTTGATGAATAGTGAAACCACTAAGTGGTACTTAAAAAACTGATTTTTCATTTAAATGAAACTTTACCACTTCTGTGATTTGAATTTCAAAAATCCTACATACATGGTTGTCATTATGATGTAAAATTTGGTTCAATGGGATTAAAATAATTTTTTAGTGAATAGTAACTTTTAAGTTTTTAATCGCGATTAGAGGTAATTAGTGTAATTTAAGGTAAAAATAATGTTTTAATAATATGAAATGACCTAGACACATGTACTACCCTCATTGGATGTGTCATGGCCGACCAATACAATCCATGGGTCAACTTGGGGACCCCATGGAGCCACTTTGGTTGGAAAATGACATAAATAACTTTTTATTTAAAGTTAAAATAAAAATGTCACAAGCATGAGTTGTTTTACTAAAAAAAATTAAATGGGGTTATACAAGTAATATTTTAGAATATAACTAATAATTATAAATTTAAAAATATTTCCTACATCATGATATTTTTTTTATAATATTTAGACATTAAATAAATTAAATTATTTATGACATCACGATGATGCAGCAATTACCTCATTAATAAAGGATTTAAATAAAATGAAAAGGTAATGTTAAAACTATAACTTACACTTGTAAAAGACCTATTGGATGAGTATATTTCGAACCCTTACCACCTTATCCTCTAAATACATCAATGTGGGACCTTTAAAATCCAAAACTCATTGGAAAATAAAGTAACATTTTGTAACTTTCCAAGAGTGCCCCTCCTCTCCTCTTATAAAAGGCCCCCACCTCTACCACCTTACCCACACCTCTCAAGCCTTTGTCTCGGATAACCCCTGCTCATTTTGTCTCTCCACATCCCTCTATTACTCCTAGAATCCTCACTTTGGGAAGAAGTATTTCCAAGGAAGCCTTTGAGCTCAAATCAAAGAGAGATATCCGATTTTAAGGTAATGTCTTCACTTGTGTTCTTTTGTTTTATTTTGCTTCTCCAACCCCCTAAACTCTTTTTATTCGTTTCTTTTGTAAAAACTCCAGTATCTTCAATATACTAGTATGTTTTTATATGAATTATTCTAGCTACACTTACACACACCTACATCTAATGGTTAAAGAACATACTGTTTCTGTGGATGGTGAATTTCTGCCTCACGAAACAATGATTGTTCAATATTCTTTTAACACCCTCAAAGGTGGCCATTAAGATGTAACTATATTTAAATATGATATATAATATGTTTATGTTTTACTTAAGCTTATGTATTTTTAATTTATGTCATACCTTTATGGTTTCCATTATAGTTAAACACGATATCTTCATTTTAGGAAGTGCGGACTACCGCCCCCTCAAACTGATTTGATTTGTTAATACCATATGTGGTACATATAAAGGATAGATTTAATGATATTATATATGATACCATAATTGAATTATAATAATATTATTTATTATTATGTTTTAATTCCATTAAATAAGAAATAGAAATGGAAGTAGCGTTCATGCGTACGTACGGCTTACCGTCTCAATGAACGGTGCATTTCATTTCTTACCTCTAAATGTTATGTAATATTATAAATGCATGTATATAATGGATATATATGATATATACATAATAAATATAATTCTGGATATAATATATATTTTACCACATGAACAACTTGTAATTATAAAGAGTATATTTTTTACTCAAGTAGCAATGATCTACAAAATGACCATTATTAACTTAAATAATTACATATTGTTAATAGCATGGTATTAAGTGATATAAAAAGAATAATTAACTTGAAAAAGGTTCTTAATCAAGTAGAAATTAACTCAAGTTTATTTTTTAGGAGGTTAAAGAACGATCGAGCCAAGTCAGACTCGAGGTAAGGGATCATACCCCTCTCTTTCTTTTTAAGTACACTCTTTTATGACATTCCTTTTAAGCTCATATTTCTTCTGATTGGGATGTTATTTTATATTACTCTTACTGTAATTTTTATGTTCATATGATTAGAGACTCTATTTTCTCTCATCAATCCTTTTTGGAAGTTTTAATTGGCGCTGTTAGGCTGCTGAAATTTCGTAAGGGGATTTTTATCTCACTTTGTTTTTTCGTGAGATTCATGCTACATTTGCCAATATTTTCTTTTGAGTGGTGTATGTACTGTCCATTATTAAACTCTTTGTGTAACATACTTTCGTTTATGAGTATTTACATCAATTTTGTATAGTCCTTCTTTCATAGGGTGTACGTTTCAAAAGTTACCCAAATCGGTAAGGGAACCTTTCACCCTCCTCTTTTTAAAAGACTTCTTTTGTTATGTCTTTTAATTTTCATATTATTATGTGGGGATATGTTCTTATATATCCTTATTTCCATAAATTTTATTTCCAAGTGATGAGGTACCCTTTATCACTCTCATCAACTCTTTTTCTAAAATTTGATGTGACGCCGTTAGGCTGTCAAGGGAACTTCTTAACCCAATTTCGATTTCTTTGGGTTCAACATGTATTTATTGAATATGTCATCCTTTGAATATGTGTGAATGACCTTTGATTATTTTTCACTTAATATCCACTTATATTGGGTGTATTTATATTTGTCACACATAATTATGAGATTGATTTTTCCTTAATTTAAGGATACCATCTTTATAATGGATTTCATCTCAATTTACATTTCCATTGAGCCTTCATTGTTGTTATGCACCAATTAACTCTTATATGGTGTATATACTATCCTTTGGAATATTATATCATGAATCCCTTTGTTCTCATGATTTTATTAAATGTTATTCCTCAATTATTGTATTCAAGTGTCTCTCATTTTGTTAAAAACCCTTTAACTAAAATATCGTTTTAAATGTTTTAATGATTTATTCTTATAAATATTTCTCATTAATATCCATGTTTTCAAAATGGTTTTAAGGATTTATTTATATGGATATTAATGGTTTAAAATGTTAAAAGCTTCAATGTGGTATGGGAATTCTTCTCAATCTCCTTTCATTGAGGCATATTTTGTTTTATACACAACCTTCTTTTATACGGTGTATAAACCCCTTTGACTTTTACGTTTATCCAAAAGGAATCTTTTTTTATAAGAAGCATTTTACTAAAAGAAAAAAAGGGAATGTTTTTGTCATATGTATGCGGCGACAACGACTTCTCTGCCGCCGTGACCATTATTTGAGTTTCAGCTTCCTCTACAAGCCATACTTTTTTTAAAAGAAAAAATAAATACCCTGTTTTAATTTTCTTTTATTTTGGTATTGAAAATGGTTTTCATAATATTTTTATATCAATGTGTTGAATTGATATCTTGTGATTAAAGAGTGGAAATGTTATCTTTCCTTTATGCATGTTTTATGTGATACGATTATGTTATGGTTCTTGGGAATTATTATGAAGACGGGTGGTTCCGTGATAAACTAAGGGCGGGTGAGACCGATATATCTCTCCAATGCATTGGGTAACGCAAAGGAGTTAAATGTTATGGTTTCTCCGAAGATATTTAGGAAATATACTATGATGGGTATTCCAAACGTAACCAAGAGGGTTACTCCCTACGTAAGAATGTTATGAATGCCTCAAGTTACCTTTATGTCTTATTATTTCTATGATTTATTCATGATTTTATGAGGTATATTAAAGTGATTATGTTTTATGGGTAAAGTATGATTTCTTTCTTATGTATATATGTACTCATTTTTCCTTTCCGTACTTTTTATAACCCTTACTGAGCTTTTTATGCTCATACCATTTTTTGGAAATGTTTTCACAGGTCAAGGGATTGTTACATGATATGATGATAGTGTCAAGGAAGTTTCAAGAAAGAATCCATGTTTTATTTTAAATATGTTTCCGTTGATGGGAAAATGAATATTATCTTTTATGTAACCACTTTGTTTAAATATTTAATGTAATGAAAGTTTTATGATCT
This sequence comes from Viscum album, assembly GCA_963277665.1. Taxonomy (NCBI): domain Eukaryota; kingdom Viridiplantae; phylum Streptophyta; class Magnoliopsida; order Santalales; family Viscaceae; genus Viscum; species Viscum album. The sequence goes on along the minus strand of OY728166.1, from coordinate 1,239,749,675 downwards.
AATTATCTAAAACTCTAAAACTGAAAAGATCCTCAATGTGTAATCTTGTAATAACTCAATATTAAGTAAGGTTTAAGGCTAGGGCCTTATAGTTGGTATCAGAGGTCGGTTTAGATAAATTTAGAGGTTAGAGTGTTGTTTAAGAAAAAGTGACAAGTTGTGTATAACCACAATGGTTAGTATATTAGATGGAGTCATCATTTTTTTAAAGTTAGAACGAGTTTGAGATAACTTGGATAAGTATATCTTGGTGTTTATCTTCCTCTTTTTTATTTGATGATTTTACTGATATACTCACACTGACCTTTTTGGTTTTAGTAAATGGATGGATCTAGTAGGAACCAAAGTAACAGTGGAATTGAAGAAAACTGTGACAGTTTTATGAAAGAACAACTGAATGATATGGGAGCTGCAATGAGAACTCTTATGGTTATCCTCAATAAACTATCTGGTGTCATGATTGACCACCTGAACCTTAGTGATTTTTATAAGGCATCATATATGCGAGAAACAAATACCTACAGAAGTTCAGGTAATAATCATAAAGGTAAGTATGTTAAAAAACCTATGTGTCAAATATGTGGAAAGAAACACATAGGAAAATGTTTCAAAGGGACAGAAAGATGCTATTGGTGTGGAAATGAAGGTCATAAAGCAAGAACCTACCATGGAAAAAGGAAGCATCTAGTTGACTCTAGGAATGGGAAAGAAGTTCTTTCTGAAGGATCAATTGAATGTTTTAAATGTGGTGTGCATGGTCATTATGCAAACACATGTCCTATGAAGAATTTTCGGGAATGGGGTCACCAAGATCATACAAATATTCATTTACCATTACCTAATTCCATTCCGATTGAGGATAAAGAAACTGAAAATGAAAGGTATGGATTATTTCTTAACATATGTTTTCCTATTATTGTAATCTTAGGATATGATTCATGATTTTGTTTGTAGGAAAGAAGTATTTCAGAATAAGTTGAAAAGGAATGGCTAATGGATCATGAAGAATGTTGAATGAGTAATAAGTTGTCATATAATGGATTCAAGAGTTATGGTAGATTTTAGGATGGTGAAATTCTTAGATGTATTAAGACTCTTTTGATGATGGGGTTACATTAGAAGACTTTTTATAGTAACCCTGATGTTTGATATACAAAAATTTTATTCAAGGAATAATTATCCTTTCTTTTTTGGATATAGTTATAAAGAACCATTTGGGTTTTTATGATCCTTGAATTTGAGGCAATTACTAGTTAATACAATTTGGGTTTCAATCTTAGTTTGGTTTACTTTGTAGAATTTTATGGATAGATGTTTATTGAATGGTCTTTGTTGAACTTTGGGTTTTGTTTGAAAAATTTTGGAGATTAAGAATAGATTTTTTTTATATAAAGTATTATCCTTTTTGGGTATTATCTGATCTCATACTAACATTTTAGGTTTTAGTTTTGGTTAAGGTCTAAATACATGGGAAGTATATAGTTCTCTTTTGTGGATTAGGTGATTCTATAGTAGTTGATTATAGCTCTCTTAATTTAAACAAGTCTTCCTAAATACTCATCATTTTGGGAAAGTACGAGTTTGTGTAAGAAATCTAGTAAAATTTGAAAGTAAACATGACAAGTAAGTATGTTTCCTTAAGATAAAAAATAAATTACTCAATGAAAAGTAACTTAAAACAAAAATGTTGTCTATTAACTTTTCCTACGGGGGAATCAAATACCGTTGAACCCATCACAAGTTTGTGATTTTCTTATTGTTAACTTTCTTCTAGACATGTTTACTATCACTCTCCATCAGAACATGACCCTTTGTTTTCTCTTCCATATCCATATTTTCATACTAGTAATCTTATTATGGGTTAACTCGGGTGACATTTGTACTTCTCTTTATTTATTTTAAAGTGATTGATTTACTGACTCTTGTTCCGATGTGGGATTTTCAATGAAGTTTCCAAGCCCAATTTTAAAATTGTGAGGACGCAATTCCAAAAAGGGGGGAAGGATGTAACACCCCACGTAAATAAAGAATATGACATTTTCACATTTATCCATATTTGTGAATAAAATATTAATATTACGTTAAAGGGGACGCTATGATCGATGGCGTACCCAATACGCAACAACGAGTTTTTTGGGAATCTTACGTTGCACTCTAATAATAAAATAATATTATTTTAAATGGTAGTTAACACCTAGCCATTGTAATGGTGGGAATGAACAAAACTAACTAAAAAATGATTATATATGTTTTTCAAATATTTTTACTCTTTACAATAAATGTTAGATAATTAAAAATGTGAATGAATCAAATTTAAAGCGTAAACATTGTAATATTCTTTAAAAGATCGATTAACTGCCTTTTGATGGAGAACCTCTTTTAAATACACTTTTTGAAAATTTTATGTGTTATATTTGACAAAATAAAATTCTTCTTTAGAATCGGGACATCAAAATTTACTTTGTGTAAATTTTTGGTATTTTTCCGATAAAGTTCATTTTTTAATGAATAGTGAAAAATGTTGTATTTTAATTAAAAACTTATTTTTAATCTAATTTATTTATATAATTATATTATCTTTTGAATTGGTTTTAAAGTGAAATTAGAATATATTTTTACCATTTAATCCAATAGTGGTCGTTGGAATTAATTTCACTTTGAAATTGGACTTAAACTAGTGTCAATCTTTTGATATATATTATTTCATAAAAACACGCTATTTGTCATGACGGTGGGAATTAATTATTAAATTAATTAATTTAACTTATATGATTTGAATTTTTTAAATAGACATAATTTTTGAATTCTGAATATCAAATATATCTTCGGGTAAAGTTTTGGTATTTTTTTGAAAAACTTTAATTTTTGATGAATAGTGAAACCACTAAGTGGTACTTAAAAAACTGATTTTTTGTTTAAATGAAACTTTACCACTTCTGTGATTTGAATTTCAAAAATCTGACATACATGGTTGTCATTAGGATTTAAAATGTGGTTCAATGGGATTAAAATAATTTTTTGGTGAATAATAACTTTTAAGTTTTTAATCGCGATTAGAGGTAATTAGTGTAATTTAAGGTAAAAATATGGTTTTAATAATATGAAATGACCTATACACATGTCATACCCTCATTGGATGTGTCATTTACAACCAATACAATCCATGGATCAACTTGGGGACCCCATGGAGCCACTTTTGTTGGAAAATGACATAAATAACTTTTTATTTAAAGTTAAAATAAAAAATGTCACAAGCATGAGTTGTTTTACTTAAACAATCTTTAAATGGGGTTATACAAGTCATATTTTAGACTATAAATATTCATTAGAAATATAAAAATATTTCCTACATCATGATATTTTTTTTATAATTTTTAGACATTAAATAAATTAAATTATTTATGACATCATGATGATACAGCAATTACCTCATTAATAAAGGATTTAAATAAAATGAAAAGATAATGTTAAAAATATAACTTACACTTGTCAAATACCTACTGGATGAGTATATTTAGAACCCTTACCACCTTATCCTAGAAATAAATCAATGTGGGACCTTTAAAATCCGAAACTCATTTGAAAATAAAGTAACATTTTGTAACTTTCTAAGAGTGCCCCTCCTCTCCTCTTATAAAAGGCCCCCCACTTCTACCACCATACCCACACCTCTCAAGTATTTGGATCGGCCAAACCCTGCTCATTTTGTCTCTCCACATCCCTCTCTTACTCTTATAAGCCTCACTTTGGGCATAAGTCTTCCCAAGGAAGCCTTTGATCTCAAATCAAAGAGAGATAACTGATTTTAAGGTAATGTCTTCACTTGTGTTCTTTTATTTTATTTTGCTTCTCCAACCCCCTAAACTCTTTTTATTCATTTCTTTGGTAACAACTCCAGTATATTAAATATACTAGGATGTTTTTATAAGAAGTATTCGATCTACACTTACACACACCTACATCTAATGGTTAAAGAACATACTGTTTCTGTAGATGGTGAATTTTTGCCTCAAGAATCGATGATTGTTCAATATTATTTGAACACCCTCAAAGGTGGCCATTAAGATGTCACTATATTTATATATGATATATAATAATTTTATGTTTTACTTAAGCTTCTGTATTTTTCATTTATGGCATACCTTTATGGTTTCCATTATGGTTAAACATGATATCTTCATTTTAGGAAGTGCGGACTACCGCCCCCTAAAAGTGATTTGATTCTTTAATACCATATGTGGTACGTATAAAGGATAGATTTAATGATATTATACATGTGATTTGAAAATGGTTTTCATAATTTTTTATATCAATGTGTTGTATTGATATCTTGTTATTTAAAAGTGGAAATGTTATGTTTCCTTTATGCATGTTTTATGTGATACGATTATGTTATGGTTATTGGGCATTATTATGAAGATGGGTGGTTCCATGATAAACTAAGGGAGGGTGAGCCCGATATTGCTCCAATGCATTGGGTTACACGAAGGAGTTAAACATTAAGGTTTCTCCAAAGACAATTAGGGAATATACTATGATGGGTATTCCAAACGTAACCAAGAGGGTTAATCCCTACGTAAGAATGTTATGAATGCATCAAGTTACCTTTATAACTTATGATTTCTATGATTTATTCATGATTTTATGAGGTATGTTAAAGTGATTATGTTTTATGGGTAAAGTATGATTGAATTCTTATGTATATATGTACTCATGTTTCCTTTCCATACTTTTTATAACCCTTACTGAGATTTTTATGCTCATCCCATGTTTTTTGAAATGTTTTCACAGGTCAAGGGATTGTTACATGATATGATGATAGTGTCAAGGAAGTGTCAAGAAATAATCCATGTTTTATTTTAAATATGTTTCTATTGATGGGAAAATGAATACTATATTTTATGTAACCACTTTGTTTAAATGTGGAATGTAATGCAAGTTTTATGATCTAATTATCTAAAACTCTAAACCTGAAAAGATCTTCAATGTGTAATCTTGTAATAACTCAAGTTTAAGTAAGGTTTAAGACTGGGGCCTTATAAACTGTTAGTTAGCTACTGCCTTAAGTAAACCCTCACATGGCCTCCTCACTTGGTCTCCCTAACTATTCTCACACTGTGCTGAAGCTACTGCCTCAAAACTGCAATTGTGCATGGGTTCTCCAAGGATATCTGTATGGTTTAGACAAACCTTGTGCAACCCATACACAACGAATTTATCCACAGAAAATTATTTAGATTTAACCCAACTCTCCCATGCTTCACCCTTACACTTTTTAACCATAAAAAGCATCATGTAAGGGTTAAATACCAGAAACTGGGGGTACTAAATTCTCCCCACAATTGGTATTTTTTCCCTATAATGTATAAAACCATCCCTGTCCTAAAAGGGTTTTGGCCATTGCTCTTTAATTTCCTTCTCACGTTCCCAAGTCTCTTCCTAAATATGACCATATTTCCATAAAACTGGAACTAGAATGATGCTTTTTTCATGCAAGAAATTCTCTCTCTTATCCACAATCTACACCAGGATATGAACCAATGAAGCATTCATATGTAGGTCAATGTGATCCCATCTGATCATGTGGTCAAGATCAGGCTGACAATTTTTCAACTGAGATATGTGGAACACATTATGAACCAAAATGAACCATGGTTGTAATGAAAAATGATATGAAACCTCACCAAAAAATCCATGTATCTCGAAAGGGCCAATGTATCAATGAGATAACTTTTCTGGCATCCCAAAACGATGATGTCCAAGTCTTGGAGAGATCCTCAAGAACATATGATCAATCATGGAAAATGACAAAATTTGTCGATGATGATCCGCATACGATTTTTGATGACTCTGAACCATCTCCACCCTCTTTTTGATTAACAAAATATTATCTATTATTTCTTGGACAAGGCTCATCCCAACTAGTAAATGTTCACCTATTTCCACCCAGCACAGTGGAGAATGAAAACGATTCCCATATAAAGATTTAGATGAAGCCATCTATATCAAGTCCTGATAGTTGTTCTTATACGAGAACTCTAATAAGGGTATACACTCTTCCCATGAGCCACCAAATTACATTAAACATGCCCGCACCATGTCTTCCAATGTCTGTATCATCATTTCGGATTTTTCATCCATCTGATGATGATACACCATGATCATAGTCAAATGAGTTCTTAGGGCTTTCTGTATGTATTTCTAGAAATGAGATGTGAACACCAGATCTCTGTCTGAAACTATAACCAATACTAAAATAATCCTCTTTACCACTTCTTGGATATAGATTTTGGATAGATCCTCCACTGTATGAGTTTCACAAATTGGGATAAAATGGGTCGCTTGGTAAGACGATCCACTATCACCTAGATGGAATCATGTTTCTGAACCATTCTTGGGATAAATATAACAAAATACATGGATATATACTCCCATTTCTATAGTGGTATCTATCAAGATTTCAAAATAATTTTTTTTCACTAATGCTCTAATTTAACCAACTAATAAGTTAAGCACTACAAGACAAACTCGTCCACCTTCCTTTTCATGCAGCTCCGCCAAAACTGCACTTTCAACACCTTGTACATATTCTGTTTACCTGGGTGTACAACCCATCTTAAATGGTGTTAAGAAAGAATAATTTGTTCCTAAAAATCCTTATGTACAACCCTCCAATCTCTAAAACACAAAAATGAACTCCAATTAAGTCTCCCTCCCTTGATGGTCTCCCCACCATTGAGTTTTGAAGTCATAACCAAGAATTATACATTAGATGGTATTGCCTCTTTGACCATATTTACTAAATTAGCAACAAGCATAGATTAAAATAAAACCACAACATCACTTTGGTCTTTAAATTATTCATGCATGTTAGCAAGGACTGACATCAACTTCCATTCATCTAAAGTTTTTTTTGCTAACTAAGCATATGACTTTCTACTCAATGCATCTTCCACCAAATTCCCTTTTACTGGTGTATACATCAAGTCAATGTCAAACATATGGAGATACTCCATCCATATACATGGCCTCAGATTTAAATATTTCTACGAGAAAATGTGTTTAAATTTTTTATGATCCACGAACATAGTGAAATTTTCACCAAAAAGATAATGACTCCATGTTTCCAAAGCATGGAAAACTGCAGTTATCTCCAAATCATGTGTTGGATAATTCTTCTCATGCACTCTCAACTACCTTGAACCATAAACCACAACATGGTCTCCTTGCATAAGAAAATATCCTAACCTCGATCCCAAAACAATATAGTACACTACATATCCCCATCCAGATTTAGTAAAAATCAAGATAGGTTCCAAAGTAAGATGGATTTTCTTCTATTGGAGAGACTTCTGGAATTATTATATCCATTGGAATGGATAATTCTTCTATGTAAAAGCTTTCATTTGCAAGGATAGTCATGATAAGTCACGCATGAAGCATCAATAATAACTAGCTATACTAATAAAACTTCATATCTCAATGAAATTATTCAATGGATACCATGGGATAATAGATTCTATCTTTTCTAGGTACATTGAAATGCCTTTTTCAGAAATTAGATAGCCAAGAAAGCATACCTATTGTATCCAAAAGTAACACATATTCAATTTGGAATACAAAGGATGGTCTCTCAAGATTCCCAACACTATCATGAAGTGTTTCTCATGATCTGAACTTGTCCTTGAATACACAAATACATCATCGACAAAAAACACAACAAAAGAATCCATATATATCTAAAATATATTATTCATCACATCCATAAAGACCGTTGTTTCATTCATAAGACCAAAACGCATGACTACGTATTCATAGGGGTCATATATTCTTTTAAAATCTATATTCAGAATATCTTCATTCCAAACTTTTTATCGATGATATCATGATCACAATTCAATATTAGAGAACCATTGAGCTCCCCTCAATTGATTAGAAATATCCTCAATGCATAGAAGTGGATATCAATTCTATATCATAACCTAGGTAATCATATGATAATAGATGCATAACTAATGATTTACTTCTTCATTCTTCCTAAAAAAGATCAATGATACCCACAGAGACGTGCTTAGATGAATAAATCCCTTTCTTTCCATCATTTCCAACTACAGTTTCAATTTCTGTAACTCTATTGGTTCCATCATATAAGACAAAAGGGAAATAGGTTTAGTCCCAAAAATTAGATCATTCATAAACTCCACTTCCCTTATAGGAGGTAACCCTAATAAGTTCTTAGGAAAAACATCGGGAAATTGATCCACTACTGCGGGAAAATAGACATCCTAGATCTCTTCCATAGATTCCAAAGTCAATGAGACCAACTAGTAAGAGATCATTCCCACTGCTAGTGCCAACAACCCTGATGCAACTTTATTTATAACCTTTTCTCCTCTGAAGAGATGCTCTATGTTGTCCTTAGATGTGAAACTAAAAATTATTTAATATCATTCAATGTGAGACATGAACATTATCAACCAATCCATACCCAGGATTATTTCCTAGAAATCCATCTCCATCATTGTGAAGTCCCATTTCATCTCGGCTCCTTCAATAGTTATAGCACATGCTCTACACAGAAAGGATTTAAATTCTATTTCACCAAGAGGAGTTTGTATTTTTATCACAGAGGATGTCATTTCAAGTTTCAAACATATCAAGGAAAATATACAAGAAACAATGAAGTAATGCGATGCATCGGTATCAAATAATACTTGAAATAATGTAAAATTAAAAAGAATCGTACTTCTCACTATAAATGGTCCAGCCTGATCATCCATAATCATCTTCTCAACTCCATACAATTTATTCGTCGCTACACTCTACTATTTGTTTCCCTACTGAGATTTCCCTTGCTAAGGAGTCATGGTATTCCAATAATCGACATGGATACCTTTTCTCTTCTGGTGAGACTGAGTCTGATGTCCTTGTCCGGTTGAGGCATATGATGCTTGTGACACCTGAGAAGTGGCTCGAGCACCTGAACTTAGTGTACTGTGATAAAATCACTTAATATCTCCCATATTGTTGCAGTTATGGCATGCTATTAGTGGTGTTGTGCATTCCTGATTTTTGTGGTAAATGGGCCAACATTGGTAGCATCCATCTTTGCTCTTTAGTTGTGGAGGAATATTTACTAATCAAACCGTCTAATTCTAATTCTTGATCCTTCCTTGTAAATAGGTGTGTCTCTTTCACTTTCTCCCAGCATTTGATTTCAGACCATTTCTAGAAGGGTTCATCAAAATTCCTCCTCCCATAACTCCTAATATGTCTCACTCAGCCACCACCGCTCTGTTCACCATATTTGTATAGTCATTAATACAGATCACTGCAATCATTGATCAAATTTCCTACCTTAGCACTGATTTGAAGATGTGTGCCTTTAGGGATGATTTTGCTGCAACTTTTGGTGACAATAGTTATAAAATTCATGAATTTATCCACATATTCAGTGATAGAGATATTACCCTTCTTTAGACTAAATTAGTATGCTATCCTCTGGATCTTGAATGTGTGAGGATATAATTGTTTATTAAAAAATTCCTCAAAATCCTCCCAACTAAGGCCTTGATCCACTTTATCCTGAAACACTAGTTCCCACAGCTGGCTTGCAAGATCCTTGAGCATATATGAATCTATCTTGACCTTGAGCTCCACGAGTGTGTCGATGAACTCGAAGATACAATTCATCTTACTCAACCACACCTCTACCTTTTGGGGTTCAGAATCACCCCTGAAGATGGGTGGATTCTGCTTCATGAATTGGATGGAATGATCCACATGCCTTGGATCATCCATCAAGTTTTCGAAATCCATAGCTTGAAATAATTAAATGATACATTGAACTAGTTCATGTTTCACCTGTGGCTCAGGTGCAACTACATTTTCCATGGCTTCTTCCTGTTGGTTTCTACCATGCCTATCGGGTGCCATTAACTAAAAAACAAAAAACTTGGTGAGTCTCACTCTCTAGAAACTGATGGCTTAACATTTCAAATTCTTTCACATTAACTATAACTATCACAAATTTGTTTTTTCAAAAACCGCCCATTTTTTACATTCAACAATTTTTTTGAAAAATTCATTCATTCTTTTTAAAATCAAACTATTTTAAAATTACAACATGTATCCTCTTTTAAAAACCATTCAGTTGAAAACTAATTCTACAATTTTCAAAATTTGACAACTTTTCACAAGATCATACATCACTCCAAACGAAATTTTCAATCATAGTGGGAATTCATTCCTATAATGCATTACATGCTTGTCTCATTAGCTAAACCCATGATAATGAGAATCTAGTACCCTATAAGTGAGTCCAAAACACTTATGTACCTAGAACCCTAGTAACTTGAAGTTCATCATAAATGGGTTAACTATGACCTTTTATTCTATACATTTCAAGTCATGACAATCCTACTCCTTTCCAATATCACAACCTAAGGAATAGACAAGGTTGAATCAACCCCAAGACCAAGAAAGTGAAAAACACTTATTAGGAAAGGACCGAACAAGATGATACCATTTGTAATGACCTGTTAATTATCATTGGCTTGAGAATACAAAAAATCATCACTAGGACTTAAACGACATCCCCAACATGCCAAAGGATGGTAATAAATGCTAAAGGGTTTCAATTATAGAGGGGGACAATTTACCCTTTATGAAATAAAACCATTAAAACAACAAAACATAACCAAACCCCCACTAAATGATTCATGAGCTAAAAAAAGAAAAGAAAAGTAATTTATTCATGTCAAAACCACTCCAAAGTGCTCAACATCAGAAGAACAGATGATTATCAAAGTAAATAGAATAATAACAACTAGAGACTCCCAAAAGACCACCAAACTCCATGATCCTCAAGCTCCAAGCTCTAGAATCCCTTAACAACCCAAGTTATCACGAGCTGGTGCTAAAAACATGTGTTACATTACCTTTTCTCATATCCTATAAGATAGCATCTAAAAAATAACCAAAGTGACAAAGTAGGGGTGAGTATAAAACTCATTAGGTTTTCCCCAATGACTTCCCTACTCACGCCACTAGGATAAAAGAGTTAGAAATAATTATAAAAAACAAATTATATAAAACAATTTTTCAAAATACTGTATAACTAAATATAAACAAGTTTCCAAAACCATTGATAACTAAACATAAAAGTTCAATTGAAACAAATTTTTTTAGAAAGTTATTTTTACAATATAATAACTAAAAAATGATTTAAAAAAATTTCTAAATATTCCTTTGGAATACCCAATCCATCCCACACATCCACACAACTAACCATGAATGCTACGCGATGAAATGTCCATACTCATGAAAAATTTCTCATCGATATACCAATTCATCACAGTGTAATTATATATCATGTTCCATTTTACCATTGGAATTGAGCACAAGGTCATATTTCTACCATTACCTAGAAATTCAACACGAACAAACCCACCAAGTATTCACAATGATCATGTAAAAAACCATTTAAATAAAAACTTTTTTTCATTGAAAACCATTTCAATAAAAACCATTTCAAGGAAAAAAATTTAAAAAAAATACCATTTTATTGAAAACCCATTTTTACATCAAACTATTTAGAAAATATTGTAAATACATAATTTAAAATTTCCATTTTAAATTCATGAAACCAAATCCATTTTCTCAACAATTCACCAAGATCACACAATTTCACAAAAACCATAAATCATCACTAAAGAAGATTAATTCCATGAATCTAAAAATAAATTTAATTCACATAGACTAATTTGAGACTAAGTCAATAAATTCTAGAAATAGGGGTCGAGAGAGAAGCCACCTACCACAAAGGGTTTGATGAAACTAAATGAAGGATGAAGAATGCTCTAGAAACCAGGTTGAAACTCTCCAAAACTACATTAGATCTATTATCCTATCATGATAAAGACCACATCTCAACCTATTTTTCATCCAAAATATTAGATCTACTCATTACGGGTGTATATCTAAGAAACAGAGAAGAGAGGAGAAGTAGATATAAGTTGATATAAGGAACCAATCAAGAACGATGAAGAACGATCACATACCTCAAGAATATGACTTCAAATCACCAAGGAAAGACTTTGGATTGCCTACGAATCGATGCAAGAACCCTATTTGGCCTTAGGAGAAGAAAAATCCCAAGTTAAATCTAGTTTGGGGACAAAATTAGTGGATTAAAGGCAAGGCCATCCCATATCCATTTTTTAGGATCTTGTTTTAACCCTGCGCATAGTTAGCTTGCACAGTTAGACAAACCATGCGCTTACTATAACACCCCAACCCCAGTTACCCAGAGTCGGTGCATTATTACATAACATTGGCTTGATCACAATAAAGATCAAGTCTTGAAATACTGATTAGTTTAGTAGCCTTGGAAACACTAGATACATTCATAAAGTTTTACATTACATCATAAAAAACATCTTGTCTTCATATCCCCTCATACTATCCCTGCAGGTCATTCATAAATTACATCTTCATAATCCTGGGAAAAATAAAACATTGAAAGGGGTGAGCTCAGATGCTCAGTAAGGATAACAATATAACAAAAGCTTTCATAGATAAGCATAAACACTTAAGGCAATTTATAACTAAAACAAAAGACTTTTAAACTTGAACTTCAACATAGTATGGAAAAAATAAAATGAAATAATGTTGTTTACTTATTCACATGGTTACTCTACTAATTGAATAATCACATGCAATATCAATAACCACTTTCATAATGATGGAATTCATAATGCCAGACTATCATAACCACATAGCCAAGGCGTCATGCCAATACTATAAATAAGATTTTGTCAAGGCCTTGTGCCAAGACACTAGTTTGTCTCATGAGACCTACTGATACATAGAGGAGCTATAGCGGGCTCCACCCGTCACTTACTAAGTCCAATGAATTCCTCATATGAAAAGTTTTAAACATAACATAAACATTCGTATTAAAACTAGCATACGAAATTTCAATACATTATTCACAAACCATGAATGGTATAAAAATAGCACATCCACAGTCAAAAATAACTCATTCGATACAATATGGAAGATTTTATTGTATCATATTAGCCTCAATCGAGAATAATGAAGGATATTGACATAGATTAAAATTATCGTCAAAACTATTTGAGATAAATATCCCCCTTTTTCTTGAAATCATTTAAAGTAACACTATTTGTCAAGAAGCCATTTAAAAATAGATTTTTGAATCAAAGTGTCCCATACCACTTTGAAACTTTTAAAAGGAGTTTTAATTCTAAAACTTTAATTTCAATATAAATAAATCCTCAAAACCATTTTTTAAAAACATGGACATTAATGAGAAAGATTTAGAAGAATAAGTCTTTAAAACATTTAAAAATGGTATTTTAGTTAGAGTTTCTAACCAAAATAGAGACACTTGAATACAAATAATTGAGGTAATCAAAACTTTTTAATATCATGAGAATAAAGGAATTCATGATATACTATGTCAAAGTACATTATACACACCATATAAAAGTGATTTGGTGTATAACAACAAAAAAGTATCAATGGAATGTAAATTGAGATGAAATCTCTCATAAAGGCCGTATCCTTAGGTTAAGGATAAATCAACGACATAGTTATGTGTGAAGAATATAAATACACTAAATATGATTGGATATTTAGTGTAAAACAATCAAAGGACATTCACACATAATCTTGTAAAAACAACACCAATGAATTGGATGTTTAACTCAACAAATGGAGAATGAGATAAAATTACTCTTATCAAATTCATATCGATGAATTGAGAAATTATCAATGGAGTGATTATGTGTATCAAAAGTATATCCATAGAAAGGGGAGTGTAAATTATGACATAATCAAATGAATAGTGATTCAACACATAATCTTGGAGTAATATAATCAATGAAATATGCGTAAAGCCAAATGAGTGGAAATTGATATTTCAAATTCCCTTATCGGTTAGGTAACTTACGAAACATACACCCATGAAATAAGGATCTTACAATTATGATGTATATAACCATAAATTAATGTATATTACACAATGAATACAATCATGGGCATTACACACACCACATGCAATAAATAAGTGGTGAACAATGAAATTCTCATGGAATTAAAAGTGAGATAAGACACCCCTTACTTTGTACTTTTTCCTTGGTTGACGGTAGGTTAAACTCCTGTATAATGGTTAAATAATTGTTATTTAATTATACATGAATCATATGCATTAATATGATATCATATATGATCTTTTGACATTGATTTGTTAATAATATCTTAGAATTATCGTCATTTTGGGTGTTAACGGGTTCATTTTACTTTATATTCTTTGTTATGTGAGCCATATTTGTTATTAATGGGATGTATATTATTCATATCCAGAATTATATCAAGTCCTTAAAAATTATTTTTAATCATAAAATGAGAATTATACTTGATTGGATACGATAGAGAATGAATCTCATCGCGTTCGTGGAGACGGTAGTCCGTACGTACGCACGAGCGACAATATCATTATTTTGATATTAAAATAATATATAATTGGATGTTATATCATATATACAGAATAATTATCATGTTATATTTATTATTTACATGAATTTCACATCATTATTATACCCATCCAAATAATAATTTATTGAATAACAATTACACCACGACGTGGAGACGGTAATCCGTACGTACGCACGTATGGTGATATGTTATTCAAAGGGTGGATAGAATACTGAACATGGTTGTACCATATTTATAATAATATTACATTATATAGGATATACTGGATTTATTATTTTATAATGGGAAGAAAAAAGAAAGAAGAAGTGTAAGAAGAAAGGAACTTGAAAAGGGGTGGTGAAAACATTACCTCTTCTTCGGGTTCTTCCTTTTGATTTGATCAAAAGGGATCCTTAGGATGTCTTTCTGATAAAACCAAGGCCTCTAGGTTGTAGTGAGGGACGTTTAGAGAGTATTTGGGTAGGGTTTTGCCTAACCAAAAGGCTTTGAAGGTGTGAAAAAATGAGAAGGAGGAGTTCCCTTTTATAAGAAGGGTGAGGGGCACTTTTGGAAAAGCTAGAAATATTAATTTATAATAAATTCAAATTAGGTTTCTAATGGCTCAAAAGTTTATTATTTGACATTTAATGTGTGGATAGGTCTAAAACCATTCAACCAATAGAATTTATACAGGTTTGAGTCATTATATTAACCTTATCTTTTATTTTTAACTCTTAGTTAATTAGTTTGACATTTACCATGTCACTTTGTATGTTTATATTATATAGTTAATAAACTTACTATATACATCAAAGATACCCCCAAGTGGTCCATTAATGAAACAAATATCATGATATAAGTCTCTTGGACGAGCCTTAGTTTTTTAGGAATTTAATATCAATTAATAATATAATATTTGTTTTAAAAACTCTTTTATGTCAATTTTGATACTATTCAATAATTGATTTTTTTAAAACTTATAACAGAATGATTTCTTAGAAAAAAAGTTTATTAAATCAATCTCAACATGTCATATTATCCTAGAAAATTATTTTAATTCATAAAAAGTCTCAAATTATATTTATTTGAGTATTTATAATATCAATTATTTTAATGTTTTACTATTATGGTAATTACTGCATCATCATTGTGTCATAAATAAATTAACTTATTTAATGTATAAAAATTATAAATAAAATATAATTATGTAGGAAATAATTTTAGCTTTCTAATGAATATTTATAGTCAAAAATAAAAACTATATAACCCTATTTAAAATTTTTTTTTCAAAAAGATATATGCTTGTGTCATTTTTGTATTCATTTTAACTTAATTAAAATAAAGTGTCCCTATCACTTACAAGTGGCTCCATGGGGTCCCAAAATCCACCCAAAGATTCCCATGGTCAGAAATGTATCCAAAAATAAGGTTAGGACACGTTTTAGGGTAATTTAGTATTATTATAATATTATTTTTTAACCCTTATTTACCGGATTTACCCTTAACCATGGGAAATAAAATATTTACCGTAGTAATTATTCAAAATGTCTAAAAATAAAAGTTACCTATTCACACAATATGAAAATCCTGATTCCAAATATGGAATCCATTTTTCCAAATTCAAAACACATAAGTGACAGAAATTAATTTAAAATTAATTCTTTTTGTTAAAACAAAAAGTGTATTTTTAAGAGATAATAACTATCAAAAGATTGACATTTGTTTATGTCTGATTTAATTGTAAAATTATGCAAAATGACCAACATTATATTAAATGGTAAAAATATATTCTAAATATACTTTAAAACCACTCAAATTCATAATTTATCAATATAAATTAGTTCGATTAAAAAAGTTGTTTTAAATTAAAATTTAGTAATTTTCACTATTCATCAAAATATAAGTGTTATCCGAAAAGTTCCAAAATTTCACCCTAGTCTAAATTCGATATTCCGAATCCAAAAATGAAGTCTATTTTGAAATATAAAATATATAGAATTTCAAAAAGTACGTATTACTATTCATAACGGTTAGTTTGATCGGTTGTGGTGTGTTAGAACTCGATGTTGCGTACAACACACGCTATCACATTTTTCAAAGAGAAGCGTACCATGGAAGCTTGGGGTGTTACATTCTCCCCTCCTTCAATAAAATGCGTCCTCACAATTTTTTTTCAAATTGGGCTTGAGAATATAATGGAAAGTCTCACATCGGAAAAAGAGTCAATAAAACTATCACTTTAAAAGAAATGAAGAGAGGTATAAAGGTCACCCAAGATAACCCATACTAGGATTCCATATAGGAAAACATGGATATGGACGATAAACTAAGTGTTCAGTTCTGATGGAGAGGGATAGAAAACATGATCAGGAGAAAGTTAACAATAAGAAAATCACAAACTTGTGTTGGTAGAAACGGTCCTTAGTCTCCCAGTAGGAAAAGTAAACGGACAAAAAAAAATTGTTTTAATTTACATTAAATAAGGAAGAGGAATTCATTTATGATATTGAATAAGAAAATAAAGAGATATACTTACTTTTTAAGTAGAGTTTCATTATTTAATAACTTTTTACCACTAAATCATTTTTTTGAACAATGAGTATTCAAGAAGACTTGGTCACAATGGAAGAGATAGAATAAACTTCTATAGAAATACATGATCCACGTAGGATAAACTATATATTTATCTTTTCTTTAGTGATTAATCAAAACCAAAATGGTTATTATAAGATCTGATGATCCCCCAAATGTATATTCCATTATAGAAAAAAAAAATACTAATCTTAATTTCTAAAATTAAACCAACAATACCCCAAAGTTAAATAAATACCATTCAATAATAAATTGTCCTTAAAATCATTCAATATAATCCAAACTAATATTGAAACCCAAAACTTATAGGAATGTAGTCTTCCATGTTAAATTTTATCTCCAAATGACATCATTTACTCTTAAAGTCACATACTTAAAAGTAATTAACCTAATCACATATTCTTTATTATAGGTTAATCATTTCCATAAATAACCCAAATCACTATAAATCCACAATAAAAACATATATAAAAATCCACCATTACTCCTCTAATGAAGTCCCATAGTATTCTATTTTCCTTGTATATATAGTGTTCCCAACAAAGTGAACATCTTCCAAAATAACATTTATCACTTAATCACAAAATCATTTTCCTATACAAAGGGTATTCATTTGATAAGACATAATAACCCAAATAAACTTATTATTGATCAATAAAATCATTTAACTAAAAATAATAGTCACACTAACCAGGGACTTCACGTAGTCCAGTGGTAGGCGATAAATCCCAATCTCACTTTGGTTGTGGGTTCGATTCCCACAGCTTTGTCCGATGTGACGGGTTGTCACACGGTCTACGTGTTGTCCTTTTTCAAAAACTATAATTTATAATATTACAAAAATGATATAAATTCCTCAAAATACCATAACATAATTTAACAACAAATGTTATATCATACCTTGCATTTTTATCCCAAATTATAATAACTTATAATTCTCTCAAACCCCAATGATCATATAAAACCAAATGGTTATTTATACCTATATCCACAAGATAAGAGACAATTCTTCCTCAAATATAATTCTCACATGGCAAACTGCGGGGTTACAAATACAAGAGAAAATTATTCCAAAGTAAACCCATCAACAAGGAGCACTAATACTTTTTAAACATTTCTCCAACCATTTATTTCCACATAGCTACTTCATTGACCAAGAATATTTCCTATAGAATAGGGCATTCACTCGGGTAATGGCCAGGTCCCCTACATTTACGGCAAATGACTGTAAATGGACTCTTGGGACCATTTTTATCTTCTTCCATAGTACTCTTCATTTTTCTTCGGCCATTCTTCACTTTATGTCCTTCCTTCCCACACGTAAAGAATTTCTTGGTCCCATTGAGCCACTTTCCCAGGTGTCTCCTACCACATTTCTTGCATGATGGAAATTGATGGTTCTTTTCTCTATGGTCTCCATTGCTGGAGCTCTTATCATTCATCACTTTTCTCTTCCTTGTTGAGTTTGGGATTTGGTTAATATATTTGTTGTTGATCATATTTTTGGAAAACTGATTTGGCATAAAGATGATATATTTTTACGCCTATCAACATTCCATTTTGTTGCTCATTGCCACCACCATTCCCACCTTGTACATCACTCTCAAAGTCACTATGACTTCCTTGGAATCAATCCATTGACTAAAACAAGAAAGCATTGTGTGAGTAACAGTAGTCGTAAAATCATTTAGATATTAACATGTCACAATATTCTCAATTTGAAACATATTAGGATTAACCAAGGTCATTTACTCTCATCCTATATATATAATACTTCAAATTGGTTTGTAAAGAAAATGTAAATTATCCTAATCATATCCCCCGGGAGTGTCGTAACCAAGAGTGCAGCAAGGCCCGTTGTCGTGCACCAGTTCTCGTTCGAGTCCAACTCAAAGAGGTGTTTTCAGGTTTTACCCCTAGGTACATCTATGCCAGAGCTGCCTCTACCTGCTCGTATCCAGACAGGGATGTATTGCTCGGAAAACTCACAAAATCTCTACAATACCAAAATTCTAGGAAGTTCTTCTATACTAATCCTCAAATTTCATCTTAGGTCCACGTGCTCTAATCAGAGTTTATCTAAATCTAGCTTCCAAGGTTTGTACTAAACTTCCTCTAATACCAAATGTAACACCCCAACCCCAGTTACCCAGAGTCGGTGCATTATTACATAACATTGGCATGATCACAAGAAAGATCAAGTCTCGAAAGACCGATTAGTTTAGTAGCCTTGGAAACACTAGATACATTCATAAAGTTTTACATTACATCATAAAAAACATCTTGTCTTCATATCCCCTCATACTATCCCTGCAGTTCATTCATAAATTACTTCTTCATAATCCTGGGAAAAATAAAACATTGAAAGGGGTGAGATCAGATGCTCAGTAAGGATAAAAATATAGCAGAAGCTTTCATAGATAAGCATAAACACTTAAGGCAATTTATAACTAAAACAAAAGCCTTTTAAACATGAACTTCAACATAGTATGGAAAAAATAAAATGAAATAATGTAATTTACTTATTCACATGGTGACTCTACTAATCAAATAATCACATGCAATATCAAAAACCACTTTCATAATGATGGAATGCATAATGCCAGACTATCATAACCACATAGCCAAGGCCTCGTGCCAAGACTATAAATAAGATTTTGTCAAGGCCTTGTGCCAAGACACTAGTTTGTCTCATGAGACCTACCGATACATCGAGGAGCTATAGAAGTCTCCACCCGTAACTTACTAAGTCCAATGCATTCCTCATATGAAAAGTTTTAAACATAACATAAACATTCGTATTAAAACTAGCATACGAAATGTCAATACATTATCCACAAACCATGAATGGTATAAAAATAGCACATCCACGGTCAAACATAAATCATTCGATACAATATGGAAGATTTTATTGTATCATATTAGCCTCAATCGAGAATAATGAAGGATATTGGCATAGATGAAAATTATCATCAAAACTATTTGAGAAAAATATCCCCCTTTTTCTTGAAATCATTTAAAGTAACACTATTTGTCAAGAAGCCATTTAAAAATAGATTTTGGTATCAAAGTGTCCCATACCACTTTGAAACTTTTAAAAGTATTTTTAATTCTAAAACTTTAATGTCAATATAAATAAATCCTTAAAACCATTTTTTAAAACATGGACATTAATGAGCAAGATTTAGAAGAATAAGTCTTTAAAACATTTAAAAATGGTATTTTAGTTAGAGTTTCTAACCAAAATAGAGACAATTGAATACAAATAATTGAGGTAATCAAAACTTTGTAATATCATGAGAATAAATGAATTCATGATATACTATGTAAAAGTACATTATACACACCTTGTAAAAGTGATTTGGGGTATAACAACAAAGAAGTCTCAATAGAATGTAAATTGAGATGAAATCTCTCATAAAGGTCGTATCCTTAGGTTGAGGATAAATCGACGACATAGTTATGTTTAAAAAATATAAATACACTAAATATGATTGGATATTTAGTGTAAAACAATCAATGTACATTCACACATAATCTTGTAAAAACAACACCAATGAACTGGATGTTTAACTCAACAAATGGAGAATGAGTTAAAATTACTCTTATCAAATTCATATCGATGACTTGAGAAATTATCAATGGAGTGATTATGTGTATCAAAAGTATATCCATAGAAAGGGGAGTGGAAATTATGAAATAATCAAATGAATAGTGATTCCACACATAATCTTGGAGTAATATAATCAATGAAATATGCGTAAAGCCAAATGAGTGGAAATTGATATTTCAAATTCCCTTATCGATTAGGTAACTTACGAAACATACACCCATGAAAGAAGGATCATAAAATTATTATGTAAATATCCATAAATTAAAGTATATTAAACAATTAATACAATCATGGGTAGTACACACACCACATGCAATAAATAAGTGGTAAACAATGGAATTCTCACGGAATTAAAAGTGAGATAAGAAACCCCTTACTTTGTAATTTTTCCTTGGTCGACGGTAGTTTAACCTCCTGTATAATGGTGAAATAATTTTTATTTAATTAGACAATAATTATATTCATTAATATGATATCATATATGATATTTTAACATTGATTTGTTAAAAATATCTTAGAATTATCGTCATTTCGGGTGTTAACAGGTTCATTTTACTTTATATTCTTTGTTATGTGAGCCATATTTGTTATTAATGGGATGTATATTATTCATATCCAGAATTATATAAAGTCCTTAAACATTATTTTTAATCATCAAATGAGAATTATACTTGATTGGATACGATAGAGAATGAATCTCATCGCGTTCGTGGAGACGGTAGTCCGTACGTACGCACGAGTGACAATATCATTATTTTGATATTAAAATAATATATAATTGGATGTTATATCATATATACAGAATAATTATCATGTTATATTTATTATTTACATGAATTTCACATCATTATTATACCCATCCAAATAATAATTTATTGAATAACAATTACACCACGACGTGGAGACGGTAAGCCGTACGTACGCACGTATGGTGATATGTTATTCAAAGGGTGGATAGAATACTGAATATGGTTGTACCATATTTATAATAATATTATGGTTTATATTAGATACTGGATTTATTATTTTAGAATGGTAAGAACAAAGAAAGAAGAAGTGGAAGAAGAAAGGAACTTGAAAAGGGGTGGTGAAAACATTACCTCTTCTTCGGGTTCTTCCTTTTGATTTGATCAAAAGGGCTCCTTATGATGGCTTTATGGTCAAACCAAGGCCTCTAGGTTGTATTGAGGGAAGTTGAGAGAGTATATGGGCAGGGGTTGGCCGAAGAAAAAGGCTTTTAAGGTGTGAAGAAATGAGAAGGAGGAGTGCCCTTTTATAAGAGGGGTGAGGGGCACTTTTGGAAAAGCTAGAAATATTAATTTATAATAAATTCATATTAGGTTTATAATGGATCCAAAGTTGATTATTTAAATTTTAAGATGTGGATAGGTCGAAAAATATTCAACCATTAGAATTTAGATTGGTTTGAGTCATTATATTAACCTTATCTTTTAGTTTTAACTCTTAGTTAATTAGTTTGACATTTACCATGTCACTTTGTATGTTTATATTATATAGTTAATAAACTTACTATATACATCCAAGATACCCCCAAGTGGTCCATTAATGATACGACTATCACGATATAAGTCTCTTGGACGAACCTCATATTTTTAGGAATTTAATATCAATTAATAATATAATATTTGTTTTAAAAACTCTTTTATGTCAATTTTGACACTATTCAATAATTGATTTTTTTAAAACTCAAAACAGAATGATTGATTCAAACAAAGTTAATTAAATCAATCTTAACATACCATAGTATCCTATAAAATTAGTTTAATTCATAAAAAATCTGAAATTATATTTATTTGGGTATTTATAATATCAATTATTTTAATTATTCACTATTATGGTAATTACTGCATCATCATTGTGTCATAAATAAATTAACTTATTTAATGTATAAAAATTATAAATAAAATATCATTATGTATGAAATCTTTTTATATTTCTAATGAATATTTATAGTCTAAAATACAACATATATAACTCTATGTAAAAATTGTTTTTCTAAAAGATATATGCTTGTGTCATTTTTGTATTCATTTTAACTTAATTTAAATAAAGTGTCCCTATCACTTACAAGCGGCTCCATAGGGTCCCAAAATCCACCCAAAGATGCCCATGGTCGGACATGTATCCACCAATAAGGTTAGGATAGGTTTTAGAGTAATTTATTATTATTATAATATTATTTTTTAACCTTATTTACCGGATTTACCCTTAACCATGGTAAATAAAATATTTACCGCAGTAATTATTCAAAATGTCTAAAAATAAAAGTTACCTATTCACACAATATGAAAATCCTTATTCCAAATATGGAATCCATTTTTCCAAATTCAAAACATAGAAGTGGCAGAAATTAATTTAAAATTAATTCCCGTTGTTAAAACAAAAAGCGTGTTTTTAAGAGATAATAACTATCAAAAGATTGACACTTGTTTATGTCCGGTTTAATTGTAAAATTATGTACAATGACCATCATTATATTAAATGGTAAAAATATATTCTAAATATACTTTAAAACCACTCAAATTCATAATTTATCAATATAAATTAGTTCTATTAAAAAAGTTTTTTTTAATTAAAATTTAGTAATTTTCACTATTCATCAAAATATAAGTGTTATCCGAAAAGTTTCAAAATTTCACCCTAGGATAAATTCTATAATATGAATCCAAAAATGAAGTCTATTTTGAAATATAAAATATAAATAATTTCAAAAAGTAGGTATTACTATTCATAATGGCTAGTTTGATCGGTTGTGGTGTGTTAGAACTCGATGTTGCGTACAACACACGCTATCACATTATTCAAAGAGAAGCGTACCATGGAAGATTGGGGTGTTACACTTACCGTGTGTTAGCTACTGCTTGAAGGAAACCCTCACACGACCTCCTCACAAGGTCTCCCAAACCATAATCAAATCGTGCCAAATCTACTACCACAAAATATCAACGGTGCACTGTTTATCCTAGGATATCTGCAATGTTTAGACAAACCGTGCATAGCCTGTGCACACCTACTTTAGCAACAAAAAATATTTAGAGTTCACCCAACTCTCCCATATTTCACCCTTAGACATTATAACCTTAAAAGACATCAATTATGGGTTATATACCAAAAACCGATGGAACTATAGATATCCACCAGTCACCTATTGAGGGTACAACCCGACCCACATCCACCTCTGATGCCCATACACGATTAATAATGAAGGATCATTGGACGAGGAAGGTTATAGATATCTAGGAATGAGTTCATATTCCACTAATGATTATGATTCCTATGGGCATATTATGGTAGTATCCATTTATCAGGATCATATCCCTTCTCAGTCGAAGAAAGTTTGTAGGTATATTCCCGCAATAGGAATGGGGGAGGTGCATATTCCTTCTTTATGTAAGAAGTCCATCGGCATATTCTGATGTCTCAGGGAGGAAAAATGTGGGTGCATATCCCCACTTTTATTGAAGAAATCATCCATTACATAGTAGAGTCTGAAAATGTGTAAGATTATATCACTACACTCACTTTTCTCAAATACCAATATATTTTAGAAACATTTGAAGAAATACAACAAAATATTCCCACACAATTGTAAATAAAGTTATATGTGCATATTCCTATCACTATAGCAAGGAATGATAAAAACTTTGATCATTGAAAAAAAAATGTTAGTCCCAGAACAAGCACACATTCTTTCTCCCTCCCAGGAGAATTATTGATATATCCTAATAAAGGGGATGGAATAAGACCGGTATTATACTCCCATTACAAATGGGGTTCACTGGGTGAGAGAGAAACATGGATTGGGATAGGGTAACATTCCTCTAAAATAATTCTGACAACATGTTCCATCGGCCCAAGATTACGCTCATATCCTCGTTCTGTTCAAGGCTCACCAAGTGAGAGGTCCACATGCCTTTGGATAGTCTCATATTCCTATAAAAGAAGTCTAGTGGAATACTCCCAAGGCCCAGGATTAGGCATATATCTCCATTTTGGATGAGGATGGCCAAGTGAGAATAATAAAATCTTCTGGACAAGTTCATATTCCTATAACTGAATCTGTCAAGCATATTCCTTCATATCGTGAAATATAGGTGCATATTCCTACTTCTTCTAGCAAACTACTACACTAGAATCATTACAAGGAAATACATGAGGAATCTCATATCCCTTCTCCCATTCTAGAGGTTATTTTTCATATTCTGGTGGGGAATTAATATTTAGACTAAGATCATATTTCTACTACAACCAGGACTCACCAAGTGAGAGAAGAACATTCCTCAGGGAAGAACCATATCCCTACTAAGAAAGACCAGTTTCATATTCTAAATACTCAGGATGAGGCTCATACTCCTATCCTTTGAGGCTCCCCATGTGAGAATGGAACAATCCTTGGGAAAGTCTCATATTACTTTCAATAATGAGATGACTCATCAATATCTTCTAGTAGCTTCTCAGTAGTGGGATCATACTCCCACAATAGTATATGGTCATAATAATGTTTCGGAAACCATCAGACAATGGGTTCATATTTTTTCAAGAATCCAAAAGGGAGGTTGACATATTCCTAACGTGACATAGGCCCTGAGTCATATTTATAATTTTAACAATGACAATATCCCTGAGGTCACTCGAGAAATATTCTCAATACCATAATGGTTCTTCAAATATTCCACTGAAGTATAATATGACCATTACCATGATATTCCACGTCACGATAGTGTGGAGATTGATTTCAAGGACTCTAATACTAACATCTAACATAGTCAAACTCCCCACGGTGATATCTCCCACAGACAAGGAAATAATCCACTTTCCCAAACACCTTGTTATAGAGAGGTGTTCAAAGCTTGTACAAATTGAAATGGAGAGGTTTTTAAAGCCTCAAAGCATTCAAATAGGTAGGTTATCAAAACATATGGGTCAACCAAATATAGTACTCCATCAACTTCCAGTAGTAATATGATCCACTCAGTAGAAAACCCTTAGAAAAATGTTCTATGGTCTGACCATATGGAGGAATACAAGTCTAATGAAGAGGAGGAAAACATTTACATATGGAGAGAGGTAGCTGGAAACAACCTCCCCATCACATTCTGACCCCTCTCCAATTATGACTATGAGATCCCAAATGATCTAGAAAAGGAGTGCATGACTTATCTACACCAAACTATGTGGGATAATCATCAGTGACTAATGTCTAGACACCTACCTTATCCAGGATATGAGTTCCACCGTCAGACCATCAAGATGCTCTATTGTCTGCTAGATCTGGCTACTATCTCGATGGACCATGATCCAAAACAGGAAAATCACGGTGCAAATCTACAGCATGCTTTCTACCATTTCAACACAACTCCTCGACATATGATCTCTGAAGCCACAAAATGCATTTATATTCAACGATGGGGAGATTATGGAGTGTTAAAAATTGAAGTAACCCTATAATAACATAACCTCTAACATAAGATATCCTTCAATATAATATACTATAGATAAATTAGGGGATTGGGTAACACTTGAGCCAGTTGGTCACAAAAATGGATTTACCCCACTTCAACGGTTCCCATTCATCAAATAATAAGGGAGAGGATAGCACACAAGACTTTTAAATGGGATCCTCAAAGAAATAGAATTGAATTTCAAACATGGGGATCAAAGTTGCGATCAACCAGAAAAAATCATGTGATGAATGATTCCCATCATGGGATGCTATCGCACCATGTTCCCACATGAGTATAGATGAACCAAATAAAATGATCCATAGTAGTAGTTTCCATATCGGTTGTACATTAGGAGACCTAGCTCACTGATCCAAGGGAATATATACCACTCCCTCCACTTCTTAGATCATCAATTACTAATAGGTTTCAGGACATATCAGTTATAGCTACAAATAAACCCAAGGTCACTTTTCTGGGGAAATTTATATCTCAATCATCATTACTAGGTTCATCATCCCCTGAGAGGGTCCCGGGGAAGTCAACGTTGATTCTAGATCAAACCCACCCCACTGATAATAGGGAATTTATATCTTAATCTCCATCCTGAGAGTCATAAAATCCCCAATAATAATCATTGGATCATCAACAATAAGACCAATCAATGCGAATTTAGTCCTCAAATAACCCCCACCCCACAAGTTTCATGGAATTTTCAGCATCTCCGTTGAGAGGATCAGTCTTATCTGTGTTTAGAGAAAAAGATAAATAGTCATCATCCCACATGTTCCTTCCACCCCAATATGAATATCTTTTGGCTAGGGCAAATTCCAAAATCATGATCATAAACAACCTCAAGGTCATTGTACATAGACTAAGATGGGATGAGTGTAAGACAAATGAAATCATACCTCATCGGGTTTTCAAGCTGAAATGGACCAATATGGCCAAGGCTTTGAATAACGACTTTGATGAAAACTGTTCAGGATTATCCTGCTGCATTGAAAGTAGTGTCACAACCACAATTACCCTATATGCCTCTCTAAGTGTCATCAATGTCAATATGAAAGACATTGATCAAAACAAAAAATTAGAGGGACATAATACAAAGAATGTACTTCAAGAGGAGGGTTATTTAGATGCACCAATCGAGGTTTCACACACCTAGAACCAGAGAAGGCTCCAAAATCTAGCTCCTCTAAATAAAGAGTTACCACCTCTCTAGTGGAACACTGACAAAGAAGAAGGTAAAAGGTGTTGGTACATCCTGACCACCATGCATAATATTTGATGTTCCTTCAATGGAGGAATAGTTATCACTATATGAAAGTAATAAAAAACTCACAGACAACCTAATGAAGAGCTAATTAGGGTTAATATTACCACTTAGTATCATCTTCAAAAATATATGAATATTCTACCTTCTATTTTAGGTCTTCCAGCAAGTACCATAACTGAGCATTAGACTGGCTTCGGATATAGGCATCCAGTCTATATAAATGAGGAAATAGAAAATGATTGTGACTTCCCTCGACTGTGGAAAAAACCTCTCCCTCACATGGGTAATTATTTAGTCTTAGGAAGAATTGAGAATCATCAAGAGATGAAGAGGGGCTACCACATCGACCACCACATGATCCCTATAGATGGGTGGTGGCTCATACATTTGTGCCCCTAAATATTATTAATATCATGGAGTCCCTAGCTATTCAAATTTAAACCACAATAAGGAAAATAACCCCTTTATACATTGAGATAAATCTATATCTTGAATGGGTGGATGAAACTTTTCCTCCACAAAATTTCAAAAATCCCACCTTCTTTACTTTTGATGGTGCATCAAACTAAATAGAATCTCACACCCTTTGTATCCAGATGTGGGCTGATGATGGGGCATTGAGATCAATATGAGCATACAAATCTGAGGATTTATTTATAGACTCTAATAGGGCCAGCTTTTTATGGTACATAATCCTTCCAACATGATTCATTTCAATATGGTAAGACCTTCTTTTTAAATTCAATTATCAATATATCTCCATGTTAAGTAAAATGATGATATTCAACCTGGAGAACTATAAAAAAATGAAGACACGAGAGGGTATATTACTTTATAGCTAGGTGGAAAGGTTTAACCTATTCACTAAACATACCTCTCTCATAGAAGCAATTTTAGCAACTCTATGCTGAAAAAATTCTTAATGAGTTGTAGACACATCAAATCCTAATAAAGTATCATGGTGTATTTTGTGAGTTATTAGAAACAAAAAAACATATTGAGGAACCCATTCAGAGAACCTTATCCAAAACTAGACTCTTTCCCATAGAACAAGGGAAAGGTCCATGAAAAGTATAAGAGATAGCCTTCACTCTTGGGCTAGATGTAGTTTCTGTCCAAAAACCTAGATAGGCCCTGAAATTCCTAGCACCTACTGTTGAGTGAAAACAACCACAAGATCTCCCTAATCTAGAAGCATAAATAAATTAGCGTCACCTGCAATTTTAGGAAAGGATGAATAAATTATACTCTACCCAAAATGAACAAGACCCTAGTTTTTTATTGGTTTATATGGACAATAACCTGCTCATGCTAGCATAGCCTAGGAAGCTGGATGAGGTCAACCTTATTGACTTTCCCTATTAATTCCATTTCCAATGAAGGTTGGGTCATAATATATAGAATTGTTTCATATTCAAATTAAAATTTAAGTCATGATGAATTCGTTATAGGAAGTGTTGGATAACTCCCCAGATAAGATGGATTGCACAAGAGTTTCCTAGTAAGAAGAAGAATGTGATTTGGAAAATGTTACAGCCAAGCGTGAGTGTAAATTCAACAGCTGGATGACTTGAAAAATATTTGATCGAGATCCTACCATCTTGAGAGAACAACATTACATACCTAAAATAGCTCAATCACCTAATAATGAGACATTAGATATACCTCCCAATGGTGGGTGTGATCATAAGAAGTATAAATAAATAGAAGTAGAGGATTTATATTTAGCTCAAATGAAAGCTCCTACTCATTCAGATTTCTTCACTAAAATATTCTCACCACAGGCACTGCCCCACTATAAATAATCCTCATTAGATTAAGGACTCATAATTAGTGCAATAAATATGTTTCACATGGAGAAACCCTTATCTGATGATGAATATGCCTCAGAATCTAAGCTTCCCACACATAACTGGGGAGTGGGAGACTGCATGCGCTAGAACAAAGGATACATGGGACAACACAGACATAGTCGGAACTAATATTATGGCCTTGTCCCAATGAAAAAACATATATACTACATAAATTCATGTTAATGTGCTTCATTAGGACTAGAATAGGCAGGGAGGTGACCTAGATTCCTCCAGTAGTCACTCACACCAAATTACCTTGCATGACCGCTTATCAGTGGTTCGATTATATGATCAACCCATGAAATAGGATGGGCCGGAAAGGACCATGAAACTATCATAATATGTTCCCTAAAATTTTTAAGAAGAAACATTCCCATACACCTCAATTTCCATAGCTCATAATCCACACATCTAGGAGAAACCTTGGATCAGGAAGCGCCAACCGATGGCATAAAAGTACGATGTTCTGAAATAGATGGAAATTGTCCCATCAAAACTCTCAATCATTGATTCAATCCATATTTTAAAAGAAACAGGGAAGGAACTTTTAGAATAACTCTAAATACCACAATAATTTGAGAGAGATGTTGCTACAACAGAGGATTATCAAGTGGAGACTACATCAGCAGAACGACATTTCACCATCTTGTTCACTAACCAGGATTATGAAGAGACCCTTTAAGTGAACATCAGGCCTATAAATGTTTCACTAAGACTCAATAATTTCAATATACATAGGTACTTATTTGATAATGACTTTGATATTATCCTCATCCCGGTTATAATCCTCTTACATTTGGGATATATCTAAGGGAAATTTTCTCCCACAAAATAGACCATTCAAGGGTATGATAAGCATGAGAAAAGACCTCTAAATATGATTAAACTGGAAACATAGTTTGGGGACCTCACATATGACACTGAGTTTAGGTTTATCCAGGAAGACACCATATAAAATGTATTTCTTGGAAGGACATGGCTCCATAGACACTTGACAGTACCTTCAACATTCCATCAGTGTATGAAGTACCCCATTAATGGAAAGTTCAGCATACATCATGGTGACAATGCCAAATTTCAAACTTTTATATCCACATATTTTAAATAATATTTATATAAAACCGTAGGAGAAAACCAATAGGTAATTATGGAATATAGGTTATAGCCCCCAACAGTTTGGGGACCACCCTTGTAAATCCCTAGATTGTGCTCGACATTAACTATGTACTCCCTGTAAATCTAGTCTAGGTGATATAATTGACTCCAGAGGTCCAATACCCTTCTATCCCTAGTGATAATGTATAAGAGAATAAGATTAGACATCTCTCTTTAATGAATCAGATTGTAGGGGATGATCATGCCCCTTCCCATGGTCTCCCTTATCCCAATAGTGAAAAAGAGTCCCCCAGATTACCATCTTCATCTGGAAATGTCTCCATATACTCAATGGTGGAAGAAGATAGTGAATACCTAAGAAACTACCCCCCCCCCACACACATTAAAATAAGGTGCCTACTCCACCATTGATGAGATTCGGCTGATAAATCTGGGAATAAAAGAAGATTCATGACCAACAATGATTAGTTATTTTATAAACCCTAAAGATAAATATATTTATATTTAATTTCTAAAGATGAAATGATATTTTTTTCTTGGAACTACTTAGAAATTCCTGGATTATATCTATATAAGGTTGCACACTATATCGGACTACCCAATGAGAATCGAGGCATCAAGCTAGCTGCCAGGAGGATACACCCCTCTCATGCCACCAAGAATATCAACCAAAGGATGATTATTCGATATTAACCAAAAGATGATTTCCCATTAATGATCACTTATCTATTGATCTAAGCGACTACTGTTATCCAAGAATTTTCAATTATGGATAAGTATTCAGAGTAAAATAAAAAAATGGCCCATGAAGATGAATAATCCATGACCTTCAAATCACCTTACGGGATCTTCTACTATATGGTAATTCCCTTTGGGATATAGAACACTTTCTCTACATATAAACCTGTAATGTATCATATATTTAATCAATTTTGGGACTGATAGCTGAGTATTATGTCATTGACCTAGTGTTTAAATCGTAACAACAATTTGATCACTTCATGGATCTCAAAATAGTCTTTGACAAGATATGACAACATAGTCAGAAGTTGAATCCTCTAAAATGAACCTTTAGGATAACATCAAGTAAGTTCCTTGGCTTTTGGTACACCACCATGAAATTGAGGTAGACCTTGAGAAGATTAGTGTTATAATAGCAATTTCACCAACAGAAATCTCAATGAAATAAGGGGAATATAAGACAACCTTTCCAAAATTTGATGATTCATAGATAACCTGGCCAGAAAACCTCTTCCCTTACCCTAGATAATGAAGAAAGGAATCACCAATCAATGGGATAATGACTTCTAGGAATCCTTCGAGAGTCTCAAGTAGTATGTCCTGCACCAACCGGTCTTGATGACTTTATTGGAAGGGAGGCCACACATCTTATAAGTGGCTGCCATGGAATTCTCATTGGGCACCCTCCTTGCATATAAGAATGAGTAAGGGAGAGATAATAGTCTCTACTACCTTATCCAGACTATGTAAGGTACCGAGAACTGATACTCTGATGTCAATAATAACTTTTTTGAACTCACATTGATAGTAAAAACGATGAGGCATTACATACAGCACCACAAAGTCCATCTAGTCTCTTGTATTGATCTACTCAAGTACATACTTGGTTGTCCAATATTGACTAGGAATCTAGCTCGATGGGTGGGAATTCTCCTACAATATGACATTCAGTTTGTATCATAGAAATCAGTGAAAGGGAAAACCCTAGATGATTTTTTACGACACATCCTACCTTGTAAAAGACATTGGTAGACAAAAGTCTTCCATATGAGGAGGTCTTCTATAGCTATGACACTCCTCAGACATGGGATATGTATTTTGATGGTGCCTCCTGAAGTCCTTTTGGTAAAAGGGTGGAAAACCCAAGATTCAATCGGGTTAGATTAGTGATTGTATATTTCTCTCCATAAAAATTGGTTTTCCCTAATCTTTTTCCCTATTCTAAGGCGGAACAAATAACAAGGTAGAATAACAAGCCCTCATCCATGGGTTGGAACTAGAAATACTACTAAGAATGTATTGTCTCAAAAATACTCTATAAATTTTATTTTTTTAATGATCACAAATACCCTTGTTTGTTTCCTAATGAAGTTTATTCATGTATTTTTTAGGAATATATATATCATAAATATATATATCTTATTTTTATAATGAAAAGATATAGGATGTGTTCGGGAAACACTGTTCAAACCCTATGTTTGGTGATTAAATGTATAGATCATCATCTGCACACTGAACAATAAAAAAATGTATCATAAACCCCATGTTTCAATAAAGATATGAAATATCTTTCAATCTTTGAGGTTTGGAATCACTTTTTATAACCTTAGTAAAAATAATTTATATATGGTTAATCAACCCTACATTTGGAATCAACCTTATGTAGGAAGGATGAATATATGGATTTCCATCCCAATGTTACTTTTGATCCCTACATTCTGTTAATATGAATGTACAGTTCTACAACCATACCTTGAAAGGAATCATACACTTTGCAGTGGAACCCTATGCTACACAAGGGAATCCTACGCTACGTAAAGGAACCTTATACTATCCAGTTCTTCCAGGCGTTTTACTATTCAATAATGATGATTAAAATATGTGATTTTATATGATATTGCTACAATGATATTAACAAAAATAAATATTGATTTAAAGTTATTATATGAATGATTCAAAGGATCATTATGATTAATTCAGAGAACCATAGTCAATAGGGAAAATCACTCTTAAGGGATGTTATGACTCCCCTGGTCAATTTGAATTTGAATATCTACAATATATTAGGATACTTTCTTGGATATTCTCAATAGAAAGAAATTATATCTATTTATATAAACATAGTATTATAGAAATATATTATATGTACAATACATGTTATATAAAACTGTATATTTGTGAGTCTATTCTCTACAGATTTTCTAAGAAAAATGAATGACTCTATTTTTTTCTAAGAGATTTTATACTTTGAAGTTATACATGTCAAACTCATACTACTGAAACTATTGTTGTTTATTTTTTTCTATTCATATTGCAGATCATTTGAAACCAGGATCTCTTAAGAGTTATTATCTCATGAATAAATTCATTTCCAAAAAAATAATATCCATATTTTTTTAGTTTCTACTACAACTATTAAGTTCAACTCAAACCATTAACAAGTCAAACTATTTTGATGTATTAGAGTTTCAATTACTCATTCTCCATTTTGGAGAAGTGTCATCTTCTTACAGTAAGATTTGGATAATTGGTTCCCTATAAAAGAACCAGAAGGAACTGTCTAGATTTTTTGTAATGGTTTTAACTTTTTGCACTCTGTTATGGATTTCAAGGTCTTGTGATAAGAGGAATGTTCTAGTGAAAATCACCAAGATCACAGAGAGATCATTGGTGGAGTGGACTAGGGGATATTGTTTCCCCAAACCACTATAAAAATTGTTGTGTTCATATTTAATATTTATCTAATTCAATTATTCATTATAAAAAAATAATTTTGTATATCTATATAAATCACAAAGAGGTTTAAAATTCATAATCTCTCAAGATTATCGAAAAGAAAAAATTCACCACACTCTTATGTATATTTATATAATTCAAAGATAAAAATTTGTATCAGAGACTACCTTTTTGATAAATTAGATAAATATTTAGTAAGATTAAAATAATAAGGTCTATACAAAATAAATGTCAATGGCTGATCTGAAATTAGTTATGTCTAGGTTTCATGATCCATATTTTAATGGTGACAACTATGGATTCTGAAATTCACTCATGATCATCTACCTAAAGAATATAGGATTCAAATTTTATTCAAAGATCATTACTCCTTATGTAATTCCTAAGAAACTAGAGACTAGTGATGCTATAACAAAAGTTGAATATGACATCAAATAAAAGGCAATAAATGTTATAATTTTTGGACATAGATTTGATTGATTTGATCATGTATTACAATTACCTAATGCTTATGAAATGTGGAAGATAGTACCTGCTTTATATGAAGAAATAGAAAACATCAGACAGATGAGGTATGCTACTGCAAAACTAATGTTTGGAACCTTTAGTATTCTTGATGGTTAAAGCATAACAAAAATGAATAGGAATTTAACATAGATTTTCAATGATATTACTACCATGGGAGATCCCATCAGTCAATAAGATCATGTATTGAAAGTACATAGAGTACTTCCCTCTAAATGGAATGGAATATCTACAGCTATTCGACAATAATCACCTATCCAAAATTTATCTAAGAATGAATTTATTGGAACATTGATGATGTATGAGGAAGAAATAAAAGTTTATGTTTAAGATCAAAATATTGTAAATAGGGAAAATAATATCCTTAAGGAAACATCTAAGAAGTACGAAAGAAAATAAAAACAAGACGTCAAAATAGAAGAAAAAAATCATATTCCAAAAACTATGAAATAGAACTGGCTCAACTAGAAAGAAAATTTATTAAATACTACCAAAATATAAGATAATTTATAATATCCTTCAATAAGGATGATAAGGAACCTAGATATGTAAGATGATATGAATACAAAAAATTTGGGTCACATCAGACCCAGTTTCCCCCAATTAAAAGATTATAGAAGAAAAACATAAAATAAATATCAGAAGAATGATTCTTATGAACAAAATGAGAAGAGAGTTATGAAGGAAATTTTGAGTGTATATAAAGACTCACACATCTCATCAAAACTGATTCAGATATAGAGGCACCATATCTTAAATCCAACACGCGCATTATGGATAAGGAATAAGAAGAGGTACAGTGCCATTATTCTTTTTCTTCTGACTCTGATAGATGTTCAAATAGTAAATTTAATACTTACTATTCAAAGATAGAATATAAATATTATTCTTTAATGAATAATAATAACTCATTAAAAAATATTCACAATGTTGTTTTAGGTGAAAGAGACATTATCCTAAAATAACATTAAAAACTAATTAAAAAATTGAATTTATCAGCAACTGGCTATATTATTCATGGAATAAGGGTAAAAGAATTAGATGATGAAGGAAAAACTTATAAAAGTTTTTATCGTATTTTAACTAAATCATAAAATACATTAAATTAAATTCTGGGAAAGAATGTTATTAAAAGATAAAATTATGGAATAGAAAGTAAGGGTGAATAATAAAAAATATACAAGATTTATTTTTTGTCCAATTGAGAAAATAATTCCTACTTTTATTTTGGAATAAAAGGCCATTACACTAAAAAATGTTATACAAGAAATCCTCAAATAAGTGTTATAAAAAAGGATTTCATTTCCAAAAACATGTCCAAAGCTAGTAATGTAAATGTTAGAAAAATATGGTAGATTTAGATTCCTAAACCATTTCTTATTGACACAGATAGACCTAAGAAAATATGGGTACCAAAACAAACATGCGTTTAAAAAATCTTGTAGGACTTTCAAGAAACATGAGTGGAGAATCATCAAATTTACATACATTGAATCAAATGGATGGATGTCTAGTCACCTTTGGTTGCAATAAAAAAGGAATGATTTTTGGATTTGGAACAATTGTAAATACAAAGACAATATCAATCAATAAAGTTATTTACATATAAGTACTAAATCACAACATGATAAGTAATTCTAAACATTGTGATGATGGATTTTATATTGATTTTTTTAACAATTTCTACTTAGTTTTCAATGATAAATTTCTTAAATTTAGAGCACCTAAAACTAACAATGGTTATAATTTGGATCTAAATTCCTTGTGTAAACATAAATTTAATTTTTTAACTTCTAAAAAAATGATTCATTTATATGTCATAGAATAATTAGACATTTCAATATGATTTATTTACATAATGTATCTAATAAACAATTACATTCTGACTTTCCTAGTATTAAATTAGAAAATGATTGATTATGTGATGCTTGCCAAATTGAAAAACAACACAAATCATCATTCAAATCTATTAAAAAATTATTACATCTAAACCATTAGAACTTATATATATATATTTACTTAGAAAATCTAGGGTAGTAGGGTTGGATGGTAAATTATATGTTTATTTTTTAGTTGATGATTTTTCTAGATTTACTTAGGTTTCTTTTCTAAAACTCAAAAGTGAAGTATTCACTATATTTGAAAGTTTTTGTTATTTTTTTCAAAATGAAAAATATTTTAAAAAAATTTCATTGAGAAGTGATTACAATGTAAAAATTGAGAATCAACTATTTAATTTTTTTTCTCAAATTTAGGTAGTAAACAAACCTTCTATACACCCAGATCACCTCAACAAAATGAAATTATTGAATAAAGAAATAGAACTATTCAATAAATAGTAAGGACTATGCGGAATGAATACAACCTTCCTACCTATTTCTGGGAATAAGATATAAGCACATCTAGCTATATCATGAATAGGGTTTTAATAAGAAAAATTATTAAAAAGAAACCCTATGAAAATTAGAATAATGGAAAACCAAAATCAAAGTACATTAAAGTATTTGGATTCATGGTATATTTCAGGAATAATAAGGATAACATTGGAAAATTTGATCAAAATACTGATAAATAAATATCTCTAGGATATTATTCTACTTATAAAGCCTATAGAGTGTTTAATAAAAATCCATGGATTGATAAAGAATCAGTTAATGTGAATATTGAAGAAACTGACCCTTTCACTAAAAAGAAATATCTAACAGATGAAAATACCAACTCTTTTGACATCATGAGGATTGATTCCCCTAAGGATGATTTTAAAAATAAAATTAATGAAATTTAGTCCAGTTTAGATAAACGTGAATCTAAGGAACCAAAAAGTGTCTTAGATAGACAATCTAGAATCTTAAATTACCACCCTTTAGAAATTGTTATAGGAAACTAAGACGTATTAGTTATAACAAGAACTAATGTAGGAAACTTAGTTTAATTCTATGTCTTTATATCTTAGTTAGAACCATTTTATATACAATAATATTTTGAAGATGAGAGTTGTTTATTATCCATACAATAAGAACTAAACCAATTCTATAGATTTTGTTTGACTTAGTAGACAGACCATTGGATTATCCTGTAATAGGATCTAAATGGATCTATATAAATAAACAGGATGATCAAGGGATCATAATTGAAAATAAATCTATATTAGTAGAAAAAGAATATAATTAGGAATAAGTAATATATTATGATGAAACTTTTGCACCTGTATCTAGATTAGAACCCATTAGAATCCTTTTATCTTATGAATCTCATATGAATTTTAAATTATATTAAATGAATGTCAAATATGACCTTTTAAATGTATATTTAATGGAGAAGATTGGTGTTGAACTACCAAAAGATTTTGAAAATACTCAAAAACAAAATTCTATTTTTAAACATACTAAATATCTTTAGGGCCTAAAACAAGAACCTAGAGCTTGGTATAGAAGATTAGTCACCTTTTTTTGGAAAATTGATTTTTTGTGGGATTAGTAGATCCTACTATTTTTTATAAAAAAACGTTTTTCTAATATTTTATTAGTACAAATTTATGTTGATGATATTATTTTCAATTAAAAAAATAAAAATATTTGTAATGATTTTTCAAATATTTTGAAAAATGAATTTGAAATGACTATGATGTGAGAATTAAATTTCTCTCTATGATTTAAAATTTATCAAAAATACTATGGAAATGTTTTAAATAAAGGGGAATATATTACTGATTGGAAACTTCCCCCATAGAGAAGCATCATTTGAAAACCTAGTGGCATTCAATCCTTGGTCCAACCAGCTACTGCTGCATCCTCTCACTCACTGGTGGAGGAAAGTTGTGGTGGTTCTTCCGCTCTTATGTACAAGTGTGATGATGCTGACCATCACCACCACCATCACCACCCATTGTTGGCCTATTCTTTTGGTCCCTTCAGTACCAGTGGCATAGGTTACCCACCCCAAATGTTTGGAATGATAAATAAGTTCTCCAACATCCCTAATCAAATAGATTCTCCCCAAATGAAGGTATTCTCTATAATGGGAATCCAGACGAGCAAATAGATTCTCCCCTTTTTTGATGGTGATGACTAGTCAGTGTTTCAAGACTTGGTAGTGGATGTGATATTGTGGTGCCTAGATTCCTTTCCTCGATGTCAAGTGGATGGCTACCTAGCGGCGGTCCATGATGCCAAGGACTATCACCGCCATCACAATGTATGCAAGATTCACACCAAGGCACCACAAGCACTGGATCTCGGGGTAGTGAAAAGGTTTTATAAAAAATGCAGTAGGTTTCATATGGTGATAGAATTTGATGAAGAGAAGTGGAGTTTCAGGAGAAAATTAGAAGTAAACAATGATATAAGAAGAAAAACATTTCATGCATCTCCCTCCAGAATCCCTCTTCAGGAGAGGAAGTGGGCTGGTGGGCGGTGCTAGTACTCATCCCAGGCGGTGGGGTAGGCTTACCCTATTCTATCATGCAAGGCTTCCTCTTGGGGTTCTTTAGTAGAGCTTTCCTCCTGGTCTAGCTCTGCCCTTCGGGATCTCATCGAAGAGCACTGAGCTACTGTACTGGTGTGACAGCCTTTTGATGATGATGAGGGGCAGTTTCACCATCATGGATGGCATGGTAGGCATATGAGAACATTTCCCCATGAGTCACTACTGTCAGGTGGTTGGGAAGGGTTCCATGACTGAAGAGGGGGTCATGTGATGTTAGACCTCATGTAGGCCTTGAGTACGACGTTTGAACCATATCTTATCAGGGGATCATCCATTGGCAGAGGAGACTAGGTGAGGTTGGTTTGGCTTGAAATTTGACTTTTTGGTTCCCTCTTCTGAGTTGAAGATGGTGGTTTTTTAGAGGAGGATGTTTTTTTGAAATTTATGGAATGAAAAAAATGTGAGGAATATCTTCTTGAAAAAATATTTTTCTAGAAAATAGTAAAACTTATAGAACTCCCATTTTTACTAATATAAAAGTTGATTTGGATGAAACTATAAAATCAGTTGACAATAAGTTATATATTGTTTTGATTGGTAGTTTATTGTATCTTACAACTAGTAGGATAGACATAATTTTTTCTTTATGTCTATATTCTAAATTTTAGTCAAATTTGAAGGAATCCCATATTACGACTGTTAAAATATTTTTTAGTTTTTTTTAACAAAACTATTTTTCAATCTGTATTTTACCCCAAAACTTATGATTTTTATTTAAATTCATAATCATATGGTGACTTTGGAAGATTTAAATTAGATATAAAAAGAACCTCAAGAACCTATCACATTTTAAGAAAACCATTAGTATTGTGGTAAAGTAAGAAACAACATTTAGCTACCCTATCAATAGTCGAAGAGAAATATATATTTTCTGGTAGTTTTTGTGTAAAAGTGTGGTGGATGAAACAGAATCTACTAGATTT
The DNA here is from genome assembly GCA_963277665.1 of Viscum album. Lineage (NCBI taxonomy): Eukaryota > Viridiplantae > Streptophyta > Magnoliopsida > Santalales > Viscaceae > Viscum > Viscum album. The sequence goes on along the minus strand of OY728166.1, from coordinate 1,239,709,848 downwards.
TGTACTAAAATTTGATAATATACCTATTTTATGTGATAATAATCATTAAATAAATATTTCCAGAATATCCTATAAGTCATTATAGAACTAAGAATATTGATATAAGGAATCATTTTCTAAAAGATCATGTTATTTAAAGGAATATATCGTTATAATTTTAAATATTGAATATCGATTAGCTAATATTTTTACTAAACCACATCCCACTGTATGTTTTCATTTCATTAAGGGGGAGTTTTTAATATTTAACTTTTAATAAATGATTATAAATTAATTTCAATTAATTTATTTATTTACCGTTTTTATTAATTTTTTACTTATATAGTCATTTATCATTAATTTATTGTTCAAATTTAAATAATGATTTATTCTACTTTTTCTATATTTTTCTTTTACAAATAAAAAAATTATTACCTTCTCAATCATTGTGAAATCAGACCACAATAGTAAATCATCATACTTCCCCCACTCTCATTCTTACTCTTTCATGACCCTTCAGATTATAGATCATCTCTCATTTGAGTTCTCCAAAACCATATCCTTCGAACCTTCAATCCTCAAACCTTTTACAATGGAACCTTCAAGAGAATTTGATGAAGTTGGTTTGAATTATCCTATCTTCTAGCATGTGAAGTATCGAAAAGTTATTCAAGGAAAGTAAATTGATTTTGATTGGATAAATCAAACCAATTTTCTACTAAGAAATGCTATTAGATTTCAAGGTTTTGAATTTACTTTTGGAGATAGTAACTTGCATATAGTGTCTGAAGTTTAAGTAAAATAATTTTGTCGAAATGCTTCTTTCAGTTTCAAATAGGATTAAGAAACTATTTTCTCTAAGATTTTCCATAGTGAAATTTATATTTCTTCATTGAAAATATCTAGGTTGTTGGTTTTTACCCATGAGGGGGAATATCATTTAGATTTAAGAAATATTAGATATTAGAAATTTGAGATATAAGATATAATAGTTTCTCTATTAGGAACTGAAATGTTTAAAAGATGATGACTAAAGACCTTATTGCTAATCAAAAGGCCTTGATGAAGTTTAATCAGTCAACATTTTTTCCTAGGATGGTTGAGTTAGGAAAAGTTTTTTATCAAGATGTGTATATTCAATTTTTTTATATATAATTTGAAGCTTAATTTTAGTTGTTATATACTGAGATACTTTCATCATTGTTGTCACAAAGAATAAATAATGGCCTTTTTTCTTTATGGAATCGCTCTTTCTCTCCTGATATTTAGATTTATAAAAATATGGGAAATATCTCTAGGATAGGGATTTCATCATAGAAATATTTTTAATAATTGTTTTTTAAGGAAGTTAAGATACTTCTAGAGTGAGTACAATGGTATTCCATTGCATGTTTCAATATAAGAACAATAAATAATGATGACTATTGTTCAGGGGGAGTAGAAAATGGTACCATCTATTGATTTTGTGAGATGTAGGCCAGGAAAAGATGAAGAAACTGAATCTAGAGATGATAAGTATGGAAATTCACAGAGGAATATAATAATAGTTTATATTAATGATTCATAAGTATGGAATGAAGAAAGAGTTGATCATGTGTCTCAAATGGTTGTGGATGTTAAGAAAGTGGATCAAGGGGAAAATAGAATTAGGGAAGTTATACCTTTTTCTAGTGGATCCACCCCGGATAATATATCTCTTATTGTTTCTAATTTTATAGATGAAGAGAAATAAACATTGAGAGAGATGAAAAGAGTTTCATAAGAAGACCCATGGATGAATATAGTGGAAGTTGTACATCAATCCAGAGTACTTTCCGATGACTTTTCTGACTCATTGAACAACAAAACAGAAGATCTGATTTGAAATTTCAATCTTTTGAATGAAGAGAACTTATATCTTTTATAATATTTGGAATCTGAAAATAATAAAGTTGATGATTTAAGAAGTTATACTATTCCTATAACTGCATTTGTAGCTCTTAATATTTAATTTAGGGCTATTCATTAAACTTTTGTTTCTACAGGATATATTAAATATTTTATGAAAACATTAGTTGGGGAAATAATAAATATAAATGAATAATCTATGATGAAATCATATTTTGATGAGTTGAAGAAGATGATGGGGAGAGAGTTTCAATCGATTAGATCAGTTCATCAGGCATCAACCTCTACACAACAAACTTCACTAGATTTTATAAGAATATTTGAGGTGATAACTCATGTGTTATCAGATCAAAATGACATAATGAACACTCTTTAGTGTGAAAGTACACCTTTAAATGTTTTTTAGATAATTAGTGATGTTTGATCAGTCATATGGCCTATAGTGAGTCCTGGATGGGTCCAGTTCTCTATCATGACAATAATTAGTTATCTACTTTCATTCATACTAAAAGGACTGTTAATAAAATTTTAAAAGTAAATTTGGTTGAGAGTTTGAGAATAGAACAAGATTCAAGGAAGTTGTTGTAATAATGGATAAAGGTATTCAACAATCATTTTCATAGTTTTTGGGTAAAGATACATGATATTAATGGTGCTATACTTTTGATCTTTACATTCTTCTCAGACGAATGTATGGTTCAGGAACTATACATTGAAAAGAACCCTACACTACATAGTTTAGCCCTACATTTCTCTATTCAACAACAGAGATTTAAATCCATGATTTTATCCAATATTTCTTAAATAGTCATAATAAAAATAAATATTGATTGAAAGCTACTCTGAAATAAATTAAAAGTCTCATTATGATCAATTCAATGAACTATATTCAAAGGAGAAAATAACTTCTAATGGATGTTATGACTCCCCTGGTCAATTTGAATTTGAATATCTATGATCTATCAGGTGACTTTCTTGGATCATCTCAACCAAAAGGAATTCTATCTACTTATCTGTACATGTTATTCATTCAATATATGATACATATGAAAAATTATATATAAATGAATATTTTTGAATTTCTTTTCTACAGATCTACTGAGAATAATGAATGAATATTTTTTTTTCTAAGAGAGTCTATAATCTGAAGTTTTACATGTCAACCTCGTAATGGTGAAACTATTTTAGTTTATTAGTTTCTATTAATATTGAAGAACATTTTAAACCAAGATTTATTCTGATTTATTATTTCTTGAATATGTTAATTTATGAATAAGAAGATCCATATTTTTTCAGATGCTGCTACAACTATGTATTTTATCCTGAACAATCAACAATTCAAACTCTTTGGATTTATTAGAGATTAAATTTCTTGTACCTAGTTATGGAGAAGTGTTAGCTTATTGCACTATGATATGGATAACCAATTATCTTAGGAAGAACTATATGGCTCTATTTAGCCTTATTTTAAATGTTTGAACTTCCTACACTCAGTTGTGGATTTGAAGGTCTTATGAAAAGAGGACCTTTCTAGTGAAAATCACCAAACTAGTAGAGAGCATATTGGTGGAGTGGAATAGGGGATCTTTGCATCCCAAAAAACTATAAATTTTTTTATCATCTTTACTATTTTTCCACTGCTCATATTTATTATAAAAAAAACAACACGTATCTGCATAAATCACAAAGAGGTTTAAAGTCCAAAATCTATCAAGATTATCAAAAATACACAATTCACCCCCCCCCCTCTTGTGTATATTTATATTATTCCTACATAACACCTACAACATCAAATATCCTACCTGAATTTCTATGGGGACTCAAAGATAGTGATAAAACTAATCAACAGAGAATATTCCATCAAAAAGGAAGAACTAGCCCCTCTCACTAGATTTGTTAGGGGACTAAGGGGAGAGTTCCCTTTTTAGCCCACATTACATCATGTTCCTCGATCGTAGAATACTCACACTAATGTAATGGATACTATAGTCATAGTCTTGTTTGACCCTGAGTAAGAGGAACCAATATTCTGTATCACACATTGAATAATGGTATCATCGATCATCATATTTGATATGGGAGAAATCAATCAGGTCAACACCACCCCAGAGAATGATGAACCAATATCCCTCTCTGGTAGGATGATTCCCATAATCAGTTATCTCCAAAAAAATTATGTCCCGACAAATAAATTTGAAAGGGAACAGATTCAACACCACGTAAGGAAATGTACATTCCAAAGTTATCCAAAGAATCAAAAGAAACTATAAAAGCATGTCTTTGAAATAATGATCCTCATATTCATAGAAGAAGGAGATATTCTTTACATCATGGAAGAATTCCATATAGGATCCTATGGAACTCATCAATATAGAACCTGTATATCCCAAAAAAATGAGTATGGGATATTACTAGAAAACCATGATATAGGATTGGGTAGAATTCACTAAGAAATTCCATGCATTTTAGATCCATGAAAACATCTTCCATCAAACCCCAAAATTTATACTTACAAAAAATATTCCTAGCCATTTTTCTTTTGTGGAATGAATGTTGTGGGGACATATCCCCCAACCATATCTATGTAGTTCAAGTACATCCTTATTTTATTGAATTTTTTCTTAAAGGGATGAGGTGATACCTTTCAAGAAATTTGGGATGAAGAACATCATCGTCTTCATAATGTCCCATATCATCACCCTATTTGGAGTCCTCACACTATATTGATAGAAAAAACTAACTTATAATATAAAAAGTTGAAGAATTTGTGCTAGGAGTACAATATCGAGTCCAATTAGTAATATCACTATCATGTATTAGCAAACAGACAGATATATATTCTCAATAAGACTCTATTAATCATACTCCAAGAGATGTTGAACACGGATAATAATTCCTTTTTGGAAAATATCCTCCATCATTTATGGGCCTACCGTACTAGCACACATACTGCTACACAAGTAACACCATAATAAATGGTATCTGGGACTGAGGTAGTATTTCCCATAGTATTCTATCTACCTTGTATTTGAATAACCATTTATGTAAAACTCTCAAATGATGAGAAATCACAGAATTATATGGATAAATTGTAACTTCTTTATGAGAATATCTTGCGTACATTACATAACCTTGAATGCCATCAGAATCGGATCACATGAGCCTTCAATAAAAAGGTTTTCCTCAATTCATTTCTCCAAGGGGATTTGATGTTGTCATTCATGAACCCAATGATTCCATGAAAGAAGCATATGAAGCTGGATCCCCAATGGTAAGGTTCTTATATCATACATTTTCTCTACTATAATAAATCATACTAATTGACCACAATGGATGGGGAGCATGTTACATCCCCAAAAATGATATATAACTTCATAAATATTTTAATAACTATCATCAACAAGGGAATCATCATTGGTATAAGACCCACTAAATTGTCTGAACCACATGACGTTAAATAGTATGGAATCGTCCTGACCATGTGATGTTAAGACGTCCTGGTTAAATGACATGAAATTTTAAAACCACACCCTTCTACAAGGAATTAAATTTCACAACATATATCCTTTCTGCATGACTTTAAATTCCATGTATTTTCTAGAACTACATATAACTTGATTCTCATTTTCAATAAGATACTTAGTAATTTCTCAATCCAATATATTTTTACAGCCACCACATGAAGAAAAATACCCCTATCCAAACATTAATTTCCTCTACATAGTGAGAGGAACCCTTATCATTCCTTGTTTCTCACACTGATCCTATCGGACAAGAGATTCAAAATTTTAGTAAGGGTTTCCCTCGCACAAAAAAAGGCATGGAATCTTGTGATATTCTTATCATGGTCCTTAAAGAAATAACATAAAAAGAATACCATGATTCCTCACCACATGACATTAAATTGCATGGTTGATGTCACTTACATGAAGAAAAACTATACATTCTTTTGGACATCACCTGATAGGAACACTGTTTCTGGTGTTAGTCTCCTACCACACCTACATTCAAGAACTACGTATGACTTGATTCGTGAAATCACATGATACATAATAATGCCTGGATAGTCAATCTTGGGTCCAGTCATGAAAAATATAAAAATGACGTCTCTCCACATATAGTCCAGACATGAGCAGGGAAGTCATCATTCAATAACTTTGTTGTCTTGATTACAATCACAATAGGATACATAGAGATTCAAGTATTTCCATCATTAGGTCCAGCCAAAATTTCCCTTTATAGTCACGAATCCCACATCCTTAGAGCATGATGTTAAATTTCATGATCCATAAAGAACTATGTGTGGATTGAATCCTATTTTCATGGTATGCATAGGGATTCCTCGATCTCCCATATTGGTCCCAGATATAGAAATCGAAAGAAATAATTCCCACCTTTGTGTACAGATTAGGTCTGCATATAGAATTTCTCACTTAAGAACTGTGTGGGGCTTGATTACTGTCAACACATGATATGTAGTGATATACAAGTCTCTAGTATTGGGCGCATCAATAACAACTGAAAATAAATGAGTCCCAACTACATAGAGACTGAGTCACACATGCTCATTTTGACTTTATATGATCCAGATATACATATGGATTTCTTGTTCATGTAATATATCGTGCACAATATTTTCACTTCTGTTCCCACATCCTCTCCACATAATGTTAAAATGAACTAAAAATTTCCTTAGTGCATGATGATAAATTTCATGGAATATTTCCCCACTTCATGAAAATATAATGTGCATCCCATCATCTATTTTCCATCCACTATCAAAGGACCAAAAGAGTCTATCTCTGGTCAACTAGAGTATGGGGTTCTTCCATCACCTTTTAAGTGTCCACATCCATAAACAATACATCATGTATCAAGAACCTCATGATTCCATAAATATTACACAACCCTTTAAAAAGATAACTTGATTCAAGTGACCCCTTAATTTACTTTGTATTTATGGATATAGATCCTAATTATGCACCAATTATGGTCAACCAAATGCCTAACTCTGCAAAATGTACATATCAATCCTTTTGAGACCAAACATCACCATGGAATAACTCAACACCTTAGTGTGATATGAATTACTCCCGGTATGATTGTACCATATAAATAATCATGACTTGAGAGCCTCAACCCATGATTTACAATATACTCATCCCCCACTCAGAAAGACAATGAGGTAATCTCAGCCTGGAATATCATCTTTGATCTCTTGTGCTCCATCCCCCATATTAGGTCCATATGTGTCGTCACCATATACTGCATGCACATTGGTCAAATCTATACAATCTTAATCTATAGACAATAATGTTCAAAATCACAATACCTTAATCTTATAGGGAAAGTGAAACAAAACTTATCTGGTCAAAAACTCACAATGGAAATACTAAGAAAAATTCAAGCATTTTCCCACTAAACTCTTCATATCCAGAGTTTAGGAAACAATTAGGGCCCAGATAAAGAAGGAACAAAGCTTATAGGGTATACTCTGTAGCCCTATTAAAATGAAATATATTCTTTATGGACCCCCTGGTTTATGAAAATGCAAGATTAATGATTTTTCACATCTCTTAGCCAAGATAATGTGTTTGTTGGGCTATAATACACCTTTTAGGGTGTTCAAAACCATCTTCTATATTACAGTTTCTAAAAATCACACTTAATGTTTTGGGTTCCTCATATAATCGTAAACCTTCAATGGACCTTGAAAAAGATATTCAGCTTCAAGGGAACCTTTTCTTGACTATACATATATTCCTATAGCTCCTGCATATGTGCCTCAAGTCATCATGTAAATTCTTCACTCTGCAAGAAAAAAATTCCAACCCTTGTGATCCATGACATCACAGTGGAATCACTCAAAAAATCAGTGTGTATTAACTACTCCTGATATAACTATCCCATATCATCCTCATGATTTGATCTCTTTATACCATGGCTTACAATCTATGTACCACACTATCTATGTAACTTCCACATCGGTGAAGCTATGTCACCATTTTTTTAACCTTTTCTCAATACTAGAATGTTCCGATTCATTCCATAACCTTATTTATACCACACTTCATGATTTGAAACTACATGGAAAGGGGATCAAGCTTCACAATTCCAGAGCTAAGTTCCCTAGGGTGCTAGCACCCTTCCTGGGTAGCCCTACCCCATACCCAACATCATCATCCTTAATCTTTAAGCTTCATAAATATTTTATGGCCCTAGAAAAGGAGTGGATAAAATCTTTTTATTGACCATGATAACAATTAATAAGGGCCTTGACCTACTAACTTAATGCATCACATCCTTTCCAGAAAGGAACGTCAGTCATTATGAGCCCTAGAAATACTGCAACGGAACCTGGAATCTTAGAATGACATAGGACTTACCTAAAATTTCTTCACCACACCATATTCATAGGTTTAATATTTTGGGTTATTAATTAAATCACTCACATTTAAACTGTCTAGGAAGACCTAGCATCCATGGAATTTCTCCCACAACCAATATTGCCTCCATAAATCTTTCATATCCCCTAGAAAATATACCAAACATCAAGAACCCATTTTATTAACTATGAATGTATTCTTATGGCTCTAACATATGAATCTATGTTCATCAACCGAATGTATCACTCTACAAAAGTGATTTTTGATCCCTGTGGGCCCTAGAAACACCCTAAAAGAACTCATCACCTAAGTATGTTTTCAATCATTCCAGGAATGTTTTCATTCACTAGTAGAATACTAACCTATACCAACGATTTGGAACCGTTGGTATAGGCATCCAAACCGTTGGTATAGCCTATACCAACGGTTTGGAGAACCGTTGCGAAGTAAGCCGTTGGGATAGGTCTATACCAACGGTTTTCCCAAAACCGTTGGTATAGACCTATCCCAACGGTTTACAAAACCGTTGGTATAAGTAATATGAAAATCTATTCCAACGGATATAAAACCGTTGGTAAATGTATTTCAAAAAAAACATGTGCTGGGATTTGATCCCACGACCCCTTGTTTATAATCGAACGACTTAACCACTAAGCTAACATCACTTTTGTAAACATAATTTCATAAATATATATATGTATTATCATAATTATTTAAAATTTAGATTTATATAATGTTCTCGGGTAGCAGACCTGGAAGAAATGAAAGAATCTATCCCAACGGTTCCCAACGTTGGGAAAGGGGGGGTCTTTCCCAACGGTTTGGGAGAACCGTTGGGAAAGGGGCCTCAAAACACCCCTTCCCCAACGGTTCTCCCAAACCGTTGGGAAAGGGGGGGTCTTTCCCAACGGTTCTCCCAACGGGCCTCAAAACACCCCTTTCCCAACGGTTTGGAAGAACCGTTGGGAAAGGGTGTATATAAGTGTTGGGAAAGATCCGATTTCCAGTAGTGATTATATCCCATGATCATGAATTATGTATGAAATGAAAGAACCTAAAATAAAATTATAGATGGTTTGAGGTAAAAGACCCTAAACTGTAGTGATAGAAGTTCCAACCTAAAAGACAATAAAAGACATCGATTGAAGGAATGAGCTAAAAGAACCTAAAATAAAATTATAGGAGGTCTGAACTGAAAGACCCAAAACTTTAATGATAGAAGGTCTAAGATAAAAGACCCTAAACTATATACATAGAATTTCCAAAATAAAATACCATAAACTACAATGATAAAAGGTCTAGTCTAAAGGACACTAAACACCTACAATAGAAGGTCTGAGATAAAAGACCCCAAATCTCTAAGATAGAGGGTCTAAGATAAAAGAACCTAAACTATAGAGATAGAAGGTCCAAGAGAGAATACCAAAAAATAAAAAACAATAATGATTTAACCTCCAAGAATGAAAAACGTTGCAGGGCCCATCATATAGACTTGAAAGAAAATCAGGCTATGCCCAACAAGCCTATAGCATTCAAACAAATAAGGGCACTCTCCCACTTAGACATATATTCTACCCAAATGGTCCTTCTACGAGGCAGGTGATCTCAATATAGTTGAAGAAGATACATCAATAGAAAATCTCATGTTGGTGGTAAATCATGAGAAATTTATGAGAAGAATTTGTTTTCAATTACATATTTAAATCTAGAAATTCAGGTTTACTTCATCATATAAAAAGGATTGGTAGTGTTTTCAATTCTCATAATATCACATCAATGAGAATGTCATGCACATCATGAATAAAGAAAATAACATTGGAAAACACATATAAAATTTAGAAAATATATTCAATGATAAATCATGAAAACAAGAGGAATCTACACATTTCATAGTCTCTAATAGAATATAAAATAAATAAATATTTTTTTTAATAATATTCAATATGAAAAGTTGGAAAAATCAGCATGAGCCTAGAGATAAGTGTCAATTGAATGATGAAGTGCCACTCGACCCACCTCATCTACTGATACCCCATGTAACAGAGTCTTGACCAAGCTAGTCAACTCCTCAAATAACATATGAGAATTTTCTAGTGAGGATAATGATGTTGAATGCTCATACATCAGGTGAGCTATGATATCATTGCATCTCCATATTTTCATAGTCCATGAATCCATATGGTCATACAGTTTAGATATCAATCAAATACCCTATTCAATTGCCTCTAACTTTTCCTTTATCTTCTTAGGAAGGGGAGACTAATTTGCAAAATCACACAATTCCCTCTCATTTTAGGTCAGATCCTGTCGAGTCAGAATAATTTTCTCCTTGAATTCATATAATTACTATCGATCAAAACCATCTACCCCCATGAAATAACTGATTAAATTGGTCTCCTTTATCATGAAATGTTTCCAAGGGAGTCTTAGTATTCAATGCATGAATAGGTTTATAAATCAACCTACATTGTATATATGCTTTTGTAACCAATGGAGAAGGTGTGTAAGGAGGAGGAATAACCAGTCAAGATGGTAATGAAGTAGGAGAAGAAGCCTCATATGTTTTTCTCTCGACAGTCATATCATCAATAGCTTGTGATGGAGGACTGACCTACTCAATATTCTCTGTCGAACTGTCAAGGTAGTCAACACTGGAATAATGGTTCTTCCTTGAATTCTCACCCAAGTTTTCAATCAGTTTCATCATTACAGTAGAAAGAGGGTTTGGAAAAGAAGATGTATTTATTACATAATAAATCAGGTGGCCTATCACACCATCTGGATAAGCTGTCACCCAAGTTTCATAATAATATTGAGTGAGAAAGTATGAAAGAATTGATATGTGGAAGAATGATATTAGTAGAATTATACTCACATTCCAACACAATTCAGAACTATTGGATGACTCCAGGGTGTTTATCTCCCGGCACACTAGCCAAAGGAAGGGGTAAGACTCTTTGGATACAACCAAACTAATGTGCAAATCAATAAGGAATGTATGGATTGTAGAAAATATGCATATCCACCATGGCTACAAGAATCCCATCATGAAGGGAGATTATATAAAACCATTATTTGATGGAACCACTGTCGGTTTTAGTGATCATCCATAATTATGTATAATAAGGGGTGAAATCAAAGAAATCAAATAATCACAGCTTGTTTGAGACTATAACAACCCTGTTCTTTATTACATATTTTAACATGATTTATTACGTAAACTTGTACTTAAGACAAAACTGAGGATCTATAGGTATAGTTTCTTAGGAAATTAGAAAAATTACATGACAACTCAAGACATAAAATACAATATCATTATTGAAAATGTCTTTTACATGACCACAACATTCCTTCATACTTATAATTGCATGGGATAACCTGAGGAAATACATAAGAAAAGGGTGAACTATAATGACCAGTAAGGGAGAAAAAAAGGAATAACATAAAGAATAAAATACATGTTATCCAATTGGCATATCAATGGAGAATAATAGAAACATGAACATAAAGGCATGACATAGCAGGATTAACATAAAATTTTAATATGGAAACAACATTTAAAAAGATATTATCATCAGTCAAGGATCATTGCACATAGAGCATGAGTAAACCCTCATTGAAAATGAAATATCGTGTGTAACCCACATTTTACATGAATTAGAATGAGTAAAACCTCATTTCACATAGCGTATCATGATATTATTCTTTACCCAAAGCATTGGAGTGCTATCAGGGCGCACCCTTTAGAATCATTTAATTTCATTCATAAGTTTTCCATATGGATTATATAACATGGAATCGTTCAAAATCATCATTTATCCTAGTATAAGAAATGTGGAATACATACATCAAATTATTTCATCAATAAGTAAATGTGTATAAAGTTTAATACCATTGATTGAGAAATGGGTATGGTATTCACTACACAATGATTTGGCTTGGGAAAATGTAGTGCAATTTCAATAGTATACCAACATGAAATAAAATTAATAAAAAATGATTTATGAGAGAAATAGGTCTCCCTTCATATTTATACGAAATTCACAGTAAGGGTTTATATAGGTACATGTCCAAATACATGGAATTTGGAAATAGATGTCGTAACATAATATATAAACTTGAAGAAATAAGAGAAATGAAAAAACTTTTATGAAATTTAGGAATCTTAATGGGTGTACATGGGAAGGATTGCATATATGCTTTTGTAAACAATGGAGAAGGTGTGTAAGGAGGAGGAATAACCAGTCAAGATGGTAATGAAGTAGGAGAAGAAGACTCATATTTGTTTCTCTCGATAGTCGTATCATCTATAGCTTGTGATGGTGGACTGACCTAATCAACATGATCTGTCGAACTGTCAAGGTAGTAAACACTGGAATTAGGGTTCTTCCTTGAAGTCTCACCCAAGTTTTCAATCAGTTTCATCATTACAGTAGAAATAGGGTTTGGAAAAGAAAATGGATTTCTTACATAATAAATCAGGTGGCCCAGCACACCATCTGGATAAGCTGTCACCCAAGTATGATAATAATATTGAGTGAGAAATTCTAAAAGAATTGATATGTGGAAGAATGATATTAGTAGAAGTATACTCACATTCCAACACAATTCATAACTATTGAATGACTCTAGGGTGTTTCTATCCCCACACACCAGCCAAAGGAAGGGGAACACTCTTTGGATACAACCAAACTAATATGAAAATCAATAAGGAATGTATGGATCATAGAAAATATGCATATACACCATGGATACAAGAATAACATCATGAAAGGAGATCATATAAAACCATTCTTTGATGTAACCACTATAGGTTTTAGTGATCATACCTAATGGTGTACAATAAGGGTTGAAATCAATGAAATCAAATAGTCACATCTTTTCTGAGACTATAACAACCCTTCTCTTTAATACATATTTAAACATGATTTATTACATAAACTTGTACTTAAGAAAACACTGAGGATCGATAGGTATAGTTTCATGGGAAATTAAGAACATTAAATGACAAATCAAGACATAAAATGTAGTATCTTTATTGAAAATTTCTTTTATATGACCACAACATTCCTTCGTACTTAGAATTGCATGGGATAACATTTGGAAATACATAAGAAAATGGTGAACTATAATGCCCAGTAAGGGAGAAAAAAAAGGAATAACATGAAGAATAAAATACATGTTATCCAATTGGCATATCAATGGAGAATAATAGAAACATGAACATAAAGGCATGACATAGCAGGATTATCATAAAAGTTTTATGTGGAAACAACATTTAACAAGATATTGGCATGAGTCAAGGCTCATTGCACATGGAGCATGAGTAAACCCTCATTGAACATGAATTATCTTGAGTAAAAAACATTTTAAATGAATTAAGATGAGTAAAACCTAATTTCACATGGAGTATCAGTAAATTATTCTTTACCCAAAGCATTGGAGCGCTATCAAGGAACACCCTTTATAAACATTTCATTTCATTAATAAGTTTTCCATATGGATCATATAACATGTAATCATTCAACATCATTATTTATTCTAGGATAAGGAATGTGGAATAAATAAATAAAATTCTATCATCAATAAGTAAATTTTCATAAATTTGAATACCCTTGATTGAGAAATGGGTATGGTATTCACTACACAATGATTTGGCATGGGAAAATGTAGTGCAATTTCGACAGTATACCGACGTGAAATAAAATTAATAAAAAATGGTTTATGAGTGATAAATAGGAATCCCTTCATATTTATATGAAATTAACAGTAAGGGGTTCGTATTGGTACATGTCCAAATACATGGAATTTGGAAATAGATGGCGTAACATAATATATAAACTTGAAGAAATAGGAGAATGAAAAAACTTTTACGAAATTTTGGAATTGTAATGGATGTACATGGTTGGGATTAATGAGAGAGAGATAGAGAGAGCTATCTCATCATAAAAAAATAAGTAGGGAAGTATGGAGGAGGTTATAAATCATACCTCAAAATTTTTAATTTAAATTAAAAGGGTACAACAACATAAAGAAACTTAGACAAAAATGAGAAAGGAAGAAATCCCTTATGGAATTTCGACATGGTAACAGGTATAAGTGAAAGGCATTAATGATGAAGAAAGTGGAATATAATCATTAAAAAATAAATATTATAGTATGGGGGAGGTGATAAATCATACCTCAATATTTTTCATCAAAATTAAAATGGAATTACAATATAAAGAAACTTGAATAAAATTGAGAAAGGAAGGAATCCCATATTTGGATGTGTGATCCCAACGGATTTGGAGACACATGTGAGAGGATTATTGGGAGCTTGGGGTGCATTGGGAGGATTATAGAGAGGGTAGGACATGGGCTGGTCAGGCTCCAATTGGTTTGAGTGAAGTGGAATGGGATATTGAGTGGATTTATATAGGAAAGGAGATGGAATTCTTTATTATTTAGGTTTTGGGAACTACACATTAAACTAATGAAAACCACAAACCATATCATGGTTTTTTCACATTGTTTTTTCCAAAGTGGAGTGGAAAAAACATTTTATAAGGTTAATGGCCGAACTTATTAAAAATATTAGGCTTGCTTATGTGGAGGTGAGTCGCACTCTCAAGGAAATCTTTTTAAAAAGTTTAAATATTTTATAAGTCTTAGAGGGTCCACTAAGGCACCATAAAGTAATAAAACAAATCTTAAATCACATTATTTTAAATTTAATACATATATTGGACGAACATACCTTTTATTTTATTTTATTATACCACTATTTGGTCATTATGATGTCATAAAACACATTATATATTTAAACGGTATTTAATTTTTACCAAAAAATAGTCTTTCTCAAAAAAATATGAAAAATTCACCATTAGATAATTTTGATTTATTAAATCCAAAAATAATATTTTTTTTATCTAAATAATTTTCTATATATTTGTATTTTTAATTTTAAAATAAAAACTAACATTTATCTAAAATTCATGGTTTTTGAAAAAAAAAATCTTCCAAACCATAATAAAAATTACAATTGTATTCATAAAATTTATAAAATAATTTATATTTAATCAAAATTAATTTTGTAATAGTATTTTATTAAAATATTATTTAATCCAAAAATCTATTCATTCATCAAAATATATTTCTTAATTGAATATTAACTAAAAATACTATTTGTGCTTTAAAACCTATTTACATAGTAAAAATAATAAAATGAATGTATATTATTTGTACAAAAATAATGTACATAATCATAGTGATAGGGTCTTGTAACATAACCTATTCTAAAACTCTCGTAAGACATATAGGTAAGGTGTGCTATGGTGAAAAACTCTTGGGGCGACTCAGATAACATAGCTCAGATGGTAATATCTATTAACTTCAACTTATACCATAAATGATTCCATTAAAGTTTAACATGTTGAATCTCACCTTGGTCTTGGTAAATAGTGAAGCCCAATGACACTACCTCCTTTCTAAGCTCTGAAAAATGGGATTCGTTTAGATTAATTATACTGGATGAGGCCATCACTACCTTTTTCTGAGTAAATTGGATTTGTTAAATCCCTATATTTATACTAATTATGTTATCAATGTTCAACAGCTATATTAGAAATGGTAAAAATTATTAACGATACTTTAAAATCCAAAAATATAAAACCATGAAAGTGCATATTTTTTAAATAACCATTTTACATAATAATACATTTAATTATATCAATAGAAATTGTCATTAATAAAAGTTTGGGTCGTTCCAATCTTCCCCCATTATGAAATGTCACCCTCAAAATTTCCTTTTCCCACACTCAAATAGATGAGGGTAAATCTGCTTCATCAATTCCTCTAATTCCCACATTGCTTCATCAAACTTTTGTCTTCTCCACAACACTTTGATGAGGGGCATTGTCTTATTTCATAGAAATTTTTCCCTACGGTCTAAGATCTTCACCAATTTCTCTTTATAGGAGAGGTCATTCTCCAATGGTACCACCTCTGTATTGAGTACATGTGATGTGTTTGGTATGTACTTCCTCAAGAGTGATACATGGAATACATCATATACTTGAGATAGGTTCAGTGGGAGTCCTAGCTGATATTCCACTACTTCAATGCGATCAAAGATCTCAAAGGGGTTGATGTACATTGTATTAAGCTTTACGTTCATCCCAAATCTCATAACACCCTTCCATGGTGATGTGATAAGGAATACCATGTCTCCAACATCAAAATATAGGTCTCATCAACAATTATCATCATAGCACTTTTGTCGAATTTGAGCAGCTTTTAATGTATTGCTGGATAGTATTAACCTTCTCCACTATTTCTTTGACCATTTCTGGACCTTGGAGTTTTATCTCCACAACTTCATCCCAAAATGCCAGTGTTCTTCACCTCTTACCATAAAGGTCTTCATAAGGATCTATTTGGATGCTTTAGTGGAAAGTTTTATTGTAAGAGAACTCAACAAGAGAAAGATATTGATCTCATCCTCCTTTTAAGTCCATTGAACATTCTCTCAACGTGTCCTCAAGTGTTTGGATAGTCCACTTAGATTAGAGAACTGTTTGAGGATGATAATCTATTCTGAAGTTCAGCCCAGTATTCAGAGGGTGTTAGAGACTCTTACAAAACATAGTGGTGAATCTTGTATCTCGATCAGATATAATCGATAGTGGTACTCCATCCATCCTTACCACTTCTATAATGTACATCTGTGCCAGTTGATCCAATGATAAATCCTCTCAAATTGAAATGAAGTGTGCAGTCTTTGTAAGATGATCCCCAACAACCCATATATCATTGTTTCCTTTGGATGTCTTCAGAAGTCCGGTGACAAAATCCATGGTGATATTCTCCATTTCCATGTTGGTATGGATAATGTTTGCTTCATCCCCTTAGTCTTATCCCTCTCATCCTTTACTAGATTACATGCTAGGTACTTTGATGTATACTCAGCGATCTCTTTATTCATGTCATCCCACCAATAATTCTATTGGAGATCTTGATACATCTTTATGTTTCCTCAGATAATTAAGAAATTTAAACATTGTGCATCATCAAAAAGTTCATTCTTTAACTCTAGATTTTATGGAACACATAGTATTTTCCAAAATCTCAAAATTACTTCTTCATAAACATTGAACTCCAATGATTTACCTTTTCTAATAGTTTCCACTTTCTTTTGAATTCACACATCATCCTTTTGTGTATCCTTTAACCTTTCCAAAAGAGTCTTCTAAGCCATCATTTTTGAAATGTTTGATGATGTCCCCTTATTTATAGTTCCTATGTCTATCTTCATCAAATCAAAGAAGATTGGATTGTTTTAAATTATAATTAATGATAGAATCATTGGGTCCTTTCTACTTAGAGAATCTGACACCTTGTTCTCGTTCCCAGGGTGGTAATGGATTGACCAGTTATTGTCTTTGATAAACTCTAGCCATCATTATTGATTCATGTTCAACTCTTTCTATGTTAATATATACTTAAGTATTTTTTGATTAGAATATATTTCACACTTTTCCCAAAGAGTTAATGTTTCCAAATTTTTAAAGAGAAGATTACTACATCTAACTCCATATCATGTGTTGGATAGTTTTTTTCATGAAATTTCAATTGCCTTGAAGCATAGGAAATGACTTTGTCATTTGGAATCAACAGATAACCTAGACACTTCTTTGAAGAATCAATAAATACCACAAAAGGTTCTCCACTTTTGGGTAGTGTGAGCACAGTTACAGTGATAAGCCTCCTTTTCAACTCCTTTAAGATCTTTTCACATTCATCACTCCATGATAACATGACTCCCTTATGAGTTATCTTAGTAAGAGGGTTTGAAAATCATGATAAATTTCTCAATAATCAATGATAATATCCATCTAACTCCAAGAAACTACAAATATCCATCACCGATGTTGTCCTCAGCCATCCCTCAATTTATTTTGTCTAGGAGGGATACATAGATATCCCATTTCTTGTGATGATATGACCCAAGAATGAGACTTCGTTCTACCAGAACTCACATGTGTTGTACTTTTATTAGAGCTTCTCCTTTCGCAATGTCTGTAGTATAGTTCTTAGATGCTCCTCATGATACTCCTTGGTTTTGGAGTATAATATAATATCTTCTATAAATACTACCAAAAATTTTTCGAGGTAATCTCAAAAAACTATATTCATCAAGTACATGAAGATTTTTGGAGCACTAGTGAGTCTGAAAGGCATTACTATGAATTCATAGTGCCTGTACCTTGTATGAATAGCAGTCAGGGGGAAATCCTCATTCTTCACCCTTACTTGGTAATATCCCAACCACAAATCCACCATGGAGAAGTATTTTTCTCCACGTAGCGGATCAAACAAGTCATCAATTAGTGGAAGAGGATACTTGTTCTTTCTCATGATTTTTTTGAGCTCACGATAATCAATGAAAAGGTGCATTAAACCATCCTTCTTCTTGAAGAAGAGGACTGGTGCACCCCATGGTGAACCACTTCAATGTATAAATCCTTTATCCATATTCTCATGTAGTTGTTTCTTTAGATCCTCAATCTCTACAAAAACTATTCAATACAGATTCCTAGATATTGGAAACACCCTAGGTATAAGATCAATCGATAATTCAACATATCTTCTAGGAGGAAGACCAAGAAATTCCTCGGGAAACACTTCAATGAATTCCATCATAATAGGCACGTCTTTGAAGATGGTTCCTTCCTTATACTCAATAAACTGAGCAAGATACACATTCTCATAGGGCAGTAATATCCAGTCATGAGATGATTGTGATAAATAAGATTCATCCTCCTCCTTGCTCTTGTAAAGAATCAGGGGTTGATTCACTATATTGAGATTGATTTCCCTATCACATAAATTTATATTGGATCTATATAGGGAAATATAATACATGCCATGAATTGAATCAAATTACACCGAAGGGAGTATGATGAGGTTCCCCAAGAAGTTAAATCCACAAATAGTGACATGGGAGGAGTTATATTCATGGGATGTAATAATTTTCCATTTTTCATTCACAATGATATCTCTACTTCAATGATTTTTGGTGGTGTTGGGATTGTTCTAATAAATCTTTGAGAAATAAAATGATGCGTAGAATCAAAATAAAAAATTACATTCGCTATTATTGAATGAATAAATTTCATACCTTTCACTACTTCATTATTGGGGTTTGCTTCGGTGGTAGTGATGGAAAAAGCTCTGCTTTTCCGCCTTGGAGGTTGTTGGTTTCCTCTGAAAACCCTTTACATAGGGCCCTAGTTTGAAAAGTGCCATGTTTTTTTGTATTTGAAGTAATGAACAATGTTTTGAGGGTCTAATGGATCATTCCTCCCCTATTTCACAACAATTGGTTTTTCTTGTCATTAATTAATGGTCATGTTCCCTTCTCTTCCACACATAAATCATTTCCTCATCCCCTTCAGGAAATTTCCAGGGTGCCTCTTACCACACCTTTGGCAAGTGGGGTGCTTGAATTTGTTAACAACATTGGATTTATCCATCGGATGACTAGAATTAAAGTCCACTTTCCACTTCATACCCCCATGATACCCATGAGATTCGCTAATCTACATTTTGACTTTGAGGGAACAATGGAAAATTTCATCATAGATATAAAAGTCATGGATCTCTTGGGATTTCTATAGGCTAGGTTTTAGCCCACCAAAGAACTGGTCAACCTTTCATTTGAGGGTAGCGACAAAGACATAGGCATATCGTGAAAGCCTTTTGAAGTTTTCCTCATAGGATATGATGGATTCATCATCTTTTATCTTGAGTTAAAGGATGTCCCTTTCCATCCTAAGTCAGAGGGTGTGAGGAAAATATTTATCGAAAAACATTTCTCAAAAATCCTTCCATTCTAACACATCGATCTGTTCCTTAGGCATTATATTTTTATCAATGTCCACCATTGATCAGCTTTACCTTCCATGTGATAAGCAACCATAAGAATATTTTCTTTTTCTGAACATTTAAGGATGTAGAATATCATTTCAATGGATTTTATCCATTGTTTGGCGATGGATGGATCAGATGATTCATTAAAAGTAGGATTCCTTTGACTCATGAAGCTCTCGATTGTAGCTTGTCCTTTCATTGGGGGGGTTAGATGTTATTCATGACCTGTGTTTCTATTCAAAACATGAGTTAACAAAGAGAGTATCATGACAAAGTTTGTGATTCCTGCTCCCATTGGATTGGGCATTTCATTAGAACAATCATCACATTGATCTTTGCATTGCTTGTTATCCTGAGCCCTCTTATTACCATACATTGGATGGAATAAAAGTAATTTTAGGGGTAAAACATAAATGGGAATATAATAAAAAAAGTAATAACTTATAAATTACTTTTATTTCATTTACTTATGAATTAATAGGCTTCAATATCTGTTATCCATGATCTACTTCACAACATATATTCTTAGGGGAATTTTTTATTGCCTTAATAATGGTTCATACTAACCTTATGAATTTAACAAATGATATCACCCCAGAGTTTCGAACCAAGAGTTTAGCAAGGCTCACTATCGTGCACAAATTCCTATTCGAGTCTAGGTCAAAGCCATGTTTTCGAGTTTTACCCCTAGATACATCTGTGCAAGACCCATATCTACTTGTTCGTATCCAGATAGGGATGTATTTTCTTGATAAACCACTTACTCTATACTCACAAAAATTTATGGATGTTTTTATTATACTTATTTTTATCCCTTAGTAATTAATTAGGGTTTTCTAGTCCTAATCCCAAAAATAAATAAACCTATCCTCTGATACCATGTATAACAACCATTCTCTTTTGTGCAATTTAAACATGATTTATTACATAAACATTCACATTAGACAACTCTGAGGATAAAGAGGTATAGTTTCCTAGGAATTTAGGAACATTACATGACAACTTAAGACATAAAATACAACATCTTTATTAAAAACTTCTTTTACATGACCACAACATTCCTTCGTACTTATCATTGCATGGGATAACCTGAGAATATACATAAGAAAAGGGTGATCTATAAAGCCCAGTAAGGGAGAAAAAAAGGAATAACATTCAGAATATGATACATGTTAGTAAATATGAATATAAATATATAATAATAGAAAAATGATCATAAAGTCATGATATTACATGATTAGCATAACATGGAAATGTGGAAACAACATTTAACATGATATTAGCATGAGACAAGGCACATTACACCTGGATCATGAGTAAACCATCATTGAACTTGAATTATAATGAGTAAACCCTCATTTCACTTGAATTATCATGAGTAAACCCTCATTGAGTATTGTGTATCATGATACAATTCTTTACCCATGGCATTGAAGCACTATCATTGCGCACCCTTTATAAACATTTCATTTCATGCATAAGTGTGCCACATGGATCATATAAAATGAAATAATTTATCATCATCACTTATTAAATGATAAAAGAATGTGGAATACATAAATGTAATTATGTAATAAATAATTATATGTTCATAAATTTGAATATCCTTGATAGAGAAATGGGTATGGTATTCACTATATGATGATTTGGCAAGGAAAAACACGGTGCAATTTCGGCAGCATAATAGTGTGACATAAAATTCATAAAAAAAGGTTGATGAAAGAGAAAGGGGTCTCTAATAATATGTATACAAAATGTATAGTAAGGGGGTCATATAGTTACATGTCCCAATACATGTAAATTGAAAATAAAAGGCATAACATAATAAAGAATCTTGAAGAAAGAGGAGAAATGGAAAAACTCTTACAAAATTTAAGCATGTCTATGGGTGTACATGGGAGGGATTAATGAGAGAGGGAGAGGTATGTCATCATTAAAACATAAGTAGGTTTGTATGGTGGATGTTAAAAATCATACCAAAACATTTTTAATGGAATATAAAAGTTTATATCAACAAAAATAAACGTAGAAATAAATGAGAAAGGAAGAAATCCCTTACAGAATTTCAGCATGGTAATGGGTGTACACGGAAGGCATTAATGAGAGAGAAAGTGGTATCTCATAATTAAAACATAATTAGATAAGTATTTGTGAGATGAAAAATCATACCCTAATATTTTTAATTGAAATTAAAGGGGTATTAAAACATAAATAAACTTGAATAAAAATGTGATAGGAAGGAATCTCTTATTTGGAAGTGTGATCCAAAAGACTTGGGAGAGGAATGAGAGAGGCTTATTGGGATCTTGAGGTGAATTGGGAGGATTATAGAGAGTGGAGGGAAAGGTTTGGTCAATCTATAAATGGTTTTAATGATGATTAATGAGGGATTTAGTGGGTTTATCTAGGAAAGGAGAGGGAATTCTTTATTATTTAGGTTTTTGACACTACACATTAAACTAATAAAAACCACAAACCATACCATGGTTTTTCCCATGGTTTTTGAAAAATTGTATTGTAAAAAATTATTTTATAAGTACAATGGAATATATTATTAAAATATTAGTCTTGCTTATGTGGAGCTGAGTCACACTCTTAAGGAAATAATTTTAAAAAGTTAAAATATTTTATAGGTCTTGGAGGGTCCACTATGGAACAATAAAATTAATAAAAAAAATATAAAATCATATTATTTTAAATTAAAAACATATATTGGTCTAATATACATTTTATATTATTTTATTACATCACTATTGGGTCATTACGATGTCCTAAAACACATTATATATTTCAACGATGTTTAAATTTTACAAAAAAATTCAATTATAATAGAAAATTATGAAAAAATCATCATTAGATAATTTCAATGTACTAAATACTAAAATAATATTAATTTTATCCAAATAATTTTATATATACGTGAATTTATAATTTTAATATAAAAACCAACATGTATCGAAAATTCATGGGTTTTGACAAAAACAGTTTCCAAACCTTAATAAAAATTACAATTTTATTCTTAAAAATTATAGTATCATTTATATTTAATAAAAAGTAATTAATTAATAATATTTTATTAAAATATTAGAAAATTAGAAAATCTACTAATTAATACAAATATATTTCTTAACTGAATATTAATTAAAAATACTATATGTGCTTTAAAACCTATTTAAAAAGTAACAATAATAAAATGAATGCATATTCGGTATAAAAAATAATTCACATAATAATAATGATAGGGTATTATTACATAACTACTTATAACAACTGCATAAGACCTAAGGGTAAGGTGTGCGATGGTGAAAGACTCTAGGGGTATCTCGAATAACAGTGCTTGGGTGGTAATCTCTATTAACTTCCACTTCTCTCGTAGGTGATTCCGTTAAAGACTAACATCTTGAAGATTGGCTTGGGATTGGTCAAGAGAGAAGCCCAGTGTTGCTACCTCCTTTATAATCTCCGAAAAATGGGCTTTGTATGGAGTAATTCAACTAGATGAGGCCATCACTTCTTTTTTCTGAGTAAATTGGATTTGTTAAATCCTTATATTTATACTAATCATGTAATCACTATTCAAATAAAATATTAGCAACGATAATAATTATTAATGGTATTTTAAAATCCAAAAACTTAAAACCATGGACGTGTATATGTTTTATATAAATATTTTACATAATAAGAAATTTAATTAGATCGAGAATAATTTTCATTAATAGAAGTTTGGGTCATTATAATATTCCCCCATTAAGAAATTTCTCCCTCGAAATTTTATTTTCCCACACTAAAAAAGATGAGGTTAACTCTTCTTTATCACTTCCTTTGATTACCATGTTGCTTATTTAAACTTGTGGTTTATCCACAACACTTTGATGAGGGGCATTGTCTTATTTTGTAGAATTTTTTCCCTACGATCAAGGATCTTCACCAGCTTACCTTCATAGGAGAGCTCATTCTCCAATGGTGCCACCTATGGATTGAGTACATGAGATAGGTCAGGTATTTAATTCCTAAAAAGTGATACATGGAATACATCATGTACTTGATATAGTTTTGGTGGGAGTGCTAGTCGATAGACCACTTCTTCAATGCAATCAAGGATCTCAAAAGGACCGATGTAAATTGGAATAAAATTTCCTTTCTTCTTAAATCTCATAACTCTCTTCCATGGTGATATGAAAAGGAATACTATTTCTACAAAATCAAACTCTAGGTCTCGTTGATGATTATCAGCATAGCTCTTTTGTCAACTCTGAGCAGCTTTTAATGTGCTTCTAGATGGTTTTAACCTTCTCCAACATTTATTCAACCATTTCTAGACCTAGGAGTTTTATCTCCCCAACTTCATCCCAATATGCCGGTCTTCTTCAACTCTTCCCATAAAGGGCTTTATAAGGACCCATTGAGATGCTTGAGTGGAAACTGTTATTTTAAGAGAACTCAACCAGAAGAAGATTTTTATCCCATCCTATTTTGAAGTTCATTGAGCATGCTCTCAAATTTTCATAAAGTGTTTGGATATTCCTCTTAGATTGGCCATTAGTTTGCGGATGGTAAGATATACTGAAGTTCATCTCAGTATTCAGAGCATGTTAGAGACTCTTCTAGAACTTAGATGTTTAGTTCATTACAATATTCCCCCATTAAGAAATGGTTGATGAGATATAAAGTGGTCACTCATTATATATATACGAAATGGATAGTAATGGGGTCATATAGGTAAATTTTCCAATACATGGAATTGTGAAATTAAAGGCGTAACATAATAATGAAACTTGAAGTAAGAGGAGAAATGTAAAAACTCTTATGAAATCACGGCATGTTAATGGGTGTACATGGGAGGGATTAATTAGAGGGATAGGGTTATGTCATCATTTAAAAATAAGGAGAGTAGTATGATGGGTGAAAAATCATACCACAAAATTTTTAATTTAAATTTAAAGGGTATATCAACAAAATGACACTTAGATAAAAATGTGAAAAGAAGAAATCCCTTATGGAATTTTAGCATGGTAACAGGTGTACACAGAAGGTATTAATGGTAAATAAAGTGGTATCTCATCATTAAAAAATAAGTAGGGCAGTATGAGTGAGGTGAAAAATCATACTTGGAAATTTTTAATAAAAATTAAAAGGGTTTTACAACATAAATAAACTTGGATAAAAATGAGAAAGGAAGGAATCCCTTATTTGGATGTGTGATCCCAAAGGCTTTGGAGAGGTTTTATAGAGGCTTCATGGGATCTTGGGGTGCCTTGGGAGGATTCTATAGAGAGGAGGGCATAAGTTGGTTGAGCTCCATATGGTTTGAGTGAAGAGGAATGGAATATTGAGTGGGTTTATATAGGAAAGGGGAAGGAATTATTTATTATTTAGGTTTTGGACACTACATATTAAAATAATAAAAACCAAAAACCATCCCATGGTTTTTTCACATGGTTTTTACCAAATTGGAGTGAATAACTTTATTTTATAAGGATAATGTCTGAACTTAATAAATATTAAGCCTGCTTATGTGGAGGTGAGTCACACTCTCAAGGAAATCATCTTAAAATGTTAAAATATTTTATAAGTCTTGGAGGGTCCACTAAGGCACCATAAAATTAATCAAAAAAAATTAAAATCACATTATTTTAAAGGTAAAAACTATATTGGCTAAACACCCCTTTTATTTTATTTTATTACATCACTATTGGGTCATTATGATGTCATAAAACACATTATATATTTAAACAGTATTTAATTTTTACCCAGATATTCGACTTTATTAGAAAATTAAGAAAAATTCACCTTTAGATAATTTCATTTTCCTGAATAAAAAAAATAATATTAATTTTATTTAAATAATTTTCTAGATATTTTTTTTCTTTTAATATAAAAACTGACATGTATCGAAAATTCGCCGGTTTTGACAAAAACAACATCTATACCTTAATAAAAATTAAAATTGTATTCATAAAAATTATATGATAATTTATATTTAATAAAAATAAATTTAGTAAAAATATTTTATTAAAATATTATTTAATTCAAAAATCCATTAATTCATCAAAATATATTTCTTAATTGAATATGAACTAAAAATACTATTTTTTTCTTTAAAACCTTTTTGAAAAGTTACAATAATAAAATGAATGTATATTATTTATAAAAAAATAATGCTCATAATCACAGTGCAAGGCCATATTACATATCCCCTTATAACACATGCATAAGACCTACGGGTATGGTGTGAGATGGTGATAGACTCTTGGGGGGGCTCGGATAATATTTCTCGGGTGGTAATATATGTTAACTTACACTTCTCCAGTAGGTGATTCCGTTCAAGATTAACATGTTCAAGCTCGGCTTGGGATTGGTCAAGAGTGAAGCCCAGTGATGATCCCTCCTTTCTAAGCTCAGACAAATGGGCATTGTATGGAGAAATTCTACTGGA
Source organism: Viscum album (assembly GCA_963277665.1). Taxonomy (NCBI): domain Eukaryota; kingdom Viridiplantae; phylum Streptophyta; class Magnoliopsida; order Santalales; family Viscaceae; genus Viscum; species Viscum album. The sequence continues at coordinate 1,239,683,247 of OY728166.1, read as the reverse complement.
TGAGGCCATCACTTACTTTTTCTAAGCAAATTGAATTTGTTAAAGCCTTATATTTATACTAATTATGTGATCACTTTTCATAGGCTATATTAGCAATGGTAACAATTACTAATGGTATTTTAAAATCCAAAAACATAAAACCAAGGAAGAGAATATATTTTATATAACCATTTTACATAATAAGACATTTAATTATATCAAGATGAATTTTCATTAATAGAAGTTTGGGTCATTACAATCTTCCCCCATTAGAACATTTTTTCCTCCAAATTTCATTTTCCCACACAAAAACAGATGAGGGTAACTCTACTTCATCACTTCCTCTAATTCCCACTTTACTTCTTCAAACTTTTTTTTCTCTACAACACTTTGATGAGGGGAATTGTCTTTTCTTTTTATAGAGCTTTTTTCCTATGATCTATGATCTTCACCAGCTTCTCTTTATAAGAGAGGTAATTATAAAATAGTACCACCTCTGGATTTGGTACATGTGATGGTTTAGGTATTTACTTATTCAAAAGTGATACATAGAATACATCATGTACTTGAGATAGGTTCGCTAGGAGTGCTAGTTGATAGGGCACTGCTCCAATGAGATCAAGGATCTCAAAAGGGCCGATGTAACTTGGACTATACTTTCCCTTATTCCAAAATCTCATAACTCTCTTTCATGGTGATATGCATAGGAATACCAAGGCTCCAACATCAAACTCTAGGTCTCCTCGATAATTATCAGCCTCACTCTTTTATTGATTCTGAGAAGATTTTAATGTGTTGTTGGATGGTCTTATCCTTCTCCACCATTTCTACGACCATCTCTGGACCAAGGAGTTTTAGCTCCCCAACTTCATCCCAACATGACGGTGTTCTGCACCTCTTCCCATAAAGAGATCCATAAGGTTCCATCGGGATGATTTAGTGGAAAATGTTATTGTAAGAGAACTCAACCATAGGAAGATATTGATCTCATCCTATTTTAAAGTCTATTGAGAATACTCTCAATTTTTCCTAAAGTGTTTGAATAGTCTACTCAGATTAGACATCTGTTTGAGGAGGGTAATCTGTATTGAAGTTCATCTCAATATTCAGATCATGTTGGAGACTCTTTTAGAACGTAGAGGTGAATCTTGGATCTCGATCGGATACAATCTATAGTGGTACTCCATGCAGCCTTACCACTTATCAGATGTATATCTGTTCTAGTTGATTAAATGAGAATTCCTCTTCAATTGCAATGAAGTGTTCAGTATTTATAAGATGAACTAAAACAACCCGAATAGCATTGTTTCCTTTGGATGTATTCATAAGTTTGATGAAAAAGTCCATGGTGATGTTCTCCAATTTCCATGTTGGTATGGGTAATGGTTTCATTATCCCCTTTGACTTATTCCCCTCAGCCTTCACTTGCTGACATACCAGGCACTTTGATGTATACTCCATGATATCCTTCTTCATGGTATCCCACTTATAATTCTATTGGGTATCTCGATACATCTTTGTGTTTCTTGGGTGAATGGAGATATTCGAACTATGTACATCATAAAAAAGTTCATTCTTTAACTCCAGATTTGATGGAATGCATAGTCTTTTCCCAAATATCACAATTCCTTCTTCATTAACATTGAACTTCGAGGATTTCCTTTTTATGATAGTTTCCACTTTCTTCTGAATTTCCACATTATCCTTTTGAGCATCCTTTATCCTTTCCAAAAGATATGGCTGAGAAATAATTTGTGAAAGGATTGATGATGTTCCCTTATTTATGATTCCCATGTCCATAATAATCAAATCTAAGAAGATTAGATCCTTTTCAATTATCATTAATTATAGAATCACTGGGTCCTTTCTACATAGAGAATCTTCCACCTTGTTTGCTTTTCCTTGGTGGTAATGGATTGAGCAGTCATAGTCTTTGATCATCTCTAACCATATTTGTTGGTGCATGTTTAACTCCTTCTATATGAATATATACTTTAGGATTTTGTGATTCGTATATATTTCACTCTTCTCCCAAAAGGGGTAATGTCACCAAATTTTTAAAGAGAATATTACTATAGCCAACTCTAGATCATGTGTTGGATAGTTTATCTCACGAACTTTCAATTTCCTTGAAGCATAGGCAATAACTTTAACATTTTATATCAACACACAACCATTTTCCTTCTTCAAAGCATCACTAAATACCACAAAAATTTCCCAACTTGTGGGTAGTGCGAGCATGGGAACAATTATAATACTCCTTTTCAACTCCTCAAATCTCTCTTTACATTCATCACTCCAAGAAAAATTGGCTCCCTTCCGAGTTAGCTTGGTAAGAGGGTTTGACAATCATGGGAAATTTCTAACAAATCGGTGATAATATCCAGCTAACCCCAAGAATATATAGATATATATCACTTAATTTTTCCTTTTCCATCCCTCAATTGCATTTTTCTTGGAGGGATCCAAAAATATCCCATTTTTTGTGATGATATTACCTAATAAAGAGACTTCCTTCAACCATAATTCACACTTACTGTATGTTTCATAGAACTTCTCCTTTTTCAAGGTCTCTAGTACATCACTTAGATACTACTCATTCTCCTCCTTGGTTTTGGAGTATATTATAATATCGTCTATAAAGACTACCACAAATTTTTTAAGGTAATCTCTAACGACTCTATTAATAATATCCATGAAGATTTTTAGAGCATTAGTGTGTCCTAAAGGCAATACTATGAATTGATAGTGTCCATACCATGTAAGAAAAGCAGTCTTGGTGATATTCTCCTTCCTCACCATTACATGGTAATATCCTAACCCCAAATACACCTTTGATAAGTATTGTTCTACATGTAGCTGATCAAACAAGCCATCAATTCGTGGAAGATGATACTTGTTCTTTATCATGACTTTTTTGAGATCACGATAATCAATGCAAAGGCGCATTAATCCATTGTTCTTCTTGACTAAGAGGATTGGTGCACCCCATGTTGAAGCACTAGGGCATATAAACCCTTTATCTAGATTCTCCTGTAGTTGTGTCTTTGGATCCTCAAGTCCACAAATCCATTCTATACGGAATCTTCGATATTGGAAATTCCCCCAAGTATAAGATTAATTGAGAATTAAACATATCTTCTAGGAAGAAGATCAGGGAATTCCTCAGGAAACACTTCAAAAAATTCCCTCACAATAGGCATGTCATTGAGGATGGTTCCATCCTTATACTCAATCATATGAGAAAGATATGCATCCTCATAGGGTAGTAATGTCTACTCTTGAGATGATGGTGCTAAAGAAGATTTATCCTCCTCCTTGCACCTATACAGAATTAGGTGTCAATTTTCCATATGGAGAGTGATTTTCCTCTCACAACAATTTGTCTTGGCTCTATATAGGGAAAGTAAATACATGGAAATAATTGCATCAAATTTCACTAGAGTGAGTATGATGAGGTTCGTCAGGAAGTTCAATCCACAAATTGTGACATGGAAGGAGTTATATTCATGGGATGCAATAATTTCCCCATTTTCTATTCTCACTGAAATATCTACTTCTATAATTTTTGTTGATTTTGGGATTATTTTACTAAACTTTAGGGATATAAAATAATGTTTAGAACCAGAATAAAAAAATATTTTCACTATTCCTGAATGAATAACTAGCGTACCTGTCACCACTTTATTTTCGGGTTCACTTTGGTGGTAGTAATGTAAAATTCTCTCCCTTGTTGCCTTTAAAGTTTTTGTTTCTCTCTGAAAACCCTTGGATTAGGGAACTAATTTTTAAAGTGACCTAGTTCTTTGTATATGAAGCAATGAACAAAGCATTGAGGGTCAAACGGAGCATTCCTCTCCTCTATCGTATCAATGGGTTTTTCTTGTTGGCAGTTAATGGCCAGGTTCCCATCCCTTCCACACCTAAATCATTTCCTCATCCCCTTCTAGCAGTTTATGGGGTGCTTCTTTCTACACCTATGGAAAGTGGGGTGTTTCAATTTCTTAGAACAATTGGATTTATCCATCGGATGTCTAGAATTAAAGTTCACTTGTTTCTTCTTATCCCCATTATACCCTTGAGATTCTCTGATATCCATTTTGACTTTGAGGTCACATTAGAATCATTCCTCATTTCTATCATTATCACGGATCGTTAGGGCATTCCTTAGTCTAGTTTTTATCCCACCAAATAATTGGTCAACCATTCAGTCAGGGGTTAAGACAAAGCCATAGGAGGCATATCATGAAATCCCTGTGATGTTTTCATCATACACTCCAATTTATTCATAATATTTTTTCTTGAGGGCAAGGAAGTAAATTTCTAAGTTAAGTTGGAGGGTGTGAGGAAAATATTTATTGAAAATAATTTTTTGAAAATCATTCCATTCCAATACCTCGATATTTTTCTTCAGGCTTAGTATTTTTTATCAATGTCCACCATTGATCGGATTCACCCTACATATGATAATAATCCATAAGAACCGTCTCTTGTTCAGAATATTAAAGGATGGAGAAGAACTTTTCAATTGATTTGATCCATTTTTCAGCGACTGAGGGATCAGATGATCCATTAAAAGTAGGAGGCCTTTGTCTTATGAAGCTCTTGACTACATATTTTTCTTTCTTCGGGGGTGGGGGGTCAGAATTTCCTCTTGAACCATGTTTTTATTCAATACTTTAGTTAACTAAGGGAGTATCATGAAAAATTTTGTGATTCCCACTCCCATCAGATTAGGCATCACCTTAGAACAGTCATTACATTGATCTTCGCATTCATTGTTAGCCTGAGTCCTCATATTACTGACTATTGGATGGAATAAAAGGAAAGATAGAGGAAATAGATTAAGGGGAATCCAATGATAAAAAGGGATAACTTATAAATTGCATTTATTTCCTTAACTTATGAATTTATAGGCTTAAATCTATTTTATCCATGATATAATTCCCAAGATATATTCTTAGGGGGGGTTTTATTCTCTTAATGATGGTTAATAATAATCTTATTAATTTACCAAAGCATATCTCCCAATATCCTCGAACCAGGAGTGTAGTAAATCCCATTATTGTGCACTAGTTCCCATTCGAGTCTAGCTCAAAGTGGTGTTTTTGGGTTTTACCTATCGATACATTTGTGCCAGAGCCACCTCTACTTCTTCGTATCCTGAATTGGATGTATTTGATTAATAAACCCCTTAATGTATACTCACCAAAATTTAAGGATGTTTTTATTATACTTAGTCTTATCCCTAAGGCTTTAACTAGAGTTTTCTAATCCTAATTCATTAAATAACTAAACATATCATCTGATACCAACTATAAAAACCATGCTCTTTATTACATATTTAAAAATAATTTATTACATAAACATGCAATTAAGTCAACTTTGAGGATTGATAGGTCTAGTTTATTGATAAATTAGAAACATTACATAAAACTTAAGTCATAAAATACAATATCTTTATTGGAAACTTCTTTTACATGACCACAACATTTCTTCGTACTTAGCATTGAATGTGATAACATGAGGACATACATAAGAAAAGGGTGGTTTATAAACTACAATAAAGGAGTAAAAAAGCCATAAATTTAAGAATAAAATACCTGTTAGGCAATAATAATATCAATGGAGCCTAATAGAAACATGAACATAAAGGCATGATATAGCATGATTATCATAACCTGGAAATGTGGAAACAATATTTAACATGATATTAGTGTGATCCAAGGCTCATTGCACATGGAGCATGAGTAAACCCTAATTTTACTTGAATTAGCATGAGTAAACCCTCATTTCACATGGATTATCATGATAATATTATTTACCCAATGCATTGGAGTGAAATAAAGGTACACCCTTTATAAACATTTCATTTCATGCATAAGTGTGCCACATGGATCATATAGAATGGAATCATTGAACATCATCATTTATTCCATGATAAAGGAATGTGAAATAAATACATGGAATTATATGATAAATAAGTAAATATGTTTAAGGTGAATACCCTTGATAGATAAATCGGTGTGGTATTCACTACACGATGATTTGGCTTGGAAAAATGCGGTGCAATTTTGGCAGCATAACGACGTGACATAAAATTCATAAAAATGGTTGATGAGAGAGAAAGGGGTATCTCATTATATGTACACAAAATTTAAATTAAGGGGGTTCATATAGGTACATGTCCCCATGCATGTAATTTGTAAATAAAATACATAACATAGTAAAGAACTGTGAAGAAAGGGGAGAAATGAAAAAACTCTTACGAAATTTCAGCATGGTAATAGGTGTACATGGGAGGGATAAATGAGAGAGAGGGGCGTATATCATCATTAAAACATAAGGAGGGATAAATGGGGGAGGTTGAAAGTCATACCCAAAATATTTAATTGAAATAAAAAGGGTATCTAAAACAAAAATAAAATTTTACAAAAATGAGAAAGGAAGAAATCCTTACGGAATTTGACATGGTAATGGGAGTACACAAAAGGAATTAATGAGAGAAAAAGTGGTATCTCATCATTAAAAAATAAGTAGGGAATTATGGGGGTGGTTCTAAATCATACCCCAAAATTTTTAATCGACATTAAAATGGTATTACAACATAAAGAAACTTGGATAAAAATGAGAAACGAAAGAATCACTTACTTAGAAGTGTGATCCCAAAGGATTGGGAGAGGCTTGAGAGTGGCTTCTTCAGAGCTTGGGGTTCCTTTTTAGGATTATATAGAGAGGAGGTAATGGGTTGTTCAAGCTCAAAAATGTTTTAATGAATAGGAATGTGATATTTAGTGGGTTTATGTATGAAAGGATATGTAATTCATTATTATTTAGGATTTGGACACTACACATTAAACTAATCAAACCCACAAACAATCCCATAGTTTTTTTCCAATGGTTTTTTTCCAAAGTGGAGTGGAAAAAAAATATTTTATAATTTCAATGTCATAAATTATTAAAATATTAGTCTTACTTATGTGGAGGTGAGTCACACTCTAAAGAAAATCATTTGAAAAAGTTAAAATATTTTATAAGTCATAGAGGGTCCACTAAGGCACTATAAAATTAATCAAAAAAATATATAATGAAATTATTTTAAATTTAAAAAATATATTGTCCAAAAATAAATTTTTCAGTATTTTATTACATCACTATTAGGTCAATATGATGTCATAAAACACATTATATATTTAAACGGTATTTAATTTTTATCCAAAAATTTTACTATCTCAGAAAATTATGAAAAATTCACCATTAGCTAATTTTGATGTCTTGAATACAAAAATAATATTCATTTTATCTAAATAATTTTTTAAATATGATAATTTTTACTTTTAACATAAAAATTGACATTTATCTAAAATTGATGGGTTTTGACAAAAACAACTTCCAAACTTTAATAAAAATCACAATTGTATGCATAAACATTATAAGATCATTTATATATAATAAAAAGTAATTTAGTAATAATATTTTTTTAAATATTATTTAATTAAAAATACATTAATTCATAAAAATAGATTTCTTAATTTAATATTAACTAAAAATACTATTTTAGCTTTAAAATCTATTTACAAAGTAAAAATAATAAAAAGAATGTATATTCTTTATAAAAAAATAATGAACATAATCATAGTGATAAGGTCATGTTACATAACCCCTTATAACACCCACATAATACCTAAGGGTAATGTGGGAGATGGTGACCGACTCTTGGGCGGCTTGGATAACATTGCTCAAGTGGTATCTCTATTAACTTCCACTTATATCGTAGGTGATTATGTTCTAGCTTAACATGTTGAAGCTCAAATTGGGATTTGTGAAGAGTGAAGCCTAGTTACGTTACGTCCTTTCCAAGATCTGAAAAATGGGATTCTTATGGAGAAATTGTACTGGATGACGCCATCGCTTCATTTTTTTTTGAGTAAATTGGATTCTTTAAAGCCCTATATTTATACTAATCATGTGATCACTGTTCAATGACTATATTAGCAATGGTAAAAAAAATTAACTGTATTTTAAAATCCAAAAACATAAACCCAAGGAAGTTCATATGTTTTATATAACCATTTTACATAATAATATATTTAATTATATCAAGAGGAATTTTCATTAATAAATTTTTGGGTTATTATAGAGACCTCATAAGAGCTTAAGCACATTGATCCAACACCAGATATGTTCATCAGCCTAGGATTAGATGAAGAATTTGGGGTCCTAGTGGCATTTTAGTTGTCAGAAAAAATGATGTGAACCCCTATCCAACTATATAAAATATGGAAGGGTCCACTAATCATGTAATGGGTTCTACCTTGTTGGATATGGATCATTATTTTATAAATTAATGCAAGTCCTAGAACTGGTAGATTTAGGTGTTGTCCTTATTTTATTAATTCTTCCATAACCAGTGTACTAACTTGAATCCCTATACATGCATCCCTATATGGGAAAATACATCCATTTAGAAACTTGTCCATAAATCCCATCAATCCAAGACTCAGGTAGATATTTGTGTTTATTTGATATCTCCATGAGTTATAATCCCCATCTTCAAATATGGAACAATATAAGCCAGTACTGTCACAAGATTTCTAAGAAGGGTATCTATGAAGACATATATCAGTTGGACTCTCCCCATTTGTACATAGGGAAATATCAATACATTCCTTGAAAGAGATAAGAGAGTGCATATTTAGCTCCTTTCTCAAGTTCTCCATAACAATCACAAGCATATATATTGATAATACTAGACTTTTATAGGGATTATATGAGACATATACAGTTGTGAGGAAGTCGTCTTAAATTTCTATTGGGGGATCCTTCCCAGTTGATGGATGTCCCATAGGCTGATGGTCACTTCACTATGGGAAAAGTGGAATGTGTTTGTTCCAAGACACCAATGGATGATAATTTATCTAATGATATTAGGTTAGTGACATATGATAAATTGGGAGACCCACACAGCCTCAGAAAGTTGAACCTTTTATAAATCATCAGTAAACTCCCAGCAGCTTTTCCCAACCCAGAATGGCCTTTCCCATTCATTAGAGAAAGTACCACATGGATGAGGATCCAATTTAATGATCTATCCACTACATAGTTTTTTCATAGAGTAGATGAATATAATAAAATAGATCTATAAAATAGGCTAATAAGAGAAATCACCAGAATCTAGTCCCATGTTAGTAGTATGTGTTAGACAGAAGAAGTGTGATGTGAACTAGAAGACATCTAAAACTATGTTTGTAGAATGTACCAGATATATGAAATAAATTCTTTATAAAGAATACACAAAATCACCAAGAAGAATCTTGAAAATCACATGAATCAACTAATTCATTCATAAGTCACTTAATGGGTTCGTAAATTTCTTAACCCCTAGAGGTTTCATAGTTCTCATAAACCCTGCGAGGGAATTCCCAAAACCTCTGAAGGGGTTTTGAATCACCTAGACCCCATAGTTTCTATAGGTCATATGAACCCCACAAGGCATAAAAAAATATATTTAACCCTCTAAGTCTCACGATCATGTGATATAGACATGTTCATGTGAGCTACCAGATAGTCAGAGAGGTCATATGATCAGGATGAAGGATCCTATGAAAACATCAAGAAAATCATGTCTCTATGACCAGAGTTCAAGAAATTACCTAAATATAGTTTATAGTTTATTATAATTAATTCCTAAGTGAAATTGGTATTTTATAAGGGATCTCATGAAATAGAATTATGTTAAGGTATCGTGAATGGGAAATGCATAATTGTCTTCCACTAAGTCATGTAAAAGAAGAAATGTGAGATCACTCCCGGGAATTAGTATCCAGTGTAGAAAATTAATCTCCACTCCCCTATATATAAGACATTTCTCAAATTACCATGCCTCTATAGGAAGGCCAAAAATATCCCAACATACAAACTCATTGAAATTCTATAATAATCATGACTACATTTAATTTCCTCAGAATTGAGCCCTTGTCCCAACGAACGTCGCTCCTAAGGGGTTGGGGGGGATTTTTTGACCCCCTACAAATGAGATTCGTCAAATTAACAAAGGAAAAAATACCTAAATATGGGTATTATCCTCCCCGTTAAAGAAAATGAGCAAGAAGGTGGATGAGACCCATAGATCTCATGAGCCTTCATGGGACGCACAATCGCATGACCATCACGAGTTCACACGAAGACTTTATACGTACTGGATAACCTATGAATGTTCCTAGAAACATCCTTTGGAAAATACTTATTCTCTTGCTAAAGTGATTTAGTAAACCAGTAGTTATGAGGTGAAAACCAGATAAGAACCCCCAGGATATAAATATTATCAAAGAGAAGGTTCCTGACAACCAATCCAAAATTACTTTGAAAATAGGAGTAAACTTTCAAAAAGGTGGGGGCCTTTTTTGGTCATAAAATATCATGCAACGCATCACCGAGGGGGGTATATTTTTCGTTTAAAAAATTAAAAAAAAACTCATGAGACATTGATCCATTGTAAAAAACCAAGGAAATAAGAAATAAGGGAGGCATGATCCAGTCCTAGTAGTAAAAATTCATGTGGATCACCCCTATGAATTTGCAAGACATCACGAGACCCAAATAATATGTCTACCTTGTCCTGTAAATTCCCCTCGGTGTATCTCCCTAATCACGAGAAGGGTGTTGGGTTTTTACATGAGACATAACACGTCCCATTTGTCTCTTTTAGGATGAAGAGATGGAATTTTCCATAAAATACTAGCACACCCCCATGGGACCCTTTGAGGTCACACAACACATCACCAAGAGATGTATTATTTTTATTTGGAATTACTCATGAAATATCGCATGACTCCCACCCTTTGTTAAATAAAACAATAAATAAAATAAATAAGTGGTGGGAGCCTCTCATAGTCTTGAAAATCTCGCGACACACTAATTATTCCCATATCATAGTCTCACAAGACCCCTTGACCCATCAACATGATCCCATGAAGGCCCCTGGACAAACCATCCTTATCTCGTAGAAATTCCTATACATGTTACTCTAGATCACATAAAGGCCTTTTGGACAGGCACCCTGATCTCACAAAATCCCTTTGACATGTCGATATGGAAACATGAAAGTACCTCATCATGATCTCATGATTCGACATTCCTCCATTAATTGTAAATAATATAACAAAAAGAGGCATTTAATGGAGGGACTCATGGTCACTGAAAATCAAGATATTCCCTCATAATGATCCACAGAAGTGACTCGCAAAGACATGTGAACCACATCCTTTCATCAACACTGTCATGTATCTATGCGAGATATGCTGTGAAAACTAGTGAATAACCAGGGTGGATGGGCCTATAAATCCCCTACTATATCATGAAAAAAGATGAATTGACTCTCTAAAAAAATGATTTTTCACATTCAGATACACCGATGCTAGATCAGATTTCTTAGAGTGGCGGATCATGTCATTGGAATAGCTTCCCATCAGGTAAAGTCCTGGAGAATAGTTAGAGATATCATTAGGCATGCATAATCACTTTTCATGATCACATATAGGTCCTGAAAAGGACCTTTGGCATGACACACGAAGGATGTCCCACACATTTTTAGGATCAAATGAGACATAAAAAATCTAACATCATACAAATATAAGACACTTGTGATAAAAGGCTGAAAAAAGACTAAGAAAATGGGAGGCTTATGAAAAATACATGTACCCTGATCCCCCTGTACTTCATGTGAACCATCCAAGACATGTGAAAATACTATGACCTATTTTCCAGATCTCATGAAACTTATTTGGTATACCATTTGGATCATGATAATTCCTATTGATGTGTTAAAGAAATTCACATTCATCCCATGGGCACACCACCTAAGTCTTTCAAATACCCATGATCTCTCCATCCAGACCTCACAACATCATTTGGACATGTTTCCCAACTCATATGAATAAACCAATTTATGTCAGTTGAGTCTCACAGGGGCACATGGGCATGTCAATTGGCTCTCATGACACCTTCTGGGAATGCCAGTGAGATCTCGCAATGTCCTCCAAACATGTCAGACATGACATGTGACACCCTCCAAGACATATCACACCTACTCTCACAGTTCCCACCAATCATGTCATCCAAATATCCTGATGACACTAGGGAATTATAGCTGAATCATGTGTCACCCTCTAGACAAGTCAGTCAGGTCATGCGATGGATCCTAGTATCAACGGGATAGCTCCTATGATTCCCTATAGATGAATCAACCTTGATCCTGAGACAACCCTTAGGCATTCTATCCAACATCTGTGACATCCCATAAACATGTCAAATAGATTATTCAATTGTCTCAGGAAATGTCAAGAAGATACTCTCTGAAACGTCAAACAGACAATCAAGGCATGTAGTGCAGATAATCAACACACATTAGGCACACAAGTAGGCTAGGTCATGTAGGGAATCCCAAGATTTGATGAACATGTCCATCATCATTGTGTAATCCCTAATTACAAGGGAAACATTGTTATGTAATCCCCAATCAAGGGAACTATGAGGATTCTGATTACTACCATAACCAAGATATGTAGGATTCCTCTATGAGGTCTGAGATCCATATTAACCATCCAAAAGTTTGTCTTGGTATATAAGTCATGCAATCACAAGCAATGAGACTGATCATATATCATCCATTATCTCTCAAAAATAAAATTTCTCATATGAGTATAGAGAGATATAATGATCATATTGTCTACAACATAATATTTTACAACTGTTAGGGAAACCATAGAATTTAAGCCCCAATTAGTGACATAATATGATATATCCCACACATAGGAAAAAATCAATTTATAAGCCTTAAATAAGTAAAATATCAATGCGTAATCCCTGATTATAAGGGAAACCTTAGTTTTTAAGTCTGATTATAAGGGAAAACATATTGTATAATCCTCAATTATAAATAAAACCTCATTGTATAAGCCCCATTTATAAGGGTATCCTTAGGGTGTAAACCCCATTTATTGGGGAAATCGCAGTGTGTAAGCCTCGATTAAAAGGGAAACATCATTTTGTAAGACTTAATTATAAATTTAATCCCATTGTTTATGCTCATATTATAAGGACAATCTCAGTTTTTATACCCCAGTTATAAGGGAAACCTCAGTGTGTAAGCCCTGATTATAAAGGAAACCTCAGTGTGTTATCCCTGATTATAAGGACAACCTACATGTGTAAGCCCTGATTATAAAGTCAACCTCATTGTGTGAGCCCCAATTATAAGGGTGACCTCAGTGTATAAGACCCAATTATAAGGGCCACCTCAATGGGTAAGCCCCGATTAGGGAAACCTTGGTTTATAAGACATAATCAATTGAACTAAGATGACTCTAATTACTTCCATAATCAAGATATATAGGATGCCTTCCTATGCCTCAATGACCATATTAAATTACCTAAAGGGTAGTTCAAATACATAATTACAACACCCATAAGTAATGAGAATGGTTATTTTTCATCCTTTGTTTCTCACACTGAGCATAGATCACATGGGATTAGGGAGTTTCAATGATCATGTCATTTCCATAATAAACCTATACAACTATAAGGTAACCTTAAAAGTTTCCTTGAGACTCAGTCTCAAATATCTAGCATCCAACTCCCCACACAGATTTCTTCTCCACATGATATTAAACTTCCAGGTTTTAAGAAACGATGTGGGTTTCGATTCCTACAATATCTAGGATATGTAGGACACGTTATAGTGTCAAAATACACTCCTTGAAACATTAATCACCTCCCTACATGGCATCGAATTAGTGGAGTATTGGGTTATGTGACTTCAATATATAAAGTAGCTCTTCATTACTGAGAAATGGATGAATGGCCTCTGATACATAAAAATGGATTCAATTACGATATTCCCTCTTTAATTTTTGAAAAAAGAAGATTTGTCTCATAACTATTTTTTTAGGGTAACTGATACCATATCGGGATTAGGAATATGTTCTCAAACATGTTGTAAATCTATAATAGTTTCCATGAAAAGGAAACAATTCCCCTCAAATGGGTGTGATGAGCTCGACCTCCCATACATTTGACCAACGTGATTCCCTAAGTGTCATAGGGTTTGAAACCCTAATTAACCACCTAGATTTCGAGAGAAGGTCTGTTCCCATTTATGGTTGAGGGAACCATTGGTATTTTCTATCAAGAAAGACAATAATAACCTGATGTTAATGGCTATGTAATAAATGAACCCCCCATAGTCAACCATCAGACCAAGCCAGACACACATAATAGTATCCTATTTTCTAACAAAACAACCCACAAATAAACACTACATTCCAAAACATACCTCTTCTACAATAATTATTAATATGATGGAGCTATGTAGTTAAAAACGAATAATAGGAGCCTCATTACATCTCCATACCCATGCACTCTATTTAAAAGTGCAACAGGATGGTCACCCTTCCCCTGATAAGAAAAAATTCCTAATAGATTCCCTATAAGGATGTGTGAATCAAGAGCACTAAGAATCCCTATTAATTCCATTATTCTTGATCAAATCATTTGTATGGAGAACTCGATTATGATCACAAAAATGCCAAAAAATAGTATTGTTAGGGGAAGATGTCAACTTAGACATATCTCCCCCAAGTATCAGCTCCATGTTGGGTATACCCAGAATTATGATATCATTTCAAGATGAAAAGACTAGATTTGGTGTTAGTGATGTAGAAACTATAAATTTCATCCACCTAATTTATACAACTAAAAAAGTTCCACTAGTTTTAAATATTACATTTGCAAACATGAGTCAAAAGTGCATGATCAATAGGAATATTTTTGTATGATTTATTTATTTTATATTATATGTATTCCTTATATTGACTAATATAGATATTAATGATGTCATCCATTTGTGCCATTCTTATGGTGAGTTAGTTATGAATTTATTATAGTTGTATCTTTATTTGAGTTGTTTCTAACATGGTGTCTTGTCATCTCTTTTATATTTTCCCTCACGGGTTTGGTTTTGATTATTGAGGATGAGAATCATTTGAGTGGTATTTGATGTAAGAGCTTGGATTTCTCAAAACCCGTTCTTTATCATTTATCGGTTGTTAAGAGATTTTTGTGATGTTTTTTATTAGTTTTAGAGATTTTTCTGGGTTTATTTAAATTTTATTTAATATTATATTTTTATGGTTAAATATGATTATCAAATTTTGTCTATGTGAGATATATTATGCATAAATTAAAAATATTATGTATTAGTTATAGTTTTAAAATATTACTTATAATTCCTTATTGAATATTTTAAAAAGTAAATCATCTTACATTTAGGACATATTTAAAAAACCATATATATTATATTATTCATGGAATAAATAGCTTATGTATAGGTTTTTGACAAATTCAAAAACTCCATGTATCAGTATAATTATCTTGTGAAACCAAATTATATTAGATATTTCTTAATTTCTTACAAATATATTATATTACACATTGTGTATATATAATATGTATGAAATATATATATATATATATATATATTATGTATTAAATTACACATAGTATATATATATATATATCATATTATGTATTTATAAAAATTAAATATTATCAACCCAAGGGGGTCATGATTTCATGGAAAAAATATATTTACAAAACTTTTAACCAAATCATTTTATATGTCTTTTTAGAAACATATTGAAAAAAACATGATTAAAGAAATAAATAAACCCTTTATCTTGTAGTAAATCCCCATGCCTCAAAACATGAGTTCCGATTAAAAATGGTGTTTAATAAATGAAAATTAATGGGTAGACTGTATTTTAAATTTCAATAACATACAATGTTCATGAAGATGTTGCAACGTTTATTCTGCATTCTAGAAGATTACATGAACTATGATTGAAGGTGTTTCCCCTCCCCTTGTTTACATCAAAGGTAAGTGTGTATAATTTGAATTTACTGTGCCTCTGGGTAGTTTAATGTTGTGTATCTGTATTTTAATTTATGCAAATAGTTTCCTTCATGGTTTCATTTTTCCATTTAATCAGTCCATAACTCAATTTCAGTTTCCCCTAACATATATGTAGTTGTGAAAGTTATATTCCCCTTCCCATATACCTATGTATTGCCTCCCCTATAATTTGAACAATCATATCTTCGCATTTGGTATTGGGAACATCAATTTTTCTTTCATGTTACATATATAATTGAGGTAGGGGATTGATAACTTATCTTTTATTATTATTAACTATGGTTTTATCATTATTTGAATTTCTCTAGATAAATAGTTGATATTAATAATAAGAAGATAAAATAATGAATAATAATAAGGAATTTAAGTGAGATGAGGTTTTTATGATATTATATTCAGGATTTTGAAGATGTTATGTCATATTTTGTGTTGTATCTGTGATATGTCTTCCATTATATATTTAATGACGGAATATAATATTAAAACTGGTTAAATTATTTAAATATGAAATGATTATAAATATTAGGAATTAAATATTATTCTTCCATTAATTATTAAATATGATAAGCATTGCTTGCTCATATTATTAGGATATTTATTATTGCATTATCAAGGTTAAATATTTTTAGTAATTGTTAAGAACTAATTTAAATAAATTTAATAATTTTTATTGTATAGTAAAATGTTGATGATATAATTAAAAATAATTTCAAAATGTACTCAAACCGTAATTTTATTTTATATACTTGATTATAGAATATTAGTTACTTTTTAATTTTTTTTAACTTTTATTGCTTACAGAAATTGATATATTTAATGTATTTAAACCATTAACATTAATTATTGAAAACCTATGGTAGGATGAATTGTAAGGGTTGAACTATGTTGATAACATTTTGGTGTTGGGTCCTGTTGTGGTAAAATTTGGGTAGTGTGGATAATGTGGGATGTTGGTGATGTTGATAAAGCATGGATGGCTCAGATTGAGTGCCTTATTATTATTTTCTTATTCCTTTTCAAATACTAAAAATTTATTTATGCTTTATTCTTATCATTAATCTTCCATTGGGAATGTTTATATCTCCCTAGATATAGAAATAGTCATATTAGTGCCTGAAATTAATAAATAGTAATTTCATGATGAATCCATTTAAACAGAATGGTTAAAGGGATTAATTGATAGTAAAATTTAAATTAAATATTTAGATATCTAAATTAATTAATGGTATTTGTTATGTGTAATTAATGTAGTCCCTTGTATTAAATAATTAATCCTTAGTTAGTTTTGTGTCAATATTAAATGGATGACTAATTATTTATGATATTGAACCCCTGATGCTCTAATTATTTGCTTCCTAGTCTTTATAAATCGAAACTAAATTGTCATAAGATTTTCTAGTTTTTTAATGAGTGTAGGGATTAGTTATCTCCCCTAGTCTGGTTGTGTGCTCTATATATCATTATGTTCTGCGATTTGTTATGGTCTACCACAAAAATTTGATTGGGATGTTGATATCCATATTTTCATTGGGTTTCAAATACATCCAAATATTTAGTTTTTTGAGGTTACAAATGAATTACTACCCACTACCTCACTCTCTCCTCTAGACATTGACTATGTATGTGGACAAATTCTAGATATAGTGTCTTATGGTATTGGATGTATACCGATATGGGATTTAATGGATCTCAATTTTAATATACATATATATAGGCTATAATGTCCTAGTTTTATAGATTATATAGGTATCTGTGTACTTATACATGGATATAATGGCTTAAGGTATAGTGTATAGTATACTGGATGTAATAGAATGTGTCTATGATTTAATGGATGTGGTTGTGATATATTTGTATGGATGCATGTCATGACATAATGATGGGATGTGAGCACTAAGATGTGAGTCATTGGTGTTTAGGGAGACTAGTAATGTGGGATAGTAGTAGTGGTGTATCATTATTATATTCAATAATTATTATTATGTTAGTTATATACTTTGAGTTACTTGTTGAATGGTCCATAGAGTTATTAGAAATATATTTTACCTAATTTAGGTGGTGAGTTGGCCTCTATATTTTTTAACTGGGGATTTAGAAAGATTCGTCCATAATTATATGAGAGGATTCAGGGAGTATCATATAGAGTATACATGCATGATCACTCTTATATATAGATAGATATATATTTCTTATGACCCTATGTGTGAGTTGGTGATCATTTTTATGTTACTAGATCATGGTGGTTGTTTTTGAGTTTCCAATGTTTATGATCACTTCCATAAGAGTGTTTCAAGAATTATATATTAGATTTTATTTATTATTTTATGAAACATAATTTATTGGTATATGTATTCTTTATTTATATTATATAGTTGACTCATGGATCTTCTATCATTACTATAAATATTTAGGGTAATGACACATATTAATTATTCTATACCCATGGTTCTAGTTGCTAACCCATGGGTTGTTGAAGATGATATTCATGGGTCACACCCGTCGTCATTACTAGCTTAGGATGGGTACTAGTGGGGGCGTGTCGTGATAGTAGTAGTTATTGTAACTAATATTAATTAAGTTTATTTTTGAGATATTTTTTTCTTATGTTTTTATAGGATTGTTTCAGAAAAATTTTGGAACTATTTCATAGATATCATAGAACATTAAAAAATAACACTTTGTTTCTATATCTTTTCAAGTGGTATCGGTTATTGTTATATGGAACATTTTAATGCTAGTTTTTGGGTGACGTTGGCCTTTGCATCCACCCACATGTTGGATCAATATCAAGTAGGCAATGTGGGTGTTGTACGCTTTGTTAGAAAAAGTAGAATTGATTATGATTTAAAAATGATTTTAATGTCTAGGGAATACCCTAGGTCATCTCTCAATTAGTGTTGATAGGTTTAGAGTATGAATTTTGCATAAAAATTATTAAAATGGGTGTGTTTTAGAAAAGAATTTTAAGAAAATAACTTAATTTAAATAGTTTAATAGTTGATAAATTGTAATGACCCAATATATTTTTCAATGGAAATTACTTTCTTATAAATATGTTAAAATCACATAAAATCACAACATGATGAAATACTAAGTTCTATTTGACCTTTAAACATATGTTTTTTCACTTTTATTATGTGAATTTTGAAAATTTGACAAACACAGTTGGGATCAGTAAGTCATTTGGAGTCTAATAGAACAAACTTGATTTTTGGTGAATAGTAACATACACTTATTAATAGTAAATAATATTTTTATTTTATTTTCTTAAGTTAATACTATTATAATATCTTAATTAATTTTTCAATGTGATATAAAACTAATTATAGCTTTAAAATTGTTATTTTTCTAATTAACTGTGATTTATTTAAAAAATTAAATTAATAATACTTAAAATTTTATTTTTTAAAAATGGAGATCATTTTTGAATTCTACACATCAAAAATTGTTAGGGTGATGTTTCGATATTTTTCTGAAATTCTTGAATTTTTTATGAGTATTGAAATACGGTAAAATACTGTATATAAAAATTATCAGTTAAATACACTATTTATGACATCATAAGTGATTTAAGGACACTTGGTTATAACTCAGATGAATGTATTACTATTAGGGTCCACATGAAAAAACACTATTTTTTGTCTTGAGGGAAATAATAAAATAATGAATAAAATATTAAAAATTCACTCCTCTCCTCCACTATAAAATCCCCTTCATTTCCTCTTCTCTTCAATCCTATAAGACTTGAATCTGCTCAATGTTATGCCCAAATACCCTTACTTATTCACTAACCACATCCAATAAGCTCTTGGTCTTTCCAAAAGACCAAAATACCTTCCCTTAAGGAGGTTCTCAAAGAGGTTATTTCAAGAGGTAAATCGCCTTTCTTTTTTATTTAGTTTCATATCAATTTATCTTATTTTGTTATTCTCTCCTCACCTTTTCTATAAAAATGACCATGACAGATCATGTATCATCTATATACTATAATTATATCAAGTTAATGGAAGAAACATCATCAATATCCTTACTCTCTCTCTCTCCCTCTCTCTTTTATTTTATAAACTAAATCAACATCCATGAGGTTCCAATTTATAACATTCATAGATGGAAAAGTTTTTTTCTTCAATTTATCCTTTATTAATGGCCATGAAACCATTTTTATGGTTGAACTAGACTATAATATATGTTTTATAACCTAATTTATATTCAGTAACTAGTATACGTACATATTATTAAATCTTATGATCAAACTAGTTCCTAATAATCAAAATACTGCTAAAATAATCTATGTGAATGTCATAAATATTTCATCTAATGATTCATCCTTTTTCAATGTAACAAAATTTTAAAAATGAACATTAAAACTTCTGGATGATCATAAATAATATTTAATTTCAATTCTGGAGATTTACATGAACTCCATTACTTAAGAACAAATGAACCGATTATGAAAATAAAGAAAATGAACACTCCGGAACGACGAAATTCAATATGATAACTTATCAATAAGGAAATAAACGAATTAAAAATAATTAGGATAAAATAAATAAATTTCCAGTATTTTATGAAATAATTTATTAATAAGTCTAATTTCATATTCCAGGACCTTAATTTCAATTGCGGAACACCTTCGAACTTAAGGTGATGGTTTTTTCACCCGAACCTCCATTATCATTCGGGTTAATTTTATTGTTTATTTACCTAAATGGTATTCTTATGCATTATTATGTACACCTTATAAATTTAGTGTGATTATTATATATATATTCACCAACCCAAGTCCTTCCTTATTTTATGGGGAGTTACATGTTTTAAAAGGAACATTTAAAATTATTTTTGAAATACAAGCCTGATTCAAGGGAATATCTAAAATTCTAACATATTTTCATGGGAACATGTTAATATATTTTTAGAAACCATTATTTTTATGAAATTACTCATTTTAATCTGAATTTACTATCTTACTTTACTTATAGATTATACAAATACTTTTCCAAAAGAACTCTTCTTTTCAAAGTAAAAGAGTATTTATCTCAAGATTTTCTCGGTGATTTTATAAGAGTATATTCATATTTTTAAATAAACTTATTGATTCTTATGTATATTATCATCAACCATATTTAATTGAATGATTTATGAATATTTTTATTGTTGATTTTATATCCTAAAATAGTTCAGCAATTTAATTTGAATGGTTAGTGTTTAAGATTATTTTTCGGGGAACGTTATTTACATTTCATATGTGAGTTTCAATATGAATGTATATGATGTTTATGTTTATACCAGCACATATGAGGAATGCATTGGACTTATTATGTGATGTTTTGTTCCTTCTATAGCCTCTCGATGCATCGGTAGGTCTCATGAGACAAATAGACATGGAATTGGTCGAGGCCATTCCAAATTTGATATATGGTTTTGGCCAAGGCCTTAATCATTTTTAGATTTCTTGGATGAGTCTATGAAAAAATATTTTAGAATGTTTGGAATACTAAATTCCCTCATTATGATTCTAGTAATTGAATTTTCATGTGGTTATTAGACTATTTGAATACCCATGATTATGTTTTATTATGGAATTATTTACTCAACTCATATTCCTGCCATAATGTGTTTAAGTTTATTATCTATAAAGGAACAGGTTTTCATTTATTCACCATGTCTAATGTTTTTTTATCTTCCACTGTATTTCTTACACTTACTGGGAATTTGAGTTCACCACTTTCTAATGTTTCACTTTCTCAGGACATGAATAAGCAAATTATGAGTGACTTGGAAGCATAATCTAGAAGGCATGGATGTTTCTAATGGAATAAATTAGTGTTGTATTTCCTTTAAGGATGTAATTTTGAAATTATATATGTTCCTTGTTTCCAAATTCTATTAAACTACTTGTTCCTTAGAGATGCATATTCCTTGTTTATATGATAGTGTAATCAAATAAGGCACCTACTCCGGACAACTTGGGTTGGGTCCTTAAAGTTGGTATCAAAGGAAGTTTAGTAGAAAACATGGAAACTAGATTTAGAAAACGTAGATTATGGAACAAATCCCTAAGATAGTCCTTGAGGATAAGAAAACAAGATCATCCTTGTATTTTAGTAAGTAATATATTATGTGGATCTTTCTTGAAAATACATCCCTAGTTAGATACAAATAGGTAGAGGTGGCTCTAGCATAGATGTATCTAAGAGTGAACGCTCCAACAAGGAGTTTCGAGCTTGACCCGGGTTATTCGAGTACACGACAACGGTCCTTGCTGCACTCTTGGTATTGAAACTCCAAGGGGATATGCTTAGGACAATTCATATTCTCTTTACAAGCCATTATAAAGGATTTAAATATAAATTTTTTCACAAAAGAACCATTATTTTATTATGGTATTAGCCATGCATAGGATTTAAATTTATGCTAAATATTTTGTTAAGTTAAGAATATAACTTATGATTCATAACATAATCGAGTATATTCCATTATCTAGAAATGGTTCCTAGTGTAAGAAATGGAAACTATAAGAACACATTTATCCCATGTATGGATTTCCCTTCAACACAATATAATGATGTTGGCTCTGGTGTTATGACTAGTGCGGAGTATCTTATAACTATACTATGACAGCTTACTCAGGATATGAACAATAACCTTACCCGTATGGAGTATCCATATCCTCTATGTAGAGGAGATTTTCTAGATCGTTTTATGAGACAACAACCTCCAACATTCAATGGGGCTATAAACCCATTTGTAGCTTACTGGTGGATGTGTTCCCTAGAGAAGATACTTCTCGCTTTGGGATATAATGAAAGTGAGAAGTTCATCATGGCAGTTTATCTTCTATTGGGAGATGCGGATTAGTGGTCTTCATTAATCCAAAACACAAAGGATGTGGAAGAGATATAAGAGAAGGAACGAAGGGATTTTAAGGAAATCTTCCTAGAAAAATAATGTCCTCGTCAACAATGAGAAGATATAGAAAGGAATTTTATAAATTTAAAGCCAAAGGAAGATGAGAATGTTTCAAATTATGAAGCTAAATTCACTAGGTTAGAAAGGAATGTTGTAAACTACATATGAAATTCAAGGAGAAATATTGATTGATTTTTTGATGGCCTAAATCCATTCCTCTAGTGGGAACTACTCTCCAAAAATTTTCCATCATATGAGGATATAGTTTCATGTTCTATCAAGATAGAAAAGGAATTCTCTAAGTACTATTACTTTAAGGGAAAGAAAAATAAGAAGAGGGCAGCTAAGAACTTTGGGAATAAAAATAAGAAAATGGGGAAGAAGGGAAGAATTGAATTTCCACCTTGTGATAATTATGGAAATAAACACACCAGTTTCTTCTTAAAAGGAAAGGAAGTATTCTAAAAATGTGGACCAAAAGGACATCTTTTTTGTGATTATATGGGGAAGAAAGAAGACATTAATGTTCAATGTTATAATTTTCAGGAGATGGGACACTATTCTAATTATTTTAAAAAGTGTCAAGGAAACATGCAACAGAAAAGGCCATGAGGGCAGGGACAAGCTTTTGCAATCACAAAAACTGATATTGAAGTTCCTAATGATGTGGTGGATGGTACCATAATATTTCCCTAAAACTTAGACAATTATTTATTTGATTCATGATCATCGCATTCATTTATATCTTCCTAGTTTTCCAATAAAATTTGATATGTCCAATTTGATTTGATAAAGGAGTTATCAATCAAAACTACTAATGGATGTATCATTTCAAAAAAGGTGTGTCGATTAGTACCCTCATGACACATAAATGTGCTTTAGTTTCTAACCTTATTATCATTCCAATGATTGAATTTGATATAATTCTTGGTATGACTTGGCCATCAAATAAGTATGTGAAGATCCATTACAAGAAGAAGGAAGTTACAATTTTTGAGAATGGTGTAGAATCCCTTATATTTAGAGTAGAAACTGCACCATCTAATTATCATCTAGATGTACCCCTATTATCTCTACTAAATTCAATTATTTTTGAGGAAGGGAATTCAATAACTATGGGTGAGGATCAGAACTTTCAAATTTAGGATGTACCGACAGTGAGAGAATTTATTGATGTGTTTCTAAAGGACTTACCTGGACATCCTCCCGAGCAAGAAATTGAGTTTTCCATAGACTTAATTCCTGGTTCAAGGCCCATAAAAAATAACTCTTATAAAATGGTCACTGTGGAGTTACTAGAACTAAAGAAACAACTAGTGTAATTTAGTGACAAAGGATTTATTATCCCTAATATTTCTCCATGGGTAGACCTTGTTCTTTTAATTAAGAAGAAAGATGGATCTATGAGGTTTTGCATTGACTACAGGGAGATCAATGCAACAAAAATAAAGTACAATTATCTCCTACATTGCATTGATGATTTATTTGATCAACTTCATAGAGCCGAATATTTTTCAAAGTTTGACCTTCGATCTAGATATCATCAGTTTCTTTTGAAGAAGTAAGACATTCCAAAAAAAAATTGAACCAGGTATGGGCATTACGAGTTTACAGTAATGCATTTTGGACAGACTAATACACCATCTATTTTCATGGATCTAATGAATATAGTTTTAAAGGAATATCTGGATGACTTTTTAGTGGTGTTTATTGATGATATCCCGGTATACTATAAAACCTATGAAGATCATGAAAATCACCTGTGAACTATTATTAAGACACTTAGAAGAAATAAATTATATGGGAAGTTTAGTAAGCGTGATTTTTGGATCCAATCAGTTTCCTTTCCAGGCCATATTTTCTCTAAGGATGGAATATATGTAGATCCTATGAAGACAAAGTCTGTACAAGAATTTCCTAATCCAACGAAAATAACTGAGGTATGTAGTTTTATTGTTTTAGCAGGTTATTATCAACATTTCATTCATAACTTCACCCGTTTATCCAACCTAATGAGCAAGCATACACAAAAATGGGTTATGTTCTTATGTAAAAAGAGATGTGTAGAATGTTTTAAAAAATAGAAGATAAGGTTAGTGAATTCTCCAATCTTGAATCTAGCATTAGGGAATGATGGATTTGTGATCCTTAGTGATGCATCAAATAAAGGACATGGTTGTATCCTTATGCAGAAAGATAGAGTGATTTACTATTCATCTAGGCATCTAACAATCATTAAAAAAACTATCCAACTCATGATATTGAGTTATAAGTGGTAATATTTCCTCTGAAGATTTGGAGACATTACCTCTATGGTGAAAAATGTGAGATATATAAAGATCATAAGAGTTTGAAATATATCTTCTCAAAGAAAGAACTCAACATGAGATAAAAGAGATGGATTGAGCTACTCAATTATTATTATTTCACAATACACTACCACCCAGGGAAAGAAAAATAATGTTTTAGACTCTTTGAGTAAAAAGGTCCATGGAAATCTGTACAAGATAAGAGTTTAAAGGGATCCTTTGTTCATGGATCTAGTAAAGATGGATATGGGAATTATCAAGGAAGGTAACGCATCACTACTTTTTCAAATGGTTTCCAAACCTTATTTAATGGTAAGGATAAAAATTTATCAGGCTGATGATGAGGATTTTTAAAAGAAAATTAAAGCTGTAAATGAAGGGATGTTGATTAACTTCGTATATAAAGGCATCATTTTGAAATTTGGAAAGAGGATCTGTGTTCCTACTATTCATGAGCAAAAGAGGTAACTATTCAATGATGCTAATATCTCTAATTTATCTATAAACCATAGTGGCCCAAAGATGTATAGAGATCTAAAGGAACATTTTTGGTGGGAAAACATGAAGAGGGAGATTGTTGATTGTGTGTTGAGATGTTTTGTTTGTCAATAGGTGAATGTTAGAAGACAACATCCTCGAGGGGTCATGCAACCCCTGCATATACCTATGTGTAAATGGGATGATATTATGATGTACTTTTTCATGGGGATACCAAATACTCCCAGAAAGTATGGTGCGATATGGGTCATTGTTAACCGTCTTTCAAAATCAGCACATTTTCTTGCTATAAGAGAAGATTTACAACTTGAATGTTTAGCAAGACTATATATTAATGAATTTGTAAGACTTAATGTTATACCCTTATCAATTTTTTATGATAATGATCCCTATTTTACATCACAATTCTAGAAAATTCTATATAAGGCCCTATATATTGATCTTTGTTTGAGCACTGCCTACCACCCACATACTGATGGACAATCAGAACAGACTATTAAAACTTTGGAAGACATTTTGAGGTCTTTTTAACATGACTTTGAAGGTATGTGGTATTATTATTTACTTATTTTAGAATTTTCCTACAACAATAGCTTCCATTTAAGTATTTAGATGGCACCATATTAAGTGTTATATGGAAAGAGGTGTTGTACACCAATTGTTTTGGGATGATGTTAGCTAAAGAAAGCTCGTAGGCCCAGAACATGTTGAGGAAACAACAAAAAAGGTGAATATTATCCAAACCCATAGCAAAATAGCTCCACGTAGGAAAAAAATCTATGTTGATAACCAAAGGAAGGATTTGGAATTTCAAGAATGAGATCATGTTTTCTAAAAGGTATCTCCATGGAAGGGTATTATAGGATTTAGTAAGAAAGGAAAATTAAGTCCCATGTACATTAGACCTTTTGAAATGTTGGATCGAATAGGATTCATAACATACCATTTGGAAATGTCGCCACGTCTTTCCAAAGTTCACAATCTTTTCCACATATCAATGGTTTGGAAGTACAGGCCAGACCCAACGCATATACTCACCTATGAAAAACTTAGAACTTGAGCCTGATATATCTTATTGTGAAGATCTTACCAAGATTCTTGATACAAGAGAACAAGTATTTAGAAATCAGATGACTCGTTTCATAATGATTCTTTGGAGTAACCATAAGATGGAGGAAGCAACATGGTAACCTGAGGAGCTTATGTTGAAGACATACCCAAATATTTTTAGGTAACATTTTGTGAATTTTGGGGATGAAATTTTTTATAAGGAGGGGAGAATGTAACGACCCAATATATTTATAAATGGAAATTCCTTTCTTATAAATATTTCATAGTCACATAAAATCACAACATAATGAACTAATAAGTTTTATGTGACCTTTAAAAATACGTTTTTCACATTTGTGATGTGAATTTCAAAAAACTGACATACATGGTTGCGATCAGTAAGTCATTTGGAGTCTAATAGAACCAACTTGATTTTTGGTGAATAATAACATACCCTTATGAATAGTAATATGAATATTAATATGACCCTTATGAATAGTAAATAATATTATTATTTTTATTTTCTTAAGGTAATAAGATAATGAGATCTTAATTAATTTTTCGATGTGATATAAAACTAATTATACATTTAAAATTGTTATTTTTTGAATTAACTTTGATTTTATTTAAAAAATAAATTGATAATATTTATAAATTTATTTTTGAAAAATGGAGTTCATTTTTGGATTCAACATGTTGATAAATGGTTAGGGTGAATTTTAGTGATTTTTCTGAAATTCTTTAATTTTTAATGAATAGTGAAATGCAATAAAATACCATATATACAAATTATCAGTTAAATAAACTATTTATGACATCATAAATTATGTAAGTACACTTTGTTAAAACTCACATGAATTTATTACTATTAGGGGTCACATTAAATAACACTATTGGTTGTCTTGAGGGAAATAATAAAATAATGAATAAAATATTCACAATTCACTCCTCTCTTCCACCACACCCCCCCCTCACTTCCTCTTATTTTCACTCCTCTAAGCCTTTAATATCCTCAATGTTATTCCAAAATACCCTTCCTAGTCACACCCCACATCCAATAATCTCTTGGAATTTCCAAAAGACCAAAATCCCTTCCCTTAAGGACGTTCTGAAAGAGGTTATTTCAAGAGGTAAAACACCTTTATTTTTCATTTAGTTTCATTTCAATTTATCTTCTTTTGTTATAATATCCTCACCTCCTCTATCCAAATTAGCATAATAGATCCAGTATCATCTATATACTTGATTATATCATCTGAATGTAATAATCATCATCAATATACTTACTCTCTATCTCTATTTTATTTTATAAACGAAATCAACGTCCATGAGGTTCCAATTTATAACCTTCATAGATGATGAAGTTTAATTCTTCAATTTATCCTTGATTACTGGTCATGAAACCATTTTTATGGTTGAAAAAGACTATAATATATTTATTATAACATAATTAGTATTTAGGAACCAGTATACATACATATTATTAAATCGTATGACCAAACTTGTTCCTAATAATCAAAATACCGCTAAAATAATCTAAGTGAATGTCATAAATATTTCATCTAATGAGTCATCCTATTTTTGTGTTATAAAATGATATAAATGACCATTAACACTAATTTATGTTCATAAATAATATTTAATTTCAATTCTGAAGATTTACATGAACTCCATTACTTAAGAACAAGTGAACCGATTATGAAAATAAAGAAAACAAACACTCCAGAACGACGAAATTAAATATAATAACTTATCAATAAGGACATAAATGAACGAAAAAAAAATATGATAAAATAAATAAATTTATAATAGGTTCTGAAATAATTAATTAATAAGACTAATTTC
The DNA here is from genome assembly GCA_963277665.1 of Viscum album. Lineage (NCBI taxonomy): Eukaryota > Viridiplantae > Streptophyta > Magnoliopsida > Santalales > Viscaceae > Viscum > Viscum album. The sequence goes on along the minus strand of OY728166.1, from coordinate 1,239,654,687 downwards.
ATATTCCATGACCTTATGTTCAATAGAGGAACACATTCACAATTAAGGTAAGAGTTTTTCCACCCAAACCTCCATTATTATTCGGGTTACTTTTATTATCTAATTACATAAATGATTTTATTATGTATTATTATTTACTCCTCATAAACTATGTTTGAGTATTCTATATATATTTACTGACCTGAATCCTTCCTTAGTTTATGGGGAGTTACATGTTTTAAAAGGAACATTCAAATTTATTTTTGAAATACAACCCTGATTTAAGAGAATTTCTCAAATTTTTACCTATTTTCAAGGGAATCCATTAATCTATTTTTGGAAACCATTATCTTTATAAAATAACTAATTTTATTGTGAAAATAATATCTTACTTTACTTCTAGTTTTATACAAATACTTTTCCAAAATAACTTTTCTTTTTAAAGTAAAAGAGTATTTATCTCAAGAATTGCTTGGTGATTTTATAAGAGTATCTTCATATTTTTCAACACACTTTTTGATTATTATGTATGTTATCATCTACCATATTTAATTTAATTGTTTATTACTAGTTTTATTATGGATTTACTATCCTAAAACCATTCACTAATTTACTCTAAATGGTTAGTGTTTAAGCTTAATGTTCGGGGAAAGTTATTTACATTTCATATGCGAGTTTCAATATGAATGTATATGATGTTTATGTTTATCCCCAATCATATGAGGAATAAATTGGACTTATTATGTGACATATGGGGCCCAATATATCCCTATTATTCATTGGTTGGTCTCATGAGACAAATAGACATGTAATTGGCCAAGTCCTTTCCCAAGTTTATATATGGTTCTGGCCGAGCCCTTAATCATTTTTAGACATCTTGGACGAGGACTTGTCAAAAAGTTTCAGAATTTTCAGAATATTCACTTCCCTCATTATGATACTAGTAATTGAAATTTAATGTGGATATTCGACTAGTATATTACCCATTATTATTTATTATTATGGAATAATTTACTTAGCTCATATTCCTGTCATAATGTATTCAAGTTTATTATCTGTAAAGGCATGTGTTTTCATTTATTCACCATATCTAATGTTTATGTTATATTCTACTATATTTCTTACTCTTACTGAGAATTTGATCTCACCCATTTCATATGTTTCATTTCCCTATGATATGAAGAAGTAAGTTATAAGTGACTTTCAAGAATAATCTAGGAGGCATGGATGTTTCTAATAGAACAAATTTGTGTTGTATTTCCTTTCATGATGTAATGCTAATCTTATATATGTATCTTTATTCCAAAGGCTACTAAACAACTTAGTCCTTCGGGATGTATATTCCTTGTTTATATTCCAATGTAATCAAATAAGGCACTAGATCTGGGAAAATGTGGTCGGGTCATTACATAAATAAAGGTGGTGTTTTAAGAATTATGAAAGATAGAGGTAATTTCAAGTTCACTACACATATTGGATAGTTTATTGTTCGGAAAATTTTATATGATTTAATTTAATTATTCGGTTGAGGGTTTTCAAAATCTTGATTCCACTCTTGCATCTTAAAAAAATGGAAAATGAAGCAACCCTTGACAAAAAAAATAGTGATGTCAAGGTTTGGACCTCAAGAATACAACCTGGGCTAGCCTATCATACCAAAATCTCATGATTGTCTGTGAGAAAAAATTATTCTTGTATTTTCCAATTGGAACAACCCAAGATCTCCACTTAAAATCTTAACCCAATCGGTGTTGAGATAAAAAATGATTCACTTAATTATAAAAAAATGTATATTCAAAATAGAAGAACATAAATATTAAATAGAACTGAAATATTTGTCACAAGAATTAGAAAAAACCAGTAGAAGAGTGTCAGAACTCCCTCCCAAGTGTTTATAGCTCCCATGAAATGATTGTCTGCCATGTAGCATTCCATCTGGAGGAGGGGGTGGCTCGGGTGGAATTTATTCTTCATCCATGATCCCCCTATGAATATAAGGGCCTCTAGAACTTCTTGTTTGAGGAAACGACTCCTATGGATCTCCAAAATTCTAGATATTCTTATCCTGGCCTAACTTGTAAATGGGTAGCCGAAGGTATCACTTTATAAGAAAATTTCAAGATGGTTTTGATCCCCCATATTTAGAGAAACCACTTGGCCCATGGTTTTATTCCTCCTAATAGTATTATCTCTATTTGAAGAAAATTAATAAGCTGTATCCCCCCATCCTGAACATAATCACAAAAAATTTAGCACTATTTGGAAAACTACTACTAGAGATATTGACCTAACACAGCACACCACTATTGAATTAGTGTAGATTTGGTGGCTTGGATAGATCAGTTTGGATGGGCCACTAGATGGACCAATTGATTTTGGTTCCTTTATAAAAGTTTTATAACATTATGTTTTAGACCTTCTTACAAAATATCATCCCATTTGGATGAACGGTGTAGTATAAGTGTGTGATTTAGTCCACTAGTGTGCTTGGATCCTATGCAGTTAGGCCCTTTGTCTTGAACTTTGTCATGGGACCTCCAAATAACCTCCCCCTAAAACACAATTATCAAAAAAAAGTAATATTTCCCTTTTTAAAGTGATAAAAACAAAATAATTTAAGCAAACATGAAGTTAAATTTGTTATTATTTTTATAATTTTCCATACAGAACTAGTTTAGCACAATGGTGTAAGTGTGAAAATGAAATAGTGAATCATAGTGCGATCAGACCCCCAAACCAAAACATTTGTACTCCTAGTAAAAGTCACATTTACAAAAATTATACATGGAGATATTTTAAACTTCTTGAAGATTTAACATTCAATTAAAATTTAATTCTAGAGAGAAATGTGATAAAGGAAAAAATCACACTAGAGAGTTATTCCTAGTGATCATGGAAAAATACACCTCAAAAATTGTATCAGAATGAAATTCCAAGATATGCATGATAACAATAGAAGAAAATAATAAAAACAATAACCATGTAACTAATTTTACATGTGTGTGTTTGAAAACTATTTCATGATATTCTTTACACTTTATATCCAGTAAATATATTTTATTTTAACATTTTTATTCTTAACGATCCTTTCAACTTAACCTACCCTACATCCTTTGGAATAAAATTTCAAGATCCACTAAATTAAGAATTACCAAAAGTCAAACCAAAAGTTACCAACCTAGATATCCCTATATTTTGTAAATTTCATCACTCCCCTAAGTTTTTATTTGTTTTTTTAGGATGTACAATAGCCAGATAACCCTCTACCCACAAATAGGTCAATATGGTACAATAATTAAATAGATTAGATAAGAAACAAATTTATGTGAAAATAATTTTGGAAAGTAGAGAAAAACTAACATAACGTATATTTACTTTATATTAAGTAATAAATTTTCACTCTTCTTGGTTGGGTGAAAAGATGTGTGGAGAAATTAAGTAACACCATTTTCCCTTAAACTACTCAAACAAAGGGTACCAACTTATCATAGTTTTTTAAATGATAAAACCATTTATAACATCAATAATAAACCAAATTTTAATAGAAATTCAAACCACAGTATTGAATTTATATTGAAATTCACATTTCATTAGATTTTTTTTTAATGTTAAAATAATATTAAATAAGACAATTCCTCATACATTTTTAATAACTTCCATGATTAAGAGGGAATCATTTTCTATGATAAAGTGGGAATCAAAAAGTAACATTCTATCACCAAAGATATGGGTAAGGGGTGGGGGAGTAATAATACTATTAAGAAATCCAAAAGGAGAAAAAGAAGAATGATGATGAAAATTCTTGACTATCCTAGGAATGTACCCATCCTGCCACACCTAGAGTATGTAGTGAACTCACTATAGTAAAAGATATTTTGGGAATAAAGGATAAAACATGATGACTGTTACTGGTCAAATTATTCTTGAATGTGAAGTTCCTCCATAAAAGACTCTAGAAGGGCTTCATGGAAGTTCTTAAGTCGTTGACCGTTGACAATAATGGTTTTTATGGTTTCTTCATTTTGAACTCAAACAACACCAAATGGATAAAAATTTGTAATAGAGTATGGACAAAACTAGATATAATGAATCATTCCTAGATGCAACATCATCCTTGAATTGTAAAGTTGGAATTTCTTCCCAATGTTGAATTGATGATGAATGATGAGGCAGTTGTGCGACACCTTGATTTGCTCCTTATAAATAATGGAGTTCTCATATGAATCCCTACACATTTCCTCTATCTCATAAATATACAACATACTTTGAAGACCGTCACAAAAAAGATTTTAATTGCATTGTTTGATGGACCAGTAGGCCCAATGATCTTTCTCAACAGGAAGTTGAAAACACTTTCCAAACACTGGTCGATATAGTGACATGAAAATGGGAGTTTTGAAAGCATTAAAGTAAGATAATAATGAATCAACTAGTCTAAGATTACAGTCTTTTCTACTGTGTTGAACTGTTTTTTCAAGAATCTATTTCAACTCTATATTTGACACATTGTATGGACCATTGGACTATGGGTGATATACAGTAGACACTCAATGCATGACTCCATACCAATGTAAAATAGATTTCATTTTTCGGTTGTAGAAATGAAATCCCTAGTCACTAATAATGAATATATGTAATCCAAATGCACAAAAAATTTGAGTTCTCAAAAAATAAACAAAATTACTGGAATCGTCAGCCCTTGTGGATCATGCTTCTACCCAGTTGACACATAATCAATAACCAGAATAAGGTAAAAGTTTTCAAATGAGTTGTGGAATGGTCCCATAAAGTGAATTCCCCAAATATTGAAAATTACATGGAAGGGCATCGATTTCTGTGGAATTTCATTTCTTTTAGAGACATTCCCCATTATTTGATAGCGATGAAAATATTTAAAAAAAATCATGGGCATCCTAAAATAATGATGTTCAAAAGAGACTTGAATCAAGGACCTTGTAGGCAGTCCGTTGGGGAAGAATGTGGCCCCCACAAGCAAGAGTGTGGCAGAACCTAAGTACAGACTTAGACTCACTACCAGGAACACAATTCCAAAGGACATGATCACTACTTGTTTACTAAAGGTATGTTTCATCCCAAATATAACAATGAGACACATGTTTGAGAAAGTCAGTTGGGTTTTTTTGTAAATATGTAGGAATGCAAGATGGTACCAAATAATTTAAAATTTCATCATACCAAGGAATAACATCTTGCACTCAGTATATTTTCTCATCAGGAAACACGACATCTATAGGAATACAGTAGGATGTGTCAATGTCTGAGGATGGGACGATCCTACTAATATGGTCAGCCACCACATCCTATGTTCCTTTTTATCCTTAATTTCTAAATCATATTCTTGAATTTGGATCATCTAATGAAGATTACATGGTTGGGCGTCTGATTTCTTAAGGAGATACTGGAGGGCTCATGGTCTGGGAACACAATATATTTGGTCCCTAAAGGGATGACCTAAATTTATACAAGGAAAACACAATAGAAATGAATTATTTTCCAATTATTGAATAGTTTTATTGGGTAGGGTCTCGTGTACGTGAGGTATATGAAACGACATATGGATCTCGGCTGACCTATTGTGATAATATTTCCCCAACTGCATAGTTAGAGGCATCACACATGAGCTGAAATGTAAAATCCCACTGAGGTGGTTTGATTATTGGGGGTGATGTGTGACTCCATTTCAATATATTAAAATCATCCCCACCTTATTTATCAAGAACAAATTCTTTTTCTTATTGGATCAATAAGAGAAGGGGAGTGAAATATTACCAAATTCATGAATGAAATGACAGTAAAATCCATCATGACCTAGGAAAGACTCCACATCCCATACACTTTTTTGGAAGGGTAGGGAATAAATGACATACAATTTTGATTTATCAACTTGGATACCATCTCCAAAAATTACATGTCCTAATACTATTCCATGTGGCACCATGAAATGGAATTTATATCAATTTAATACAATATTATCTCAATACAGTGACGTAGGATAAAACCTAAACTACTCAAACATTCCTCTATGGAGGATCCATGAATAGTGAAATCATCTATGAATTCTTCCATGCAAGTCTCCAGGTACTCAAAAAAATACTTACCATGCATAGTCGGAAGGTACGTGGAGCATTGCACAAACCAAATGGCATCCTATTATATGAAAATGTTCCAAAGTGTAAAGTAATGGTTTTATTTTCCTGATCCTCAGGGGAAATATGGATATGCAAGTATCCAGAATACCCATCAAGAAAATAGTAATGGGATCTCCCTGCTAGACTCTCTAGCATTTTGTAAATGAATAGTAGTGGGAAATGGTCCTTCTTAGAGTATTGGTTTCGATGGTGATTTTATATACATACACTCCAACTATTTTTCACACGATTTGGAACCAACTCATTTTTTTCATTTTTAATTACTGTTAGACATGTGTTTTTGGAAGTAATTGAACTAGAATAACCCATTGGCTATCAGAGATGGGGTAAATTATTCAAGGATCCAATAATTTTGTTACAAGTTTTTTAACAACATCTAAGAGTTTTGGATTTAATCAATGTTGTGATTACCTCATTGGTATTTTCACATCAATTAACAATATATGATGTGTGAAAAATGATGGGATAATACTTGTAATTTATGTAACTGTTGATACCAATGTCTATTTATACTCCCCCAAAAGTTAAAGTAGTTGAAATTTACGATATGAAGGGAGTGAAAAATAAATTATGAGAGTAATCTAGTTTCCATTATCAAGATAGGAAAATTTTAAATCCTGAGGTAGCTATTTAAGTTCCAATTCTGGTGGATTTTGGATATATGGGAGTGTGTGTGAAAGTGAGAGGTACCTAATCTCATCTAAATACTCAATGGTAACATCCTTAGATGATGAATGATCTTTTATAAGTTTATCATCATCATTGATGGTCATGGGATCATCAATGTTCAAATAAATCATCAATTAAAAAACATGCATGGAATTTTTCTAAATCGGTACAACATTCAATACATGTTTAATTTCCTAGAATTTTAACCAATGATGAAAACTCATAAAGGGGATCAAGGGAATTAAAATAATTTGTTTTCATGAGAAGGGAGTACATCTATAGTGTTTAGAGAGTGAGAGGAATGTTCTTATGAGGGGTGATTCTTGGCATCATGGATGATGAAGTGAAAAATTTCATCACCAAACTCTATATATAATGTAACATTATTGACATCAATTATGGTTTTGGAAATTTTCATCAAAGGTCTCCCCAATATAATTAGGTCTTGTCCATTCGTCCTATTATATTACATTTTAAGCACATTAAAATTAGTAGGAAAAATTAAATTTGGCACCCTCACAAGAACATCCACTAACACACCATAAGGGTGTGATGTACTCCAAATTTTTATTTGAACAAAAATTTCAATGGGATTCAGTTACTCAAACTACATTGAAGAGTAAATAGAGTTAGGAATCACATTTATAGAAGCACCTAAATCAAGCATAGCATTGGAAAAGGAATATTCCCATATGGTGCATGGAATTGAGAATGTTCCCAAATGATTACATTTTATGGGTAGTGATGGATCTATCAATACTATGATGTTCCCACCCTAGATCACCTACTCACCACCATGAAGTATCATTTAGTGTGTACACATCTCTTTTATAAACTTGGTGTATCATGAAATTTACTTCACGACATCGATTAAGGGGATGTTAACCTGAACTTTCTTGAATATTTCCATGATATTTTTTTCAAGTTCAATTTATTTTTTTTCTTAGTTGAGAGGAAAATTGGAGAAATGGAACTGGAAGGGTTGGGATAAGTGTCTCATCATGAGATAAACTCTTTCCATTGGAAGGCCTTCTCAAAGGACAAGGTTTTTCAACATTTCGTCTAATTTCTACAGTTTGGATGGTGTTTTCATTAGGAGGGGATGAATCTAAAGAAGGGGTCATTTGTATTTTTAGTTTATTTCTACTCCTAAGGGTGATGGAACCTAAATTTCCCTTAACCCTAGTGTTTACTAGTGGTTGAGAGTGTAGTTTACCCTACCCATGACTTTATATTTCCCTCAATGACTTGGATAGTTGTCCTCATTGTGTTTTTTGGTCTTTAATGGAATCATGGTCGTTTTTTGGAATTATATATTATTGAAAGAAAGTTGTTTCATCATCAATTATAGGTTAGGTTAGGGTTTTAAAGGGGGTTTTTGGAAATTATTTTATTATGGTTGAGGATTTCTATGTGGTGGTGGATGAGTAATTTGTCCTGGTTGGTTCCATGGTTGTTGAGGTTGGTCAGAATACCCCCTTTCCTATAATCTTGGTCTTCCATCCACCCAGGGGTGGATGGATATTAAGTTTCTTTCCTAAAGGGTTGGTTATAGAATACACCTAGAAAGATTGCCTCACAACTCTCATAAGTTTCTCTCTCTTGGGGGAATTGTTCAGAATAGTGGGTGTCATAAGAACCTATAACAAAATTGATGAGAAGAAGATATTGGGATTTCCCTTTGGAAAGATCATGTTGTTGAAGAAGGTTACTCGACTCTTCAAACTTTGTTCCCACCTTCTTCTCAAATTCAATAATCTACACCTCACTAACACCTCGCATGGGTACAATGGAACTTGAACAGAATTGGTGAGTGTTCTACACCATGTTCTAAATTAGGGTTCTTGTAGAAATTGGGGTCTTATAAACTTGTGAACCACCTTAAGTAACATCAATCATGTTTCTTCCAATATCAATCAAGAATTCATAAAAATATTGTATTAAAAGTTGATTACTTATTTGGTGGATTGGGAAACATGAACAAATCCTTTTAAAAATTTCCTAGTATTCATGAAGTGTTTCCCCTTTTGATTGTCTTATACCACATATTTCTTTCCTTATAGTATCATTTCTAGAGGATGGGAATTAGTTTTCAAGGAAAATGAATTTAATTCCCACCAAACCTCTAACTGGTGAATTATCATAATACAACCAATATTAAGTATATTATAATGATAATGAGAATTCCCTTGGATTTATATGTTATTCTTCCAAATTAGTAATTTTTAATGTTGAACACACATTTTTAAATTCTTTTAAATGCTTATGTGGGTATTCTCCTGTGAGTCCATGGAATCTTGGTAACAAATGAATTAAACTGGATTTTAGATCAAAATTAGGTGCCTCACCTTGTATTTGAATATAAGTGGGTTGGATGTCAACATTAGGATAGATTGGTTCTTCTAGTGTTCTATTATTTTCCTCCATCTTATACAAGTTATGTTCAATTTTAATTTGTGTTCCATAAGAAGAAGAAGGATCAATAATAGTTTCAATTTTTTGGGTGTCCTCCTTCAATAGATCGTTCAATGCTTTTTGGTGTCAATGGTGAAATATCCTCTCTAGTTCTTGGTCAAAAGGAAGTAGTTCCTCCTGTGAAGATCACTTCATGAACAAGTACTATAAAAGGATGATTTTATAAATCAACTTAAAAAATGAATTAATAAAATAAGTGAAATAATAATCACAAAATACACAATACTTTCATAAAAATGCACACTAAAAACATAACAGCTCCCCAAAAATAGTGCCAAAATTGGAACGTGTTGTCATTAAACATAAAATTGATAAGGATTTAAAGATTATTTAACATTATACAGAAGTCCCTGGTTTGTATCTAAAGGATAGTTGAATGTTTTAGAGTATGTTTGTTTAATAAAAATTACTATAATGGGGGGTGGTTTAGAAACTTGTTTTAAAAAATAAATTAATCTAAAGAGTTTAATAGTTGATAAATAAAGTCATTGCATCAATAATTATGAGATAATACTATCATTTCATGTTTACTACACATCTTTGATAGTTCATTTTTATGAAAAAACTTTATGGTTTAATGTAATTATTGGTTTGAGGGTTGTCAAGATCATGATTCCCCTAATGCATCATAAAATGACAGACAAAGAAGTAACCATTGACACACTAATAATTATTTCAAGGTTTTAACCTCAAGCATAGAACAAGGGCTAAAAAATCATACATTAATATCATGATTTCATATGATAAAAAAAGATTCTTGTGTTGTTTAATCAGAACAACCCAAGATCCCCACATAAAACTCATACCAATCGGTGTTGAGATAAAAAAACTTCACATAAGTATAAATAAATAAATGTATTCCAAAGAGAATAACATCAAGATTAAACATAAGTGAAATATTTATCACACAAATTTCACAAAAAAATAGAAAAAAGTTTTGTAAATACCTCCCAAGTGTGTGTACCTTCCTTGAAATGATTGACCACCGTTTAGCTCGCCATCGAGTGGAGGATGAGGCTCGGGTTTAATTTAGACTTCATCCTTGACCTTAAAATAAAGATAGGGGCCTCCAAAACAACTTGGATAAGGATATTAATCCTTTGGGTCTCCAAAATACCCAAAATTTTCTTCCTGGATGATCTTACAAATGGGGTTCCCAAGGTATCATTTTATAGAAAAATTGGAAGGTGGTTTTGAGCCCCCAAATTTCTAGAAACCAATTGGACCAAGGTTTTTGACCTCCAGATAGTCTTATCTCAATATTAAGAAAATTAAAAGGTTTTATACCCACCTATTTACTATATCTACTGAATATTTGGTATTATTTGGACAACTACATATCGATATATAAAAAGAACATAGCACACCACTTTTGACTTCCTTCAGATTTAGTGTCTTGGATAGATCAGTCTAGATGAGCCACCAGATGGAAGAATTGGTATTGGGTTCCTATAGAAAACTTTCATCCCATTTAGGATTGGACCATACCACAAAATATTATCCCATTTAGATGCATACTTTAGTAGCATTGTACAGTGGAGTCCACTGGTGTGCTTGGATCCTATGTAGTTTGACCCATTTTATTTAACTTCATCATGGGCCCTCCAAATCACCTACACATAAAATGAAATTTTGAAAAAAATTAACATTTACCTTTTTAATAGTGATAAAAACCTAATAATTTAATGAAACATGAAGTTAAATGTTTTATTATTTTTATAATTTTCAATACAAAACTAGTTTAGCATAGTGGTGTAAGGGTGAAAACGAAACAGTGAATCACAGTGTGACCATGTGCCTTTGGTTCATTTATAAAAAATTATTAACATATTAGGACCTATTTTAAAAAATAAAATTATTTTGGAATAATTTAATGAAAAATATTTTATTCATCCCATTAATGATAAAGGAACTTGGACTCAATTTCCAATAAATCACATTTAGAGAGAGTAAAAAGAAACTATATGAAGATATTGTGATCATAAAAAATGAAGTAAATTGGTGTACCAAACAACATAATAATATATAAATTTATTATTAAAACCTATGAATTAGGAATATGGTAAAATATTTTTAAATAATATGTGATATTAAATTTCAACAATTTTCTCTCCAAAATAAAATTCATGAAAAGCTAAACATACCACTTTAATTTAAGCATATGAATTCACTTTGGAAAAGGAAAATAATATATCATTTCATACAATTACTTTCCCTTTAGAGAAATTATATTCCATTTTCATGCAGTTTCTTCTAGTTTAGGAATATCAATATATATACATATGTGTGTGTGTGTGTGTTTGTGTGTGTGTGTGAACACATGTATATAAAAAGAATACATATCAATTATAAGGAAGGAAAAAATAAAAAAAATAAATGGGAAATTGAGAGTATTAAAAATAGATTTTATTTTTTTCTACACCAACTTATGTTTATATAACAAGACAAGTTATATTTATCATAAAAATAATTATTCAAGCCCATAATTATTAATTGGTTAAATTAACATAGTATCAAAAAATAAACATCTTTTAAATAGTTGTATTCTAAAATGTAGTCATGAATTTTCTTTAATGTGATGTTGGTTAAAATTAAAAGTGATATCTTTATCAATACCTATATTTTTATATATGATTATATATAAATACATTGACATATGAATTGAAGTAAATTAATCTAGTAAAAGATACTAAAAATTTAAATTTTTATATTTTATATTCTATGATGTGAAAAATCATGTAAGTAATTGAATTGAATAACATGAATCATTTAAATACAATTATTTCACCTATCCATATGATAATTAAGTGTTAAAAATACCATAAAAGTACAATTAATCTTTTTCTCTTTTTGTTTTTGTTATTTTGATAATATTATAATTTTTATTCAATTTTTGTTATTATGAAAAATTATATCAAGATGAAAATGTTAATTATTTAAAATTCATGAAAAAAGGTTTTTATACATCCATGTATAATAAAAATAAATATAAATAAGTAATATTTATCCCTTCAATCTCTTTAAGGAAAGATTTATCTTGGAATCCAAATGTTCTTTGGGCTAGTTAAATTAACTAAAAGTCCCTTAAAAATAAATATGAATGTGATTTTTGACATATCCTATTATTTAAATATCCATTAAGTGGTTATTTTTCTTTATATATATGTGAAAATTTTCAATTTTTAGTATGGTGTAATGACCCAATGTTTTAGTATTTACATTTTCATAAATCAGTATCATGTGAGTATCATCTCTTACATGTACCACTGGGATAAAATAAAAAAAAATTACCTTTAATAAAAAATTTATATATTACCATTATATTATATCCTTTAAATGGGAATTTATGAATGAAATAACCACTTTATAAAAACTACATTAAAAGGTATAATAAATCAGAGGTTATTTTCTGCTCAGAAGATTCATGTTTTGTTGAATTATTTTTATATTCTAGGCATGGATTTATTAAAAATTTTATTTACTACTTTTAGAAATTGTAACAAATAAAATGACTTCATTTTTTCAAATCATAATTTTTAAATTAGTTAATGGTGTCAATTTTAATTTTAGGAATAAAATTACATCACCAAGGAAAATATTAGTTGTCGAGGTAAAATAGTTATTTTTGAAAGTATGGAAATTTTCTAAATATTAGATATTTTAATTTGAAATTGATATATTTTAAATTTATACTATAATAATATTATTTTTATGTGTATAATAATTAATTAACATTGTTTTAATTGGTACTCAATTTTAAATGAGTTTAAGAAAACTTAATGAGTAAAATGAAAATGTTCTTCCAAAATAGTTTTTTAACTCATTATATGTATTAATTTATAAGTTACTTTTCTAATATTTATAAATTTAATTAGATTAATTGGATTCCAAATTCAGATTCATCATGTCACAATTTGGTATGAAGGGTCATCTTAATTTCTTGGTGAAAAAACAATATCCATGATTATTATTTAATCATCATTAACAAGTTTTAAATTGGGTAATCTAATGTGACTTGAATTTTACTAAATCAATGTAACAAATATAACTTCTAGAATAACATTGATAGATTGAAAACTCATACCTACATATCTCACTAACATTTTCCCATCCAACTCACAAAACACTCATACAATTACATTCTTACCCCTTACCTAACATTCTTTTCCAAATATTTATCACTCTTTTTCACCTATAAAAGGGTCTCACTTCCACAATTTACAATCCACAACCCTAGAAATAATTTCATATAAAAATATGAAAAATTTAATTCTTTTAAAGTCCTAATATATATTTTTCATCCTTTAGCCTCTATAAATCTCCACAAGTCCTTCATTTTCAATGGATACTTCAAGAGAATATCCAAATTCTCAATGTAAGTATTACTTACCCTTTAACTTCCTTTGTTTTCCCTTCTCATCCATCCTAATCCAAAATCATTATAACCATATTTTTATAAAAAAAATAAATGTTAATAATATAAAAAAAATTTATTATATTAATGGTTTAACCATTATCTATTCTTCCCCATTTAATCGAAAAAATGAAAATTATGCTCATGTGCGTGTACAGATTATCACCTCGATGAACAACATGTTTAATTTTTATATACAACATTTTTAGGATGGTTATAGGTTTATTTTATAGATATTTTATTTATATCCTGATTTATATTGTGGAAATATAAATTAATCATTCTTTATGTAATATTAGAGATAGGTTATTGTTGTAAAACTAACCACCTAAAACAAACATACAAAGAGAAATATTTTTATAAGTGACAAATTAATTTTCATTTACCTTATTATTATAACTCTTAATAATTATTATTCATAAACTTAATAATATCTAAATAATTTTAGTTCACTTGGTTGATAATGATATTTTAAAAAAAAAATCACTTTCTTTATAGCCATGCTCAAACATAGGTTGTTTCATATTCTTATTGGGGAAGTTTAATTACCAACATAAAAATTTATATAAATTTTCTCAAGTATGGAAATAGAAAAACAATATTCTATAATAATTATTATATAATTTTCTTTTTATTATGGATGAGTAATATAAATATTTAACTCATTAATTGAGTATCTCCCTTTTATTTGTTTAAAATCATTGAAACACAATTGTTGATAATTTTATTTACAAGAATTATAACTAAAACTATAATATAATGAAATTATAAGTTTATAAACTATACTAAAAGATCAATTCCTATAACTTTTATGTAATGGTAATGGTGAAATTTGGGATAATAATGAAGAAAAACACTACTATTATGAAACTACTTCAAAATGATAAATATTACTCACACCTGATATTCAAAATTGATAATGAACACATAAATATATAGAGAAAAATTGTAAATAATTTTTATAAAAGTTTATATAAATGAATAAGGTAATGAAATACGTTATTAATATGGTTATTTTTTATATATAAGGTTGTAGTGTGATTAAATAAGATTGAATTCATGGTAAGGGTTTCTTTGTCACATTTTCAACTCAATGGGACATGTTAGATATTATACAATATTATTTATTTTATATGGTGAATTTATTACCGTTTTTATTTAAAATATTAATATATATTCCATTTAATGATATATTAATGTACTTTTCCATATATTCATCTCTGTCACTTTTTATTATTACATTACAAATATCATACAAGTTTATTGACTCTATTTCCAATTCATTGGGTCATAGTATTTCTTACATGAATATAACTTACAAGATCTCTTTGATAATTCGGTCACCCTATTATATATTTAATTTCCTATTTTTATATTGTTAAATTAGTTATCATCATAAATAAAAACTAAATATATAAAATATTTTCTAAAATCAAAGTATAACATTAGTAAGAATAACTCATATTCTTACCATGAATATTTTTCTTCCACATCCTGATTGTTTCTATAAAAATAGTTTTATTTAATAATAAAAATATTTTTTTCTATTATATTTATCATATAATACATTTCATCTTTTTCGAAATAAAAATCTCTCCGAATTTCATGGAAGTGGGTTTTCAATTAAAACAACCTAAAAATATTAATGAAGGAATTTATTTTCATTATTTAGTAATGTAGATTTATTTGTTTTATTTTTTTGTTTCATTTGAAGGATAATTAATTTGGAACTGTTTAATATAAGGTTATTGAAAGTATTTACTTTCCCTTCTCAGAAATATTTTTACCAGTATTTTTCAATTCAGATTTTATAACAATGTTTAAAAAGTTTTGTGAAAACGTTTTCATTTTCAATTTTAATTCCCCCATAAGGTTTATCCCTCACAAAGTGATATTTTGATCACCATCTACAAGTTATTATGATTAGATCCATTATAAAAAATTATAATTTTCATATCTTATGATCTCTTAAGTATTGTTTAGTTGATATTTTTGAAAAGTATAAGAAACCAATTATTTTTCCATAGGTTATTTAAGATATGATGCTAATTGATTTTATGTGGCCCACATATGTAATGATAATGATAGGTGGGGTCATATGTCATCCTAAAATACATTGGTATAAGTCTATATCTCATGACATAGTCAGACTTGTACATAATTATTTTTTTTACACAAGCGTGGGCTCAATGAGTTTCCACACACTTTTAGGAATTGACATAAGGAGTTTGTTTACATAGGTGTGGAAAAAATTAGTTTGTTAAGAAAGGTTTTACTATGATTACAGTTGTTCCATATTTATGAGTTTTTTATTCAGCTTATTTCATATTACCGAGATTCTCTTTATTTTCGTGATATTCCTTTTTTTCTATTCTAACTTATTTTTAAATTATTCTATAGTCTTAAACCATACTCACTTGTTTTATGAAGATTGAGTTATATTTTGTGTCATGTCATAACTTTTATGCATCCTTAAAAATTAACTCAGGATATTATACTTCTCTAACATGTTTTATGATTTCCATATATGGTTTTATGTTATTTTATTAATATATTTATCCCTTTATTATGTTATCCATCATGTTTGTGATCTTATAAATTATGAAATGTGTTTCCATTAATGTGTGTCTAAGCTCACCCATTTATTATGTTTCTATTCTTTGGGTTATGGTGATGATTATATCATGTGATATGTCTAGAAAAGGGTCCATTAGGGAAATATTATAGAGAAATGTTCACAATATTTTTTGAATAATATGTTTATATATATAATCTCCAAGACACTAAACCTTCCAATACTTGGGTTATTCCACTATTAATGATATTTAGTATATATTCCACATAATGTATTTATTTTTTATGTTATGTTTAGATTAGGTCACTCTAGTTAGTGTCAATATAGGGTTTATTTATTTTTGGGATTACTTTAGAGAACTTCAGTTAAAACCCTAAAGATAAATATTTGTGATAAGTTTATATACAGGAAAATATCATCATGTTTTAGAAATGTATATATTGTGTGGTTATACAAGAAACAATATCACTATATAGATATTAAAAGTCGATAGGGGCTTTATCCCCGATGCCCCTAGGGATAGTAACCCAAAAATGGGTTTATTAGGCATTAACTCAATCATCACCTAGTGCATGAAAAGGATGCCTAAATTAAAACCTAGTTTGAAACTCTTATAGGATATTTTTTAGTTAATTATTTTTTATTTATAAACAATTATGAAGGATTTTAATATATACCTAGTATAGTTAGAAAAATAACCATTGATAACCTGGATTAAAAAATAGATATTCAAAGGTTAATGAATGAAAACTATTTATGAAATCATCCTTCTATGTTTATAGTTACTGATATATACATTAATTAATTTTAATATACTTATACATAATTCTCCTCTAGTAAAGGTAATAGTGATAACCCAAAATAATAGATTTAAAAATGGATTTAAAAGAAAATTTGGAGATTTCCCCAATGGGAAAAATAACGAGATTAAGGTAGGGATGAAAAATCTTATGGAAATACTCACCCAAATATCTCAAACTATTAGAAACAACTAAAATTATGTTGAGATTCGGAACACACCAAGTAAATAAAAACTCACTACTGATTCATTCATGAGGTAACATCCACTATCTTTTAGTGGGTCTTCTAATCTACTCGATATTGAGTAGTGGATAAATTCTATAGAAAGTATTTGTTCCATTATCCAGTTCTATAACAAATAGAAGGTCATCTCAGTCTTTTATCATTTGGATGGTAATGCTAAACAATAAAGGAATCAAAATAATAATACCATGAAAAATATGAATTACACTCTCTAGATTGGTTATAGTACAAGAAGATATTTTTTCACTAATTATTTTACACAAACTCTTCAAAAGAAAATGGAGTGGGAATTATTGGAATTGAAGAAAATGGGGATGATTATATTGGAACTTATGAAGAAGAGTTCACAATATTCATTTGGTATCTCTTAGGTTTCATATATGATAATGAAAGTAAAACTAACAGCTTATTTACTATCTTAAATATTTTTTATCAAAGGGTGTTATAGATAAGATAACTTTGTATCTATGAATGGATTTTCAATGATATCTTAAATTAGAGATGTAAACTAGAAACTATAATTTTATCAGGGAAAATAAAATTAAAGTGGAGTATCATGGAAGCTCTGATGATAAGACCCATTGTTGTAAGATAATCCTATTTCCTACATGCATTTAATTTGGGAGAAATCACTCGTGAAATATCCATTGTGGATCAAGGAAGTGTTTTAAGTGTCATAAAGTAGGACACCAGGATCATAACATCCAAAGTGGTGTTAAGAGGCTAATCAAGACAAAAGAGGAGAAAAATGGCCATAATAATGTGAAAACAACACTATAATGTCTCAAATGAAAGTAGATTGGGAAGTACATGAATCAATGTACTAACCATATATAAAATTAAGGGAACATACCATAGAAACCCCTTAATCTAAGTTAACAAGGAAGACCATATACAGTAACCACTACCGAGGCGGATCACAATGATACATTAATGAAAGGTACACTTATCCTTCACTTTTGAACTATTGATACATTATTTGAATATAATTATTTTTCTTCTTTTATATCATGTAGGTATGCTATGAATATGAATTGACTCCCCCCCCCCCACTCAAAAATTAGATATTAAACTGTCTATGAAAAATATTGGTGGCATAATGATTGTGTCCCAGATATATAACTATTTCCTGATCAAGATTTGTGGAAAGATACTCCATATAAATCTAGATATATTCTCTTGCAAGAGTTTTATATAATATTACACATGGTTTAGATGTATATGGATAGATAACATATCAACTTTTAGGATAAGGAAATCTAATTTCATATCCCTAATCATCCAACTATCAAGTATTAATGAAATTGAAACATCGTGACCAAGATCCCTATTAACCATAATCATACTGGTGGAACAACATGACCTCAAGCACACCTTTTAATATTCCATAAGCATCCAAATAGAAGTTGGGGTCTATGTTGATTCTATTAAGAGACTATACCCCTAATATCATAGTATTAATGATGTAGAATACAAACCTAATATGAATCACATAAATCACATCATACTATATAAGAGAATAAAAAAACATGTAATAATGTTATGGGATGTTTTTATACAAGAATACAAGAATGATAACCCATTAGGCCAATCACATATACAAAATAAAGAAAATAAACAAAATACTAATGTCCCTAGTACAACTATGAGCTATAACTTGACCGAATATCCCGCAAGATATGAGTTATTATCCAAAAAATCAACATCATCAGGACACTACCCAATATCTCCCTATAACCAAGTGAGAGTATGCTCAGTGTAACCAAGTAAAATGGTAGCCTAAGTAGGTTATGAGTATAAAACTTTGTATGGAGCCACCAACATGGCCCCGTAAAGACCATAAATATAGTTATATGTGCATGTGACATACTATGAACTATTAAATAACTATAGAACATAAATTAATCAATAATTAACCACAATTGATCATTAGGTCCATGAATCCCTTAAATTGTACCTTCATTTACTAGTTCTTGAGTGTATCTGAGCATGTCGCAATCACCGTTTTGACCATAATAATGATATGGGGGTCTTTCAGCATGGCATATAGTGATAAAATCCTAGGTTCTAAAATCACCCTTGTATACATGATAATAACATGGGGAATTCTCCATCCCAGAATGAAAACCGAATGAATTATCCATCCTACTATATAGTGGTTTGGGAAGTTGATCCCTAACAGTCTGAAAAACTTAATTGTGCCCCCCAAAGACCCCAAAAGGCCCCTAAAGGTATCATGTGGTAGGAATTTCATACTCTTCTAGGAAGTAATAATCATAATCCCAAATCAATGGAATCCCCAGTACTATAATATATAACTCTCTACAAGGGGATTTTTATTTTGTATCCCAATCCTCCATACTAAAGGAGTTTTATTTATTATTGTATTCCTATATACTTAGGGATTTTTCTTTTAAATTTAAATAAACACCACCCAAGGGAATTTTTAATCTCAAATAATATTAGCTCCACCGAAGGTTGTTTTTTAAACTAATATAAAATTTTGTCCTAATGGGGTTTTCTATATAAAATTAAAAAAATAAATGATATAAGGTTCGACCAGATACCAAAACCCTCCATCACTATCAACACCTCATTAGTTCACATGAATGTATGTGTTCTAATGTGACACTCATAACTATCTCTACCCAAGCCCAACGCACCAACTCAGTGTTGACCTATCACTAGGGAAACTGCCTGAGTCCCCTTGGGTAATATAAAAGAATAGGAACACCACATGTTTTCCTTGATATCTGTTATATATGTGGTCATAATTGATCTCATAGAGGTCATCACACTCCTTGATAATGTCATAAATATACATAGTTTCACAAAAATCTTATTAAATTCCATCATACAATAGTCTAGAAAGATGGATCATGACCCATATCAATGTATTCATGGTTTAGGTAGGCTAGTCATCTCATCCAACATAATTATATATTTCCTATGGTCTATCCGCATTTGATAAATAAAACTATAGGGAAAGGATCATTTTAACAATACTTAGTTCATCAATCCTAATGGCTCCAAGGTTTCATAATTTTAATGAGACATCCTACTAGGGACAATCAGTCTCAAGGGAACCTAAGAAAGTTCCACTTAGTATTATCATTTTATATTTGTCTAATTGAAACCACTCAAGGGTTTTTAGTGTTTAGGCATACCATTTTTCGGAATCTCAGCCATCGACAACCACTGTGTCAAGCCAATGTGCCAGATCAATTGTTTCATATTCACTTTTCTCCTATTTAATCTTATATTCTCATGTGAATTAAAATATTTAATTTAAATTAAAATATTTAAATTAACTTTAAGAATTTATATAATAAAAGGGTTTATCTCTATAGTGGAGAGAACTCATATACACATGAATATAATCATCATGCAATATTCCATAGGTAAAGTACCATAAACACCAATCTCATTTCAAATATTTCATATTTGAATCACTAACTAACATGTGATTTCTTGGATCGTCAAGACCATCTATGTCCATTTGAATCAACTAGATATTATTCATCACCATGAGTCCATAACTCTAGGAGAACAAATAATTATTTAATTTAATTAATTGTAATCATTTACAACCAATTAAACATTTAAATTTATTAACCCTTAAATTCCAGAGAATCAACTCATTGACCCTATTGCACTAAAACCATGATAAAGATCAAGGGGGAGGTCCACTATACACTCTTAATGACATCATAGAAAAAAGCCCTAAAAATATATGCCAAAAACCCCATTTTAATTTAAATTTAAGGAAAAATAGTAAATAACAATGTGGAAAAATATACCTCCAATGAATCATTCTGAAACTATGAATAAATGTCATCAGAATATTCCCTCTTTCGAGGAAAAATAAAACCCCATTGTTTTGGGAAGATTACACCATGAACTAGTGGAATAAGAACTTAAACTAGAGAAGTGAAATGAAGTGGAAATTAATGGTAAATAAGAACGAAGGATAATTGAAGGAAAAAATCACCTTAAATCACTGAATAACTAACCCAAAATCATTCAAATCAGAGGGTATTCAAAGGGGGAAGAGGAATGATGGGATTTCATTTCATGAATGCATGAGTCATAAAGAAAAGAGGGATTTTCTCTTCTTTAAATCGAGGATGAGGGATCAGTAAATTTATACTTTTAACGATCCACATGGTTTGGTCACAAGGTTTTCTAAATTTTCCACCAATAGTTTGGTAAGAACTAACCATGTACACGCCTCTCACGCATAAGGGACACATAGTTTACTAAACCGTGTCCCAACCATGAAAATTGATATTACCTTGGTTTGAAACTTTTCACATATTTTTATTACAACTGTGTGACTAGAATGAGGCCCAACCAGGATCATATATTTTATTCATAGATCCTATATAGTTTTTCCTTAATGGTGAACTGATTGTGGAACTCGATCATGCTCTATACAATTTGAACTAAAAACCTACTCAAACACATGGGTTTTCAATGTTTACAATTCACCCTAGATAGAACTCAGTAAAATATACATGAATTTATCCTAATACTATTGAGACTCACTAAGGAACCTAATGAATCTAGCAGACCTCAAATTATATCAAAAAATAATAACTTGGGATGCTTGGACACTCAGATTACCAATTCGAATCTTGGTTCTCAAAACGAACCATCCACAAAACTCAAAAAATCAAATTCATCCTAAATTTCAAACATTAGAATTGATATAGGGATTTATAACTCCCCCACCATAACACTTATCATCCTCAATTAGTCCCATCAACCATTTAAGCATAAATCCAAACACATGTGGGTCACCAAATCATTCTCGATTTCCGGCATTCAGTTGCGTAATACCAAATGAATTTCCCTTGATCAACCTCAATCATAGGATGATCAAATCACTAAAACTCAAGTCATGTATCATAACCACTACTGAAACAATGAAATATTTATTAACCACACCCATATTAATAGGGACACCATAGTGTTATCGATCCACTCATATCTGTGTTTATGGTGCTCCCCACAATAAGCCTCAACCCCTAATGCCAAATCTGACCCAAATTAGATGTGTACCCACCATATAATTAATATAATAAAAATATAAGGGTCGCATGATCCCAATATGGCTACTTAAAAGAACCTAAATCATGACTCCATGAGCGTTGATTTTCAAAAACTTGGATCTCAAGACAACTCAATTGGTCATACTCCTCATGCAGTTCAATCTCATTTGACCTAAGATCCCTTGGTACTCCACTTCAAAATCTGAAATACCACTTATGGAATGGTTTATCACATGAAAATTTTTTACCCATGAATCATTCCAAAAACTAATAATGTAACCATTAAATAATCAATAGATCCATACACTCGGTCAGTCATTACCTTGAAAACTATATTTGATACAAGAATCACAAGCACCCAAGGCACTTTTCTCAAGAAAATTAAAGTTATCTAATTCACCTAATACTTATACATGATTGAACCTTAAGTTCATCAATCTCAATGAAGTAATCTACCCCTTTCATTCCACTTCCAAGGACCTCACAAGGTTGGGCTAACCCCTCTCATAGTTATGCCCAGTCACAATTGGGCATTGAATTCCATAACATAGAGTCAGGTGATATGGTTCACTAGGTCTCCCACCCATCCCATAGGTCATGTATAACATAAGTGACAAACCAAGGAAAACTAAACATTCTCCTACAAAAATCATCACACAAAATTTACCATTCCAAATAACCACTAAAATGTCTCATATACATAAATGTGTCCAAGGAAAATCAACTTCTCATAAGGTAATAGATTCTCATGAGCTTCCACCTATAATATTTCCATATATAGAATCAAAATATCCAAAATCCCTCACTAACCCTCTACATACAAGATTCAAACCCATGAGGATCACATTATCATTTGTCATCACACACACACACACATAATGACATCATCCTAGATGATCCACATCAAGTAACCATAATCATTTGGTTTAGTTATATATAATTACATTATATGGTATATGGTAAAAACTATATAGGTTAAATTTTACACTTTAAATTACCAAAATTAAATAATAATAACTCGCAAGGGGTTCATCATAAGGGAATCAAGATCCTATACCAACTTACTATTATCACCCCCTGACCTATACACCAAGGGACTATTTCATATTCCCAATGAGTATCTCAAGATCGATCCACATGAACTTCTATCATAAAAAGATACATATAAAGGGTTATCCAGTTAATTAGAATTCCACCAAGAACTTATATGGGAAAACACCATATGAGTTATTACTAACACATTAAATAGATTAACCTCAAATATCAATGATAAAATCACACATAGATATGAATATATATCATGTGAATCCTAATTTCGTATTATTGATACATGAGAAACCTATATCCTTTAAGGTAAATATTAAAATCCAAAATATATCATAAACCTCAATCATTATATACATCATATGAATTTAAATCCATATAACTATAATAAATAAACTAAAAAATTAATTCCATCAATAGTAATCTTGATTTCCCATCTAAAATGGTGTCTTGGAGATCATTTTAAAGGTATATCACAAGATCTAAAAAATATTGTGTCTTATGTCTACTATCTCCCCAAAAATTAAAAAAAAATTATATGATACCATTTTGTAACATCCCATCACATCTCACTATGAATAGTAACTGGACTAGTGGTGCTCCATGACCTTAAGCATGCCTCCTTGTATTCTAGAGGTTTCTGACTACGATTTGGGGTCTATGATGATTCAATGGGGAGAGTGTAACCCTTGAATTTGAGTATCAATAATGGTAGGAATAAATATAATATTGATAACATCCAACATATTATTGTATGTGGGATGATAAAAATAGAAACATGCAATATTGTAATGGGATACTTCTATAGAGGCATACAAGATTGATCACCAACTAGGATGATCACATATGAATAATGAATAAAATAAATAAAATAAAAAATTCTCTACTATAACACCGAGCCATAACTTATCCCAATCTGAAAATGAATTTAATTAATCATCTTAATAATCAACATCATCAGGTCTCTTCAAAATTTGATCATGTAACCAAGTGATAGTATGCTTCCTTACCCATGTAAAATAATGGATAGAGCATGTAATGAGTATATACTAAGTAGGAAACCACCATTGTGGTCCTATAAATATTTAAATTGTAGTGATATTTTCATGTGAAATGCTCTAAATAAATATATATCCTCTAAAAAGAATTAAATAAAAAATAAACCACTATCGATTTAAGGTCCATGATATTGATTGACTATTCCTTCTTTGATAAGTGTCAAAGTGCCTCTGAGCATGTCATGATACCCATGCCAACTATAATAATGACTTAGTGTTTTTCACTCTGGTAAACAATTATAATCACCTAGGGGATAAACTCACTATATTATACATGAAAATGACATGGGGAATGCTTCATCTTAGAATAACAACCTTAGGAATGCTCCATCCTAGTATAAAATTGTCTTGGTAGCAAATCCTAAGTAGTCCTCTATTATGACCACTAACAACCCCACAATCCCCCGATAGGTATCACATGGCAGAAACACCCTCTTTTACCTGAAACCAATAATCCAAGATCCAAATCCATGGAATCCCCACTAGAATCATCATAGACCTCCATGCTAGGGTTTTTTTCTTTAGTATCAAAGACCTTCATACTAGGGGAGTTTTCATTATTATCATAGACCTCCCTAGTCAGGTTGTTTTCCATTAAATTAAGATATACACCGAACCAAGGAAATTTTCCATATCAAATAATATAAAAACTTCCCAAAGCGAGTTTTTTGTACCAATAATATAAACACCACCCCAAGGTTGTTTTCCATATCAAATCATAAAAAAAGGATACAATGGTCAGTAAAATTCCTAAACCCACCATAATCATTCACATCCCATTGGTTCATATGAAAGTATGGGATTTAAAGTGACACCTAAAACCATCTCTACCCAAGCCCAACTTACCCACTCATGGTCGATCAATCACCAGTGAACCTACTAGGATCCCATAGTATAATACAAAAGTGAAGTCACCCCACTTGGGGTCCTTAGTCTCATTCCATTCTCAAGTTATCATCTATATTTCAAAGGGATTCATGCTCATAGAAAATTTCACAAATATACATTGTCTCATAAACCTCATAGGTTTGGTCATACTATAAATTTTATATTGAGATGGCCTATGAACCATCTCAATGTCTCTAGGGTCTAGATAGGTTGTTCTACTCACCCAAAAAATTATATTCGGCCTATATTCCATCTACCTAGTCTAAATAAATCTCGATGGAATGAATAATTTTCCCCATATGAAGTTCAATAGTCATAGTGGCTCCAAGGTGTCATCAGGTTCATGATATAACCTAATAGGGATAATAAATCACAAGGGAACCTAAGAGATCTCCAAAAATAATTTTATTTGTTATTTAATATGATTAAAATCACTCAAGGGGTTAATGTGTTAAGGAATACCATTTTTTAACCCTTATCCTCCAGTGACTGAGATATAAAGGTAGTCTATTAGGTTTATGATGTCCTAGGAACATTTATCCTCATTGTTATTAGATTATAATGTTAATTTAACAATTTAACTCTTAAGTTGAATTGAAAATTTTAGAAAATAAAGGGGATCATCACCATAGTACCAGACCATACATACACATGTATAGAAGCATTATCCACTACGCTATAGGAAAATTACCATTTCCTCCAACCTCATTTTGAATCCTTCTAGTTTATTTCACTTCCTTACAACTATTTCTTATGATCTCCATGCCCATACTAGTCCATTCAGCTCAACCAACCATTTTTTATCACCATGAGGACCTTACTACTAGAACAACATAATGAATTTAACTTAATTAATTATAATAATTTTCATTAATTAAAAATTTTAATTTAATATATGAAAACCTAGATAAACCATCAATCATCCTCATCACACAAAAACTATGACCGAAAGCACATGATAGGTTCACTATGTACTCCCAATGATATCCCATGAAAAATACCTAACAAGAGATGCCAAAAAATACCCAATTAAATAAATATCTAATTAAAACCCAGAAATAACATTGGGATGAAATGTTTTCCCCATGTATCCCTGAGAAACATGGTGAAAACATTATTTTGGGAGGTCCTATTACTATGAAAAAATAATGTAACATAGTTTTGGAAGATTCCACCTTGATTTAGTAGAATCAAAACTAAAATCCTATACTAAAGAAGTGAAATCAGTAGGAATGAAAATGAAAATAAGAAAAAATGATAATAGAGTAAGAAAACCACCATGAATCATTGAAGAAATAACCTAAAACCACTAAAATCATATGGTATTTTAAAGAGAAGTATGGGTAAGTGAGGTTGGACCACACACACCTGAGGGAGAATAAAAGAGGGATTCCCTATTAGGAAAATCTGTGTGGGGTAGATGATCAGTAACTTACCATTTTTAAGGAGCCACACTATTTTCCATATTGTGCACCAATCATGTGGTAGGTACTATCAAATTACACCCCTATCACATGGTTGGGACACAAAATTGTGCACCAAAAATTCTAATCAGTACCACCTCGGTATGTGACATTTTACATAGTTTATCTATAATATTGAACCCACTATGTGCATATCCCTAGGTCCAACCAAGATCACATGGTTTACTCTGTGATGCCACATAGTTAACCCTCAACCATGCACTGAACATGTAACTCAACCATGATATTTTCAATTTAAATTTCATACCTCCCTCATGATCAAGATACTTCATTGTTTCTCTTATACCATGCACACTAAATCATAAACCATAGGTATAATTATCTAAAAAAATCATCATAAATATTTTGAGACTCACTCAAGCATCTAAGGAACTGCACAGACCTCAAGACAAATAAAAACACATCATGTTGAGATTATTTTAATATTATATTACTGATTTGAATTTTAATTCTCAAATTGAACCATCCACCAAATGAAAAAATTGAAATTACATCTAATTTTCTAACACACATAAAGAAATAATGTTTTACAAAATGGTTCATTATGAAATCCTTGAATAGGAAAATTCTATAATATGGGTTATGATACCCCTTAACTAAGGACTCTTGGCACAAATTATCGATTAACAAGTCAACATTGATGACATACCTATTGTATGTGAATATATTGATGTATTTTAGAATGAAAAACCTATTTTTACCCGAGAACATGTAGTTTTGTTTTTAATTGTTCTTATATATGCTTACATTCCTATATCAATTATTCTATATTGAATGGATCCCATTGAATTGGAATAATTAAATAAGAAACTTCAAGATAATCTGGACAAGGGTTTTACATGCTATAGTTCTTTAGTATGAGGTGATCCAGTCCTATTTTTCAAAAAGAATGAAGGATTGATGTGTATTTTTATTTATCATCATGAGATTAATAAAATAATGATAAAGAAAAAAATACCCATAGCCTTTATTAATGATATCTTCTATCAACTCAGAGGAGATTGATACTTCTTGAAGATTGGCCATCAATCTAGATACCATTAGTTAATTGTTAAAAGGGAGGATATTTCCAATAATTCTTTTCATATGAGGTATAAAAACTATGAATTTATAGTGATGTCATTTATACTTATGAATTCTCAATCTGTATTCATAGATCTAATGAATAGATTATTTAGAAACCATGTTGATTAATTTTTTATTATTTTATAGAATTTATTCTTATATATTCAAAGAGAAAGTAATAGGATAAATATCATTTGTAGATTGTGTTAGTCACCTCTCAGAAGGACAAAAATGTATTCAAAATTTATTAAGTGTGAATTTTGGAAATAGAAAGTTTAATTTTTGGGTCATATAATCAAAATTTAGAACATATCAGTATATCCATCAGATATGGAAGTTATCAAGAAATGGATATGAACAACCACTGTAACAATGATATGAAGTTTTCTTGGGTTAGTCAGATGTTATCAAGATTTTTGATAAATTTAAAATGAATAAAAAATCCACTCACCATGTAAACATGAAAGGGAGTAAAGTTCCTTTGGATGGAGGAATGTGAAGGAAGTTTTAGGAAACTACCAAAAAGGTTGGACATCACTATTGTACATACATTACCCTATAGCAGGGAAGGATTTGAAATATAGAGTGATACCTCAAAAATGGTATTAGGATTCATACTTATACAGAATTATATGGTAATTACTTATGATCATATTAATTAAACACTCATGAGAAAAATTACATGATGCATTATTTGGAGTTGATGACATTGATCTCTACATTAATGATTTAGATTCATTATATTATTGGAGAAAGGTATGATATATATACTAATAAAAAGTGATTGAAATATATATTCACACATAAGGAGTTTATTATATGCCAAATTTGATGTTTGGAATTGATAAATGATTATTAATTCTCAATACATTATCACCCGGGTAAGGAAAATAATGTTGGTAATGATATAAGTAAGAATGAACATGCTACTCAATCTACGATGAGGTTTGAAAAAAACCCACTACTCATGGATTTGAAAAGGATACATTTTGAAGTCATAATGGGAGGAGATAAATCCTATTTTTCCATATGAATTCCCAACCTTCCATCCATATAAATATCACTAAATCCCAAATAGTTAGTGTAGAGATATAGAAAATGGGAGCGAATATTTCATATATGAACATTGATAAATATGGGGTTATAAGGTTTAGAACCTGGATATATGTCAATTAAAATTAGAATTTATTATGTATCTTTTGGACAATGAACATAACTTATCATTGTATATTAATCCTAGATGTAATAAATTTTATAAAGATCTAAAAGAAATATTCCAAGGGGATAACATAAAGATATATATTAAAGAATACATATCTTGATTCTTGGTATGAAAATAAGTTAAGGATGAATGATAAAAGGCAAAGGTAATGTTCCAACTATTACCCATACCTGTATGGAAGTGGGAAAACATCAATACAGATTTCATCATAGGACTCCCAAAGACACCTAAAAGACATAATGACATTTGGGTTTTAGTTTATCACCTTATAAAGGAAGTAAATTTTTACAATAAAATAATATTTCTATTTTTACCTCCTCAGTGTGATATACATAAGGGAAGTGATAAGGATACATGGAGTGCCTATCTCTATTGTACCTTATCAAGATCTAATGTTTTTCCTTGAGGTTCTGGAGAAGTATCTATAAGGAATTATAGATAGATCTATGTTTTAACACTTATTATCATCCTTATACATATGAAAAATATTATATGACCATTCAACCTCAATAGGATATCCTAAGATATGTTTCGATGTATTTCCAAGGATTTTGGGATCAACACCTCCCCCAGTAGAGTTCTCATATATCAACAGTTACCATTATAGCATTCAAATAAAACCATATGAGGCTCTATTTTGGAAGTGATATAGGACTCCATTATATTGGGATGAAGATATAGAGAGGAAATTAATATCTCCTAACCTTTTCCATGAAATTATGTAGAATTTGGAAACCATCCAGTGTCATATGAAAGTAGAACAAAGTCTACAAAATATTTATAATAAAAATCATCAACATGATCTGGAAATTAAAGTTTGTGCCATGATGTTCCTTAGAATACATATATGAAAGTTTTTTATGATCTTTTGGAAAGAAAGTTAATTTTTTCTCAAGATAAATAGTTCCCATCAAGATCATTGATCATGTAAGTGTCGTAGATTATAACTTACCACTCCATCCATATCACTATGAATTTAAAAATGTGTTCTACATATTAATTTTGGGAATATACATACTAGATTCATCACATGTACTGATATTGAAAGATATAAAATTTAAACATGAACTTTTATATGAAGAAAAACATTGGTAGATCTTGTATTTATTAGACAAGGTTCTGAGGAATAAGACCACCAAACTAGTAAATGATCTTTGGAATAATCATAAGTTTTTTAGGCTACTGGGGAATTAAAGGATGTGATAAGTGAAATTTACTATAAATTATTATTTTTTTATAAAATTTCTAGGATGAAATTATTATTAAGGGGGATAGAATATAATGACCCACAATTTTAGTAAATATTGTTGCTTAATTAAATACTATGTGAGTAGCTTGTCTTGCATGCATTGCTAAACCAAGAAAAACACAATGTTACCTTAAAAAATTATTAAATGTTACCATTTTATTATATCCTTGAAATTTTTGAGTATCAATAGAATTAAACACTTTATAAAAAACTATATAAAAAGGTATAACAAAACAAAGGTCATTTTATACTTATATGATACATGTTTTTTAAAAAAATTATGCGGTATGCACATTTATATTAAAATTGTTTTCATCAAATATAAAAATTAAATCATAAAAAATATTTGAATATTTGAAATCAGAATTTTAAAATCTAGTTATTGAGTTTAACTTCATTTTTATGAAAAAAAATTAATTTACCAAGGTAAATATTAGTTACTATGGTAAAAAATTTATTTTTCAAAGAATGATACTTTTCTAAATATTGTATATTTTTAAATTAAATGGTTATATTTCAAATTGAGACTATAATATGATTTTTAAGAATATATAAAAATTAATTAACACCCATTTAATTTTAAATCAATTTTAAATATGAATAATAACACTTAATGATTAAAACAACACTTTTCTACAAAAATAGTTTTTTTCAATAGATTATATGTTTTAATTTAAAATTTATTTTTATTATATATTGAAATTTAATTACATAAAATAGATTCCAAATTCATAATAATCCTATAAATATTTTATAATATTGGACATATTATATTTTTAGTGATAAATTATTAACCATGATTAATAATTAATAAAGATTAATAAATGTTGACATGGGTATTTTAACTTGACTTAAATTTTACTAAATCAATTTTGAAATATATACCTTATAAAATAAATTTTTTGGTTATAAATTAATAACTACATATTTCACAAAAATTTTCCCCACCTAACACACAATACTTCCATGAAATTACATTCTAACAGCTTGCTTAAAATTCCTTTCTAAATATTCTTCCCTCTTTTTTGAAGGATCTCAGGGCACATCGAAAGTAAGGAAAATACACAATTGAAATGTTTAGTGTTATATTTATGTTAATGACACTAAATAAAAAAATAGTTTACCCATATTTCTAAAGGGATCACATGAAGTTAAATTTATTCATGAAGAATCAAATAGAAATAAAATATTACTAATACCTTGTTTGTGGGAAATCACCTTTTTGATTAACTCATAATTATCATGTCACAACAAAAATATATCAAGTTAGGAATCATATATATCATAAACATGTGAACCATAACTCCTATTTCATCAATATTTAATTATAAAATTTTATCATGGAAAATCAAAGAGCCTAACAATGCCCCTTCGATTGTGTGACGAATGTATATTGGATGGAGAAAACATGATTGATCTGACCTTATTCATCCTTCTAATTCTCTATCTCTAATATTAAGAGGAGAGGAGGAGAGATATCCACTATATAAATTCAACCAATTAGTGTATATAGCTTTCATGGAGTCTAAAATTTACTTATATACTTAGGTTAAACTTTTAAAAATTACACTTTTGTCCTTAGAAAGCTATAAGTGTCATTTTAGACTAGTGTGAACACTTTTGACTTAAAATGTTGGAAATATTTTTTCTCTCACTTTTGACACTTTAACATGTTACATGATAAAATACCAACCATTAAATTGGCTCACTTATCCCATAAATATTTAATAAAACTTGAACTTACTATGTTCATTTGAAAACATGTATCTTCTAATATTCACTTTTATGATCAATAAACTTATGAATACCTTGATAAATAAATTAAATCATAATTACCCTAAATTTGAATAATATAATTGAATAATTTTTAATTGTGGTCAATCACACATAGACAATCATTTTCCATCGCACGCAGGGCTTACTTAATCCTAAACTCATATTCATTTGTTTTGGTGGAACATGTGGATACACATAGTGCGTGACCCTCTAGGTCTGTATCTCAATACATGAGAGTATAAATCATAGATAAAGAGTAGAGTTTAAAAACCCATCATGTACCCTAAGGAGATAAGTAATTCCATATCTAATAATTCCTCTTAAAAAACATTGTGTAATATAATCTCTCTATCTCGTGATATCTCATAAAGAAGGAAAAACACTTGTGTCATCATCCTTTTGATGCTTTATGTATTTTGTGACCTTACCATATAAACTTACCTTCTTGTACAATGCCCATGTATATTTTTAAGGTATTACTATCATGTCCAACCTAGGCCCACAATATATCTATTTCTAAACTTGAAAGTGAAAAATTATATCTTGATCATTCAACGCCAAGTGTCAAATAATACACTAAACATAGGCCAACTCACTGTAACATAAATGTCATGGTTTTTTTCCTTACATAAAAGTATGTGATAAATTTATAAACAATGGTAATGATATAATTTCATGAGACCAATGCACATGAAAATATATAGGAACAACCAATGACACCCTAAACATGTGGTGTTACTATTGGAGAGTCAGTCCTCATGATCACCTCTACTCAAGATTACTAATTGTGAAATTTATAAGATGAAGTATCAATGATTATGATCCCCAACACGTGATAGTCAAACATTATATTTTTCTGATAATTATAATATATCTAGACCATAGTATATATATTTAATATTATTTTCATAGTATACTAAGTTTCTCATTATAGTTTGTAGCAGTTACAGTCTTTTGATGCAACGCGTAATCTACGGACATTACTGTATAAAAAATGGACATATAAGTATCAAAAAAATTGTGGAATGAAATGAAAAATCTATATATCAATATATATACATTTAATTTTAATCAAATTATATAAAGGATTTATATCTAGGGAAACCAATAACAACACTCCCTCTTTTACTAGATCTAACTATTAATAAGTTTCAACCTTCTATCTCTCATATGAGAATCCCTATTTTTCTAATATATTGATTTTTATAGGGGTTTTATATGTTATTATTGTGGATACTCTACTAAATATTACTTTACATCTCTGATTAACATCTCACGATATATGAAACCTCTAATGTATATGATTTATGTTCTAGTGTGACCTAGGCTCACTGGAAAGAACCACTACTACAGTATTATCAAAATATACAATAATGGGTTTTGCACTACTTGGTAAAATCCCATGTTTAGAAACATAGTTGTATATCCAAACTTCTTCATTATATTTATCAAAAGAAGATATATAGTTCAATTTTATTGTAGGATAAAAAACCACAGACTTCTTTGAGATTATCTATAACATTACACCACCATTCTTGAAAAAGGCATGTCTTGATTATGACATCGAATAATATTGATTTCTCTGGAAGATAGAATCAACTTATCACCTCATGAATTTCTCCACATCTCTTACATACCAGGAACACATCATTTATACATCTCAAGTATTTTAGGATTGCTTTTATAGCTTCCTAATGAAACTATCTAGTATTTTCTTTACATCCTAGCACAATGGTTAAAGAAAATGAAGCATAAAACCTAGTACATATATTGACATACAAGATAGATCCCGCTACTAAAACCTAATATATTCTTCTCATTATTTAAATCTACACCTATGTCAGGGGACACAACTTCTTGAAGTGATTATTTCAATGTGACACTGGAAATAATCTTCTCTTAGATCGATCAATATTACCACTTTTGAGTAACTTGTAAATATATGTACTTTGACATAGGCCAAGAATACACTAAGATCTATCTCAATATGTATTGATCCCGAAAATATAGGGTTAATCAATTGTTCCTCTCATAGAGATACATTTATTTATGAATTTCTTCAGTTACAACAATACATTCACTTCATTTTTCATTATCATTATTTCTTTAACATATAAAATTTGGAAAATAATAGCACTCCCACTAAAAATATTTTTAACACATGTCTTTATTTCATTATAAAAGAAACGAAATTCTCTTATGGTCTCATAAAAATAAAAATTCCATGATTATGTTTTGAAATTCAGTCTATAAATAGATCTCCATAGTATTCAAACTTTATTGGAACTAATTGAAATAATTACACCTTTAGGTTGTGTCATATAAAAATCATAATCCAAATTCCCTTATATAAAAGTATTTTTACATCAATTTTCCAAATTTCATAATCAGGGAAGGATACTACTACAAGAAATATTCTGATCATCTTTTTCATCGTGATTGTTGAGAAGGTTTCATTGTAGATTATGTCATGATTTTTATAGAAACCTTTTGTAATGATTCCTTATTTATAATTGACCATCACTATACAACTTTTTCAGGAATACTCATTTACAACCAATATTTGTTACATCATTTTTTGGGTATACCAAAATCCATAAAAAGATTATGGTAAATGGAGTTAATTTTTGAGTTCATAGATTCTTTCATTTTTTTAATAATTTTACACTTATTTATTCATTTTATTTAATAGGTTCAATATTATACTATAGTAATGTGTCACATGTCTTGATGATAAGAAGACTATACCACTCTATTTCTTTAAACTCTCTCACATTCCTATTCAGTAATTGTGTCTCGGGAACTTCTCCAGATACCACTATCTCTTATGGAGACAAATCCCACACCAGCTCTTATGCATCTAGAGTATCTACTTATTTTAAGTTGACCTTTATTCCACTATTTGAATTGGAAATATGTTCCCTTTCTAGAAACTTTTCACCTTATACCATAATCACCTTACTATCTAAAAGTTTATATAGGTAACTAACATTATGTTTTATAGGAAAACCTATAAATATGAACTTATTTCAATTATATGATAGTTTTTCATTAGGTATAGTCTTGAAAAACACATCTTATCCCCTTTATCATATATGTGATAGAAAAATGTTCTTTCCATCCTATAACTCATATGGAATCTCATCCATCACATTAGTTGGTACTCAGTTTAGTGTATATACCATAGTATACAGTGAATATACCCAAAAGGATAATGGTATGTTATCATGACTCCACGTTGATCTTACCATGTTATGAAATGTATGATTACTCCCTTAAATAACATCATTAAACTGAGGTGTATAAGGAGGAGTGAGATGATATACTATCCCACAGTCCTTTAAGTGATCAATGAATGCTTGGTTAAGATATTCCCACCATGGTCTAAGAATAACTTCTTAATCATATTACCAACTCCACTTTATTCTGATATTCCTTAATCCTTCTAAAGTAATATGAATTATGCCTCATTAATTATATATATACACATCCTGTATAATTATTGATAAAATCATTTAAGTAATAAAAAATACCCCTTTCCACTATGGGAAAATTGAAACATACACCAGTATGAACCCATTCCAATAATTTTTTGGATCTTTCTCCCATCCCAATAAAAGGTCAATTAATATTTTTATCTTGTAATCAATAATGATATACATCAATGTTTTTTTTAACTAAATGGTTTTGAAATAACCTTCCCAATGTAGTTTTCTTAAATGATTCTTGTTTAAATGGACAATCCTTATATTCTATAGGTGGTTATGATAAAGTTCATTCTCAATATATTTTTCATTGATTATAGAAACATAATTTTATAGTTCATGTATATAAAATCCATTTTTATGATGTTCCATGACATAATATATGTTTTCGTTATACATAAGACAAAATGTATTTCCAAAATTTAAATAAAATCCAAAGGTGTCTTAAAGTGAAAAAGATATTATGTTTCTAGTAAACTATTATACATAATAAAAACAATTAAGTATAATAACCATTTCACTATGAAAATAAAGATGATAACCTCCCACTGCTAATGTTGTAAGTCTCACACCATTCTCTTCTTGGATATCAACTTCACCTTTTAAAATTGTCTTGAATCTACTTCAATCTAATATTTGAATACTAAAGTGTGATCCACATGCAGTATCCAGTACATAACATATAGATATAGAATTATTTTATTCAATGAAAAAATACACTTAAAGTAGAAGTATCACATTTGTTCTTATTCCTATAAATGAAATTGTTTTTAATATGGAATTTATTTTCACATACAAATCATAATTCTTCTTAATCATCATTATACCTCAATATAATTGGATTCATGGAAGTTTTGGGAATCTCTGTCTTTGATTATGACATATCCTTTTAAACCTTTTCCATTCCTTCCCCCTCTCATTGAACACATGGATTGAAGATTCATCCTGATAACTTAGACCTCCCTGATCACATCAAGAAAGTTGTTGATGAGTATCCCTTCACTAATGATGAAGACTTTCTTATTTGGGAACCATCCCATAATGGTATTCTTGATTCTAAAAATTATTACAATCATCTATTTACTTCCTCTAAAGATAATTTTTCTTGGATAAAACCCTTTGATAAACCATGGATTAAACCTTCAATATTTAACCTTATTTGGTGAATTGCTCATAATTGTATTCCTACCGAGGTATGTCTCCAATTCTTTGGTGTTCAGCTATGCTCAAGATTCCCCCTATGTCATAAACAAAGGGAGGACATCAATAATTTATTTTTGTCTTATTCCATGGCCACTGCTCTTTGGAACTATATTACTGACATCTTTGACTGCAGATAGTTACTTGCTGACTCTATTTTCTCTTTGCTAAAATGTTGTGTGGAGCTTGTTTCTTCGCAGCAAATCAGAAACCTCTTTTTATCCGTTCTTTCAGAGCTACTCCACGTTATATGGTATGATAGAAATTTCATTATCCACAACAACTACTAATTCAATATTAATGCAGGTCGGAGGAGAATTATTATTTCCATTAGGGATGTCAACATGCTTCAAAAAGACCATTGCAACAACTCGGTTGGTGATTTTATGATCCTTCGCTGGCTTAGAATCAATGGGATTTACAAACAACCAAAGCTCTCATTCTAAGTGTTTTGGAAAACCTTGATTCATGGCTGGATCAAAATCAACATTGATGGTGCTTCTAAAGGAAATCTAGGTCCTACAGGCTGTGGGGACATCTTCAGGGACTCTCAGGGGATCTTCCATGGCTGTTTATTTGGTAGTTGTGGCATTGTCTCTTCTCTGGAGATTGAGATTATGGCTGTGATTCAGGATTTCCACTTTTTTATGCTAAGAGGCAGGAACAATATTTGGATTGAAA
Source organism: Viscum album (assembly GCA_963277665.1). Lineage (NCBI taxonomy): Eukaryota > Viridiplantae > Streptophyta > Magnoliopsida > Santalales > Viscaceae > Viscum > Viscum album. The sequence continues at coordinate 1,239,617,155 of OY728166.1, read as the reverse complement.
GTGATTCCATCACCATTGTTCAAGCTATTTGTAATGGTGTGGTGCACCTTTCTTGGCATCTTACTGCTCATTGTAAGAATTGTCTCAACTCACTTCTTGAGCTCAGATAAATTGCCACACATACCTACCGTGAAGCTAACATGTTGGCTGATGGTCTGTCCAATAAAGGAATCAACCAGGGCATTATGTGGAGTGATAATTTTCCAGTTGATCTTCTCCCTATCTATGAAAAAGACTGTAATAAAATTCCATCTTTTAGACTCATGTATTCCCCTTGATTTTTTTAATAAATTTATTTAATATTCAAAAAAAACATGGATTGAAGAGTTTTAATTATTCATTTCATTATCTGCTTGTTGAACTAAATACAACATGTCTGGGAGTGTATTATTATTTTTATTCATATTGTAATTAAAAATGAATATTTAGAAGCTACGTGGTAAATAGGTAGGAATGAAATCAGTTTCCAGTAATTGGTTCGATTTAAACCAAATAGTCTATAGTCTCTCAATGTACCTGATCATCTTTAGGACATGAGGTCCTACCAGATTCCCCTCATCTATCCTATATCTATATAGAGTACTAGATATCATATATCATTCTTATCAATATCTATTCTAGTACATTTATTGTATATAATAAAAAATTTGGCAAGCATTTGTTTCTTCATGGATTTTCTAAATCTCACTATACTTATATGAAATCATATATCACTAATCATTGATAAAATAATCCATAAAATTATTGTATTTATACTTGTCTTTCTTACTCGATCCCAAAGTGGAATCAATAAGTTGTGAGGAATCATGCTCATAATGCTTCCTCTCTTGGCATAGTATTATGCGCATGCACCTATACCATTCCTAAAATCTCTACCAATTCAGTATATTTTATTAATCTCAAAATTAAATTTTTTAATATGCCATTTTAAGCAAAATGGAAAAACAAGAGTACACAACCAGATTACCACTACTTGATGAAAGAGATTAAAAAATGGTTAAACACAAGGCTAATATTACTTGACTCAGCTACTCTGTAGATATCCCAGTGCAGCATACCAACCTGGATGTTAGGATCCTCTCTGATAATCTCTTCAAGGTGGGTAATAATCCTTTCCATTGTCTGAATAAATTCCTCTGAGTTGATTTTATCCTAATTGAACCCTCGGGCCAGAATTCTATCTTTTTTATCTAACCACACTTTATGCTCCTCTGTGGCATCAACTTGAAGCCTTCGTTCATAAATTCTATTGAGATCCTCTTCTGAAATATTGGGACGTATGGCTTGCTCAATAATTTCTTCCTTGGAGTGAAAGATAAGTTTCAAACACTATCCATTCTCTTATTCTTTGTCACTTGTAACCCTATTTGGTTCTTCTCTTTCCCCCTCCTGAATGACTGTGCTTACTTTTTTCCTTTACTTTTTGGCCGACCTAGTCTCCATTGGTTTTGGCAGGTGAGAATAATTCTTGCGTCCCTTTGTCTTTTTACCCTGGACCACAATACATTCCCCTGAATCTCTAGTGACTTTTTCCCCTTCTTCCACCAAGGGCTGTGAGGGCCTTTTCCTTTACATCGGTCCATGCTATCCATTGAAGGGATACTATAGCTTTCATCACCTGAGGAATCATCCTCCTGAGACAATAGAGGATCATGAACTTCTAATCCATCAAAGTGATTCCCCATCTTTAACTGTGTGCCTTTATTATGGGGATTTGTCTTACAATGTGGTTGCTCCTGATCTGCCTTCTTCTTCATGTGGGGATTTGTCTTACAATAATCCTTGTGTCCCTTTGTCTTTTTACCCTGGACCACAATACATTCCCCTGATGAATCATCCTCCTGAGGAATCATCCTCCTGAGACAATAGAGGATCATGAACTTCTAATCCATCAAAGTGATTCCCCATCTTTAACTGTGTGCCTTTATTGTGGGGATTTGTCTTACAATGTGGTTGCTCCTGATCTGCCTTCTTCTTCATGTGGGGATTTGTCTTACAATAATCCTTGTGTCCCTTTGTCTTTTTACCCTGGACCAGAATACATTCCCCTGAATCTCTAGTGACTTTTTCCCCTTCTTCCACCGAGGGCTGTGAGGGCCTTTTCCTTTACATCGGTCCATGCTATCCATTGAAGGGATACTATAGATTTCATCACCTGAGGAATCATACTCCTGAGACAATAGAGGATCATGAACTTCTAATCCATCAAAGTGATTCCCCATCTTTAACTGTGTGCCTTTATTGTGGGGATTTGTCTTACAATGTGGTTGCTTCTGATCTGACTTCTTCTTCATGTGGGGATTTGTCTTACAATAATCCTTGTGTCCCTTTGTCTTTTTACCCTGGACCACAATACATTCCCCTGAGGAATCATCACCTGAGGAATCATCCTCCTGAGACAATAGAGGATCATGAACTTCTAATCCATCAAAGTGATTCCCCATCTTTAACTGTGTGCCTTTATTGTGGGGATTTGTCTTACAATGTGGTTGCTCCTGATCTGCCTTCTTCTTCATGTGGGGATTTGTCTTACAATAATCCTTGCATCCCTTTGTCTTTTTACCCTGGACCACAATACATTCCCTTGAATCTCTAGTGACTTTTTCCCCTTCTTCCACCGAGGGCTGTGAGGGCCTTTTCCTTTACATCGGTCCATGTTATCCATTGAAGGGATACTATAGCTTTCATCACCTAAGGAATCATCCTCCTGAGACAATAGAGGATCATGAACTTCTAATCCATCAAAGTGATTCCCCATATTTAACTGTGTGCCTTTATTGTGGGGATTTGTCTTACAATAGATTTTGATTGATTTATTACTTCCACTATTGATTTTTATTATTTCCACCACCATGTTACACTATAAGATGAGGGAATAGTATCCCCATAGAAACACCCTAGGACATCACTTCTTGTTGAAACCCTCTAGAATTCAGGGAGATTCCCTTAAGTCCATGTGACCCACTGGCTTGGGGCACTAGTTTGTGGCATCTAGGTAAATACATTACAATATGTATTATAAATCTAGTAGTCTAGGGATACTAAGAATTGAAAAATATTGGTTGATATGTGAAAATTAATAAAATTTAAAAATTCATTTTGTAATCAAGATAATGTACTAAAATGATAAATTTACTTGTTGAGGCCCTTAGATCCTAACACCCTTGGGGATATTTATCTGAAGGCTGGGTTTGGGGGGAAGGAAAATGACATGAAGAAGAAGGCAGATCAGGAGCAAATTCTATCTTGTTTATCTAACCACACTTTATGCTCCTCTGTGGCATCAACTTGCAGCCTTTGTTCATAAATTCTATTGAGATCCTCTTCTGAAATATTGGGACGTATGGCTTGCTCAATAATTTCTTCCTTGGAGTGAAAGATAAGTTTCAAACACTCTCCATTCTCTTCTTCTTTGTCACTTGTAAGCCTATTTGGTTCTTCTCTGTCCCCCTCCTGAATGACTGTGCTTACTTTTTTCCTTTCCTTTTTGGACGACCTAGTCTCCATTGGTTTTGGCAGGTGAGAATAATCCTTGCGTCCCTTTGTCTTTTTACCCTGGACCACAATACATTCCCCTAAATCTCTAGTGACTTTTTCCCCTTCTTCCACTGAGGGCTGTGAGGGCCTTTTCCTTTACATCGGTCCATGCTATCCATTGAAGGGATACTATAGCTTTCATCACCTGAGGAATCATACTCCTGAGACAATAGAGGATCATGAACTTCTAATCCATCAAAGTGATTCCCCATCTTTAACTGTGTGCCTTTATTGTGGGGATTTGTCTTACAATGTGGTTGCTCCTGATCTGCCTTCTTCTTCATGTCATTTTCCTTCCCCCCAAACCCAGCCTTCAGATAAGTATCCCCAAGGGTGTTAGGATCTAAGGGCCTCAATAAGTAAATTTATCATTTTAGTACATTATCTTGATTACAAAATGAATTTTTAAATTTTATTAATTTTCACATATCAACCAATATTTTTCAATTCTTAGTATCCCTGGACTACTAGATTTATAATACATATTGTAATGTATTTACCTAGATGCCACTAAATTGTGCCCCAAGCCAGTGGGTCACATGGCCTTAAGGGAATCTCCCTGAATTCTAGAGGGTTTCAACAAGAAGTGATGTCCTAGGGTGTTTCTATGGGGAGACTATTCCCTCATCTTATAGTGTAACATGGTGGTGGAAATAATAAAAATAAATAGTGGAAGTAATAAATCAATCAAAATCTATCAAAACAAGAATAGTACCCCACCATAGTAGAAGTAGAATAAAGATAAATATCCAATACATAAATGTATAAATAATGAAAAAAACTATATCATATTCAAAATTATGTGTCATGTCATGTCTCTACAAATAATACAACATTGGTATAAAAACATATGTATAATACATGTATGAAAATACCAAAAATACCAAAAATAACAATCCCAGTTGACATTACAAGCATCGACTCGGTCCTGTGCTACCTTACTCCTAAGAATGTCACAAAGTCAAGTATCTAACTATGGGCTCTTTCTCTGATCCATACTTGCATCCATATATTCTGTTCAGGTACCCAATGGTGCCCTAAATAGGGTGGGATATAATATCTAAGTAGGACACCACCAATGATGTCTATAACAATCCAATTTGTTCAATAGAAGTTATAAAGTTCACAATTTATATCACAAGTAAAGAAGAAATGAAATAGGTGCCTATGGAATATGTAATACAAGGAATTTAAAACTTTCTATCCCAAAAAGTCTCCCTAAAAACACTAGTCAAGTTCCTATAACAAAGAAGCTGTAAATAAAGCTAAAATAAACACCATAGACATTACATATACATAGTATATCATATCATCCATAACCATTCCATAAAAACATTATATTTTATAAATCATGAAAATTCTGTATAACCAGAAGTTTCACATTTACCACGACCAAGACGTATAATCAAGCATGTCGCATTAACCATAGATGATCCATATAATCATAAGTGTCATACCCCATGGGACCTTATCCATGGTATAGAATACCAAGGTATCCTCATTGATTTCTCGGAACTTAGTTAGACCAGGAATGGGGTAAAAGGATCATGTTAACGGATTATTTCCACTACAAGCCCAAGAAATCCGAATCAAAGGGGTATAAATGCCCAATACATCCCACAGAATCAAGATCCCATGAGCAATCTCATCCATGTTTTCCAAAACCTCTATCATGACCCATGGGGTAGCACACCCGTGGTGTCCTATGAAAATATTCCTCGATCAATTCAACTTTTATTTCATACCATGAGTTCATACAACTCACATAACAATTCACATTTGAACATTTAAGAAATTAATTTTATATATGACATATAAAAGGAGAAAAAACATCTCCTAAACATATCAAAACAATCAATTCAATTTAGTTCAGGACTCCTCTAACAAGGAAATCACACATGCACCCCACATGTTGTATAAAGTATGTCACTTAATAGAGGTTCACCCCATGTGTGGCCTAGGTGGTGGAAACAACCACCAACTATCTAAAATATTCTCAAGGTCAACAAAAATAGGTTCCAATTCATTTAATCATGACATTAAATTCATTTTAGGGGCCCCACTATAAATTTCGATGTGCAGAACAATGGAAGATACAGTTATAAAATACAAACCCCCAAGGGAATGTTATGGAACACCTATCGTAGGTCTTTAGTAGAGTTTTCATCTAGTATCATCTTTTGATTTAATCCTCATTAGATGAAAAATGAAGAATGGATGTAGAACCTGGAAATATGGAATATTGTATTGCACCTAAATAACTCCATTGATACCAAGAAAATATTAGAATGACACAAAAAGAATGAATAAATCACATTCATGAATATAATAAGACTGAAAACATTCAATTATGAATTTAGATGGAGAATATAGAGAAAAGGCTACAAATTTTCCTTCAAATCATCTCTCATGTGATCATGGATATCCAAAGGTGGAAAATAAGAATTTGTTTTAGGTTTATAATATTTTAAGGGTAATTTGGTCATATTTTACAAAATATCTAGGTCGTACAGTTTGGCCAAATGGTTGGAAAAACCATCCACCAACATTTCAACCTTTATATCTTAGAGGCGCACCCCGCAAGGTTAGTGGCCATGGTTTTCCTAACCATGCACAAACCGTTTAACGTCCCACTACAAAAACTACATAGGCCTTCATACGAGTATACACATCCTTCCGAACTATTTCCTCAATCCATGAGGGCTCCATAATTCCTCTGTCTGGGACTCAAAAAGTTTAAAAAATAGTGATGTCTTCCCCACAAGGTTTTTACTAACCGAGCAACCTACCTTTTTTTCAAAAAGCTAGGTTCTGGGCTCCGAACAAGCCCTGAATACTCCGAAACACCCATGATCACATTCAAAACTCACATTAGGCTACAAAAATGCATTTAAACTAAAAATAGAATATTTGCACCTCGTAAGAAAACATGAGATCTTACAATAATCTCCCATTATTGCAACTTATCCTTGAACCTCCCTCTCAAGGGTGGTCAAGAATCGCCTGAGAATAACCCCATCCACAAATCATGTATGCCAGCCTCCTAGTCACAAGAATTATCTTGTAAATGGTTGGGCTTCCATAGAACCCAAACTAGAGGAATTGATTGGCCTCAGAGAACATTTGGGCTCCTATCAACGACACAAATAGGATGCTCCCCAAAGGAGGCGTCTACCTGTAACTCCACCTCATTCGGATCTAGAGTGTTATACAGGTTTGAGTGATAATAGAGAAGCTGAGATACATGGAATTAATCATACATGGATTTTTACACCTAAGGAAACTACAACTCATAGGCAATTGACCTGACTCTCTTCGGAATCTTGAATGGATGAGCATATTGCGTTGATAGCTTACCATGTCTCCTAATTGGTCTGTGTCCCAACCTCGGTGAGAAAAATAAAAATACCCAATACCAGAATTCAAAATATAGAGGTCATTGATGATGATCAGAATAATATTTATATCGAAAATTTGTTACATCCATCCATTTCTGAATCAACTGGACCTACTCAGAAGACTCCTGTATGAGACATGGTCCTACTAAATCTGCATCACCTACCTCTAACTAGTATAGGGGCGATCAACATGTCCTACCATACAAATCCATAAAATTTTACATCTGTATAGTAAACTAATATCTATTTTTATAGGATAACTATACAAGGGTAATATTCCTCTCCCAAGAGCCCCAAAAATACAAGACACATGATCTCATCATGTCCTTAAGCATCTGTATCATATGCTATGACCGGCCATTAGTATAAGGGTGATATTCCATGCTCAGAAACACATGTGTACCCAATTCCCCCTAAACATCTTTTGGAAACATGACTTAAATCAAGAATACCTATTAGAAATAATATTACAAGGGTCCCTGTGAATATGTACTATCTCATGGATATATAGTCTCCCAAATCTAATGAATAGTGCAGGTCTCCCTGATTGATAGGAAATGAGAAACCTTCATGATCCAGTCCAAAAAAACCCCATACATGATCACTACCTTGAGATAACCTTGATAAAGTGTTCATGAAATAAATCATGAAATAATCCCATATCTACTTAGGAATAGATAGTTGCTAAAAAATTCTAGCTGGTCTCTTAAGTTCTACAATCACCTTCTGATTATCAGAATACCTCATTAAAAAACCATCTACCTTACATTTCATCCTTGGCCAACAGTTTTGATTGAACAAGTCATGGTACATCTTGGTACCACTGAGATTCACTTCCCAAAATTAGTCATGAAACTCCCTCGTCATCTCTTCACATATGTATTTTAGATAACATACATGACCATGTATATATATAATTTCATCATCACCAATATTGAAACTAGAAGGTGGGTCTTTACCTGACACACTCTCCCATAGGACTAGGAACTATGTATCCTATATCTTACTCAAAATTTACTATATTTAGTATAGTATAGGTCAAAAATAAGGATAAAAAAATATTTTTCCCCAAACCATCCTACACCTCCAACTGTATCTCTGAAAAAAAAATCCATAGGTGGCCACTCATTACTGGCCTCCTGAACCACCTTTATATTATTTAAACTACTCAATGAATAATCCACTACATTAATATTTCCAGGTGTATAAGAATTCTTGAAGTCAAAGTACTATAGGTATACAACCTACCTTCACTTCCTAAAATTTAGATCATACTCTGTAAATATATACATGAGGCTTTTATGGTATCTGTACTCCAAAAAATAGTATCATAATAAATATATTCTATAATAGCACAAAGAATGTACAACCATATATAACTCTAGATCATGTGTCAGGTATCTCCTCCCATGTGGCCTCAACTAATGAGATGTGTACGCCATGACTCACTCCCCTACATAAGAACTCCTCCTATCCCGATACCTGATACATCACATTTCACAGTTTAGCTCCTAATCTACTATAGAAAACATTGTATCAATACTGATGATAGTCTCCCTTTCCACTCCCAAAAGGATTTCTTATAGGTATATGACCATAAAAACTTCATACCCCTCTTATTAAATCCCTTTAATGACACTACTATGCATGAGAAGTCTTGTATAAAATTCTTTTAGTACCCATCCAGACCAAATAAACTCCTTATGTCAAATATGTTCTTGGGATACTCCTAGGAAACTACATCTCTCGCCTTCTCTGAGTCAAATGATACTCATGTCTCTGAGATAATATGTCCTAGGAAGTGAATCCTACCCATCCAGAAGTTAGACTTTGTGAGATTATCATAAAAAGGATCCTATCAGTGTATCCAAAATTATATCATGTTGTTTGGGATGTTCATTTCTATTTTGAGAATACACCAAGATAACATCAAAAAAATACCACAAACCAATCCAAATAAGGATGGAAAACTCATTTCATCAACACCATGAAAAATGATGGTGCATTTGTGAGATGTAATGACATAGAAAGAAACCCTTATAGACCATACCTACTATGAAAATATGTAAGAGGTATGTATGCAGGGCAAACACACACCTCATGATATTTGGATCTCAAATAAATTTTGAAGAAAAACCAAGACCCTCAAAGCTGATCAAATAATTCATCTCTATGTGGAAAGGGATACCAATTCTTAACCACAAAATAATTCAATTTCTAATAATATGCACAAAAAAAGAGGATTCCATATTCCTTTTTCACAAAAAGTACTGACAATCCCCATTGAGAATTACTAGGATGAATAAAACCCATTGCCTTCAAGTTCCCAGGCTGTATCTTGAGGTCATAAAACTCTATAGTATCCATCCTCTAAGGAGGAATAGATATTGGTGTAGCACCTAAAAATAAATCAATAGAGAACTCCAAATCTCTCTCATGAGGTAAACTAGAAACTCCATCCATGAAAATGTCACTAAAATGATCAACCACTGGAAGAATGTTTGTCTATCATGATACTTGATCATCCAGATATAAACTGGAAAGATAACTTTTCATTCCACCTATCCCATGATTTTCCTGTCTAGCTTGCCTCTCCTAGGCATCTCATTCACCCATTAGATTATAAAATCCCCCCTCTAGTAATGTTAAGGTCACCCTCTGCTAATAACAATGAATTTAGGATCGATATCCAACGGGCTATTCTATATTGTGTATGATGTCAGACCTAGTCATATTAAGGAAAAAAAGATTCCATACAAAGTGACACCCAAAAATCTAAAGGGGAAACCCCCTAAAATGGAACATATCCTCTATTATGATTTTCAACAGAGTATCAAGCACATTAAAACCCTCTCAAAACTGAATAACAATCCCAAGGATTTCCACCAAAGGTAAAGATATGAAACCATGATACACACCTATATAAAAAACATAGACACTATCATAGAGGCTAATAATATCATAAATATAACTATTGATGGCATGAAACTCTTCTCCTCAGGTGTAGGGTATAAAAAATATATCTATCCTAAACTAAAACCATCTGATCCAACCTCACTACCCAGAGTAATCCCACATTGTTGTCTAGCTTCAAATGGTTCCTGGATTCCATAACCATGACCACCACCTCAGCATAAGAGACTAGAACTACCCTAGCACCCAATCTGTTATAGAGCTCTGAAACACACTATAGAATAAGGAGTCATAGTAAATCCCCTTACAAAAATAAATAGATGGAAGGTCCTATCGAAACACTATACATGGTCCATCTTACTGCGAGCTTAAAACTTGATAGTGTCAAATTTACACTAATTACTCATGTGTCCCTATCTTCGACACTGATGATAGAAAATATAGATTTCAAAACAAATAGCCTACCTGGTACCCAACTTCTATTAATCCTTGATATGTCACTTCGTACCACTGGAAGATGAACCACTGGGTCGAGCGACCACACAACTCTGCTATGAACCCCCATCTTCCCTTAGGCTATTCTCTATAACCAGAACCTGATTCACTATCTCATTAATATTCATTAACCTGAATATGATCAACTAAGATCAAATTCCATGTTCGAGACCTTCCATGAATAATCTCACCCTCAATTCCTCATCTTTAAGATATATCTGTGTAAAATGATATGGTAATGTAAAGCATACTAAATATTCCATAATAGTCATCTTACCCTATTCCAGACACATGAACTCACTAGCCCGATATTCTCTTAGAGTCTTAAGAAAAAGAAATCATAGAATCGGGTTTGAAAATCATCCCAAACCATGTCCCACGACCAATCATTCTAGTTCAAATCATCCCACTAATGCTTTGATTCTCATCAATGCATATAAGTAGCAAGATTCACTTTCCTCTCAGGAGGTGTTTTCAGATGCTTGAAGATCAAAAAAAATAGTCTCAATACACACCTTAACAGCTTTCATACATTCATCTCTAAAATATTTGGTAGGATGATACTGCTAGAACACATGTATCAGTTATGCTATAGACAAGGCAAGTTGCGGTGCTACCGGAAAAGTTGATATTAAGTTCAAAAACCCCTCACGAAACTATTCCTCAACACCTGTTTCAAGTAAAACTACTTCTACCTCAGATATCATGATAGTAGGATCTACCAATAAACTGTGACTCAACACATATTGACCATAGTCATCATCACCATCCTAGCATATAGCAAGAGTTCGTCGTCATGGCATGTCTCTAAAATAAAAAACACATGCCTATGAAATGATCAACCACATAAGGATCACAAATACAAGCCTAGTATAGGTCTAAAACTTCTTGTAAACAAAGCACCCTCTTACTATTGCACCTAAATCTGGGACCGGTTAATAGATTTAGTCATTTCATCTCTAGAGATACTGCTTAAAATCCATTCAAAATCCATGTCATAGAAAAGTTCTCTATTCACACATCATTTTTTCAATCGAATGTAAATTCATGTCACAACATTATTGAAATGTTTGAAGTAACATATTGACCACTTATGATTCATGAGATCCTATACACCTCATAAACTAAAATATGGATTCTACTTAAACATACCATAACACGTTCAAGTTCGTGCAACAAATGGTTCATGACTCAATGTTCCATAGTTGACCAGTTAGGGTGTCTTATGTTGCCTAATGAGAAAATAAATGTATAGGTTATGATAGACACTCTATGTACCAACAATTTTTCTCATTTCCATATGAAAATCATCTATATCCATACCAGATATATCACACAAGGCACATATTACAAATCCATATAGTCAAGCAATGCATCCTATATGGCATGACATAATGCATGGAAAGTGAATCCCAACATGTTCCTACAATGATATATGATATTCATAACCTCATATAATTAGGAAAAACAAAAATATAGTATCACAATAATACCAATAATAACATAACAACACATTTTCATCGCCCAATAGTTGAATCAAAACAATTGTAATAAGAAAAATCCAAAAAAAACAATTTATGTTCAAGGAAATTGAGCTTTTCCTTGTACGTAGTTTAGATACTCCCAAGTATAGCTCATTAAAAAATTAAAATTCTTTCATAATCCCCTATCTATGTTTTCTAAATTTTAAATAAATAAAAAGAAACAACCTTTGATGCATATTTATAACTTCTGGACTTAGATGCTAGTAACCAGTGCCCTCATCCGATGGGTCACATGGCCTCAATCAATCTCAGTGAAAAATGGAGGTTGTCGACTAGCAGTGAGGGCCTAGGGTGTGTCTGTGGGGAGAATATACCCTAATGTCATTATGTAACACAACAGTAGTAATCAAACAAATCAATAGCAGAAGATGTAAATCTATCAGACAGTATCACAATTAGACCAGTAACGCCCCATAGTGGAAGTAAACAGAAGTTAAATATCTAGGACATGAATGTATAAACAATTCCATAAGCTATCACATATAAAAATTTAGGTGTCATATCATTTCTCTACAAATTATACAAAATAGTTATATAGGAATCTATACAATACATGTATCAAAATACTAAAAACCAAAAAGAATTATCCTATCTTGCATCATGAGTCTTAGATCAATCATGTGATCCCATTATCCTAAGCATGGAACAAAGACATGCATTGAATCATGGGAGCTTTCCCAGATCCCCACCTACATCATTATAGTTTGTTCGAGTATCCAACAGTGGCTCAAATAGGGTGTGAGATAAAATCCTAGTAGGCTGCCACCAATAGTGTCTATAATAATTTAGGTTGTGCAATAAAAGATAATAATTTCCCAATGTATATCATTGGTATATAGTAAATGAAACAATTTCCCATGGAATATTCCAACCAAGTAATGTGTAACTATCTAGGAAAATAAAAATCCCTACAAAACATTGGTCAAGACCCTATATCAAGTAATATGTAAAGAAAACTAAAATTAACACCACGACTATGACATATACATAGTATATCATATCATCCATGACTATTCTTTGTAAAATATATATCATATCAACCATGGTTATACTGTATAACCAGAAGTGTCACATTTACTATGATAAATTTGTATAATAAATCATGTCACATTTACCATGGTTGAGCCATATAATCAGATGCGTTAGACTCTGTGGGGCTGGATCTAAGGTATATAAGACCATGACATCCTTGTCAAATCCTAGGATAATCTTATTGGAAACTCGTTTAGACTTTGAATGGGGTCCAAATAGCATGTAAATAGACCACGTCTGTAACATCACCCAATCTGGAACTATCTAACATGGTCAGAAAGGGTTGTTTACAAGACCTCCAGTGCACCTCCCCATATGCTAGAGGATACCAACTAGAATCAGGGGTGTGAAATATATAGTGAGAGATTATACCTCCTATAATGGAGTGTCATATAAGGAGAAACAAATCATAATAGAATAAAAAATTTCAAATTAAATACATAGTGGGAGACAACAATAAAAGCCAACTGAATAATTCAATAAATAATAAAAGAATATTGTAATGTTGTGTTGTAATGTAACTAAATGTCATCCTAAAAAATAAAGCTAAAAACTAGTAGACTCAAATAAAATACTCAGTGTCCCAGGTCTTGAACACCACATCAATCCCATCGCAAAACTGTATCTCATCTTCAAAAAAAACAATCAACATCAAATCCATTTTCCCTTTTCTAAACCTATATCCATAAAATCGTCTTGGGTACCAAACGGTATCCCAAATAGTGTTTGAGTATAACTCAGTAGGTCAATAGTACCACCTCTAAAAAATCGCTCAGATAAGAAGTGTATTTAATAATGTGATAAACAAGTGCATTAATTAATTTGACAGTTAATAAAATACAACAACAACCTTCTTTGGATCCATGCGTGAACATCTCTTAGCATGCCTTATGGCCATTCCAACCATAACTATATAACCAAGGTATGATAACCTAATCTATCCCCATGAAAAAATATATTTAATAATGTCTTTCAAACATAACAACCAAAACCATCTAACCAAGGTATAGTCACAACAATCCAGGTTAAAACCCTTTAATAATTACATCATCTAGGAAAACCCCTATAAGCATTATACCATGGTACTAGGTATAACTCACTCTCTATAAACATTATAGTATGGGACTAGGCCGAGCCTGACCAATATCATCATTACAACATGTATGTGTTAAAGTTCTAGGGTCGAGCCTGCTATATAAGAATCACATCATGAAACACAGTCCTTACCATACAACATGGATATCATGATATCACATCATAGTTCCTAATGGTTAATTATGAGAATTATTATTCTTCTTTCATACTCCACATTGAATTTAATTCACGATTAATAAAAAATTATACCAATAATAAATAAGGAAAAATTTAGGGATTTTATAACAAAACATCACACAAGGTCATATATCATGCTAAAAATACTTTAATCTAATTTACAATTCAATTAAAATCATGGTCTGCTCACCCCATGGGAATCCATAAGATAGCTATAAATCCAATTAAACCTTAGGGACTTCATGTAATGATTCAATTTTTTTATTTAATTACTTTGGGCACACACGATGTTGGTAAAATCAAAAATATTTCATAAACATGGAAATTATCAAACCATAGGGTTATGATTTAGACCCCATACCTTTAACTATCAGTCCAATAATTATTCCAATGGACAATTCCCATGAGGAAGATGGTGAAAATGATTGTAAATAGGATTATAAATCAAAAAATGATCAAGATAAAAACCAACAATGCAATATGTCAAAGGATTTCATTGAAATGTTTAGAGAATAAGATATGGAAGAAACATAAATGTAGAGACTTACCAAAGATTTATCACACAAATGGGACATCCATAAGAGAAATTTCACTCGAAAATTACATAGAGAAAGCCCAAGGTTTGAGGGGAGAAGATCTACAACTGAAACAAATGATAGTTCATCGGCCCAATATGTTTAAATTAGTAGGTTGGGAATTTACATGGCATGTAATGTTATTTCACATCATGTAAATGTTTTAATAAAATACGCTAAAAACAAATCACCTCATACTTATTTAATTAAAACCCTTGAACAGTTACATGAAGTGTAATCCTTTAACATGACATGTGCAGTTGATTTTTTAGCCCATTTTTCTTTTAAAACAATTGAACCACTTTTAATGTTTCTAAACTCACCAAGAACCTTTGAAACACATAACCCATTTATACCTAAACTCCATTAATTAAAAAAAATACATCCCCAAAATATATGTTATTTTCTCCAAAAAAACTCTTATTGCAGGTACTCATCGGTCTTTATCAAGTTTTCTTAATACCCAAGACTGTGTTTATTCAAATGACGTACTTCCATGATGAAAAAACAACCAAAATAAAAGATTCACATAAAACTCAAATTGATACATACTTGAAAAAAATGGGATCTCTAAACCTCAACACCTTATAACAGCTCATCCCTGTGCTGCTCCAAGCTTCACTGTGAGGTCTCAGCAAAGAAGTTTGGACACTATTCATATATAAAACTCCCTCTCATAGGTCTCATCATGAAATAACCCATTATTACACTACACCATATCCCATGGTATAGTCCTATCCTAAATAAATTTCTCACTATGATCCAAAACTTGTATTGGATGCTCCTAAAAGGACGCATCAACATAAGGCTCGACGTATTCTACGTCTATCACATGGGAAGGGTGTATATGATTTATCCATAGTTGTGACATGTAGAAAACATAATGTATGGAATTTTATCACTATGGAAGGGCTAAATGGTGTGACAGTGGACTAACCCTTATCACTATTTTAAATGGTGAAACAAACCTAGTTTATATCTTTCCCTTTTTCCTGATACGACGTTACCCCATCCATGGAGACACCTGAAGGAAAACATGATGATCAAACTCAAATTATAGAGGTTGCCTCTGATGTTCAGTATATTATTTCTTCCTACTATGTGTATTCACCAACCACTATCTGATCAACCAAACCCATTCATATGTCTTCTACATGAGACTAGGCCCAACAAGTACCAAATCACTATCATTCAACCAACAAAGATGTGAACAGTATATCCTACCTAACAAAGCCTCAAAATTTTTCATTTCGATCAATTCCTAGAAACTATTATTATATGAAAACTCCATGAGTGCCATATGTTTCTCCCATAAACAACCAAAATCCAAACCACATGCCCGTAACATATCTTCCAGAACCTGAATAGTCTTCATGGATTGACCGTGAGTCTATGGATTATAGGTTGTTCTTAAAATAACTCATGATCTCAAGGATCTCTAAAGACCCTTCCAGAACTATGATGTGAAATGGGGATCTCTATCAAAAATTATAATCCTTGGATCACTGTAAAACCAAACCACCTAGCACATGTAAAAACTTACATAATCATAAAATATAAATGCTTTTATAATACGTAAGAAGTTTGATACCTTAGTTAGTTGATCCACACAAGAACATAAAACATCATTCTTATGGGTCTTTCTGGGTAGTCTTGTCACAAAAAATATATTCTAACATCATCCCATTTCCACTCAGGAATGTATAAAGGCTTCAAAATCCCAACTATCCTCTGATTCTTGGATTTCTCCTTCTAAAAAGTGAATCATCTATCTGTGAATATTTCCACCTCCTTATTCATTATGGACCACTAGTAATATCTATGGATATCATGATACATGTTTTTCAAATCAATTTTCACCTCCAATCATGAAGCATGAAACTCCCTTATCATCTCATCATGCAAGTCTGTAGAAGCCCCTACTCGACCATAGAGATGAAGAGAATTTTCACAGCTTAGAGACCATCCTGATGATGTCTCCACACCATATAATTTTTATATTAAGAATGATAATTTTGGATTAGACAACTTCTCGGTCATAATCTAGTCCAAAACTAGGTTATAATATATTTCAAATTAAGAGTTATTCACCCATGTGATTCCTGAACATCTAGATGCACATTTGAAAAAAGGGCCATTATCCACCAGTCATCACAAGACTCCCATACTACCTATATCTTTGTCTTTAATCTCAATGAATCAGTAATGACATTTCAATTTCTTAGTTTATAAAGAAATTCAATGTCGAAATAGTGAAAATACCTGACCCACCTCTTATGATAGTGTTTCAGGTCCCGCTGAGAAAAGATGTTATTGAGGTTCTTATGATCCTTGTATACCACAAAAATCTCACCCATGAGATAGTTTCCCCTCCATATCAGGGAATGTACCACTATTATACCTCCAGATAATGAGTAGGGTAATTCCTCTCATGTGGTCTCAACTACCTGGATCTATAACCAACTACTTGATCCTGCTACATCAGAACTACTCTGAGTCTGACTCTATATGCATCACGGTACATGGTATATGATTTACCTAGAACAAGTAAAGTTATGATAGATGGTGATTTCAGACTTATATTCATCTCTATAAAAGATCTCTTATAATAATAAAACCAAACAAAATTCACCCCATTCTTGGTCAACCCAAACATTTTTTCTTCCAAATGGGAGAAATCTTAGATAAAACACTAGCAATGACCTGATAAACCTAGAAAGATCCAAATTTTGAAGACTTTATTTGGTTGTTCCAAAGATATAATTGATGTTAATTTCTCTAGGTCCACTAGAAATACTTCCTCTAAGATGGTATGGCATAATAAGTGCTCTTAATTAATCCAAGAAACTATATTTAGTTAGCTTGGCATAAAGATGATTCTCTCTCAATGCACTGATGATGATGCCAAGATTTTTTTTTTGGCCATATTCTAATTGGGAGTACATCAAGATATAATTAATGAAAACCACCAAAAAAATGATCTAAAAATGATTTAAGATCCTATTATTTAAGTCCATGAATACTGTAGGCACATTAGTCAACCCATATGTTATCACTATGAATTCATACAATCCATACCTGCTCTTAAAAGCAGCCCAAGGTATGTTCGATAGTATCACCCTTAACTGATGATATCATGATCACTAGTCAATATTTGATAAGATCTTATAACCTCTCAACTAATTGCAAATATCATCAATTTGTGGAAGAGGATATCAATTCTTGACTTTCATCAGGTTCAACCTCCAGTAATCGTCACATAAGAATAAAGATCCACAAGACTTTTTGGGGAATAGAAATGTAGAACCTCAAGGAGATGTAATAATCCATATTAATCCTTTATATTCTAGATATTCCAACTGAAATTTCAACTCCCAAAGATATGTCGGTGCCATTCAGTAAGGAGTTAAAGAAACTGTCTCTGCTCCCAACACCAACTCGATCGTGAACTCGATACCTCGCTCGAGCGGTAAACCCCAAAACTCATCGAGTAAAACATCTTGAAAATGGTCTTACAATGAAGGAAGTTAATCTTAACACATTCCATTATTATCTAGATCAAGACAAGTGATCTGATCCATGAGACAATCCAATCTACACGGAATTGATCTCGCACGCCAGCTTGAAGATCCCACAAAGGATGGTGAGAATAGATAAATTATTTTTTGATATGAAAGTAAATCTCCTCCTATAATAGTTGATATGATCTTGGTATAGAAATAACAAATCCATACAATGAATCAATGACAATCCATTCATTTCCATCATGAATGGTTCTAAAAAGTTTGAACCACCAATCTCTCGAGAGCACACCTTGTAATGTTTGATATTCTCTGTCTGCCCACCCAATAGTGTGTCAATGGTTAAAAAAATATTTAATAATTCCATATCCAACAACAAAACATTTTTAAAAAGAGATGACAGAAGATATTTTTGTGCTCATGTATCAAACAAAACATAATCTAGGGTAGATGATACATGAATTGTACCTATGACATTAGACAGTCCTGCATCTACATTACTTGGAGTAGTTTACATAGTGTGAAAATGACTTTTTCATCTACCCTAGTCTCCAGAATGACTACCCGAATCTATATACCTTAATTGGTATCATTTCTCATGAACTTGGGTACCATGTCCCCTACCACGACCTAAATGGCCTGTGGAACTCCAGCTACCATCTTGCTGAGGGGTAACAAAGCCCCCTCCCAACTTTGACTCCTATACTAATCCTATGTCACTAGTCTGTTGGGGGAATTTTGCACAGAACCACTAAATATGCCCCGGTCATCCATATATATGACACTCAACTATGGTGTAATGACACTGTAAGATATTGTGGCCAAAATTTCTACACTGATAGAACTATAATAGACACATAATCATCATATGGATGTCCACTTCCTTGGCTTATCTTCACACTACTATTTTAGAGGAAACTATCATAACCGCGCTTCTTACCATTTGATTGAGAACTCTCTACTCTCCCTGCTGAAAAAGCATGGCCACTGCTCTAGGCCTCTCTCAAATACCCTTTCGTGATGAGCGACTAATTAATCACACCTGAAAAGCTTCTTAAATAGAAAACATTTATCTATGGCCTAATCAAAAAATGAAGACCATTCTAGAAACTTCTTTCTTTGGAGATCTTATCAGTTACCAATGATGGTGAAAAACAATGTCAATTTTTTAAAACGTCCAACATAGTCTAGAATTGACAAACCATCATGCATCATATGCATGAACGCATGGGAGTTTTTAACCACCAAGGTCTTGAGATGGAAAATGGATATAGAACTTCATATCAAATTCCTTCCAAGATATCTCATTATGATTCCCATCTAATTCAAGAATATCCCACTAATGCTTGGAAGGCCCATGAAGCTTAAATGAATCAAGCATCATCCTTCTATATGTGGGTGTATCAAGATGATTGAATATCATCTGGACTGATTCAATCCATAACTCAGATTCCCGGGGTCCCCCTTTCCCAATAAACATAGGCGGATGTTGTAGCTAAAAATCTCTTGTCAGCTTGGACATCAAAGGAATAGTACAAAGAGTCTTCCTTTCCATGGATCACATGACCCTTAGGAAGCTGTCGTGAAGCTAAACATCCATATACTCCTCAAGAACTATAGGAAGTTCTGGTTCAGCTATGTTAGGATCATGCTGATTTCCACACTCCTATAGATCGAGTCAAAGATGATGAGGATGAATTTTCTCTACAAGACAAATGCACACCTTAGAGAACTGGATAACAATAGGGTCAACACAATAGGTGACATAAATAGAGAAATAATAACTCTTGGTATCTATAGAAATTTCTGATAAGTATTTTAGCATGACCCAACAACTCATTTCATTTATCCAGTGAAACAAATATCTCATATCACAGATCTACAGGAAAGTATGTATCAAATAGAAAAAATAGACATGCCCCTATCATTAAAAATTCATGTTAATATATCCCTAATTGCTTATTATGATGCATGTATTCTCATATCAAGCAATAACAGGCAACGAGTAAAAATATCAAGAAATAATAACATCATAAAACAATAACCACACACAACATGTGAATCACCGAAGGTGAAAGAACATCAACTATAACTGCACATCGTATAACATAAATTCTATCCATGGGCACTCGTATTTTCCCCCATACATGGGTTACCTACTCCCATGCACAAGTTTATTACTAAGTCCTGAAACATACTAGCCTCATTTCTACCTTCCCTAAAATAGTAAACTATAGGAAAGGAAAACCTAATCCCTTTAATACCACATTGTAACATCCCCCCAATCTAGATCTCTCACGTGGCCAGAAAGGGTTGGTTATGAGATCTCAAGCACACCTTCTTGTATGCCATAGGATTTTGACTAGAAGTGGGGGAGTGAAATGTATAGTAGAGATACTATAACCCCTGGTATAAAGTGTCATAGATGTATAAAAAATCATAATAGAATGAAAATAATCAATTTAAAGTCATAGGGAAATACAACAATAAAATCCAACTAAATAATCCAATAATTAATAAAGTAATAATTTTATGATATGTAGGAATGTGAATAAATTTCATTCTAAAACAAAAAAAAAGTAAAGAACAAAAAAATCAAAAAATAAGATAAATTCTTGGGTCTCGATCCCCATACGGGTCCCATCTCAAAACTCTATCTCATCCACAAACAAGAAATCAACAATAAGGTCATTTTACCTTGTCCAAACCATCATCCATGAAATCTTCTCAGGTACCAAACAAAATCCCAAAAAGGGTGTGAGTATAACTCACTAGTTTGACCCCACCATGTCTAAAAAAACTAGTCAGACAAGAAGTGTATGAAACAATGAAATAAATAGGTGTATTAATTAACTTGATAATTAATATAATACAATAACAACTTTCTTCGGCTCCAAGATGGAATATCTTAGAGTATGTATTATGACCATTCCAACCACAACCATATATCCATGGTATCATGTCCTTCTTCAATGCCATGCTAGAATATCTCTGATCATGTCTTATGACCATGCTAACCACAACCATAAAACCAAGTTATAGTCACAACAATCTAGGTCAAAGACCTATAAGAATTAGAGCTTTCAGGATAAAGCCCAATTAGCCTTATAATATTGGAATGGGCATAGCCAAGTCTCTATTACAATTACATCATGGTGTTGGGCCAAGACTTCTCAATATATTCATTAAAACATATAATTGTGCATGTTCTTCAGCTAAGCCCAATATATAATAATTATAGCATGAAACACAATCCATTTAATACAAAAGTGATATCATAATACCACATCACAATTCCAAATGGTTAATTATGAGAATTACAAATCTTCATTCATATTCCACTAGAAATTAAATAAAAAAAAGTTAATAATTATATCAATAGGAAATAATAAACAGTTTAGGGTGTCTATAACAATAACCCTAGTTCACATCTCAATCTAAACATTCTTTAATCCATTATCTAATTCAATTAAAATCATGGTTCACACACCCCATGGGCATCCATAATTTATTTAAAAATTCAATTGAACCCAAGGTACTTCAGTGAATGATTCCAATTGTTTATTTAATTTGGGTGCGTGGAAATATGGTGAAATCAAAATATTTCATAAAATTGGAAATTGTAAAACCATAGAGTTAATATTTAGACTCCCCTACCTCTAACCAATTGTCTAAAAAACACTTCTAATAACTAAATCCCATGAATAATAATGTGAAGATGATTTCCAATAGGATCCTTGATCAAAACTGATCAATATCAATACTAACAATGAAATCGGTCAATGGATTTCACCAGAATTGTTGGAGAAGAAGGAAGAGAAGGAATAAAGCTAACTGAAAAGAATTACCATGGATTTCCCACACAAAATGGATATCTAGAAGGGACATTGTCACCCCAAAATATCCTATATAAATCCCTAGGGTCAAGTGGATAATAAAAAAATTGAAAAAAATAGGAATTCATCTATCATGACCCATTGTGTAGAACACCCATGTCGTTCTATAAAATCACTCATCAATCAATTAAATTATCATTTCATACCATGAATTTATCCAACTCATATAAAAATTCAAATTTAAACATTTCAGAAATCCAAATAATATATAACATGTAAAATGAGGAAAACTATATCATAAACATCTCAATCCATTCAATTCAATTCATTTAGGGATTCCTCTAATTTGTCAATCCCATAGGAACCCCATATGTGGTATAAAGTAGGGAAGATAACAATGGCACGCCCCATATGTTTCCTAGGATGGGGAAACAACCACCAACAATCTCAAAGTATTTTCAAGGGAAACATAAATAGCTTCCAATTAATTTAATCATGGAAATCAATTCATCTTAGATAAATCGCATGAATTTTAAACATGTGTAACAATGAAAGATATTATTATAGAACACAAAACCTAGAGGGAAAAATATAGACTACCTACTGTAGGTTGTAGTAGAGTTATCATCCATCATTAGCTTCTAATTTTATCCAGATCAAAATAAAAATGATGAACGCATATAGAACCTAAAAATATAAAATATTATGTTGCACCTAAATAACTCCCATGAAAAAAGATAGGTGATAATATAAAAAAAGGAATGAAGAACTCACTTGTGTGAATCCAACTAGACTGAAAACATTTGATTCTGAGTTCGAATGGAGAATCAAGATCAAAGGCAATAAAGTTTCCTTCAAATGATATCCCAAGAACTCAAGGTTGTCCAATGGAAGAAAGTAATATTTTTTTTAGGTTTTAAAATATTTTATGATAAATTTGGTCATTTTCCCAAAATAATTGGGCTGTATGGTTTGGGTGCACGGTTGGCCATACCATGAACCAACTATGCACCATTTACAGCTTAGATGGTAACCTTGCACATTTAGTGCACACAATTTTCATAACCATGTGAAAAATAATGTCTCAGTCCTATATCAAAACTCCAGAGGCCATCGCATGGGAGTGATCCTCTTTCTGCATAGATTTCTCAAACCATGCGGGCTTCTTAATCCCTCTATCTATTCCATGCACAGTTAGAAAAACAATGTGGCATGTCTTGTTATACTAAAAAAACTATGTTCTAGGCTCTGAAAAATCCCTAAACACCCCCAAAAAAACCTGTGATCACATTGGGCACTCACATTAGTCTGTAAACAAGAATTTAAACTAAAAAAAAGATTTGTATGTCATCAGAAAGCCTAATAACTTACACTTATTCTCTTGATTATTCTAGTGGGAAGGATCCTTAAACCTCTTTTATAGCCTATCTTATGACATCAACACTACTCTAAGATTCTATGGTAGTATTTTAATTGTCCAACCACATTAACTTGTGGATACCTAATTTATTGATTGTATTCTCATATCCTCTAAAGGATTACTTTTCTCTACTTCACATTTTTCCTCTAATTTTTCAACAATATTGCTATTGATACTAATTTTCTGTGGACTATAGTAATGTTTATCCAATAATCTTATAATAAATCCATGATAAAAAGAGGCACCCTCATCAATGGCTGATGATCACCTCAAAAATCAGTTGTTTCCAAATTGAAGTGATGTGTGATCGTGCTCACAACATAACCATGATTTAAATAGAAATCATTCACCATACATATTCATTATATATATACATGGTTATTAATCTTTATGATTTATGATATTTTTTAATAAATACACATTCAAAAAATACTAAACGATGCATATGATAAAATGAATAAATAATGACATGATCATGGGTCGTTAACTATTGGTTAATCTATTGAGTGAATAATGGATTATCTGATACCCTAAGATAATTTCATAAGTCAATAAATAACAAGAATTAGAGTACCCACAACACTCATAAACACCACTTCCCTGGTTTTCATCAGCTCTGAACTCAACCCAGTTCACCACAAACACCTCTGATCAATAGAATTTATAGTCACATGCAGGTGAGGGGAACACAAGGTGAAAAATTAAATTTTATTACATAAATATGGACAAAAAATATCTTGTAAATTTTAAATATGAAGGTATGATACATGAATCATCAAAATAAAAATAATTATAACATTTTAAATTCTTCAATTAATTAATTAAATTAAATAAATAATAAACCAAACATGCTCATGTTGTTCTCAGCTCATGATCAGTCAACAAGTAATCAAATTTCATAATAAAATTAAAATTTATAAAATTAGAATCTATAATATTTTTAATAATTTACCTTCTATTAAAATAATATTAGATAATTATCAATATTCCCCACAACAACCAAAATAATTTTATTAAGTCCCATACAAATAAATTTAATTTGTGAAAATATTCTATAATTTTTATAGACTGTTTAGACCGAAATTAGATCCCCAAATAATGATTTAGGGATTCTGATAGGTTTGATGGGTTGGAACGATCAGTCCTTGAATGAATCTGTCAAACATGAGATGGTGTGAGGTCGAGTGTCCTAATTTGGGTCACTATATATACAAACACACACAAAACACACACACACACACATAATATATTATAATATATAATTTATATTTAATTAATTTATATTTTTGGAACCACCCAACAAAAGGGTGGATCCAAAATATCCCCATCCCTTTAAATGGTAGGGACTAAGCTATTACACATCCAATTAATGCATGTGGACTCATACACCCTTTATTTTGATAATTTTTAATAATTTTTTTGTCTCATTCATGAATGTGGCCAAAACCCTTATCACACCCCATAAAATTACACTCCCCACTTGACTTAATCAACCATATATATAATATAAAATTATTTTTACTCATTTATATATATACAAAAATATATGTAAAAATTTTTAGCAGACATTTTGATTAAAAACTATAGATCACAAATCATCTAAAACATGGCTATACCAAATCGGATCAACAAACTATCAGTTGTGTTGGGACTAGATCAAAACCCTATTTAAAAATAATATAAAAAATTGAAAAAATTAATTTTCTTAGAATAAATAATTTTAAGCTTTCTCAAATACCATTTAATGGAACTTAAGGCATACTAGAAGTGAATAAAATATGAAATTTTAAATATTGGGTTCAGATTCATATTATAAAAACTAAGCCCATAAAAAACATTACACAAAATTTTCGAATAATCATGTGAAATTCAATTTATGTATGAATAATAATATCAAATGAAACCAAAAATTGTACCCCCATTAATTTTCAATATATGGTTTGATTCAATATCTATTAATAATTCATGGCTCAAAGACATCAAGTTAAGTGTCCTCTAGACCAACCATAGATGTAACACAACTCCAGCATCATTGATCTTCTATTACCAGGTTCCATAGTGGGAAATTTATGTTCTTTACAATTCCCATTTGACTGCATGACAAACATGAACACGATCGAGAAAACATGTTCACCGAGGCCTTGTTATTCCTTTAGATTCTATCTCGCTACAATCAAGAAAAGAGGAGAATATATCCCATCTATAAATTCTTCCAAATGTTGTATATAACTATTTTGGAGTCTCAAATTCACTCATATATTTAGGATATACTTTTAGAAATTACACTATGGTCCCTAGAGAATTATAACATTCATTTAAGACTGTTGTGCACACTTGTGAATTAATTAAACATTTCATTAATTCCATGTACATTTTATCAAACACTTATAATACCTAAACAAATTAAATGATAAAATCTAAAGCATTAAATCATCTCTCTCCACAATTTATAATTCAATAATAATTTAACATACAATGTTTGTTTTGAAAAATATATCTTCTCCTATTCACATTTATAATAAAAAAACATGTGAATATATTGAAAAAACAAATCCAAATACCATTTTTATAAACATGAATAATTTAATTTAATTATTTTTACTTGTGATCATTCAGACTTGGACATTCACTAGAACCTGTTTGTGGGACCCAATTATTCATAAAGGCCTATTCATTTGAATATGTGTAATATGTGGATACACTTACTGTGTGACCCTTTATGTACTTATCTCAATAGAAATGATTCCAATTATAGACCAGGGGTGGAGTATAGAAACCCATGATGTCCCATAAGGAGATAAAGAATGTCATAACTAAGAATACCTCCTTGGAACACACTTTGGGTAATATAATCTATTTATCTCGTGATATATCATAAAATGGGATGCACACTATTATCATCATCCATTTGATTATTTATATATATTATTACCTTACTAGATAGAAATAAATTTCAATAATATGTCCATGGATTTAATGAATATAATACTATCTTGGCCAACTTGATCCAACAAGATATGTGTTCCTCAATTCAGAAATGATAAGTTCTATCTTGATCATGAAACCAATGTAATACCACCAATAATAGTAAAAACATAAGTAACCATTCCATGAATTTATTATCATATATTGTTTCTTGCATCAAAGTAAATGATCAAATAGTAAAAATTGACATTGATCTCATGTCAGGAGACTAATACATATGTTCATAGATAGGAATAACGAATGACACCCAAAAATGTTTCTAATGACATTAGCATGCAAAAAATACATTTATAGATAAAAAAATTATTATGATAACAAAATAAAAATTTATATATCGAACTATATACCTATAATGGTATTAAATTTATATAAAGGAGTTGGGTCTATGGAACCCACCCACAAAATTTTTCACATATAAATGGAGCTCACTTCTATCATTTTAAAGCCACATACCTAGTTCTTAATGACCATGAAATTATTCCAAATTTACTTATTCTAGAGAAACACTACTTGGTTGGAAACCTCTATCCTCAATAAAGTTATTCAAGTGCTTAATTTCAAACATATAATTCAATAGAATATCCAAATTCTCAACATAAATATAAAATACCCTTTAACTCCCTTTATTTATCCTTCCCATACACCCACCTAAAAACCCATTGTAACCATATTTATATAATTAACTCATAAAAAATAATATATTTAAATGTAATTATATTTATGTTATAACTGTTAACTATTCCCCTCCCATTCTTTTGAAAAAATGAGAATGTTTCTCTTGTGTTTGTGTGAACTAACACCTCTATGAAGTAAAAATTTCATATTTCATCACCACCTTTTAGGGTTGGATATTTAAATGGGTTTAGTGAAAATATATGCTGAAATTTTTCTTAATGATCAGAGAGACTCTAAAAGGAGAAGACTCCAAATGGGGATTCAGAGTAAGCACATTCACCAGAGCATAAGCTAAGAGGATTTGTCAGAAACATAGGGTATGTCATTGCCATCAGGACCATCCTATGCTTGCATGTGAAGCCTAGATGAATATCCACGTGAAGGTGGAGAGCTGATATCATGATGAAAAATCTTGGAGGAGTTCCAAGTATAGTCTATATATTTCCTAAGACCTACAGGTCATGTAATATCTAAACCTACGGGCCTTGTAATGGTTCCCCCTCATCCCTTGAAATGGGGGTTATCAAAAAATAAATAAAAAAGAAGGCCTTCGGGCCATTCAGGGGGTGAAAATATATGTTTTTTATGTTATGATTTATATTCTATAAATATAAATTAGAAATTCTATATGTAATATTAGCAATAAGAAATGATTGTAAAACTAAATACCTAAAATGAACATTTAATGAGGAAAATAAATTTATTTATATGTGATGACTTATTTTTCATTTTCATTCTTTATATAAATCTTCCCAATTATATTTCACTACCATAATAACATATATATAGTGTCATTATAATTTTATTATATTTATATTATAATTAAATAGTATCTTCCATTTCCATACTCAGACATACATTGTAGAATAATCTTGTTGGGTTGGTATAACCACCACCCTGAAAAATGCTATAAATTTCAATCTTGTATGGAATTGAAAACTCAATAATTTATTTTAAAAATTAAATAATTATATTTTGGTTCTATATTTGTAATATAAAAATTTAAATCATTAATTATGTTACCAATATTTATTTTTTAAAAATCACTAAAATATGGTCATCACTAATTTCATCTACAAGAATTATACATAAAACAATCATAGAATGAAATTATAATTTTATAATATATACTAAAACATAAATTATAGTACTTTTTATGATTTATTAATGATTAACCATGGGAGAAGAAAGTATCAAAAAACTTCTATTATGAAACTACTTCAAAACGATTAATACTAATGACACCTGATAATGAAAATAGATAATAATATAGTATACATGTAGAGAAAAATTGTAAATTAAGATTTTAAAAATATAAAGAGAAAAATAAGGTTATTTTTTAAACAGGATGTTATAGTGTGATCAAATAATAAGGAATTAAAGATAAGATTTTATATGTATCATTTTAACTCTAAGATACATGTTTGATATTGTGCACCATTATTTCTTTTATATAGTTAATTCACTAATATATATATTTTAAATATAACAATATCTTTTATTTCATGGGATTTAATTTCCATTTCATGATATTCCTCTTAAATTTATTTTATTCTTATATTACTAATACTTCAAGGGTTCATCAAATCAATTTTTAATTTTTGGGTTATAATATTTCTTACTTTAATATACTTTTTAAGAATTCCTTAATCTTTCCATCCTTTGATTTTATATGATATTTCCACTTTTTCTATTGGTAAATTACTTCTTATAATCAATAACCATTTTTTGATAAAATATTTTTGAAATAAAGGTATAACATTTGTATGAATAACTATCATTCTTACAAATGACTAATTTTATTCCATGAACTAGGTTTTCTTATAAAAAGTGTTTTCTTTGATGAATTAAAAATATTTTTTTTATTTTATATTTCTCATAACTACCTTTACCTTTTTTTATATAAAAGTATTTCAAAATTTATTCTTAGTGGGTTTTCCTTAAAACAACATAAATGATTAATTAATTATTTTATTTTCATTACTTACCACCCCAGATTTTTTAGCTTGATTTTTTATTTTTTTCAATAATATTTTATTTAGAACTATTAATATAATGTTTCTAAAAATTATCCTAGTTTCCTTATCATTTTTTAGGAAATAATTTTTACTTCCTCTTTTATATCAATGTTTGAAATTTTTTATAAAATTTTTCTTTTAGAATTTCAATTTCACCATGGTTTATCGCTCATGAAGTGATGTTTTGATCACCCTGTATGTGTTATTATGATATGATACATTCTAGAAAAGGAATCATTTGATATCATATGATATCTTAAGTTTATGTTTTCTTATTTTTTTGAAACTTTTAAGAATCCCAATAATTTTCCATGGGTTCTTGATGATATGATGATGATTGATTTTAAGTGGTACATATATGTAAGAATGATGGTGGGATGAATCCTATAACACGCACAAATAACTATTTTATTTTATTTCAAAGGATAAGATAAATACAAACTATAAGGAATATAAGTGAAAATAAAAGAAAACCAGGAAGTTATGGGGGTCAAAAATAATGGATCTTGGGAGTGTCCCCGCCAACTAAATCCATACCTTTAGGGAGAAAGGAAACCATACTATGAAAAATAACCAAACCACTTTGGGTAACTATCGAAGCAAGGAAATTGGGCACTTTTTTCCTCACCCCAGGTGTGAGGGACTTCTATATAATTGGTGAAAAGGCCCTTGCACCTATGAATAAGATAAATAATAGACCAGGCAGCAGTTTCCAGCCAAGAATAGAATTTTGAATAATTGTTGAGACTGTTTAAACCACTGATAATTGAAGGATTATATGGATACAAAGGTGAATACCTATAAATATCACATTAGCATCTACCTAGAGAGAATCTATACTACCAAAGAACATATTAAAGGAAAGGATGAAAGATCCTCTATGATCAAGAACTATACCACCATCCCACATTTCAACCATACTACATGACCCATCCATGTTGATCTTGAATCCAGAATGGTGAGGACTTCATTGAATCCCATTTTCCTGAGGGATATTGTAGTCAGTGGGGTGGGGATTTATTCCAAACAAAAATGGTTTACATAAAGAAGCATCTTACAAATTTTTAATTAGCTAGATCAGGTCCATAAGTATGGTTTGTTTCCTAAAATAAAGGGTTGGACTTGTGTATTTTATCCCTTCATAAAGATCATTGTTACTCTCCTTCCATATACACCAACAGCCTGCAATTCAGATAAGAACTATAAATTTCATCAAAATTCCATAATTGTTTACACCCTAGATCCAAAGAGCAAGGAAAGAGATTCCCAAAGACTCCTAAGTGGGGAGACAAGTAAATCCACTAAAGGAGTTCCACAATTTTTGTTCCCAATTTCCAAAAAATAACAAATGAGTTGAAATTTATTCATGATTCATGTTGAAATAGGTGTATTTATACAAAATATCGATACATGTACACTTCCCATTATAATTTATAGATATAGCATGATTCCTGATGCACCATAAGAGGATGTTTAATTTCACATGGATCTCTTTGCACAGAGGAATCTCACCCTATTAATCAAGGTTAGTAGGAACCATTATCACTCTCTGAACATCCTTTACAAAAAATCCTCCAAACAAAGAACATTTAAAGATGCATTTATCTGGCTCAGAATTTGGTATAATAATATTGAATATTTCAATCTAGTTATTCTCAAGGATAGAATGGATATTTTTTGGATACATGCTTGTCTTTATTAACATTATGTATGGTATTGGGAATCTAGGGAAGCCCAACATGGTGCCATCCCAATCGTGATGCCTGAAACTAATGTCACCCCAGCCAATGATCCATTTGGTATGAAACTAAAGAGTCATGGTTGTGTTGTTGAATCATGATCCAAAATGATAAATCTTTATCCATTAGTACTTCCAAATCTCTCCAGTAATTTCCTATAACAATATTTCCCCAAAGCATCCATCCTTCATGAATTTCCGAAACCATCTTTTCATGAAGGCACTGTAACATGATAGAGACACTCCTAAGATTGAAGCCTCTATCCCAAATTTCATTTTCCATCCATCCTAGGAAGCCAAATTGTGTTTAAAATCAGAATTATCATCCCATATAATATTTATTTTTTTCACTTGAGATCATATTTTTAAATTCTTCCACACTCTTATGTTGTGCACACAAGTTTTAGGACTATTGAGATGTATTTTGAACCTTGTTGAAATTTTTTTTGCTTACTTGACAAATATTTGTATGATATTTTGATTTTTATCATATTTTATGACTACCATATACTATCTAATGATATTTTATTAAGATATTTATCAATTCCTCTTATTCTCTTTCATTTTTATTATTGAATACATTATGATATGTTTATCCCTTATTAATCTTATGAGCTCACCCCTTTTTTATATTTCCATTTCATAGGTTATAAAGATGATTATATCATTTTAGACATCTTATAATGGTTTTAGAGGATCTTTATTATGGATTTATGTTCACGTGATTTTTAGAAATAAGATATTTATGTAGGTAATCTCCAAAACACTAAATCTTTCGGTCCTTGGTTTGTTTTACCATTTTTTTATATATTCTCTAAATCATGAAATTAATTTATTATTTAAGTTAGTTTTATCTTGAATCACTCTATATAATGTTAACCCTTATGAAAAAAAATCAAGGTTCACATTTAATCAATCAATGTAATTCAATTTTATTTGACAACTGTTGGTCAGATCTAAAATATCCCAAACTACATTGATCTTGTTTATATTTTTTCATACCCAATATTCTATCTAGGTTATTATCTTGGATAATTTTTTTAAATTAATTAAATTATTTAACTTATTCAAATATTCTACATCATCTAAATTAATAACTCTTGACTCTTCCTCCCTTAAATTAATCATAAATACCACTTTCTCAACAAGTATAAAAACATGTTTTCTTTTCAATTTTCTATATTTGAAGGTTTAAACTCCCAAGTTCATTTCAAAAATAATTTTCCTTGTGTTATTCATATTAAATTATTTTATCCATTAATTACCCTTAATTAATTATTCCCACCAAACACATTTTAGTGTAAATATTCTTTTGAATCACAATACAACTCACAAAATTGTGTTCTTTGTATTCATACAAAGTAATTTTCTTTAGTTGATACTTATCACATTATATATTATTTCCATAGGAATATTATAATTAATATAATACCATGTGAAGTATTAAATGACCTTTATTACCTTTATCTTATCCTCAAATTTCATCCTTGAATTTATTTTATTATGCATCTTCTTTGTTGTATAATTTTTTTAAATTATTATTAATTTTTTAAACATCATACACCTATTTAAAATGTTTTGATCTTTTGACCACATTAAATTATTATTTTGAAATTTTAATTTTTCTAGAGAGGATTGAGATAAATCCCAAGTATAATTTCTTTTTGTGATAATTCTTTTTTATTTAACCAAGTTGACTTAAGATTCATGTATTCCCTGAAAATTTATTACATGATGAAATAGTGATGTATGGAGATTATTTAATCTCAGTAATTATAAATTTCCTTTTATATGATAAAATATTAAAAATATTTTAATGTATCTTTTATTCCAGATTTTATTTCATAATTTATATCATTTAATTGACAATTTTTATGAACTGGTCATTCATGTTGTTAAATATCTCACCTTGATTTATTTGGATACTTTCATATTTTGAATAAATAATATTAATTTTTTTACATTTCAAGTTTTCAGATCAAATAAACATCACCTATTAATAATTTCTAATTTCTAATATAAGAAGTTATTTTCCATGTATAATGTTTTTAAAATATATTTTTATCAATTTAGTAATATTGATCATTTATTACTTTGGAATCCAACTTAACTTTGTAATGTTACATGATTCCCTAAAACATATGATAGTCTTTGGAAGCTCAAATGCATCTTCTATAATATCCATATATGATATATTAATGTTGTTTAAATTAAATTCCATGTGATTATTTGGGTACACATAATAAAAATCATCAAAGAAAGGAAGTTTATTTGAAACTCGTCCATCAACTGAATGTTTAGGTTCAATGAATTTTATCTTGATAAAATTATTAATATATTATTAAAAGAAACTAATAAAAAATGATGGTTTGTATTATGATGACTAATATTAGTTAATTTGTATTATTCTCATTTTAAAACACTTTCTGATTATTATTAGGACATCCAAAAAATGAGAAATGGAGTAATAATAATAAATCATACATAAAAACATCAATTTTAGCATTTTCCGATAAATATATACACTTATATTATTAAATTGATATATACTTGGTAGAATATTTATCTTTTATATATTTTGTAATCTTTATTTTTATGGAATAAGAAAAAAATAATCTCAAAATGTTTGTTGATGCCAAAATTGGGGGCGAATAGAACATCCTGAAAGCATTAGGGACTACCTCGTGAAGACGGATCACGAAGCTCCCGGAGCCCTACGGCCAAAAAAAAATATCTCCTTCACAACCCATCATCAAGAAAGGAGTAGGGACTACTCCATGAGCCCCTTTGATGTTCGTGACCCACCGTGAAGCAAGGAGGCAGGACTGCTCCGCAAGCCCCTTTGACGTTCGCGACTCGCTGTGAAGAAATGAGGTGAGACTGCTCTGCGAGCCCCTTTGACGTTTGCGACCCACTATGAATCAAGGAGGGGGGACTACTCTATGAGCCCCTTTGACATTCATGACCCACCATGAAGCAAGGAGACGGGACTTCTCTGTGTTCCCCTTTGACGTTCGCGACCCGCCACGAAGCAAATTTTGTCTTCATGTCGAGTGAACCCTGCTTCGCAGTGCCTTTTGCATATAAATACTCGGCTCCCCTAGATCCCAAAGGATGGACACTCTGACCTTTCACCTTCCTAGCTTACGAATCATGAATCACCTATGCTTTGTGAACCATGATCTCCTAAAGGTACTTTTTCTCCATGAAGTACCTCCCCTTGGTCTTAATTGAGCCCCTCTTCCGAGAGGTATTCCTTTTGTGAAGCCCATGAGTCTATGTGAAGAAAGGAGATCCCCAAGGGGACTCGGGTCTTCATATAGCACTTATGCTTCATGAAGCGACCCTCATGCACATGTAACCCAAGTGCCAAGGTTGGGTCACTCTGTATCGTGATGTACATTTCTTCCCAATGCTATGCTTTTCAAGTCACCCTAGCTTCGTGAGGCATTACTTCACGAATGTCTTTCCACTTCGCGAAGGTCCTCCCATAAGCACCTATGCCCTATCCCTAGCCTAGGTGACTGCACTTCGTGAAGCACATCACTTCGCGGAGTCTCTCCACTTCATGGAGCACCAGAGCTTCACAAATCTTATACATGTGAAACCCTTTGCTCTGTAACTCCTTTTCATGTGCGGCCCTTCAGGTTTGCATGAGAAAATTTCAAAGTCCCATGGACGATACTTCCCATTGTATTGCTTCGCCTCATGCTCCTTCGCATAGGCAGGATAACATCTATTTCTTCTTCACATAACCATGCTAACGTGGAACCCATAATGGTTCTCTCCATAACACCCCCAAGCCACGACCTTGTTGATGCCTTCCTTCCCACAAGGGTGGGTGGGTACTGGTTATGTGAGTCCTAGAGGTGCGGAGCGCACCCACCTCGTCCGAGCTACAGGAATTTAAACTATCAAGCACCGTCGTCCTCAGCACATGACGTTAAACTATGACCTCTCCCCATGCCTTACACGTGAGTTGCCCCGTCTTGGACATTCTATGCCCACTGGTCTCCATGGGAGTGAGATCATTCCCCACATGGAATGAGATCCTCTTCATCGGAGCGGAGTCTGTCCACGGGAAAAGGGAAACCACCTTGGTGTAAGCCCCTATCTTTCTTTGCAGGAGGTAGTATCCTTGCCCTTCCTTTCTTTGGTGCTAAATCCCTCTCCCGCTGGGCTTTGTCACCATCTGGGCCTCCACCCTAGAGTAAGTCCCAATCTTCATCTTCCTGGGCCGCGAACTGTGCGTAATCCCCTGTTTCCTCTTTGGGCCACAAACTATGTGTGATATCTACTCCACTTCCAACGAACACACCTTTTGTGACATGATTTTCAGGTCTTTGCTATCTCTTATTTCTCACACCATGCATGACTCACATGTGATTAGAGCAAGCATCAACCATGACATCCCCTCTGGGAAGCCAAGAGTGTAAGCCCCAAACCCACATGAACTACATGGTCTTTGATCCTTGCCAAGGAAAGGTACGTAGGAAGCCTTCCTAAGGTTCAATCCCAACACCTGGTCGTTCCAACCACATTCACATCAGTTCACAAAACCTTCCTGAACTACGTGGTCTTTGATCCTTTCCAAGGCAAGGTATGTAGGAAGCCTCCCTGAGATTCAAGCCCAACACTCGGTCGTTCTGACCCCATTCACATCGGTTCACCAAACCTTCCTAAACTACATGGTCTTTGATCCTTGCCAAGGAAAGGTATGTAGGAAGCCTCCCTGAGGTTCAAGCCCAACACTCTGTCATTCCGACCACCTTCACGTCAGTTCCCACCACTCGAACTATGAGTAATTTGATCCTTACCAAGGCAAGGTATATAGGAAGCCTCCACGAGGTTCAAGTCCACCATCAATCTGTGCCCCAGGTCCTTCTACATATCGGTCAGTCCCATCCTACATGATGTTAAACTGTGGACTTCAATCAGCGGTAAGCCCTTGTTTCCCTAGTCATCGGTAAGAAATTTCACCCACCTGAACTATATGGTCTTTGATCCATACCAAGGTAGGGTATGTAGGAAGCCTCCCTAAGGTTAAATCCCAACAACAGGTCATTCCGACCTCATTCACGTCAGTTCTCCAACACCTTGGGCAGCCTAGAGTGTAATCCCCACACCCATTCCTAAACTACATGGTCTTTGGTCTTTGACAAGGCAGGGTATGTAGGAAGCCTCCCTAAGGTTCAAGCCCAACACTCGGTCGCTCCGACCCCCTTCACATCGGTTCCCACCATAGGAACTATGAAGGTTTTATCCTTGTCTCTTAGATAAGGTACGTAGGAAGCCTCCTTGATGTTTGACCCCATCCAGCTGTAAGCTGTTGTGACCCCATTCAGCAGCAAGTCGTTGACATCCCTATCCAATGGTAAGCCATTGCGACCCCATCCAACGGTAATACAATGAAACCCCCAATTGGTGGTAATTCATCGTTATATGAACTACATGGACTTTGATTCCCTACCACGAGGATACATAGTAATATTCTTCAAGGCTCAAGCCCAAAATCATCGTCATCCTCATGGTGTTTCCACCCCATTCACTATCCACTTCACTCAACACTCCATCATCCATCTTGATTATTACCCAGGCTGCCACATCTCGGTGGGATCATGCCACCTCATTCCCCATTCCCCTTAACAATAATCAAGAATCTAACCACATGTTAGCCCCAACATTAGTGTTCCCTCTAGAGGTTGAACCCATCTGATCCACTCTAATCAGTGTCCTGGTCTGTCCAATCTGTCTCCACTAGACGTTAAACCTACGACATACCTTGTGTTAAACAAGGGAAGATGAGTAAAATCTCAGATAGATGCCTATGGAATATGATTCCCCACATTTGATGTGGGATACCTCATTCTTTTGTGCCCTTGAGAAGCCCTATAATAAGGGGAAGAAACCCAGACGTGCCAGTGTCCCAACATCTAGACATTCTAGTGATGTCCAATGTGACTACTCCCCTGACCGAAGGTTGCTGCCCTAACCGGACCCTTTAGAATGTCCCGACAGAAGCAGTGTAATTAACTGGTGTCCTTAAAGATATGGAACTAGGAAGAGTTTCATGAACAACGTCTTAAGTCTATAAGGGAGACTCAGACTAGGTAATGAATTCCGAGGAGGAATCCATGGAAGGAAGAACCAAAACACCATCATCCCATTTCGATCAAGGAGCAAACATCCCTGAACAAGGAACAGATGCCGCCTACCTTCAGAAAGTGGGAATGCGGGGAAAAAAACAGCGTTGTCATACCCCCAAACGAGATAGACATGTGTGCCGCAGCGAAAGCGTCAGAAACAGAAATGGTAAAGTCAAAGTGAATCTCTTCTCCTCAATATGAAGATTAGTAGCATTCGAGGCATCAATGGACTAGCATGTCACTAGATCCAGTTATTTGGTGTTGGGTCCCGCCAAGCCAATAGTGGGCCTGGTGGGAAACTCACCAGAAGTTAAGGAAGTTAAAACGTTGGACATCCAGTTTTACGATGTTGTCAGCGTGGACCCCTCTTACCGGTCATGGAAGATGGGATGGTGTAGGGGAATTGGTCGTCGATTCCTTTTTCTTTCAGCACTGATGATTTAATCTCCCTGCTTTTCAAGAATCAAGTAGCCGCACCCGGAACGCGATCACCGCCTGCACACCGACGTATGGGTGGGGGTAGTGCCAACACGGTAGTCCCATGCATTTTTGCCTCTTCTATAATGGCCTCTACACCCACAACCATGGGGCTCCTACACCCCATCTCCCCATCTAAGTTCATCCAACGAAGGGTGATCGATGACCTCGTACGCTGGTATGAGGAGGAGGGAATTATCCTGACTCGGGATATGGCCCACCTGGATTTGGTGACGTCTGCACCTCATCGTCAACACCACCCCTGAGGGCCGCATAGGGATCCGTTTCTCCCCACACCGACATATAACCATTTCAGGAGCCTCTCCATAGAGCACTTCGATGACTCCCTGCCCTACGCCGACAAGGTAGGTGATGTCCGGGCCAGCCCAGTCAGAGTCCCATTCCAATGGCTCCCAGCAAGGGCTCCCACCTGGCCACATCAACACCATCGCCCAGTATTACTGGACAAGGATTAGGTAATCTACATGCCTACACTATCGTCTCTGGTCCGTCCAACCCGACGCCAATGTTGGGTACAAGCTAAAGAGGACACCAAACAAGGGGCATCAACGTCAGCAGCTATTGTGCCCCGAGCCACCACCGATGCATATCACCAGTTCCCCGTATACTATGAGCAGGGGACTTATACGCCCGACCTATATTGAGGCCCCATTCGCCCCACGGGTAGGCTGGGTTGACTCCCTTAGTCGCCGGCATAGGTAGTGGCCACCGTGGACTAACCCACAGCGATGCCACCCAGTACAGAGGTCCTCCCCGTATCGTTACCACAGAGAGTGTGAGACTTACCCGCTTCGAGGATTGGCATGGAGGTCTGCCCTGTACCACCGTCAATCCAAATGAGGGTCTTCCCCCATGGTGGTAATGCTCAGTACAGAAGTCTCTCTCGTTCCCACTACATTGGGTATGGAGTCATTCCTCCTGTCCATGACCGTCGGTGTGGGGACGTTGCACATCCAATATCTCTTCAAAGTGGGGATCCTCCACGTGTCCTCTTAGCAGCTGGTGAAGTTCCTCCTAATCATGGAAACCATAGGGGTGAGGTCAAGCCTCACCTTACCAGCACCCAGCATGGAGGTCCTACCCGTGTTCATCTAGACTGGTACAAGGGACCTCCTCATACTGAGGTCACCAAGGGAAACAAGCATGGAGGTCCTCCCCATGATCCTACCAGTCCCAGTGGAGGTCTTTCCCACTCCATCACTACCCATGGAGGTACTCCCCATGTCCCCTTTGACATTTGTCCTGATGCTCCTTGCACCCCGGCTTACTCAGGCAGAAACCCTCTCCTCCCCAACACCAGTACAACCGAACGACCTTCTTGTGTCGGGAATCTACCATGTCCCAATGATCTATCCAAGGGAAGTAAGGTGGTTCATCTCCACCATAAGAAAAAATATGTGAAGGTCCGGATGAATATTAAACTGGTCTGCTTCTCAAATTCCGAAGCAGAGTACGACTCCACGCAGGAACCCTCCTCTCGCTCATCTGAGTCAAGGGTTGGGGCAGGAATGAGGTGCATCATCCTAGTACTCCCAGAATGATAGGTCCACCGGATTACCACCTCCCTCCACAGGTATATCCAAGAGGATGGAAATCTGGAAACCCCACAGGTCACGATCATGAAATCACCACCATCGTCACCAGAAGCGCTCTCTACCTCAACAAGAGATCACAGAGAGCTATTTTGGGGACCAATGGAGGTCAAGCAACATCGTGGACTATCCCCGGTAGCCCTAGAACCTGCAGCAGGAACTCTATCTGTCATCCCATCCTACCACGATGTAGCGGCAAGGTCACTACACTCTTCGAAGTATAGCCTGAGATTCAGCAGCCAGTCAGCCCATTTTCCGTACTCTCCACCGGTTGGCATGTCGTCCCAGCAGTCTGCCTTAGTACCGCTGTCAGTTCCTCATCCACCTCCAGTTGAAAAGTTGGGTAATGAAGGGCCATACCCTGAATCTAAGCCGAGGAGCTTATGGAACATCCTCACAGTGGACCACTTCACTAAGATGTTCTGGCCCATGGAAACAAAAAATTTCTGCGCACCAGAATCCCTCACCCCAGAGGAAGTTGAAGGTTTCCACCAAACCCTCTGGGCGATGCACTTTCTCCTTTGGCATTAGCAAGTGGTTTATCCCAATATATAAGAGCATTTTGAAGACATCAGAGAGCAATGTCATCTAGTTGATTTGGCCGCACTCCCTGTGGCCCAGTGCCTCGAGTCACCAGGCCACCTTAAGGCCCTCCAACAGCAATGCGTTCAGAGTATCAAGGTACTCCACAAGATTATCAAAGAGGATTCCCCCACGTGCAAATACGTGGCTGGGGGAATTATGCTTCCCTCCTCTTCAGTCCTATCCAGAGGCAGCCCGACTCGTTAGGAGATATTGAGGATATGCCCCAAGGAAGGGTGACAGTCAACATGGCCAACATAGTGGACGAGGAGGATGAGCTGGAGCTTATTGATGGGGACATACCCCCTGAGGGCGTACCACCACTACTGGACCCATCAGGGAGAGTTACTCACTAGCAGAGGAATTTACTGGGTCTCCCTGCGCCCACTGATGCATTATTCCTGAGCTGGAATCCTGGTAAGGGGAAAGAGAAAGTCAGAGCTATTAAACACTCTGACCCATCTGCCTCAGTGCAGAAGACGGAAGAGGACCCTGAGATGGCCACATTGCACCAACAACTTTACAAGAAGAAAAAGTTGGTTGATGACCTCCTGGCTGAATGTGCTACAGAGCGACGGCCAGACTACGGCAATCCTAGACTAGTGTAGCAGGTTCAGGAACAACTACCCCTTGGCAAGCTACCCCCAGTAATCCCTGATCATCCTAATCTCATGGACAGGGTTGAATCTGGAACTTACGGCAAGAGGATACGGTATGTCTCGCCACCCCCCCCCCCCCTGAATGGTGTGACAATCCAAGGGACCCAGCTCGGGCTCTCCCAGTCGCCCCGAGGGTCATGCCACCAGCTGCCCCACGAGCCGCTGGGCCCGCTTACCATGTCGAAGAACCCTCCAACGTGCTCGCGGTAAGGGATCCCCGTCAAGATAGGGACCCTCACCCAGATTATCCAATGGCAGCACTCATTGCCTGCCTTGAGGAATTGGAAACTCGACAGGTGGAAATCCCACCTGATAGAAAGCCATATCCATCATGGGTGGATGATATGCCAGCACCGCTGGGTTTTGGGAATCCCACCTTTTCCCCCCTCAATGGGACAAGGGACTCGCCACAGCACCTGGCCCACTTCATCTCACGGATTGGGCCCATGTTAGGGACTTCAGTGCATTAAGAGGCCACCAAGATCTGATGTTTCATGCAGACATTGGAGGGGCCTGTGTTTGTTTGGAACAGCTAGCTCCCCATCGGATCGGTAACTAGCTGGGAGGACCTCCGGAGGAAATTCCTCTACCAGTTAATCTCTAACACATGGAAGAAGAGTATCTCAGACCTCTTCAAGTAAAAAAAAGGCATGATGAGCGTGTCCCAGACATTATCGCCCAGTGGAAAGGGCTTAAATACTCCCTTGGCATGCCACTAACT
The DNA here is from genome assembly GCA_963277665.1 of Viscum album. Classification (NCBI taxonomy): domain Eukaryota; kingdom Viridiplantae; phylum Streptophyta; class Magnoliopsida; order Santalales; family Viscaceae; genus Viscum; species Viscum album. The sequence goes on along the minus strand of OY728166.1, from coordinate 1,239,575,998 downwards.
CATGATCAATTACTGACAATGTGTGTGGGAAATTTTAAGATGGAACTGGTTCCCTCTATGATCACCCAGAACTACCCTGGAGGATTCTGGGACTTCTCTAATAAGTCCAAATTCCTAGAAGAATCCCCACAATAGGCCGGATAGGCATGTCCGTTGCCTCCCGAAATTCCCATGAGAAGGGATGTCAGAGCCAAACAAACTGTGGTGGACCAGATAGAGGGCCCCAGATGACTAGAATTATTACCAATGGAGCCACCTCCACAACCTCATATAGGACCACCACTAAAGGCACAGCCACCATCCCAGTAGCTGCCCCCTCAGAACCGGTAGGTGCCCCCGCGTAATGCACCGCCACCGCCTAGGAGGGAAAATCAGGCTCCACCTCTTTGATAGGATCCTCCAGCTCCTAATCAGGGACAAGCTCCAAGGCCCCCTTTCAGACATAAGAAACTAGACCTACTCGTTCAATGAGAATCAGTTCCCTGGATAATTATAAAGTGCCTTGGAGCAAGGGATTGTGTGTTTGCCTGAGTGTAGAAGGCCAGAAGAGGCAAACCTTGTTGATTGCCCCAACTACTGCCCCTATCACTGGATCCTAGGGCACACACTCAAGAAGTGCTATGTGTTCAAATATTGGATTCAAGACCAGGTCGATAAAAACATAGTCAGACTAGGCCCGACCCCGGCACAAGTGGCGGGTGTCTTCATAAGACCAAATAGCAACAATGACGATGAAGGCGAGTGGTGGTAGGTTTTTAACCACAGGTCCCAGAAGTATGATGAATGTATGTCTTTAAAAACGGTCATCCATTCCCATGGTAACATTCATTCATGCCTGAATTAGTTGTAGCCTTCAGAAGTTGTAGCCGCTAATTCTATATCATCATCTCAGCCGGCCTCTTCCCAGAAGAGCAAGCATCGGCGACGCAAGGGAAACCAACTCATCTAGCCAATGCCATCGACGTCCCATACTCTCGGTGACTTCATGCCCCTGGAGATGGTGATTCCTCCTAGAATCTGCCCAATAGTGGATGACTCTTCAAGTGGTAGTTAAGGGTACGCTTCGGTTAACTCCATGGAGTTGGTAAACCCCTACATGACTCCCAATGATGGGGAGGGCCAGGCAGACCTCCCCAACATCCCCAGTCGACGCCAACGTCGGCGTAGCTATGGACATATGATTCGTTGAGGCACATTAGTTAGCACTTACAGCCAGGCTGTGCATGCCACTAAGACCGAACAACAGGCCCGGCGTAGATCTCAGCATGTGCAGCCTCTTCATTCGGTGTTATCGGGCCCGCCTCCACCGCCGTTTGTTCTACTGGATCAGGCAGAGCCACTTCGACCATTTCGCGACAAGCCTCTCCCTGATATAGGACAGTCTCAGTCATTCAGACCTCATCTAGTACCTACTATGTGGTCTTCGACTAGTGAGCATCATAATATCTCCAACACTAGTTAGCCGCCAGTCCAGCCAGTAGGGCCCACCATGCATCTCATCACAGAGCAGCCTCCTGTAAGCAGAAGTTGGAACCTAGCGCGGAAATATGATGTTCTCAGGAACCTTTCCAACATCTCAGTAAGTATTTACATCCTCAAATCCCTTCTCTTATCATCAGATATGCGTGAGGTGCTCACTGAGGCTTTAATAAACCCCCTCCAGTTTGAGACAGAGGTAGTAGCAGCAAAAGCCTTTCATGCTGAACCGGTTGAGAATGCTGAATGTCAGGCCATCATCTCATTATCGGGAGAAGATTAAGGTTCTACCATATAGGGGCACATTCTCCCACTGTACATCACCAGCCAATTTAATGGTGTGGAGTTTTGTTTTTGTCTTGTTGAAACCGGCTCCGGGATCAACCCTATCCCGACATGGACACTGCGGAAGCTGAGGTTATCCAAAGATGACCTGACTCCCTCCAACTTAAGAATCTAGGGATACGATAGGACTGAGAAGACCCCATTCAGCAAGATCCATTTGAAGACCCATTTTGATGGCCTAGTTGCTAGCATCGAGTTTATGTTTGTCTCCCAAGACACCGCGTATAATGCATTGATGAGAAAAACATGGCTCCACCTACACGTAGTGGTTCCCTCGTTGTATCACTAGTGCCTCAAGTACTCCATCAATGGTCAAGTGGTCATGCTTCAAGGTGACGCATCTCCCTTTTCCTCTTGTGAAGCCCGCTACCTGGACGCCGACTATTACAAGAGCATGGAAAAGCAGATTCAGGCTAGTGAGGTTGAACCCATCGTGGTTTCAGCTGACCCCTAGGCAGGTCTGGATGATGCCTACATCTTCTTGATCCATCGATTGGAGGCCACAACCCCCAACATGGGAAAATGTTTTGTTGTATTTGGTACAAGGGGGAAGTATATTCCCAAGTCTAAGCAATGGCGGAAGATCACCTCGTACTCCTACACAAATCAGGCTCAGGTGATCCCAGGGCCTCCTACCCCCATACGGTAGCGGGATGTCATCCCCATGGCAACTGCAATACGTCATACTTGCCTATTTCATTGGGCTGGAATCAACTGTCTTAAGACAACATGCCACTATTGCTTTGATATCATCAATCATGGCCCCTTGTGCCAAAGATCAGATGGGATAGGATTAACTGCCTTCATTGTTATTGTTTCTACAGCACCAGAATCTCCTGATTTGTTGTCCGCTACCGCTCAGGCTGGTACCAGCCTCTCATAGGGGGTTATCGACCCATAGTAAGCTTCTCCTACTGGGGATCCCTCCTTTGCAAGTGAAGAAGAGGATTTAGAGGAATCTCCCCCCCCCCCCCGCCTTTGAAGAGGGCATCTCTGCCACGGTCGATGAACTGGTACAGGTGAACCTTGGTAGCGAGGTAGACCCAAGACCCACGTTGATCAATGTTGCCATGTCCCTTAAGGAGTAGCAGCAGTACATAGACTTCCTGAAGCAACGCCATGATGTATTTTCCAAGAGATATGATGAGATTCCAATGAAATATCCTCAGGTATTCGTCCACCACCTTGGTCTCCTGACAAATCATCATGGGTTCAAACAGCCTCCCAGGAAGATGCTCCCTTTTCATGGCGATATGGTAGAGGCGGAAGTTGATAATCTCATCAGATCCAATTTCATTAAGGAGGTCCAGTACCCTAGGTGCTATCCAACATTGTTCCAGTCATGAAAAAGAACAGGAAGATCAGAGTCTGCATCGACTTCTGAGATCTTAATCGTCCCTATCCAAAGGATGATTTTCCCCTTCTTGTGACAGAATTGTTGATCGATGCTATAGCTGGGTTCCAAGCCCTCTCTTTCATGGACGATTACTCAAGATATAACCAAATCTAAATGGATCCCAAGGATGAGGAGTCCACAGCTTTCAGGGTGCCACAAGGTACTTTTTGTTACCAGGTCATGTCCTTCGGCTTGAAGAATGCAGGATCCACCTATCAGCGGTCCATGCATCGCATTTTCAAGCCGATCCTTTGGACCTTGGTAGAATTCTATGTGGATGATCTGGTGATCAAATCTCACCGGAATCAAGACCATCTCAAAGACCTTGAGAAAGTGTTTTTCTTCCTCTGTTCTCGCCACTTGAAGATGAACCCATTAAAATGTGCCTTCGGGGTCACCTCCGGAAAATTTCTTGCCTTCATTGTCAAGAAAAGGGGCATTGAGATCGACCTAGATAAGATCAAGGCCATCAGCCAGATGCCTCCCTCGATCAATATTTGGGATCTTTGAGGTTTTCAAGTACACTTAGCCTACATACTTTGATTCATTGAAAATCTAGTCGGAAAGTGTAAGCCCTTTTCTCGACTCATGAAGAAAGGCACCGCCTATGAATGGGACAAAGAGTGCCAAACCTCATTCGAGGAAATCAAGTAGTATCTAATCCAGTCTCCGATCTTGATGTCACCCATCTCTAGAAAATCATTAATCTTGTACGTGACTACCCTAGAACAATCTCTTGGCGCCCTTCTCACCCAGAATAATAATGAGGGGATAAAGAACAGTCTTTACTACCTCATCTGCATGCTCCTCAATACAGAGACCAGATACTCCCCTATAAAAAAGAGCTTCCTTGCACTGTTGTTCGCAGTACAGAAATTGTGACACTACTTACATCACCAAGAGGTACAGCTGGTATCACAAGTATACCCACTGAAGTGAATTCTGAACCGCCCCATGTTGACCGGACATCTAGCATGGTGGGAAGTGATTCTCCAGCAGTTCGACATCAGGTTTTTCCCCCATAAGGCTATTAAAGGTCAAGCGTTGGAAGACTTCCTTGCTTATCATCCAGACCCCACGGACCAGTCTCTGGACCTTGATTTTCCTAATGAGGCAATCATCTTGGTAGACCAAGCCATATTTTTTTGTAAAATTCACTTCTATGGTGCTTCCTGGAGCCCCATTGTAGAAGGTTCAATGACCCCTGGCTCAACAAAGTAGGCTTGAGTGTCGTCTTCATTACCCTAGTACAAACCATTCCGTCATACTCATTCCTATTGTTGGAAGGCTGCACCAACAATGAGGCAGATTATCAAGCTCTTATCACTATCCTTGATCTGGCCCTCGATATTGATGTGTCCTATTTTCATGTGAAAGGAGATTCTGAACTAGTCATCAAGAAAATAAACGGTGACTACGTCGTCAGAAACCCAGAGCTCATACCATTGTTGGAGCACACTCTCCAGCTAATGGAACAGTTCCCATATCAGCCAGAAGTTACCCATGTCCCTCGATCTCATAATGGTCGAGTTGATGCCCTGGCCGCCCTGGCTACATCACTTGCAGAACCCGGGCAGGATGACCTGATTATCCACATGGCACATTGGAGATTCATTGCTCCTGTATCCTTAGATGATGATGACGACCTACAGGTGAGCCATCTTATCGATAGAGCCTCCACATCAGGACCCCTAGGCCCCTCAAATGTAGTGGTTGAAGTGACTCCCGAATAGAGATCCCCCTTTGTCAAGTATCTCCAAAATAGTTACCTCCCAGCTGATCGGGCCGAGCGCAAGCGAATTTGACATCGCGCGCTACAGTTTACCCTCCATAGTGGTCCCAGTCTTGAGTAGATCCTCTAAAATCGTGGGTTCTATGGTGTTCTCCTTCATTTCATCTAAGGATTCAAGATTTCTCAGGTCATGCAGGTGGTTCATGCTGGTTCCTGCAGTGCCCACCATACTGGGTCAAAGCTATCCCACCAGATCCAGAGACTGGGGTACTTTTTGGCCCTCCATGATCCATGATTTCATAGAGTTTTCCAAGAGGTGTCATGCATGCCAAATTCATGCAAACTTTATGCATCGACCTCCAGAACCTCTCCACTCCACCAAGTACTATTGGTCGTTTGTAGTGTGGGGATTGGATGTCGTGGGACCATATCCACTGACAACAGCTCGCCAGTGCAGGTTTATCCTGACCGCTACGGATTTCTTTTCCAAGTGGGAAGAGGAATTTCCTCTCAAGGAGGTCAAGTCCCATTCTATCATTTACTTTGTGAGCTCCAATATCATCTACCGTTTTGGATTCTCTCACGCTGTCCTCACCGATAACGGCACAAACATCCGAGCGGCTGAGCTGAAGAAGTTGTACACCAAGTACAACATCCATTCAAACCATACGTCCCGCTACCACGCATAGGAGAATGTAAAGATAAATTAATTCAACAAAACTATCTATAACATTTTTCAGAAAATGGTTGGTCAAAATAAGAAGAGTTGTCCAGAAAAGCTCCCCAATGCCCTCTGGGCTTATCGGATGATGACTCGTAATTCCACTCAGGTGCCCCATATTCCCTGGTGTATGGAACTGAAGCCATCCTACCCATAGAGATTCAGTTGCCTTCATTACACACAGTGGTCTATGACCAGCAGGTGCTAGATAAGGTAACTGAAATTTTTCTGGCTGAATTGGAAGCACGTGATGAGAATAGGCTTCATGCCCTACACAATCTGGAAAGGCATCAAAACAAGATATCCAGAGCTTTCAACAAGAAGGTTCACCTCTGCTACTTCTTGAAATGCAACTTAGTATTGGACCTTTGGGAACCAATGATACCTGGTAGGAAACCACCCAAGTTGAAGCCCAAATGGGAAGGACCTTACATAATTCACAGGGTTTACCCCAATGGTTCATACTCCCTGGTGACCATGGATAGTGAGCGTATAACTCCTCCCACCAATGCCAAGTTTCTCAAGCAATAATTTGCCTGAGCCAGTTTGGTCCAGAACGAACCTAAACTGTCTAGTCCTGCATGACCCCAAACTGCCTGGTCTGACATGACCCTAAACTGTTTGGTCCTGCATGACCCTAAACTTTCGGTTTCGGCATGACCCTAAACTACCTGGTCCTATATGACTTTAAACTGTAAAATGTCTTGCATGTAGTTAAACTATATGTTGTCCTGTAATACATTAAACTGCACCCTTAGAACTATGTGGGATTGATTCCCATCTACATGGGATACGTAGGAATGCTCAAGCATTTCATCTCGATCCCATCCCCCAAACTCTTCTCTTTGACTATCCCCCTAGGTATAGTTCTCTCAGAGGATCCTTTCATGGTATAGTGTAGGCTTCCTCAGCCCCACTCATGTCAAGATTACAACGTTCGCACCATGTGCCCACTCCCCATTCTTATATCCTCCCACATCCTCACCACACGATGTTAAACTACATGGCCTTGAAGAACTATGTACGGATTGATTCCCATCCTCACGGGATACATAGGAACACCTGGAAATTTCGTCTGTTGGCCCAACCCAAATTCCAGAATCTCCCCTCGAGTCAAGACATATGAGGTGGTGTGGGATTTTTCCCCAATTCATGTCGAGCTCATCTCGATCCCACCATATGTCCCACTCCTCGAAGATGTTCATCACTTTCACCGCTCTTCTTGAATTTAAAATACATGGGCATAGCTATGATCCGCCCACTCCTTTGGTTGTGACTCCATCATCTTTCACATCCAAAAGGACCCCTAACTGGAATGGATTCTCAGCCTAAGGGCTCTCCTACCACTTCGGGCCAATGCCCTTGAGGATGTTGAGAAAAAAATTGATACAAGTCACGCGTTGCGAATATGGTCAGTGGTCGATGCTCATTTTTTATTCCCATTCCATGTCACTATAGGGACGTTGTGTTTCAAACATGGTCAATAGCTATCCTTCGCCATTAGAGCCACCCCAATATATACCAAACATTGAGTGTAGTGGTTCATTATTCCCCGTTGTATCTCCAAGCGACAAACTCCCTTCAGGTGATGCCACCTATCATACCCCTATATGGCAGGGAGAATAGCTCCTTGTTTCCCACACCGAGCACTACACACGTGGGCTTGGGAGCTATGATGAGGTAGCAACCACACAAGAGGTCATATGGCTACAGTGGTTCGGGATGCCCAGCCTTAGGCCCCTTGGCCTTTTCTGGCCCCTTGGCCTTCTCTGACCCCTGGCCCAAAGTTCTCATTTAGGATTTCGTGATGTGGTGAAGACTTATGTCCTCATTCACGTCAGGATATTTCTCCATGCCACACATATCTCCTTGAGACATCCCCCCCCCCCTTCATTTATCATTCATACTGAGAGAACAGGCCCTACCATGCTTCGTGATCCCTATTATTTGGGTTTCCATCATCTCTTATATCCAAAAGGACCCTCGAATGGCATGGACGCTCAGCCCAATGGCTCTCTTACCATTACGGGCTGACGTCATCAAGGATTGCAGGTGTCAAATTGATACAGGTCTCGTGTTGTGAATATGGTCAACGGTCGAATCTCAATTGTTTTCCAAAAATTTTGGTCACACAAGGGTGGATACTTTGTTGTGAACCTGGTCAACATTTGTCTTCACTCATCGTTATTGCTTTGTCTTCTTCCATAAGCACGATGATTCTCCCTTTCTGTCTCACGCAAATGACATTAAAATAGGAATATACGCTTCTAGCTCTATGACCCTAAACGAAGATCACCTTTGTCCTCACTGCAAGACGTTAAACTGCAATCTAGCCACTACATTCAATCTATGGCCCAATATTGAGCCCCCATCCCAAGTCTTAACTCTTACGGGATTGTACGATGTGGTATGGGATTATGTACTCATTCACATCGAGTTACTCACCGCATTATACACCTCCCTTGTGTATGGTATCTTACCCATTTCTTCATCCTCATTACAAGACGTTAAACTACAAACTGGTCATGAATTTCTGTCTAAATCCCAGCCTCAGGCCCCTTGGCCTTTTCGAGCCCCCGACCCAAGTTCTCACTTAGGTTTGTACGGTGTGGTGTGGTATTATGTCCTTATTTACATCGGGTTACTCATCGTGCCATAGACATCCCTGGATGAGATACCTTACCCCTACCTTTGTCCTCACTGCAATACATTAAACTGCAAGATAGTCGAGACTTTCCATCTGAGGCCCAGCCTCAGGACCCTTGGCCTTCTCAGGCCCTCGGCTCAAGTCTTCACTCGGTATTGTATAGTGTGGTATGGTATTATGTCCTCATTCACATTGCATTACTCTCAACGCCGTACACCTCCTTTGTGTGGGTTATCTTACCCATTTTCATCCTTACTGCATGACGGTAAACTACACATTACCTCCTCTTATAACTTTGTGTGGCTTGATTCCCATTCTCATGGGATAAGTAGAACCGCCCGAACATCTAGACTTCGGGTCCAGCCCCATCTCTTAGAAATCTCCCTTTCACCTTGGCCCCTTGGCCTACCCTTTCCCAGGGAGGGGAGTATATGGTGTGGTATGGGACTATGTCCTCATTCACATAAGGTTTGTAACGACCACACCATGTACTTCTCCATCATGAGAGTTCTATATCCCCTTATTCTATACTCCCTTTTCAAATCTTCCACTCTTGATTTGAGCCCCTCGACCCTCTTTGGTGATTCACCAATGTGTACAAGAGTACTCTGGTTCAGCATCTGGAGTGTCGGATTTTACGTGGACATGCTTTTGCTCATTTTTTAGGCTGCGTGTTCCCCTTCATTTGGACTTCCATAATCTTCCACACCCAAAAGGACCCCCAAATGGCATGGATTCTTGGCCTAAGAGCCCTCCTGCCATTATGGGCCAACATCCTCGAGGGTTTCAGACAATAAATCGATACAAGTCCCACATTGTGAATATGGTCAGCGGTTAACGCTCATTTGTTTGTCCTCATTACAGGCTAATGTGATATGGATGTTGTGTTTTGAACATGGTCAATAGTAATCCTCCATCGTCATGCTAGCCCCTTTAATTCTTGAATGTTGGTTACATGATTCACATCATTGTCCACCCCATCATGTCCAAATGGAATTTTGACACTGCTGACACTATCCCTCATTGCGCATTTTTACATTAGGAGTACAAATACATGGTAAAGGAATCATTTGGGGCTCCGCACTGACTTCCCTTTGGCATTCATTCTAGGTTTTTCAAAAAACCTCTTCCTCCCTTGTTTATCACACGGAGTTTGACTCACTTGGGCTTAGGGATTGGGTTGAGGTCTGTGCTTACTTGGAAGGATTTTTCTTCTCCATGGTTTGAGCTCTAAGACCATAAAATAAGATCTCTTTTAGAACTACGTACAGTTTGATTCCCATTCCTATGGGATATGTAGGAATGCCTAGACATCTTGTCTTTGGGTCCAGCTCGAGTTCCACTAATTTATCTCTTTTGTTCTTCCTTCGGGGCTTTAACTCCTACGGGACTGTGTTGCATGGTATGGGATTATGTCCTCATTCACATCGGTTTTTCACTAGATGCACCACATACGCCCCTTTCTAGGGTTTAGGCCCTGTACTACCTGTCCCTTTTCCTACATGACGTTAAAAGGAACCTTTAAGAACTACGTATGGCTTGATTCCCATTCTCATGGGATAAGTAGGAACACTCAGACGTCTCGTTTTTAGGTCCAGCTCAATGGGGAGCTAATTTATCCTTCCCCCCCCCCTTCCTCTAGTATTTCTCGGATCCTCATCCCAAGGTTTCCTCCTCAAAATTGCGCACAATATGATGTGGACCTTGTCCTCATTCACGACGGAAATTCTTTATCATGCCATGCACATCCCCTTTAGAACCACATCTCTCCTGTATATGTCTGATCCATATGACTTTAAATTATGATTCTTAGTCCCATATGACTTTAAACTATTGCATACAACCTGCATGATGTTAAAAGTGCATGGTTGGTCCCATCACATGACCCTAAACTGTGACATTATCGTCATGGATACATGATGAAAAATAGCACTGCATTGTGAAGTCCTCATCCGAGGGGACGTCAAGTTTTGTATCGGTTACACACCATACCATTTTTTAATGCCTGTATATGGATTGATTCCTATAGAAATACCTGGACCTTTCATCCTAGGTCCATCGCTTCACAAAAAAAACCATTCATCCTAAAGGAAAAACAAGATATATCAAATACCACTTCTTTTGGTGCAAGGGACAGACCAACACAACCTTATTATCTATGGCACCAGTATCGTTCCATTCTATCATTATAACTACATATAGCTTGATACCCATCCCCATGGGATACATAGGAGCATCTGTGCACCTTGTATCGGGGTTAGCCTAACTTTTTTTTTTGGTCCCTCAACCTGAAACCTTCCCCAAGAAGCGCACAGTGATCCGGACCAGGTCCTCATTCACCTCGGGTCTTGTAATTACATTGTTGTGTGTCTCTCCTTTCCTACCATACATGGTTCGAGCTCTATAACCATAAACTAAGATCTCTCCCAGAACTATGTTTGGCTTAATTCCCATCCTCATGGGATACGTAGGAATGCCTAGATATTTTTTATCTCCAGGTCCAGCCCTAGGGATCTACAAATTATGTCCCTTATTTTTTCAGCCCCTTGGCCCGAACTCATTCGGGAACATGGGGTGTGGTGAGTGCCTCTTAGGTTACCATTCAAGTTGGGTTTTTCAATATCTTCACTATGTGCTTCCCATATCTTTTCACAGCGTGGTCCGAGTTCTATGACCCAAAACTAAGATCTCCCTATGAGAACTGTGCATCACGTTTGGATGTTTTGTCACCCTACGCAAAGTCCATTAAATCAATCCCCCTTAATGGTCAGCCCTAGGGAATTAAGTTGAAATCGTGCAACCCCAGGACCCTTTTCCTTGGGAAGGGACTCGACTCCCTCTATCAAATACGTCTTATAGTAGTATTCAGATGTGTTTCGACAAAGAGCGCGAAGTGTAGAATTTTCATGGGGACATTCCCCTTATTCTGTGTCCAAGATTTGTGAGCCCATAATTTGTATACTCATCCTCTTCCATGTCTGAAGGGACCCCATTTGAGGCCTAGTCTCATGCCACACTATCTTACCTACTGTCCTGGGCCAACATCCCTGAAGATCTCAGACGTCATTTGGGACAGGTCATATGTATCAAACACGGTCAATAGTCGACCCTCATTTGTTTGGCCCCATATCAGGCTGACATGATATGGATACTGTGTTTTTAACATGGTCAAAAAATATCCCCTATCATCACACCACCATCATTGTGGTCTAGATCTCGAGCATCATGATTCACATTTTTCCACTTCCTTATGTTCAAGTGGAATTCCAACATACTCGGCTTTACTCTTCAGTGCATCTAGGTGCGTTATATAGGTGGGTCAGCATCATTGGGACGTCATTCACCTAGTGTCCCATAACCCCTGATGTGTTCCTTCTTATTCTAGGAAATTATCTTCCCTACTTCTTGTTTCCCACATCAAGAATGACTCACGTGGGCTTAGTAGTTCTGGTAGGTCGTGTACTGGCGCAGCCATGCCACAGGTAATTTTCCTCATCCCGCATGACATTAAACTGCACTCTCAGAACTACGTATGGCTTGATTCCCATCCTCATACGGTACGTAGAAATGCCCGACCACTTTTCTTTGGGACTAGCCTAATTTCCACTCTTGGTCCCTTGACCTGAAGAGTTTCCTCCGGGGATACATGGTGTGATCTGGACTCCAAGTCCTCATTCATGTTGGGTTTATAGCTACCGCACCACATACTCCCTTTCTAGGATTTTCCCTTTCACTCCACATTCTATCATATGATGTTAAACTACATGAGTTCATGTGTCTTGAACGCATGACACTAAACTATGGTTCTACAATTAACAAGTTCGGGATGCCCTATGTTAATCATGGGATGCATCAATTTTCTCTCCAGAAAGGATTCTCCCTACCAGTGTTGGTCCCTAACCACATTGTTCCCCAAGAACTATGTTTGGATTGATTTCCATTCTCATTGGATACGTAGGAACCCCTAGACATCTTGTCTCTAGGTCTAGCCTTAGGAACCATAATTCTCATTTCCCCCTCCTTTTTTAGTCCCATGACTTGAGATCTTTTTGGAAACCACCAAATTGAAGCTTTACCCTGTTCAAGTTCGGGATGCCCCATGATAATGTTGGGAGGTGACAGTTTACTCATCAGAGAGGTCATGTTCGGAAGTATGTTTGATCCCTAATCAGACCAATGTATCCACCTAATGTGTTTCCACCATGGTGGTATAATTTCAAGAGTTTTGGGCTCTAGTCGAACAACCCATCACTCAACTCTCCACAATTTTCATACCCTTTATTCGGATCCTCATCCTCTTTCACATCTAGAGGAACCCCTTAACAGTATGGATACATGACCTATGGCTCGACTACTATCTTGGGCTAAAGTTCCGAAAGACTAATGGATGACATTTTGAGTCAGGCCCCGTGTTTCGAACATGGTCAGCAGTCGTCCCTCATTTTGTATCCCCATTTCAAGCTAACACAATAAGGATACTGTGTTTCTAATGCAGTCAAAAGTTATCCTTCATTGTCATTCCACCCCCACAGTATTTCGAATCTTGGGTATCATAATTCACACTTTCCATTCCCATCTGTTCGGATTGATTCCAGCGCCCCTGGTGTTACCCCATTCATGCACAAGAGCACACTGGGAAAACGGAAATTCGGCTGTTCTGAGAGCTTTATTCTCCAGTCAGGTCTCTCCCTTATCTTCCTGAGAATCCAAGTTGGTTGTTCAAACCCCAGACGCCTGAAACTTGGTCATCACTCTTATGTTCAGGCATAATGACATATTGGTAATCCTCTGTTTCTCACATTGGTCTCGACCAGCTTGATCTTAGGAATTAATCACATGGTGTTTTGCGAATATAATAGATGCGTGTAAAACCAACACTAATAACGGAACTTGTGCGTGCATCTGTAATAAAACAATCGAAGCATGAAAGTACGTTTGAGGGTTCGTAATCATTATAGTACCTGAGGGTCGATTCCCCCCATGGACGAGATAACCTTGTAAAAAGAGCGTAGCATCTCTGCCACCCTCTGGCTGGTGGTGTCTAGGATTTGTTGCTTCCTGTTCAGCTTCTGATCCTCCTAGGTAGTGATGGGGTGCAATTCATCAGCCGCAATCTCATCCCACTCTACGTCGGCCCGAATGATGATCATTTATTCAGAGGCTCTCTTTAGGCCCTCTTCATCCTCTACCAGTTGGGCCTTCAATCATAATATTAGCTCAGATTGCACATTAAGGGAGGTCAAGTGCTCATCTGCCCAACTCTGTAGTCGTTGGGCCTCATCTTCAGCCTCCTGAAGCCTCTTGATGTTCACCGCTTTCCTCTGCTGCCAACCTACACCGAGGCCATAGTCATACTCCCAAATCTTCTCCGCCATAAGATCTCGGACGACCATGTGAGGATGTTGGGCATCCACTCCCCCAGCACACAGTTCGCACAATTTTGAGCAAAGTATGTCCATCTCATCTAGCCATAGTGCTTGGGGGTGTCATCAATGAAGTTCTTGATCCGCTTCGATGATCGATGATGGAATATTCTGTTTTCCTCTTCATCATAGGTCATCTTGTCCCATTCAGCGTGGTTGGCAGGCTCATATGCGGGAAACTCCCTTAAGAACTCTTCAGTAGGGTCCACGTCTTGTGTTTGATCGGGCATGGAAGGACCTGGGTTATCTGAACGATCCTCATAATCGAGATCTTAGGTACAGCCCTGCTGATGGTCCCACCAGTGATCGGGAGCACTGTGGTTCGGTCATTCTGGATATCCTCCTCTACGATCACCAGTATTCCTCTAGGAAATATGCCTCCAGAAGCTCTAACCAACCTCTCTAAGGTGGCCCATGCCATTTAAAGAACTATGCACACCAAAGAGGGCTTGGATGTTAGTTGACATGGTCAGTGGGTGAAAATCATGAATTTGGTAGAAGAAACTTACAGAGATCAAATTCTTAGTCTCGTTCTCGGGTTGACACCGTTGGGACCCTGAGGTTTGGCCCCCTATATATTACCGAAAGTTCTAAAAGCTCCGAAGGGGTCACCTCAGGTATCCTGGCCCCACTGGACGTAGCAATTGATGTAGTCACAGGTGTGGATCCCGAAGGCCCTGTATCTACATCCACTACGAGACGAGAACTGGTTCTGTGAATTAGGATTTCCTACACAGTTTAAACGTTAATGGAGGGTCCAAAGCAGTCTGGAAATGGATCCTGGTGAGTGGATTCAGGATTTTACCTCAAGTGCCTCAGCGGAGTCTTCATGCTCTGAGCCTTGGTTACCAACTTCTCCCTCCTCCAATGAGCTCCCTCTACCGGCCTCGTCCCCCCAGGAGGACTAATTCGATTCTTCCGGTAGAGGGAAGCGTTCTCTCAGTTTAGTGGCTGATAATTTTAGAGAGACCATGCGATCCAGCAACACCTTGATGCGGTCTGTCATTGGGTGCGGGGCACCCCGGGAATGCACAAATTCCTCTAGCTCTACTAGGTACTGCTCCACCACTGCCTGGGACATCGTAATGTCATCCCTGATAGGTACGATCCTCATCAAGTCCATCCTGAGATAGTTCAGGTGTTTCCACATCTCGGGAGGGTTGAGGAACTATCTTTTGACTTCCTAGATATCCCAGGCCTCCAAGAAGACACCATCCTCTGACATATCTATGTGACGCAGCCGCTTCCCTAGAGCCTGAGTTGATATCCTGTGGAATCCCCTCGGTGGCCTTCCTTATGGGTAACTTTACTCTTCTAGGGCCACCGGGTCCACTTCCGTTTCCTCCCCCTCAACTAGTGCGGGCCTCTTTTCCATGGTAGCCCTACTACCGTGGGATGTACCTGCTGCCTTTCAACCCCGACCATGAGATTGGGGAGGTCCACCATTACCGGCCCGGACAATCAGCTACTTTAGCATTCCCCCCAGGTAGGCCACCTCCCAACTTTGGGAATACTCCTTGACCAACCCAAAGGAAACAGTGGGTGAAGGTAGCTTATTCCTCATCTTTCCATCCTTGTGAGTGAACATGGTCCACATATGTCTCATCACACATGGATTATCTTCAAGGTACACCCCTAGGTAAACCTGGGGGTTCAATCGTTGCATGCACTGAAATTGTTGGGAAAATCAGTGTGGGGTGTACGGCTCATAGAGCGCCTCACGGTCCACCCTCACCACCAGGACTCCACCTCGAACGGCCAGGAGATAGGACCGGTTCTCTTCTGTCCCTCGGCCATCATTCGTGAAGGCCCATGTTGGCAGCCGTAATGGATGGAAGTTGAACTCTTCTACCTTTCAGACTCGGTTAAATACCGATGGTACGGTCATCTTGGCTGAGAAGCTCCCCGCGGTGTTCAGGATGGATGGGTGAAAGTCTGATCCTGGAGTAGAAATAGGGTTTGGGTATTCATAAACCCCCCTAATTTGTGCCTCTATCCACCCGTACAGAAGGTGGAATGACCCACATATCCTCTGTGGCCTCTTCCCCTCGTTGATGTGCCAGATAATTTTGTACATCTTGGCAAGCATTGGAATTCCAAGATTCACCCACCCTCCGGTCGCTAGCATGGAGGCCATGATGAAAGTGTAGGGTCACACACCTGTGTTTGTGTCCCTCACCGGCAAGATCCAGTCACAGATGAGATCCGCGATGAATTATGCCAACCTGACTATCGGCTGTTGCTCGGTGCTGATGTTGAACCCCCAAGTTTTCCACTAGTTATCCTCTAAGAGCCTCCAGTATGAGTGTTCCTTGCCTTGTTGAGATCCCTTTAGACAAATTTGAGGCCTCACCGGGAATCATAAATTTTCCAGGAAGTTCATAAATTGCTTGAACCGCCGTATGAAGTGGACATCTCTCACGGATTCCTTGTCCTCTCCCTGCACCAGTCTCATCAACGCTGTCACCAGTGATGACATACGCTCTGGATACTCCCATGCACCCATAGTAGGGAGGAATTTTCCATACATAACTCCCAGTATCAGGACCCATGAGATCTGATGCACGTCCCATAAGCTGATGCCAACTTCCCTGTGATGTAGGTGGAAGGTATTGGTCCCCAATGACCACCGGCTCAATAGCTCTAGCATCAGCTGCTTAGGCTGGTAGATGTAAAATTGGGAGGCCCAGGCCACCTCATATAGACCTAATCTCCTCAGTTCTTCCCCAAACTCTTTGCACAAGGTGCTTACCCAGTAGGCCCAGACCCAGTCGTTCATGAAGTTGCCAACTTGGCGCAGGTCCCACTCATTAGACCATCCCTTCTTCGAGTTCCTCAGCACTGCCTTTAGGATTGTTTGGTATAGAGGAGGGGACATCTCGAACTGTAATTCTTTCCCGTCAATTTCATTCAGATGATTTTATAAACAATCAATAGTAAAGGGCATAAATTTCTCCCGAGCATGGCCGTTAGCCGCCCTGAACCACTGGCACTAGCACGACGTGCTCCTGAACTAGTAGCTTGGACCGTACCTACTTGCTTCCAGGATGAAGACATCATCCCTTAGTCCAAATCCATACAAAGGCCACCTCTTTCAGAATGGATAGTCCCTTTGTCTTTCTAAAAATAGATGCACCAGTGAATCATGGTCAGAGTGGCTCTATACCAACTCCCCCAGACCCAATCTGTTAGCCATCTCTTCCCTTTGGGCAGCGTCCGTAAAGACCCCCCTAAAGACCCCTTGGTGATCCATCCTATCCTTAAAATTCAGAAAAATTTTAGACTGGATCACGAAGCTCGATCGCGAATCTCAATCACGGAGATTTCTAATGAAGCTCGATCCAGACAGCAGAATCGTAGAGCCTTGCACTGACCCTCAGACACAAGTCACGTAGCGCACTAACGTGAAGTTAAAGATTCGTTGTGCACCACAAAGCAAAAGGCCGATTCTCGGAGAGTGATCGCGGAGTACGCAGAGCTTCACAAATCAAGATCACCCAAAGTTGAAATCGCAGAGTAGAGAAAAAGAAAAAAGAGAATTCAGCCCCACTATTTATAGGCGATGACCCCATGTGCTTCGCAGCACATCTGGCCATGGCGGACATCGTGGCACGCCCAGCCTGCGCATCGCTGCTCCGCTTCACGAGCCTTCTTCAGGAGGCTGCTTCATGGGTAACCAATTAATTTTGGCGATGGACCCTTAGAATTGGATTCTCATTTTCTCCTTGACTCTCAGTTTGAGGGGGGTCATTTTTTTATGCCAAAATTGGGTTCTAATAGAACATCCTGAAATGATTAGGGACTGCCTCATGAAGATGGATCGCGAAGCTCCCGGGACCCTGCAGAAGGTGAAAAAGATCTCCTTCATGGCCCATCGCGAAGCAAGGAGGCGGGACTACTCTGTAAGCCCCTTTGATGTTTGAAACCCACCACGAATCAAGGAGGTGGTACTGCTCCGTGAACCCCTTTGACGTTTGTGACCCACTGCGAAGAAACGAGGTGGGATTGCTCTGTCAGACCCTTTGATATTCGTGGCCCACCGCGAAGCAAGGAGGCAGAATTGCTCTGTGATCCCCTTTGATGTTCGTGACCCACCGCAAAGCAAGGAGGCGGGACTACTCCATGAGCCCCTTTGACATTCATGACCCACTGCAAAGAAAATTTCATCTTGGAACCGAGAGAACCCTGCTTCGCGGTGCCTCTTTCCTGTAAATACCTGGCTCCACTTGAGCCCAAAGGATGGACTCTCCAACCTTTCACCTTCCTAGCTTCTGAATCGCAAAGCACCTGTGCTCTACAAACCATGAGCTCCCCAAGGTACTTTTGCTCCGCGAAGTACCTCCCCCTTGGTTTTAATTGATCCCCTCTTCCGAGAGGGATGCCTTTCATGAAGCCCATAGATCTTCACGAAGGAAGGATATACCCAAGGGGACTCGAGTCTTCACAGAGCACCTACGCTTTGCGACGCGCCCCCATATGCATGTAACCCAAGTTCCAAGCCCAGATCATTGTGCATTATGGAGTACATTGCTTTCCAATGATATGCTTTTCAAGGAACCCTTGCTTCGTGAGGCATTGCCTCTCAAATGCCTTTTCACTTCGTGAAGCTCCTCCCATAGGAACCTATGCCCTATCCCTAGCCTAGGAGACTGCACTCCACGAAGAACATCCCTTCGTGGAGTCCCTCCACTTCATGGAGCACCATAGCTTCACAAAGCTTCTACATGCGAACCCCTTTTCTTTGTAACTCCTTTTCCCGTGTGGCCCTTCAGGTTTTCACGAAGCAATTTCAAAGTCCATTGGATGATACTTCCCATTGCATTGCTTCGTCTCATGCTCCTTCACATAGGCATGCTAAAGGCTATTTCTTCTTCGCATAGCCATGCTAACGTGGACCCCCTAATGGTTCACTCCATAACACCCCCTAGCCATGGCCTTGCCAATGCCTTCCTTCCCATAAGGGCGGGTGGGTACCGATTATATATGTCCTAGGGGTGCGGAGCGCACCCACCTCGTCTGAGATTTGGGACATTAAACTTCCAAGCACTGTCGTCCTCATCACATAATGTTAAACTGTGACCTCTCCCCATGCCTTGCATGCGGGGTGCCCCATCTCGAACATTCTATGCCCACTGGTCTCCATGGGAGTGAGATCATTCCCTACATGGAATGAGATCCTATTTATTGGAGCGATGTCTGTCTGTGGGAAAAGGGAAACCACCTTGGTGTAAGCCCCTAGATTTCCTTACAGGAGGCAGTATCCCTACCCCTCCATTCTTCATTTCCAAATCCCTATCCCGCTGGGCTTTGTCACTATCTGGGACTCCACCCTAGATTAAGTCCCAATCTCTATCTTCTCGTGCCGCGAACTGTGGGTAAGACCCTATTTCCTATTTGGGCCACTAACTACGTGTGATATCCACTCCACTTCCCATAGATGAACCTTTCACGACGTGATCTTCAGGTCTTTGTTGTCTCTTATTTATCACACTAAGCATGAATCACATGGGCTTAGAGAAATCATCAACCATGACATCCCCTCAAGGAATCCTAGAGTGTAAGCCCCAAACCCACCTGAACTACATGGTATTTGATCCTTTCCAAGGCAAGGTATGTAGGAAGCCTCCCTATGGTTCAAGCCCAACACCCGGTCATTCTGACCCAATTCACGTCAGTTCACCAAACCTTCCTGAACTACGTGGTCTTTGATCCTTTCCAAGGAAAGGTATGTAGGAAGCCCCCCTGAGGTTCAAGCCCAACACCCAGTCGTTCCGACCCTATTCACATTGGTTCACCAAACTTTCCTGAACTACGTGGTCTTTGATCCTTGACAAGGCAAGGTATGTAGGAAGTATCCCTAAGGTTCAAACCCAACACCCAGTCATTCCGACCACCTTCACATTGGCTCCCACCACCCAAACTATGAGGACTTTGATCCTTTCCAAGGAAAGGTATGTAGGAAGCGTCCACAAGGCTCAAGCCCACCATCTATCTGTGCCCTAGGTCCTTCTGCACGTCGGTCCACCCCGTCCTTCATGACGTTAAACTATGGACTTCAATCAGTGGTAATCCATTGTTTCCCCAATCAACAGTAAGTTGTTGTACCCACCTGAACTATTTGGTCTTTGATCCCTACCAAGGCAGGGTACGTAGGAAGCCTCCCTGAGGTTAAAGCCCAACAACCGGTCATTCTGACCTCATTCACGTCGGTTCACCACCACCTTGGGCATCCTAGATTGTAAGCCCCACACCCATACCTGAACTACGTGTTCTTTGATCTTTTCCAAGGCAGGGTACGTAGGAAGCCTCCCTGAGGTTCAAGCCCAATACTCGGTCACTCTGACCCCCTTCACATCGGTTCCCACCATAGGAACTATGCAGGTTTGATCCTTGTCTCCTAGATAAGGTACGTAGGAAGTCTCCCTGAGGTTTGACCCCAAACAACGGTAAGCTGTTCTGACCCCATTCTGCGGTAAGTCATTGATGTCCCTATCCAGCGGTAAGCCGTTACGACCCCATCCAGTGGTAATCCATTGAAACCCCCAATCGGCGGTAAGTCATGTTCATATGAACTACGTGGACTTTGATTCCCTTCCATCGGTATACGTAGGAATCTTCTTCAAGGCTCAAGCCCAAAATCATAATCATCCTCATGGAATTTCCACCCCATTCACTATCCACTTCACTCAACACTCCATCATCCATCCTGATTCTTACCCGGGCCGCCACATCCTAGTGGGATCATGCCACCTCATTACCCATTCCCATTAACAACAATCAGGAAGCTAACCACACGTTAGCCCCAACATCAGTGTTCCCTCTAGAGGTTGAACCCATATGATCCACTCGAATCAGTGCTCCGATCAGTTCGATCCATCTCCGCTGGACATTAAACCTATAGCATACCATGTGTTAAACATGGGAAGCTGAGAAAAACCTTAGATACATGCCTATGGCCTATGATTCCCCGCATTTGACGTGGGATGCCTTGGGCTTCCGCGCCCTCAAGAAGCCCTATAATAAGGGGAAGAAACCCAGAAGCGCCAGTGTCCCAGCGTCCAGACACACCAGTGATGTCCAATGTGACTACTCCCCTAACCGAAGGTTGCTGCCCTGATCAGACTCTTTGGAATGTCCCGACAGAAGCAGTGTAATTAAGTGGTGTCCATGAATATATGGCACTGGAAATAGTTTCACGAACAATGTATTAAGTATATAAGGGAGATTTGGACTAGGTAACGAGTTCTAAGGAGGAATCCACGGAAGGAAGAACCGACATCCCATCATCCCATTTAGATCAAGGAGCAAACGTCCCTGAACAAGAACGGATGTCACCCACCTTTGGAAAATGGGAATGTGGGGCAAAAAACAGCGTCGTCATCCCCCCAAACGAGACGGACGTGCGCGCCCTGATGAAAGCATCATAAACAATGGTATTTTTAAATATATTTGTGTTTTAATGATAATTTTCCATAAATTGATGTTTTTTTGAAATTATTAGTTGAAGAATGATTAGAAACATTGTTCGATAATAATTTAAACTAATCATGCACTCATAGGTTTGAGATAGATAATTTTATATTGTTAGGTTCATGATTAGTTTTTCATGAAAACTAACCATGAAGGAGGGTTTGCTAGTTAGTGAGTCTTTCATGGTTAGACACATGTTTAATGACCCATCCATAATGTGGAGAAGTTTATAATTTCATTTTATAATGAGAATAATTATCCTTAAACACCCATGTATTAATCCTAAATTTATTCAAATCATTTTTTGGATTCTATAAAGATATTTTAGGAGGCATCCACCATATTTTTATTAATTTTAATGATTGATTTAATGATTCAATGCTAGATCAAATGTGGGTAATATTATATCTATTCTAATGATATTTTATAACATATTTCAGTTATCTATCTATCTTGGAATGCTATAAGATGGTATTTATTCTTAATGAAATTAGATAATGAATCTTGATAGATCATTATTGATAATAATGGAAGGATCCAATCAAGAGAGATCAAAAGTATTAGATTTGTAGAGTTCATGTTTTTTTATCTAAGGTAGGCTATTTCTATTTTTTTATTATTTGAAAAATTATTTGTTATAATATTGATTGATATTAAATTATTTTTTGATCATGATGAATAATCTATGATAAATAATGAATATTTAATTTTGGGAATTATAAATTTCTAGAAAATATATTTTTTTTAAAAAAACATTGAAGATTTTGAGAATCTGTATTCATTTTAAATGAATTTTTCAATTTTTTAGATTTAATTGAATTTTTTTAAAAATAATTACTAATTTAGAATAAATTATTAGTGAAGAAATTATTTTAAATATATGAAATCATTTATGGAATTATTTTTTTCTAAATTTAAGGATTTAATGTTTCATTATTGATTTCAACTAAAATTGATATTTTTGATGATTTTTTTTCATTGAGTGAGTTAAGTTGTTTTTAAGCCCTCAAACCTAGGTCACTATGAATCAATAAAATAGAAAGGTCAATGATTGTGTGGCAAGGTGTGATAAATGATCTATATAACCTAGGTCAAAAATCTAACATTTATTGCTTGTTATACATATAAATCTATGTAGATAGACTAAAAGATGAATTTATGGATGAGTATTATCTTTATAAATACATAAAGATGGATTATTTATGATTTTTTCAATTGTATTTCAATCACTAGTTAGTGGTTTGCCTTGTAAGATGCTTAAAAATTCTTAATCACGTATGATTTCTATAGTTAATGATTTTTATGGTATGATTCAATTATTAAATTATCGGTGAATTTATAGAAGGGTGATTTTTAAGTGTAAAACATAGTATTTTCTAAAAATGGATTTATGGAAAGGGTAACTAAATTTATTTTGAAAAGGATTTTTCATATGTTATGATTGAAACAATTTGGTTTTTTAAATATTTCATCATTATGAATTATTGGGGTGATTTTTTATGTTTAAAATGAAATTTATATTGGATTATGAATTCTCTTATACATTAAAATTCATTGGATTAATTGAAAAAAATACAATTGAGTTATGTACTCACCCTTACCCCGTACTAATGTTATTTTAAAACCAGGTTAATAATAGTATGATGTTGGGTCTTAATTACCAAAAGTTGATTCAGGTGACTTTATAGACCAAATATACTTTGTCTCATATTAATTTTCTATGTGATAAGTAAAGAGTAGATCGATGATTTTCAAAAATTGACCTCTAGTTGATATATCATCAATTGTGGGTAATAGAGAAAATAATATAACAGAATACATTCCAAAGTAACTATAAAAATATGAATTATTAGTTTTACCTTTTATATTCATGAATTATTATATAATTTTCTTTAGTTTGATAAATTTAATCTTTATCAATAATTTGGGAACATTTATTGAAGAATTTTTGGATAAAATATTTAACTACTCAATGTTAGAGTCAAATCATGAGGGGCATCAATTATTTTTTTAGATATTTTTTATGATTATAAGTTGTATATTTAGATATCTAAATGTCAGTTTAGGATTTAAAGATTGAAATTTATGGTTGATGTATTTTTTGATAAATATATTTCTATGGATGATGACATGGTGAAAGTGTTTATATCATGGTTGATATACAAACAAGATTTAGAAATATAAAATTTCATGGGATTGGATGGATATTACTAAAGGTTCATTAGGGGTTTCACCATGTTAACTTCATTTATATTAACTTTGTCCTAGAAGAGATGAAATTTGAATGGAACAATAATATTCATGATATTAAATATATATAAAAGAAAACTCTTACTTCTGCTTCGGTTCTTACTTTACCTAAAATAGGTTATAACTATGAAATATAATATGATGCTTTTAAAGTAGTATTGTGATATGTTCTTATATAAGAAAATAAATTTTTGGTGAATGGATCAATATAGTTGAAACAGTATGAGAATAATTATCTTACAGTAATATGTAGATTTATTTTTAGTTTTCCATGCCTGAATAATTGGATGCATTATCTCCTTGGAGAGAGATTCATTCTATATATTAATCGAAATAGTTGGAATTAAATATTATCATAATGGACTTAAACTTAATAAATTATTTTTGGTATAATTTATTCTAACTTTTGACTTTTATCTTTCATATATTACTATAAAAGGTAATATCATAGTTAATTTTTTGAGTAGGAAGATACTAACAAATGAAATTAAGGAAGTTGTAGGGGTGTAATCTTTATTGAAAATTTAAATCAATCTCTATTTAAAAATGACAGAGAGAGAGTGAATGATGTAGCTCTACCCAGTTTGAATGCGACATCTATACAGTCAGGGAAAGACACAAGGTCATAATTATTTTATTATAAATGTAAGAGAATTAATGACACCATAAATGGAGAATAGACCATTGATGTGTGGAGAAAGAAAATATAAAACATGACTTTATATTTAATGATGAATCAAATTTCCTCTAAATTTAATGAAACAAGTCATAATGAAAATTCATCAAACAAGTTGGGTTATATATTTTGAGAGCATAAAAATATATCATGATATCATGCATATATTTTAGTGCTAATATATTAATAAGTTGATAACTGTCCATGTTCTTTAATGTTTGATCTATCATTAAGTAGAGATATAAAATTAAATACTGATTTAGTTGTTTCAACCTTTACCAATAATAACCTAAAAGTGGAATAAAATTTATATGACATTGTTAAAAGACTAACTAAATCACCCTAAAAGAATAGTTATTTGGGTGTTAGTTCATTTAATCACTAGTTAAAAACATTTCATAGATATTTAGGAAACACATTTAGTTGATAATCCTACAAAAGTATATGTTAATAAGGCTATTAGTGTAAATACCCTATCCTTTACATGTTAGGTTCCTCCCAAAATTTCCATGTTTTAATTTCTTTTTTGGTTTTATTTTGAATAATATAAGGAATATATGGCCTATGAAAGGTGGTTTAGGAATAAGAGTAAGGGGTTGAGGTGATAACAACACCTAATAACCGATAATATAGAATCAGACACTCAGGTGGGGAGGGGGGTGTTGGGGTGTCTATTGGTTCTATCTTGAACTATCAGAAACTATGTGTTATGTACTTGTTACCTAGAACACACCTATAAAACATACATTTTACAAAGGGAACATTGTTTATTTTAAAACCTAATTTATATCCCCTAAAACTTTTTTTCTTAGAGTTTCCATCATTTTTAGTTTCTCAATCATCATTCAAGGTATTCCTATCCTCTACTACACTACCCTTAAATCCATCTTCATTATTGGATCAAGGAGCCTATGATTAGTCATTGAAGATATTATTTAATGAGTTAAGGCAATTATTTACATATTTACCTCATTTTGTGATGGAAACAAGTGTAAATTTGTTATTATAAATTCAAGGTCATAGGAAACCATTTAATATTTTTTTCTCATATTTTCACTATAATAGATTCTTATAATAAAAAATATAAAAGTCATATAATTCCATGGATCACTATGATGAATTTATTTTTACAGGAGATAAATAAATACATAATCTCTTATGGTATTAGGATGTTCAAAATAATCTAGTGGTAACATATCATTGTCATCCAAGGTCTCAAGGAGCTATTATTATATATTATTGTAGGTGAACCTATTATTCCTATCATATTCATGAATAGTTGACCCAAAATTGGTTTGGGGTTGAGTGAGACCATCCATAATTAAGTGTTTTCACAAATTAATATTTTTAAATGATTATACTTATAATGGAATGAGTTTTTTGGTTTATTTGATTTATAGCTATCTTATTATAATGAAATATTTAGAATTTAATTTTTTATACTTTTTCTTATATAGGTTTGGAATGCATATTATCATTCGATTTCCATTGAGATATGAAGACGGGAATGAACATCTTAATTATTTTTCCCACAATGACATAAATTATTCTTTCACTTTAAGTTTCTTGCTTTAGTTTCTAAGCAAGCTTTATAGTTTACTGTCTAATATTCTAGCAATATTGGTATTATTGTTATATGAACATATATATGTGTGTGTGTGTGTGTGTGTTTTCATAAGTATCCATGTGGTGAAAAATAAGTGGATATTGTGGAATGGGCTCACAACATGCTTACTTAGTAAACCCCTTCACCTATTCACAATGAGACATGATACAAACGTGACATGAATTAATATACAATATTCCATTTCCTCAGGATGAGTCATTGGAACCTAAAATGGTGCACACACACACACATATATATTTGTGGTTTCCAATATATATATATATATATATATATATATATTGATAAATATGAATATACCAAACACAAAAACACACACTACATCCTTTATGGGATAACATTGGCATACCATCTTAGATTATGTGTTGAGGCTCGAAGCAAGAATATTAGGTATGGATCCTTCTAGAATAAGAAGTTAATTTCTATAATTTTTATCTATGTAAAAAAATTCTTTTTTAAGAATGTTTTTACAATAATACATACTCTCTAAAACTTGTATTTTTTCCTTTCATCCTATTGTTTATGGTATGTTTTTAGTGGCTTGTGGTGACTTATTACTGGGTATGATTTACTCATACCCTACACATGACCCTATGGGACATGTGTTATTATTAATTTCCATGATATAGGTAAAGAAAATGAAATTGAACATTGGACTTAGTTTCACTTTAGATTCCGGGCATGGATATAATCTTTTAGTGACTTTTTGGTGGAGGGTGTGTCAAACGCACAAGGTATATCCATAGAGACTACATGGTAACTCTTACTGTGCGACTCACATTGTAATACCTCCATATTTTAAAAGAGTAACATCATATTTGATAGTGTATATGACACAAAACACCAAGATCATAAGAGAATGTAATAAACCTAGAATTTATTATATATTTCCCTTTAAATAAATTCACTCTCTTTGATAACTTGAAATGCACACAACACTGAGTTTGAATTAAACATGATACTCTATTAAAATATTATTATTAAAATTATAACCTAGTCATTAAGATAGAGGGTATGAATAGTAATAAATATATTTTGAAAACTATATGGTTATAAAATTTATAAAATAAAATAAATGGTTATCTATTTGTTAGAGAAAAAATAAGAACCATTTGAATGAAAAAAACAATTTTTTGAAAACTATATTTTCTCAAAGAAAGTAGTTTTGTCACTTCTTGAACACCTATGATAAAAATAGTTTTTAAAAAAAATATAAATTTTATTTTATAAAATGAACTTTTGTTTTGAAATCTCCATATCCAAATTATCTCAAGGTTAATTGTTTATATTTTTCTATAATGTTTAACTTTTCAATGAATATTGGAAAATACCAATTTTTATTGAAAATATCATTTTTGTTTAAATAATTTACAATGTTGAATTATATTTTATATTGGATTTAAATTAATGTTTTTCAATTATTTTATAAATTAACTAATTTAGTTCATTTTAATCAATTTCATATTGAATTTTTTTATTAAAAAAACCTTATATATTAGAATTTTCTCAATGGAAAACAGATCTTGCATCGCTTATATAGTTTAATTTTAAATTGAATTCAACAACTTATGTGAAATGAACTTAGAAAAATGAATTTTATTTTTAATTATCATAATTTATATTATATAATAAGTTCAAATTATTTTTTTACCATATTGAATAGAGAAAATAATACAAATTTATTATTGTTGTTAAGGTTACAATGGGTTTATCAAGGGGGGTTAAACTAAGAATATAATGGTTAAGTAACCAAATAACTTTTAAAAAACAAATATTTTGGAAACATATACACCCTATAATATCTAATTTTTTAAAATTACCCATTTATGATGCTTTTTTCATGACTAAAATATGGGTACCACTTTATCTTTTAAAACATTACATGTTTGTTCTCTCCTGCACTTATAAAAGGACACCCACATTATCTCATCTTTCCATCCAAAACCATTTGGTTTGGTAAATAAAAATAAAATTTTCTTCCTCACATACCCTAGAAATCCTAAAGGCCATAGTTTTATTAGGAATATATCCTAAGAAGTCTTTAACTATAAACCAAAAGGGGCACTCCTAAGAAGTGGTAAAATTTTTAAATGTGAATTTTTTTTATTTCTTCATCCAACTCCTTAAAATTTTCTTAAAATATGATAATATAATAAATCAAATATCTAATATATATTTATATGTTATTATGTTAATTTAATCAACCATATGTATCCACAATTCCATCAAATAGTAAATAAAATTGTCAATCATGTGTACAACATACAACCACCTTGCAAGACAATGTAATTGAATTTCCATAACCACATTTAACAAATAGATATAATGATTGATTTAACATATTTATATGATATTTATGAAATTATAATACCTATGTAATTATCATATAGCATATATGTTATTACATTCAATTCCATGGGGGATATGATATCGTTGCTCATGTGTACGATGGAATACCACTCCATGAAGCGATGCAATTTGGTTTTCACACACGCTTTAAATGAAAGTTACTAAGTTTAATGTTAATGAATACATGTTATATTTATGATCTAATAATCCCTCTGGAAATACAATATCACATCCAAATTCTTACCTTCCAGTCTGTTGGAGAAAAATAACATCGCTCACACAAATGTGGGAAAACCACCTCTGCATAACAATGTCAAATATTTTTATTTTTAATTTTATAATGAATATATAAAAGTGAATTAATATTTAATTTATTTTCTTTCCATATTTCATGAAAAATGGAAAAATCATTCATGCATACGTATGACCAACCATCTCCATGAATGGTGTAATCCATTTTCTATCTATAACTTTTATAGATTACTATAAATAAATATATAATAAATATATGTGATATTTATATTGTGTTTAACATTATGTACATGATATAACTAGGATCTAATTAATAGGACTAAAATTACCAAACTAAAACCAACACAAAAAAATGTAATTATCACCCGAAATAATGATTTTAACTAAGAGTTTTCGATAAATAGTTTATAAAATGTTATAGTTAAATCATATATGGAATGAGATATTTGAGTAAGGTTCTTTAATATATGTACAATAAACCAATATTTATTATACATGAGGTCTATATACATACAATTGAAGTCAAACATGAGGTAATGGTTTCTCATAATACTTTTACTTCCATGAGACACACTCCATATTCACCACTTATTCTCTATCATAGTTTATATACATTAAAATTGATATATAATATAATGAATATATTTATATTCATGGATTCTGAAGTTTCATTTGATGATTATTTTTCATGGGGATTATGATTTATATTTTATCAAATTGGTAAGGGTGTATTTTAAAATCTCATCATTATTCAGAATTGTTTTTCTTTATGTCTCCCTTGGGGGAATTATTTGATATTTCTTTCTTAAACTCAATATATTTTTTATCCTATAGTTATTCATGAAATTTCTGAATTAATTGTACCATATTTCTACTATTTGGTACTTAAAATGATTCCTAAATTGTTTTTAATAATATCAATCATTACTTTTATCTTTTTTCAAAAATTTCTTTTCACTAAAATCCATGTCTTCTAAAACTTTTTTTATTTTTTTAACATTTTCCAAATAATTTATTAAATAAATTTTTACCTATTTTGACTTTTTATTTTTACAAAAAGAAATATTCATTTAATTTTGAAAACAAGGTCCATTTAGAGTTTATAGATATTTTGAAAATAATCATTGTTTTAATATATATGGAATGAAAAAAAAATTCTACCATCATGGCCACTCGAATTTTTAAACATTATTTTACAATTTATCAATGTTTATTTTCAATGAAAATTAATTTCAAAATTTTTTGTAATATTTTTTTTAGAAGTTAATTTTCAAAGTGCAATGGATATTTTCCTCAATAATTTTTTAATGAAATTTTTATAGTATTTCAATTCATCAATGACATAAAACCATTATTGTACTTGTGATCCAATATAGATATTTTGTATTAATATCATCATTTTTAATTATTTGGATGATTTATCATTATTTTACTAAGGACGTAAATTTTATTTCCATTCACCATATTATTCTAGATGGATATTGTTTCTTTTATTAGTATAAGTATTAACATATCATATGTTTTTTTTTCAATAACAATGTTTATATTGACTATATTTAACCCCTTTAATATAACTAATTAATTATAATTAGTATGTCATGGATTGATCTTGGTTATATATGTCCCCTTGATACAGTGAAAGGTATCATGAGTGAAATCAGTTGGAAAATTTTGATGGTTTGTTCTAACATATTTAAACACTCTTTTGAAAGGTATTTGTAGTTTTAGATGTCTATAAATATGAATTCCCCCATTATTAGATCAGTTATTAATTCATATCTTATTATTTGATTAGTTATAATATCAATGGTTAAGTTTCAATCTCATGTTATTAATTATATAGATTTAGTTGATCATCATTTATTTCTCACAAATTATGTTCAGCTTATTTATTAATGAAATTTATTTTAGTTACATACCATTCTATATTGATTATGCCTTTTTATTCATGATAGATTCCATCGAATGCATACCCCTACTAAACCTATGTGATGACCCCTTCTTATGTATTTGTTCCCATAGGATACTAGGAATTGTTTTGTGATTGATATACATGGATATGATATGGGGATTAATGGGGTTCTCAATGAAAATAATTTGTGTATTTTATGTTTTAAAATATAATGAGAATTTCAAGTATATATCTTGTTTATAAAGACTAATAAACTATTCAGACCTTTGGGATGTTATTTATTTTATCTTGCATCAATGTAAAAAAATAGAAATAGGTTATGGGTTACTAGGGTTGGAGCCATTACAGTTGGACCCAGAGTAGGTTTAGTAGAATCCTTGGGAACTAGATTTAGGAAAACATGGATTAGGGAAAATAACACTATGATTGACATTTAGGATAAGTATTGAAGAACATCCTAGGGTTTTGTAAGAAAAATATATTGTGGTTTTCTATAAATACAACCCTATATAGATACTAAAATTGAAAGTGTTTCTGGAATAGATGTACCTAGGGGTAACAACTTTGAAAAAGGAGTGTTGGGCTTGAATTGAGTGACACCAGGTACATGAAAAAGAGACTTATTGCACACCTTTTATTACATTACTACGAAATATGCATAGGAAATTACAAATTTTTATTAAGAAACATTTTGAAGGATTTGAAAACATTTTAATGATTTGGAAGCTTTTCGAATGAAACCTTATTTAGGATTATGATACTAACTGTGCATATATTTTTCAACTTATGTCAGGTCTTTCAATATTATTGGGATTATACATTTTATTTCATAATGTTATGATCAAATATAGTGTATGGAATTTAATATAAATAGTTAATAGTGGAAGGAATAAGAATTGTATCAACCTACATCATTCAATGGGAAAGATAATGAATCTAGAGCTAGAGCTACTACTGGAGCCAAAGAAATTATAACCATATTCGGGATGATAACTTAAGTTATGAGAGAAAACATTTCCCATATGAAGAATCCTATATATCCACCACAAAATGTAATGATGTTTGACTACTTTATTTGTAAAATACCTCCATCATTCAATGGAACCCAAATCCATTTTTAGTTATACAATATAAAAGTTCCCTAGAGAAGATATTTATTACTTTGGGAAGTAATGAAAGGGAAATGGTTTTTATGGAAATTTATCACATATCTGAAGATGTGGATCAGTGGTGTTCAATGATTCAAAACACTAAGTATAAAGAATAAATATAAAGAATGCACTTTATGTATTTCAGGGTACTCTTATTAGAAACTTAGTTCCCTCACTACCAATGAGAGAATATAGAGAAAAAATTAAAGAGTCTAAGACAAAAGGAAGATGAAATTGTTGCTTAGTATGAAGCCAATATTACAAGGTTACCCAGGAATGACACAGACTACATGCATAATCAAATGTGTAAGATTGATTGTTTCTTTGATTATATTAATCCAATTATTCGAAGGGAACTACTCTCCTACACATTATCATCATATGAGGACATATTATCCTGTGGTGTGAATAAAAAGAAATAATTATCCAAGTAGTATGGATTTTATTATAAGGAAGATAAGAAGAGGATGGAAATGAAAAATATGGATAAGTGGAATAGGGGAAAGAATAATTTTACCCCATATGAACATTGTGGAGAGAAACACCCCAGTACTTTCTCGAAGGGAATGAGAGTTTGCTAAAATTTTGGAGAGAAATGTCATTATTCTCATGATTTAAAGGGTAAGAAAGAAGTTTCAAGTGTGTAATGATTAAAATGTAAGGAGATGGGGAATTATTCAAATTAATTCTCCAAGAAGAAAAGGTATATACCTCAGGATAAGGCACATGATCAAGGTCCAGCATATTCTATTACTACAGATGAAGTGGAATGACTAACATTATTGTGTTTAGAATCAAGAATTATATTACTGTAGTATTATTATTAATGATATTTAGTTTATAAGAAAAATGAAATTTATGGGGATTGTACTATAATACTTTTTATATAATGCTTTGACAGTATATGAAGAATAATTCCAATAACCATGAAATGTGATTTTTTGGAAAGTTGGTCATTTTGGAAAACACATGAATATGGGAATATAACCCATACTATTTTGAAAATTTTGAGATAATAATTATAAATATATGTTTATTGGATAATATTGGTAACCTCTAAATTGTTTAGTGATTTGATGGTTTATGTTATCTTTGGTGGAGTTTACTACATGTGTGGATTTATGGAATATATTCGACAACATGATATTTTATTTTTTGAAGTATGCATGTTTTTATTAAAATTTTATGGTGATAAAGTTATTCACACCTTCATAATGTTACATTAAGAGCCACTTTATATTATCTAAGGAATATAAAATTGATTTAGTGACCATTTTTAGAAAACTATTGAATTTGAATTTTGATAGACATATTTTTGATAGTCCAAAAGGTTAAATATATATGGAATGGATTATGTTGAACTTTGGGTGTCATTGGATAAATTTCTCAAAAAATATTTGTTTTTGAGAATATATAGAAATAGGAGGAATGACTTTTCAATATAATGATAAGTTAAATGGGATTTATTAATAAAAATTTATTTTGGACATTCATTTCATGAAGTAAGAAATGATGTGTGAATTGACTGTAGTAAAAAAAATAGATGAAATTATGCCTCTAAAATAGAAAGATATCATGTATGTATATTTTGATATGTTCTCTGTCTAGATGGTAAAGGAATTTATCAACATTATGAAAAAGGTATTATAAAAATGTTATCCTAGTTCCTTCTATTCTGTTGAACTGATGGTCTTTTCATCCATCAAATATTTATGGCTTTTTGGTCATTAAAATTTTAAGGCTATTAAATTTCCTGTCATCAATGATTTGTAACACACTCCATAATTTTTTAATATTTTCTTCCATGTCTAAATATTCACCTTCCAGCAATGTTCTCCTATTTGGAAACCTAATGTGTTATTCCAAATGACCTTCACAGATCAATTACTATCTTAGAAATAGGAAGTCTTATTAACACTTTTTATGATGTGGGGTTTCTAGAATTGTATTTTAAAATTCCAAAATCATAATTTCTAGGATCAATATTACATTGTGAGGATGCAATTTATTGAAGGGGTAAAATATAACATCCTACGATTTTAAGAGAGGATCATAATATTCAATAGAATATATGACATGAAAAAAAATATTATAAGAGAATGTAACACCCCTATAATTTAAAACATATTTAATTTTAAATAAATTGAATCTCTTTAATATATTGTAATGCACACAATATTGTGTTTGAATGAAATATGATACTCTATTAAAATATTATTATGACCATTATAACAAAGTTGTTAAGATAGAGGGTATGAATAATAATAACTAAATTATAAAAATTATATAATTTACAAATGTATAGAATAATTTCAATGGATATCTATTTATTATAAATAAAATATGATCCATTTTAAATATAAAAAAATGTTTTCAAAAAAAATATTTTTCTAAAGAAAAAGGTTTCATCGCTTCTTGAACACTTATGATAAAAATTATTTTTGAAACTTTTATAAAATTTATTTGATAAACATAAAATATTTTTTTTAAATCATAGTATAAAAAATTATGTTAGATTGAATTTTTAGGATTTTTCTAAAATGTTTCATTTTTTGATAAATAGTAAAAAATACTGATTTTTTTAAACAAACTTTTCATTTAAATTATTTACATAGTTAAATTATATTTTCAATTAATTTTAAAGTAAAATTAGATCAATTATATTAAAATTTAAATAATTATGGTCACTTTAATAAATTTTATATTGAATATTTATATTAAACCATCCTATACTTATGATAATTTTACCTATGGAAAACAACTCTTTTGTTGTGTCCCCAATTTAATTTTAAATTGAAATATTCCACTTGTGTGAATTTAATATGAAAAAAATGGATTCCATAATTGGATTAAAAATAATTTATATTATCTAATAAGTTCATATAATTATTTTTACCGCAATGGATAGTGAAAACAATAAACATTAATTCCTACATTTATTGTAATAATTGGTTTATCGGGGGGTAAAATAAGAATATATGGTTTAAAATGACCTACCAAAATTATAAAAACCCATTTTATGGACTTATTTAGACCCTATAACTTAAATGAGTCGATAATTACCCATTTAGAGGCTTTTTTCATGAGGAAAACTTGGGTATCACTTTATCTTTTCAACAATTCCATGTGTTTCATCTCCCCCACTTATAAAAATCCACCCACTCTCCTCTGATCATCAAACATTCAAAACAATTTGGTTTGGAAAATATCTCCCCAAATATATTTATCACTTACCTGAAAACATCATAGAGGACTAATTTTTATTAGGAATCCCTCCTAAAAAGGCTTCAGGTATAAATATAAAGAGGCTCTCTGGAGAAGAGGTAAATTCATAAAC
Source organism: Viscum album (assembly GCA_963277665.1). NCBI lineage: Eukaryota > Viridiplantae > Streptophyta > Magnoliopsida > Santalales > Viscaceae > Viscum > Viscum album. The sequence goes on along the minus strand of OY728166.1, from coordinate 1,239,541,237 downwards.
ATGTGTATTTTTTCTGTTTATTTTTACAACACCCAAAAACATATTAAAATATGATAATATAATAAAAATATATCCAATATATAATGATATTTTTTTATGTTAATGTCATGACCTCTATCCATCTCAACTTCCATAAATTGGGAAATGAATCAATCGATCGTGTGTACGATGTATTACCGCCTCGTGAACTGATGTAAATCATTTTCCATCACCACATTTCAAGGATGGATATAATGATGGATTTAATATATTTATATTATATTTATGACATTATTATAATTCTTGAATTATAATATCACATAAATCATATTACTTTCCATTCTGTGGGGGATACGATAACGTCACTCGTGTGTACGGCAGACTACTGCCTCGTGAAGTGATGTGATTCATTTTTCACATGTGCTTTAAATGAAAGGTATTAAGGTTAATATTAATAAATATATGTTAAATTTATGATCTATAAAAAAAATTGGAAACATAATATCACATCTAAATTCCTACCTTCCAATCCATTGGAAAACAATATCATTGCTCATGTGTATGTATGGACTATCTCCTCCTTGTATAGATATGAAATGTTTTTCATTATATTTTTACATTGATGGTAATAGGGATGGATTTTATTAATATAAATTATATATATAATAATAATAATTCTTTATAATTTAATTAATATTTGGTTTTCTTTTGTTTCATCCATCGATAAAAATGGAAACAACATTTATGCATACGTATGGTCTACCGTCTCCATGAACGGTATAATCCATTACCTATCTATAACTTTTTTAGAATATTATATATTCATATATATTGATTATATACTATATTTATGTCCTGTGTAACATTAATTATATCATTTAAACATGAATAAATTAAAATTAAGAGTTGCCGAACAAAAATATACACGAAAAAGGAAGCAATCATCACCCAAAATAGTGATTTTAGAAAAGAGTTGTTAATAAACGGGTGATAGAAGACTATAAGTAAATAATATATGGAATTATATATATGTGTATAGTTTTTTAATATATTTATAACATACCTATATTTATTATTCCTAAGTTTTGGACACATATAATTTTGGGTTTCTCATCTCACTTTTACATATTTGAGACATATGCCAAATTCACCAATTATTCCTTTCTATGGTTTATATACTTCCATTATGATATATTGTGTCCTTGATATCTTTTTATTCATGGTATTTAATGTATACTTTTATTATTATATCTTTAATGGGGATTACCTATTTTAAATATTTTCAAAATATTTTGAAATGAATCAATAGTCCTTTTTCAAAACAAGGCTTTTTTGTATTTTACCAAAAAATGTGAAAGGAATATTTTTTTTAATGTTTACAACATGAATATAATTTTATGCTATCATACCCATTCAAAATATTAAGGATTATCTTACAAGATTTCAAAGTTATTTTTTAGAGAAAATTATTTTCAAACCTTTTTTGTTTACATTTTATACTAAAGTGTTTTTTTCAATGTGCAAAGGATATTTTTATCAAGAATGTTTTAAAGAAATATTTATTATTTTTTTACTCATCTAAAACATAAAACATTTATTGTGCTTATGATTTACTAGGTATATGTTGTATTAATATCATAATGTGTAATTTCAAATTTTGTCAGATCTAGGTCGGTAAAGTGACCATTATTTTCTGGAAAAGTGCGGGAGGACACCTGTGTGGTAGATTTTTCTGTTCATTCAAATTTTTTACCGTTGGTGTCGGGGTGGCCAGCATCGGTGGAGATGGTAGGGTGCTCGAGGGTGAAGGGTGAAGCGATGGCGTCGTCTCGTCAACTCAAAGGGAAGGAAATGGTTCTTGATATGGTGGTTTCCAATATTCCAAGAGGGTTATCTCCTCCTGCTTCGTAGGTACGGTTCTTTCCGTTTCCTTCGCAGGATATGATGAAGCTATCCCTGTTGGCCTCGTTTGAATTCTCCAAGAATGTTCGGTCGAAATCCGCAGAGAACGGATTTTCTGAGGGGGTGTCTAAGGAAATTACATCAGCTCGTGGATCGCCCTCCCGGTTGATGTTGGTGTCCTTGCTTCATGAAGAGTTGGCTCCTTTGTCTCCTCCTGTCATGAGGGGGAGCCGGTTTTCACTGTTGGAAGAAGAGGATAGTCCTCTGAAGAAGAAGATTTTCGTCCCTATGAAGGGCTGCAGTCACGCGTTCTATATCCAGGGAAGAACGATGCAGAGTTTTGTTAGTGCCAAACTCAGGTAGCTCTGGCCGTAGGGTTAAGAAGGTCTTTCTGTAATGTCATCCTTGCTTATTTGGAATGCGTGTGGGCTGGGGGGACACGCAAAGTGTGATTTCATGTCCTCAGAAGCAAGGTGCTGTAAGTCTTCTATGGTGGTCATCCTTGAGACTAAGCTGGATCCTGGTAGGATTAGTGGATTTTCTAAGAAGATGGGGTTCAGTTCGTTTTTGCATGGGCATCCAGATAACAGTCATGTTTGGGTGTTTTGGAATAACTTCCTTCGGGTGGAGTTGGTTCAGGCTATGGAGGAGTGTCTCACGGTGAAAATTGGGTTCAGAAGTCAAGGAATTTTATTCTCTTTTGTTTATGCAAGTAATGATGTCCTCAAAAGAAGGGAACTGTGGGAGTATCTAGGCTCCTTTGATGCGGCAGGATTGTCATGGTTTGTTGGAGGGGACTTTAATGTCATTGTGGACATCTTGGAGAAGAAAGGTGGTACCTCGGCCTTTAATAATGGTTTTCTTGACATCAGTAGTTTCATTTCTAGTAAGGGTCTCATGTATTTGGGCTTTAGCGGGTGCAGATATATATGGTGTAATAACCACAGAGGTAACAACCGCATTTGGTGTAGGATGGATAGAGTTCTTGCCAATCATCAGGGCTTGGAATTCTTTTCCAAAACTTTAGTTTCACACTTATCTCGAGCATTTTCGGATCACACTCCTCTTATTATGGAACTAAAACAAGGGAATTATGATAACAAGGCATTTTTATACTCGAGTAACTGGCATCAGATGGAGGGATTTGTTAAAATGATGCAGGAATCATGGGATCAGGAGATGAAGGGTAGATCTTGGGATGGGCTTTCCAGGCGGCTTAAATAGCTTAAAGCTGATATTATCAAGAGGCTCATGAGCAGGCCAACAGTGGTTGATTCGGTGGAGTTGCTTCTAGATGAAATCGGTCGGTTGGAGGAGATGCTTCAGCAGATTTGGGATGATGCTTCATTCTTTTTCCTTTGTGATAAACAGTACTTTCTGGCTCAGAGATTGTTGGAGGTGGAGAAGGACGATAGACAAAGATCCAATGTCAGGTGGGTCAAGGAAGGTGATAAGAATAGTGGTTTTTTCCATGTGTTCTTGAAGGAGCACCAAAATATGAAAATTAACATTAGGTTGGAGGAAGGATCATTTTCCTCTGATGTGGATACCGCCGGGAGAATGGCCTTGGATTTCTTTGAGACTATTCTAGCAGGTGAGGGAACAGGTATGACGGGGGAGAACATTTCATCAGTGGAACATGAGGGGTTCTTGGGGAGCATTCCCAGGAGGGTGGGGGATATGGACAATGAGTTCTTAAGGGGTATCCCGAATTGTGAGGAGATATGGGAAGGGGTTCGAAGCATGTCCCTGGAAAGTGCACCCAGGCCTGATGGCTTTCCGAGAAGTTACTATGTGGTTGCATGGGGCTTTGTGCGTTCTCAAGTGGTTGAAGCTGTGCAGGATTATTTTTTTTTTTTGGGGGGGGGTTCACTCAATAGGACCTCATGTGCTTCAAGGGTGGTTTTGTTGCTAAAGGTAAATGATCCTTCATCCATCAACTGATATAGACCAATTTGCCTTTGCAATGTATCATACAAAATTTTATCCATGGTAATGGAAAGGAGGATGAACAAGGTGATTCCAAGGATTATCTCTCTAGAGCAACATGGATTTATCCAAGGTAGAAGGATTCAAGGAGCGCTGGGAGTGGCTCAAGAATTATTGTTGGATGTGAACAGGAAGTTGATCGGGTCTAATGTGATTTTACAGGTGGATATGGATAAGGCGTATGGCTAGTTGTAATGGAGTTTCATTATATAGGTGATGAGAAAGTTAGGTTTTCATGAGTGGGTGTGTGATCTCTGCTTCCATTGTTTCTCTTCCCCTTAGCTCACCATTTCTATTTTGGGCAAGGGTTTTAGTTTTTTCAAAAGTGTGCAGGGTGTGCGATAAGAAGACCCCCTTTCCCTCATTATTTTTTTCATTGCACGGGAGGCTTTATCTCAGAACCTACATAGGTGCTTGAGGGATCGAAGGATTCCACCTTATATTTCTCCAGTATCGGAGGGCTCTTTCTCACATATTATGTTCGCCAGTGATATTCTCATCTTTTTAAATGGTAGGAGGTCTTCATTGTTCAACTTTATGCGGCCTATGGAGGTTTATGGATGGAAGAGAAATGCCTTCTTATCCAATAAATGCTGAAGAAGGAGTCATGTCATGCAAGATATCTTGGGAATTCAACAGAAGTAGTTACCAATGTTATACCTTGGGGCTCCAATCTCTAACGGACGGGTGAAGAAGGTTTTCTTTGAGGATCTTATCAATAGAACACTTGGGAGGATTTTGAATTCAAAAAACATGTTTCTTTCTTTTGGGGGATGGTTGACGTTGATTAATAGTGTGATATCTTCCATCCTAATGCACGTGCTGTCTATTATTACCCCCCAAAGGGGATTATCTAGTCCACGGAGAAGCTAATGAATCGGTTCCTCTGGGACGCCAACTACATGGGTAGGTCGCACTGGGCTGGCTGGATAGAGTGTCTAAACCAGTGGAAGAGGGAGGTGTCAGTCTTAGAGACATTTCAGTTTCCATGAAAAGACCATGTAGGCATGCCTGGCTTGGACCTTTGTAGTGGGGAAATCGATGTGGGGTCAAATACATCGATGTAAGTATGGAAAGAACTGGGAGGAATGGGATACCAGGAGACTGTCACGGCTAGGGAGAATGGTGGTGGTTCACCTTGGTGTCCTCTAAGGGTCTTCGCGATGGGTGGTGGGACGAGGGGAGATAAACTTGTGGAGGGATTGGGTTGGCAAGAAGTTGTTTTTTACGCGTTGTCCTAGGCCAGAGATGACGGTATGAGAGGCTGGTAGTCACCCCAAATTGCTTGAAGCCATTCTGAATCCAGAGGAGAAGGATTTTTTCAAGGAAGTTGTCTTTTCTGAGGAAGATCGCTGATGTTTCACTGAGGCTAGATCCGGGTACTTCAATGGGTGGGATTATCATGGGTTGATCAGACAAGAAGGGATACGTGATGAATGGGGGTTGCGTTTGTGGTGAAAGGAGTTTCCTTTGAAGATGAACTTTCTGGTTTGGCGAGCACGGAACCAGGCACTACCAATGAATGAAAATATTCAAAGGAAAGGCATCCATTTGGCTTCCGGATGTTTCTGCGGTTCTAATTCTTAGGTGGAGTCGGCGGTTCATCTGTTTATCAAAAGTGAATGGGATACTAGTCTTTGGTTTTGCATAGATATATGGGGTAGATTTAACAAGTCTTCCACTTCCATACAGGATTTCCTCGTAGGTTGGTTTCTGGGCGCAGATTATCAGGGGATGGAGTCCAAATCTTGTGGTATCGTGGTGACTGCAATATTCTGGACGCTTTGGGAAGCCCAGAATAAGGCTAGAATTGGGGAGAGGACGACTATATTAATGCAGAAAGTTAGAATGAAGGCTCTTATCCATGATTTAGGTTCACTGGTTAAAGGAGGGAAGAAATCCATTGTTTTGTGTAATTTACTGAACAAACCTGTGGCCCGAATGAGATCTCAATGCAGCTGGGTTAGATGGAAACCTCCAGGAAATAGTTTTAAATTGAATTTTGATGTTTCCTTTAGGGATGGGAAGATGTGAGGGTGGACTGGTGCAGGGTAGGAATCGCTCGGTGGTAGTTGCTTTTAGCAGCTTTCATGGGCGGGGAAGCTTTCTAGGGGCTGAAGTTCGGGCATTACACACGGGTGTCCTACTTTGCAAAAGGCTCTCTGTGTTGGTCTCCGAAGTGGAATGGGATTGCAAGGTGTTGATTCGGGCTTTACTCAGGAAAATCGAGGTTCCTTGTTCTTTGACCTACATTGTTCGTAGCTACGTTATGGATATTTCTAATGTTTGTGTTATTCGTCATATTCGATGAGAGGCCAATTTTTCTGCAAATTCCCTTTCTCGGGGGTGTGGTCCGGAAGAACCCATATTGGTCTTTTCTAGCATGGGTTGGTTGTTGTCAGTTTGTAATGGTTCTATCTTAGGTGATTTCCTTGGGCTTCATCATTTTAGACCTCCTTGATTTCTTAGTCACATGGTTGGATGGTTTTTTTGACCCTTTGAATAATTAAAAATGCAATTATAGTCGTCCATATTATGATTAGTTTGTTGATTAAATGAAATGTGTTTCAGTTATTTATCTTCCCTTATTGATTAGTATTATTTATTAATGATATATTTTGTTTTACTCTTAACCTTACTGACCATATTATCTCACCCATTTCTTATGTTTTACTTTCCCTTGGATCCTAGGAAATGTATAGCGGTTGATATATAGGGATATACTAAGTGGAATAATGGTATTATCAAATAAAATTCTTTGTGTATTTTATGTTTTAAAATGTAATGTAAATTTAAAGTATGTATCTAGATTACCAAGACTACTAAACTAATTTGTCATTTTCGATGTTATTTTTTGTATCAAGTTCCAATGTAATAAAGTAGAGACATGATCCATGTTACTAGGGTTAGTGTCCTTACACACAATTTTGATTCATAGGGCCACTTTTAGGCTCAAAATATATGCATATAGTCCATTTCATCTAGTATAACAACTTATAATTCCATGTTTTCATTATCAGATAAACAAATTTTATGGGTTTAGTGGGAACCCCCACATCAGTCACTCGACAAGACATGAATAAAACTGTTTAACAAAAAATTCCAAAACAACAACTGAATTAAAAAATCAGTAACCAAGGAAATGTTCAATCATCAATTATATAATTAGGCATTCATTTCTCTATGGGGGATGGTTTTTGATTCACCTATTATACTAACCTATTAATGGGTCACAATTGATGTCATTGGCCATTCCTATAATGGAAGGATACTTCCATGGTAGACCATTAATTTCGGGAGTATGATGTATGTGAATAAGAACTTCTATGGACTTGAATAAGAATCTAAATACCATTAACGATCATCTAAAGTAAATGAGAATTCATATAAATCAAGAAACCTCCAGCCTAGATAGGATAACATCCAATGTTTGATTGTTTTGTTTAGGCCCTCAGGGACCACTAGCTCCTTCGATTTATCATACTCTTTTATGGACATCTGTAATTCCCTAGGATTTAACTCCTCAATTTATTTCTCTAATGACTTGATGAAACTTCCATAAAAATCCTTCATTTTTTTGAAAAATAATATGGAAAAAAATTCCCTTTATATTTTCTTCCAAAGTTCCTATAAGTGCTTTAGAGATATTAGCTTTCTCGTATTTCTTAATGGTTGAAAACCTGAGCTCAATGGAGCGAGGTTCCTTCTATGATGTCTTTTGAAACATAGGTTTCATAAGATATGATTTGTATTGATAAATCCTAGGCATCTTCCCCTTATTGGGAGATGGAAACGCCTTTTATTTCCTTTCCTTAGAAACAATGAAATTACTAGAAAATTATTATTTCTTATACAATTTATTCTTTCCATGACCCTTATACACTATTCCTTCTTAAAAAGACTCCTATTCGGATTTAATTGAATCCTATGACCGCTCCATGAGCCTATCCTCTTAGGCCTTTCAACCAGGTTGATGCTTATTCCAATTCCAAATAATATTCCAAAATTCATCATCACTGGTATGTGTATTATCTTCTTCCAAAATGATGATTCTATTTAGTTAATTAAACAGTGCGATAGTCTTCTTCCTAGATTTATTTTCTCCACGTTCAATGTGGAAGTGAGAAATTTCATTACGCCCATAAAAAATAATCCAAGTTCCACCCCTAATCCCTCTTGAACAGAATCTTGGCCTATGTCCTTCCTATCAGCAACTTGCATGTCCTGGTGGAAAAAAATGATATAGTAGGATGTTAAGGAAATCCCAAATCCTCGTGAATTAAATAATTTTTTTGACACTATAGGTACATGATGTTTCTAATTCATCTTATTTAATCTTATGAGTGAATTAAATATGGGAATGATCACTTGATAGTGAATAATCCCTTGAAATTTATGAATAATAATAGAGAAAACACCTTGTATATACATAAAACTTGAATAAATCTTCATATATATATATATTACTATAGTTACATTAAATATTGTTTAGTAGGATCCTTCCTTATACATGAAGGTGGTGTCAATGAAGATGTGTAAGACCAATCCTACTATAAAGAGGGGATTCTAAAATTCATTTCATGTTGTCTATTATTCCTTGAATCAACCAATAATTTTATAGTTGTAGGAGTAGGATCCATTCCATTAGATTCAGTATGTTTTTAACCTCACAAACCAAAGAAAAAACTAATTCACACCTACAGAACTATTGAACGTGCCCATGTTGGTAGAAACTAGATAAAAAATCCACATAAGATTAAATGTTCATTGATTGCTTATGTCATTGTTCATTCTCAATCTCAATCCATATAAAATGAACAGGCGATTTCAATACATTAATTACAAAACATAGTGTAGGAGAAATGGGAAGAAAAAGAGATCACTAACTACTATAAAAGCACAAAAAAAATTCAACCATGTTTCTTAACATCTCCATAATCATGGGATTCTAAAAAGGAAGTGGTAACCTTCAGAAAATTACCAAAATGGGTGAGGAAAGTGGATCTCATTTCAAGTTGAAATTATAGGACCACCAGAAGAGTAAGAAGTGGAAGCCATTAAAGAATAACAAGGAAGAGGAGTAATAAGTGACAAGGTCTTATTTATTCCCCAAATGAATGAGGATATACTGGGTATCTTTAATATTTTTGGCCATATGTTCAGATAAATCCCATAGAATATAGTTAAATCAGTAGAAAGCATAAATAGAGGAGAGATTCTAACCGAAGAGGGCCCCCATGGAGTGGTTAAGAAAGTTTGAAGCCTCTATAAACTCTAGAATCTTGATGGGATATTGGGAATTCCTTATTCAAGTGACATGACCCTAGGATAGAGCTTGACGGTATAGAAAGGTGGTACCATATTTGGATTAGTAAAGGTAGTGGAAATGTGAGATCATTCCATGATTATACCACTGTGTATTTGGATAAATGTGATGCACATTCATCAAATATAATACCTTTTATTTACACTTTTTTTATATTTCAATTATTTTTATGGTATTGTACGCTATACTATTAGTGGCATGAGTTCTTGACCATGTACTACAAATTATGTTTTTTGACCGTATGGTTTATTTTCTTCTCTATATATTGAAAACCACACCGCAAACATCTATTGTCCATACCTCAATAGTTACATTATCATTAGGTGGTTAAGAAATGCACTTGAGGTGTTGTGGAAGAATGGTTTTAGTTCCATGTGGTATTTGAGACAAAATAATATCAAAATTATAATTATAATTTTTTTTATTCATTCATATGGTAGGATAGTGTGAAAAATATTTCTAAATAATGAAATATTGGTTAACTAAAATTCCAATTCATTTATTACCTCAATCCAATAAGTTTTTTTGAGGTGTATTGTGATGTATCTTCAGCTGGTCTTGATTGGGATCTCATGAAATATAAATAGGTAATAGAATATGGTACCAAATGACTACATCCACATGAATGAAACTACATAACCCAGGACATGGAATTGAACAAAGTGGTGCATACATCAAATTACTGAAGGCATTATCCATCAGATGGACAATTCATCGTATTCTCAGATCAAAGAAGTTTTAAATACATCTTCTATGAGTTGGAGTTGAATATAACCCAATATCATTGGGTGGAGTATATCTAAATGTTTTATTTTGATATATGATTTTCCCCTGGAAATGGAAATGTAGTTATATAGGCACTTAGTTGGAAGTTTTAACCTCATTGGGTGATTGAGGAAAAAGTGGAATGAAAGTTGATATCACTTTTGGATGAACTCTATATGAATTCGATCTAGTATCATATTAGGATTTATCTATTCCATATAAAAATTATGTTATTAATTATGGAATCTATGAAGGATTCCTAGATTGGGAATTTTGATTGTATCATTATTCAAGAGAAATTGAACAGTGAGAAGATCGTCAATAGTTGGTTCTAAGATTCCTATTCTTTCTTATAAGTCCATGGAAGAATCATTATCCCAATCGTCATGTGAGAGGAAGTGATGGAGGTATATTAATCGTCCATTTGGTTAGTACACCATATAATCACAATGATGTATTATCATATCCATCACTAATTTTGGTGTCCTAGCATGGAGAAAGAGATTGTAGGATTAGTAGACAGATTCCTTATCCCATAGCATATGAGGGAAGAACATAAAAATCCAATAAAAAATATTCATCCATGTATCTGATGAAAAATTCATTCTCCCAACCGTTGATTATTGGGGGTTGAGTGGTGTAAAATCATTCATGTCGGGATCAATTTTTTAGAAGGTTTCCAACATGTTCTTTTGTGTAACTAGAAACACCCAATGGTTCAATATCCATAGGGAACTACTTTCCAAAGGCAGGTGATCATTTGGGGGGTTTGTCCAATGATTCTTATGAACTCACATTGGTCGAGAGGATGGGAGGTCCGGCTCATCACACCCTTTTGGGGGGAATTATTTCATATTCTGTGATTCTCTTATAGATTTAAGATATGTTCATGATTCCTTTATTAATTCTCATGTATGATGTAGATTAATCTTTAAATAACAATCAATTATTGACATGTATGGATCTTAGAATCATATGTATATATCTAAGGTTCTTCATCAATGGAGACATATGTATGTCTTCATGGTTCTAAATTGATTGTATCCTCTTATGTATTGATTTGAGATTCTTTGGTCGTTATTACGAAGATGCTAGTTTTCTAGACACACATGGGGGTTCTCTAGAGTGTATCGTCATCTAGGGAGACAAGATTTATTTTGATATTGGGATCAAACCCATGAATGGAATTACTACATGTCCTTTTTAAAGGAATCAGAACCCACGTAGTTTAGTTCCATCTAATGGGACACATCATACCTTTTATGGTCATGTGATAAGCATATAACTGTATAGTTTAGCATCAGGTGGAAAGGACATCTAGTTGAAATATTCCTAGTCAATGTTTAGTGTGTGATTTATATCAATGTGGACTGGGGAACCTAGAAGGAATATGAATTTCTAGATTGAATTATACCCTACTCGGAATGTAGCCCAAAGATAATAGGGTTAATTTAGGGTGTTAGGATTGGACCTCAAGGAGGCTTCCTATGTATCCCATTTTGGTGGAAATCACAACCCACATAGTTCGGTCATGAGGACCCACGCCTATGGAGGCCCTTAGGATTGTCTCTCACGGAAGTATAGACCTTTGAGAGGATTAAGTTGGGGCTTAATCTTGAATAGAATTCTTTTTTAAAGGGAACTATGAAGGATGTCTCGACTCATGTTGATTTGGAGGCTTATTTGGGGATTTTACATAAGGAGGAGGCCCATTGTGCTCTGGCCTTATGTAGGCATCCTATGTATCCTGATTATAATAGGAGAATTAAGGTGACCTAAGTGGGGCTCATCTCACTGAGGGGGATAGGGTTCTGATGGCCCGTTGACTTAATGACTATCACACTAGTCCATCCCCCTTGATGGGAGAGGAAACTTTACCTTTCCCTTAAAGCCTATTGAGCACCTTTACGCCATTCTACAACCTTGATTCCCCCCCCCATTTCCCCCCTAGATCTTACTTAGTCCAAAATTCCCAGAGCTTTTTAAATAATTCCCTAACCTTACGATCTATCATGTAGAGTTTTCTAAATCATCGTCTCTACTAAATGTTACTATGATTTCTCAGTTTAATCATCATCTCCCTTCGGTAGACATATTCTACATGCATGTTTTTTGTTTTAGAGGCATACAAAATTGTGCAACGATGGGTTTAATGGATAACAGGAATATCATGATTCATTTTGCAATGGAGACCGAACTAATCAAGGCATGGTCCAATGATCCTCACACCTATAATTAATTCCAATTCATTCTTCTTAGTTGGTCCATAAAATTTCATTTAAAGTCTAATGCCCCAACAACATCAATTTGCGTTAGATTCCCTGAACATCCATTACCGTTCCAAAATCAGTTACTTTTACAAATGATAGGAAATATATTAGGATGATAACTATGTTTTGATAGTAGAACTAGGTCCATGTGTCATCATGTATCTCCTCAAATTTTTTTGGAGGTAGGCATCTCTACAGATGGAAACATGATCTGGAAGAAGTGACAAAAGTCTTGACACTGGCTCTGTTGAAGGCTGGATGGAGGAATCACCTCTGGGTGCACTTGGGGAGAAATTAAAGGCAATGATGGTTCCTAAAAAGAGTAAATAGGGTAACCTAAAGGTAGAATATGTTTTTAATCTCCTGAGGTAGGATTTGGGAGGCCCAAAGTCTAGTGAACAAGTTCTTGTGGGTTTATTTGGAGCTAGTGTTTTAAATTTCAAGGGTGACGTGATATCAAACTCTTGCATCTGTGTTTTGGCTTTGAGTACAGGTAGTTGTAACAACTCTAAAGGGGTGATTCAAACAAATGGGGAGGGATGTTCTAAGGAGGGTGAGGAGTGTGGGGATCTAAGGAATGGTTCCTACAGTCAGATAAATATCAAACATGGGTTCAATCTGAGGACTCTTTCTTGTCTCAACCTAAAATATTACTTTCATAGACTGATGTCGATGGAGGGTTAAAATGAAACACCAATTGTCCCTAATAAGCAGATTCCAATGGAGAAATAGGAGGGTATGGTAAAGTTCTACACAGTCCAAGGATGAAGAAGGGAAATAAAGAAAATAGGGACATGGGGAGCTGTGTTTTCACCAAGAAGTAGATTACAAAGGGGCGAAAAGACTAATCATATCTACCTAGGATAATGGAGACATATCCAAACCAAAAAGGTGGTAAATACAATAATCAAGAGCCCTAGATAGTGGAAGGTGGAAATAAGGATAAAAAATAGCAGATACTAGGTCCTCATAGAACGACAAGGTGCTTTCACTAGCTGAGGCTACCTCAAATGTTTTAGTAACTCCTCAAGGGGATGCAGTAGAGAAGGAAGAGGATTAGAATGGGGAGATGCTTCTCCCATTAGAGAATGTGTGGCTTGATAAGGAGTATGCAAAAACTCCTGGGTAGAATAAAGAGGTAGGGACTCTTGATGGCCCTCATTTCCCAAAAGCTGTGGTTCTAGAACATAATATGGAACTACTCATAAACATGTGTGATGAAATTGTGGAGGACATTCTAATGATTAAGGTGACAATGGAAGATATTGAAAAAATCATAGGAAGATTGCTTTGAGTAGAAAAAACTAAGTATAAATGTGAGTGGATTGACAATCAAGACCACATATTTGTTAGAGACTTCAACATGGGTAAGATTAATAAGGATAATACATGAAACCTTGGTAATATTTAGCATATCCTGCCTGAATAGCCTGAAGGACTTCATTTTTATTAATTTTTGATAATCCCCCTTTCAAGGGATGAGGGGGAACCCTTACAAGGCCCGTAGGCTCAGATATTACAAGGCTCGTAGGCTTAGGAGATTACATGACTTGAAGGTCTTAGGGAATTCAACCAGACTATCTACAAGGAACTGCCCCTCCCCAGCATCTTCATCCTGATAGTACCTCTCCACCTTTTCATGACCGTCTGGCTAGGCTTCCCATGCAAGCACAGGCTGGTACCGATGGCATAGCCATACCCTTTCATTCTGACAATCCATTTGGCTCTACTCTGGTGAGTGCACCTGCTCTGAATCCTCTTCTGGGGATGCTCTTTTTTTGTAGCGTGTCTGGGGCCTGCATTCATGTGGCCCGAAGGCCTTGGGGTGGCCCTAAGGCCTTAAGGTGGCCCGAAGGCCCTGAGAATCAACTGGCCCGAAGGCCTTGGGTGGCCCGAAAGCCTTGCAGGACCCAAGGACCAAACCTGTGGCCCAAAGGCCTAGATGGATGAATAGTTCTGGATGCTACAGTACCAAACAGTTCCTGCTACAATGCCTGCTACAGTACTTCTACAGTAACCTGGAAATATGCCTCCACCCGGATTTGATCTCGGGTCTCTTGGATGAACCTAGCAAGTCCTCACCAACTAGGCTAAGGCTCTTGTGTTAATATTTAGCATATCATTATTAAGATATCATAAAGGATGATCTAGAATCTCAGGTAAATTCTTTTCCCTAGAAATTGGTTTGGGAGATTTATTCCAATTAGATCAATCTTTTCTTTATCAAGTCTATAGTTTCTTTTGGTGTTTCATTTGTTTAAGTTATGTGGGTTCTCACTTTTCCCATAATATTGTTTGAAAATAAAAAGTTACATTGGAGGGTGATTATAGAAGGAATAAGAGTTCTAATAGTTCATTTATTTAGGGCTTACACACTATGGTTTCATTTTATAATACATATCATGTGGATTTCATGATTACTATCAACCTCTAAGACCATGTGATTCAAGATCAGAGTGAGAATCAAGAGGAAGTGGATGATCTAGAAAACCACACACTTATACTCCTTCAGTAGGGGAATGGGATGGGGCGATGAGAGATGAAAATATCTTTGGTTCCCATCCACTCTCAAATCTACATACCTAGGATATTCATGTATAACTAACCACTAGGGTACAACCTAGGGGTGATTTGAAGCAATGGTGAATACTCCCACAAGAAAGGATAGGGCTTTACTCTAATATAATTCATTAAAATTGGTTCCACAACAAGGGGGGATCTAAATCCATGTAAAAAAGTAAATGAAAGTGTTTTCCTCTCCCTCCCTACCTAGAAGTTGAGGCTCAAGGTCTCAAAATTCCAAGGGGATTAAAGTGTACTCACCCTTATGCCAGAGATATAGAACCCCCTAACACAGTCCACATTGTCGGGGTCTTATTTACCATGGGAATGAAAATCCACATACACCTCGAGGACCCTATCAATCATGTTGGAAAAATGAGGGAAAACATTAGTTGTAGGAATGAAAATCCAAATGGGAGACACATGGGTGTGCCCCTCTTCACGATTTTTCAATTCTGAAGTATTCAATGGAGGTTTCAACTTGTCCCCTCATAGAAAAGGGAGCCAAAGTAAGAGAGGCCCCACCATTGATTGTTTTGGAAGAGAGCCTCTTTAGAGGATAATGTTTGTTAGAGGCTAGGGTGATCTAGGGGAGCCTCATACATGTAGGCTTGGGAAAGCCAATGGAGGCTCGCACAAGGGGTTCTTTACACAGGTAGACATGGGTGAGGTGATGGTACCTTGTGCGAAGGGACACCTAGGCAATAACACTTTTGTGAGGATTTTCTCAAGCATTTAGAGGTCTCCATAGGTGATCCTGGAAGTGGCTTGCATAGGTCCCTAGTTAGGGGAGGGGACCTATCACTTGTGTTCATCAATCATAAGGGAGACATTTCATGACACATGTGTTATGTATTTTAATCACTAAGAGGGCCTTATTATCATTATCCCACTTTAATTCACTCCTATTTTGGCAATGGAAATGAACCTAGAAAGTTTCAAAGGGACTTGGTGAAGGATTAGGGAGAGAAGAGCATCATGAGGCCCTTAAGAAGTTTCTTTATTTAAAATGAAGACCCCAGTGTCTGGTTTTGCCCAAATTTACCCAAGTTTTAAGGGTCAAGCGGTCTCTTGCAGTGCAGCTTGGGTTGTCAAATCCTCAGAGACCTAAGAAGAACCTTTAGACACTCGATAAAAAGAGATGGATTTTTGGCTATGAAGTTTCCAACTTGGGTTTATTTTAGATGGTTTTTAAAGGGAACTAAAAGATCTATGTGAATTCAAATTATGAGGAAATGAGTTGATCCCAGGTTATTGCTCGGGGTGGATTGAATGAATTCCATTTTTTTACGATTTTAATTTCATTAACTCAAGAAGGATTCATGCAATGAATTCAAACTAACCTAATCATTTACTGATTAAACACCTTCACAGCACATGCTAATCACCTATACACTTGTAGGATCATTTTCATGAGCACTCCAAGGTAAAGGATATAATTAGCACATCAAAGTGGGGTGAATAAATTCAATAAGGAAGAGGAAGAATAAAAATCATTGAATGAAAGAAACTCAATTAAAAGAAATTAATAACATTTAGAGAGTGAGAAATAACATTCAATCCATCCCCTTGCTACTTCCTTGGATCAACCCATAAAAGAGATAGCCCTCCATTGATGACAAGTTCTCAACGGAAGCGGAAAGTAGACTTACGAGGGTGGAATTGAAGAAGTAAAAACAACAAAAATAACGATCACTCCACCGTTGTGTGAACAAAATCACAAGGTTTGGTGTGAAAAATTTCACACATTGAGGCAACAGTATCAAGGTGATATGAATAAGAATAGAATAATAGAAGAAGAACTTTTATTGAAGACTAAGGTGATTTGAACAACTTACATGAGAAGGAAGAACATTACAAAGGCAAATTGGCATAATAACATTACAATGAAAAGAAAGCACCAAGATTAAAAACTCCTTCACCACCACTACCTTAAATAGGAATTTTGGGAGCCTTGGGTCGAGTCTCCAACAGTACAAAGGATCCCACTTGAGTATGGTAGGCCTAGGGTGGTGGAAAGTAAGGGAGAGGAGACTTTTTCACCCTTGACCTGAGGTGGCAGCCATCTTGCTTCCACCGAACATATGTGCTTGTAAATCCTTCTATATGGCCGAATAAGAGTGGTACATAGAATAAGAAAATGGAGCCTCGGATGTCTTCTAACCTCCTGTAAAATATGGACCCATTTGGATTGGTGGATTCCGAGATATGATCAAATTAGTGGGCTGTTTTTCTGGGCCGCAGAATCTGGCCCAAAATTTTATTTCTAACTTGGGATGTCTAAATGACCACAATGGAGGCATAATTAGCACTGTCTCTTGAAGAATTATTTGTTTCTCTATATTTCTGATATCCCCCCACAAAATTTGGGATTAATTGGGCCTATATTGTGGGCCCCAAATTCTCATCAGTGGGCTGGTGTCCAATCTGCCTTCTCCAGAATTGTTTCTTTTCATCTCTAAATATCTCCATCATTGTTTATGAATCATCCATTGATCCCTGAATGAAAAATTTTCACATTTAAGTGTAGATATAATTTCCAAAATATCAAATTAAAATATTGATAATTACGAACCTTAGAATCAGATGACTCATTGGGCCTAAATTGGTGTACATTAGGCATGAAGTGCACAAATAATGAGAATGGATGTTCATAGTGAAAATGCACTAACTCAAGCCCATAAGATAAAAAAATGAACATTTAATACCATTAAAATGTAATTAAAATATATGTTTTTATTGGATAATCACACCCCCCAACTTGAGACTTGTTAGTCCCGAGAAAATAATTCAATGATTTTATTTGAATTCCTTTCTTCAAACACATTATAACAAACAATGCTCACAATGTAAACTGCACACAAATATATCTTTATAACCTATCAAGATAATTTAAAACAAGATGAATTTAAAAGAATATCCCAATCCCAAGCCCATTCCTTTGATCAAATCCATCATCATACTTCATCCAACTCAATTAGGTGTAATGATGTGTTGTGAATCACAATAGATATGCGGGTTCATTTTCATTAAAGGGGGAAATCATGGAAGCGCTAAGTGGAATCACATTTAATCCTAATATGAGTATTCTTCATTACTTTTTTTTGGATTTTTTTTCAATATTTCCATAGTAATTGAGATTGCATTTAATCAAATTAACCCATGTAGCAAGACTTTGCCGATGACTCCCAGACTCAAAGGTCTTAGGGCACCAAGTGAAGCCCACATACTCAGGCATCGTCTTGAGTTAACTTAATCAAAAACAAAGTCATATTACCATAAATAGAGATATATTGAAAAATGCAGGGCTAGACAACTCTGGAGTCACGATCCCCAAGTGCCAAAAGCCTCGCATTTTATCAATCCATTGCTCTACACGCAATTTTTTTTAATACTCATATTATTCATAAAAATCAAACCAGAATATGCTATTTATTATGGGACCCCAAAAATTCAAATTAGTACCCCACAGTCTAGAGGACGTGCATTGTGGAATTTTGATTTAATGGATGAAAATAAAAATGATGAAAATTTTCATTGGACAACCAAACTTCCAAAATCAATTCTTTTAAACTTAATCATGAATTAAATTAAGAGTCAAGGAAATAAAATTTATTTTTTATATAGTTTTAATGTGAGAAAAGATGTTATTACATGAATGAAAAAGGAATTTTACTTCTTTTTTTATCATTTTTTTTAAAACATTTTATTTCCACACCCCCCAACTTAGAATGAAACTGTCCATAGTTTTGTAAAAATAAAATTTAGAATGGGGTAGAGGAATAAAAGGGGAGTTCAATAAGGAAATTGAAATATGAGGATCATGGAATGAAGACACCTGGTGGTTGAAGTTTGAAGTTCTTGCCACTCGAATTTAGTCCTTTGATATCCATGTCGCATGCAAAGTTCATTAAGCCGTATGTCAGTGGTAAGCGCGCGCCCCTGTCTCCCTTCGGTCTCGGGTTCGAGTCCCTGCGACTTCGCCGGTTGTGACGGGGTTTGACCCATGGCCTATGGCGTGTCCCCTTTTTTAATTATTATATTATTATTTTTATTTTTATTATTTTTATCTTAACCTATAAAATAATAAAAATAAAACAAAATAAATTGATGATACATTGTCTTCTTTTTAAATTTCTGGGTAAGGTATTACTCAAGGATCACACCACGTGACACGGATGAATATGGTGCTCCCCTTTCGTACCCATCCATACTCATAATAGAAGAACATGTCAAAAGTCTATTTTTTTATTTTTAAATATAAAAATGATTAATTAATCTTATTTGAAAAATAAATATGATTCAGAAAGATTAGAAACATAAAAACCATGGGTTCCTCCCATGCAACGCTTTGTTTAACGTCGTTAGCCTGACATGAAGACCCCTAACTTACCCAATACCAACTTTAAACATTTTAATTACCACATGTTTCACCACTTCTACTAGTTTTATATTTATTTTATGTTTATAATTTGTGTCATGTACAATCCTATGTTCTACAATGAGTGGGAAAATCCAAGGAATGTTTGAAATGGTTGATCCAGTTTCCACTGTAGTTTTTCCAAAGACATCAATGGTCATTCCAATTTTTTTGGTTTCAAGAGAAGAATGAATTCCAACTAAAAGTTCATGGTTATATCCTATAAAGGGATACTTGATCATGGAAGGAAGGAAAATAATTTTGAGCTCAGGTTGGATAGTACATTCAAACACAGGTTGAGATTTTGAATCCAAATCAGTTTCATTTTCCAAATTTCTCAACAAAATAGGTTCCTTTTGAATAGAAGATTCAACCACCAAATTATAAAGATCAATTTCAGGAATGGGTATAGACTCAAATTTTTGTGATTTCTCTTAATGGTTTAGTGATTTGTGTTTTTGAAAAATCATCAATGGAGTTATATTCATGAGACTCAATCCATGATGTCAAATTTCCCTCTTGTGAATACAAAAAATCAGTTTCCTCTTGATTTAAAAAACCATCAACAATTCCTTGATCCTCTTCATCTTCCCCAAATCCAAAGGATTTCTCTTCAGTAAATTCATGAGAGGTTTGTGGGAAACTAGACACTTCACATAAGGTTATGGAAGGGACAGTTTGTGTAGGGATGGGTTCCTCACAATTTTTAATGCTTTTTAGTTCTAACCTCAATGATGAAACCTTAAAATTCATTATCTACATTTTTTGACACAATTTTTCAAGTAATGTATGTAGATTATGATGGATAAGGGGTTGATACAGATGGTCTATTCCAGGAGGATAACTGTGTTGTTGGAATTCCATGGGAGGATGTTCAAATTGGCTTTGTGGGGATTGAAACTCATTATATTTTAGAATATTTTGTGTAGAATATGATTTAAAACATTATGTCTCAATTGGTTGTTGGTTATACCACCAGTAGAAACTATGATGGTCATTGTACATCACACTTGGAGTGGGGTGATCAATGTAGGGAGAGGTTCCCCATGTTTGGGCTTGTTCAAAATTGATTTCCATAGGAGTGAGGGGGTGAGAATAGATAAGAGTGATGAAAAAAAGATGATAGTGTCTAAGATAACTTACTTAAGTCCCTGGCAACAGTGCCAAAATTTGGTTTCGCCCAAATTTACCCAAGTTTTAAGGGTCAAGCGGTCGCTTGCAGTGCAGCTTGGGTTGTCGAATCCTCAGAGACCTAAGAAGAACCTTTAGACACTCAATAAAAAGAGATGGATTTTGGCTATGAAGTTTCCAACTTGGGTTGATTTTAGATGGTTTTGAAAGAGCACTAAAAGATCTATGTGAATTCAAATTATGAGGAAATGAGTTGATCACAGGTTATTGCTCGGGGTGGATTGAATGAATTCCTTTTTTTTACGATTTTAATTTCATTAACTCAAGAAGGATTCATGCAATGAATTCAAACTAACCTAATAACTTACTGATTAAACACCTTCACATCACATGATAATCACCTATACACTTTTAGGATCATTTTCATGAGTACTCCAAGGTAAATGATATAATTAGCACATCAAAGTGGGGTGAATAAATTCAATAAGGAAGAGGAAGAATAAAAATCATTGAATGAAAGAAACTCAATTAAAAGAAGTTAATAACATTTAGAGAGTGAGAAATAACATTAAATCCAGCCCCTTTCTACTTCCTTGGATCAACCCATAAAAGAGCTATCCCTCCATTGATGACAAGTTCTCAACGGAAAAGGAAAGTAGACTTACGAGGGTGGAATTGAAGAAGTAAAAACAACAAAAATAACGATCACTCCACCGTTGTGTGAACAAAATCACAAGGTTTGGTGTGAAAAATTTCACACCTTGAGGCAACGGTATTAAGGTGATATGAATAAGAATAGAATAAGAGAATAATAAGAACTTTTATTGAAGACTAAGGTGATTCAAACAACTTACATGAGAAGGAAGAACATTACAAAGGCAAATTGGCATAATAACATTACAATGAAAAGAAAGCACCAAGATTAAAAAAATATTTCACCACCACTACCTTAAATAGGAATTTTGGGAGCCTTGGGTAGATTCTCCAACAGTACAAAGGATTCCACTTGAGTATGGTAGGCCTAGGGTGGTGGAAAGTAAGGGAGAGAAGACTTTTCCACCCTTGACCTGAGGTGGCAGCCAGCTTGCTTCCACCGAACAGACGCGCTTGTAAATCCTTCTATATGGCCGAATCAGAGTGGTACATATAAGAATAAAATGGATCCTATGATGTCTTATAACCTCCTGTAAAATATGGGCCCATTTGGATTGGTGGATTTCAAGATATGATCAAATTAGTGGGATGTTTTTCTGGGCCGCAGAATCTGGCCCAGAATTTTATTTCTAACTTGGGTCGTCTAAATGACCACAATTGAGGCAGAATTATCACTAGATCATGAATAATGATTTGTTCCTATATATTTCTTCTATCCCCCCACAAAAGTTTGGATTCATTGGGCCTGTATTGTGGGCCCCACATTCTCATCAGTGGGTTGGTGTCCAACCTGCCTTCTCCAGAATTGTTTCTTTTCATCTCTAAATATCTCCATCATCATTTATGAATCATCCATTGATCCCTAAATGAAAAATGTTCACATTTAAGTGTATATATAATTCCCAAAATATCAAATTAAAATATTTATAATTACATTCCTTAGAATCAGATGACTCATTGGGCCTAAATTGGTGTACATTAGGCATGAAGTGCACAAATGATGAGAATGGATGTTAAAGGACCCTATATCAGTGATTCCTTTATCAGCGCTTTCGTTTTAGCACTGATAAAGGACCCTTTTATGAGAGCTTTTAAAAAAGCGCTGATAAAAGTTAAAAAAAATTAAAAAATTTAAAAAAAATTTAAAAAAAATTAAAAAATACTACCAATCGGGGGGGGCTTTTATAGCGCTTGAACCCCCCCCTTTTACAGCGCTTTTCGGCCCCTATACAACACCCCACGCACCCCACGCACCCCCCTCCACCCTTTAACAGCGCTTGCTCTAATATTACCCATGCGCGCGCACCCCTGCCTCCACCAGGATTTGAACTCGAGACCTCCCCCCTGCGCGCCTAAGCCCTTACCACTACTCTATTTTGATTTGCTTTCCAATTCATGATATCTATATATATATATTTATATATTTAGTTATATTTATTCGTATAGTAATATATATTTATATTAATATATATATATATAGTAATATTAATATATATATATATGGTGGTATTAATATATATCTATATCTATATATATATATTTAGTTATATTTATTCGTATAGTAATATATATTTATATTAATATATATATATATATAGTTATATTAACATATATATAGTTATATGAATATATATTTATATAGTTATATGAATATATATTTATATAGTTATATTAATATATATATATAGTGATATTAATATATATATTTATGGTGATATTAATATATATATTTATAGTAATACTAATATATATATATGTAGTTAAATTAATATATATATATAGTTATTAGATTAATATATATATATAGTTAGATTAATATATATATAGTTAGATTAATATATATATATATATAGTTAGATTAATATATATATATATAGTTAGATTTATATATAGGTATATAAATATTCATTGTATTTTAAATAACATGGATGTTAGTTATTATTTAGATAAAGCTAATATATTTTATATGTAAATATATTTTATTATTTATATTTATAATTAAATTTTTAGGTGTGAATATTTAAAAAATATGAATATATTGTTATATATTTGATTATAAATAGCAGTGCATTATAAAAAATGATGAAATTTCAAAGACATAATATCAATATGAATGTAATACCTTGGAATAAATTCATACCCCACCAAAAAAATCCAATAATACCCCCTTAAACGAGGGTGAGAATCCACAAAATGTTAAAAAATCGGGGTACCCCAACTAAAAACTCAGTTTTGGAGGCCTTATGGGCCTCTTTTGGCCTTGAAAATCGCTTGACTGGGGTTTCCCTAATCATAGCAACGTAGAGCTCATTGCATTCTTTGATTTGATATGTGGTAGAGCTCAAACGGACACTCAGATCAAAAGTTATGGCCGTTTGAAGTTTGAGTTGCGTTTTCAACATATTTTGGATCTTTTTTTAATTTTTTTTAATTTTTTTAGTCTTCAAATTGTTATTAAATGACTATTACTCCATAATTATTAGAAAATTATTAATTAAAAATATTTTTTAAATTTTTTAAGAAGCCATTTTCACTAAATATCTTATATATTATGTATAATAAGTGTAAATGTACATTTATAGTTATCTAAAATATATTTAAAAATTATAAATTATATTTATATATCAATATAACTATATTTATATATTAATATATTAATATATTTAAAAAAAAATTTGAAGCCGGCCCTTTATCAGCGCTACTAAATAAGCGCTGATAAAGGGGGGGCGCTGCGAAAAACTGTTTTTGTGGTAGTGAGCCTGATGCATAGGCACACATCACACCACCACTACTTTGGGGTACCTATGAGAAGGGCCTTCAATGGTTTTGTGATCCTTTTACTTATTCATTTATATTCTTATCTTCCATCTATTAAATTTTCCTTTAACAATTTTTCATCCATGTGAGAAAATAAAGTGTGAAAAAAGCCCCCCCCCCCCCTTATGATTGGATCTAGTCAAAAAAGAGTACTTGTTCCTAAGGTAAATGTATGAAAAGGGTGAAGGGATCACAGAGGTTATCCACATTGGTCATCTGTTCTGGTTTTCTTCCTAGGTTGTCTGAATAGGTAGGGAGTGCACACAGACCATTTATATGGGATTTTCATCTATAAATAGGGCCACCCTTTCAACGGACTACACCCACACTTCAACATCTTTGATTTTTCTACACTATCTTCCTATTTAGGCCTCTATCATAGGATTCTTTTATAATGAATCATTCACACAAATAAGGCATGTATCTGTCAGGGTGATGCATGTGCCTAGTTGAGTGACCTTAACAGGGACCTTGAGAAATGGTTTTGAATGAGGAAAATGTGCGAGTAACCTGTGTGAGTTAATGGTTTTTCCAAAAAAAAAATCATTCATACATTTTTTTAAATGAACTTGTTGTTCATGAAAAAATGGGTAATTATTTTTAGGTTCAATGACCATTAGGAGGACTACAGTTTTCGATGAAAAATATATGAATAACATCGAGTATATGGTTAATGTTGTAGGACATGACTACTATGACACTCATGATATTACTCTACCCGATCTGGTAGGACATTTGAGGAAGTATAACCATGACTACCCTCAGAGTTATTTTCTTCCACTTTATGGTCATGGTCATCTGAAGGAGGTCTGCATACTGTATTTAAAGAATTATACTCATCTCTCTTGG
Source organism: Viscum album (assembly GCA_963277665.1). NCBI lineage: Eukaryota > Viridiplantae > Streptophyta > Magnoliopsida > Santalales > Viscaceae > Viscum > Viscum album. Next base: position 1,239,516,573 of record OY728166.1, on the reverse strand, counting down.
TTTCAAAATTATTAAAATTTCACTACAACCAATGTTTCATGCATGGGTACATATATTATTATTGGGACGTCCTTTATAGCCTATGTCATGAACCATATCCAGTGTGCTCCAAATATGAAGCCACACATGATAGAATTAAAGACACAATGTTATCCATAAATCTTTTGTGATCCAAAGACAGATCGGTCAAAGGGTTGGAGAAATATTGGTACTTTTTTTTGTAGGTGTTGTTAGGATAGAGTCATTATAGTCGTACTAGATATTCTAAAGATAAACGGAATTTAAAAATGATTTTTCAATATGTCCAAATATAAGAGGCCATTTGGGAAGTGCATACTTATTTATATAATAATTATGAATTTATTACTGAGTTGTTAAGTTGGAGTCCTCAGACTAACTCCTTCAACCGATGCATGGGGGTTGATATCAACTTATGGGATGTCTGAAAAATATCTAGGTTTACGATACCTGGAGATATGCATGTTGAGTTAATCCATATGAGGGTGATGTGGGATGATGCTAAGAGAACACCAACTCTGGTGTATGATCTGCTGAAGATGGATCCTGATATTAAGAAGTAAGACCCCCTTTGAGGGGGGTATATCCATCATTACGTGTAGACACTACTAGAAAGGGGATCAATCCCCATGCATTTATCCACATGGTTTAGAAACACTGTGGGGATATCTCTTTTTTACAATCTATTTCCATAGTTTTAATAAAACCGTGGAAAACCAATACCCAATTCCCCCCATACCATCATGCTCCTCCTCCCTCTTCCATCACACTTCTATACTCTTCCATCAGGCTCCTCCTTACCCTTGCTTCCATCTCCCTCTTCCATCACGCTCATCCTCCCCGACTCCTGGCCCTCTCCTCCCCTCCCTGACCACTGCCTCACAGCCATCTGACCTCCGCCCCTAGGCCCTCTACTCCCCTCGCAGACCTTCGCCTCTCGACCATCCAACCACCACATCCCGCCCATCTCCTCCCCTCCTCGGCCTCCACCTTTGCTCCCAACCTCCCTCTCGGCCTTCACCTCAGCCTCATCATCCCACCCTCCGCCTCCCTGCCCCCAGCTCTAGAGACATCCCCCCTCTCGTCTCCCTCTCCTCCTAGCCTTAGCCTCTGCCTCAACTTCCTCCATCTTCGGCAACGTCCCATCCTAGCCTGCGCCTCCCTACCCCTAGCTCTGGCATCTAGGTATGAAATTTCTTCTCCTTGTTTTTCATTATATTATATATAAATTCAGTTGAGTCTTTAATGAACTAAAAACAGAGAAAAAACCTGAACGTACTAAACCATTGTTTGGAATATTGTTACCATTTTCATCACCATGTTCCCTAGAGTGAATCTAAATATATTTTTTCTTTCAGTTTATTTTTTCTATGAGTTATAATTGTGAGAGCTATCATTGAAACCTATTATTGTTTCCTTTTGTAAAAATTAAATTTCTAATTTATATGATTACTAAGATTATGATTATGAATCATACACATTTAATCATTGAGATTGACCAGAATTTGAGACTATGGGTATGTTTCTATCAAACTATATAGTTTAATGAATAATAGTCTGCTTGGAATTGTTATCAATAAGTGATATTGGATATATAATCAATACTTGAGGCACATATTGTCAATTTACATTTCAAATAAGTTCCTAGTTTGGAAATGTATTGTGATAATTGAATTATTTGAAGGACTATTAGTGTTCAGAACATATTTATATATTAAATTTATCCTAGATATCCATTAACCACTTTGGAATATATGTGTTTCCTTTCCCTGATTAGAATTTTTGGTTATATAATAACCCTCAGAATTGGATCCTATGTGGAAAACAATGATGGAATTATAAGGATAAAATAATGAAAATGAATACTTTGGTTCCTTATACCCATGAAAATATAGTCCATACATTACTTATAAATAGGTTTAGGTTTTACCATGGGGACAATGATTCATTCATTTAAGATTGGTTTCTTCCCCTCTTTTGTGAAACTCAAACATACACGAGCATCCTATGACCAAATTACTTGGCTCTCAAAAAATAAACTCTTTAAAGGGAAAACATTTTCATGAGTGAAGTTTAGAAAATCAATTTACTTGAAAAAGGTAATGTGAAGGCTAAATATAGTATTCTCTCTCAATAAAACTCATAGGTGAGCCTTTACATTCTTCCTAATCCATTATTCTAGTCTAAACTCAAGGAACCATCCTTGACATTTAGAATAAGGGTAGTATTATAACCCATAGGTTATGATGAAGGTATTCCAACCAAATAGATCTAGTCTAATCCAGTTAAATCATCATTCAAAAATTAAATGAGGGTACGCCATAAGAATCCAAAATATTAATTGATGAAATTTGATACATAAGACATTACCTAAATCCCAAGGGAGATTCCCCTAGTCATTTCAATTCAATTTCCATCATTATCAGTCTACTTGAGTCACAATCAGTGTAGAAAATTAGAGGGCTTGATTTAGACATTAAGGTTTTACGTTGTTCAACCGAATACGATAATGACTCATAAAAATTACCTTAACTCATTAATGGGATGATAAAATCTTCTCAATATTAAACCAAGGGACAAAAATTAATAAATTTATATATATCTAGAATAATAACCTATTTTTTCTACATTTCTCAACAAATGAGTTGAAAACTATTAACAATATGAAACTCCTTAATCTTCTTTAATATTCTTGTTATTTTTTAACTTAAATTATCCTCTATAATAATATACCTAATTAATTCATAAAAAGGGATGAGATAATATATGAACATACATTTCCAAATAAATTTTCAAGCACATTCTAAATTAATATGCAATTAATCATTATAGAATATTATAAATATTTCTTCACTTGTCTCCACCTCATAGAGACACTTAAAAAGGTATTCATCAAGGTGGATCTAATTTATAAATGGATTTCAAGATGTCTGTTGTTGAGAGTACACTAGTAAGGGTCAATTTAAGTTATAGGATGATGAATAATTCAGAACTAGAACATTATTTACAATTTATTTTCCTTAATTTTTTCTCTTACTGAGAACCAACATCACCATTAATTACCCATATGGTTAGAACACAAATGAAATACATATTATTGAGAATAAGTTATCACTCCTAGCTTATAAATTTCTGCAATCATATTGAGAATTTATTCTTAATAATTTCATCATTTCCAATTTATACCCAAGTCCATTTAGACTCTTTATTCTTACACAACTATGTTTTGAATATGAATTTTCTTTTAGAGTCATGGGTTATTTTCTTATATACTTGTGGGGGATCTTATTCTCAACGTGATTCATTAAGTAACATGCATAACATTTTATATATTTCATATTTTTATGATTTATTCTTCAATTGTTATACTTTTAGGATAATGATTTGAATTTTTTCCAACCTTCTTAAACCCCCCACATAGCACTTTAGAATCCATTTAGTCATCTTTTTTTGTCAACCTTGCTTGAAATTAGTATTATTTATCATGGGAAGTATTGTATTTTTCTTGGGATATTTTCATTTATTATTCATGTATTTATCTTTCTATCTATAAATCAATGGAATGGTTTCCAAGCATTCTTTAGAAATATGCTCAGCATATTTGGTTCCTCCACATGGATTCTCAGGAGAGTTATTCACTAGGATAGTCCATTTATTTTTAGTTTGGATTTATTTTTCATTTTATTATTCTTGGTTCCTTTAACATTATGAAACATATTGTATTTTCATTTTTCCATGGAATGTTTTATTTTTTCTATTAAAGAAGCAACTTACTACCCTTAATTTTCTACACATCTTTGACATCATGGTATTGATTTTAAGGGACTTATTTTTCCTACTACCCAATAATTAATTTGCTTCCTACATCAAATTTTGTGCTCCCATTCCTCTATTAATTTTTGAAACATGATTAGTTGTGTTAAATTTTCATGTATCATTCTTGTGACCACATCTACTAAAAATATTATATATATATCTAGGTTTTCAAAAAAAAAAATAAGTATACATATTATTATATTTCACCTATAGTTGTTACTTCTTTTTAGGATTCATCCCCATTGATGTAGACTCTCTATTTCTTCCATATGATAACACATTATTATAGTAGTATACAAACTTATTCCCAAATATTTTATAGTAAAAAATATAACCATCAATCATTTGTCTCTTTATTTAATATACATTTTGTCTAATATTTCAAAAACTGATAGCATGATTTTTTTAGCATTTACATCAATTGGTTGGGTTTTATTTTGGGAACCATCTCTAATATAAACTCATCTATCAAAACTTGAGAAAAGGGTATATTTATAATCACTTTTTCCCTCAATATTTGTAATTTTTTTAAAATTAAAAATTTCACACTTTTTTAAAATGGATTTAGCTCAAACATTGACCTTTGAGATAGATAGTACCTTTCCTTTTAGAATCATAATCCTCCATAGTGGTTTTTATGGTTGAATATTTTTTAAAATTATCTTAAAGACATGAATTATAATGTTTATATATTTTTAAATTCAACTTAATGTTATAAGAATCACATATTGATAATTTATTTCTCATTTTTTATTCTATTCATTGTATCATCACATTAAATTAGCATCACATTAGTTTGATCTTCACCCATTTTTTTCATTTATTTTAGAAGATGTTCAATCTCTTTAATCATATTTTCCTTAACTACTTGTAGATAATTTTTTATAATAGTTACTTCTTCTAGTGAATGGTTCTTTTCTTAATGACCCATATTGTCTTATTCTCTCTCATGGATTATAGTGATCCACTCATTATCAAAATTTGATCATCTTTAAATAAGATCCTCATTCAGGTTATTTATATATCCAACCTATTTTGAGATATTTTTTAACATAAACACCATTTTCTAAAAATATTTCTCCATAATTTCTGATTTATCTTCAATTTGGGTGATCTTTACTTACATAATTTTCATAGAGCTGCAAATGATAGTTAATATATCTCTAGGTTTTTTGGGGTCTTTTCCTAATAAAAATTTGATTCATCATATAACTCATCACATAATTCTTTAAAGATATGATATTGTATACTTTAAATTTGATATTTTATATAAAAAATTGAGAGATCTGTTATTACATCCTCTTCACGTAGAGATTGTGTACTACATGAAGTAGACTTGTTGTCAATTTCTATTGAAGTCAATTCCACTACCAGATCTTCCTTTTTCATGCCCAATCATTGTTCATCCAGATTCTTCTATAGGATAACTAATTTTTTCCCTATTTAATTAAGTGGGATATCATTTAAACATCATCAAGAGGATACTAAATAAAAAATGTAATATAAATACTTCCACTATAATTACCTTCAAATAGTGGCAAGTCCCCTTTTATTAATAAGGTTTTCTCAACATCTTTGAATCTCTTTTCATCTTATTCTTAGTCACCTTAGAATAAATATATTTCATTGTTTCTTTCAAAGGGGGGTATATAGGCTTATTCAACTCTTAAAGTTTTTTAGGATTTTCAAAAATAAATTCAAATATTCAACATGAGATTATTGAGAATATAATTAGAGGTGTACTCTTTCTATAATAATAATTTTTAGGTTCACATTTGGATGTGTTCAACACTTAGAGGGGGTGAATCATTGTTGGTATATTATTACTCAAATATGAATTTTATACCTTTTCACATATTTACTTACTCAGTGAGAAGATCACATACTCTCTCTCTATCTCTCCTTTGGTTAGTATATAAATATGGAATAAGAAATCAATACAGGAGAAAATTGGGATTTTTTTTGGTAATGTTCACCTCTATTTCAAGAAGATTGTCTCCCATGTGCATTGTTGTTATTTTCCCATATGAAAGGATTCCTTATTATTATAAAAATAATCTTGAGAAATGGTATATCCTTAAATTCAATGTCCTAGGAATAACCTAGTACAAATTAGGAAATGGATTTCTGATAAGTAATCCCAATAAAATATAGGATTTTTTCAATCTACTTGTGAACTATATCGATAATGAAATTCGGATGTCCCACCTATACAATATGGTTAATCTTCATTCATAGTTTTAGTAATCAAATGGGATGCCCCAAACTTCATAGAGATTCTACTATAGATGATTTTAGGATACATCAATCACATTAAAGACTTGGAATTTGATTTGTACTGGTAAAGAAGAATTTTACAGCAGTGGGGCTGGGTGCAGGGGGGTAGGGCTGGGTGCAAGGAGGGTGGGGCTGGGTGCAGGGGGGAGGGGCTGGGTGTTGGGGGGTGGGCCTGGGTATAGGGGGGTTGGGTGCAGGGGGTGGGGCTGGGTATAGGGAGGGGGGTAGGGTGCAGGGGGTGGGGCTGGGTGTAGGGGGGAGGGGGCTGGGTGCAGGGGGTGGGGCTGGGTGCTGGGGGGGCTGGGTGTTGGGGGGGCTGGGTGTAGGGGGGCGCTTTGTGTTTTTTGGATACAAAACTCAGTGTTCATGGAAATTTTATAAGCTCATGTATGACTAGAGCTTTTAATGTGTTTGGTTTCATGACGTTATTTGCAGCTGGGTTTCAGGTATGAGATTCCATGGATCTTGTCTTTCCTGAAGGTATGTTTCACTTAGGTGTGTTTTTTACATGTGTTTTCAAAGAATTATTATGGTTGTTTTTTGTCTATGATTTTATTTAGTAATCTATGTGTCTATATTTTTTAAAATACAATGATTATTACATTCAAACTACTCATAGAACAGTAAAAGAAACACCTTTCAATTTGTATTCAAATGAACGTGTATGCATAATGAACTCTACAAACAATTTAAACTATGGAAATGAATTATACACGGAGTTTAAATGCCTTTCAATTTGTATTTGAATCATATTAATTATATTCTGTACATATGCAGGGCAACAAGAAGACAAGGGTGTGATGATATCAACATATATGACTATGCCATGCAAGATTTTCTTAGAAAATGAAAATAAGACCATGAATTTAATTTCTAGAGAATGATGACTGAAAGCGGCTTTACCCCAGGTAGTATTACTTGTAATAATATTATAAAATTTCTTAAAAAACTGAATCAAATTGTAGTGGTGTTATATTTCCTTCTGCTGCTTCTATTCGTGGGTCCAAAGATTAAATTTTCTTTCGTTTACTCCGTTGATTGCTACTTACTATAATGAAGGAAGGCTGGATGAGGCTCTCGTGTATTAATTGGACTTGAATGAATTTCTGTAGGATAATATTGTTAAGCCTGCAATTTCAACTAATCCATCCCACACTGGTGCTAAAAACATCATTGTTTCTTCTAATAAGAAAGTGAAGCCCAATAGCAGCTCTGATTCATCAAGCTCTTTTGAAAGTGATTCTGAAGGAGTGAGCATTTATCAACTATGAATAGGAGTGGTCTATGGTTCTCATTGCTTGGTATGCTTCTAACAAACTAAATCAAATTTTCATTTTTTTTGTTTCATTCTTTTTTAATGATTATTAAACTATGTTCTATTTTAGGAGCCTCCTGCTAAAGCTTCTCCTACTTTGAATGGGCAATCTACTCTCTAAAAAAGTCATTTTTTCTGCCGCCAAGGTTTCTGAGAGTGATTCCTCCAGTTCATCTAAAGTGATTATGATGAATATGTGAGGGTTCTTATTAATGCTCACGCATTATATAAATAGTTCCAGTGGTTTTTAGTTTGATATATTTTATATAATATTTGCAATTCTGGTCACTAATTGTGCATTTGAAGTTTTTGTGTAGGAAAAATTACCTAATAAATCACTTGGAACTATGATAAAAATTAAACCATCAAGTCTTCTTGAAAAAAAAGAGGAGTCCAGTGATGAATCATATACAGATAACTTTGATGATGATTCTTATAAGCCAGTGAGTACAGATGATTTTATCTTTATCTCTACTAATGTTTTGTTTAAAGAAATCATTCTCATAATTATTGTGATTGTATGACATGGATGTTTAAGGTGCGTTTTTTAAGAGAGCATAAAAATTAGGTATTTATTACCCCTATATTATTTAATATTTAAATTTCTATAACATAAAACATCTAATAATTTTCCCAATCCTATTATGCAAGTTCTTTTATTTTTAGTAGCATCATTAAACACAAGGAAATTGATGATCAATCCCAATATTCTAATATTTGAAGCCATAAAAAATAGGTTCGAATACATATTTACATTATCATCACTAGAATAAGACTAGAAATGGTTAAGTAGAATTTCTTACATTAGCATGGATTCTACTGTAACCTTTATATTAGGAGTAATTACACTAGAATCCCATACTAAAAACAATTTTTACACTGGAAAAGTTTACATATTTACACATTTGGCTTCATTAGTAGCAACATTACACTAGCATTTCTTACAGGAGTAGTATTCACACTAGCAATGTTTATACTAATATCATTACAATAGAAGTGCTTAAATTATTAGTTCTTAGACTAGCAATTCTTACATTGGAACTGTTCGTAGCAACATTACCTATACAAACACCTTTTCATAATGCATATGTCTGGGAAATACAAGGGTGACAAATCTGGGAAACATGGGAAGAATCCTATTGAAGCTCTGTCTGCAATGACACGAGCATCCCACTCATTGGTGCTGGGGAAGAGGAGACATGTATGTTGTAGTTGAGTTTTTATTTTATTTTCTTTATCGCATCAGCCACTTAGTCCTTTTACTGCTTTCTATGGACAGAGGGTACTTATATTCTGCGAAGGGGGCTATAAGTTCATTGGAGGTGGCTACGTGGTTTTCTTTGTAGGGGAGGGAGATTGGGGTAGTTGAGGGATTGATAGTGTGTTTCATTTTTGTCTGCTTTTACTATGTTTCTTCTATTTATTTTCTTTTCCTTTGGCATGGATGTCCGACATACGGATGGTTCATGCCAAAATTTTATTTATTTTCTGCTGTTGTTTTAATTAATTGTTTGTGGGGGTGATTAATCCCTTGTTTGAGACACCAAACACATATCAATATCTCCAAATCATGAATGTCATTTCATTATGAAATTATTCCATTCATACCTTCACCCTCGGTCCTCTTCCAAGACTTCTTCTTTTTGTTAACACATCGAATGCACTCTTAATATAAAAATTTTCAACACATCTTTATGCAATAGATCTTCATGCCATTATTCTTGACAAAGCACATGCCTCTTTAATCAAACATACCTGATTTTATAATAAAACCCCTCCAATGGAGGTGTGCTATCTTCTAAACCAAAGGATAGTGATGATCATCTCTGTGATAGTATTCCATGAGTCTTGTGATCAATGTTGAGATTGACTAATCATAATTTCTGCCAGCGGAGTGACGGTCATAATGTTGCCCTACCTCCTCCTGCTCCCTTCACTCCTGGATGAAAGATGCTGCCCCACGGATGTCGCTGGACCGGGCCAACATGCCGCGGTCACACCGTGGTCAGGCCGCGGTCACGCTGTGTTCACTCCGTGGTCATGCCTCGGTCACGCCGCGGTCACGCTGCGGTAATGCCGTGATTTGGCCCTACTCCAGGACGACACCCCGCGGTGGTTCGCTGTCCTGTCAGAATTCGATGTATGATACCTAGATAGAGTTTTAGATACATTACTCACCCATATTTAATGGGGAGGGAGGCCCTTAGGTAGAAAATATCTTGATTCAGTCTCACGTGAAAATATTTAGTCACCTGTAGACAAAATTGGAGATGAGGGTGAAGCTTGCTACTTGTATTCTACAAGGACCATCTAAGTGCTTGAGGGGAATCATAGTAAATGTTGGACAATAAGAATACTTGAGAATACTTTTATAATGATATTTTTATTTTGAAAAGTGTCCTTCAGAGTTTGATATTTTTATGATCCCAACGATGGGATGAGTGTTTTGACCCTTGTAGAGAAAATTCTTCTACATTATCTTTTTTTTCTATGTGAGAACAGTAAACAACACACACCTCATATAGTGTAGTTGGAGATTTCTAAAAAAATGGGGAATATGATGAATGATCAGCTATGTGATAGTATTACATGAGTCTTGTGATCAATGATGAGACTGACTAATCACAATTTCTATCAGCGGGGTGACGGACGAAATGTTTCCTCACCTCCTCTCGCTCCCTTCGCTCCTGGCCGGAAGATGCTGCCCCACAGATATCGTTGGACCAAGCCATTTCATGGTCATGCCGCGGTCACGCTGCAGTCACACCGCGGTCATGCCGCAGTCACGCTACGATCACGCCGCGGTCACGTCACGGTCACACCACGGTCACGCCGCGGTCACGCTGCGGTCATGCCACGACCACGTGCAATTCAGTCCACACCATCCACCACACCAGCCCCCACCCCCCAGCATCTAGCAAAACACTCATGTCAACCCTCTACCACTTGCAAAATATCCCCAACCACCAGTTCCAGCCCACACCAGCCCCTTGAAATCCCCCTACCACCTGCCTTCTTGCCTGCACCAGCCACTCCAGCCCGCACCAGCCACCGCACTAGCCCCCAGAACCACTTTTTATCCTTTGGTGGAAGAATTATGCTGGTGAATTTCATCCTTAGCTCCATTATGATTCATGTACTATTGGTCCTAATGTCTTTGAAAGTGGTGTTGGGGAATATTGAAAAGATAATAACTTATTTCATATTGTATTCTCATGGGGAGGGAATATTTTCCTAGGGCTATGTGGATGAGGATGGACAGACTAGTGGTAGATGGTGGTATCAACTTATGCAGTGTCGAGGGATCAATGCACATTCTACAAGCTAAGTTTTCTTGGGAGGTTCTTGAAGGTTGTTCTTTATGGGTCAATTTTATATCTATAAAATTATTGCTCTGACCTTGAGGATCCAGGGGGAAAGTCCCATCGATGTGGAAGGAGTTGCATGGGAACATTCTAGTTCTCAAGAAGCAGTCTCAATGGATTGTGGAATGAGGAAACACAAACATCTGGTTTGGAAACTGGGAAGGTTCCCCTCTTGGATTTCCAGGTTGTCCGACTCCTAATATTTTGTTTGCCAAGGAATGTTGTTACCCCTATTTTACATAGATTGTTCTTAACCACCATAAAAGTGAATGTTTTGATAACATTATTATATCTTCTTAAATGGAATGTTTAGTCTTAACGAAGTCTTCAATGGGGGTTTTCTTGGCCAAGATTTACAGGTCTATACATTAAATTCCAAATGGTATCACTGGTGGTGAAAATTTGTATTGGTGTAAAGAAATCCCAATTAAATGTAACTTGTTGGTTTGGTGGATCAATAACCATTGTATTCCTATGAATGAAACTATCAGGATCAGGGGGGAGGGTGTAAGTGGGGTGTATAGAAGGGGATGTCCAGGGGGTGTCCAAGGGCTATCCGGGGGGGTTTAGGGGGTCTGTAGGGCAGGGGGTAGGGTGCAGATGGGTGTCTAGGGGGGCTATCAGGGGGGGTCCAAGGCCTGTCTTGGGGGGGGGGGTCTGCAGGGCAGGGGGGAGGGTGTAGGTGGGGTGTCTAGGAGGGGGTGTCCAGGGTCTGTCAGGGGGGTGTCCAGGGGGGTTGTCCAGGAGGGGGGGGGGGTCCAGGGGGGTGTCTAGGGGAGGGGGTGTCTAGTGGGGGTGCAAGGGGGCTGTCCAGGGGGGTGCAAGGGGGTTGTCCAAGGGGGCATGTGGGTGTTCAGGGGGGCTGTTCAGGGGGGGCATGGGGGTGCAGGGGGGTGTTCATACCTTTTAAGCATTTCAAAAATAAAACTCTACTTTATTGTATCAAATTCCTTTGAGATATCAAGCTTTAAATCAAAGTTCCCATATTTAACCTTTCATTTCATGTTGTTAACACATTCAGAGGCAGTTCTGATTATTTCTACCGAGGATAAAGCCAAACTAATTTGAAGAGATAAACCCACGACCAATGGGACCTAACCTCATAGCAATAATTTTGCTAATGATTTTTGGAAAGGTATTCCCAATAGCAATAGGTCTGAAATCCTTTACATCCACATCATTTTCCTTCTTTGGGATCAGGTCAATAAAATTGGAGTTGATTCCATAGGGCATTGAGGCGCGGTCAAAGAACTCCCTCATAGTGTTAAAGAGATCATAACGAACTATGTCCCAGTAGAACATAAAGAATATCACAACATTGTATTATTCATTTAAGACTCCAAATACTATGGAATCAATATTACTAAAAAAAATCATTCAAAACATCGCTAGCATGAGACCTGGAAACTTGATTCATGCAACCATCTGAACCATGCAAGAGTTGCATTCACATGCTGTATGTTTTTCCTCATGAACACTGCCTATTAGCCTACTTTTCCACACCTACAATTGTAGTTCCCATTCTATAATAGCTTTATGGAAGCTTTTGACTCCTTGTGCAACAATATTTATGCAGGCCATTGAAATTTTTTGTAACCTCAGCCTACTAAACTAGTTAAAAATTGCTCCATCATTCATGTATTTTAAATCAGTTCTAGATTTCAGATATTAAGATCAATTCCATCTTTAATATATCAGCCACATATTTAATTCAACTAGTGAACATGATCCACATCCAATTTCCAAACTGTATCAACTTTCATCCATGCTCCAAACACATATCAATATCTCAAAATCGTGAATGTCATTTCATTATGAAATTCTTCCATGCATACCTTCACCCCCAGTCCTCTTCCAAGACTTCATATCTATGTTAACACATTGAATGCACTCTTTATATATATATATATATTCAACACATATTCAACACATCTTCATGCCATTATTCTTGATAAGGGGGGAGGGGGGTTTGTCTAGGGGGAAGGGAGGGCTGTAGGGGGAGTGGGGAGGGGTGTCCAGGGGGTGTCTAGGGGGTTTGTCCAGTGGGGAAGGGAGGGGCTGTAGGGGGAGTGGGGAGGGGTGTCCAGGGGGGGTGTCCAGGGGCGGTACAGGGGGTGTCCAAGGGGTGTCCAATGTAACTAGACATTCCTTTCAAGCTAATATAAACCTTTAAATAATGATCAACTACCTCACTGTAAGCTTTCACCTTGAAAAAAATACCTGAGAATAAATTTCTATATGTAGTCTCATCTCAAACTTATGAGATTTTATCTACTAATTTGAAATGATCTAGGGTGTGTACTTCACTAGTTCAACAAAATTATTGGTATACTCCATCACTGATCATCCACCTTTGGAAAGATAAATATACTCCCGGGATCTGGAATAAGCTAGGGCCTCAGGATACTTATGTTCTTTTAAAATGATCTTGAAATATTTCAACATATCTCTACGGTCATCCTAGTTTGAACCACTGAGTCCCAATGTATTCTATTAGGACCCTCTAATAAGAATGAAACACATTTTACTCTGACAGCCTCTGAATTTTCATAAAATTCAAACATTATCACTATCTTCTCAAGACACTCCTCTTATTCATAGGATTCAACATTTCCTCAGAAGGTGTGAGTTATTTTCTGGAGAAACTCCAAAGCATTGTCCTTTACCAGAACTGGTTCCACTTCCCTAACCATAGAAGGACCGAAACCCACTCCCTATCCAAAATCTTGAATAGACCAGACCATAACATACACTAATCTTTGATCAATTGTTGAGGTAGAACACTCTATGTCATCTTCCTACAATTTCAAAAGAATTCTCATGGGTTTCAAGGGGAGGGGGGTTTTCTAGGAGGGGGGTTGTCCAAGAGGGGGGGTCCAGTGGGGGTGTCTAGGGTCTAAGGGGGGTCCAATGGGGGGTGTCCGGGGGGTGTCTAGGGGGAGTCCAATGGGGGGGTCCAGGGGGTGTTCGGGGGGGTTTCAATGGGGGGGGGGGGGTCCAGTGGGGGTGTCCAGGGTCCAGTGGGGGTCCAGTGGGGGGTCCAAGGGGAGGGGGCTGCAGGTCTGGGGGGGTTCTGTCTAGGGAGGAAGGGAGGGGCTGGGGCTGTAGGTCTTGTGTGTGTGTGCGGGGGGGGGGGGGGGGTCTGTCCGGGGGGGGGGGGGCTGCAGGTCCTGTGGGGGGATGCATCGGGGGGTCTATCTAGGGGGTGTTGTAGGTCTGAGGGGGGGGCTACAGGGGGGGTCTATCCAGGGGGGATGGGGGGGCTGCAGGTCTAGGGGGAGGTGCGGGTCTAGGGAGAGGGGCTGCAGGTCCAGTGGGGGGTTGCAGGGGGGAGGGGTTGTAGGTCTAGGGGGGTATGTCCAGGGGGAAGGGAGGGGCTGCATGTTCAGTGGGGGGCTGTAGGGAGGGGGGTCTTTCCAGGGGGGGTCTTTCTAGGAGGGGCTACAGGTCTAGGGGGGGTCTGTCCAGGGGGAAGGGAGGGGCTGCAGGTATAGTGGGGGCTGCAGGGGGGCTTCAAGTTCATTGTTTCACAATGGTTAATTTGGGCAGCTTCTTTTTCTAGGAAAACCATCTATACCCATGGTTCAACAAACCGTGGGTATATATGATGCTTCTAAACTATCTATACCCACGGTTTGTTGAACTGTGGGTATATTTGCTGTGAAAAAACTATCTATACTCATGGTTTACTTAACCGTGGGTATATAATTTGGGCTGTAAAAAAGTATACATACAGTTTTGTAAATCGTGGGTATATATGTATACCTATGGTTTATAAGAAATGTTAGTAATATGATATTTTAGTGGGATATACCCACAGTTTCTATAGAACCATGGGTATAGGGCTATCCCGACACCTCGAGAGCCCACGGTTCATGAACCCGTGGGTATAGCCTATACCCACGGTTTTATGGGCTATACCCACGGTTTGAAACCGTGGGTATAGGTCAATTTTTCAATAGTGATAAAGGTACCTTTCTAGTGATAGAGGAGCAATGTCCCACTTGAAAATGTCTAATTGGGTGTCCCAATATGGAAAAGAGGATTTCTCTTGGTACATTCTGATCAACTCCGGAAAAGAGGGTGTACAACAAATGGGGGTACAAGCCCAAGTCTAGTGTACATGTGAAGACACAACTCATGAGTTTTTTGGCCTTGTGGATAAGTGTATACCTGATTCTATTTCGTAATTCCACCAGTAGTGTGAGGCTAGAGACGTTTTTCATAGTGGCTAAGCTAGTAGCGAAGAACCACATAGGGTTGTAATTCCCTATCTTGGTGAAAATGTACCAAATCCTACTACATGTTCCTAGGGAGAAGGAATCATTTAGAATTACAGGACTGTTCCAGAAACTTTGGGGATGGTTCACGACCAACTTTTGATCCTACCTCAAGTTATGTGGGGATGGAATTCCCAAGAGCCAGTTTCAACCATATGTTCATGTCATGTTTAGTATTCCACCCTTTTTTTTGAATCCCATCGATACCCTAATGATGTTGATCATATTCAATAAGTTTAATTTATTCTCATATGGGGATATGCCTATAGAGATATTTACTGATGATGGGAAGGAATTCAATGATATAAGATCATATGTGATTTCCTTTAGGGATGGTGTGATTGAGACCCATTTTGATGGGGATGTTATATGTGATGCCTACACACCATATAGGTTTTCAAACCAATTCAAGTGCTTATAATAGATGATCATATCTCCTCCACTACATGTTAGATCAGAAAATCATCCGATGGTAGCTCAAAAAGATATGCATTCATGATTCAATGGAGTTAAATAAAACTATAATCAACTTGCCTCTAGTGGATGCGGCCAATAGATTTACCTCTTGGTATGTTGAGGCCTAGATTTCATCATACCCCAAGGGGATGTTAATAGAATTTGGTCCTCGATTCGGGATAGGAAAAAATTAAAAACATTGAAAGCAAGTTGGAAAGGATTTTTCTTATACAAAAGGTGTTTCTTCTTCACCAAAGGATTCTTCATCACATTCAAAAGGTACAGATGATGAGGTTTGGAGTTCACCCAAATGACCTCATTCATGGTTGAGTCCACTTTCAAGAATCAAAATGGATACACCAACTGAGGTTGAGCCCATATGGTCTAGTCATCACTGTTAGGAAGAGACTTGAGTTCAATTATCTCATCCTTCATCTTTGACAGAGCGGTTCAGAAATCCCAAGACATCAAAAGATGTTGAATATTCTTCATGGAAGGTCTATACAACCTCAAAATTCATATGACCAGAGGTAGTCCGATTTTGATAGGACATGACGTCTGATGATGAAATCATATGGTCACTTCATTATGGTGGGATGTGGATTCTAGATATAGGAGACACTCGAGCCCTATACAATCATTGATTCAATGATCCCATTGAGGTGGATATTTATATCTAGGAACTAGATATTCTCATTTATGAAACTGATGACTGCATCCCTACCATGGGAGAGGTGGAGGACATTGTGACACATGGCACTACTGAAGGGGTTGGCCACCAATATTTTGAAGAATGGATTGACTATTTCAATCCCGAATAAGTTAGTTCTCTTTCTCACATATCCTATTTTTTATTCCTTTATTTTATATAGAACAAAGTGTTGTTTCTAGGGGGAAGGTCATTTTTATTTTTAGTGTGCTCGGGAGAATCGGCTGAGGTTCCATCAATGGAATATAGCCCAAATGGAACCACGCTTGGGGCCGATGAATCATCTCCCAAACCAAGAGATCTATCAATAGTCAAAAAAATAATGGAGGCTGGGATGGAAGGGGAAAATATACTTTACCCTATGACACTTTTCTTTGAGGAGGCTGGAGCTACCATCCTTCATCAAAAAGGAAGTAGTGTTGAAGATTATGATCCATGGACAAGTGACTCATAAGTGACTATAGGAATCTATGGTATCATTAATCTTGATTCATCAAGTATAGATTCTATGCCTTTTCATGATTCCAAAATATCTTTCCCTCTCCTCGCTCAAGGGGCTTGTAAATGAGCCTCCAGGAATTGAGGAGGGAACTATCGACCAAGAATGGATCCCTGCTGGTGAGTCGAATCCATTGACAGAATAAGTTTTGAGGGTTGAGTATACGTCATCTTCTCCCATCACCAACCAAACCAATGTATTTGGGGGAGGATTATGGTAATGTCAAAGATACATCATAATGTGTCACATATTAATCTTTTACTTTTATCCCTATGGTATTTCTGGTTCATCTAATGTACTAGAGGACTCTATGATGATAGATGCTAACCCCACATCTATCATCAAGGAATATGTTCAGGGTCTCAATTCGTTGGAATAGGGTGATGTACTGGGCCCTAAGAAAAATATTCCAAGGGTCCCCATGAGAGATATCACCACAAGTCTTGGAAAATCAATACATTCCATGAGAAATCATGGAATGACCATTGATGAAATGCTGTAATATATTAATCATGCAACTACTATAGTAGAATTTGACGATATCAATAGGTAATTGAATGGATTTGAGTCTTTATTTTTTGTGAAACCAATATTTTTTATGTTTGATTCTCTAATCCTTACTTGTGGGAATGTGTAACTCCATCTGTGGAAAATGTCGCAGTGATTGTGCATGAACAAGTTTTCAAAGTCCATCCTAGTCCCACTGTTAAGGGGGGACTAACTCAGGTTAATCTTAAAATAAGAAATATTCTTAACTATTCCTTTGAGAGTTCTGGGTGGAACCAGGAGAGTTCCCCATGGAAAGGGGTTCCGGTTCAATCTATTGAGGTTAGGGATGCTTGGGAGGAATCTGCTACACCTAATGATCCTTATTAGGTGAGTTTCACTGACTACATTAATTATCCCATATTTCATCTATATTTTATCATAATATAGCTAACGATGAGTCTTTCCCACTATACAATTCCATCAACTAATGTTGAAGTGTTTGAGGGTGGAGCCTCAATTCCAATGCAGTCAATACTAGAACAAGAATCCATTATTAACCACAAGGGAGTAGGGATTGGTTCCTCAATAAGTGCACTGATCCTAAAGTACAATTATTCCTATATGAGTGGATCTGAGTCATATTTTGAGATATATAATGGTCTTCACATCACATCCATCCAACATTAAGAAATTTTATTGATAATGGGGGAAAATCCCAAAAAAGTCACAAGGGCCAAAATTTGTGAAGCCCAAGAGCATTGACTATCACAAGAGTCACACATTCATGGGGATGGACTTGGTGGTGTTAATGGTGGTGTTAATGGTGGTGTATGAATTGATCAGATAATCATGGGAGGCTAGGAAGTCGAAAACCATATTACCCTCTTTCCACATGTGGGTAATTTCTATGTGACTGGAAAGGAGGTTTCTACATCTGTGAACAACATAGGTGATATCCCAAGGGATTGAGATATCCTTTTTAATAGACACCTGGAGAATGGTGGAATCGGTATACTCCCATTCTAGTGGGATATTGTGAGAGAGGCATAGATCTAGTCCCTTGTTAATGGAAAAAAGCTTCAGCAAGGAGAGAATCACTAGTGCCAAAAGAAGTATTAAATGCAAGTATGACAGAGATGTCCTGGTTGCATACAACCCCTCACCCTATCATGATAGTATTGATATAGGACCCATAAATATTCATTTTGAGACCAGTAATTGGTGGAATCCATCAAACCCATTTTCCCTATGATTAAGATCTAAAAGTTATGCTTATAGAGGCCTTACCGTGTAAGAGTCGGTAGAGGGAAGGGGGAGTCTCCCAATGATGAAACTGAGGATCCAAATAAATAGATAATGAAAATGCTCGGACAAGAACAAAAAAATTTGAAATTTTCTTTCATTGTTATCACCACTTGTTTTAGGAATTCCACAATATCCATCATCTGGTAGCCATGAACATCGTCCCCTCCATAAGCTTCTAGGTGTTGATCTATTGTAACGACCCAAACTTTTACTAATGAAAATTCCTATTGATATTATTAAATGTATTATTATGTAAGATGGTTATATAAAACATATTCTATAATTTGGTTTTATATTTTTGGATTTTAAAATACCATTAATAATTTTTATCATTGCTAATATAGTTGTTGAATAGTGATCACATAATTTGTATAAATATAGGGCTTTAGAAAATCCAATTTACTCAGAAAAAGGAAGCGATGATCTCATCCAGTAGAATTTCTCCATATGAAGCCCATTTTCGTAGCTCAGAAAATAGGTGGCATCACTAGGTTTCGATCTTGACTGATCCCAAGTCGAAATTCAACATGTTATGCTCGAATAGAACTGCCTATGGGAGAAGTAGAAGTTGATAGAGATTACCACCCGAGCGATGTTATCCGAGTCACCCCAAGAGTCTGTCACCATCACACACCTTACCCTTAGGTCATATGTGGGTGTTATAAGGGGTAATGTAATAAGACCCTAGAACTATGATTATGTACTTTATTTTTTATATAATTAATATGCATTCATTTAATTATTGTTAGTTTGTAAATGGTTTTTAAAACAAAAATAGCATTTTTAGTTAATATTCAATTAAGAAATCTATTTTGATAACTTAATGGATTTTCAGAATTAAATAATATTTTAATAAAATATTATTATTACTAAATTAATTTTTATTAAATATAAATCATTTTATAATTTTTATGATTAAAATTATAATTTTTATTAAGGTTTGAAAACTATTTTTGTCAAAACCTGTGAAGTTTCAATAAATGTCGGTTTTTATATAAAAAGTAAAAATTCGCATATTTAGAAAATTTTTTAGATAAAATGAATATAATTTTTCGAATCAGGATGTCAAAATTATCCAATGGTGAATTTTTCATAATTTTCTAAGACAGTCAAATTTTTGGATAAACATTAAATACCGTTTAAATATATAATCTGTTTTATGACATCATAATGAACCAATAGTGATGTAATAAAATACTATAAATTTGATTTTTGGACAATATACATTTTACCTTTCAAATAATATTATTTTAGGTTTTTTTTGGTTTATTTTACAAAGCTTTAGTGGACCATCCAAGACTTATAAAACCTTTTAACTTTTTAAAATGATTTCCTTGAGAGTGTGACTCACCTCCATATAAGCAAGCCTAATATTTTAATAATTTCGGACAATGGACTTATAAAATAATTTAATTTCACTCCCCTTTTTCAAAAACCATGGGAAAAAACAATGTGATGGTTTTTGGTTTTGATTAGTTTAATGTGTAGTGTCCAAAACCTTAATAATAAAGAATTCCCTCTCTTTTCCTATATAAATCCACCCAAGTTCCCATTTCTATTCACTAAAAACCCTTGGATCATGTCTCTACTCTGACATCCTCTCTCTATTATCCTCCCTTGTAACCAAAATCTCCCATGAAGCCTCTCTCAAGCCCCTCACAAGCCTTTGGTTCACATTTACAAGTAAGGGATTTCTACTTTTCTCATTTTTGTCTAAATTTCTACATATTGTTATACCCTTTGGTTTTCAAGTAAAAATGTTGGTGAATGATTTCTAACCACCCCCATACTACCCTAATTATTTTTTAATGATTATAGACCACTTTATCTCTCATTAATTCCTCCCATACACACCCATTACTATACCGAAATTCCGTAAGGAATTTCTCTCTCCGCATTTACATTCAAGAAATTATATTATATTATGAATCTAAATTCCATTACATATGTTGGTAAATGTATCTATTTGACCCCCATACTTTCCATTTCATGTAAATATGATGAGACGCCCCTTTCTCTCTCATCAACCATTTTTATGAAATTTTATGTCACGTTGCTATGTTGTCGAAATTGCACCATAATTTTCCAAGACAAAGTCATTGTGTAGTGAATACCATACCCATTTCTATATCAAGGGTATTCAACTTTATGAAAATTTACTTATTGATTATAGAGTTTTATGTATGAATTATTCATTACTTTATCATGGAATAAATGATGATGTTTTATGAATCCATGTTATATGATTCATGTGGCACACTTATACATCAAAAGAAATGATTAAGAAGGGTGCACCCTAATAGCACTCC
This sequence comes from Viscum album, assembly GCA_963277665.1. Taxonomy (NCBI): domain Eukaryota; kingdom Viridiplantae; phylum Streptophyta; class Magnoliopsida; order Santalales; family Viscaceae; genus Viscum; species Viscum album. The sequence continues at coordinate 1,239,495,735 of OY728166.1, read as the reverse complement.
AATGAATTGGGTGAAGATTAGTATCACAATACATTAACTGTAATGAGGTTTTACTCTTTCCAATTCAAGTTTAATGAGGGTTTAATCATGCTCCATGTGTAATGAGCATTGGATCATGCTAATATCATGTTAAATGTTGATGCCACATTTCCATGTTATAATAATAATGTTATACCATGCCCTTATGTTTATGTTTCTCTTATGCTCCATTGATATGATTATTGCCTAACTTGTACTATATTATTCATGTTATGCCTTTTTTAATCCCTTACTGAGAGTTTTAGATCACCATTTTCTTATGCAAGTCCCCAGGTTATCCCATTCATTTCTAAGTACGAGGGAATGTTGTGGTCATGTAAAGGAAGTTTTCAATAAAGATGTTGTATTTTTATGGATTAAGTGGTCATATAATGTCCCTAATTTACCAAGACACTAGACCTCTCGATCCTCAAAGTTTTATTAATTGCATATTTATGTAATAAATCACGTTTATGTGTGAAATAAAGAGTAGGGTTGTTATAGTTGGTATCAGAGGATAGGTTTATTTATTTTTGGGATTAGGATTAGAAAACCCTAGTGAAATACTTAGGGATAAGACTAAGTATAATAAAAACATTCCTAAATATTGGTGAGTATTGAGTAGGTGGTTTATCAAGAAAAAATACATCCTTTTCTGGATACGAGCAGGTAGAGGTGGCTCTGACACAGATGTATCTAGGGGTAAAACCCAAAAACTCAGCTTTGGGCTATACTCAAATAAAAACTAGTGCACGACAATAGGCCTTGCTACACTCTTGGTTATGAAACTTCCATGGGATATGATTTGGTAAATTCATAAGCTTAGTAGGAACCATTATTAAGGGAATAAAAAATTCCCCTAAGAATATATGTTGGGAAATAGATCAAGGATAACATAGATTGATACCAATAAAATCATATGTTAATGAAATAAAAGTAATTTATAAGTTATCCTTTTTTTTCTTTGGATTACCCTTTATGTGTTACCCTTAAATTTCTGTTTATTCCATCCAATGACCCATAATAGGAGGACTCGTGCTAAAAACTGATGCGAAGATCAATGTGATGACTGTTCTAATGAGATTCTAAATTCGATGAGAGTGAGAATTGCGAACTTTGTCACGATACTCTCTTAGTTAACTCATGTTTTGAATAGAAACATGGGTTAAGAGGAAATTTTAACCACCCCCTAAGAAATAATAAGTCATAATAAAGAGATTCATGAGAAAAATTCATACTTTTAATGGATTATCTGATCCCTCAATTGTTGAACAATGGATCAAATCCATTGAAAAGATCTTCTCTATCCTTCAATATTCTGAACAAGAGAAGGTACTTCTAGATTCTTATCATATGGAGGGTGAAGCTGATCAGTGGTGGACATTGATAAAAATACAAAGCCTAAGGAGGATATTTAGGCTTTGGGATAGAAGGATTTCTGGAAAATGTTTTTTTATAAATATTTTCCTCACACCCTCCCACTTAATATGGAAAAGGACTTCCTTTACCTCAAGAAAAAAAAGATGACTAATCCATTTGAGCATACAAGGAAAACTTCACAAGGCTTTCATGATAAGCCTTTAGGTTTTTCGTTACCCCCGAATTCAAGTTTGACCACTTCTTTGGTGGGATAAAACCTATCCTACAAAAATCCCTAGTGATCCATGACTTTGAGAGCTATGAGGAAATTGTCTGATGTGCCCTTAAAGTTGAAATAGAGATCGGATAATCTCATGCATATCATGGGGATAAGAAGCATAAGGTGGAATTTAATTTCGGCGGTCTGATATATAAATCCAATGGTGCTATGAAAATCCAGCACCCCACTTGCCAATGGTGTGGAAAGAAGCACCCCAGAAATTTCTTGAAGGGAACAAGGAAATGATTTAGGTGAGAAAGAGAAGGGCACCTGGACATTAACTACTGACAATAAAAATATAAAGTTGTAACAAATGAGTAGAACAATCCATTCAACCCTCAACGCGTTGTTCATTACTTCAACTAAAAATAACCAAGACACTTTGCAAACCAGTTCCCTAAGCCAAGGGTTTTCAGATGCATCCAACAACCTCCAAGGAAGAAAGGGGGAGCTTTTTCCATTACTATCACTAAATTGAACACCAAAAATGAAGTGGTGACATGTACGTTAGTTATTCATTCAATAATAGTGAATTAATTTTTTATTCTGGTTCTATGCATTATTTTATATTCCGAAAGTTTAGTAAAACAATCCCAACACCACCCCAAATCATGGAAGTAAAGATGTCGGTGAGAATGGAAAATGGGGAAATCATTGCATCCCATTAATATAACTCCTCCCCTGTCATAATTTGCATATTGAACTTCTTGAATAACCACTTCATACTTTCTCTAGTGTAATTTGATGCAGTTATTATCATGGATTAACTTTACTTATATAGAGCCAACATATATTTCCGTGAGAGGGAAATCACTCTCTATATAGAGGATCAACCCCGATTTTGTACAAGTGAAAGGAGGAGGATGAATATTATTTAGCACCATCATATCAAGTATGGATATTACTTCCCTATGAGCACACATATCTTTCTCAGATGATTGAGTCTAAGGGGGAAACCATCCTTGAAGACATGCCTATTGTGAGGGAATTTGCTGAAGTGTTTCCCGAGGAATTTCCTGGTCTTCCTCCTAGAAGAGATATTGAATTCTCAATTGATCTTATATCTGGGGAGTTTCCAATATCCAAGTCTCTATATATAATGGTTGTTTTGCATCTTGAGGAGATGATGAAACAACTATAGGAGAATCTAGAAAAAGGGTTTATATGCCCAAGTGCTTCACCATGGGGTGCACTAGTCCTCTTCGTCAAGAAGAAGGATTGGTCAATGTTCCTTTTTATGATTATCATGAACTCAAAAAAATCACAATAAAGAACAAGTATCCTCTTTCATGAATTTATGACTTGTTCGATAATATATGTGGATCACAATACTTCTCCAAGGTGGATTTGTGGTTGGGATATTACCACATAATGGTGAATAAGAATGATATTCCCAAGAATTCTTTTCGGACAAGGTAGGAGCACTATGAATTCATAGTAATGACTTTTGGACTCACTAATGCTCCAAAAATATTCATGGACTTGATGAATAGAGTCTTTAGATATTATCATGAAAAAATTGTGGTAGTCTTTATACACGAAATTTTAATATACTCCAAAACCAAGGAGTTTCTTGAGGAGCATCTAAGTATTGTACTATAGACATTGCAAAAGGAGAATCTCTATGGAAGGTACAATAATTTTGAGCTCTGGTTTAAGGAGGTCTCATTATTGGGTCATATCATCACACGTAATAAGATATCTATGGATCCCTCCAAGACAGCTAAAATTGAGGGATGGATGAGGCTAATATCGGTGATGGCTATCCATAACTTCTTGGGGTTAGCTAGATATTATCTTCGATTTGTGAGAAATTTCTCATGATTTTCAAACACTCTTACCAAGCTAACTCGGAAGGGATTCATGTTTTCTTGGAGTGATAAATGCGAAGAGAGCTTCAAGGAGTTGAAAAGGGGGATTAGAACTTCGCCCATGCTCACATTACCCACAAGTGGAGAACTTTTTGTTGTATCCAGTGATGCTTTAATGAAGGCCATGGGATATGTGTTGATGAAGAATGACAAATTCATTGCCTATGCTTCAAGGAAATTGAATGTTCATGAGAAACAATATCCCACACATGATCTGTATATGGCTGTAGTGATATTCGCTTTAAAAATTTGTTGAAATGACCTCTTTGGCGAGAAGTGTGAAATATAAATGGATCACAAAAGACTCAAGTATATATTCACACAAAAAGAGTTGAATATGCACCAATGAAGATAGCTAGAGCTGATCAAAGACTATGACTGCTCAATCCATTATCACCCCGAGAAAGATAAAAAGGTGGAGAATTCTCTAAGTATAAAGGACCCAACAATTCTATCATTGATGAGAATTGGAAAAGATCCAATATTTTTATATTTAATAAAGATGGACATGGGAATCATAAAGAATGGAACATCATCAATCCTTTCACAAATGATTACTCAACCATCTATTTTGGAAAGGTTAAAGGATGGTCAAAAGGATGATGTGGGAATTCAAAAGAAAGTGGAAACTATCAAAAAGGTAAATCCCTGGAGTTCAATGTAGTGACTATATTCAAAATGGATCCCTCATACTTCTATAGACTCTAGTGCTGAAACTCTTGGAGTGTCCTCCAAGTTTCATCGTCGTCAACCTCTACCCTGTGGTGATCTTCTAACACAGCCTACTGTACATATTCTATGCGATCCTGACAAGGACATTGACCTAGAGCTATACTTGTAAAATAAAAAATAGTTAGAGCTCCTAAACCTAGAATAAAGAAGACTCAACATTAATTAATTAATTTTTTTATTTTATTCATTTTAGGTTACCCTATCCCAAGGTATACCCATTCAAACACAGGTACAAGGAATAATGATGCATGATCCTTTCCTATGTCTCTACCCTGTAACTAGTATCACCTCATTTGGTATCCATTTTAAACTTAAAGGTCTGTACATCAGATCATAGCGGTCCTTAAATTCCTATGTCTCAGCCGGTCTCTAGTGTTTACATCACTTTCTAAACTTGACTGACATTGTTTCCCTACCAACCCATGCAACCTTGTATGTGCCTAACTACAAACTCCATCCTATCCCTTAACCAGAGCTCTTATACCACTATGTCATGACCCCCTCCCCACAAAGTGTACCCCTCCTAAGCCGAAAATGTGAGAAGGGAGATAATGACCCTTGAGTCCCGCCTTCAGTAGGCCCCGAGTTGGTGACTAGCACTGAGGGTATAGTAAACACATAGATAGGAGGCATTACCCTATAAGAGAATACATGCGAAAGAGAGAGATAAGATAGACATCAACCAACTTCAACTCAGACTACAATATAAAATAAAACCCAAGTGCACATATGTAATGTCATGCAAAACTGCTACAGCTAAAAGTGAAAACTGTAAGTACCAAAGGAAAGTAAAAACAACAGCAACCAAAATCCCAAACAGCTCCAGCAACCCCAAGCTAGTAGAAACCAGATTGATCTCCAACCTGCTCTAAGTGACCTAAAAAATAGTTTATATATACATAGGGTGAGTATAATAGTATACTCAGTAGGATCCTCCCCAGATCCTATCGTGAAAAAGTAAATAAAGCATGATAAAGCACAGTGAACAACAAGTGAAACTAACTCATCACCTAAATAGGAATACAAAGTTCCCATTCTCACCATGGCTAATCTCACCAAGTATCACATACAAGAGTATATAATATAATAAATAATATCAAGGGTACCCCGCTACTACTTCCCCACTGGTTTGCCGCTTTTCCCCAACGTCGCACGTCCTAAGAATCTCTCTCCAAAAAGGATTTCCCACAGACACCTGGGTGAAGCACCACAACATGCACCTTGTGCCACAAAACCACCACATCCATGTAATAAAAGTAACCAGGTAGTTTTTGGGAGCCACCACAGCTTGCATAACGTGTATCATACGTCGGGTATTAAACCTCAAGCCATTATAGCCCATACACCGAGTAAGGATCCTCAAGACATCATAGCCTACACACGTTACACCTATAGTAGTCCATAGGAAACTATATCTAGAATATATGTGTGTGAATAACCACAATCCATTACATCCCTCGACACACATATATAGGGAAAACTAACCATTGTGCCTACCAGCATAAGTAACTACCAAGAGAAGAGAGTGGGGCCAAAGGGGGTAGTCAGTCATCCATACTCCTACCAAAATGTTGGGGAAAACATCCCCCCATGGCTCAAAATCTCTGGGGTGTCACTTTCCCTAACTGACGAGGTGGAGTAGCGTATAGAAAAACAAAAAGTACAGAATATACTATAGATCACAACCACACTATGGGCATAACCTAGTCTTAGAATCAACTACAGCTAACGTCTCTTGGACTCCCGACTTACACTTCTAAGACTAGGTATCCTATAATCACACAACCATTTAAATCACTTTATTACATTAATTCATTTCCTTTTTATCAGTTTCACTTTACATTAATTAATTCTTTTAACATTAATTAACCATTAACAATTCCATGTTATATTTCATTAGCAATACACCCAAAGTCTGTTGTCCTCAGCATTACATCCCAGCAAGATCCAACCCCAAGGGTTAACATTATTTATTCAATTATTTATTTACAACATTAATTTCCCATATTCCTAGGAATTCTAGAAAAACGTTATATGCTACTAAACACAAGGGGGATCAACACGATGAGTAGATGAACTACCTGTCGATTCTTTGACACCTATAGAAAAATCATAGACTCATCCTCCCTTGAGAATCTAAACACGGAAAGCACATGGCTTACCCTGTGCGTCTTCACCCCTTTTGGAAGAAGGTTAAGAAAGACTATCTGCCTTGTGAAGTGGGGAAAGTAAATAATATAAACAACCAATAAGAATCAGCAAGCATCCAAACATTCACATCCAACTGATTTCATCATCCCAGGTGTCCTCCCCTATACCCAAATGCATAAACCAATGCATCTCGCCACTCTAGGTGTCAACTACTACCACAACCAGTAGGCCTCCCTGCCCCCACATATCACAATAGCCATCCAGACTCACATCACAACACAAGCATCAGGAAAACAAACATCATACCAATTGGGATCTTGTCCCTTAAATAAGCCAGAGGGTAACTCAAAACCCTACAAGGAATTATATTTTATCAAAAAACCAATTCTTTAATCCATCTTGGATTAATCGATTTATTATTCATAGATTCAAATTTTGGGAAACCTAAACAGTAATCTATCACAAATAATTAAACATTCTTATTGCACCAATTTTATTAGCATCAAATTAGAACAACAACAATCAGATTCATTCACATGCCTCTTTATCTTTAGAAAAACAATTCTTAATTAATTTTGGCTTTACATTCTTTACCAATTTCCATCAAGAACAAAAATATAAACAAAGAAAACATAGATATCACATTGTATAGCAAAACAAGAGGCAATAACATATGATCGATATCAATTTATTTATCCTATTAAAATATTTATTATGTCAATTCCCTTATGATCCAGTGGGATAAAACATGCTAACTATATAGTTTCACATAAAAGTAAAGAGAAGCAACAAATCCCTTACCTCAAATAGTTCTTGACATTCTTTATATGAGAACGAGACACACAACGGGTTACGATCTCCACCCCTCATCACAACTGTATCCACCCGAGGATGCAGAGACACCACCACACCAGTAAACACCCAAAAAAAGTCCATTAATAACATAGAGATATAATTCCATAAAAGGGCAAGGAGAAACTGGAGGAGATGAACCTAAAATAATGGCGATAGATCATACCTTATATTGAATATTGATCAATACTGCTTGGTTGCATCAAAATAGAGGGGAACTACTCTAAGGAGGAAAGCTTGATCGCACAACTCCTATGGGAAGGAATGGAAGGTTAGAGCATCTCACACTTGAGAACAAGGAGGAAGGATTAAGGAGGAAGATATCTCATCCCTTTAGAAGATTTAACAAAGCAGTGGTTTAAGATATGCTAGATTTTCCATTAAAAGAGGATCGCATTAAACCACGTGGTTTGACCAAGTAAAAACATCCTAAGCCTTAGTAAAATTAATATAGGAGTCATGGCCTTTGAATCGGCCTTAGAGTCCTTAAAACAAGGCTTTAAATGCATTTTATGTCAAAGGAAATGTTAAAGGGGAGAAACTTTAGGAATCTGGAAACATTGTTCATGAACTCGAAATTTGGAAAAGGAAAAACACTGTTTATGAACCTCACCGTTGAAACCTCGTTGTTGGAACCTCACTGTTCTAGAAACACTGTTCATGACTCAAAATTTGGAAAAGGAAAAAAATTATTCATGAACCTCACCGTTGGAACCTCACTGTTCTGGAAACACTGTTCATGAACCTCACTGTTGAAACCTCACCGTTGGAACCTCACCATTCAGGAAACATTGTTCACAAACCTCACCATTGAAACCTCACTGTTGGAACCTCACCGTTCTAGAAACACTATTCATGAACCTCACCGTTGAAACCTCATCGTTGGAACCTCACCGATGGAACTGTTCACCTCGACCTCACTGATAGAACTGTTCACATCGACCTCACCGATTGAACTGTTCACATCGACCTCACCGATGGAACTGTTCACATTGACCTCACCGATGGAACTGTTCACATCGACCTCACTGATGGAACTGTTCACATCGACCTCACCGATGGAACTATTCACATCGACCTCACCGATAGAACTCTTCACATCGACCGCACCGATGGAACTATTCACCTCGACCTCACCGATGGAACTGTTCACCTCAACCTCACCGATGGAACTATTCACATCGACCTCACCGATGGAACTGTTCACATCCGCCTCACTGATGGAACTGTTCACCTCAACCTCACCGATGGAACTATTCACATTGACCTCACCAATGGAATTGTTCACATCGACCGCACCAATGGAACTGTTCACATCAACCTCACCGATGGAACTGTTCACCTCAACCTCACCGATGGAACTGTTCACTTCAACCTCACCGATGTAACTGTTCACATCGACCTCACCAATGGAACTGTTCACATTGACCTCACCGATGGAATTGTTCAGGTCGACCTCACTGATGGAACTGTTCACATCGACCTCACCGATGGAACTGTTCACATAACTAGAAATTTGGAAAAGTGTTGGGGATATGTCACCTTGACCTCCCAGAACACCTCAAACACCAGATTTCAGAAAAGGAATGGACCTTAGAGGTCTAGGGAATTACAAATTTTCTCAATTTTCAGTATTCAACTTGTTCTTATTATTGAAATTAATTTCAATTTTAAATTAAAATACTCACTTGGAGTCATAGCAGCCACACCGTGAGTCAGATTGAGGTGTGGATGATTCCTACACATCACAAATTACTTATGGATTATTGTCCTAAAGTATCATCACAATATTATTGTGTTTGATTGGTTTTGAGTATGTGATGTTTGCTTTGAACAAAAAAGTAAATTATAAACTAAAAACATACAGTTTGAGTCATACCGAGCACACTGTGTATCATATTAAGGTGTGGATGATTGAGTATGTGATATGTGTTTTTCTTTGAACTATATGAAAAAAACCAAAAAAGAGATAACATGTTCCATTTTGATGAAAGAGGAACTCCATGATCCCTGAAACACTTACATTTCAGAAGGCATGGGGTTTCCTCTTCTATCAAAAAGGAACATGTTCTATCTTTTTTTTCCTTTTGGCACATAGTTGAAGACAAAATGTAACTTTCCAAAAGACCTGTGAAAAAAACTAAATAATTGTTAGATAAAAAAAATTAAGTTAACTTACAAATGGTAGATAAAATGATGACAAAATTAATTAAATTAGTAGTATAAATTCATCTTTTTGTGATGGATTTATACATTCTTAACCTGTTTCTTTGTTGTCATTATCTCAGTTGCAGCCTCGAAGTCCAATATTGCATGAGCATGAGAAGCTTTGAACAAACCACCCCAACCCAAGAAAAATATTCCACCTGTATATGAAAACAATTCTTATGTTAGTAATACTGTAAAAAAATAAATTAAAAATAAATATTAAACAATACATTAACAAAATGTCTATTTTAAACTAAAACCATACAATTTGAGTCATATCGGGTACATCATGTATCAGATTGAGTACATGATCATAGTACATGAGTGAATCATTCTTGTTGATGAAGCCATTTCTTTATCATATCTGTGAAAATTAACAAAATAAGTATCAAATAGAAATGTTGAGGAAATTAACTGAAAAAAGTAGATAAAATGATGATAAAATCATCTGAATAAGAAATATAAAGACACATCTTCATAATATATGTGTACATTCTTTCATCAGGTATGTTTCCCATTCATTTCTAAAAAAAATCTATTTCATCTTGCTGAGGTTGAACCTTCAGACTTATCGGACGCTGTGTCGAGTTCAAACTGCCATAAAGGGTGAAAATCGGATGATGGAGGCAAAAATCATGGTAGTACTACAGATCCAGTAAAACACAAAATAAATTGGTTCATATACCTTAGATTAGGAGATTCTTTCTTCATAAAGAGTAGTGGGGTGACAAGATTTAGCAACAACAATGGCGGTAATAGTAGTAGGGTTCCGTGAAAGCTTGGAAAGGTGAGAGAGGTGAAGGCTTGGTTAACGTTCTTTTTATATAAACTAGTAAGGCTTTTAAAAGCGCTTCCAAAAAAACACTGGTAAAGCATAGTTTTATTAGCTCTAAAAATGAAAGCGCTGATAAAAAATCCTTTATCATCACTAAAAAAGTGATGATAAACATGCTCTTTATCAGTATTAAAAAAAGCGCAGTTTAAAATATAATATTAATATTATATTTATTTATTTAAATATATTTATTATAATTTTATAATTATTTAAATATATATGTATTTATTTATAATTATAATTATAAATAAATATATTAATAAATATTTTCATATAATTATATAAATATATTTATTAATATATAAATATATATTTTTATAGAATTATAATAAACATATTTATTATTTAAATATATTTATTATAATTTTATAAATATAAAAAATATTTCTAAAAATATTTCTATATAATTATAAATATATTTATATGATTATATATATTTATATAATTACACTTCATGGCCCACACCAGTTTTATATATTTATATAATTGTAAATATATTAACTATATTTATTATTTAAATATATTTATTACAATTTTATAATTATTTATATTTATTTATTTATATTTATAATTATAAATAAATATGTTTAGAAAGTATTTATATATAATTATAAATATAATACATATATTTATTATTTATATATATTTATTATAATTTTATAATTATTTAAATATGTATTTTTTATTTATAATCATAATCATAACTAAATATATTTAAAAAGTATTTATAAATAATTATAAATATATTTTTATATTTATATATATATATATATTAGGTGCTTTGGGGTACAATTACAATTAAACACACATACACCACACACATAGGTTATAAATGCAAGTCATAGCCCCCCAAAGGGATTGTCCATCCATCAAAATTATAATAAACATATTTATTATTTCAATATATTTATTATAATTTCATAATTATTTAAATATATATGTATTTTTATAATTATAATTATAAATATATATATTTAAAAAGTATTTATATATAATTATAATTATATATATATATAAATTAAGATAATAGAAAGTTGGATCTGTGGGGTGTGGAGCTCTCGAGAAATGATGATTCTTGCATTTTGGGATTTCGCACTATCTTTGGCTTAACTCTCCTAGATGGAGGAGATGATTATGGAATAATTTGGGGATTTGTAGCAGCTAACATGGTAGGATGCAAATTTGGATCTGTTGTGAGGTTAAACGTGATTCACAAATCCATCGAGGATGGCGCTTGTAGGGACGTGACGATGTTGGTTGAGGGAAAAGCTGTGATCGATGGCAGAGAGTGTGGTGGGTTACAGATCTGGTGTTGTTAGGGATTCAAGAACGTCGGTTGGTAACCCTCAGGGTTGTGCGGATCTATCCTCCATAGTTGGGAATCACAGCTCCTTTTTGATCTATAAGGAATCTATATTCTGGATGATTTGGAGAAAGGGTGACATTTCCCATGTCAAATCTAATGTTGGGGCAGTTTTAGAGCACCTAAAAATGGGTAATCATTCGATCATCGTGAGATTAATCTTACCTAAGGTTTCAAAATCATGGAAGATGGAAGATTTGGTTGCGCGACTCTCAATGGTGTGGGGATTTAGCAATTGGATATGTGTCTCAATGGGTATTTTTCCACATTCTCTTCCCCATATAGGATTTGAATCTGTGGGCATGGGGTCTCAGATCAGTCTCTCTCAAGCACGACATCTTGAATCTTCAAGAGTGGGACAAGAACTCCAATCCTATGGAGGTATATAATTCCTCTATCCAGTTATGGGTCAAAAATTTTGTCCTTAATTGGTTATTGTGGCACCCAAAGATACTATACGATATTGCATTATCTATTGGTGTTCTGATTAAACTCGATAAAGAAACAAAGTTGATTCGCTATGGTCACTATGCTCGGTTTTTTGTTGAATTCTACCCAACGTCAACCTTGGTTGAATAAGGTCTTTCTTTCTACTAATCTGGATGAACTCTAATTTAGAGTTGAATATGAAAAAGTTCCAAAGTTATGCAATGAATGCAGGTTGATCGGACATGATTTCTTATCTTGTAATCAAACCAGGACCTATGTTTTTGTGAAGATTATGGTCATGACAAAAGAAACTATTTCATAAAGGAAAGAAAGCCTGTTGGAATTGATGGACCAATACTGAGTGGTCTTAATACCCACTCGCTAGCTGGGTGTGAGATGCAGGTTGCTCCAACTCTGGATGAACCTATGGGTGTGGTCAGGGGATATGTGCCAAGTGTTCATAATGTGATGCCTAGTGGGTGTTGATTCATGTCATAAGAAAGGTGATGATGCATGTATTGGATCTGACCAGCATGTTTTTGAGAACAATAATACTTCCAAGACTTGGGTGCAAATTTTTGAAGATGAGGATGTTTTTGAGGAAGGCATGGCACAAGTTCTGGGTCACCTTGGAATGAGCCTGACCTCCCCTACTTCGCAAGGTGTGATGGGAAGTAGCCTTGTGAATATGGTTTAGGGTTATGAGGAGGTAAAGATAACCTCACAGAAAGTGGAGGATATTTATCCAATGAATTCATCTGATGATAAAGAGGGAGAACTTATCCCTCTTTCAATGGACACAAGAGAGAAGGATCATGCCAATGCCATTGCTGATTCTGATGAGTTGGAGAAGCTTGAAGTGGTTATTCAAGATAAAGTGGACCAAGAATTGTTCCAAGAACAAGCATTGACTTCTGTTAATAGGAAGGGTAAAGCTAAGTTGGTCTTGTCTTCTCATCATCCTGATAATAAGACTACAGTGAGTATCAATACCTCAAATCCTGGGTAGTCTCCTCCACTTAAGGAGAAAACCCTCATGGATGACCTTTCTGGTTTGGAAAAGGAAGAGTCAGGAGGGTCTTGGCATCAAGCTAAGACTTGGCAATGGGGTCTTCATCCAAATCATGGATGAGGATGTGTTAAAGATGATTTGGTCGGTACATGAGGGCATGGTCGAATGTCTACTAGGTCTTCTTCCAAAGAGCTCACTCTGGATCAGTAAAAGATCCAGGAGAAGTACTATGTGCTCTTCAAGAAAAATAAGTCACAATCTGAGTGGGAAATTTCTGATGATGCTGACGACTTTGACTATGACCATGGGGATGACCCTGTTCCTCTTGAACCATAATGCTTTTCCCTTGATGGAGGGTAGGAATGCTTGTCTATCCCCATCCACTCTTTTGTTTCATTTATTTTTTTCTAATAAATTTCCATGGGCATGGGTTGGATTTCCAACTTGTGCTCAGACCAGTTACATATATATTTATTAATATATAAAAATATATATTTATAAAATTATAATAAACATGTTTATTATTTTAATATATTTATTATTTTTATATATTTATTATAATTTTATGATTGTTTAAAAAATGATGCATTTATTTATAATTATAATTATAAATAAATATATTTATAAATGTTTTCATATAATTATATAAATATATTTATATAATTATATATATATATATATTTATATATATATTTATAAAATTATATTAAACATATTTATTATTTAAATATGTTTATTATAATTTTATAATTATTTAAATATATATTTATTTATTTCCATTATAATTATAAAAAATATATTTCAAAATATTTCTATATAATTATAGATATATTTATATAATTATATATATTTATATAATTATACCTCATGGTCCACACCACTTTGGTATATTTATTTTTAAAAAACGGATCAGTCGTGGGTTTAGAAGACAAACCCATGACCATAAATTTATTAATAAAATAAACATTACAAGAGAGGAGATGGGTCATACGAGACATAATTGCCCACACAATGCTAATTCAACACTTATGAGTCCCTCTGGATCCCAGATTCCAAGGATACTTGCCTCTTCCTTTTGGGTTCTAGCCACTCTATCATGTCTTGACTTGTGGGACCTCATCCTCTGCATCTAATGATGATTCAGAGGAGTCCTCAGGAACAGAGAAAATCCTGAATTTCCATGATAAATCTCAAGTCCATTTTTGGGTTTTTTTGTATTTCATCTTCAATGTTAATAGAAATAAAGTTTTGTTCCATTAAATAATCATTAAATATACATACATCAAGATCTATTAGAGAATAAAAAAATTCAATCTATGAAAAAAAACAACTACTTCCTTGTTAATACCTTTAGTTGGTCTTTCATCTTTTTGATCCTTAGGAGGAATGATACTAGAGTTTCTTTCTTGTGCGTTATCATGTTACTACTCTGACACCTTACCGAAAGAGTCATATTCCTTCTTAATTATATCATTAAATTGGGGTTGATAAGACCACTTCATTTTCTCCATAGCACAAGGATGTACAGCCTGTAGGGGTGTGATAGAATTGCAACCCAAAGGGTCAAGTGATTTGGATTTTTGAGGGGTTACCAATTGGAATCTCTCTTCATCTACAAATATTTTCTTACCTTTAAAATTACATTATACAATCATCTTTTCTTATCTTAAATATTGGTCAACCAATTCCTAATCATCATCCTCATCAATGGATTGAGGATTCATCAGTTCCTCGTCTTGTTCACCATCCACACCTTTATTTTCACTCAAGTTCCTGCCCTTCATAGTAGTTGTCATTACCTCTATAATTTTAGCTATATAATTTACCATAAGTAATGACTTATAATTAATGTTAGTTGTAGATCCACTCTGTGGAATGGGACCATGATTACTCATAATCTTGCAACCAGGCTTGAAAAAATGTGTAGATTCAGAGATAGACATTCCATTACCCTTAGTGGATTTAGGGTAATCTCTAGGAGATGTATCAATGTCTTTATATGAAGGTAGTTCCTTCTTACTATGAGATAGTGTTAATTGATAGGGTCCCAAGCATTAATATCATCATCCATATAGGTAGATCCCTCTTCAGCAAGATCATCCCATATCCTAATCTTCTTTATAACCTCTACAGAAGGTCAAACAGTAGTAGTATCCTTATTCTTATAGACCAGGTTGTTGCAACCATTAGGCTTCTCCCTTTCAGCTACAGCATCACCGACAGTATGATAATCAAGAGCCTCTGCACCCACAACCTTTCTAGACCTTGAGTTTCTCTATCTACAACTAGTTTCATCATGGCCTCTCATATTATAGATTGTGCGTAATATTTCTTTTATGAAATTTTATTTGGCATACCCAATAGCCCGGATGAAAATACGGAACAAGGGTAGTTTTTTTGTACCTTACAGTTAGATCAAAACTAAATTACACTGTAGAGATAGTCACAAATTCAATGGGCATCGAACTAAGATCCACCTCTACCAGGAAGCGAGAAAAAAAATCAAAGTGGACGTCCTCGGTTGCTCAATCAAGTTTTATCAGAGTACCAATTGCTGAAGAAATGTTGAAAAAGATATATGGATGCCATAAAATCCAATTAAAACTGTAAATTCGAACCCAAACTTGAATTCTTGTGTTACAGGCATCAAACATATTGAATCGAGGGTCCCAATCCTGAATCCACATAGTCCCTGGATTAAGAGAGATCTGGCCAAACCCCCATGCATTGCGCTTTATCTCTTCAGAGGGGAAAAGGGTGTGGAAATGACCCCTCCCAATAGGGATGCATTTCCAGCCACAAAATCCCCATACAACGGCTAATATTCATTCCAAGTCCTCAGCCTTCCATGGTTTTTGACCAGCTGGAAATGCTAATCATGCGATGATTGAAAATTCACAAATATGAAACCTTTTAAGAATCAAATCTAGATTGACTGAATAAGGGATGAATTACCTTTCTGAAATATTCATTCATCAATGCCATCCTTTTCCGAGGAAAAGTATCATTTTGCATCCCTAGATCTAACTCCATGAGAGTGATAGACGAATACCTTTGGATCATTCGATATCGACTTCATCAATGGATTAACATCGCACATATCCATTGTGCGAGGGGGGGAAGCAGATTCTTTAAAATCAGCCAACCCTATATCCGCATTCCTTGAGAGAAGACCAGTGAGAGACAAAACATTAACAAAAACCTTTTGGGAGTTCAATATACCTTGATTAAGAAATGATTCAGGTGTACAAGTACAATTAAACACACACACACACACATCTCAACCCCTGTGGGTAGGTCATACCCCCCAAGGGATAACTCACCCATAAAAAATTTGAATACCCTTACAAGTAATGCCCTGAAAGAGCCGTAATTATAGTCATCACCTTCCCTACATCCAAGGTGATCCATTGTTTCCCAGATCAAATCACCTTGTGTGTTTCCAACCTGAATGAGCTTCCCTTTCAAGCTAATGATGAATAGGATCATCGTCTCACTAAAATGTCATGCTGTTGCCACATACGACCGTCAGACCATCACCCCCTCCATGAAGCAGGGGTTCACCTGTCTCATTCACCATGCCTTTATTTCACCACCCAGCTGCGCCCTTCCCACCTGCCAACTCCTACCACATATGATGCTGGAACACTCCTCTCCTTCATCATTCATCACACCATTTCCCTACATGCCACAACCTTTTGTTGGCTCCTCCATTCGTCGCCAGCCATAGTGCCATCCAACACGCTACCACCTTTCATCGGAGAGTGTTAGGTTTTTTCATCACCATTATTGTTGTTGATAGTCGCTGAATAAATGCCCATCGGTAGCAGTCCCAACACCATCCATGAGTCCACACTACATCCCCATAATGGGTATTGTCGTTGCCCACTTCAATCCAGTAGGCATCCCATCATTACCACTTCATATCAGCACCGTTGAGTTGATGTCATCCTATCACAGCCCGATTCTATCCCATAGCCTGTCATTTACACTTCACAACAGCACCGCTGAGTTTTTGTCGCCCTATCGTCGCCCTCTTCAATCCCACTACCTGGTAGCCACGTGATGTAGGGTAACAGGGGTGGCTACCACTCACCCAACACCCCACCTTCTTAAAAGGTATTTATATATAATTATATATATATGTATATATATATATGTATATATATTTATATTTATATATATTTATTAATATATAATTATAAATATAATAAATATTTTTATTATTTAAATAAACTATTAAACATTTTTACTAATATAAATTTGATATTTTTTTATATATAAAATTATGAAAATAAGATTCATTTTTTATTAAAAGTTATATAATTCATATTTATATATTATTTTATATACTTATTATAATATAAATTTTATTTAAAAATATATAAATATAAATATTTGTATATTTATATTATAGGTAATTGGGGTAAAAGTACAACGAAACATATACACACACCACACGTCGACAGGCTATAATGGGAAGGTCATAGCCCCCCAAGAGAAAACCAACATGTTACGCCTTTAATTATTAGGCCCATAAACCCCATAAAAATATGACACATTGGCTCATTAGATTATGGCACATTCTCCGCAGCATCTACCTTTATATAATTATATATATTTATATAATTCTATGAATATTTTTTAATATATAATTATATATAATTATAAATATAATAAAGATATTTTTTAATCAATTATAGTTATTATAATTTTATAATTATTTAAATATATATATATATATGTATATATATATATTTATTTAAATATATTTATTATAATTTTATAATTATTTAAACATATATATTTATTTACAATTTTATAAGTACTTTTTTTAAACAATATATATATATGTATATATATTTGAATTATTAAAAATATATATTAATATATCATATTTATATTAATTAAAAACATGGTTTTAATTAACTTATATAAATAAATATTATTTTTTGAATATAAATATGATAATTATATATATATATATTAATAATATTTTTTATTAAAAGTTTTATCAAAGAGTGGGACAAGAGATTAAAATAGAACAAAACCCTATAGTAACTCCAAAGAATAAGATAATAGAACTTTTCCCTGCCACAGTGCAAGCTTTTATAACTGATTTTAGATAGCGCTGATAAAGGTATCACTTTTATCACCGCTTTTTGTTTAGTGATAATAAAATTTGGTGCTATGGAAGTGAAAAGTTCTATTAGCCTGTTATTTGGAGTTATTATAGGGTCTTGTTCTATTTTAATCTCTTGTCCCACTCCTATTTAAGTTGGTTTTTTTACAATGGAGTAGGACTTGTTTTAAACCATGTAAATCCATCAAACATGGTTGGGAGGAGTAGGGGAAGTGCAAGTTAGAACTGGGTAGAGAAGCGCAAGAGGCTATAAGTATTTCCTCAAGAGGTTTTTGCTACGTTAAGGATTATGAAGTATCCAAATCCAATATTGAATATAAATATAGGACAATGAGATACATGGTAGTGTTCACTTACCAATGAGACATCATTTTGACTCACCTCTTCCACTATGCTGGGGTTTCTCTTAGTTTGTAAATGTCATTGATGAGGAAAGGGGAGATCGATCATTTCCCTCTATGGATGAGGAAATATGTGCCCTCCATAGAAGCACCAGGAAGTTCCAAGTATGCACAATGAAGTTTGGAGCCACCGCTATGAAGCTCGGGCCACCAACATGAAAGTTTTAAGAAGCCTCTAAAATATGTCTGATATCTCTATAAGAGAATGTGTGAGCTTGGAGACAATGAGGGTGACCTGTATGGAAAATTTGTGGAATGTATGAAAAGATGATAGATTTTATGTGATAATGAAAAGGGGATATATTTTAAAGAAGAATTAGAAACTTTGCAGAATTATGCCAATTAATTATGGGCAAGGCCGCAAATAGAGAGAGGATCTAGACCTAAGAGAGGAGGTTGGGACAGGAGATTGTTTCAGCCAATGTTTTACATGATTAAGATTTTATTTTTTCTCCCTCTTGTGAATAGAATGAGAGGGTAGCCTCTTTATGCCTGGGTTCTATAAGAAAATGGTATTAAATTCTATGAGGTATTTATATTTTTAATGATTATTCATTTTTATGTTCTTCCATCCACTTTCTCCTTATAGATCTCTCTCTCATTTTCTAAGCATGACCAATGTTTAGTGATTTGAGATTGAACTTTTTCAATTAATTGACTAGCACAAAATATTTATCATGACCATTGAATCTATTGCACACTACATTTAAACATGGTTTTGGGTTACCTGATCACTGAGTGAATCGATGTACTTTACCATGATAAAAGGGGAACTCAGTAATTGGAGAGTGACTACCTGGATCAAGGGAGTTTCTTAGACCATATTTTGATGACTACATTAGTTTTCATCATTTATTTACTCTTCATACTTCATGAACCTAAACATGCAACCACCCAAAACTTTTCATCTTTGTTGATCTTAAAAATTCATCATCACTCTTCAACCATTCAAAGTAGTTTTAGTTTTCCTTTGTATCGTAGATTGTAGGTCTATAAAATTGAATTGAAGTCACTACCACAGAAATAGTTTTACGTATGCAGAGCCACCCTTTATCGGCACTAAAAAATGCTGATAAAGGGGTATCTTTATCAATGCTAAAAAGGATAATAAAAAATTATATTAAAATTACCCCTTTATCAGAACTTTTTCTAGCGCTGATAAAGGTACTCCATTTATCTGTGCTTTTTTTAGCACTTTTTAAGGGATTCCCTTTATCAGCGCTTTTTTAGTAGTGCTGATAAAGGGGGTCTTTATCAACATTTTTTTATTAGCACTGATAAATGGTATATTTCAAAAAAACATTAAAAATAATATATTAATATATAAATATATTGATATTGATATATATATATATATATAATATTTTTTTAATGTGTTTCAGACAAGGATAAACAGGAATTTATAAATAATATATAAGATATTTAGTGAAAATGGCTTATAAAATAATTTAAAAAATATATTCAATTAATAATTTGTTAATTATTATTGAGTAATAGTCATTTAATAACAATTTAAAGATAAAAAAATCCAAAAATAATAAATGATCTAAAATAAGTAAACATCATAACTCGAACTTCAAACGGACACAACTTTTGATCCGGGAGTCCGTTTGGGCTCTACCACATATCAAATCGAATCCTATGATGAGTTTTATGATGTATAGGCCTAAACTGAGCTCTATAAGTTTTTTTATTGTTTTTCAATCCCCAAAAAGGCCCATAAGGCCTTCAAAATTGAGTTTTTAGTCAAGGTACCCAAATGTTTTAACATTTAATGGATTTTCAGCTTCGTTTAAGGGGGTCTTTTTCCCTTTTTCAATGGGGACTGAATTTATTCATAGGAGTTACATTAATATTGATATTATAGATTTGAAATTTTATCATTTTTCACAATTTATTGTTATTTATAATCAAATATATAAAAATATATACATATTTTTTACATATTCATACATAAAAATTTAATTTTATAAATAAATAATTAAACGTATTTACAAATAAAATATATTTATAAATATATAAACCTTATCTAAATAAAAACTAATATCCATTTTATTTAAAATACAAGTGTATGAATATTTATATATCTATACAATTAATCTATATATAATGTTTATATATATATATATATATTTGTGTGTGAGTATTGACAAAAAATATATATTTATCCATATATTCTAATATATGTATATAAATATTAATATATAATATATGGAAATAAATATAAACATGTATACATACATACATACATACACACACAAAACATATTTTATGTATGTATGTATGTATGTATGTATGTATGTATGTATGTATGTATGTATGTATGTATGTATGTATGTATGTATGTATGTATGTATGTATGTATGTATGTATGTATGTATGTATGTATGTATGTATGTATGTATGTATGTATGTATGTATGTATGTATGTATGTATGTATGTATGTATGTATGTATGTATGTATGTATGTATGTATGTATGTATGTATGTATGTATGTATGTATGTATGTATGTATGTATGTATGTATGTATGTATGTATGTATGTATGTATGTATGTATGTATGTATGTATGTATGTATGTATAAACACACATACACACACAAAACATATTTTATATATGTATTTAAATATATATATATATATATATGGATAAAAAAATGTAACAATATATATATAAATATAGATATATGTCTAAAATAAACAATAAAAGAATATAGGTGGGTAGAAAAGGCACAAGATTATGAAGGGGAGGTCTTGAGTTCAAAAACCACCAAAGACAAGGGCAATCAGGGGTGGGTGAGGCAAATGCATAACATTGTTAAAGGGGGTGGGATTTATAGTGTTGTTAAAGGGGGTGGGAGGCTACACAAGCACTATTAAAGGGGGGGGGGGGTCGGGTGCTAATAAAAGGGGGGTTGGTCCACCCTCCAAATTTGAAAGGAAAAAAACTTTTTAAATTTTATTTATTTCTTGTTTTTTTTTTTTGACTTTTATCGGTACTTTTTCATTAGAATTGATAAAAGAAGCCTTTTATCAGCACTGATAAAATGTGCTTTTATCAGTGATTTTTTTAATGCTGATAAAATGGGCCTTTATCAGCTCTTTTTTTAGCACTGATAAAAGGGACCCCCCAATAGCGCTTCTATTATCAGTGATGTAAATGCCCTTTTGCGTGATTTTAAAGGCCATATCTATAGTAGTGAGTATTCTATCACCCTTATCTCTATAGGTTTTACCTCATGTAATGAAATTCATATTCTAATTTCTATTATATTTAGTGTTTTTTGGTTACATTATTATAAATTATAAATTGGTCTAACCCAGGGAGAATTAACGATTATCTATAGGTGACTAAGTTTTTAGCATCATTGTAAGATACCCGAGTTAAGAGATACTTTGATTTGATTATTAGAAAAATTATTTTCTCATATCTTTTATATTTTTGGTTTTTTGTATAGGTGATGGGAGGGTTTTATCACGAAACTCAACTCAATATCTTCTTATTTTCCTAAGAATGTAGTATAGTGAAATCTCAGGGTTGATCTTACAAGGAGGTCACTCACACAACACTATTTCTCAACTTTCATTATTTGTAAATTAAAATATACTACTAAAAAAAATAATAATGTAATGGGGTGTTTTAAAAATTAAAGTGATATATAAATATATAAATATATAAATTCAATAAAAACTAACATAAAAAAGAATAAAATTAGTAATAATGAAATAAATAAGGGAAGAGTTGTTGTTCTTGGGAGTTCACAGTGATGTAATCATTCTAATATAAAAACAATATCATTATTTTATTCAATATAGAAATCAAGACTTTTCTCACTACACCCTCCCATTAAAATGATTATTATCTCACAATGAGACCTCTGTATATTGGATAATACTCTTCCTCATCAATACCTAATTCAAACTCCGCTGTATGAATGACTTAAATATTAAAGGGAAAGAATATATATGAACAAGTAAGAAGAAATTTTTAATAGATAAATCAAGTAAAACACATGAGAATCCAGTTTAACCACTAGTGAAATATTAGAATAAAATACTAGAAATCAATTAATCATAACAAACTCAAAGTGAACATTGATCTCTCCCTTTGAAAAATATTTGTAGTTAGTTATCCATTTTCATGGAGATGTGATTCACAATGGGAAAAAATAAAATAAAAAATAAAAAATAGTATAAATATAAATAAAAAATAATATATATTATAAATTTAAAAGAGTATTATAGTAAAAAAAAACCCTCCTTAGCTACTGAAAATTACTAACTCCTTTGAAAGTAAATGGTGGTCCATATTTTTAAGCAATAGGGGTTAATAATTTTCACTTCAAATCTATACTCAAAATTTTTACACCTATTATACATCATTAATGGATGAGTATATAAAATATCACTCTATTAAATTTGTTCATATATGTATTGGATATCTTCTAATAAAATTTAAGCTCTGTTAGACACATGTAGAAAAATTTATAGCCATATTACCAAAGTAAACTTTTCTGGACTGATAGACTCTTTGAATTCCAAATATCTAGTTTTCTATGAATTTATAGCCTTAAAAAATGATGAATATTGAGCTTCTACAGATAAATAAATCACTACTCGGTCACTTTTATACTTTCATACAAAGTTTTATCTTCTTGGGATGGGTACTTTGTGAGATATGTGCTCATCATTTAAATCCATCAAAATTGTGTATAAATTCCAAGGCCCTACTTGAATGTTTTATTTTATCCATATATGGTTGTATTAAACATTAGGTTTAGTTGAAATAAATGTTTCTAAATGAATGTAAAATCCTAAAAAATCATTTTTTTAATTTACATCAGTGTATAAAAGTTTGTGTCCAAAATAAAAAGGTGATATAAAAATTTAAAATTAAGTCATTTTCCGAATAAAACCCAAATTATTCCTAAAAGATAAAAAAATTCACAATTCCCCTTAAAAATATCAATTTTTTTGGATTAAAACATTGATTTATTGAATAAAATATTTGAAAATATTAGCTTCATCAATCCTGCAAACTTAAACATTTCACTCCCTAAAAATAATCAAATATATGAATCTAAATCCACACCAAAATCAAAAGTGAGAAAATTTCCAAGATCATTTCCAAAATAGAATTTCATCATGTTTCATCTATTAAAAACAATTACCTTTCATTTCTTTCTCTCACATTTAAATTTTTTCAACCACAAAAATATATCCATGACTCAATCACAACTTACCTTACATGGAAGTTCAAGTCACTCTTCTCTCAAGAGAAATTTATTCTAGATTTATTCTTATACTTATACAATTTATTTTCCACCATAGGCTTTTGAAACTTCTCATCTCTCTATACCGTGAGACATAAAAACATCCTAGGGTTTTTTAAAGAATATTTTGGTGGCTAAGGGTTGTTGGGTAAAGCATTTTAAAATTCAAAGGTTGAGAAGTGGAGGTTAAATTCTTAAAAATAGTGAATGAATATTAAATTAAAATCATAGGAAAATACTCAATCAAATCCCCATAAAAATTTGATACACCACACCCCTTTTTTGAATGGAACGATCCATGATTCGGACAATGAATATAATGAAGTATTTCATCCCAATTCTCCTTTCCTCAATTTTTTTGTCACATAGAATTAGATGATAAATAAATTAAGTGATTTAATGATGAATCATGCATGTAAGTGCAATGAATAATTCAATATCATCTTTATTTTTTATTTTTTATTTTTTATTTTTTATTTTTTATTTTTTATTTTTTATTTTTTATTTTTTTCTTTTTATTTTTTTTAGTTTTTTTTATTTTTACTTTTTTGGATAATTAAAAGATAGAAATGAAGCACAAAAAATGATATGACTCATGACCATACTATCTCCATTGCCTATAATAATGACACATGCCTCACAATACCCTATAATGAATTTATTTTAAAAAAACACACATGAAAGTCCCTTCCACCACACTCAAACTTCAAATATCCATGAAAAAATACCAAGAGTGGAGGTAGGTAAGAAAAATAATCTTGTAATATGACTTAAACCTATAAGAAAATTCATATATTCTAAGAGAAAACAAGGTTAAATATAAAGGTGGGTCTCAAGTTAAAGAGGTGTATAACCAAATATATACCTCAATCACATTAAAAACATTTTATGAACTCCAAATATAAAAAATTATAGAGAATCAACCTGAGATGACTCGACCCATCACCTAACCCAGCTCTCTACAGGGTATGAGGTGTGTTTCTAATTACCCTGGGTAGGTGATAAATGCCAAGGTATCATAAGTGAACACATGGGAATGATTTCACCCTCAATAAAACCAAGATCAACAATGGTTTCCAAAAAGGAACCTGACATGAGGTCTTCATGCATTAGACAACCATGCCACAATAAACAAGAAATTATAAAATAATATCCTCCAAACATGGAATAACAAAAATAAATGATAGCAAAATATTTTCTCCCAAAAAAAATTACCATTGGAATAAAACCATTTTATACAAGGCTTTTAAATTCCAAAATAAGAAAACAAAGCTAAAAAAAAGAGGCTGGAGAGGCCGATATACCACATGACCCAACCAAACCATCAAACTAGGAATAAAACCTCCCCCATCACCTTGTAACTCTAAATTCACCTCCATGAACCCAATGTGAGACCCGCTTCCCAATAGAGAGTGGTAGAAAATGAACCTATAATCCATAACCTGAAAACCTAAAAAAAAACATGAAGGTTTCATACCTACCAATGTGAGTATGTATAGTGTGATCCAAAGGCTAGTATGATACCACCATGATTCCATTATATTCCTTTTATAAGGAATCCAAGTCCACTAGTTTTAAAGTAATGGAAAAATAAGTTTTCATTTTCTTTACTTAAAATGAAAATAAAAAAAATTTCTTATATCATTTCTTGAAGCACACCATTTATAAAACATTCCTAAAAGAGGATTTACCAAGGTAAAATTATTTCAAAAACCAACCATTTCATTTAAAATATATTGAATTTCGAGAAACAAAATTAAACCTTCTATTTTCATTTAAAACATCCCTTTTTAAAAATAACCCATTCTTATAGTTTTAAAATATTTTCAAAAATGATTGATAATGGATGGTATTTAAAACAACTAACTCTTTATCCTTTAATACCTTAACACACACACACCTCAAATATGAGTTAAGAACAAAGGGAAAGAATAATAAAATACACTCCATGGAGATTCATAAAAAAATTATAATAATAACACAAGGCAAACCTTACAATAATAATGCTCAATCATAAATAACCAATACATTAAAGTAATATCAAAACAAGAGATAAGAAACTTGTATGTAAATAAAAAATAAAAAATACATAACATATGATAAATATCATGAGGCAAGACCTTAAGGACTAATGGTGTAAGTACTATACATTCGTAGGAGGAACCAACTATCAAAAAGTCAACAATTTCACAATTCATCACCTAGATCACTCTCAACTAGTCTAACCAGTGACATACCCCATATCCAGATCATAACATTCAACTATGGGCTACTAGATAGTGTTTAAATCTCAAATAGTATATCTAATATCTCTCAAATACCCATTTAATATCATAATGTTCCTCATGTCATGAATAATAGATGTCTGAATCTATCAAGCCAATTTCAAACACATGAAAATCACATAACTCAAAGAAAATAAAGAACAAAAATCATATACATACCATCTCCAACAGACCCCTCTTCAAATATTACCACCAAACCTAAACTATATAACATTAATCATAATTTATTTAATCATTACCATATACTCACAATCATTGATAATGGGTAATAAAGGGTCTCAACTGGGGTTTAAAAACCAATCAATAAAATCTATCATTCACATAAGATGAAAAATAGGCCTTTACCTTGAAATTGAGAACCATAACTTTGTAAATCCATTTTTAAAACCACATTTGGAAGAAAATTATAAATCCAAGGGAACACACCACAACTAAAATAACATGCATCGTTACAGTTTGGAAATTCCTGAGAAAATTAGAATTCTCCATTTACTAGATGGTAAATTTTGAGAATGAAGTCCTTTATTGGAAAAATAAATGTTTATATATCCTAAAATATATTTTTTGGACATATTTTAAAGCTTGGGAAAGACCATGAGTTTTCAATATAAATCTAGATAATGTCTGAATTAGTCTAGTGGTTGTAGCATCCATTAGTTTTTCAGTGATCTACCACTATTTATCTGGTAGGATAACTAGTGGCCTAGGGGAGATGTTGGTCTCACGAATATATGATGATTCAATACCAGCTAGCATGTATGCTATCCTATAGCCTAGGTGATCTTCTAGGCTCATCATCCAGTCAGTGAGACCCAGTGGATGGCTGGTGGGTTTGACTTAGGAACATTTTAAGTGGGGGATTTTTCATATTTTATCATGTTGGGGACTTTGGGATTTATAAAATAAGGGATATTAGAAAAGTCCATTCCTTGGTAAAATTTCCTCTCTTTCCTATCCTTCAATCCCATTTGGTCGAGGGAGAATCTTGGTGAGATTTAATGATGATTCAATGTAAGATCATCTATTTTATTCTGTTCTGAAACTTCCTTTAATTTCCATCTTAATTCCTTTGATTTCCATTAGGTAATTGGTTTTGATCCCACCAGATCATGGTAGGATTGACCAAAGGTGATTCAAATTTAATATATCTTGTGCAGAGGACATCCTAGGATGCTTTCTGCACACCATTGGAAATTTTTTCAGTGGAGGTAAACTACTTCTCTAAAATTATCTAAGTATTCCATTATATTTGGATGATTTTTATGGTTATATGGATGTCTAATGATAGGAATTTCATGTGAGGTGATGGAGAGGGTGTGTTGTGGACACTCCGAGTGTGGTTGGTTAAGGTTCTGGCATAATGATGAGACTCTTTGAGATTTCATACATTTATACCAAATTTTATTAAATTAATTAATTAATTAATTATAATGGTTTATAATTAATTAATTATGAAATGTGATGTAAATTAGAGGATGAAGTAGTGGTAAAGGCTTGGATAGGGCATGTTTGGGATAGGGGGAGTCTTTGAGGAGCTCATTGAAGATGATAACACGTTTTGAGGTAGGTGTACCCTATCATACAAAACCATATGCATGTTTATGAATGGGTGTGCATATGTGTGTACATTTTTCATGGTCTTGGGTATAGTGGTTGAGGATCGAGATACCCTTAATCAAGATGATTGGGGTATCATTTTTCACAAACCAGGGATAAGTTCTTGGAAGCACTTTGGATGTTTGGATTCATTCAAAGACTATGTCTCCATGGGGAGATGGTGCTAGTTGTGATGGAGAGAGGCCTTGGAAGGCCTTAAAATGTGAGATGGGATGTATAAATAGCCTAGGTGTTTCTCATATATTATTTATGTAGTCATAATATGGGTGTGTCCAAGAGTTATGTGTTTCCCTAGAGATATGTGAGATGAAACCCTAGCTTGGATCATCAGAATCGATTAAGAACCCAACATTGGGATTCTAAGGGAATTTTGGGTAAGACCCTCACCCTATTGGTTGAGTTCAGGTTTAAGGTGATACTTCAGGATGTGGTTTCTCATTAGGTAGTCCTTAACTTTGTGCCTTTGTATCATATTATATAGTGTGTTGTTCATGTGGGTGTATGTGTATCTGTGAGTAACTTTGTGTGATATAGTATCAATGTGTGTGGATAGGTGGCATATGTGACCTATGTTAGATGATATCATATGTGGTGTGAGTGTGTGTCCTATGAGACCTATTATTTATGTGTTATAATTGTACCTTTTTCTAATATTTTTATCCAATTGAATAAAAAATTTCACTTATTTGGACTGGTAATTTGTGAGATATGGTGTCATCATCAAAATTCTTCAAAATTGTGAAAATATTTCAAGACCCCGCTTACATGATTCATTTGGGCCATCTATGGTTAGATTCAGCTTTGGGTCCAGTTGAAATAAATATAACCCAATGAATATGGAGTCCTATAAAAAACTAATATTTCTACTTGGATCAAGTTATAAATTTTATGGTTTAAATATGAAGTTGATATAAAAATAAAAAACTAATCCATTTTCATAATAAATCCTAAATTATTCCTAAAATATAAAAATATGACAATTACCCTTAAAATTTCCCATTGATGGGACTAAAAAATTGAATTATTATATAAAATATGTGAAAATATGACCTTAACTGGTAGGTTTTTCTTTTTTTCTTTTTACGTATGTGGAATATTTGATTGTGATGGCAGGTAGAAATTGTATAATGACGAGACATAAAAAACACCATTAAAATTATAGACCTAAAACATAAAATTGATGAACTAAAATATAAGATACAAATAATTCAAGAAGTATTTGGTCTAAAAAAATACTTTTATGACGATGGGACACTCCTCTATAGGCAAGAATTCTTCTTCAAAGAGGCATGGAAAGACTTGGATAGGATGACCAATGAAGATGAGGAATCAAGGGAAATGACTAAGGAGGAATTCCATGATGAATTTAATCTTGAATATACCTATGAAATAGTTTCTAATCCTAAATTTGAATCCAAGGTAACCCCTATCTCAAATTCTAAAGAAAATTTTAAATCTAAAATTTCCAGGGAAGACACCCTCATCACTAGTGGCTCAAAGGAAGAACAAGAAGAAACAACCTTGAAATAATATTATAAGAGAGAGGAGGAAGGTATGGATACTAAATTTGGAATGTAAATGTATATTTAAATAATATTATCAATAAAAAAAATAAAATAGATAAGATATGGTTGATTATAATGAATAGAAAATTGAAGAATTTAAACAAAAAAAATAGAGAAGATAAAAAAGTGAGAGTTCTATCAAGTATTTACATACCATAGTTAATTCTATAATCATTAAAACTATATAGATTTTTCTTTTCTCATTAAAAAAATGAAAATATGATTTCAAAGAGGAGAGGAATAATAGGTTCCCTTGATTAACAACAACATTAGTCATGTATTAATCTAAGATGGGTAACATTATTCCATGATCTTATTAGTTGAAGGAGAGGTAAGTTATATATTAAAGACCTTAAATAAAGTTATTTACTAGAGTCAAAATGATTTGTTATTTAATTTTTCCTAGTAAATTTAAGGATTTAGTTTCAATTTCCTTTTCTCTTTTTAAGATTAATTAACAAGGACCTTGTACTTTCATGTGTTTGTTTTAATTTTGTAGGACTATGATGGAATAAGGAACAAGTAGAGATGTAAAGGAAGCACTTCATTGGAGGGGATTAATGTGTTAAATTCATTATTCCTTTTACTCCCTAATTTTCTATTTTTATAATATGAATTTTGGTTTTTAAAGAAAAAAATGCATGCCTCACTTGAATTTATTTGTTTTATTTTTTATCTAAGAGATAAAAATCACTTAGTAATACCATCATGATTTATTTTAAAAATAATTTTTATTAATATTTAATGAGTAAAATGGGGGATGGGTTGGTAGAGATAAATATTGGAGAATAGATTTAATGAATCCTGATTTTGGGGGGATGAGTTGACTTTTGCAGATGAACTTTTCCTTAGATTTTACATGCTTTGGTTGTCTTAAATTTATGTTGATTGGTTTATTATTATTGTGTGTTCCATGAGTAATTTACCAAATTCATATTTTTTCATTCTTGATAGGGTTCTATTACAATTTTTTTTATATAATTTCTAATAAACCTTTATTGAGAGAAGCTATAGACATATAAACTACTAGATCTTACTTTTTATATTTTAAAAACCATGAAAGTATAAAATCACATTGAAATTATTAAGGCATTTTATTATTGATCATCTATATTAGTTGAGAACTACCTTAACATTTTATAATTATTTTGATCTCATTTAAACCACGAATTGTCTTTATAATAAGATTTGTATTTCAAGCTCATTTTATCCTTACTACCCTACTCTAGGTATCTTTCATGATATTTTATAGTTTATGTGTGGTGGGGGGTATACATGGTTTAAGGGGGTGTTTTTAATGGGTTTGTAATGAGATTTAGTGGGTTTTTGGGTACGGATCATTATTTCATTCATTGTATTCCATTTTTTACCCTTCTTCCAAAAAAAGGAGAAAATTGAAAAATGGGTCATGTATTTGGTAGGTTTACCAATCTTAACTCAACGTATAATTTTTTTATAACTATTATAACTAGTGTTATAAGGATATAAAATATGGTTTGGGTTATGAGTGTGAAATTTTGTCTAAGTGTAACCTCTAGGGAAAAAAAGAAAAAATGAAAAAAAACAAGATAGTATATCATTTCATTGTACTTACTACTTTATAATCTTTTATTTGATGTGAGGAGTGTGGGGTGATTCCATTTTCTTAAAGAATTTTTAATTTATATTTCTATTATTTATCATTCAATGTGATTTAGATATTATACAACTTTTTTAGCTTAATTTTTTTTTTCATAACAATTATCTACCAACCTAAATCCTCAAAGTCATTAAAACCTAAATGTGAAGTCCTAATGATTAATTATGTTCTTTTTCATTATAGGGTGAATATTTGAGATGCATTGTAAGCCCATGGATATGATACATTTACTTAATGTATGACCATAAGTCTTAATAAATTTGTTCCTTAAATAATGATAGAAATGAATTGCATAGTGAGTTAGATCACAATTTTTATGCAAAGTGATGATGAATTAAAAAGTATGAATGGAGGTTAGGAGGTTTAATTCAATTTCAAAAATTGGTAAAGTAAAATACATGGTTAAATTTTTTCCCTTTAAAAGTGAGGAGTTAAATAAATTTCTTGGTGTGATGATTGAAAATTTTGTCCCTTATTGATAATCATTTAATTTTATTGACTTTCATGCTTAAATATAAGTATGGTGGGACTTCTTTATGATGATTTTTATATTTTATGATTTTGGAAAATAAAAATATAAAATATGGGTGGATCTTATAGCTCAATATAATGAATATAGGCATAGAAAGAGAATATTCCTAAAAACAGTGATAAAAACTTGGTTGCTTATGGAGTATTGTTAATTCCCCACAGGTTAGTCCAATTTATAATTTATAATAATAGAATCAAAAATCACTAAATATATTATAAAATAGTAAAAAAATCAGTCCTCAAGGTCGAACCCACATATATGAGGGAAAGAGAATAATTCAATTCAATATTTAATACCTACAATCTACAATATAAAAGAAAACTAAAACTACTTTGAATGGATGAAGAGTGATGATGAATTTTGAGGATCGAGAAATATTAAAAGTGTTGGATGGTTTCAAGTTTAGGTTCACCAAGTATGAAGTATAAATAAATGATTAAAACTCATGCGGTCTTTGGAATTGGGTCTAAGAAGCTCCCTTGGTGTGGGTAGTCTCTTTACAATTACTTAGTTCCTCTTTTCTCATGGTTTTCACTCATTGATCAGAAAACCTTAACCATGTTTAAACATATCACACAATAGATCCAATGTTCATGGTAAAAAAAACATCTTCTAGTTAATTCATTGAAAAATTACAGCCTCTTACTCACCAAACAATGTTCATTCTTAGAGAATGGGAGATATATTTACAAAATATAAAATAGATGTAAAAAATCCAAACATTGATATTAATTAAAAACATAAATATCTCATAGAGTTTAATCCCCCTACATGGAAGAAAAAGGAAATATAAAACCCTGTTTATTTTTGGGTTGATAAATTTTAGAGGAATTTGAATTTTTGTTATATGAAGTAGAGGTTGTTTGAGGTATCGAGATTAGGATAATTTTATGAGAGTTTGATCATATAAAATACATGTTTTTGGATGTGTATAAAGGTCTAAGAGGTGTTACAGGAGCTATATTAGATTTCAAGGTGATTTTAGGTGAGTGCATGGTGTCTGGGGCTTGTAACTATTAGAAGTGGGGAGAACCATGGCATTGAGATCTCCATGGTTTAGGGTTAAACGCCTAGGTTCTAGGTGTTTTGGGGTGATAATGGTGGCGGATTTGGAATCTAAAATGGTATCCACCATACCATAGGGGATCCAGGGTGCCCATTTTGAGCATCATAGGGAGAACCACTCCATATTACATGGTGTGGTGTGATAGGGGCCTTGGCGGTGCACCTATCTAAAATGGAAAGGGGTGAGGGCCTACACCATAGTCCTCAGTGTGTTGTATCCTTGTGGATTTCTTGGGCATACACCATGGTGTAGGGAATGTCATGTAGCATGCCTTTTTGGCCTACTAAGTTTGATTTTTGGGGTGGTTTTATATTTTTTCCCCATAAATTTTAAATACCCCTCCTCTTTTATCTTCCTCCACCATGCATGACTAACCTAGGATAGTCTCTCCATCCTTTTAATTCAATCCTCCTATGATTTGGGTATATTTTGGTGTGATTTACAGGGTGATTCAAGTTTTGGTCTCCCCCTTCCTATTTGTTCATATTCTCTTTTCTATCCTTTGATGTTGGTCATTTTGGATAGGGTTTTGATTCCACTAGATCATGGTGTAATCATCTCATTATTATGGTTCTTTGTAATGTCTTGGATAAAGTATGTCCTAAGAGGATGATCACACGTCGCCACAAGCTGTTTTGATGAAAGTACATTGCTCAGTGAGTTTTTATAGGTTTTTAATGTATTTTAAATTAAATTGGTTGTTAATTAGGTGTTAATTTTAATGTATTTTTTCTAGGATGATTTTGAGAGTATGTAACAGGCCTTCCATGAGGGTTTGGTCATCATTTTAGTGCGATGAGTTCGTTGGATGAATTATTAGGCAATTGTGCCTAATTTTTTTAGATTAAATAATTATTTTTCCTGGTTATAATTAATTAAATGGGAATAAAACTAATTATAAAATGATATAATTTATTTATTTAAGTGTTATGGGTTGATTTAAGACCTATTTTGGTATGTAATAGGTCGGTAAGACTATGAAAAGTTTGGTAAAGTGTTGTTAAGCTATGGTTAAAAGGAAAATGAATGATTCAATGTATGTGGCCTTGAATTTTCTAATTGTCTTGATAATTTGGTAATTTTATGTTCATGTTCTACCATTATTATTATTTTATTCATGTTTCATGACTTTTATAATCCCACCATAAAGTTGAGATGGAATTTCATCAGCCTAATAGTCAACATGGACCGCATAGCTTGATAAATGATTTGATGGTGGTGACTTAGCCAAATGAGTGATAGTGACCCAATTTATGGAAATTTTGGTGGTGTGTGTTGGATTTTAAAAGGGAAATGTATTCATTCTTAAAATTTTATTTTAAAAAATGGGTTTGGTTCAAGTGGAATTACAAATGAAAAAATGGAAAGTTGAAAATAGGTTTTGAAATGCTAATTTAAAATGGAAGTTAGATTTTTCTAAATAATGTTTGATTGGATTTTTTCCAAGGGCTGAGCCTAAGTAATATGGAATTTAATTCCTTTTTAAATGGTATTAAAGGAGAATTTGACTTGGTTTCTAAAGGAAATCCATAAGTGCATGGTTGAATCATTTTGGTTTATTAGACCTCATGAGGGAAATTCACTATTTTCTAAAGCATGAGTGTTTTTTATATGTGACCCTTTCTATGATTGCCTTGTGTGATACATATTGTATGATAATGAATGTTATGTGTGTTTTCCAATGATGTTCCTATTTGGAATCAAAGTGGTGGGTTTATTTAGGTAGATGTGACAGACCCCTTAAAGGGTGGATACAATTCTAAAGAACCCTAACGGACGTTGATGGATGTTATGATCAAATAATAGGATAAGGTTGAGATATATTAATGTGAATGAGGATCCCATATAGGGTGTTCATGTTGTTATTTTACCTAAGGGACCTTTGGCGGCACCATAGTAATATGTTTACCCTATAGAGGGTGCGTGCAAGATATAGGTGTTGATGGTTGTGGGTGAAACATTAGAACCCAAGTCATTTATGTGAGCCTAATATAGCTATAGTGATGATGATTGTCCATTCACTCAATTGGATGACCATGTTCATGTGATATAGGTTTGGGAAGATAGCCAACCATTAAAATATGTGTAATGAGATAGTATAACAAGGATTCACTGGCTTCAAGTCATTATGTTTGAATGCTTATTGATGTATGGAATTCCTAGGTGGTTACCTGGGATTCAACCTATGGGTCTACTAGATTTCCTTAGACTAGATCCTTAGAATCATCCAATGTTTTTATATTAATTCCTTGGTAAATCCCATTGGATTCATCTTTTAGGTCTACATTGATTGTTTGGGATAATTTCCTAGGGATATATGTCTAATATTTGGATTATCTTAGAATAGAGGTAGTGTATGTGACCCCCCATATGGATATGGTGGTTTTTAGTAGGTTATGTGACCCCTCAGGTGGATGGGTATGTTGGTTTTTGGGATGGAAGTGGGTTCACCCATAGGATATGTATCATGTTTAGAGACACCATGAAACTGGACAAATTTGGTATGATCATCAGATATTGGTTTTGGGGTGAGACTTGGTTCCCCTAAGTGGTTGTTGGTTACTTATGTTTATAGAAACTCTATCACTTAATGAAATAAGTATAGTTGGGTTATGAGGTTCTATAGTTAGCACCCAATGTCCCAAAATTTATTTTTATGTGCATTTGGTGTTATTTTTCTAGGTGGGTGTGTTACATGGGCACAACTGCAGCTTATATATTTCATGAACATCCACTTATTCACAGTAGTACTCAGTATTTTTGATGTATTGGGGTTCCAAATAGGTCATTGGACTCACCCCTACCCACATACATTCATAGGTTTCAATGTACGTGGTTGGACCTTCATGTTTTTTCTTAGGTCACCGGCATCTCTTAGAGCTGGACATGTGATACTGATCTAATAGGTCATGAAGGTAGAGTAATCAGTAAGTTAAATTATTTTAGTTGATTCAAAGGTCATGCAGTTTACTTTTTGGTTATTTTTCATCATGTGTGATGTCCAGTGTTCCATTTATTTATATATTTTACCTTATATGAAATGTTTATTTGTTTTCTCTACTCTTTTATAGTTGATGCATCATATTGATAGATTTATCTCTTTCTATTCTAGACTGTAGGGGACTATGGGGCTCTTTGTTTTATGTCTACAAGTTTATTGGAATGTCTTTTATATGGATGGTTCATGATAAATTTTTATTAGATTCAGGCATGACCCTCAGACCATATTTTAGAGAGCATAGTCTCCCTATAACTATCTTAGACCCTTGTAGTTAGTTGGAAGCCTCTGGCATATAGGGACACATGTCATGGTCAAGTAGAGTCATCACACAAACGTCATTCAAGTGGTCTAGTATGGGGTATTATAAATTGGTATCACAGTTTTCCTTCATATAGGTTAGTGTTGGTTATAGATTGAGTTAGTTCATTGGGACTCGGGAGGCAGATCAAGAACATGCCTAGCTAGCCTGACATCGGTTAAAATCCAAGTTGTATGGGGATGTCCATTGTTGGGACTCGACACTCTAGGTTTAGTGATATATAGTATTGGAATGAGGATCCCAAGTGGGATAAGTGATACTCGTTATGAGTCATTGTTCATAGTCGATAGCTAGTGATTTGTTTATGCATCATGATAGTGGTATTCTTAGGGCATGATACATGCACCTATGGGTGGTATTTTTTGACATGTTTTATTTTCAGAATCCATTATTAATTGAAGAAAATTATAATATAATTTATGTTTTCCCAGATATATTACAATGGTTGATTATATTAATATGAATTTGGGGGGGTTTTTTTGATTAATTTTGATCATGGTTGTTTGGCCACTATATGAAAATGATTTTTGGGATTGTTGGTTTTTTATAAAAATCCTAATTTTGAAAATAAATCTCATTTTTTATAATGAGGTGTGCTTAAAATGGTTTTTATAATTAATTTTTAGTTGAAATGGATCATGTATTTGGTGATTTTTAAATTATTGGAATTTTCATGCTTAGAAAAAAAATAAGAAAATGGTTTTGAAATCATATTTCAAAGCATGCTTGGAAAATGGAATTGGTTTAGGGGGAAATGACTGGCTAGGCCATGGATTTTGAGATTTTGGTTTTTATAAAAAATCCTTGGATTCCAAGGTGTAATTTGAAAACCCATGTGAGTATCTACACATGTAAATGATTTAAATTAGTTTTTAAATAAGTGATAAGTATTGTGTGAAACAATCTAATTTGATTTTTTATTCTGTTCAAGGATAACCTAAATGCTTGAATTGTGTGCCCATATTGTGTGTCGTGTTTATGTAGAAAGTTAGGTGTTTTTAGATAGGTTGATGTGGTGTGTAGATAGAAAATTGTGTATGTGTAGAAAATGTTTTATTAGTTTTTTATGAGGGATCAAAGTGACCTAGGTGTTTTCTCATGTGTTTAGTGGGTGTAAGGAAGTTTTTTTAGGAGAGATTCATCTGTGTCGATCTCATTAGGTGGATGATATTGTTGGGATCAAGTAGATATATGTGTTTTTTTCAGTTTATAGTTGGGACCAATTCTTTTAGTGGGTAGTTCTTATGGTAGGGTAAACCATTAACTAGAATAGTTTGTTGGTAGAGGAGTCTTATGGGGGGAACCATAATCCCAGGGATGAATAAATCATTATAGTTTCAGTGTTTTGGGATAAATGGGTGTGTTTGATCACCATCTTGGTGTTTAGTGATTATATTTTCATGTTGGTGCTTAGGTATAAGTAGGGTTATCATGCCCATTCATTATTCTCTATAATGGAAAGAACATGGTCAATAAAAATCATATGTTTTGGATTATTGGGATGATAATAAGGATAATCCATGGTGGGGAGAAACTCATCATTCATAGGTGTGTGTCACTTGTGTTGGAAGGGTTGTGATCACTATAAAACCAGTTAATGGAAGTTTGAGATGGTTAGGGGATTCTAGTGAGTGCATAGACCTAATTGGGAATACGAGTGCAGTATTGGAAATAGTCTATGTATTGGAAATGGAATAAAGATAGAGGTGAATCAGTGGTGGAGGCCAAAAATTCTTGAGGAAAAGTTGGTTAGAATAGGGATGACTAAGGATTTTTGTAAATTGATGTGGTGGAGTAGAAACCATGTTAGGAGCATCGTTTAGGATACAGTTAAGGTGATTTGAGGACCGAAATAGGATTTTAGAGGAAAGTTGGTGTATCTGGGTGTAGTGGTTAGAGTTGTGCAGTGGAAGTACATTGTGAATTTAGAGGTATAAAATGATGTTTTGAATGTGATTTGATAACTAATAGAGGTTTATGTTTATGGTTAAGTTCCATTAGAGATTTTCAATGATGGGAAATGTTATGATGGCAAGATTGTAAAATCCCACGTCTTTAGGTTTGAGAAATTCTAGGGTAATTTGTATTTTTGTTCCCTAAAGTGTAAGTTTTTTTAGAACTAGTTCTTGGGATATTTTTTCATGAGATTGAACATCTAAAGGAGATGTTTTTAGATGTGTATAAAGGGTTGGGAGGTGTTAAAGATGCTTGAGTGGATGTCAGGGCTTGGTTGGGTGAGCATGTGGTGCCTGGGGATTATCCCTATCAGAAATGGGGAACACCATGGCATGGAGCTCTTTATGGTGGAGGGTGAAACTCTTAAGAACTAGGCAATTTGGGGTGATCAAGTTGGTGTTTTGGGCATCTGAAATGGAATCCACTAAGCCATAGGGGAGTCGAGCTGTCCATTTTGATGGACTATAGAGAGAATCAAGTTGTGGTAAATGGTGTGGTTTGATGGGGGACTTAAAGGTGCACCTTTATGAAATGGATAGGGGTTGAGGTCTTACACTATGGTCTTTAGTGTGTTAGCTCCTTAAGAGATACCTAGGAATGAACCATGGTGTAGTATAACTCATGATGCATACCATTTTTTCCTGGATAGTGTGAATTGGGGGTGGTTTTACATTTTCCCCCTTTCAATTCTAAACACCCCTCCTCATATTTTCTCTTCACCCCTCATGTGTGGTCAGATTAAGAGATTCTCTCCCTCCTTCTCCTTTAAGACTCCTTCAATTTGGTTGGATTATGGTGAAATTTCAATGGATATTCAAGGTGATATCTCTTCTATTTCTTTTTGGTAATCTTCTTCTTGCTATCCTTTTATGTTGTGAAATTTGGATAGGGTTTTTAGAGATTATTCTACCATATTAGGTTGTAAACATCCTATTACAATGGGAATTTGTCATGTCTTTATTAGAGGATATCCTAAGAGGATGATCGTATGTTATCACCTCTGTTTTAAAGAAGGTACATTATTCGGTGAGTTTTTCTAGTGTTTTTGTTTAAGTTAAATTAAATTAGTTGTTTAATGGGTGTCAATTATTAAGAATTTTTTTCTAAATGATGTCGGAATTATGTCATAGACCTTCCACGAGGGGCTGGTTTATATTCCGGTGTGATGAGGTCATCAGGTGAATTATTGGGAAACTATGACTAATTGTTTTCGATTAAATAAATAATTGTGCCTTGATATAATTAATTAAATTGGAAGAAAATTAATTATTAAATATTATAATTAATTTATTTAAGAATTATAGCTTGATTTGGGACCTCACGTGGTATAGAAGGGGTCGATTGGACTTGGATGAGGTTGAGAAAGAGTTTTCATGCTGTGGTTAAAAGGAAAATGACTTTTTTGAGGTAGGCGGACTTGACTTTGATACATATATTTCTCATTTGGTAATTTTATATTCATGTGATACCATTATTATTATTATTATCATATTTCATGACTTGTATGGTTTCCCTATAAAGTTGGGATGGGCTTGCATCGATCTAATAGTCAACATGGACTTCATAGCTTTCTAAATTGTTCAGAAGTGGTTACTTGGTTGAATGAGTTATGGTGGCCTATTTATATATATTTTAAAGGAATTCATTGTATTTTTAAAGATCAATGTATTTTATTTTTAAAATTTGATTTTAAAAAGGTTATTAGTTCAAGTGTAATTTAAAAGTAATAATGGTAAGTTGAGAATGGGTTTTGAAATGTTAATTTAAAACAAGATCGGGGTTTTTTAAATAATGTTTGATTTAATTTTTGTCCAAGGTCCAAGAATGAGTAAGGTGGTATGTGATAACATTTAAAATTATTTTAAAGTAAAATTTGGCATAGTTTCTAATGTAAATATGGAAGGTATTCATTGAATTTTTTTGGTATATCTGACCCTGTGAGGGTGATGCCCTGCTTTCTTAAGAATTAGTATTTTTTGTATGTTCACCTTGATA
Organism: Viscum album; assembly: GCA_963277665.1. Classification (NCBI taxonomy): domain Eukaryota; kingdom Viridiplantae; phylum Streptophyta; class Magnoliopsida; order Santalales; family Viscaceae; genus Viscum; species Viscum album. The sequence continues at coordinate 1,239,455,831 of OY728166.1, read as the reverse complement.
TGATTTTCTTATGGTGTTATTTTTTCATGATAATTCATGTTATGTGTGTTGTACAATTAGGGTTTCTTTTGATATCAAAGTGGTGGGTTAATCTGGGTGGATGTGATAGACCCCTTAGAGGGTAGACACAGATCTGAAGGACCCTAATAGTTGTTAAGGGACATTATGACCAGAATAATGGGACAAGTACGAGAGATGGAAATATGATTGAGGTACCCATGTATGGTTTTTGTGTTGTGGTTTTACCTAGGGGACCCTTGGTGGGTTCCCCAGAAGTATGTTGACCCTAGAGAGGGTGTGTGAAAGATATAGGTGTTGATGATTATAGGTGACACATTAAAAAATAATTCATTTATGTGAGCCTAATATGTCTATAGTGATAATGATAGGTCATGAACTCAATATGTTGATCATGTTCATGTGAGATAGGTTCAAAAGATGGTTGACCCTTATGATATGTGTTATGAGACAATACAGGAGGGATGCACTATCCTTGAATCTTTATATTTGAATGCTTTTTAATGTATGGAATTTATGGGTGGTTACTTAGGATTATGTCTACGAGTCTAATGGATTATGTTGGACTCACTCCTTGGAATCAGCCTATGAGTCTATATGAATTAATTAGGTAATCCCATTAGATTCAACCTTTAGGTCTACATTTATTTCCTAAGAAAAGTTCCTAGGGATCAGCACATTATATTTTAATTACTTTGGACTTTATCCTTGGAATATAGGTGGGGGATGCGACCCCCCATATGGATATGGTGGTTCCAGGTAGAGGATGTGACCCCCTAGGTGGATGGGTATGAAGGTTTTGGTTCTGTACATGGATTCCCCCATAGGATATGTATCATGATCAAATACACCCTAGCACTAGTTGAAGTAGGTATGATATTTAGATACTGGTTTTGGGGTGTAACTTGGCACCCCTAAGTGTTTATTGGTTAAACATGTTTAGAGACACTCCATCACTGGTCAAAATAGGTATGATTAGTGTTTTAGGTGGATTGTTTAACATCCAAAGACCCAATATTTGTGTTGATGTTCATTACATGTTATGCTGATAGGTCGAGGTGTTACAAGTGCATGACCACACCTTATATATGTATTACATTCATATCTACTAGATCATAGTAGAACTTAGTATTTTTTTAGGAAATTGGTTTCTTAATAATTCACTATAATCACCTCTTCCCACATACATAGCATGGGTTTTGATGAATGGTGGTAGACTTTCATGTTTTCTCTCAGGGAATAGGTATTTCTTGGAATTGGAAATGTGATATCAGTCTAGTAGGTCATAGAGGTTGAGGACTCAATAGGTTAGATAATGTGAGTTGATTTGGAATCTTTATAGTTTACTTTTGGTTATTATTTAATATGTACAATGTTTAGTGTGCCATTTATTTATATCTGATGCTTGTTGTTCCATATTTATTTATTGTTTCTACTTTTTTATGGTTGATGCATCTTAAAGATATATTTACTAATTTCTATTATAGATTTTAGAGGCCCATGGGACTCCTTATTTTATTTATATAGGTTTTTTGTATGTCCATTATATGGATGTATCATGTAAATTTTTTTATAGATTTGGGAATGAACCTCATACCTTATCTTAGAGGACACAGTCTCCCTGAAATTATCTTAGGTTGTCACCTCTAGTCGATAGCCTCTGGCATATGGGTAGGTGCACCTGAGGTCAAGTAGAATCCCCATATATTCATCATTTTTATGGTCTAGTTTTTTATATTATAGACTACCCACTCATGATAATTTTAAGTGGTATCAAAACCAAAATCCTAATCTTATATAGCATCATCATCCAAACTAGTCTCCAACAGCATCCCCCTCTCCCATGTATGGATCCTCTCTCTAGTAGTGGCCTTAACCTTAATTAATAGGCATAATTACCCCAAGTTTTAGCTTCTTCCTTAAAATATATCCCTTTTAATTTTCTCATAAAATCCATGTCCTAAGGTTATAAAAATCCTCAAGATATCTTGAATGATTTTACTTTTAATTCCTTACTGATTGAAACTCCTGTGGTGTGAAGATGGCTTATAGAACAAATCATCCCTATGAAATTTCCCCACTAAACCTTAGGAAATTTGGCACAGAAACTAAAAAAATTATCTTTAATTTTAATATTCTTATACACGACATGAATCAACCTTAAAAATTTTACTATATACCCTATTAACTCACCGACCTCTTCACTAAGCAACATAGGAAGGTGTGACATGAATGTCATAAGGATCAGTTTTTCATACATGATACTACTTTTCCATATAGGTAACCCTAATTGTCTTCAAGATTCCACATTATCTTATAGAGATATTGGACATTGTAGGGGATTCATAAAGCCTTCCTATAGGCGACCCAAGCTTCAAAGTGGTAGATTTGAACTTTATTATGTATGCATGGTGCTCTTTGGTGATTCGTTGGTAGGGATGTGTATTTAATTATCCCCAAAGTTTAGTGGATAATTTCCACATGATTCATCCATGGTGTACATAGCTCCTAAAATGATTTCCATTCCCTAGTATTGATCTCTTCACCTCTTTTCATGTCGAATCAGGCACGATGCAAAGACTATCAATAATAAAAACTAAGAGAAACCCTAACACCGTGAAGGAGGTGAGCTAAAATGATGTCGCATTGGTAAGTGTACAGTACCCTATATATCATTGTCCTGTATCAATATTTCAAGTGGGGTTTTACTGATTCGAAATCCTCAATTCTAAATTAGGCGCTTGAACAAATCCCTTATGGCTTCTCATTGTTCAGTCAGTCATCATGCTACACCACACATGTGTGTCTTCCTCCTATTATTCTCTAGCTTGTTTCAAACCACATTGGCCCTGATCCTCCCATTTTCCAGACTCCTACTTCTCAACCAACTATTCTTAATGATTATCTAGCTTCTTAAGTAGCTGGCTTGACCTCTTAAAGTTGGCCAGGCTAGCCACTTTTTTACTAACTCTTTAAATTTTCCTTTGATAAATATCTCAAGCTAAAAATACCCTCATTTAATTATTTTTTTATTCATAATTATTAAAGATAATATTCTAATATAAACAATTAAAATTAATTAAAATAATTTATAAATGCTAAATTAAATAAAAAAAATCAAAAAAAATAATATAAAAATTTTGTGCATGATATTGATCTATCAAGAACCCTTCCATGGTGAACAAGGTGTTTCTAATGTGGTGAATTTTTGACATGAATGTGTCATAACTAAGGTTAGTGGATGATCATATGAATTACTTCAACATTATCAAGATTCAATTGGATTATATGGTTTAATTTTCACTAAAGGTGTGTGGGTATTAATAATTTTCTCATCACTTCCATAATTGTGTTATGTTATGGTTACTATTATGAGTAATTCTAGTGCTGGGGATGAATTAGAAATTGTGGTGATATGAGATATAGTTTTGAATTAATAGATCCAAAAGGCATAAGTATCAATTTCTATCGTAACTTATTTTAGTGTGGAATTTAGGTTATTTTCTACTCAAATAAATCATAAGAATAAATGAGAGAATAAAAGAGAAAGGATTCATGCGAAATTGGTTATTCCCATTGACACTGCATGTTGGAAATGTAAAAAATAATATATACTTGTGAAAAGACTATTGTTAAATATGGGTTAACATTAAAAAAACATGATTCTATTTCATATACAAACTCTATAGTTGAAGGTGAGGACAACACTTTGATCTTAATTATCTAAAGTTTGATATAGTTATGGATTCTTCACCCTAGAGCTTCATTTAACCCAATGTCTAAGAAGGGGTGCATAATGAATTATTTATCTATATTATTTATCAAGATTCACCTTATGAATGGGGAATCACTTGAGATTATTTGTAAATGTGATGCGAACATTTTAATGAGCATGAGGTTAAGTTCTAGTTTCCAAAGGAGTTTTGAGTAGCTAACTGTGTGTATTATCTTATGAATCAGATTCCTTCCAAACCAATAAGGTAGAAACTTATAGAATAAATTTGGATGAGAATATCAATAAACTTGGATCACCTGAAATTTTTAGATTTAATCATGTATGCCCATATTTATATTAAGGAAGAGGATAAGTTGTAAGCTAAGTATCATACATATTTTTTTATTGGATTCAATAATGAAAATTTGGAATTTTAGTTCTAGGAAAACAATCAATGGAAGTTTATCAGAGCCTGGAATGTCATATTAAATTAGGATAACTTATTAAAGGATTGGAATAATTCATAGGATACATTTGGGACAAAATATCCAACACATTTCAAGGTTTTAATTAAACAGAGTTCAGGTAGTTCTGAATTTTTCAAGGAGCATAGAGGTTTGAGAGGTACAACTGAATTCTATAATGTAATACACTGATAAAGTTTTAGAAGTAACATGTTATGATATAAAATAATTATTAGGTGTTGTGGAATATTGAAGAATATTTTGAAGAGTTCATGGTCTAGAATAATTTGAACCTTAGGGTTTGAGGTGATCTACCAAGGTTAGAAGACTAGTGAAAATATTTGATTCTAGAATAAACTGTTATCTACTTATGGATGGTGGATAACCTAAAATCCTAGATGATGTGAGAATTATGAGTGAATCATTGTATAGGGAGTTATAAATGAATTAATAGTTTCATTTATTTCTTGTTTCTAATGTACAGTATCTAATGAAATTATAGTAAGGAAAAAAGGGAATTGTATAATAAATGGATTTATCATCTGAAGGATAAAGAAGATTGTAGGAATTGATACAAAGTGTGACTATTTGTGAAGGTAATTAAATAATAATAAAGATTGGAATTTGGTGATACTTCATCACTTATTTTAAATCACATAATGATTCATACAATGATCATCTTGGTTTTCATGTGTAATGGATCAGAATTTCTAGGTGCATTATGACTTATTTCATACTTTCTTTAAATTGTTTTGATTAACTATTTATTTGGTAAAAGTCTCAAGTAACTTATGTGTGTTTTATATGGTTTTATAATCCTTTAATGGGATTATTATTTGAGTATGGTTAGGGGATACCATTATGGTTCCCACATGTAACTATGCGGTTGATTGGAGAGGATCAGTGGGTGGTGCATGGTTAATGCATGGTTAGAGTTAACTATGAAAAATTACTCAAATAATTGTGTAAATATAACTAAAATTAAAATAATATTTGGTTAATGTTTTACCAAATTGTGTGACCAAACCATTTGGGTACCCTGACGAGGCAATGGGCCTCACACGGTTGGTGTATAGTTTATTAAACTATGTGACCAAACCATCCACATGATATTAAATAATTTAAAAATTATTATTTTAACCTAAAAACTCCTCATTATTCCTTATAGACCAAGTTCTATTGAACCTAGTTACTCTAGTGACTATTTTTAGTGAATTCCTTCCCTCTAGAGAGTAATTTCTTTTAATTTAGTGACATCATTTTTAGGGATTTCAAGGTAAGTGATCATTTATAATCTATTATTATTATTCTTACTAGATATTCTCTCTTCTATCTGGAAAAGATCCTAGATATAGACTATCATGATTATTTCTAGGGATTTTGATATGATATAATGTGTTTCCATCTAGATTTTTAAATAAAGGAAGGTGTAAAGTTGATTTTTTCTCGATCGTTCTCAAATTATTCAAGATATATTTGTTATGATGGATCTTTTTGGGTATGTATAAACTAATATTATCCCTTAGAATGTTATTCTTCTTGGATATTCACTCTTGAATTCTCATGTGGTTATTTTAGGTTGGTCCTAGGGATAATTGGAATATGATATTGATTCAGGTGGTGAATCTTGACATTGGGATTTGAAATGCTTAAGGTAATAATTTACTTACCATATTATGGTAGTTATATAAAATTGTATACTATGAAATTCTTGTGAATATGTGTGGTTTTTGAGACCTGTCATTATATTACATTCTTATGTGAATATGTGTGTTTGTGTGTGTATCATGATACCTCTCTTGATATAACATGATTTTGTGTGTGTTTTGTGGCCCATGATACCTATCTCTATATGACATTATTGTGCATGTGTGTGTGGCCCATGAGACCTCTATTTATATAAAATTATTTTGTAAGTGTATGTGGACCATGATAATGAAATTTTCAGAGGTTGATAATTTCCTAATGGCCCCCTACTCTCTCAGATAGCTCTCCCGAGCGTGTCACGCCTCTCCTCCATTTAGGGTTTTCCTCATTGATGGAGCATCTTATTCCAAATTTTTCTCTCTTTATCATTATTTTGTTGTTTCTTTCCTCTTTATATCATTTACAAGTTTGGCTTTGCATCCTTGTTTCTTCTCATCAGATAGGTTTCTCTCCTGCGATGACCTAATTTTTCAACAGGGTTGTTATCTTTGTGCATCACGACACTTTATTGACCTTCGAGGTTATCCTATGCTCTTTTTTTGTTCGTCTAGGTTGGGTTTTCTTTCTCTCCACGATTGTGGATCACTGTCAAGCCCTTGTTCGTCTTAATCTCTATTCTTTCATCCAAATCTACTGCACTAGACTCCATATTGGTCTGATGTAGTGGCTCTCGTGGGGGGGGGGGTTTGGGATGTGTTGGTTGAGAGCCCATCGGTTTTACGGGAGTCAGGATTCAGTTGAATCTCTTCTTCCATAGGGTTTTAGTCTTCTTCACTAGTTGCAGTTTGGGCCATTATGTTCTCAAGTGGTCTTTTCTGGTCACGATTGATGTTTGGTCACATTAGGTTTTGAATTTTTTTAGGGTTTGCATCCTCTAAGACAACATAATTTCTCAGTGCTCGCATTCCTGCTCGACAGCATCCGATCCTACTCTGCTCTTGCTCTAGATTCCAACACTCTTCTCCCAGTTGGTATTTTCTGGTGGTGTTCAAGGTGTCTTGGGAGGTGAGTTTGAGTGGTAGTTGGCATTTCACGAGTTCGTAGTTCTCGGTGATGTTTTTTTATTATTACTGGTTATGTTCATGGTGAATGTTTTGTTTTCGATCTGTTGTGGTTATCAGAGATGGTGAAGATGGTGCTTTTTTGGATTTTTTGTTTGAAATTATCTCGTGATGGTTTTGAATAATCTTCAGATGTCGATTTGATGTTCTTCGGTGTTCTATTGGGAGTTTCTTTGGCGGTGATGGGGTGTATTTTGTTGGCACTCTGGTGTGGATGTGTTGTACGATTGGGGTTAGGGTGTGAGACGTGAGGTGACTCGTCAACCAAGGCGGTGATGATGGTTTTTGTTTGTAGTTTGAATTTTTAAATTTTGAAACTTTTAATTTGTGCTAATGGGAGGTGTGGCGATGTGTATGTGATGGTTTTTGGATTGGATGACTGGGACGTGGCATTTACCGGGATATCAGTCTCTGGACTCAATGATTTACAGGGCATCCTTGCACCCTTTTCTTGTTTTAAGTTTGAATTAGTTTTAATTTTTCATTGTTTATATTTTGAATTTTGAAATCTCTGGTCATCTGTGAGGTTACCACTTACCTAAAAGTGGCTTTAAAAAAAGTATTTGTGTGGCCCATGAGACCTCTCTTAATATGAAATTCTTGTGTATGTGTGCATGTATCCCTTGATGCCTCTCTTGATATGACATGTTTGTGAGGGTGTGTGTGGATCATGAGAAATCTCTTAATATGGAATGATTGTGCATGTGTGTATCTCAATATTTCCCTTTTTATATCTTGCGTATGGTTATGTGTGTATGGCCTAGGGACTTTTGTTATTAAGTATCAAAGTTACTGGTGAAATAATTGTTTCTTGGTTAATCCCTTAGATGGGGAGCATGTGTGATGTGGAACATAATTATTATGTTGTGGTTTTTAATGAAATATGGTAGGGAATGATGGCCTTGAGGCCTAACCTGAGTTTGGTAGTGGGGCATGATGGTCTTATAGCCCAAATTGAGAAAATTGGCAAGGTATGACAGCCTTATGGCCTAACCTGAGGTTTGATGGCCTTGTGAACTATTATAAGATTCATGGAAACTATAAATAACTTCTCTTACTTCATGTATCTGAATAAATTGGGTTCAAGGTTCATGGAATCCTGATAGATCAAAATTACTTAGAATGTGATTTTTTATTAGTGTATTTACATCCAGTTCATTGCATACACTTATATATAATTGTTTTACTTATGTTAAGGATAAATTGGTGGTGTTTTGTAGGGTTTTATACTCACACACTACATGTGAATCTCAATGCATGTGTAGGATTCTTTAACTGAGATTTCATATGAGAGTAGTGAACCTACTTAAGGAAGTTATACCAAAGGATCAGGTTAGTCTAGGTGATGTGATAATGGAATATAGGATCCTTTACAAAGATGCATATTTGTTTATTTATTTTTTATTTTTTACTATTTATATATATACCACATGTAAGGACCTCTTGACTTTTTTCAATAGGTATTATATTCCATTTTGTTATAGCATGGGTTGATGTATTGTTAAATGATCTTCTATTTCCTTTTTTAGTTTTTTTGTTTACCCTAATTATTGTTTCTAGTATTTTTTTACCCTGATTTTTATCTATTACTAATGGTATAGTGTCCACACTGTGACACCTAGGTCATCGTATTTAGTTGGAAGCTTATTATGTACTAGGATTCGTTTATGTGGTCATGTGACACTCTAAACTTGACTAAATGATTTAGTTCAAGGTGTTATAAAATGGTATTTGTGGTATTTGTTTTTCTTTTGACTGGTTATTTAGGCAAGGTAAACATGATATAGGATTTTGATGGGTATTATCAAGAAACTCATGCCTAGGATTATTTAACCCATGTATGGGAAAAAGGATAAGTTGTTGGGGTGAGATTGTTGTTTTGTTTTTTGTTTTTACTATTGACCCACTTCACCTCGAGTGATGCACATGATTTTGGTGTTATGGTTTATGGGATTTTCTCTTGGACTGATTAACAAGAGTGGTTGAGTTCATGTATCATGGATAGTAATATAGGATCATATGTCATGTACTTGTTTCACATGTTTGATATAACATGAGAATGTTGTAAACTTCTATATATGTGATTGTGAATAACATTCAGGTGTTGATGATATGGACTTGAGTCTTGTGTAGGAGTAAAGTTTATTTTATGTGTTCTTTTTTTGGTATGTTTTTTTTATTTGAGATTTATTCTTGGAGACCTTAGTTTTCTTCTTATCTGTTCTTTCTTTCTAGTCCTTCATTTTCGTCCTGATGTTAGACTGGTGTGGGGGCTCTTGAGGTGGATTGGGATATGCTAATTGAGCATCTGAGGGTAATCTATGATCCATGTCCTGTGTTTTTTTTTCTCTTTCTTGGATATGTATTTGGGTTTACGATAATTTTGGTGGTCTAGGCTCATTATTGAGGTCATGGTCTGATCAAAATTTTCTCATTTTTTGGCTCTATCATGTAACACCCCAATTTTTCCTTGTGAGGTGGTTTTCATGTGGTTTTATGATGTGTTGGTTGGGTGTTCAATGGTGTTTTAGGTGGAATGATTATCTTTTGTGTCTATATGTTAAAGGTGGATCATGGTTTTTCATCCATAATGATGAATAAGATTACTTGGTGAAGTTTTCTATAAAAAATTTCTTTCATTTTGGTGTGATGTTGTCAAATATTATAGACAACATTGGATTTTTAGGGTGGTGGTTCATTCGCTGACGACTTCACTAGGTGATTTCTCCCTTGAAGTCATTTTGTATCTTGCTTTGTTAGTGGTTTACCTTGGTTTATACTATTTCATTTCAGTATTCATTCATTTTTTGATGATGTTGTAAAGGTGTCATGGTCGGTATTGTTATGGTGAATCATCATCAATTTCTACAAGGGGACGTTGGCTAGTTCAATTGATAAAGGTTCATTGGGTTTCTTATGGTGAGATGATGGTGGTGGGTTCTCACTGGTTAAGTGGATAAAATGATAGTTCAAGGGTCACAACTTGATGCAACTCATGATTTGTGATGATCACAACTCGAGGAAATTAGGTGGTGTTGGGATTGATTCTTGTACTTGATTGAATTTTGAATATTTTAATTTGTGGATTTTTTTTTATGTTTTAAATTTTGAATTTGAATTTTGAAATATGGGTGTTACCATGTTTTGTTTTTATCTCATTGAATGTGAGGTTTCCACTAAACTATAAAGTGGATTTAAAAAAATGGATTTGGAGGTTGGTTTTTTACAAGGTTTTTTATAAAAGGGGAATTGTATTTGGATAGTTTCAAATGGTTTTAGAAGTGGTTTCCCAAAATGTTTTTGTTGAAAATTTGGGTTGAAATGGAATTTTCAAAGTGATTAAATGGCATGGTGTTTTGATATGGTATTTTTCTAAGGCCCATTTCGCACTTTTAAATTGGGTTTTTATAATATGTGTGTAATACCCTCTTAAATGACTTTTGTATACACTTAAAATAAATTATTTTTGAAGGTAATGCTTTATATTTTTCTATTGGTCCTGAGTAGTGGTGTTCCGTATGTGTGGTTTGGTAAATAGCTTCCTTTAGGGGGTAGGTTAGAATATTTTGGCTATATTGGATTGGATCCTTAGATAGTAGTGGACCCTTGAAATGAATGGTCGACTTTTGATATTATTATGTAATGGTTGTGTGACTGTCTCTAAGGCGAGTAGAGTGGGGTTATGGGAAGTAGGTGGTCATTTAAACCTTGAGTGAGATGAAAACTCCTTCAATGGTTGATCTAGTAGGTTTAATGTTTTGGTAGAGACCCATGGGTTAGATGGGTTAGTGTGTGATATCACCCTAGACTATTGAGATGTGGCTCTAGGTGTGAGAGTCAGTCTAGTAACAACATAAGGACTATATTTGTGTTCATCATCCATTGGATTTATATTGTTTAGTAGAATAATCAGGTTTTGAAGGCCTTATGAGGCATGTGAGTGGGTTGTTCTAAGGATAGGTGAGTAGTGGTGGGAGGCCTTGGTTATAGAGACCGTAAGTGTTGATGGTCAATTAGTATAATATCAAGCATCTGGATTTTTCAGGTAATTTCTTGTTTATAAAGTGTGACCCCAGTGAGACTCTTGGGGCCTTTGGAGTAATTTGATGATGAGTTTGGAAAGAAGTATACCATCTAGTAACTAAGGTGTTATTTTCTATAGTGGTTTATGATGTGAACTGAGTGTTCAAGTCATAAAGAGAACTCCTAGGTAGATTCTTAGGAAGGTTGGTACGAGGTAAGGTGGGTGTTTTGACTTATGGTTTCAACTTAGAAACCAAAGTTTGGCCTTAAAGTGAGATGATATCATTATTTGTTACTTGGAATGGTAGAGACCATGTGATATTTAGTTCTCTTGAAACATGATTAAAAAGGGTGTTCTTGGATAAAAATGTTTATGTTCCCCTAGAGTTAAAAATAGAAAGGTTCAAGGAACCTTGGGTTTTCAAAAGGATCAATAAATAATAGTCTTTGGGTGAGTCATTGGCATTAACATACAATTCTAGTGGGCAGTTTATTCTTTAGAATTATATATAGCTAGAATCATCTTTTATGGGTAGTTCCTCAGTGAACTACCTTAGGAGTGGACATGTTAATAATCTACATATTCTTTTTTAGGGTATTCTCTTAAAGTAAAGTGGTGAATTATCATCTAGTTTTATATGAACTTGTGTCAGGTTCATAAAGAAGTTTGAGACAACCATGATGTTTTTTGATAAATTTTTGGTCAAGCAGTTTGGATTGATAAAAAGGTAAGTAGTTGTGGTGGAGCTTCAGAAGTGTGAAATAGGGTCTTTGTGTGGATGAGTGACCTTGGTTAATGGTGGGTTAAGGATAATTTTATGGAAAAGTTAGGCTTGGATGATGGTAAGTCTTGTTGGTGCCTCCATGAGTGAATGATTTTTTATTATTGCAGATCCTTAGGATGTACGGACTAGTATTTGGGGATTTTTGTTCCCATTTAGTTTTCCTCCTTGTGTGGAGTTTTTTGTATACTAAGTAAGGGTCTTTGATCCATTTGCGTCATGAGACTCGAAATTTAGCACCATAGGACAAGGTTATTGGGTTTTCTAGATAAAGTTTTTTTTGAGTTGAACCTTTATGAAATTATAAACCTAAGTGGAAGGATTTTAGAAATATTGTGGTGTGGGTTCTATAGTGGAAGATAGGATCATGGATAATGAAGTTATATAGGGAAAAGGTAAGAGTTACTCATTGAATTTTGTATTACTAAGGTTGGATAGGAATCTAGAGTTTGATGTTTGTTCAAAAACAAAAGGGTAAGTTGTTATCTCTAGAACAATATCATAGTTGGTGGTCTAGATATGGTGGTTGAGGTGATCAATGAGTCTAGGAGATGATGGGTGGAGGAGTGGTTATACAGCCCACTGAATTACCCCATAATGTAATTTAGTGAGGATTGACTAATAAGACCCTAGAATCAGGTTATAACTAATGTGTAAGGCTAGGATTTTATGAGAGGGTAAATAAGTGACTCCTGACTCATGGTGTTATAGGTGTGAAATATGACCATTTTATCTAAGGAATGATCTATAACCTTTCAAGTTTTAGGTTGTGTAGTAATGAAATATGAGTTTGGGAAGCTATTGTGGGTTGTGATATCAACACAATGGTTTTTGAATTTAAGTAATGGTCAGTCGTGGTGCTTAATAATCCTATAAATCTTTGTGGGTCACTGACAAGAAAATGTGAGGTTCTAGTAGTTCAGAGTTCAAGAGTCATGTTTAGGTGATTTTATGAGGCCCTTGAGTTGTTTTATTATGTTCAATGATGTGAGACTATTTAAATTTTTTTTGAAATTCTTGAGTGTGTCAGTGTTTCGTTGATGGAAGGATATTTTTGTGCTTGTGTTTTGGTAGTGGTAGAATTTCTTAGTGCATATTTAGAGAAGTGTGTAGATAAACTTGGCCTATGGGTAGAGGTGTTTGGTTTTTTATGTGAATTTAAGTGGAAGAGTTGAATTAGTAGATGATAGATTTATGTGTAAGGGTGTCAATCAGAGGTGGTCAAGAATGAACTAGTGACATCAACCTATAGAGTGTGTCTTGCCTTGTTAGATGAGCTTGATGATGGAAACTAGTATGGTTTGTGATTTAATTCATGGTATGAATTGTTTGATATCATAATGAAATTTTATTTATATATAGACACTTGGGAAAGTAATAAAAGTTGGTATTATGGATCATGGGTATGAGAGGGACATGTTTTATGGGTTATTAGTAGAAAAGTTAGAAATTCAGTAGGTATAGGGATAATTTTAGTATAGGAAACCTCTGAGCGGGTGCAGTTAATCAGGAAGCAGGTGGTTACCACTCAAATCAGGCAGTGTTCTTATATATATAAATGATGGAAACATTTGTAGTTCTTTATGGGTGGCTAATTTTTCTTACATATATCACCTCAATTGGGTCATCAGTGATTATATATGCAAGGAAAATTCACACCATGGTTTATGGGGCCATTTGAAATAGTGAAAAACACCATGATGGTGGATTAATGATTGGATACTCCTCCATGACATCAAGGTATACATTATTTTCTCCATGTGTCTTAGCTTAGAAATATGATCCATATCCTTCACATGTGATTGAAAATGAACATGTTGATTTAGAGATAGATACTTTGTTCAAGGAACGTCTAATGTGGATTGTTGATGGGATTCAAAAGGTACTGTGAGGGAATACAATTCCTCTCATTCAAGTTTTATGGAAGAAAAAAAGTATCCAATAAGAATCTTAGGAGTAGGAATCAAATGTGCGGGATCATTGGCCTAATTTGTTTGAGATGGAATTATAGAGACACTTCTCTAGGATGTGAAGTCTTTGGAGAGGGATATTATAATGGCTTGGGTTTTCCAAGTGTTTTATGCCTTGTTTTATCATTCCTTTAAATTTTTTTAAGTTGTGATTTGTTTGAGTAAAGTTTTGGATAACATATGGGTAGTTTTTGAGGATTTTAAAAGCCTTTAATGGAAATCAAAATTTAATCATGGTTAGGGGAAACCATGCAGATTCCGCCAGGTAACCATGTGACTTTTTGGAGGGGAACAGTGGTTGGAACACTGTTGGTTCACAGTTAGAGTTAACTATGAAACATTCCCGAGATAACTATGTAACTCTAAGTAGAATAAAAATTATAGTTATCACATAGTTTACCAAACCATGTGAGTACCATAAGGATGCAGTGATCCTTGCATGGTTAGAGCATGGTTTGTTAAACTGTGTGACTAAACCATGCATGCAATATTAAATAATTTAAAAATTATTATTTTGACCTGAAAACTCTCCAAAACTCCTCATTATTCATCCTACACCTAGGGATCTTGAACCTTGAGACTCCAGTGACCATTTTTAGTGAACTTATTCCCATAAAATATCAATTATATTTAGTTTATAGATGTTATTCTTAGGGATTTCAAGTTAATTGATTTCTTGTTATCTATTTTTGTTATTCTTACTAGATCTTCTCTCTTATCCTTTTCAAATACCCTATATCTAGACTTTCATTATTATATCAAGTAAATACTTTATTATCTAATGTTTTTCCTTATATATTTTTAAATAAATTAAGGTGTAAATCTGGATTTTTCTTGATTGTTCTTAGATTCATCAAGACTCATTTTTTACATTGGATATCATTGGGTAAGTCTAAACCAATCCATATCTTGACATGTTCTTATTCTTAGAATTTAATTTTTGAATCCTCATGTGGTGACTTGGGGTTACTTATAGGGATCATTGGTGTATGAGATTGATTCGGGTGGTTAACCTTAATGTTGGGATTAGGTATGTTTAAGGTATTAAGATCTTTTTCATGTTAAATAAATTATATAAAACTATATTCTATGATATTATCATGCATGTGTGTGTATCCTATGATGCATATCTTGATATGACATGATTTTGTGCATGTGTGTGGCCTTTGAAACCTCTCTTGGTATGATATGCTTGTGTGTGTGTGTGTTTGGACTATGAGACCTCTCTTTATATGACATAATTGTGTGTGAGTGTGTGTGGCTTGTGATACCTCTCTTTATATGAAATTCTTGTAACAATTGGGGCCCACTGATAGTACAAACACCCCACCTTAACAAGGTCATTAGGTTCTAGCTGTGTGTTTTTACTATGATACCTCTCTTGATATGACATACTTGTGCATGAGTGTGTGTGGATTTTGATACCTCTCTTGATATGAAATGATTGTAACAATTGGGCCCCAATTATAGGATAGACACCCCACCTTAACAAGGTCGTCGGTTCCTGGCCCTCTAGGTACCACCAGTTTTCTACAGACACATGGTCCCCTCCCTAGGACCCACCCGCATGCCTGAACGGGTCATCAAACTAATGATTGTCCCCATAGGAAAACACATGTTCTTTTTAGTGTTCTTTTTCCTCACTCTCACACACCCTAAGAAACTTCCTAGAAGGTCACCCATCCTGATCACTACTCTAGGACAAGTACGCTTAATCGTGAAGTTCTAATCAGGTAGGATCCTAAAAAGAAAGGTTCACCTTGATAACATAAGTCATATCATTTAACCTTTTAACCCTTTAACATTATGGGGTGTTACATTCACCACCCCCCCCCCCCATAGCACAATGTCCCTATTGTGGACCCTACATCTCAACCTAGGTAGTGTCACCACACTTAAGTCTGGGTTCTTACTCTGATACCAATGTAAAAATTGGTCCCCACTAATAGTATAGACATCCCACCTTAATAAGGACTTTAGGTACTAGCATTCCAGGTACCACCAGTTGCCCTGAAGAAATTTATTCCCCTCTCTGAGGCCCACCCATGTGCCCAAATGGGTGATCAGACTAATGAATGTCCTCATAGGCCAACACATGTTCTTTATAGTGTGTTTTATCCTCACTCACACACACCCTAGAAAAATTCTCAGGATTTCACCTATCTTGATCACCACTCTAGGACAAGCACACTTAATTGTGGATTTTTAATAAGGTAGGCTCTTAAAAAGAATGGAGAATGTTATTGACATGATTCATATCATTTATCATTTTAACCCTTTAACATTCTGGGGTGTTATAATGATTGTTCATGTTTGTATGGCCTATAAGACCCATCTTTATATGACATGTTTGTGTGTGTGTGTGGCTTGTGAGACCTATCTTGATATGGAAAGTGTGTGCATGTGTATAGATTAAGACTTTCCTTCATATTGCTTGTGTAAGTTTATATGTGTGTGGCCTATAGACTTCTACTATCTAGTATTAAAGTGATAGGTGGACCCATCATAAATTAGTTAATCCCTTAGAGGGGGAGAATCTGTAATGTGATGTGTGATGATTATGGTGGGGTATTTAATGACATATGGTAGGGCATGATGGCCTTGAGGTGAGACATGAGTTTGGAAATAGTACATGGCGGCCTTGTGGCCCAACCTGAGAAAATTGGAAAAGAATTATGGCTTGACATAAGGCATGATGGCCTTATGGACTATTATAAGACTTCAGTTGCCTGTGTGGCATGTTCTCTAAGATTCATGTAAACTATAAATAACTTCTATTCAGGTATGGATCCAAAACATGTGGTTTTGGGGTTCATGGTATCCTGGTTAGTGCATGATGATCTGATATATAATTGTTTATTTCTGTATTTACTTCCCTTTAATTGTATACACTTATATATAATAACTAAACTTATGTTAAGGATGCATTGGAGGTAGCCTATTGAGATTTATACTCACACCCTGTATAGGAATTTGGGTGTGTATACATATTTCTTTGACTTAGATTTTAGATGATGGTGGTGGCACTTCTTAGGGAAGTTGTGCCAGAGGAGCGGGTTGATCGATCCAATGTTAGGAAAGACTCTAGGATAATTTGAAAATATCCCTATTTATTTATTTATTTTACCTTTTTTACTATTTATAGATCTACCATATATGGGGACCACTTGAATTGTTTCACTGGATATTATTTTCTATATTTTTATAGCATGGGTTGATGTTATTATTATATGATATTATATTTAATTTTTATTTTTGATGTTTACTCTAATTATTATTTTTCTATTGTTCACCCTAATTTTTATCTGGTACTAAGGGAATATTCTTACCATGGTTCCACTTAGGTCCTCACCACTAATCGGAAGCCTCTTGCGTACAAGGAGGTCTGCATGAGTCCATGTGATACTCTGTCCCAGACCAAGTGATTTTGGTCAGGGTTTTATAAAAGGTACATTTGTTGAAAATTTTGATGGTAAGACTCTTCTCCTTTATAGATATTTAGAGGAAGATATCTACATAGAGAAACAAATTTTTTTACTAAATGAAATTAAAAGTATGGTGTGCATTCTCAAATAGAGTTTTTATGGGATTAAGTGGGAACTAAAGTAAAATCAAAAGTTTTATTCTTTCATGGAATAATATAAGTTCATACAGTACAATGAGGATAATTGCTACTACTTAAAGGTGTTTGATGATGGGATTTTCATCATGGTTCTTCTCTATAATGATGACATACTCTTAGCTGGGTCAATGAAGGAAATACTAGAAGATTTGTAGGTTGATTTATCTATAAGTTTATATAAGAAGGATATTGGCTCTATAAGGTGTATGTTGTGGATGAGGATAAGAAGGGAATTGAGTTCCATAACATTAATCATTTCTCAGTCATAGTATATATAAAAGTTCTTAAAGTGATTCATAATGATAAAATAAAAAACTATGAGCACTCCCATGACTGATCACTTAAAACTCTCCAAGGATAATACATTTAAAATGGAATAGGGGGTAATTACATGGATAAGTTTTTGTATGCATCAGTTGTGGGAAGTCTAATGTACACCATGGTTTGTACAAGGTCTGATATCACTCATGTGGTTAGTATAGTTAGATGGTTTATAACAAATCTAGGAAAGGAACATTGGGAGGTTATTAAGTTTATTTTTAGTATCTAAAAGGCTTGGTAGATCGAAAACTCTATTTTGAAATGAATGATTTATTACAAGGATTTATGGATTCTATCTTTAGAGGAGGTACAGATTCATAGAAGGGTACCACAAGTTTTGTGTCTACTTCCATAGGCATTGGCATGACCTGATGCAAAGACTACAAGTTCTATTAGAGTAAATATAAATATAAACATAAACATTTTTCTATTATATCCAAAGTTCACTTTACTTTTCCAAGAATCAAATTTTTCACTCACAGATAAAGCGCATTCAGCTAAAGTACCACTTCATTTGGAAGCCTATGGAAGGCATAATGCTAGAATTACAAAAGGTGAGTGGGTGTTAGAGTCAAATAGAAATGATAACTAAATTCATATTTTGGGAAATTCTAGAGTATTGTTTCATTTTTATGGGGATTGTATGACTTATTAGTTGGAAGAATATGGAAGAAAAAATAGAATGGAAGAGTTGATATGGAAGAGATGTCCTGAAACATAGTAACCTTATGAACTGGAGGACTTTTTGGTGAATCCTTGGAAATAGTATTCAAGTGGGAGATTATTGGGCTTGTGAAAACTACTTTCTAGTTTTCTATATGATATTTCAAAAGAATATTTTTCATAATTGAGGCTTCAGATTCTAATAGAGGCATATTGGAACCACAGTCTAAAAATGGTAGCAATGACAGCTTCTAGAAGTTTTTATGTGGGAAAATTTATTTTGAATGAAATAATTATTCATTGTATGTTAAAGTTAAGTTATTATGATAAGTGTATTGTTGGGGGTAGCCATGGTCAAATAGAGGTCCTTCTGCAAAGATCATATAGTGGTGGAACCAACTCATCCTGATAGATTCAACAGAACTTATATTTAAATAGATGGGTGGGGTCACTTATATTAGTGGTCATTGTTGTGATGATGATTTTTTTATCTTCTACTTTATAGTAACTATAGATTCTTGATCCATTTTAATCACTTATTCCTATTATATTAAAGTTGGTTTGTTTCCCATGGAGTGGGACTTGTTCCAAACAATGTAAATCTCTATATTTCTTTATTGAGAACTTTACTTCCATTTTTTTAGTTTTGTTTTAGTTTTATGTTTTGAGTGATTATCTAGGTTTTTTGGTAGTGTGAGGTTGGGTTGTGAGGCTTCTCATTTCTAGATAAACTTCTTCATAGTGGCATGTGTTTTTAGACCTTCCAAATCTCTTGTTTATACATTTTTGGGTTCTGGAGGATGGATAATTTTGGATCATTACTTCATGAATAACAAATTCAACATACGTATTCTTCATTAAAATGCCTATAATTATTATTAAAGCGATATTATTTAATCAATTATAATCCTACATGAGAATACTCGGTGTTGAAAATAGGAATGATTAAAAAATAATCTCAAAGTTGTTCACAAAAAACTCACACTCACTTTCTCTTCCAAGATCTTCTCATCATCTCATCATAATTATTAATGTATATATATTAAAAAAATTACTATACTCATACTCAAGAAACCATTTGAATAGATCACAAACAAAATAACACACACACACACACAGTAAAATCATATCTTTAGTCTTTTTAAAAAAACCCTAAATACATTTTTCCTCTTAATAAAAAATCACTCTAACTTAAGGAAAAAATATATTCTTTGAATTTATGATATTATCTCACCATTTTATAAAAAAAGATAAAATACAAGTGAGAGAGGGGATGGATCACCATACCTTGGTCTTGAGAAATATGATGTTGAACTCCCATTATCAACCTCAACCATTGAAATGCGGCATTCAACAACAGTTTGGTAAAGACATATGCTTCTTTATCCTTAGTGAAAACAAAATTCTATGAAAACACACTTTTTTAACCAAGTTCTTTTTTGGGAAAAAATACCTAAAGGTGACATTGTATTTTTTGGGGTTGGTTTTTTTATTGAAAAATATGGTAGACAAATTCAGTTATGAGGTTCAAGTGTGGTTATTGAAAAAGTATGTTGACAAAGCTCCAAGATAGTAGATAACTGTATGAGATCAAGGTATATATACTAAGATATGGGTTTAATCTATCCAATAAAGAGTAAAATTTAGGTATGGAATCTTTGTAAGGTGTTTAGGAAGTTTTGCATTTAAGGTGATGATGTTTCCTAGTATTTTCCAAATTTTTGAGGTCCAAAATTTGGAGGAAAAGGGAAGTTGTTTTTTAAATAAAGGAATATTTTTCACACAAAGTTAAAAGTATCATGAATGAGAGTTGGATCCTCATAAAGTTTTACAAAATTGAATATTTGATTCCTCTTCACCAAAATATGGAAAAATAAAGTGCTTCATGAAAGTTATATGGTTTCACAAAAAGTTGGATTTGATCTTATTAGGGGGAGAACAAATGATAGATGAAGATAATAATGATGAGAATATTGAAATTAGGCCTATATCATCATAAAATCTAAATATTAAAGCTAAAATAGATAGTCATAATATCCTTGGTGACCACAAAATGCTAGTGTAGATGAGGAGAATGAATTCTCTATAGAAAACATCCTTCCTATCACTGGTAAAGCCAAATTGTGTTAAGGAATCTATAAAGGATGAGAATTGAGTTCATGTGATAAATGAATATCTTGAACAAATAGAGAATAATCAAACTTGGGACATTGTTTTGAGGTCACTAGATATGAACTTCATTAGGAATAAATGGGTTTTCCATAACAAACTCAATAAAGATAACATGATGATTTGAAACAAATCAGAACTAGTCTGCAAGAGATAATCCCAAATATAGGTATATTATGTAGATGTGATATTTATACCTATAAAAATTCTATATACAATTAGATTATTCTTGGACATTTCCATGCATAGGCAGTTTAAAGTTTTCTAGATGGATATTAAGTCAGCATTTCTTAATAGGGTTCAAGAAGGATAGGTGTGAATCTAATAACCAAATGGTTTTCTCATTCATAAAGATGATAAAAAAATTCATCAATTGAAGAAGGTTTTGTACAGATTGAATCAGGCACTGAGATCATGGTATTCATCACTTGATTAGTTTTTGAAGAAGATTGATTTCCAACATAGTGGAGTTGATTAAAATATTTTTGTCAACAATGAGATTTTTCAAAAGATGATGGTATTGGTGTTTATAAACAACATAATATTTGGTATATCAAATGAATATAATTTGACAATAATTACAGAATTTATAAAATGTGATTTTGAAATGTCAATGATTATAGAGGTGACATTTTTCCTTGGTCTACAGGTTATACAAGGAAGAAAAAAACTTTTATTTCTTAATCTAAATATAAAAATGAGGTTCTGAGAAAATTTATAATAGAGGTTTACAAGGATATGATAACTTTGGTTACTACAAAAATTAAATTTTTAAGGAATGATGAAGGAAAAGTGGTAAATTACATAAAATATAGGTATACCATTGGGATCTTGATGTATTTAATAGCAACATGGTCTGGTAATGTTTTTTCCACATTCTAGGTGACATGATATCAAAGTAATCTCAAAGTTATCCACATTATTATAGTGAATATAATATTATGATATATCAAAGGCATAGTGAATTTCAGTCTACTTTACAATGTAACATCAAAATATGAGTTGTTTGTATATACAGAGTTTGATTAGGTTGGTTTAGTAGATAATAGGAATTTTACATCAGGTGGTGTGATTTATCTTAGTGGGTCGTGTATTTATTTCCTTTTAAAAAAAAGACTTCATTTCCCTAATCACTATAGAATATGAATATATTATAGAAAATCAATCCTATATAAAGCTATTGTAGATATAGAATCAACTTAAAGACATGGGAGTTAAGGAAAGTCTCTCATAAAAATCAATTGTGATGATTAAAGTGTTATAAATCTGAGTAAAAAATAAGATCATAACTCAATTACGAAGCATATTGAAATAAAATATCACTTTATCAAGGAGATAGTGGAACATGGGATAGTGAAGTTGGAGTATGTGCCTATTAAACTATAAATTACAGATATCCTAAAAAAGACCATACCCAAAGAAGCATTTGAATGGCATTGACTGACTCTTGGAATCTAGTCAACTCCCCATGCTTAATAAGTGTGGTTTTGTGATACCTACTCTCCAAGATAAGGTTTGTTTTCTCCTATGTATTAATCTACATTTTTTATTACATACAACAAATAAGTGACCTTTAGATCTATTGAAAAAGCGGGAGAAATATTTTTTAAAAACAAGTGAGAAAATATTCTATGTTGAATCAGGGGAAGAAAGGTTATAGGGGTTTTTAAATATAAATTTTTTGAATATTCTCATTAAATGAGGATATATCATGATAGATTTACCTATGGGTTCATGAGGAAATTAGTTACCTAGTGTGGTTGAAGAAGTAGCCTTGTCGAGATCCATACTCTATGCAATAATGTTCAAACCATAATTATTGTGGTAATTATAAATGAACAATAGAAAATTCTCAAACCATTAATATTACATAATTTATTGATTTTTAATATCATTTGGTATTAGAGAAAAAGTTTAAAGTCAGTGTATTATCTCTTAGTGGAAGTAATGGAAGTTGTTAGTTACAAATAAATTTCAATCTTTGATGGAACCATTTTTCAAATATAAAAGAATCAGATGCATTATTATTTTTTATATTTATACATGAATGTATATATAGCTACTATGCATGGGATTTTAGTTAGTATAGATAGAGGGGATCTATAAAATTTAGATCGGATATAACTAAATGTGGATACCAAAGGAATCAATTATATAGGGGGTCTATATACAACACAATCTACATGAATGTTATATCATGTAAATCATATCATTATATGTGGGAAAAGCTTATAAATAGCTATGAAGTTAATTAAAAGGTCCAAGAGGCTAAACTATAGGTTCTCTGGAACAAGTATGAGGATATGAGGATGAACCTGAGTTGATTTTTTGATGCATTCCTTGATCGGGTGAACATTTTGGGAGGACATGTGCGGTCTTGGATAAATCCTTGATGATGTAAAGATCATCATGTGCATCTTGAGAATACTGTCACCATAATTGAATCTAAAATTCTCAGTACTAGATTAAAAATATCCAAAAGAGTTAGCATTGTATAGTTTTCATAGTATTCTTTCATATATGAGATGATAAATATTGACGATGATGCTATGGAATAGGGGAAGTCTAAATATGTGTATTTCAAGGCCATGAAAAATCTCACCATAGAGGATTTCCATGAAAAATAATAGGTGGATGAATTCATGTTATTCCTTAATTCAAATATTCAAAGGGAAATATAAATTTAAAAGGGAAACTTCTAATTATGTGCCTTTGATGTGGAAAGGTTGGGAATATTATAGAAAAGTTCCCTAAGAATTTCCAAGATGATGATGATGAGGATGATGAAATTCCCATAAATAAGTCTTCAACTATAGCGAATCGGGTTTTGGCCTTATCAGACTTTGGAATATTTCTATGAATAATTCCAGAGCTAGGTGTGAAGACAGCGTAAAGTTCTAAGGCCCGGTGTGCCTGGAATTAATTTTATAAAAATATTAAGTAATTTCTATACTATTCACAAGGCAGGAATGAGTTATCTCTTAAAAGTTAGCTCGGATTGGAAATCTGAGGGCATGGTTGCGTCCAGAGCATGCTGTTTAACTTAGGTGGGGTGTAAAAGTTATGGGCGTGGGCCTTCTGTGAGAGAATTCACCCAGGGGGAAAATCATCTTTTTGAAATAATGACATAGTGATTTTTATCACTAGTGTTCTTTTCAAATAACTTTTGAACGAATTATCAGAATGGAAATCAAAGACTTCCGTTGATTTCGAAATGGGGTACATTTCCTAGGCGTGATATAAAATAAGCGGGTGCAGAGGTTTTGGAATCTGCCACTGTCGGTGGAGTTTTAGTGAGTTTATATAAATTCACTTAAGTGTTTGAATTAAGGGAAAGCCATAATTTCCCTTCTCTCTCTCTCTCTCAACCTTTATTTGGTGTTCTTTACCATTCTTCACTGGATTGAGGATCAAACTCTGACAGATCGAACTGGGATCGCAGCGGGCACGTTGCCAACAACAAACGGCCAGATCGAAGTAGGTTTTTCTGTTGATTTTTGTTCCTTCATCGATTTCATGAGTTTTTGAAAAACCTGTCATTTAAATTCTATAATTTTATAATTAGTAAAATGGCCAAATGAACATGGCCATCATCTGAGCCTCATTCTAAATCCCATGTTCTACGCATTCTTCATTGTTCATCGTCCGAATTTTCAGATGCGCCAATCGACCGTTGGATCATTGATAAGAGGTAGGCATTGCAAGGGTCACGTTACAGGGATCAAAAAGATGTATCCTGATCTGAAATCGGGCATCCATTAGAGTTACGGTGGTCCACTGAAAGAACCACTGGATCACCACCGGCAGTAGTGGTCGGTGGCTGCGCGTGGTGGCCGCGGTATGTCACGCGGTGGAGCGTCTTCAGAGGTGCGGTGTCGGCAGAACCCAGTAGTAGAGCGTGGGTGTGCAATGACCATCGGATGAGAAGATTATAAAGGGAAGGGTCGGGAGTTAGATAGGGAGGCCGAGAGCGTGGTGCTCAGGTGAAGAGCAGGTCGGGGCTTTGGCACGGTGCACCAGGCAGGGGCGGACGCGTGGAGGTACGGCGGTCTATCCAGAAGCGGAGCGGGGAGCCCAATCGGTTGCGACGTGGGTGGGTAGTGTCACAGCAGTGCGCTTAGTTAGCGAGAATGATGAATTCATCCTATCATGGTTAGGGGGAAGCCTTGAGGTCAGTGCATCGGGGGGAGCTGCGGACAAGGACCCTCATCCTGCGGGTCCTCATGGTGCGGCGTACGGACAGAGACCGGTCGTGCGGCTGGTCTGAGTGGAAGAACCGGACCCTCTGGTTTGGTGGTGTTGGAATGGGTCGTGGCCATCAAGCCACGGCGAGCTGGGTTGGACCCATGTTTGGGCCATAGGCTGGCAGTCTGGATTGGTTCGGTTGGTCCGGATCGGCCCAGTTGGGCCCCTTATGTTTAAAGGGACGTATCTTCTAAATGGCGTGTCCGTTTGATGCACCATCAGTGTCCATGGGTTCAACTTAGTGAGATGGACTTTTTGAAGTGGTTTTCGGGGTTTTTGAGTTATGCTCTCAAAGTTGGGTGACCCAAAACGCTTTAATTTAATAATATTAAATTAGTATTAAAGATTTCAACAGACGTACCTCGCGAACCGGATGTCCGATTGACACGCCATTAGTGGCAACGTGAACCTAGTCCTCGTGCAGAATTTTTGAGATTATCATTTGAGTGTTTGAGATAAAGATAATGTGTAGGCCCCATAGGTCCCGGTTTGCACGTTTTACGGTGAAATGTCACTTTTCACCCAACATCCATTTGGAGTGTTTGAGCACTCATTTCTGTGTGTTGTTCTGAGAGGATTGCAATAGTGCAATCTACCCGCATAAATTTGGGGCTGAGGCATGGGACCCATGAGGCGGATTCCAGGAATACGCTGTGTTTTTACAACTTATGCTATATAAGTCCGTTCAGGGCAAATGAATAGCCCACCATGCATGTTTTTCTACGTAGATCATGATGGTGGCCCCGGTATCGGCCTAGAAGGTTCACAATGTGGATATGATGTGGGTCGATCGGGTTAGTGATGTTTGGACCAGGAGTGGTTGAGTGAACTCCCTTGGTTCGTTCCTATAAGGGTTCCTGTGTCATTACTACTTCAGTATAGGTTTGTGATCCCCTCAAAAGGATGGTTTTCTGATAGAGTTGCGGCATCACTCCGGTGGGTTCAGATCGGGATCCTCTAGCTTTGCTTCCCTAGATTGGGTTCTTGGTATCATTGTGATCGCTTATCCACGGGTGGTGATCCCCTATCTAGCAGGTTAACCCCGTAGGGTTTGAGTCATTATCGGGAATATGATCCCCTACGCAGTGGGAAGTTCAGTAGGGTTGTGAAATCGTCAGTTAAACAATCCCTTACTCAGCATGTGATTTTGATAGAGTTAGTGCATCGTCGGTTCAATCCCCTACATCGTGAGTTATACCAGATGGGGTTTCCGGCATCGTCATGACCATCTTCGCACAGGCGATGATCCTCTATCTGAGTGATGTGATCTGTGGAGCACCAGATCAGGTTGTGTTTTCCCCCAGTAGTTCTTAGAAGTGATCCCCTCTCTGTGAGATCTACGAGTTACTAGAGTGGGTTCTTGTATCCCCTAGAAGACCCTTAGAGTGATCCCCTATCCGAGGAGTTTGGTTTTTTTTTTCTGTTTCAGCGTGAGGATCTTGGTGATGCTATCTGACAAGCATATACCTCTCGGATGAGTGCCATATGGGATGACAAATCTCGTGGAGTGTGTTCTCCTAGTTATGTACTTTTCACAGGTTATGAGGTCGGAACCTCATGAGGCTTGGTGCGTGAAATGAGTATATCTGTTTGTTCATGGTATATGTATGGGCATATACCTGAGCGGATCTTCATGGTGTATGTATGGGAATACACCTGAGTTGAGTTGATGAGTATTTTATATACTCACCCCTACATAGGATTTTCCCACACATTTTTGTGTCGTGTGCAGACCATAGGCCTTTTGACGGAGTTCCAGGGGGACCCGGAGCAGCTGGAGCTTAGTGAGAGAGACTGACTGGGGTGTTTAACGAAGCTATGTCGAGGATCTTACCGGTGGGTGTTTTGGCAGATTTTTCCCTCCTTTTGAGCAGGTTGGATGCTTTTGTAGTTTTCCTTTGGTGGGCCCTGTTTTTCCCTTTCGTACTTCTATTGCACTCTGGTTTGGGATAGATGTATGCATGCATTTCCTTTTTAGTTTATATATATATATATATATGCACTATTTCATGGAGGTTTATGTGGGTTCATGTGTATAGGTACCTTAGGTTAATGCCTCCCATGTATGTGATAGCCTACTCGGTGTTAGTCACTAGCCCCTGGCCTATTGGAGGCGGTCTTGGGGAGTTACGGCTCAAGCCCTATTGGTTCAGGTCCTAACAGAGTGGTATTAGAGGAGGTTCCACCTTTGGGATCTCAGAGCGTAGCTGGTCTAGCTGTGAGCTTGGTTTAGGTTGCATAGTGGCAGTGTTATGATGTTTCAAGTTTGGCTTTCAGTCCAGGGACTCCAGTGTTGGGGCGGTGGCTGACGTATCCATTCACTAGGACTCTGATAACCTGCCTTTCGAATTAGGACATTTGGACACTAGTTGCAGGGACATAACGGTACATGAATCATCTAGGACTGGGTTTTGGGTTTCCCTTGTTCTTCTTGAGTCACCTCCCCAGATATACTCTTTGACCATGGTGCATCTTGATTGTATTTCAGGATGCCTCCATGATGGTAGTCAGTGAGGGTTCCGTAGTGGGATTTTGGTGATGATCTACCCCATGTAGAGGTTGTGGACTAGGGTGTAGGTTCTGAGGCTGGACCTCCAGGTGGTCCTCCAGTTGAGCCACCACCTTTCGAGCAGATGGTTGTGTCGGTAGTGCAGGGAGAGGTTGCGCACAGGCTGAGTGCATTTCAATAGTTCCATAGGTAGTGACCTCTGAGGTTTTGGGGTGATCCAAACCCTCAGGAAGCTGATGACTGGCTCAAAGCAGTCACCCGAGTTTTTTGCCTGGTGAGGACACCTCCGGATCAGATGGTGGTCCTAGCAGTGAGCCTTCTACATTGTTCGGTCAGGACATGGTGGAGTTTGGTGACGCAGTCCCACAATGAGGAAATTCTCATGTGGACAGAGTTTGAGCGACTCTTCTGAGAATATTTCTATCTGATGATGCTGAGTTTAGTGCGGATTCAGAAGCTTCTGCAGCTTCGATAGGAGGCCATGACTGTGTCGGAGTACTCAGTGAGGTTTACAGACCTATTGCACTACTCCCTGGATATGGTTTGAGACCTGTTCTTTAGGGTTTAGTCTTTCGAGAAAGGCCTACACAAGGACATCTGGGAAGGTGTGGTTTCCTTGTGCCTACCCACCTATGTCGGAGTACTGGAGTGAGCCTTGGTGGTGGAGAGCTTTCTAGATAAGTAGATTCAGCCTGTCAGTGTTGGGTACATGGCATCTGAGACGTCGGCAGCTGGTAACTGGCGGCAGCATCAAGGGTATGGACGTGGCTGATGTTTCATGAGGTGACCCCAGGATAGAGGATCTGAGTCTCAGGGCTCATAGGGCTTGCAGACTAGTTTTGGTCAGTTGTAGGAGAGGCGTTGTTACGCTTGTGATGGTCAGGGACATCTTGCTAGAGATTTTCTGACCCGTCATGATACTGAGAAGGAGTCGGTCAACAGGCCGCCTTGTCCAGTGGCAACATCTTGAGTTTAGAGGTCTTCAGGGCGGCGGACGTGGCGATGGAGCTGGTGCAGCAGCGAGAGGTGGTAGGTGGTATCAGATGCCACCACCAACACCCCCTGGGTGGTCCACGTCAAGCTCAGGGAGCTGGAGGGCGAGGGTGAGGACAACTACAGGCCTTATAGGTTTTTGACCCAGAGGCTCCGCGGATAGATAGAGGTACACCTTGTGTTCTTTATACTTTCTATAGTATTTTTAATAGACACTATTTAGCAGTACTCTTTCCTTTTGGTTTCTTGCTTGAGTTTTGTTCAGGGTGTTTGTAAGACCCTGTGTGGGTGTTTTTCGGCATGCTTCAAATTCATTAGGAAGAGGGATCCTCCCCCCCACCGAGATGTGTTTTTGTGACATGATTAAAACTATGCGGGTGAGTCAGTGCCGCCCAAAGCGGATAGTGTTGAGGTGTAGTGTATGATTCCCTCTGACTTATGCGTTCGGATAGGGGTGTGTTCTGGTGAACTCACTGGTGTGGGAGACCTAGTTGAGAGTTCAGTTTCTTTCCTTATGCTTATGGCTTTTTGGGGAAGAAAATTTTTAAGGTGGGGAGGATTTAGCAACTTGGGTTTTGTCCCTGCCAGACTTTGAAATATTCATATGAATAATTCAAGAGTTAAGCGCGAAGACGGCGTGCGATTCCAAGGCCCAGTGTGCCTGGAATTAATTTTATAAAAATATTAAGTATTTTTTATACTATGTATGAGACAAGAATGAGTCATATTTTAAAAGGTATCTCTGATCGGAAATCTAAGGGCACAGTTGTGTCCGGAGCGTGCCTTTTACCTTAGGCGGGGTGTAAAAGTTACGGGCGCGGGACTGCTGTGAGAGAAGTCACCCATGGGAAAAATCGTCTTTTTGAAATAATGACTTAGTGATTTTTATCAGTGGTGTTATTTTTTAATAACTTTCAAACGAAGTCTTAGAATGGAAATCCAAGACTTCTGTTGAGTTCTAAATGGGGTGTTTTTCCTAGGCGTGATATAAAATAAGCGGGTGCGGAGGTTTTGGAATCCATGACTGTCGACGGAGTTTCACTGAGTTTATATAAATTCACTTAAGTGTTTGAATTAAGGGAAATCCATAATTTCCATTTTCTCTCTCTCTCTCTCTCTATCTATCTCTCTCTTTCTTAATTGTTCTTTGGTGTTCTTCACTATTCTTTGTCGAATTGAGGAGTGAACTCCGACGGATCGAAGTGGGATCGCAGTGGGCGCATCGCCAACAACAAACGGCCAGATCGAAGTAGGTTTTTTCTGTTGATTTTCTATCCTTCTTCAATTTCATGAGTTTTCAACAAATCCGTCATTTAAATTCTATAATTTTAGAATTAGTATGATATCCAAACAAACACGACCATTGTCCGAACCCCGTTCTAAATCCCATGTCTGATGCATTCTCCGTCGTTCTTCGTCCGAATTTTTGGATGCACCAATTGACAGTCGGATCATTGATAAGTGGTAGGAGTTGTGAGGGTCGCATTTTCGGGATCACAAATATGTCTCCCGATCTGAAATCAGGCATCCGTTCGAGTTACGGTGGTCCACCGAAAGAACCACCAGATCACCACTGGCAGTAGCGGCTGGTGGCTGCACGCGGGGGTCGCGGTATGTCGCACGACGGAGCATCTTATGAGGTGTGGTGTTGGCAGAACCCAGTGGAAGATCATGGGTGTGCGATGACCATCAGACTAGTGGAGTCTCAAGGGGGGGTCAGGAGTTATAAGGGACAGTTGAGAGCATGGCGCTCAGGTGAAGAGCAGGTCGAGGCTTCGGCGCGGCGCAACAGGAAGGGGCGGATGTGCGGAGGTGTGGCAGGCCGTTCAGAAGCGGAGCGGGGAGCCCAAGCGGTCGTGGAGTGGGCGGCCAGTGTCGTGGCGGTGCGCTCAGTAGGCGGGAGCGATGAATTTAGCTTGTCTCAGTCAGGGGGAAGCCCCGAGGTCAGCACCTCGAGGGGAGCTACGGACAAGGACCTGCATCCCGCGGGTCTTGTTG
This sequence comes from Viscum album, assembly GCA_963277665.1. Lineage (NCBI taxonomy): Eukaryota > Viridiplantae > Streptophyta > Magnoliopsida > Santalales > Viscaceae > Viscum > Viscum album. The sequence goes on along the minus strand of OY728166.1, from coordinate 1,239,425,571 downwards.
GTGCGGCGTGCGAAAAGAGTCCAACCACACGGTTGGTCTGAGTGGAATAACCGGACCCTCAAGTTTGGTGGTGTTGGAATGGGTCACGGCCAGCGGGCCTTGGCGAGCTGGGCTGGACCCGCGGCTGGGCCGCGGGCCGGCGGTCTGGACCGGCCCAGTTGGGCCTCTTATGTTTAAAGGGTGTATCTTCTAAACGGCGCGTCCATTTGACGCATCGTCAATAGCCATGGATTTACCTCAGCAATACAGACTTTTTGAAGTGAATTTCATGGTTTTTGAGTTATGTTCTCAAAGTTGGGTGACCTGAAATGCTTTAATTTAATAATATTAAATTATTATTAAAGCTTGCAACAGACGTACCTCACGAACCAGACGTCCGATTGATGCGTCGTCAGTGGCAGCATGACCCTAGTCCTCGTGCAGACTTTTTGAGATTCTCCTTTGAGTGTTCGAGCTAAAGAAAAGGTGTGGGACCTGCATGGTCCGGTTTTCATGTTTTACGATGAAATGTCACTTTTTCACCTGACATCCGTTTGGAGTGTTTGAGCACTTGTTTCTGTGTGTTTTTTCAAGAGGATTGCAACGGTGCAATCTGCCTGCCTAAATTTGGGGTCAAGGAATTGGACCCATGAGGTGGCTTCCAGGCGTATGCTACATTACTTATGCTTCATAAGTCCATTCGGGGAAAATTAATAGCCCACCATGCGTGTTTTTCTGCGTAGATCGCGATGGTGGCCCCTGTATAGGACTAGGAGGTGCGCAATGTGGAGATGATGTGGGTCGCTCGGGTTAGCGATGTTTGGACTAGCAGTGGTTGAGTGTGATCCCTTGGTTCATTCCTATGAGGGTTTCTGTGGCATTACTACCTCATTATAGGTTTGTGATCTCCTTGATAGGATGGTTTTCTGATAGAGTTGTGGCATCCCTCTGGTGGGTTTGGAGTGGGATCCTCTAGCTTCGCTTCCCTAGATCGGGTTCTTGGTATCACTGTGACTGCTTATCCATGGCCAGTGATCCCCTATCTAGAAGGTTAACCCCATAGGGTTTGAGGCATCAATGGGAATATGATCCCCTATGCAGTGGTCCATTAAGTTGGGTTGTGTAATCATCGGTTAAACAATCTCCTACTCAGCCTGTGGTTTCGGTAGGGTTAGTGCATTATCAGTTTGATCCCATACATCGTGAGTTATACGATATGGGGTTTCCGGCATCGTCATGACCATCTTCTCATGGGCAATGATCCTCTATATAAGTGATGTGATCTTTGGAGCACTAGATTGGGTTGTGGTATCCCCCAACAGTTCCTAGGAGTGATCCCCTATCTGTGAGATCTACGAGTTACCGGAGTGGGTTCTTGTATCCCCTAGCGGACCCTAGGAGTGATCCCCTATCAGAGGATTTTGGTATTTTTTCCGCTATTTTAGGGTAAGGATCTCATTGATGTTATCTGACAAGCATATACCTCTTGAACGAGTGCTATCTAGGATGACAGAGCTTGTGGAGTGTGTTCTTCTAGTTATGTACCTGTCACAGGTTATGAGGTCGGAAACTCATGAGGCTTGGTGCGTGAAATGAGTATATTTGGTTGTTCATGGTATATGTATGGGAATATACCTGAGTGGATGTTCATGGTGAATGTATGGTCATACACCTGATTTGAGCTAACTAGTCGTGTTATCTGAGGATGGTCTCGAGATGGAGTTTCTCTCTCGTTTGGGTTTCCTCTGGCTAGGTTGAGATGACTATTGTCTTTCAGTTTCTCCTCTCTATTTTGGGGTTTTTTGGGTACCTACTGAGTATTTTATATACTCACCCCTGCACGGGCTTTTCCCACACATGTTTGTGTCTTGTGCAGACCACAGGCCTTTCGACGGAGTTCCAGGAGGACCCAGAGCAGGCAGAGCTTAGTGAGTGAGACTAACTGGGGTGTTTACTGAAGTTGTGCCAAGGAGCTTACCAGTAGGTTTTTTTGGAAGATTTTTCCCTCCTTCTAAGTAGGTTGGACGCTTTTGTATTTTTCCTTTGGTGGGCCATGTTTTTACCTTGTGTACTTCTGTTGCACTCTAGTTTGGGATAGATGTATGCATGCATTTCCTTTTCAGTTTTTATATATATATATATATATATATCAGCACTGTTTCATGGAGGTTTATGTGGGTTCATATGTACAGGTACCTTAGGCTAATTCCTCCCATGTGTGTGTTAGCCTACTCGGCACTAGTCTCCATCCCCTGGCCTATTGGAGGTGGGCTTGGGGAGTTATGGATCGAGCCCCGTTGGGTTGGGTCATGACATCAACCAATGTGAAAGGTAGGAAAAAAACTAATTGAAATTTCTTCATGAGGAAGATCCTACTTTTACAAGAAAATTCTAGTTCATAAGAAACTGAGGCATAAGAAATTAAAGACTAAAAACACCATAGATAAAATTATATTATAGTAGTTATAGGTAGTTCCCAGATAAAAGAAACATGAGGAGGAATTTTTTAGCCTATAATGAAAAGTATAAGATTATAAAATACTCTTTAATCCTAGTATAATTTTTGAAAATTAGGTCACATGGGTGAAAAAAGTGAAAGTGGAGCACAAAGTTCAAAAAAATAGTCAATTGATTTTCAAGATAAGATAAAGATATATCATAATTAAAATATTGGTAGGGGTATTAATCACAAATATAAATCGGTGATGGTTGATTCCGGACTACAAGAACTCTCCCTAAGGTTGATGGTTTATTTGGGTATGAATCAAAACCAAAAGACTCTAAAAACCCAAGAGACAACCGATATTGTAGAAATGACACATAAGAATGCACCACATATTAGATGTTATTGTTGTGGAAAGATGTTACATTCACAAAATGTTTGTTCCATAGCCAAAATATATTTAAAGGCATAAGATCAAAAAATTCATTCAGGTATAATTCAATATTCTAGGAATGCTATTAATGGTCACTATTATCAGTGTGTAGGATTTAAACATATGGACAAATATTTCTCATCAATAATGCAACGAAATGTTTTAAAGAAAGACCAAATTGGTCATACATAGTATCTCAAGGAATCATAAAGTGAGATAAGAATGAAAAATTGATTTGTATCTTGGAAAGATGAAGTTAGTCCATCATACTCTAAAGAAAATCAATCATGTCAATCAACATTATTTGTGAAACCAAAGACACCGATAATGAAGGGAAGAGATTATTTGGTAGTAGTTACAGATATTTCTCTAAAATAAATATATTATATTGGTGCATGGAGAATTGATAGTAGATGTACTTCACACGTGATAAGAAATAAGGATCTTATCATGGGAATCAAAAACAATAAGGGAGGTGTTGAAAAGTTCGAGAATGAGGAAGACCTAATGATTATTAAATTTGGGAAATTTAAATTTAAGGTCAAAATACTTTATAAAGTTTTGATTTATATCTATGAGATTTGATCAAGAATATTGAATCAATTTTTTTGAAACATTAATTTCACTTTCATTATTACAACTCACTAATAATGGAAACATCACCCTTACTTTAAGACCTTCAAGCTGAGTTCTCATCTATGTAAATTGTGTTTTTTCTTGAGTTTAAAAAATATAATCTGCTTATTCTATACTACAAGTAATAGAATTATAATTATTTTTATTTCAATCCAAACAATTCTCTCCTAATAATAAAACTCCACTGAAGGTAAACTTTCTATCATTAACACATTTAAAATAATTGGAATCAAAAAATCCATAGAGATTTAATTGCAATTTATTATAATATGTTATCCCAAAATAAAATGTACCATTTATGTGCCTCAAAATACTATTCACTTCAATGAATTGAGGCACCTTTAGTTGAAATTGATAATGATCACGTAATGTGATGAAATAAATTATATTTGTTCTTGAAGAAGTTAAGTATAGTAAACTCTCAATGATTTTTATAAACTCTATTTGATTTAACTATTTACCTTAATCATATTTTGAAAGTTTAATTCCAAATAAAATTGGATTAAAAACTGACTATTCTTCTTCTATTATGATCTTCCTCAAACTTTACCCAACATAATTCACTTGATAAATAAAAATGTGATTCATCTCTTGATAAATTTGGAGACTAAAGAAATAATTCATATCTTTCAACATTTAAATCCTAAAAAACTTCTTTATTTGAGTGGAAAACTATTTGAAAACACTTTATTTATTTCTAGAAAATATAATATCATTAATATATATGATAACAAAGATAGAAACATCCTAATTTTCTATGATGTAGAGTTTTTTTCTACTTTTAATTTTCTAAAATTTAGCACTTTCATATACGAATAAAGATTCAAATATTATGCTCTCATAACATTTTTTTAGACCATATAATGATTTCCTTAACCTAAAAACACATCTTTCATCATATCAAAGAAAACAATTCTTCAAGTTGCTTGATATAATCTTCCTATTAAATTTCACCATTGAGGAAGGCCAACATGACATCCATTTGAAAAAAATATTGTATCATTTTTTAGTAGTAATAGAAATAAATATACTTCTGAATTGAATCCTTATGACCAGATAAAATGTCTCATTAAATTCAATCACTTCAATATGATAATAACCCTTTTAAATTATCCTTGATTTTTTCCTCATCACTTCTTCTTTCACATTCAGCTTGTTACAAAATAGTTACTTTATTCTAATAACATTCTTGTGTGTTGGATTGTAAACCAACTCCTAATTATTTTTATTCTCAATCTATTCTAATTCTTAATTTATATCATATATCCACTATTAATGCTTCAATGATTCCTCAAAATTCAATGGCTCTTCATATGATAACAATGTGGTATGAGATAATGTTCTAAAAGACCTTATTTGAACTAATTCACTATGATCACCAATTATTTTTTTAACTTCCACTTGTTTTATTAACCTTGGATGAAATAAATTTGTTTGTTCTACATCACTAGATAAATTTGTGACATCATCTTCCTTATGCTCATCACTTGAATCTTTAGCATGATTAGAATTTCCATCATGTCATCCAAAAAAAATTGTATTTTCTCCATCACTTATAATAAATGTTTTTTCTTTTCCATATAAATTAAATGAATATTATAACACATTTACATTAATACAATAAAAAATATTCCTTTTTTACTTTTTTAGTGTTTATATCCTCTTATAATGGGTGGATATCTAAGGAAAATTTCATCAACAAATTTTTCTTAAACTTTCCCATGTTTTCACTTTTCACTTTGATGACATAAGGGATTCCAAACACCCTAAAATAATTTAATTTTGGGGTATTTTTTTAATTAATCTTATATGGATAAATATCTTAATTTGGATGATATAAACAATGGGTTTTAATATGAATCGTTATCTTAATCTATTTCCTATATAAGAAACATGAATCTCCATAGCCCACTAACATTGTTTGATTCCACCATACTTCTATTCTTTATTTCAATCAAACCATGTTTATTAGATATATGGTGCACTATAATCATTTAAAATATCATGATTCTTTAGATAAGATTTAAATTTACCACTAGTGTACTCATCCCCATTATCCATTCTGATTCTCTTTAAATAATAGTCACACCCTTTTTCTACACTTCTATTAAAACTCTAAACATCTTCAAGGACTCTTATTTATATTTCATAAAAATAATGAATGAGATTAAAGTAAATTAAACAAAAAATGAGATAAATTACTTATTCCCATTCATTAACTTCTTCTTTATAGAACTATAAATATCTGACTAGATAAGATCTGATGAATGAGAATTTCGAATCTCCACTTTTGTGTGAATAGTTAATATTTTTCCCCTTTAACATATAGAAAATATATAATTCCTTTCTATATTTAACATAGAAACATTGAAAATAATATCTCCTCAAGTACTCTTGTTCATGTTATTTTAGAAAAATTTGTATAATATTTTGGTTTTATAACTCATTCTCTTCTTTCAAACTCAAATACAAATAGTTTTTAATTCCACACACTTGAAACAAGTTACCCATTATTTTCACCCACATGAAACAAGTTTCCCCTTTTTCATTGTCCTATTATCATGAAAGGAACATATTTAAGTCTCTATTCTAAGACTTCACCATTTTTTAAAATAAACGTTTCTCCATTCATCAAAAAGTTGATAAACGCTAAGTAAAGTGTGCTTTAACCCATCAATAAAAATTTTATTCATCGATTTCAATTTTTTATCTCTAATATCCATTGAAATAACTCAATTTATTTTGAGAAACCCATAATTATAAAATATAAATTATCCTTCCTTTAAAATTTTAAATTCCTTTATATGATTCATGTCTCATATTATATGAGACAAACACCCACTATCCAAAAATCCATGGACATTCCTTTGGAGAAGATTTCAATGAAAATCACACCATAAGATCTTTTCCCTTTCCTTTATTATTATTATTATGAAAATTTTGATTATTCTAATTCATATTCAACTGATCTAGTAATATGGTAATGAAATTCTTGGAATCATGACTCAGTTGGTCACATATTCTACAAAGTTTTTTCAATACATGAAATTTATTAAATTTTTTCACTTTTGAAATTTCAAACTTCTTCTAAACTTTTCTTCTTTTAGATAGTTGTATCCCCTAACTATTTCCTTCCAAATTTTATAGAATCATATAAATACCTTTAAATGAACCAAAATCTCCATGCCACATGTTTTAATCCACCTCAACACCAATATTATCCATAAAATAATATCACACTGGCTGTTTGTTATATAGACTATGTAACATGACATATGACACCTTTTTAACCACTATTTTTACATATATTTTATTAAAAACAATTATAATATACTCCTAACATGTTACAATGAATATTATAAATCTTCCTTGAATTTATTTCCTTGTCATTTATAGCATATTTTCCATTAAAATTGACACTTCTTGAAATTTCATATTTATGGAATTCTTCTTTTGACACCCAAAATTCAATTTTTTATAATTGAATTATTCTTATATTTTCATTACAAAAATATAAAAACCTTTGTTCCATTTAATGAGGTATTTTTTAACTAATAAAATCTTTAGGATTCATGGATTCTTCAATAATCATGACATTTACCTTCAAGGTTTCTCAACTTTCTTACAAATATTCTCAAAGTTATCCTTAAATCTATTATTATGATTTTATGAATCTAAATACATGTTTTGATCATTTTCAAGATCCTTTTAATTATATTTAACATTATTTTATATTGTCTCCAACTTATTTTCTTTCATAAGAAACTCCTTTAAATCACTAATTTGCTTTAACAACTTTAATTCATTTTTAGCATGGATAAAATCCTTATTATTTGAAGTTTGGGTATATTTATTCAAATTCTTATTATATTTCCCTAATATTGAAATATTTAAACAAAAATCCTTATACTATTTATTTAATATGAATTATATTTTAGTTTCATGATCCTTTTCATTTCTATCATGTTAATCATAAGAGAATTCATCATCATTTTGAAATTAATGACTAACCCTTTACTTCACATAAAGTTTTCACTTCTACTTTATCATCACCGCTTCCTTCATCATCCAATTTAGATAAAAAAATATCTTTTTTACTTTTGAGAAATTCTTACCCTTTCCTTTTAAGGAAAAATTATTCTTATTGAACATTGAATATTTCTTCGTTGAAAATATTCTTGGTAAATCATTTTAACTTTCTTTTTCTTTTGGATTTGGAAAATTGGTAGAGAAATGTACAAAAGATCCAAATTTAAAATCACTTCAATGAATTATTTCCTTATTACTTTCCTTTTCCTTTCCAAACACTTATTGAGATAAATGGCATTAACTTTTCAAATTTAATCTCAATATCTCCATCATTTTCTAAAATTTTATATTCTTTCTTGAATTCTATTCAAACCTTATCATGATATAAGGATTTGAAATTGTAAAGACTCGGATTTCTTTTCATGCAATTTTTTTTAATTATATGGGAACATTATGAGTCCGCAAAAATTGATGGTGTATGATTCCAAGGCCCGGTGTGCTCAAAATGAATTTATGAACTTTTTTTTGGGTACATTTAGTAAATGCGCGAGCGGCGTATTGTAACTTTTGAATCGATGCTTAGAATTGAAATATGAGGACACCATTGAACTCACAGCACCGATTTTCTCTTAAGGAGACCTTCACCTCGACTGTAGTAGGTCGAGGGTAGAAGTTAGTTTTTCATATTTTTCGTGGTAGGGTTAGACAAATAATAAAATAAAATAATTACTTTTATTTTATTTTTAAACCCTCCCATTTGAATCATGAAGGTGGGGACCACTTGAGGGTGGTCGGGAATTTAATGTTGGGCATTAAATGCCCGGTTACACAAAATGTGTAACCACATTCCTCTTTAATTAATAGGATTCATTAATTCTGAATTAATGAATCAACTTGTTAATTAAGAGTTTTTTTATTAACTCTTGGAATCTCCCTATTGATGTGCCAACATTAAATCTTAACTTATTAATTTTGCACCACACCTCTCGCGGGGAAAAGGATTGGAAAAGGAGAGCCTTTGGAGAAACACCCTCTAAACGAAGAACCTCTCCAACAAAGAACGTTCTCTGGATCAAGAATAAGGAATCGACTTTGGATCCTGTTTCGGGAGAAACGGACATTGGAGACTTCATTAACTTCATATCCTTCCTTGTGCCTCCACCAACGAATGTCAAGGTAGGGGAATTTGTTCTTTTTATTTATTCTTTGTGATGAATCATTATTTCAATATTTGAACCAACTACTATCGACTTAACGTGGAGGGTGCAGGTCGAATGAACATGGTTCGATCCCTCCACAATTTTATTCTTGATGTGTTCTTCACGGGCCACAATGATGGTGGCGTCGCAACTGCGCCGCTGAAGGAGACCGCGATCCGTCGGTCGCGGTGGTGAGAAGACAGTGGTCGGCATGCCGACCGGCCGTGAGGAGGTGGGGCCGTGTGCGTCTATGCCACCGGTTAAGTAGGAGGTCGCAGCCTTTCGGTCATGGTAGAGGCTGGAGGGTGGTCGGCACCCGGTCGGCCACGAGTAGAGCAGCAGTGCACAACCGCACCGTTGGGAGGAGAACCGGCCAACCTCGTCACGCCGATTGGGACCACCGAGCGGTCCCGCATGCCAGCAGGGCGACCGAACGTCCATCGGTACATTAAAAATATTTCCCCCCCCCAAGTTGCAGCTAGGGCGGACCCCACCACAGCAGGCCACCCGACTGCGGGCTGCACCGCAGGCCACTCAGCGGGCCACCCAGTGGGTCGTGCCCAGTAGGCTGGGCTAGGATGCCCCCTTCGTGGGCTAGGCCAGACTGCGGCCCAGCCCATCTGGGTCAGACCAACTGGATCAGACCAGACTCAGGCCCATCCGAACCTAGATATGCCTTTTTGGCTGTAACTTGAGAACCGGATGTCCATTTGACGAACCTTCTACGGCGTTGGGATCCTTGGATCGAGACGATCCTTTTGGTACACTCCACTTGAGTTTTGGATAAAGTTGGAGTATGGACGGGTTGGATCGAACCCCAAATCCAACTGGGCCCTCTGAGCGGAAACGCTAATAACTTATAGACCGAGCGTCTGATTGACATGTCATCTATTGTGCCGGGTCACTTATGATGTGATGGGCCCTTGGGATACTTCTTTGTGGAACTTCATGGTAGTTTAGGTATGAATGATGGCTTGGGGAGTGGTTCTCCCAAACGTTCAATTAGCCAGAATCCAGTGGCTGGTAGTGAGGTGGAGGTTGGAGACAGATCATATGGAGGTTAGTACCGAGCGATCCTGTGTGTGTCAGCACTGATCCTGTGTGGGTCAGATCCTATGTGGGTCAATTCTCAGTGATCCTATGTGGGTCAGCGCATACCGATCATGTGTGGGTCAGATCCTGTGTGGGTCAGCGCTCAGCGATCCTGTGTGGGTCAGCGCATACAGATCCTGTGTGGATTAGATCCTGTGTGGGTCGTTGTGGGGGTTAGTTACCTATCGACCCTGGATGGATCAGATCCTTTGTGGGTTATTATGGGGGTTAGTACCTATCAATTATATGTGGTTCATACTCCATATGGTCAGCAGCAGTGCCTCTTGATAGAATAAGACGATCTAGCTTCGCGACTAATCATTTGTACTTCTATACTTCACTGAAAACCTGATTGTGAGCTGATTCCTTACCTTTATGGTATTCTTCTATGTGATTACCTGTGTGATACTTCTACCTTAGTGGTGTTACCTTTGTGTTATTCTTTCCTCATGTGTGAGGTGTGTATTTATTTATAATTTAGGTATATGTATGGTCATATACCTAAGTAGTGTGATGACTATTGCTTCATGCTTTGTGGTTTTTCCTTTGTGGAACTCTAGGAGACCTACGAGGGTCTCAGGGTCCCTACTGAGTATCGTTATACTCACCCCTACATGGGTTATTCCCGCACCTTGATGTGTCTTGTGCAGATGACGGACAATGCTAATCGAGGTCGAGGGTACTAGACTGGAGGTTGATCGGAGGTGGACATTAGATGGGACGATCCGTAGGTATGACCGTTCAAGAGATGTACCTACCCTTTAGGTAGGGTCCTTGGCGGGTGTTCACAAGAGCTGTTCTTTTTCAATTTTACTTGTAATTTCCAATTGGGCTTGTATTATGTCCCCTTTTCTTTCTATACACACCCCGTATACTTTATAGTTTACCTTGTTCTTGTATCTTGTTGTGTGCTTGGTTTGGGTGAGTTTACAGTTTTAGAGTCAATGCCTTCCAAATTTTAGGGATATTTATTTCCGGTGCTAGTCTCCAGCCCTTGGCCTATGGAAGGTGAGCTTGGGGTAGTCACGACACGGGCCCTGGGGGATGGGTCATGACAAATTGGTATCAGAGGAGTTCGGTTCTACCGAAGAACTAGGACTCTGATCTTTTCTGTGTGGAAATAGTGTTAAGTGTTATGAGTGTGGTTTTCAGTTCGGGGAGTCTAGTGTTGGTGTGGCGGCTGACATATCCATACACTAGGACCCTAACTTATGATTTCTGACTTAGCACATGAAAACACTGATTTCATGTGTGTTTTTGAAAATTTTTCTTTGTGATCACTTTGAGTCAGCTCATCAGGTATAAATTAATGACTGTGGTGCACCTGTTTCTTTTTAGGATGCCTCCATGTAGACATCCATCTAGGGTTTCGGGTAGAGTACATGATGATAGCCCACCAAGTGGTGAGGCTTCAGTCCAGGGCCCCCTTACAGCAGTTGTACCATTGGGTGGTGTACTAGCAGCACCACTACCCATTGGGAAACCGATGCCACCAGCCCCAGCAATAGAGGGTGTGTGTCACTTGAGCGCATTTCACGAGTTCCAACACCGGAGGCCACTGAGGTTCTAGGGTGATATGGATACACAAGTGGCTAAGGACTGGCCAGAGGTCATGGTTAGAGTTTTTCGACTGGTAGGGACACCTGTTGATCTCATGGTGATCCTTTTCGACAGTTTTCTTCAGGCAGTAGTAGGAAGGTGGTGGAGCTTGATGCTCCAGGTTCATGAAAAGGTGACTCTCATCTGGGCGGACCTCGAGAGCCTTTTTAGGGTAGAGTTCATCCCAGCGACCCTACGCTCAGTGCATATATAGGAGCTTCTCCACTTGCATAAAGTAGCATGACTGTGGATCAGTATTCAGCGAGGTTCATCAACCTCTCACACTACTCCACTAACATGGTACGAGACCCTTTCTTTAAGGCCTAGACCTTTGAGCAGGGGCTTAGATAGGATATTAGAGATTTTATTGTTTCTCTTAGCATCCCGACACAGGTGGGGGTGTTAGAGATAACACTCTTAGTTGATAGCTTCCTTGATGATCGGTCACCGGTAGTGAGACCCACCACCAGACAATAGGTAGAAGATTCATCGGCAGATGGAAGAAGACAGATGACACAGAGGTCCAAAAGGAATAGACCTACAGGTGGACGACCGCAGGATATAGGTTCGGTGGTGTGAGGCTCTCAAGACATAGTAGGACGGGCAGCGGGCAGGGTCACATGGCTCGCGATTGCCCAACCCGCCGTACAGAAGACCAGTAGACGGTCAAAGGACCATCTAGTCGGAGGTGAAGATTAGATCAAGGAGGTACATAGGTAGGAGGTGGATGTGGTAGAGGATAAGATCATGCATTAGGTGGTGGGAGGTGATTTGAGGTTCTACCACCACCACCTCCAGGTGGTCCACCCCAACCACAGGGAGCAAGTGGATAGGTACGAGCTTAGCTTCAGGCAACTGAAGCCTATGACCACGGTGCTCTAGAGATGATATGAGGTATGATCTGTGTCTACTCCACCCTAGATGCAATATTTATATACATAGGTGTCAGTCACTCATTTATCACCACAGCCCCCGTTCGGAGCTCAGAGATTCTGGTGGAGCCATTGGCTCGATCCTTATGGCTAGAGACTCCTATGGGAGTGGATTCGATGATTACTCACTGGTGTCGGCAGTGTGAGCTTACTCTAGGAGGCGAGAGATTCAGTTGGGATCTTCTAGTAGCAGTGTCGAGGCCTTACGACATCATCTTGGGTTTGGACTGGTTATCCACAGTCCATGCTTAGATTAGCTGTATTAGGTGTAAAGTGCAGTGTGTTTGCATGGATGGGACTAGTTTTTCCTTCACTGGAAAGAAGGGAACCTTTACAACACAGGATGGACTTACCTGGAGAAGGGTGTATCCGATCACACATCAGTTGGCTAGCCTTACCCTCGTAGTGGTTGATGTTGAGATTCTGAGCTATCCTATAGTGGTGGACTAGTATGCTGATGTTTTCCCTGATGATGTTCTGGGTCTACCTCCTCGCAGATAGGTGTACTTCTACATCGACTTGTACCCCAAGATGTCACTTATATCTGCACCAGCATATCGGATGGATCCTGCAGATCTAAGAGAGCTGTGAGTATAGCTGGAGGACTTGCATTGCAAGGGGGTTTATTAGGCCCGATGTTTCTCCTTGGTCATCCCTGATTTTGTTTGCCAAAAAGTTGAATGGGAGTTTGAGACTCTGTGTGGATTATGGGAACCTAAACTAGGTGACCTTGAAGAACAAGTACTCACTCCTGAGGATTGACAATCTCTTTGACTATCTAAAGGGAGCACGGTGGGTTTTGAAGATATACCTCAGATCAGGCTATCACCAGCTCAGGGTACGAGATGAGGATGTACAGAAGATGACCTTTAGATGTCAGTATAGCCACTATGAGTTCTTGGTTATTCCATTCGGTGTGACCAATGCCCCAGAAGTTTTCATTGGAATCATGAACACAATCTTCCAGTCATACCTTGATCGCTTTGTGGTAGTCTTCATCGATGACATCCTGATATACTCAGTGACGAAGGAGGAGTATACCTATCATCTGCAAATAGTTTTGGCCACACTCCAAGAGCACCAGCTTTATGGTAAGCTCTCGAAGTTCCAGTTCTAGATCTGAGAGGTTCACTTATTAGGGCACTTCATCTCAGAGGCTAGAGTTGCGGTGGATCCAGTGAATATTGAGGTTGTACTTGCTTGGGATCCACCCAAGAGTGTGATGGAAGTGTGGAGTTTCTTGGGTTTGGCTGGTTACTACCGGAGGTTTGTGCCTGAATTTTATAGAGTTGCAGCACACTTATCAACGTTGAAAAAGAAATGGAAACCCTTCATGTGGTCATAGAGATGCCAACAGAGTTTCTGGGATCTGAGGCATAGACTGACGAGTTCCCCCATCTTGAGGCTACCGGATGAAGGCGTTGGGTATATCGTCTATTGTGACGCATCAGGGTCTGGACTTGGATGTGTTCTAATGAAGGAGAGAGCAGTGATTGTGTATGGTTCTTAACATCCAAGACAACATGAGAAAAATTACACTACCCATGACCTGGATTTAGCAGCAGTGGTCTTCTCCTTGAAGATGTGGCGACATTACTTGATGGGTGAATGTTTTAAAGTATACTCTGATCACAAGAGTCTCAGGTATATATTCTCTCAGAAGGACCTGAACCTAAGACAATAGCATTAGCTTGAGTTCCTCCAGTACTATGACTTTTAGATAGTCTATACTCCTGGGAAGGGGAATATAGTATCATATGCACTCAGCAAGAGATCTGGTATACAGTTGCTGAGTGAGGAAACAGAGCAACTAGCCGCTTTATGGATATCCTATGTGGATCAAGATGGAGCAGTTTATCTTCAGTATCTAATAGTCACTCCCCCACTATTTCAGCGAGTCAAAGAGGTGCAGCTTGGGGACACTGACTGTGAGTTTCAACGTGCTCAAATATCCACAGGATAGGCACCTGATGGATTTTCTGAAGGTGGGGAGCACGTTATCCTTTTCAGAGTGCGTACTATGGTACCGGTGGCGCTTAGGGAGGAAGTGTTGAGGGAGTTCTATACATCCCCTCTAAAGGTACATCCAGGACTGTCAAAGATGTACCAAGACCTTTAGTGTCAGTATTGGTGGTCAGGGATGAAGAAAGTGGTGGCAGAGTTTGTCTCTCGGTGCCTCACTTGTTAGTAAGTGAAGGCAGAGCACCAGGTTCTAGAAGGCTTAGTTCAGCCACTAGAGGTTCCAGAGTGGAAGTGGGATGTAATTTCCATAGAATTCATGACAGGACTTCCATGCACATCTAGGAATCATGATTCTACCTGGGTGATCATTGACCAACTCACCAAGACATCCCACTTCCTACCTATCAGAGAGTAGGGAATAGTAGAGAGTAGGGAATAGTAGAGATCTTGGGACACCTCTACGTGCAGGAGATTGTACAAATTCATGGAGTGACATTAAAAATTGTCTCCGATCATGATGCATGTTTCACTCCCCAACTATGGAAGGGGGTGCAGGAGGTGTTCGGGACACAACTTCGGTTGAGCACCACCTTCCATCCTCAGACGGATGGTCAGATAGAGCGGACCATTCAGACCCTTGAGGACATGATGCATGCTTGTGTCCTAGATTCCGGCCACAACTGGGAGGATCACTTGCCTTTGGTGTAGTTCGCATACATCAACAGCTATCATTCCACAACCATAATGGCACCATTTGAGGTGTTGTACGGTCGACCTTGGATATCACCTCTGTGCTGGATTGACCTAGGGGAATCAGCACTCGTGGGACCAGAGATGGTATGGGCTACCACAGAGAAGGTGCATATCATCCAGGAGCAGATGAAGACTGCACATAGCAGGAAAAAGTCCTATGCTGACAGGATACGGAGACCTCTTGAGTTTGAGGATGGTGACCATGTCTTCCTATGGGTCTCACCTCAATGAGGTTTGTGGAGATTTGGTCAGGGTGGCAAGTTATCTCCAAGGTTCATCGAACCCTTTCAGGTCCTTAGCAGAGTTGTTGAGGTGGATTACTACTTAGCTCTTCCACCACAGTTGCACTGGGTGCATGAAATTTTCCACGTATCCCAGTTGAGGATATAAGTACATGATCCTCCGCACATCATTGACTAGGGAGAGCTAAACATCAAAGATGGGGCGACTTTTTTAGAGGTTCCAATAGAGATTGAGGATCGATAGGAGAGAGTACTTCATGGGTGGTCGATACCTCTGGTGTGTGTACGTTGGTGGCATGGGAACCTTTAGGAGATTACATGGGAGTAGGAGGCTCAGATTCATACTCAATACCCCCACTTCTTTTCCTATTTTGTGTTGTGGCTTTCAGGGACGCAAATCCCTGAGGTGGGGAGAATTTAAAGACCCGGATTTTTTTCCATGCAATTTTTTTTAATTATATAGGAATATTACGAGTCCGTGAAAATTGATGGCACGTTATTCCGAGGCCCGGTGTGCCCAGAATGAATTTGTGAACTTTTTTAGGGTATGTTCAGTAAACACGCGCGCGATGTTTTGTAACTTTTGGACCGGTGCTCGGAATCGAAATCTGAGGACACCATTGAACTTGCAGTGCTGATTTTTTCTTAAGGAGACCTTCACCTCGACTGTATTAGGTTGAGGGTAGAAGTTAGTTTTTCAGATTTTTTGTGGGAGGTTTAGACAAATAATAAAATAAAATAATTACTTTTATTTTATTTTTAAACCATCCCATTTGAATCATGAAGTTGGGGACCACACGAGGGTGGTCAGGAATTTAATGTTGGGCATTAAATGCCCAGTTACAAAAAATGTATAACCACATTCCTCTTTAATTAATAGGATCAATTAATTCTGAATTAATGAATCAACTTGTTAATTAAGAGTTTTTTTATTAACTCTTGGAATCTCCCCATTGATGTGACAACATTAAATCTTAACTTATTAATTTGTCACCACACCTCTCCTGGGGAAAAGGATTGGCAAAGGAGAGCCTTCGGTGAAACACCCTCCAAACGAAGAACCTCTCCAATGAAGAATGTTCTCCAGATAAAGAAAGAGGAACTGACTTTGGAGCCTGTTGTGAGAGCGATGGGCGTCAATGACTTCATCAACTTCATCTCCTTCCTCATACTGCCACCAATGATCGTTAAGGTAGGGGAATTTTTTCTTTTTATTTATTCTTCATGATGAATCATTGTTTCAATATTTGAACCACCTGATACCGACTTAATGCGGAGGGTGCAGGCTGAATGAACAAGGCCCGATCCCTCTGCAATTTTATTCTCAACGTGTTCTTCATGGGCCGCGATGACGGTGGCGTCACAACCGCGCCGCCGAAGAAGACTGTGACTCATCGGCTGCAACGGTGAGAAGACAGTGGCTGGCATGCCGGCCGGCTCTGAGGAGGTGGGGTGGCATGCATTCGAGTCGCTGGTTGAGCAGGAGGTTGTGGCCCATCGTCCGTAGTGGAGCAAGGTGGTGGTCGACATCCGGTCGGCCACGTGGCGGAGCGGCGGCATGCTTCTGTGCTGCCAGAGTAGGAGTTCGCGGTCGCTTGTCTGTGGTGGAGGCCGAAGGGCGACTTGCACCCGGCCGGCCACGGGTGGAGCAGCAGTGCACAACCAGACCATTGGGAGGAGAACTGGCCGGAAGACCGGTAGGCCTCGTCATGCCGAGTGGGACCGCCGATGGGTCACGCATGCCAGCAAGGGGATCGAACGGCCATCGGGCTGTTCAGAATATCGGGGGGGCTCCCCCCCCCCCCGGGTTATGGCTAGGGAGGACCCTGTCACGGTGGGCCACTCGACCGCGGGCTGCACAGCGGGCCACCCAGTGGGTCGCGCTAGCGGGCCATGCCCAGCAGGCCGCCCCCTTCACAGGCCAGGCCAGACCGCGACCCATCCCATCTGGGCCGGACCCAAGCCCATCCGGACCTAGATACGCCTTTTTGGTTGTAACTTGAGAACTGAGCGTCTGTTCGACAAAATTTCAGTGGTGTTGGGATCCTTGGATCGAGACGGACATTTTGGTATACTCTAATTGAGTTTTGGATAAAGTTGGAGTACATCTGGGTTGGATTGAAATCTGAATCCAACTAGGCCCTCGGAGCGAAAATGCTAATAACTTACAGATTGGGCGTTTGATTGACTCGTTGTCTGTTGTGTTTGGTCCCTTATGACGTGACAGACCTTTGGGATACTTCTTTGTGGAACTTCGTGGAGGTTGAGGTATGACCAATGTCTTGGGGAGCAGTTCTCCCAAACATACTATTAGCGGGAATCCAATGGCTGATAGTCAGGTGGAGGTTGGAGACAGATCATACGGAGGTTAGTACCAACTGATCCTATGTGGGTCAGCACCAATCCTGTGTGGGTCAGATCCTGTGTGGGTTAGCGCTCAGGGATCCTGTGTGGGTCAGTGCATACCGATCCTGTGTGGGTTAGATCCTCTGTGGGTCAGCACTCAGCGATCCTCTGTGGGTCATTGCATACCGATCCTATGTGGGTCAGATCCTGTATGGGTCATTGCGAGGGTTAGTTACCTATTGATCCTAGGTGGATCAGATCCTTTGTGGGACATTGAGGGGTTAGTACCTAACGATCCTGTGTGGGTCAGACTCTGTATAGTCAGCAGCGGTGCCTCTTGATAGAATAAGATGATCTAGATTCATGACTAATCAAGTGTACTTCTATACTTCATTGAAAACCTGATTGTGATTTGAGTCCTTACCTTTATGGTATTCTTCTATGTGGTTACCTGTGTGGTACTTCTACCTTAGTGGTGTTACCTTTGTGGTATTCTTTCCTCATATGTGAGGTGTGTATTTATTTATAAATTAGGTATATTTATGGGCATATACCTAAGTAGTGTGATGATTATTGCTTCATGCTTTGTTTTTTTCCTTTTTGGGACTCTAGGAGACCTAAGAGGGTCTTGGGGTCCCTACTCAGTATCGTTATACTCACCCCTGCACGGGCTATGTATGCACCTTGTTGTGTCTTGTGCAGATGAAGGACAGTGCTGATCGAGGTTGAGGGTACCAGACTAGAGGCTGATCGAAGGTGGACATTAGATGAGACGATCCGCAGGGATGGCCATTCGAGAGTTGTACCTACCCTTCAGGTAGGGTCCTTGGCGGGTGTTCACAGGAGCTGTTCTTTTTCAGTTTTACTTGTAATTTCCAGTTGGGCTTGTATTCTGGACCCTTTTCTTTCTGTACACACCCAGTTTACTTTATAGTTTACCTTGTGCTTGTATCTTGGTGTGTACTTGGTTTGGGTGAGTTTACAGGTTTATAGGCAATGCCTTCCCGGTTTTAGGGATATGCCTTTCTGTTGCTAGTCGCTAGCCCCTGGCCTATGGATGGCGATCTTGTGGTAGTCACAGAACAGGCCCCGGGGGACGGGTCGTGATAGAAATTTATTAATTTTTTATATTCACTTTTTTCTAAATAGTGACTCATTTACTCATTTCATAATCAATCAAAATGATATGAAAATTTTCTAATTGAAATGTGTCAAGATCACAGTCTTCATGTGTCAATAACTTATTATCAAATATATATAATTATATATGAAGTATATTATTGAAAACCATATAATGTTATATAGTCTATTTAAATACTATAATGGTTATCACCACTTTATTGAATCATGTAAATAATCTGTCAACAAAATCTTCTTCAATCATAGATATGTCTTCACACTTCAAATGCCAGATCTATAATTTCTCTTCTTTAACTTTAATTTTTTTTTCATGGATGTTTTTAAACTTGTCCCTATTTACTTTTATTGTCTTGATCCCAATGAATTTTATAAATTCCTTATTTGATAGAGATAAAATAATTTCATTTTTTGGAATGACCATTATTATCAAGATTATTTTGATCAATAGTCATCATTTTTTCACCTTCAGTGCGAGGAACATACCCATTTGTATAAACTCCAAACCCATAGAGGATAATTGATAATAGGTATGAAATCATACCATACTTCCATATATGATAGTAATTTTTGTAAAATTTTATAATCTAATTTATATTAAATGAATTAATATTATCCATTATGGATATAAAAATTCATAATAAACTATAACTTCAAAATAGAGAACACTCATCGCTTCCAACTTCAAAGAGAATTGATGTATTTGAAGGAAGCCTAGAACATGAATCTACTAAAAATTATGGATACCTTTATGACAATGTATATTAGGATCCTCAAGGATACACTAAGAGGGTGTGAATCAGTGAATCAAACTCTTTTACATTTTTCAACCAAACAATATCCTTCATCGGTTAAGATGATTAAAACACTTTTTATTTTGATTTATTCCTTATTTTTTACTAAATTTTAATGAATTAAATTAATTTATTATACAAAAAAAATAAAAAACAAAGAAACTATAAGTGTCATAATAGTTTACAAGGTTTTCCATCCAAAATGAATGGACACATCTATGGCATGATTTGGAAAACATGTGATCATACAATCCACTATAATCATTATGAATACAAGGATCAAGGTTTATCTCTAAAATAATATTATAATTATATGTATATCAACTGATGTAACATGATATCACATGATAATAATGAAATACTTTAAGATATATAACAATAATATTCTTCAATATCTAGTAATAAACACTAATTTTCTATAGAAAAATACCACTTCCACTTCACATCTTCATGGACTAAATTATTCAATGAAACAATAAGAAAAATATAAACATGAAAACCCAAAATCTTATTCAACATATCACTAAGAAATATTTATTAAATAACAATAGTTTTATCTTTAAATAATAATCAATATCATAGAACTTCACTACACAGACTATAAAAGTCTTAAAGGTCTTCAATATTCAAATCAAAATATTTTAACTTCAAGAAATGAATTAATAAATATTATACACACTTATTCACTATATTAGGTGTCTTCTTCCTACTTATTATCTATCACACACTCTCCAATCCATGAAAAACTCTACAAAATCCTTTAATATGATTTTACTCTTTAAATTTTAAAATTTTAATTCAAAATATAACTCTCATCATCAACCATCATCAAATCATACTCATAGTTGAGGAATTAGATCACTCTAATCAATTATATCATCTTAAATGAGGTTAAGGGATATTGAGGGTCTAATTTTAGTGGTCCTATGTGACATCAATAATTCCACATCATCATAAATACTTAAATTGGTGTTTTCTATCGAAAACTATCAGGACCTATTAGGAACCACTAGAAGTATGTTGGGAATAACCATGCTCAATTATTCTTATTTTTATATCATTAGAACTCTGTTAAATTTCAACTAGAACTCTGGTGGCATTCATATTACTTCATCTTGAAAATTCATGATCAATAGAACTTTGGTTTCAGGAAACATAGACTTCAATGATCAAGCTATATGCTTGAATTTATCCATTCCTTTTCAAACCACTTCCTCAAGTTTCAACCATTACTCCAATGATATTAAACCTTATTCAAAAAAATTTCCTACACATATTTATGCATTTGAATCATGTGTTGACATGCATTAATAAAAAATCCAATATGCACTTTAATAAGCCAACACAAACTTTAAGAAAACTTCAAACACCTAAAGCATCTTCAAACATGAGTCTAATACATCCATTTTCAATTTATATTCATTAAAACTAGTTCATAATATTCATATTTTACTAAATAAAATTATTATAAAAAAATTACTAATGTATACAGTCATTAACACATAAAAACACATAAAGAATAAATATAAAGCATAGTGTATACACATGTAAATCATATAAAGTATACATATAAATTATAAACATGATAAAACATGATATAAACTATGCATATAAAGTATTGTTTATAAAGTATAAACATAAAGTATAAATAACACACACACACATGTTACAAAAATATGGGATCTCTAATGACAAGAATAAGAGTAAACATATGAAAAATAAAGAAGAAAAAGAAGAACAAAATAATGATTTATGTGGTTTGGGAATAATCCTTACACCCACAGAGATTCAGAATCAATTTTTTATGTTTGGGATAAAATTATAAGGTACACACACATGGTATAGAAACCTTATATTTAAATGAGCACATAAAGAAACATGGTCATATAGTAACCAAAATTTATATACAATATAGATATGCACTATGGTCCACAGTGTTATAATACCCCTATGTCAGTAAGGTCTATGTTTCTACAATATCCATTATTGGTGTCATTGGTTAGATCTACTATAGTTTATCATATCATTGTAGTCTCTTCAAGTTTTTTGTTAGGGTATTTTGACCCTAGGACCCCATTTCATAAACCATCCAAGATACCTTGGTATACTGGTACCTAAACTAGTTCTAACATATCCCGAAGGGAATTCCCGATCCCCATGAGTTTGTGACTATCACCTGGCATCAACAAGAAATCAAAGGGAATGATTTTTCCACAAAGGTATGATAAAATAGTGTAAGATAAATCAATACATAGTCGGTATACCAAACACTCTTCTAAAAGAAATTACCACTATTATATAGATATCCCAAAGAATATATCATCCAACAAATTTCATATCATCATCAATACAAAATCTCAAAACCCTATGAAATGAGTAAACCATAGATACACTTATCACCACCATCACTCTAGTTCATGTGCTCAAGCACACCCACCGCCTCTAAGAGGCGCTTTACCTTTTTCTAGACCTAGAAAAACAAAATCTACAAATGTTTGAATTTAAAGGTATGGTGTGACCTAAAAACCCAATAGGGTCTCACCAATCATTCCATAACCTATTACAATACAAATAAACCATTTATTATTTATTTTAAATAAAAAATAAGGCATGTAAAGTTTTTTTTTTATAATTTTAATCAATCATGATTTCAAAGAAAATAGATGTAAAATATATAAATAATAGGATTTAATGAACTTTTTCATAAATAAAGGTCATGAATAAAATAAGTTATATAATCAATGGCATGTGGTAATCAAATCAAACCCAAGAAACATGTATAGAAGACTTGTGGTTAGTTAGTTCTAAGCTATAGGATCCTCAAAAACCTTGGACAATCATCACATATCAGTGTGTGTCCACACATATTTAGGCTCAGTCCATCGACGTTGAGTCAATCAACACCCTATTGGGGGAAATCATGTTGAACATGGTTTATTTATAGTTATCATTGTTAACCCATTTCTATAGAGTCATATTCCTAGCATGGTTTTCCTAATCACCCACTAACTACATAGTCTCACATGTGCTTCAATAAATCAATAATTCATGGTAAAATCATACATTTCAATTCAATTCATCAATAATAGTTAAAATTCCCAATTTCAAGTTTCAAAATGTCATTTAAATTTCAAAACCAAATCATAGGGTTTTATCAAATTTATTTCTTTCAAAATCACTTTTCATTTAAATACATTTTCACAAGGATCAATCATCAAATAATTTCTCAATTAAATCCATATTTCTCAAAATCCAATCAATTTATAAAATCCTTTGAAAATGTTGTTTTCATTTCAAAAATCCATGCATTTTTAAATAAAACATCAAATTTAATTAATTTAAGGATTTCCACTGAAAATTAATTTCAAATAAACAAAGCAATCAAGGTTTCAATTGAAGGAAAATCCTTGAAAAACCACCTAACTTTTATCACATGATCAATTTATAAAACACCCATAATGGGAACACCAATATAGAGTTGAATTCATAGAATATTAAGGAGGAATCCCTAGAAACACATCCCATTAGATCAAGGTTTAAATCTATCCACATCATAAGAATTCATCACTTTTAAGAAAGTGATAGAATAAAAAACATAGGATTCCATGCCAAGAGAAAACACTTATCATAGAGGGATCAATCACATCCACTAGTACTTAGATCCAAGAAGAAAAGAGGATGGAGGGATCAAAATATTCTCTTGAGTGCCTCTAAAATCCTAGGAGTCTAATGGAGTTGTGAGGGTGGAAGTTGTAATAAAAATTATCTCAAGTCTTTTAATTCTAGAAAATAAAATTCCAAACCACAGTGTAGGGAAACTAAAAATAGGTTAGATAACAACATAGTAATAAAGACCATGCCACAATCACCCAAAATTATGGCATAGTCCATAGAACTACACCACAATCACCCCCGATCAATCAGCCTCTAGACTCCATGGTGCAGGTTGCACCTAGATCCGCTTTACCTGGGGTAAGGCTATGGTTCAACCCATACACCATTACATAGACACCCCCAAAATGATAGAGGAATAACATTCCCATCCATGTTGTAGCTCTCCTTTACACTACATCCCTTCCCGATTTGTAAGAGGTTCAAAAACTTACCACACCACAACCCAGTAGTCCATGCCATAGTGATGATAAATTTTGGAAGTGGAACCAAAATTGGTGATTCCATAGCCCTGAGGTTAATTCCACATATAAACTCACTCCACATCATATCCATTACCCTTTATGGTGTAGTCCCCTGAAGAAACAAAAATATAATTTCCAAAAATTTCTATAAAACTCTAGAAATGACCTATAACAAGGTCAGAGCAAGAGGATATCAAAACAAGGGATAAGTGGTACCTGAAATCAGTAATATAATGTTTTAACATCTACACCAAAAAATATTTATGGCCTCAAAAAGTGTGTAGAGAATTATACATGTCAAAGAGATATGGTCAATGCTCTCTCGTCAGGGCCTCATGCGACAAAGTCTCATGTGAATGAGTGCCATGTTGTCATAGCACTCAAACCAAAGGTATAAACTTCCCATGAAGAAATTTTGTCTCAGAATAAATAATATAAAATGGAATCTTAATCATGGATAAATCAAGTTCAACATCAAGGTCCTCCCAGCTCAAAACATGAGATGTGACAGATAGATACTTTTAAAGTTGTGATAGATGAAACACATTATGAATCGGCATCATTAAAGGAGGAAATTACAAATGGTAATCCACATTTAAAATATTTTCAAAAACCTTAAATGGTCTCACATGTCTTGGTGAAAAAATTACCTATTTCCTAATTCATTTGTGACCCAATTGAGGTGAAAATATCAAAAACACTAGGTCACCAATTGAAAACTCCAAAGGGAATTTACAATGATCATCATAATATTTATACCGGCTTTGTTTCATCACCATTCCTTGATGAATAAACTTAATATTTTTCATCATATCTTGGACCAAACTAGGTCCACCAAGGAAGATTCACCAATCTCTGACCAACACAACAGATATTTACATGGGCGACCATAAAATTCCTCAAAGGGTTCCATAAATATGGATGACTAGTAACAATTATTGTAGGAAAACTCAACCAATCCCAAGTGGTTATCCAAAGATCCACCAAAATCAAGAAAACAAGTGTAACATCCCAACTCAGGAGCTATTAAATAGTTCCCCAAGCAGGTGGGTCATATGGCCTCAAGAGCACCTCCCCATATTCTAGAGGTTGTTTACTAGCAGTGAGGGTCTATGATGGTACTGTGGGGAGACTACACCCTCAGTTATGAGAGTATCACAACAGTACCAATGCCTAACTAGAAATAGTGGAAGTATAATACAACTGACAGCACAATGGGAACAAGTATAATAATCAACATTGGAAGATAACATCCAAGAAAAAGTAATAATCAATATATAGGTTGATCCATATACAAAATGATGTCATGTCATGCCAATGTACAAAAATAGGGAATACAGGGGATACAATACATGGGCATATAAATCATGTTATACAAAAAGGAAAAAATAGAAAAATAAAAAGATACTAGAATCACGATCATATGCTTGGTTCTATTCTCCCATGTTCTCATGCTATAAGAAAAACAGATCCATCATCCATGACCAAGCACTTTCCCTAGTCCCTACCTACATCTATAAGGTCTGTCTAGGTACCAATCGGGGGCCTGAACAGGGTTTGAGATAAGATCAGTAGGACACCACCAATGGTGGCTAGAATAATACATTCAATTTGTATAGAATAGTATTGTGTAGGTATAACAAATAATAAACAATGATGGAATCCATAAACTAGTCATCTCAGGTTTCTAGAGGACACCTGGCTAACACTACCTGCTTCGGCATAGGTCAAAACAACTCTAATCTTGGGTTACCATGTGCATAAATTTATAATTAATTATACATAATATGTATATATCTATATAAGCTATTTATGTGAGGACATATATAGGTATATACATAGACACTAGGTGCTAGATGGACTCGGGGTGTAACTCAAGCTTCCACGCATAGTCAAACGAGCTATATGCTCCGACAATGGTACTAGCCCTAAATCTCATAGGAATGTGAGACATAATGATCATCACTTGATATAGTGAGGTTAGTGGTCATGCCCAACACTCTAAGAAATGGAATGTGGGGTTACATTCCCATCATCCAAGTAAATGGTGTGATATGACATGACCAATACCCAACGTAAGGGAGCATGAAACGCCATGCTCAACAAGTACCTTACCCATTGTCCAACGACCAATATTCATGGTATAATCATAATAATCATAAAGAATTACCTATTAAGAATTAATATTTATTTAACACGATGTCACCATGGGTTCCACAAGTTCTATATCTCATCATCCATTTATAACATGTGACATGGCCTTGCCACTCACTTCCATTTAAATTAAATTAATCCATTTGATTTAGTAAACAAGGCAGAATAAATTTAATGTCAATCTAAACCACTTAGGAGGTGGTTTGATCAAATAAACATTTATTTCAAGGGGTGAAATTAATTCAACACACCCAAAGTGGTGGTGATCAATGAGGTAAACATATTCTAATAATTTAACATGGGCTACAGGAGTGTCATAACATGGTTTAATTAATTTAAGAATGAAAAACACATTTAAGGAATAACATGGAAAAGTTAGGAATGCAATACAATGTTGAATTATATAAAGACATAAACTTTTAGGTAAAATTACTAGAATTTCTACCTTAGGTTCTTAGATGACCACCCATCTAGTATCAACCTTCGAATCGAAGAAGAAAAGAATAAATCAACAAAAAGGAAAAATTCCCTAAAAATATGGCATATTAGCTCACACAAAAATAACTTCATTGAGGGGAACACAAATGAAAAAATAATTAAGTGAAGTGGGGATATTACCATTAGCTTTCCAATGCATCTAATGTTGAAATAAATAGAGTTTGAATAAGGAAGAGATCACAAATCCTAGATTAGGTTTGAGGAGGAGCCCCACCCAGGAGAGGGGTGTTGTGTGTGAGAAAAGATAGGAGAAGGAGGAGAGATTAAATTAAGGTAAAGAAGGGTAAAATCATAAATTTTCCCAATTTTTAAGAGGTGCATGTTTTGGTTGTACAGTTGGACAAATCATGCACTAACTGTGTACTTGGCTCTATCTGGGGGAGGGTCTCCGCATGACTAGTCGCACGATCAAGATAACTATGAACAACCCATTCAAAAGGCCTCTTTAACTTGTATAAGACAAGATACATGGCCATTCATCCTGGGTCACATGGTTTAGGAAAACCGTGTGGCACCTTACAGCCCACTGGATCACCAAAATGGTTGAGTCGCATGGTTTTCACTAATCGTGCACTATCTATGTGGCTCGTTATGCCTCTAAAGATTCTAGATATTTGGGATCCAAACAGGGCACAAACACTCCTGAACCACATCTTAGGCATAGGGATCATATAAAAGGACAAAACAAGTAACCTAAACTAGAAAATAAACAATTTGTACCTTCATAAAGGTTATTTTATTACCACTTCTCCTCCTTAAATCATATCATCCCTGAGTTACCATTCTAGGGGTAGTAAGGAATCATTTGAGAAAAGCTTAATCCACTATGCTTGTATGTCGATCTCTTACTCCTGAGTCTCATCTTGTACTAATTTGGGTTTCCATAGGACCCATTCTAGAGTAACTGACGTACCTCGGAGGGTCTTCATGCTCCAATCCACAATACACACTAGGTACTCCTCAAAATAAGAATACACATCTTACTCAATCTCCTCAGTCTGTAAAATATTAAATGGGTCTAGATAATACCGAATAATCCAAGACACATGAAAAATATCATGCATAGACTAGTACCTCTAAGGAAGTGTTATATGTTAATCCACTAGTCTGATTCTCTCTAAGGTCTCAAAAGTTCTGATGAATATAAGAGATAGTTTACCCTTCCTCTTGATCCATAACTAGCCCAACCTAAGAAATACATGCAAGAAAACCTAATCCTCAACCTCATACTTGAGAGTTCTTTGATAGTGGACGGCATAGTATTGCTGCATGGACTGTGTTGTCAACATGATCTTTCTTATCAACTGTACTTACTATGAAGTTTCTTGGATAAGACATGGTCCAAGTAGTTTTGTCTCCCCTACCTCTAACCAGCAAAAATTTTATTGTCGTGACCTACCATATAAGGCCTAATAAGGATCCATCTAGATGGTATCCTAAAAACTATTATTGTAAGTGAACTCTGAAAGAGGTATATGATTCTCTCAAGAACCTCTAAAGTCTAGGAAACATGCACATAGAATTTTCTCTAACACTTGAATTGTACACTCTATCTGACCATCGTTCTGAGGGTGGTAGGCCATGCTTAGAATCACCTATGTACCCAATGCCTTCTACATCCCCTTCCAGAACCATGATGTGAAATGAGTATCCCTATCAGATAAAATAGAATGTGGATCTATATGAAGGTTTATGATCTCCTTGAAGCATAGCCTCACTAACTCGTCTATTGAGAGGATCTACCAAATAGGTAGGAAATGAGCAACCTTCATCAACTGATCAAAAAATACCCAAAATGTATCATTGCCTCAAGGTGATCTAGGCATACCTATCATGAAATCTATGGTGACATTATCTCATTTCCACTCAGAAATGGAAAATGGATGTAAAAGTCCCATTAGTCACTGATGTTCTACCTTCACTTGTTGAAAGGTGGAACACTGAGTAAAAAAGTTGGTTATCTACCATTTCATACCAAGCCACTAATACTGGTGATGTAAGTATCGATACATCTTGGTAACATTAGGATGTACTCCCCAATATAAGGTATGAGATTCCTGCATCAGTTCCTCTCAGATGTCTGCTAGAACCCAAACACGACTATGTATTTATAAGGTCTCATCCTCATCATGGTTCAATCAGTAAATTAATCCTCATCTAAATCACTCTCCATCAAGACTAGGCCCTTAGGATGTGAAAGTTTACTCATTTTTACCCATTCTATAAGTTTCAAGGTTACTGCTAAAGTTTTAAGGACTGTATTCATGTAATTAACCTAGATATCAATGTGAATATCTACAAAAAAAGTTTATGAGATGCCACTCACCACTAGTCTCCTGAACTGCTTGCACCTAAGTTTTATATCTCAGACCATTGGATACTACATTGCCTTTTCTAAGTGCATAGGCAAGATCAAAATCAAAGGACTTCAGGTATTCAACCCACCAACATTTTCTATGATTTAAGTCACACTATGTAAAAATATACTTGAGGATTTTATGGTCTGTGAATTCCACAAATCACTCTCCTAGAAATTAATGACTCTAACAATATAAAGTATGCACAATTACTTCCAAATCTAGGTTGCACATTGGGTAATTCCTCTCATGATCCCTCAACTGATGAGACCTGTACGCTATAAATTTATTTTCCTACATCTAAACTACTCCCATCCCAATGTTTTATGCATCACAATAAACTATATAGCTTCTTCCTGGATACAGTAGAATCAGAATCACCACTAAAGTTAACCAACATTACAATTCCTAAAAGACTCTTTCATAATATTCTGACCATACAAATTTCATCCCCTTTATAGTAAATCTCATAAGAGGTGTTTTTATTCATTAAAAATTCTAGATAAAGCATATGTAATACCTAGTTATCCCCGATAAACTCCTTATATCAAAAACAATTCTTGGAATACTCTCAAGAAACTATATCTCTCACTTTCTCTAGCTCCACTTACACTCTTAACTCTGAGATTATGTGACCTAGGAAGTGGAATTTATCGATCCAAAAGTGGTATTTGGTTATCTTTTCATAAATTTGATGTTATCTCAGTATATTCAACATGATCTCAAGATGTTGGGCATGGTTATGTCAAGTATGAGAATACACCAAGATATTATATACAAAGACTACCATTAATGAATCTAGATACAGGTATAAAACATGATTCATCAGGGCCATGAAAACAGTTGGCGCATTAGTGAGACCGAATGGCATTACCAAGTACTCATAAAGACCATACCTAATTAAAAAATCTATACGAGGTATGTTAGAAGGCCTAACATACACCTAATGGTGTCCTGACCTCAAATTAATCTTTTGAAAATACCCTCACTCCTTGGATATGATCAAAAAGGTCATCTGTTTGAGGTAGTGGATACCGATTCTTAACTGTAAGTTGGTTCAGCCATAAATAATCCATGAAAAGACTAAGGGTACCATCTACCTTCTTAGAAAAAAAATATCGGTGAACCTCATAGAGAGGTACTAGGTTAGATAAAACCCTTAGTTTATAGGTTTTCCAAATTCTTCTTGAGCTCTAAAAGCTCTGTAGGTGACATCCTATAAGGAGGAATGGACACTGGTGCCACTCCAGGAACTATCTCAAAGGTGAATTCTACCTCTCTCACTGAATATAGTCCTGAAAATTTGTTAGGTAATACACCCCTGAAATGATCTACCATGGGACGGAAAATGGTAGGTTGCATTCCCTGATCATTCAAGAAAAGTCTAATGATCTGATATGTCACTCTACCCATCCCTTGATTCTTAGGTCCAACTTGAGTCGTATAAACATCCTATTCTCCCTTATAAAAATTTATACCACCCTTTGGTGATGTAAACGTCACCCTCCAGTGATAATAATCAATATGGTATCGATAGAGAACTAAACAATCTATCCCAAGAATTATATCAAAACCTGACATGTTGGGGATGCAAAGATTCCACACAAATAGATAACCACCTATCCCAAGGGGGCATTCCTTACATCAGAGAACACTCTATTATTATATACCTAATGACATATCAAGTTTCCTAATGCCATATAATTACTCTATATCAAGGCCCAGACTCTCCAGAATTTTCATAGATATAAAAGAGTGTGATTCGTCTATGTCAAACAAGACATAAATTAAATTATAGGCCACTAGAATAGTACCTAAAACTATAGAAGGCCCCATGTTGTGCCCCTTTGACACCAGTTTCACTTCATGTAATTGGATCATACTGCATCCCTGAGTTACAACCTAACTACCCTAAGTAGGCCCGCTCTACTAGCACTATAAATCCTACTTTTGGTTCCCTCTGCCTCAACCACCACCTCAGACTAAGAGATCGATGTTACTCTAACTTCCTATATGGTGATGTATTATGGTACCCACTCTAGAACATGGAGTCGGTGTAGATCCTCTCTCACTAGGAATTGGTGGGAATCTACTGAAGAAGCACTGAAGATGAAACATCCTTATGAAACCTCTACACTCAACTAGATATTGCATGCATTGGGGTTTCATGTGTCCTGGCTTCCCACACTAGTGACATATAATGAAACTATCAGCATGAGTTGTTTGACTACCACTTACCCTATGAAAAACCTCAAAGAGATGATTTCTTTTTATAAAAGAACTAATAACAAGTTTGGGTGATGAACCTCCCTGGTTTTCACCTTCATCTTCCCTCAAATTTTACTCAATAATAAGGGACTAGTTAACTATCTCAAAAATAGTAGTCAACCAAAAAACATTAACCTTAAATTAGATGGTTTATACTAGTCTATCCTAAAATTTCTTTGTAGTCATGAGCTCATCGCCAGCTAGAGTTAGTGTAAATCGCTGAATCTCAATAAAACAGGAAGAATACTCCATCAAAAATATTTCTACCTACTATAAGTTAATAAACTCTCTAGCTTGATTATCCCTCAACATAAGTGGAAATAATTAATCATAGAAGACCATTTAAAAATCCCTCCAGATCATATCTCGATATCAGTCTACCTGGGTAATTAAATCCCACCATCACTTTGTAGAATTGCGTAACATATAAGTAGTGATATTTACCCTCCTCTATGAATTAATCTCTAGATGATAAAATATATAAAACATGGAATCAAGACATGTCTCAGCAGCCCTAGGACCACCATCACCCAAAAACATAGGTGGGTGCTACTTTTGGAATTCCTGCATCAATTCTTCCATGGTCAAGTTAGGTTGAGCAACTCCTTTTATAGATAGCATTATATGAATTAAACTCTCTTGAAACTATATTTCAGTGACCAAATCAGGAAAATCATGTGGTGTTGCATGTGTCATTATGGGTGGTAACACTGGAAACTCAGGGACCACCACCTCTGAAGCATGGTTGTCACCACCATCCTATCATATGACTCAATTCCATCATGGAGGAATGATTCTACAATTCCAAATCCATGCCTCAAAAGAGATTTCAACATTTGAAAATATCATAGATAAATGATTAGGAAAGGTACAATCCTTCTTATTTATAGACTAACACCTCAATAAAAACTCCTAAATCCAGGTCTAAGTGATAAGAAAAGACCATAACAGTTCATAAGGATTGTAAGATACATTCCCAACTACCTACTACTAAGGTCGGGTTTGGTTCTAGGCCTCGTATCACATGACTAAGGTCCTGGTATATGGAGTCTCAATTGCAATTTATAGAGTAAAACACCCTTTAATTTGAAATTTTTATCCCCAATTAATAGTAACCATTTATTTTTAAAGTTTTAAATTAATTTTAAGTTAGTACTCTTTAATTTATATACATATCACTCTGTAATTAGATGTATCACCATTACCAATTTATAAAATCTATACTCCATATAAATTTCAATTGGCACGTCATGTAACTGCAACATGGACCTTACATCTAGTATTAGGATATAATATATCATAATAAATTATTTGATTAAATGAATCACCATTATAAATTTATATAATTACATGCTTCATAAATTACAATTAGCATTCATGTAATAAAATCAGCTAACTTTGTTTCGGTACATGGAACCAGTAGCTTCAGAACCCACAACATGGTATAATTGGATAATTAAGGTGTCATTATTAATATATATAGGAAAAAACTGTTTATATTTATGCACAAACTTTAATTAATCCAATTATTTTATCCCTATAAAATATGTTAGCACATTTAAGTATATAAATTTCAAGGCATCCAAATATATATAGCAATAAATTCACATAATAAGTAAATGTGGCATGCAAAACTGCATGGCATATAAGTCCTAAAGAGTATATGATGATGCATGAGAAACTACTTATTTTCCATACTAGCCAAAGGGTAAAATAAATCTATAACAATATTGATAATAATAATAATACTACCACAAAACATGTGTGTCACCCAATAGTGAAATTAGTATAATTATAACATTTATAATCCAATAACAACAATACCCCATCCCAGGTAGTTTGGGTTTCCTATATATATGGGTTATATACTCCCAGGAATAGGCTCATTACCAAACTCTGATACATTCCTAGTCTCTTATATAATTCTTAAATAGTAATACAAAAGGAAAATAAACCCCTCTGATGCCACTTTGTAACATCCTAACTCAGGAGGCACTAAATAGTTCCCCAAGATGGTGGGTCACATGAACTCAAGTGCACCTCCCCATATGCTAGTGGATTCTGACTAGTAGTGAGGTTATACGATGGTACTGTGGTGAGAATATACCCTTAGTTATAAGAGTAGCACATAGGTACCGATGTATAACCAGAAATAGTGGAAGTACAATACAACTGACGGCATAGTTGGAACAAGTATAATAATAAACAGTGGAAGATAAACATCCAAGTAGCAGTATTAATCAAGAAATAAGCTAAGTCATATAAAAAATGATTTCATGTCATTCTTATATACAAAAATGGGGAATGAGGGGATACATATCACATGAATATAAAACATGCTATACAAAAAGGGAAAATATCCAAAAGAAAACTCTACTAGAATCATAAGAATATGCTTAGTCTTATGCTCCTATGCTACCATGCTATAAGAAAATCAAATACAACATCCATAACCGAGCACTTTCCCTTGTCTCTACCTACATCCATAAGGTATGTCTGATTACCAATCAATAACCTGAAAAGGGTGTGAGATAAACTCATTAGGACACCACCAATGATGTCTAGAATAATCCAGTCAGTGTGTATATCATAGTAATGTGCAGGCATAAAAAATAATAAATAATGTTGAAATCCATAAACTAGTCAACTCAAATTCCTAGAGGAAACCTGGCTAACACTACCTACTTCAACATAGGCCAGAACAACTCTAATATTGGGTTACCAAGTGTATAAATTTATAATTAATTATACATAATATGTATATATGTATATACACTATATATGTGAGGACATATATAGGTATATACATGGATACTATTTTCTATTAGGACATGGGACGTAACTCAGGCGTCCATGTATAGTCAGACGAGCTATAGGCTCTAACAATGGTACTAGCCCTGAATATCATAGGAATGTGAGACTTCATGCTCATCACTTGAGATAGTGGGGTGATTCATCATACCCAACACCCAGAGTAAGGGAACATGGAACGCCATACCCATCATACAAGTAAATGGTGTGAGACGTCGTGCCCAAAACCCAATGTAAGGGAGTGTGGAACACCATTATCAACAAGTCCCTTAACCGTTATCCAATTACCAATATCCATGGTCTAATAATAATAATCATAATGAATTTCCTCTTAATCATTTATATTTATTTAACCTGATATCACCATGGGTTTCAAAAGTTCTATATCTCATTGTCCATTTATAACATGTGACTTGGCCTTTACACTCACTTCTATTTAAATTAAATTAAGAAATTTGATTTTGGAAACAAGGAGGGATCAATTTAAGGTCAATCCAAGCCACTTAAGAGGTGGTTTGATCAACTAAACATTTGTTTCAAGGGGGAAAACTAATTCAACACACCCAACGGGGTGGAGATCAATGAGGTAAACATCTTCTGATAATTTAACATGGGATATGAAAGTGTCTTAACAGGGTTTAATTAACTTGAGAAGGAAAAAACATTTAAGTAATCACATGGAAATGTTTGGAGTGTTTTATAATATATAATTCTATAAAGACACTTGAACTTTTAGGGAAAATTACTAGACCACCTACCATTGGATCATAGATGACCACCCATACAGTATCATCCTTCGAATCAAAGAAGAACATAATAAATTAGAAAAAATAAAAAAATCCATGAAAATAGTCAATATTATCTTGCACCAAAATAAATATATCAATGGAAATAAAAAATAAAAAATAAGGAAAATGAGTGGAGATCTTACCGTTATATTTCCAATGCATCTGACAGTGAAATAAATGGATTCTGAAGGAGGAATAAATCAAAAATCCTAGCTTAGGCTTGAGAAGGAGCTTCATGCGAGAGAGGGGTTTTTTTCATGATAAAATAGAGGATAAGGAAGAGAAATTAACTTAAGGTAAAGAGGGGTAAAATCATAGATTTTCCCACTTTTAAGAGGCGCACAGCTTGGGTGTACGGTTGGCCAAACCATGTGCCAATCGTATGTTCATCTCTGTCTGGGGGAGAATCTCTGCATGATTAGGGTAACCATGCATAGCCTATATAAAAGGCCTCTGTCACTTGTTTGAGACAATTTTCATAGCCACGTGTCCCAGTTCACATGGTTTAGGAAAACTGTGTGGGCCCTTCCAGCCCACTAGATCACCCACATGGTTGAGTCGCATGGTTTTCACTAATCGAGCACTAACCATGTGGCTCAGTCCACCTCTCCAAATTCCAAATCTCCAGGATCCGAACAATATGAATATGCTCCTGAGCCACCTCTTATCTATAGGGAACACATAAAAAGATAAAAATATAAATTTAAACCGTAAAATTAATGATTTATACCTTTATAAAAGGTCGGGTCATTACAGAAAGAATGAAGCATTTCTTTCGAGATTTGTATAGATCATTCTATCTATCCATCCATATATGGATGATAAGTTGTACTCAAACTCACTTGGGATCCTAATTCCTCTTGGATGACTCTCAAAAAATGATAAGTGAATCAGGAATCCCTTTTGGAAACTATGGCAGATGAAAATCTATGAAATCTAATAATCTCCTACATATAAAGGCTTCTTAAGTCCTCAACTTTCGTTGTATCATGAATGGGGATGAAGTGAGCTGATTTGGTCATTTGATCGATCACTACCCATATTCTAGTCTTCCCTTAAGGGTTATGAGGCAACCCAACCATGAAATTCATAAAAATCTCATCCCACTTCTAAGTTGGCACATGAAAGGACTGAAGTAAACCCAAAATTTTATGGTGCTCTTCCTTAACTTGTTGGTTGGTATAACTATGAGAAAAAAAGTTAGTAATGTCTCATCCCATACCTGGACACCAAAATTTTTATTTAAATTCATAAAACATCATCTTGATTCCATGGTATACTGCACACTAGGAATAATGGAAATCCCTCATCATGGACTTTCTCATAGGCAAAGGTACAATGTACCAGCTCCAAAAGCATATGAAACCCTATGAAGAGAACGACCACTCACTAATGGTCTCCTTGCTATAAATAGAGTCCTTAAATCCACAAAAATCATTATCAATCTATTTATCCTGAAGAATCATCTCAAGTAAAAAGGTGGTCAACTAGACACTTGTCAGCGTAATTGTGGTCTCATACTCTTGAACTCCCAAGTGAATGTGAGCCAAGAAAGACATAAAATTCCGCTATTATAATGATTCTTTCATAAAATGGGTTAGAAAATTACTCTTTAATTCATCAATAATGACATTCCCCTTGCCAAGGGTGTAAGTAATGTCAAGTCCAAAATAATACAAGTACTCTACCCAAAGCCTATGTCAGAGATTAAAATCTTTTTTTAATAATATATAACTCAGAATCTTGTGGTTAGAATAAATGGTAAAACTTTCTCCAAAAAGGTAATGTCAACAACTCTTAAGAGCATGCATCACAACTGTGAGTTCAAGATCATGGGTAGGATAGTTCTTCTCTTATGGAGTATGTTATCGGGAACTTTATGCCACCACATGATCACCCTACATGAGAACTCATCCCAAACCCAAATCTGATGCATCACAAAATACCACATATCCCTACCCATAATCTAAAAGATTCAATATTGGAACAGAAGTCAAAAGTTTCTTCAACTCATCAAAATAATCCTAACACTTCAAATCCCATAATAACTTCACTCCTTTCTAAGTGATAGTGGTCATTGGAAAATCTAATTTCGAGAAATATTTGACAAAACGATGGCAATACCCCGCTAAACCTGAGAATATATGAATCTAAAATAAGTTTTGTGGTTTTTCTCATGTCATAATAGCCCTCACCTTTTTGGGATCAACTGAAATTCCATGTTCCGAGACCATTGTCCCAATAACTACACTTACCAAATCCAAAAATCACATTTTAATATCTTGGCATAAATTTTGTGATCTATCAAGATTTACAAAAGTGATCTTGGATGACACACATGGTTCTCCTTAGTTTTAGAGTAAACTGAGATGTCATCCACAAAGACTACTATGAACGAGTTGAGGAACTCATGGAATATATTGTTCATCAATTCCATAAAAACTACAAGAGCATTGGTTAGACCAAAATGCATAAAAATTAACTCATAATGGTTATAACTACTCTAGAAGGTGGTATTTGGGATGTTATATTCTTTAATTCTCAACTGGTTATAACCAGATCGAAGATCAATCATTGAGAACCAATTTCCCCCTTTCAAATGATCTAAAAATAATCTATCTGAGGTAACATATATTTTTTCTTTACCATAACTTAGTTTAATTTCTGATAATCAATGCAAATATGAAGTGTCCCATCAGGTTTCTTTGAAAAAGGAACCAGTATCACCCAAGGTGACACACTTGGGTGTATAAATCATTTATCCAATAGATCATTCAGTTGGGTTTTCAAATCTTTTGATTTGGATTGTACCATATGGTAAGAAGGAATAGATATGGGATGGATACCTGATACCAATTCAATAGATAAATCTACCTCTCTCACTAATGGAATCCTAGAAAATTAGATGGAAACACATTGGGAAAGTCAATGACCACTGGATCAACACTCATATATTCTTACTCCAGATAAAAATCAAAACCTGATAACATTATGCCCAAATCTAGAAAAGGGGGTCTGACTCTACTCAATATTGGGTCCCATTATCCCTGGAAAACACAGCACACCCCATAAGGGGTAGTAATGGAGACTAGTTAAATATAACAGTCAATTCGAGCTTTATGGGTGAACAACCAATCCATCCCTAGAATTACATCAAGAGGTTTTATATCGAGTAACAACAAATACCATGTAAGACTGATCTCTGATAAAGATAAGACATAAGAATGGCATCAAAGACCATTCTCTCTATTCGTTATGGGGGGTGTATAAATACCCATCACATAAGACATAAGCTCCATAGTAAGATTCAACATGTTCACAATACAAGTCGATATGAACAAATGAGATGTGACAATATAAAATAAATCAGTCACTAAAGATGAATCTATAGTGATGGTACCTCTCACTATCATTGGGACCACATTAGCTTCCTCTAGAGACTCTTCCACTGTGTGAAAAAGCTTCATTCTAGATGTATATGGCTAGAACCCCTTAGTTCTGGAAGCATCTAATTGTAATGTTGTACCTTTAGGTGTTGATGAACCTACACCACTCTATTGGGTAAAAAAGATATGGCAGAAATTATGTGGGTGGCTTGAGTAACCGTATGAACCAAAGATCTGATTCAATAAAAATCCACCCTAAATTCCTGAGCTTTCTATGGTGAAAGTAAGTCAGTATGCCTTTTCCAGACACTATATAAGGTTTAGATGATCCCAGATGTCAATATTCTCCATGAGACTCATCACACTTCCTCTTTCCCTTAAAGGGACCAATAGAACTACCATGAGGAGTGAGAGGAACTTCCATCAACCTTGAATTACTAGATAGGTCAAGCTCAATCATCAACACTCTATCCAGTAGGTCGTCATAATAATATAGCTTCAGAATGAAAACCTAAGATCAAATATCAAATCAAATACCCATTATACACAGTCATGCCTTCAATTTCTCATTTTTCACCACCTCAGGAGAAAACTAAACAAGTTTAGAAAAATGGTTTGCATACTGAGTCATGGTATTATATCCTTGTTAGTGTTTGAGAATCTCTATAGACTTTTCCAAAACTATAAACTCTGGATATAATTATTCTGTAAAGAGGGATCTAACATATTTCCACTCCAAGACTTCATGTTTCTTTGTTATAACCATTAAATCCCACCACCTTCTTCTAGGTCCTTCGAGATTAAAGGTAACACACTTTGCCTTTATATCTTTTGGAATTTTAGAGAACTCAAAAATAAGCTCAATCCTTTTCAACCAATCCTATACCTATTGAGTATAATTTGAACCATGAAAAGTTAGTGGTTTATGGTGAAGAAATTTTTTATCATAATATCTAGATTAATCCCTTCAAGGTTCCATAATTAGAGTCTAAATGGTAATAGGTACAGGTACTAATCCCAAATCTTGGACAATATACACCACAAACTCGATGAGGTTCTGATCAACTGAAGGGTTCACTTGTCATGGTTCATCGATAGATCCCTCCTGAGATCTGTTCAAACGTCTTATCAGGGGCATGGTACTACAAAACATCAATAGAAAAAACTAAAGCATAAACAATAATACCCATATCATTAACTCAATTAAGGGATACACTACAAGAAAACCGCCTATTAGCGGTGGTTTTTTTTCATATAGCGGCGGTTTAAACCGCCGCTATATGGTTTGGCGGCGGTTTACAGAAACCGTCGCTAAACTGGGCGTCGGCAATCTATTAGCGGCGGTTTTATTCATTTCATAGCGGTCAAAGAAAAGCGTTGTAGTACCTCATTTTGCAGCGGTTTTTGGTAAATTTAGAAGTGGTTTTACGGGCTATTTAATTAGCGGCGGCTATAATCGCCGCGAAATTCAGGCGTGTAATGTGCCTGCTTAGCAACGGTTAAAATCGCCGCTAATTCCAGCGTGATTTTGCGGCGGTTTAAACCGCCGCTAAGTGTATTTCCGATTACATTTAGAGGCGGTTTAAACCACCGCTAAATGTATAATTGGTAAAACATTAGCGGCGGTTAAAACCGCCACGAAATTCTGACCCAAAAAAAATAGCATTTCTGCTTATACTGCACCACTGCCCTGAAAAACAAACCAAACAAGAATTCTAAGAAAAATAAAATTTCTAACAACAATTACATGGCCGATTCCTCTTGTAACTAATATGAAAAACATCATTTAATAACATCAAAGGGGCCATGCATTAACATACCACATATCAACTTCTACAGAAAGACATATGGGATTCTCAAACAACAACTAGGCATGATATATCAACTATCACTACTAATATGGGAAACATCATTTCATAACCTTTTCATCACCTAAATACATCACCTCAACCCCAGAGACATTTATCATCCTGGGACAGAATAGAGCATCAGGAATTTTGGTAGTATTCTGATGCTTATAACGCTAAAAATGATCACCTATCCAACAAAATAATAATTTAAAAGGGTCACTAATTTGATAAGGTATATTGCCCTGTTGAAAATGGCCATGATGCTGATAAAAATAAGAAAGTTTTGGAATGGATAGGTTGAGAGGTTTCCCTTCTACCATTCATGCTTCTATAACCAACATGAAGACCCAGATTCCCAAATGTGAATCCCCAACAGAGAAGAGCCCTCCATTTAAAAACATGGCTAAGTATCCTACTAACCAAAGACTTAGGGATACATGTAGTCTCACCTGGTATCCCCATGAGGCATACTCTCTAGCTTCTATAGTAGCGCAAAATGATCCCATGACATTCCAAACTTGTCGAGAAGGGCATAGATGAGGGACTACGATAGATGTCTGAGCCCCACTTCCATAAAAGAAGATATTAATCCAATCATTTAATGAAATAATCAAATGCGAGTACAAATCCTTTTTTTACCTCTCCTTTACAATGGAAATAATGTCGCCTGCTAAGGTCTGAGTCTATTTATTTCCATCCCAAAAATTATCAACGGGAAGGAATTCATCATATGTTTCCCCCAAGCTTAAAAATATTTCATAGGCCAATTTCTACCTCACTATAGGCTAGATAAATAGTTTTGGTTCCTAGAAACCATTAACTAATCAACTCACTATGGAATTATGGTTTATGGTACATGATAAACTAAAAAATATATGTCTCCTCGTAATGATGAATAACATGCAATTGATAGGGGAATGTTGTGCAGATCTACCTAACCCAAAATGGCCATGCCCATTCATCAGAGAAATTACCACTAGGGTGCAAATCACACTTTCAGCTCAAGCCACTTTTTTGGTTTTCTAGAGAGAAGATGAGAATGTTTGAGTAAATATGAGAAATCAATTGATGAGTGAGATCATGAATATATGAAACCATGGTGAATTTTTAAATGTATAATATTTCCCTAGGAACGGTGCCACAATTAACTGACTATCCTCAGAAACTATTATTTTAATATAGTCAACAGAGAGTGACAACATGTGAGACTAAAGGTTGTATTCAGGTGAAGAATAGAACTATCATCCTGATGTCCAAATCTATATAAAGGTAGTCTGTTCAATAGAGGATAATTTTGATGTTCATTCTGAATAAGAACCTTTAAAACATCATTGTTATAAAATACTTTGTATCGATGATTGACATTATGGTTCCAGGAAATAAGGTCTCTCCAGTCTACCACATAATAAGACATTTGATATATAGAGGACATATTTAAAGAGAATAGAGAATATATTAGAAGATGTGTAACCATTAAGAGAGAATCAGTTGTGCTAATCAAACAAAATAAGTGCATAACATGGAAAACATTACGTGGACCACATGATCCATTCTAGGTCACAAAAATCACATAACCCATAAAACATCTTTTGATCACATGATTTTTCTTAATACATATAATCATGTTACCATGTGAAGGTCACATGAATCACATAAAGATTAGTAGATCGTGAAAAAATCCTCAAGAGACAACCGAATCACATAAGATAGACTAATGGCCAAGGGTGTGCAT
Organism: Viscum album; assembly: GCA_963277665.1. Classification (NCBI taxonomy): domain Eukaryota; kingdom Viridiplantae; phylum Streptophyta; class Magnoliopsida; order Santalales; family Viscaceae; genus Viscum; species Viscum album. Next base: position 1,239,384,015 of record OY728166.1, on the reverse strand, counting down.
CAAAGTTCAAATAAATTACCATTGATTAGTTCATGGATTTATTAAGTGAGATATTTATACAAGGTAATCACACAAAGAGGTCAAGTGACATGATCACATGATTAGGTCTCTTGTATGGTTCTTATGATGAGGTCATGTAAAGTTGTCTTGCAAAATAATCGCACGAGAGAGGAGGTTTTGAGACCTATGGAGCTTCATGTCACCAGTCAAATGACCAGCCTCTCACCCCCTATTTATAGGGAACCTCAAGGAATATGAATGGACTTATAGAAGACCAAAAGATGTTTTGAATTCCAACTAGAGAAAGCATAAGAGACTCATGAAGTCATTTCCTACCTCATAACTGAGTCCTTGTTCCTTCGAACATCACTTTTGTGGGGGGGCGTTTTTTGACGCTAGCCAAATGAGCATTGTATATTTTAGGAACAAAGAAATAACCAAAGAATAGGTATTAATATATACCCAAAGGAAAGAAAATTCTAGCATGTATAAATATAGATTAATCACCTAGGTCACAAGGACCATGTGAACTTCAATGAGGCTCATGATCACATGACCCTAGGAACATCATGCAAAGGGGTTATGAAATTTATGTGATCTGTTCCTGATCATGTGAAGCCCCATAAAATAGCCCAATTAATCATGTAAAACCCCTATGATTATTATTTTTTATCATATGACATGTCATCTAACAATCTCCCAATATGTTCATAAAATAAAAGTTAGAAAAGAGGGAAGCTTCATGGGAAGGGAGTTGCATTGGTTTTCATGTGATGTGGTTACGTGCCTCATAAAAACTATTAATGATCATGAAAATCACCTCAGAAAACCATCTTGATCTAGTGATATCCATTCAACATGGCTGTTTGGACATGCAACACCCTAATGAGTCCAATTCCCAATGCTGAATTTACAATAGAAACATCAAAGAGCCTATTACCATAGATCATCTAACCAATGAAACAAACACATCATTCTCTTTACCACCTGAGGTTATTGTGATCATTCAAGGTTAGCCACTGAATCTCCTCCAAGACCAATGGTTTTTTAAAGGTTCCATACACCACACATGTTATATATACAAACCAACCTTTCCCATATTTGTTCAACACATCAACAATACTACTCACAGTCCGATGATGCATCGTCACCCTCTCCACCTCCATCTCCTACTGCCACCTGTAAGAACATTATATTGAAAATTAAATATTGTTGCATATTTATAATTAAACTTAAAACCAATAAAAGTTTTCAAAATAAATGATTTTGATTTTTTGTGATTTACCTGCTCACCACCACTCGGTGCACTACCACTAGGGGCATATCTGCTCATCTGCTGATATAAATCAGTCAACGCTTTCTGCATAGCGGATATTTGAGCCACTTGGTCTTGAACTGTGGCTCGTAGAGAAGAAATATCCCTCTGAGCATATTCAGGTATGGGCTGACTATAACCAGGAGTAGATGTGGCTAGAATCCCTAATGGCCTGCTAAAGACCTCAGATGGTACGGGTCCCAAACCCATCCCACGCACTCTACCAGGATGCTCCTTCCCAAGGACTTGAGCAACCGGGTCATCCTGGGAGACTGATTAGACTGCCCAGGATTGACATCCTATAGTTCTTTAATTTTTACCTATAAATCAAATATCAATACATATTAACACAGTAAAAACTGATAATAAGTTATTATAATAAAAATTTGACTTCATACCCCAACTTCTTTGGCAGGCTCATTAACAAAAGAGCCATCTGATTTTCTGTGAACATCCAACCACAGTTCAGTCCGGGAGGCTTCATGCCCTAAATTCTGTGACTGTATTAAGCAAAGATAAATCAAAAATTCAATATATTAAATAGATAATATTTTATTATAAATATTTAAACTATTTAAAATATTACCAATGACATTTGGCTTCTAGAAAAGCTTTTTGAGCCCGCCGTGTGAGGGATGACTTGCTTCGCCCTGTTTGATGCATTCTGTCGTGAGAGATCCTGAAATAAATAAAATGAAATTTAACATTAATGTATCCAATGTCATCTCCTCTTCATATACATGTATTAATGTAAAATGAGGATAATATAATAATATATATTTCAATACCATCCGCTTCTCATCATGATGTCTGTCAACAAAAACTTTCCACTGCTCTTTCGGTACCCCACTGGGTAGCTTGTCATACATTTGTTCCAAGGTTAATGAAGTATCGTTGACATCACACCACAATCTCCATTTGAAATCTTTCCATTTTTTACCAAGATTTTTCAAAGTCCACTTCTGTGCTATCACATCAGCAACTGTGAAGTGGAAAAACATCTGTATACAGAAATTCATTTTGAACATATTAGTAACATGACATCCAATTAAACCATAATGTAATAAAATTACCTTTATTTGAGAAATGAAAACTTCATTTTTTCAGTTTGGAGGCATATTTCTCCAATCATCATATGAAATGGGAAGGGAAATGGGCTCCACTGCCAACTGACCTATAATCTGGCCAAGTAACCCCGCGGCATCATCCGTAGGGACCCCATAAGAATCAAATGGCCCAACTATATTTTCGCCATTCAAGTTCCAAACATCTGAGATTTTTAAGTGTTTCTCCACAGTTTCATTTTTGTCATCTTTAATGAGCAAACAATTAGTATAAACAAAATGCAATAAATTTATTTAATTAAAATTTATACCTATGACTGTGACCCTCCAGTATGTCCGGGATGAACTGGAAGGGGTCTGTGGCCGCCCAACTGATGAGGCACATTTAGGGGGAGTCGACAACTCATCCTCTAATGGTAGGCCCTCTGATGGTGTGAGAGATGGTGCAGGGGGAGATGTTGCAGGGGTGTAGGCAGCTGGTGCCTCAGATGTCGTGGGGAGTGACCCAGATGGATTGTCATCCGTCGTAGAACTAGAAGAAATAGTATACCGCTTCCTCCTTGGCATTCCTATCATTTAATCAAATAAAATTAAGTTCAGAATATATATTTCAAAAAAAATTATGCAGAAAAAAAATTAAAAATGATAATAGATGCCCAATACTAACAAAAAAAAATATATATATAACAATGATAATGAATGACTGTAGAAATGAAAAAATTGGTTGCTTAATGAATGAATAATTATACATACAATAATTTTCCCCTTCAATCATGTAGGTTTCCTACTCCATTGCTTCATCCACTTCATTCATCCTTGCAAGACTAATATTTTCAATATCATGATGGACAAATAATTCTGCTTCCTATTGTTGATGACATTCAATTTCAGAGGTCAAATCTTCTACTTCATCACCCATATCGTACAAATCTCTTTGTATTACGTGAGTAACTACACTCCACCCTTCATCCACAACATCATTCACATAATATACCATTTTTTCTTGCGATGCTAAGATATATGGATCATGCATTTCATGATCACCAACATCCATCAAGTGAGATAAGTTCACAGAATTAAATTGAAATGAATCTCTTTTAACACCTCTGATAATATCGACCCATTTGCATTTGAATAAAACAACAGAAAAATGTCCATGGTAGTTTAATTCAATAATATCATGCAGCTTTCCATAGTATCCCACTTCAGCAAATGTAAATATACCACTATTTTGTGTTTTCAAACCCACTTCTCGATCGACTGTACGAAATCTAAATCCATTCACATTATAAGCGTCGAACTTTCTAACTTGCTTTATAGGACCTCTAGCAAGAAACTTCAAATCTTCTGACAAGTCTACTCGAGTATCAGTATTCATGATCTGAAAAAAGAAATATAATTTAATATATTTACAAATTGTATGTGTCAAACTAATATTCATATTTATTGCAATATTTATGAACTTACACGTCGTGCAAACCATTCTACAAGATCTTTATTCACAGCTTTCGTTATATCTTTCTCATTTCATGTTCGGCCTCTCATTCATCTCTTTGTTTGTATCCTCAAATCTTCAATAAATGGATCTGCAATTTCACTATTTAGCAGCACATATCTATGTGCCTATAATAATTCTAATTCTGTCAGTGTCACATTTGAGGTCCTCCCAACTGATCGGCCAATAGCAGGAAATATTTTTGATTTCTAATGCATTTGAGATTGAGTTGATGTGTCGTCAACACGTCCAACTCGATTAAATCTTGTCTCAATATCATCTAAATACCTAGAACAAAAGGTAAGACACTCCTCGGCCAAATAGCCTTCAGCAATAGAGCCTTCTGGTTGATCTTTATTTCTCATGTATGATTTCAAATTCCCAAGATATCTGTGAAATAAAATAATAATATTATGCATTTATTTAAATGTCAAAAATTGTTTACTTAACTAGAAAACATATAAATAAAATACCTCTCAATTGGATACATCCATCGATAATGAACTGGGCCTCCTAATTTAGCTTCTTCAACCAAATGCACAGTTAAATGCATCATGATAGTAAAAAACGATGGAGGAAAGATCATCTCCATTGCACAAAGAGTCAATACAAACCTATCCTGGAGGTTGTCAAGCTGAAATGGATGTACAAATTTCTCACATAATTGCCTGAAAAATGTGCAGAATTGGAGTACAACAGCAGTAACTTTTTCAGGTAATAATGTACGCAATGCCAATGGTAGTAACTGATGTAACAAAATATGTGAATAGTGACTTTTCAATCCATGTAACTTACGATTCTTCAAGTCAACACACCTCGAGATGTTACTCGACTACCCATCAGATACCTTCACATTCTTTAAAATTCAAAGGAACATATCTTTATCCCTATTTTTCATTGCGAAAATGGCCGGAGCATACTTTTCATTCTCATCTGGCCAGAGATCGCATTTTATATTCATTACTTATAAGTATTTGCGAGCATTAAGATGATCCTTCAACTTTCCATGCTCATTAAGTAATGTGAAAATCAAATTATCACATAAATTCTTCTCAATATGCATCACATCAAGATTGTGGTGCAACAAATTAAATTCCCAATACAAAATTTTGAAGAATATACTTTTTTTCTTCCATTGTTGCGTTCTGATTTCACTTGACGATGCACTTCGGACCTGTTTTCCGCTATCATTCAAATGATGAACCTTCCCAAATTCTATTTCAACATTTTCAAGCTGTGTCAATATTTCAGAACCGGTTAACAACTTTGGAGGTGCTCTACGATCAATGAAACCATTAAATTTTGATTTGTTCAGCCAAAATCTATGAGATGCATTGAGAAATCTTCGATGGCATAAGAAGCACCATTTTCTACTGTGAGGTAGCCATTTGGGCTCAAAATCAAAGTTACAAACGGGACAAGCCAAACCCGTATAAGTGTTCCAACCAGATAAATTCCCAAGCCCAGGGAAGTCACTAATGGTCCACAGTAAAGCAGCATGCATTTTGAACATTGTTTTAGAATAAACATCAAATGTCTCAACATCGTTACTCCATAACTCCTGCAATTCTTCAATCAAAGGCTGCAAGTGTACATCAATATCATTTCCAGGAATTTTTTTTCCAGGAATAATCATTGAAATAATAAAAGATGATTGTTGCATACACATCCACAAAGGCAGATTATAAGGGATCAAAACAACCGGCTAAATGCTATAACTTGTACTCAAATTCCCAAATGGGTTGAATCCATCGGCAGCCAATCCCAATCGAACATTCTTAGGATCAGCTGAGAAATCTGGATGTAATGAATCAAATGTCTTCCATGATTGGGAATCTCATGGATGTATCATTAACCCATCATTGTTATTATCTACAGAATGCCACTTCATGTGTTCGGCAGTTTTTAATGACATGAATAATATTTGCAATCGCAGCTTCAAAGGAAAGTAACGCAAAACCTTTGCAGGTGTTTTCATTTTCTTCTTCTTCATGAAATTATGTTCAGTCAGACTTCCAACATCACCCTTTGACTGCCATCTAGAAGAAGAACATTTCTTGCAATTCTGTCTACTTGAATCCTCTCCCCAATAAAGAATACAATCATTGGGACACGCATGTATTTTTATATAATTCAGACCAAGCTTGTTAACAACTTTTTTCATATCATAAAAAGATTCTGGGATTTTTGCTTCAGGAAATGCATCACGAATCAATTCCAATATCATGGACATTACCTTATTTGTAATTCCACATAGACATTTGATATGGTACAACTTCAACAGAAATGAAAGGTTTGAATATTTCAAACACACACTATACAACTCTTGATTTCCATCATCAACTAAATCATGAAACACATTTTTATCAGTGAAGTTTTTCGTTACATTTGGCTCTACAGAATCAAGATGAGGATCTAATGATATGTTCCAATCTTGATCTACTTGTGTTACAGTCTCAAAAACATCACTTTTCACGTTGCAATTTGTAGCACCCTCTTCTGGTTGTTCTGATATGTTTTGATGCTGATAGTGGTGTCTTGCAGTGCCGAATGCATCATTTATGAGGTTTTGCATTTCATTTTCCATTGTCAAAAAACTTGGGACCTCATTCTGTGGATTAACATCAGTGCTCAATCTTTCTGTATTGTTCGATTCTCTATGCCAAATCCAACACAAATATTGACCAGGGAATTGCTTCAGTATTAAATGTTCACAAACTTCATCTCTCTTCAACCATGTTCTAAATTTACATTTAGGACATGGACATCTTATTCTCCCTTCAACGGATCGATTAAAAATCACAAAATCTAAAAACTCATTCAAACCCTTAACATACTGAGGTGTGTTCCTCGGTAATATGATCCAGCTTTTATCCATGTATATCACAATGTGCCTACACAAAATATACGATAGTGTAAGATTGCAGAATCATAATATAATAAAGATGACCCATTGATCATAAAGTATGCATAATATAATAAAGATGATTCATTGATCACATTTACCACTTACTTAGCATGCCCAGACAAACCAAACAAGTCTGGTCCCTAGGAGACATCGTGAACACCTCATTGATGATCAGTAAGAATATCGGGTTACACAATTATCATAACACTGTCGATCACACATTTATGTTGCCTCAAACAACACCCCATTGAAAGTGATGTCATTTAACACACCAAAGATGCATGATTTTCATACCATTAGTACAACAATATTACTAGAAATATTTAGCCCTTATATGACACCCTTTGAGACTTATCGCAGGCTATCTTGGGTACCCGGATTATGGGTAGCCTAGGTCAGTTCATGAAAATTGGTCATGTTTCATCGCTCTTTATGTTTTTCAATCTTTTCACTATCTATTTTAATTTGCCTCTCTCTTTGAATTTGATAGTTTTTCTTATTTCCTTGAATTTGGAGAGACCTTTGTTATTAATTATATCATTAGGTTGTGCAATTTTAATTCATCCACTTGGATTTCCATAGTGGGGTTATCATTAAAATATCTTTTAAAAACTAATGAATGATGTATGTTATTTTCACTTAAATATATTTTGTGTTTAGTACTATAAAAATTTATCTTCAATATTTCAAACAACTCATATTAAAAAAAATTATTCAAACCATAAAATTTGGATTTGATATAATACAAAGAACATGTACAATTTTTACTTCAAACATTTATGTATATTTCAAGTCCTAAGCACATTTAATTTGAAGTAATTATTTAGAAATGAATTTACAACTTTAACACAAACTATTATACTTAATTCAATCATAATAAATTTAAAATATTTAGTAAGTGACACTAGTTCAGAACTTATGAAGATCTTTGCTAACATGTTTGAGAATCTCATGGTGATAAATAAAATGTTCTTACTAAAGATATAATTCGGCGTGAGTATGTAAGAAGAGAAGTTTATTGTAAATCATATTAACAACTTCAACATGATAAGAATTAAATTGGAGTTAGTTAAGGTGGATTTCAAGGATCTGGAATGGGTGTTGTTGTTACTATCATCACCCCTTGAATCTTGAAATGCAATGATCACTACTATGAGTAAACATCACAAATGTTAATACAAGATTTGGGGTTGGAAACATCACTACTATGAGTAAACATCACTACTAATGACACAAGAGTTGTACCTCTGGTGGTAGAAGGTACTACCTCCAGACTAGTCATAGTAGACTGCATAGCATGCATCTCTCTCACCCCTCTACTATATGATCTGACATGACTCCCCTTTACTTACCCTACTGGCCGGTACTACTGATATTGTATGAGAGTACTATTTCCCCTTCCTCAGTGTAAACATCTATTGGAAATCCAGTTATTGGTTTGTGGAGGGGAATCTATGTCTTTTCTAGAATTTGGGGTTTCTCTAGATCCCCTACCACTACTCTGCTCCTGAGAGACACTGGAAAACCTATGAGGGGTTGGAACACCACAAATGTTAATACAAGTCCTAACCATAATTCTAAGAGAGCAAAAAGGAATCCGTGGGAGGGATCAACAAGAGGATTTTAGAAAGAAGGGATAATTCCAATTATTTAGGTTGTGCATGTGGCATGTCGATGCGATCATAATTTTGCACATACTAGCATAATTAGAATAGACTAAAGGGAGATTTCCAAGACCACCCAACTCAAAATAAGAAATGTTTTTGAAAAATCCTAATGTTTGTGGTAGAAATCAGATTCCCCCTTCCATTCAATGAGAACTATAATTTTAATCAACAATAGATCAAGAAGCGGAAGATGAACTGGAAGGTTTACCTTAAAAATCTATGTTCAGAACACCAATATCCAACACGGTCTTGCTTATAGATCAAATAGGATTCTCATATGTCATCCATGGAAGGTTTAATGGAATCATAAAGGAGATAGGAAATTTTAGAACATAGGTGTTGGATTGTTAAAATTCTTGGAAGATATAATTCATGATGTGAATAGGGAATTCACATCATGAATTCCTCAATTCCCATATATGTTGAAAATTTTATCACCTCATTTTAAAAACTGAATTAAACTAATTTCATGTCATGAATATATTTAATGAAGTGAATTATTGTTTCGCGTATTTCCCAAAACAAATAATCCACATAATTAATTGGGAATTCATAACATTAATTCATGGGAATTCATAACATCAATTCATTTAAACCTTGTTTATTAAGCCTTTATGCACTGAATGGTGTTATTGGTATCAAGAATGTTCAACTAGAAATTAATGCTAAAAGGGTGAAGGAGTTTGAAAATTCCTTAGAAGAGATGAATAATATTCATAAAGATAAAATTGAGAAGATAAATAAATAATGTAATGATAGATAGAGATCAGTTGAGGTTGAGAAAAATATTCTTAGATTAAAGTCACTAGAATTGGAAGTGAAGCTGAGAAATCTTGAATCAACTTAGGAAGAATCTTCCCCATTAGATAAAAGAAAATGTTCCACCATGAATAGTTTTTTCAAGAGTCTTTTTTGAAAAAAGACTCATGTTAGTAGAAAAAAGATCTTGATATCAACTCTATATCCATCTATAACATGTTATTGGAAAAAGGCAACCCTTTATCTGGTCGAAAATATTTGTACTAATGTTTTCTTATCAATAAGTACAAGTTCAAATTTAAAATATGAGAAAATATAGGTGAATAAAAATGATGATAAAATCAAAAATGTTTCAAAGGTGGTTGTGATCAAGTATAGGAAGATCATCTCCCAAAAAGGATCCCAAAATAATTTTAATTATACTAAAAAACAACAAGTTTAAAAAAAACTAAAACTAAAGAAAATGGAAAAGGATTTATTAGACACCATTTGTGATTTTAGAGGTTTGGGAACAAGGATATCAAAGGTTATCACAAAATTATAATCTATAAATATTAAAAAAGGCCTATATTAGGGGTGACCAAAACTAAATATAATAATAATTCTACTACATAGAAGAAAAGTTCCTAGAATAAACAAAATATCTCTACTATAAATAGATCTAAATAGTCATAGAACTTCTGTATGTACAATAATAAATGGTGTCACAGTTATTAAGAGTGACGATATATACCAAGAATAAATTATATGCTAATATTAATAGAAGACCATGATAAATGAATAAAAAATAATAAAATTAGACAAGTCTTCCTTGAAGTAGATACAAAAGTTGTGAGACAACTATACCCAAGGTTTAATAAACAAGGTTTAAATGAAAGGAAACCTAACTCTAAGAGATTTATCCAAAAACTTAAATGGATATATACCTGGAAAAGACGGGTCACCGGAGATGGAGGTCGCGGGGTCGCCGGAGATGGAGGTCGCGGGGTCGCCAGAGGTCGCGGGTCGCCGGACGGTTGGGGGTCGCCGGACAGTTGGGGGTCGAGGGTTGCGGGTCGCCGGGGGAGTTAGGGGAAGAAGGGAGGGTGCGGTCGGGGTGGGGGTAGGGAAGGGTTGGGATTGTTAAAATAAATTAAGGGTTTCGCGGCGGTTTATTAAAAACCACCGCAAAACCTTTCGGTGAAAATGTTTAGCGACGGTTTTGTGAACCACCGCCACAAAACCGCCACTAAACCCGGTTTTTATTGTAGTGATATAGGAATATCAATCCCATAAAATAGAATTTAGTTTTCTATAATTCCAAAAAACCTAAATCAAGTTTGTAAAAATACTAGGATTGTGTCAATTTATTATTCAAGGATAATTTTCCCAAATACCCATGGTAAATTAAGGATTGTTGTGATGAGAGTTGGTTAGGAACTCACTCATAACTAACCCTTATGTCCCAATAGACCTGCCTCATATCTACCAGGACATCCCAAACTGCATACCGACATCAAGGAAAGATACATAACCTACCTCTAATTCAAATTTTTCATGAACCATACCAGATATTATGGTACATCGATACCCGAATCAGCTCTAACATAGCCCAAAGAGCATTATTGATCCCCATGGGTTGGAGACTAGCACATATTATCAATAATAAATCAAAGGAAATTATTTTTCCACGAAGGAATGATGAAATAGTAAAAGATAAATCAATACACAATTGGTATGTCAAACACTCCTCAAGGAGAAAGTAACATCAATGAATAGATATCCCAAAGAATATATCATCCAACAAATGTCATATCATCATCAAGAAAATATTTCAGAATCCCTATGAAATGAGTAGACCATAGTTCCAATAGTCACCATCATCACTCCTGGTCCCATACCCAAGCACACACGCCGCCTCCAAGTGGTGCTTTCCCTTTTCCTATACATGGAATAAAAAAAATATAAAAATGCTCAAAGGCAAAGGTATGTTGTGAGATAAACACCCTGGTATGGCCTCACCAAGCATTCCATAAGTATTTCCAATGAAAATAAACCATTTATGATTTAATTTAAATAAAAAAAGCATGAAAATCATTTTTCATAATTTCAATCAAACATGATTTCAAAGAAAATAGATAGTAGATAAATCAAAAATGGTATTTAATGAACATTTTCATGAATAAAGGGAATTAATATAAGCATTTATATAATCAAATACATATAATAATAAAATAAAAACCAAGAAACATATACATAATTCCTACAGTTAGTTAGTTTTAGGATATAGGATCCTCACACATCTCAGTCAATCATCATGGCTCGGTGTGTGTGTGTGTGTGTTTGCATGTCCCTAGGCTCAAGGCATCAGGGCATAATCAATCAACACCCCATCAGGGGAAATCATACCAAAATTGGTTTAGTTAGAGTTATCATCATTAATCCATTGGTAGGGATTTAGAGACCCTGCATGTTTATCCTAATCACCCATTTACTACTCATGCTCACATGTGATTCAATCAATCAATCAATCATGGGAAATCATATATTTCAATTCAAATCATCAATCCTAGTTCAAATACCCAATTTTAAGTTTTAACATGCCATTTCAATTTCATAATAAAATTTTAGTTTTTTATCAAATCCATGCCTTTCAAAATTACCTTTAATTTAAAGACATTTTATTAAAGATCAATTTTCATATAATTTTAATAAAATAATTTCTCAATTCAAGCCATATTTCTCAAAATCCAATCAATTTCTAAAATCCTTTGAAAAAAAGGTTTTTATTTCACAAATCCATACCTTTTAAAATAAAACATCAAATCAAATAAATTCCAAGGATTTCCATAGAAAATATGTTTCAAATAAACAAATCAATAAAGGTTTTGACTACAGGAAAATCCTCATGGGGCCACCTAACTTTTATCACATGATCAATTGATCAAAAACCTAAAATGAGAATGACAATGGAGAGTCAAAGGTGTCGAATATCATAGAGGAATACCTAGAAACATGGCCCATCATATCAGGGTTCCAATCTATTCAAATCATGAGGATTCATCACTCTCAAGAAGGTTAGGGGAGAAGAAAACATAGGATTCCACAACAAGAGACAACTCTTACTAGAGAGGGATCAATCACATCCACTGGTAATTTGATCCAAGAAAAAGAGAGGATAGAGGGGATAAAATCATATCTTGAGAGCCTCAAAAATCATAGGAGTTGAATTGATTTAAGAGGGAGGAAGTTTTAATAAAAATGGGCTTAGGTATTTTAAGTCTGTAAAACACAAGTCCACGCCATAGCCTAAGACACCATGACATAGGGATACTAAAAACAGGGTAGACCATGATGCATTAAGGGAGACCATGATACAGACACCCAACACTATAGTGTAGTCTATAGTGATATGCCACAATCACATGGTCAACCAGCCTCCAGATTCCACAGTGCAGGATGCACCCAGATCCTCTTTACCTGGGGTAAGGCTATGGTGTAGTGCATACACCGCACCATAGCCACTACAAAAATGGTAGAGGAATTTCATTCACCTCTACACTACAACTCTTCTATATGTCGCATCCCTACCCAATTTGGAAGAGGATCAAAAACTTAACATGACATAGCCTGGTGTTCTATGCCACAATAATGATAAATTTGTAAATGGAACCAAAATTATCTATGTCATAGCCTTGAGGTCCATGCCATAGCCAAAATCACTCCATTTTGTAGCCACTACCCTTCATGGAATAGTCCCCTAAATAAAAAATAATAATTTCCAAAAAATTATAGAAATGACCTGAAATAATGCTTGAGAAAGAGGACATCAAAACAAGGGATAAATAACACATAAAAGAGGTAACAAGATGTTACACCCCAGCCAAGGAGGTGCTTCCCCCTAGAACCCCCAATGACCACACCATGTAGGTCACTAAATTGGTGTTCAGTATAGGTCGCTAACACTTGTCCCAACTTTATCCAATGGATCAAGCTCCACCATTCTAGCAACACACACAATTAAATATGATATATATATATATATATATATAATATAAATACAAAGATATGGGGAGAGAGAATTATTTTATTTATATTGATATGAATATAATATATGTGTATTTAAATGTGATTTTGGGTAAATAAATATTTCTTAGTTGTAGAAACCCAGGTTTTTGTAATAATATCTTTGAATATTTTTAATAATATTTATAAATGTGGTGGGGAAGCCGATTCATTTATTTTTTCATCACGGGAATTTGAAAAATATATCATATATTTAATATATTATTTTTGTGTTGACTTTTAATAACACCTAAATAAAGTTTTTAATGAAAATTTTTACATCTCAGTTTTATCCTAAATTAGGGTCTTTACCTAGGAGAGATGTAATTTTTATGATTGGGATTCAAAGCCCAGGACTGAGAATTTGTGATCTTTATTTAAAATTATGAATTATCTAAATAAAAATAAATATTTTTTTATTAAGGAATGATGATTTAGAGTATTCATGGATTGGTGATATTGATGTGGCTATTAGAAGATTCTATGGGAGGATGTCATTAATGGTGTTAACTTGGAATTTATAGGAGAAAAATAATAAGTCCAATCAACGAAGGAAATTATAGTGGTCCATTGTGGTGAAATTTATTCATCTCCCCTAATTCCTTTGATAGTTGGAAATCAAGGGAATAAAATCTCACCTTCCCAATCTTTTTTTAATTGTTGGAATAAAAATCTTAAATAAATCCATTGATCTCTCTATCTCTCATTTTGTAATGGAGGATTTTTTTCATGTTTTTTATATATTTCACGTTCTTGATAGTGGAAATGTCAACTAACATGGATTGAGATGGAAAGATTGAAGCTTTGACCATTCACCAACGAGGTAGGACATTTTTATTATTGTGTTTTCATTGTTCCTTCTTAATCAAATTATTCCTCTCGTAAATTAAATTTTATCCATAAACATGTCATGATAAAGATTATTGGTTTATAAAAATGTGAATACTTGATAAAAAATATTTGAAAATTTTATTAAACATATAATATCATTTCTTTTCATGAAAAGATATTTAGTTTTTATCTTTCATTTATGTTTATCATAATTATTCAATCATTGGTAACCAAATTGTCATGGAAAATTTGTGGTGAGGTCAGGGATTCCAAACATGTGATCACTGAAATAACACACCTTGATCCTCTAAAATTATGCACATAAATACATTAAAATTTTAGTACTAATTAGAAAAAAAAATAAAAATAGAACCTCTAAAAGTTTTCTACCTTGACTGAGTGTATTGGAAGTAGTAAGTCATTACACTCTACCCACCGCACAAAGTTAAACTTATAAAAAACTCAAGCAATTCTCACAAATATTGATGTTAATGAAATTAAAAATAATAAAAGTATATAAAATATAAAAGAAAATAAAAGGATTAATGTGCTTTTGATGAGTTTTCTTATATACGTGGGATAAGCACTATGAATTTCTTTATATTCACTTAAATTACAAAGAATACATTCAACTAAAAAATAGTAAATAATATTTCATTATAAATTATTAACTCTTTTTGACATTGTACCTAATCAGGATGTATTTTTTGTATCACTGATGCACTATATAGATTGATCCCCACTTTCTTTTATAGAAACGCTCATACTATCATCTCAGTTTTACCATTATCCCACTTTCACAAAAGATCCTTCGTATGGAATGTGACAAGTAATTAATATTACTAGGGGTTATATTGAACATTATCTAGACACATGACTGGGAAGAGCAAGCACACGATTGAGTTGGAGCTAGAACATAAGTATAACACTCAAATAAGTGGCTCAGGAGATAGAGTTGGAGGAAGGATATGATCTCATCAAATAAGCTTCCTCTTCTCTTTTTCTTCACTTCATGAATTGATGTATCAAAATGATTATATTAAATATATTTTTTTGTCTTTTCTTATATTACGTGTAACTAATTAGTTTAGGTAAAGTGGATTAGATGAATTGAATATCATTTTACTTATTCTTGATTTGGTTTAAATCATTAAAATCTTTTGATCATTTCATCTATTCTTCATGAGAATATTTTTCACTCTACACCAAGTACCGATAGGAGAAAAGTAGAGTTTCTTTCTTAATGAAAACTATAATTAAATTACTTAAATAGAAAAGGTTTTGGTTATAATTTTTTCCATGAAGAAGCATTATCATCCTGAGTTTTGTTAAACATAATAGTTCATAGGAGATTTATCTAGTCAGGTTGTGTATTAATGATAGTTAGGTATTTTAATACTCACTTCACACAACTTCAACACTTTTATGATTAATTCCATGAAAGATAAGTATTGTTTTATATCAATTCCATCTATTATAGTTTCTCTAACTCCATAAATTTTTCATCTTTTCTATCTTTGTGTTACTATTACCACTGCTTGATCACATTCACTATTTTGTTGTTTCACAATTCCAAAATCACTTCATCACTTTGGGTGTTTTTTCATTATGTTTTTTGAGAGGACCAGTTTGGGATATACCTAACACTGAGAGGGGGGGTGAATCAGTGTTGGGGACTTTTAAAACCAATTCCAACTTTTATCCTTGTACCTCTAGACCTGTTAGGATCTTGATTCTCTTATTATCTTTTCCCTGTCGCATGCAATAATAGAAAGCGGTAAAGATATGCACACAATATTTTTACAAGGTTTACCACTCAATAAGAGTAGCTACGTCCTTGCCATGCATGGGGATGACCAGTGCATGGATTCTCCACTATAATGTAAAATGTTGTTACAATGGAGTGGCTAGGAAAACAATCATCTAGCCAGTGTGAGTCCCTACACTTTGGAAGGGGTGGGAAACAATCCTCTTCCCTAGACTAGTTAAAGCCTAGTCCAACTTTCAGCCTCTAGCTGGTTCTTTATACTGCCTATGGAGACAGTCTCTTGCAGCCTCTAGCTGGTTCTTTATACTGCCTCTAAAAACAGTCTTCTCTCTGTAAAAAGAGTTTGCAACACCAAAAGAATCTTTCACCTGTTGAGACCTATTGGATGTCACAGTGCTACTTTGTTCTTCCTCTATTCAATTATTACCTGCCTAGTAGCATGCAGGTAAACAACCACTTCTTTCTCTGTAGCAAACCTGAAAGCTGCACAATCTTCTTCCCCTTCTTCTTCAGTGCAATACCAGCTACACTGAGATCGCTTCTGCTTCTATCTCCTGGAATCACAAACTACCTTTGTGATTATCAGAACAATGAAGACCATATTATCTTAGCATCATCAGAATTAAATTGCCCAGAATAATTTTCATCCTTCAGTTGGGTATACTCTGTTCTTCTTCTTCTCTTCTTTCTCTTTGACACAGTATTACTTACAGTGTCTCAATCTATTTCTTCAATTCTCAATACCAACACAAGAGTGTATTGGTATACTACCTTCTTCCTTGGTGCAGATATGAATTTAGTTGCACATCTTGTTCTTCCTCACTTCACAATGCACAACGATAGTGTTAAACACCAGTCGTGTGAGTGCGGTTCAACTTCTCTTTGTGAAACCGAATGGTTCACAGTTCTTTCTTCTTCGCAAAGATGCTTCGAGAGTGCTATGCACCTATCGAAGGCCTACAGGAACCTCAAAATTTTCCGCGCAACCTTCTAGGTGGCTTGTGCATAAAATTCTAGCCTTGTGCGTAAAAACACCTTTTCGCGCGAAAAACCCTTTTCGCGCAACCCTTCTATTTCGCGCAGAACTTCCCTTTTTCGCGCAACACTTTCTTTTTCGCGCAACACTTCTTATTTTCGCGCAATACTCTATACTTCACTTTTTCCTTGCATCAGAGCTTAGGATTTTTCTATGTGTCAAGTCTTAACAAATGAGAAGGGTTAGCCTCATATTTATAGGCATTTTTGACCCCGCGCGAAAAACACTAATCCGCGCGTAAAACCTCCTTCATGCGCGTAAAAACTCTTTTATGCAACTTCATATTTCGTGTCATGCTTCAATATTTCGCACACCTCATGCCTTTGCCATTTTTCATCCTTCTAAGCATGAAGCACCAATTGCGCACAAAATTCCACACTGCATTCCATATTGCGCGCAAACCCAATCTTTCCCGCGACATCATATTTCACGCACTGCTCCAATATTTCGCGCATTTCATGCCTTTTCCAATTTTCTAGCTTCTGATCTCGAACCAACTTTTGTGAGAAAATCATCATTCCTCTATTTCACGCATCCCGTAGATTTTTCGCGCAACCCGCTACTATTTCGTGCATCCCGCAGATTTTTCGCGCAGCCCGCTACTATTTCGCGCACCACTTTATTTTTTCGCGCAACCTGCCTAATTTCCGCGCACTCCATTCCTTTGTCATTTTTCAATGTTCTGACCTTGAATAACTCCTTGCACGTGAAAATATAAACCATCTTCAATCTTGCACACAACATCCATTGCCAAGCACATTTCTTCATCTCCCGATTTTCAGGCCATAAAATTTGGCAAACATTGGAAAAAGATGTCACCATAAACTGTGCTTTTCTGTCGTCCCCAGATTGTCTATTGCTTTGTCATTTTATCTCTTTACTGCTTCCCATAACCATTCTTCTGCTCTTATCATGAATCCCACTATCGTGATATGTATCCTTTGATAGATCAGTTTTAGCATCGTCAGAGTTACAATGGGAAGTACAGAAACTTCCCTATCTTCCAACAGCATCATTCCTTCCAATAAAAACTTTATATAACTGGCATCATCATTTCTCCCCCTTTCCTTTATAAGTATTGCATCACAAGTTCTCCTAACTCAAGATATGTGTGAAATACATACCAGCAATGCATCGTCTGATTTATCCATTCTTTTTGGAATATGAATTCCAAAGTACTTCTTTCATCCTCACTTCAAATCCTCAATTACTTTTTGAGTGTTAATTCCAAAGAACTCCATTTATATCTCTTCTTCAAAAAGTGTAGTCTTAATACTTCTTCAAACACCTTAAATGTTGCAGACAATGTATCGCCTTTGATATAGGAACTTTGAACAGTGTAACAATCATCTGATTTCAAGGAAATGTGTAATTCATGACCCTCTTAGAATACCAATCCCTTCCACACTCTTTCTTCTTATTCATCCATCATTATATAATTTATTCAAATCAAATAATGATTTTCTACAAGTAATATTTTGCATGGTTCTCATGAAATCGTTAAGCATTATATGGTCTTCTTTAAATCCCCATTCTTCTTCAATCATCCTCAGCTAGATGATACTTCACCATTCTACTCCAATCATCCTCAAATGGATGATACTTCTCCATTCATCATTGTTGTAAACAATGTGTCACCTTTGACACAAGTTCTTTGAACTTAGGATCTTCTCAATAATCGTCTAGTTTAGCTTCATAGAGAATTGCCCAAGTATAACATCCAATGCTATGATTCCATAATAATTCTCTAGGCAACCTCACTTCAGCCGATCTCCATTAACTTTGGAGTTCTTCTTGCATGTCCTTCTTCATTTTGACCAGCATTGACAACTATTGACAACAAATAAAATCTTAAAACACAAAGTGGTCCCAACAATCTCCCCCTTTGTATTTTGTTGTAAATACCTTAAAGTCTCTTCAAATGAATTTCTCAATGTCAAAATGAGAATCTTATCTCTCCCCTTTACTTGTTTCTCTCCCCTAAACATTCATTCCATTTCTCTCCCCCTTATTGACAAGAAATACAAAGTTCATGGTAGAGATGGTATCATTCCATACTTAAGCAATGTGTCATCAATCATTTCACTCTAAGTCTACTTGAGCAATGCTCGGTGTAGAAAACAAGAGGATTTGATTTAGACAACAAAGTTGTCCATTATACACTGATCGTGATACCGCATGAGATGAAATCTCCTACAATTGTCTTCAAGTATTTTCCACTTTCATTCCAGGACAAAGATATTGAATGTGATAGAAAATAATCAATCCTGAAATTCTTGCACTCACTTCAACAAAAGGATCAAAAACATTCAAGTGCAATCAGCAGGATAAGTGGACTTAGGGCACTTTCATTCTTCTTATGTCACTGATTGACCTAGTTACTCCCCCTTTGTATAAATATATTTATTTTTAGTAACCATGGATGAGAGATTAAGAAACGACATACCTTTTCCAATGACATGATCTTCAAACAATCTTTAGAGTAATTGAATTTTATACCAACTGATGTTGATACCAATTGGGATAATGAATCTGGTAGCTTCTTCATGTGTCTCCCCCTCAAGGGAACACTTCTCATCACTGAATCTCAGGTACTCCCCCTGAGATACTACTTCACCTTCAATTCCCTGCATTTAAAGAACAAATACAATACACAAATATTTAAGGGAATAGGGTGGATCCTCCATGCTTCTTCAATGCGAGCAGGATGGATGAGATGATTTTCTCAACCAAGAAGCTCCATTTGCTCCACTCCTCACACTTTCACATTTGATCTTTAATTTTGAATGTGGATGTGTGGATCTCAATACTTATTCTATCTCTTTGTGTGTATATCTACTTTCCTCAAGAGCTTTACAAGCATTAGAATCTCCCGGTGCAGCTTTCATCCTCTTCAGGAATTCTTGTTGGGATGGAATAAATTCAAAGCACTTTATGACAGTATGACCAACCTTGTTGCACCTTACACACAGAACTTCATTATCTTCACGTAGAATCTTCTTTTTGTATCTAGCACTAGCCTTAGCCTGTGAATCTTCTATTTTCCTCATTCTGTCCAAATATTCTGGCCGAACCACCAATATATCATTAGGGATTGAGGAATTAAGATTGGATCGTCTACATGGATTCTTCTGAGTGGCTTCTTTCTTAGTAGTACTTTTGGATGCACCACTCTTCAACTTCTTGGATTTAGAATCCAAGGTCTTATCAACTTTACTTCTTGAAATCTTCTTGGGAGAATTTGTTTTTACATTGTTGGTCATATTTCTTCCCAAGGATTCTTCTTCATTCTTGCCCAACTTCTGTGGTATTATTTTCTTATATGAACATGCACCATTAATATGACCACTTCTATTGCATACATCACAGATGTTATCTAACATTCCAAATCTGTTTGCAGTATACAGATGTTTCTGGATCTGTGGATGTTGCTTCTCCTTCTCTAGATTTCTCCCCCTTGAGATGGGCTTTCTCTGTACTTTTACATTTAAGGGATTGTACCAACAATCCAGTGCACAATGCCCAAATCTATTACAGCACCAGCATTGACCAAAAAACCTTGAATTCTTTTCATCTTCTTGATAAGGTTGATGAGTATTATTCTTGGTATTTTGTGATTTCTGTGGGGACCTATCTTCTACACTCTTTCCCCTATCCACCCTATCCATGGTGATAGGTTTCATCTCACTTTTCTTCATCCAAACTTGTTTATAATTTTTCTTCCTACCTGCACTTTTTGTAGGATCAATTTTAGAAACATTAATACAAGTTGGTATAGATGATACCTTTACTTTCATAGCTACTTGTGATAGATCAATGAGTGAAACCATGATCTTCTTATCACATGTTGGAGGTCTTTTGATAGTAGAATCCTCCAGTGAACATTGTGTACTAGCATCAACTGTTACCTTATTTTGTGAAGACTCAATATGTGTCTTCTCAAGATTGGTCAACTGAGCTTCAAATTCTAGACATATCATATTGAGGATGACTTCCTGGTATTCAATCATGGTCATCTTCTCTTCACAAGTCTTCTTTAATCTTTCAACTTCATCTTCATGCATCTTTACTTTGTTTTGTAACAAAGAGTCAAGTTCATTGATCTTCTTGGAGTTATCTTCCAAATATAACTTCTTGACTTCATTGCCCCTTTTCAGCTCATCTTCAAGTGCATGGATCTTCTCTTCCAAAGTCTTGTTGACTCCCTCCTTTTCTTAAATATCTTTGATCCACTTTGAAGATCTTACTTCAAATTCCCTCTTGGTTTCTTTAAAGGCTCCAACCTGTCTAGAGAGCTTTAGACATTCAACAATTTTTTCTTGTAAGCCTTTCTCCAAAACATCATTTTCTTCTTCCAGTGGAGTGATATTTTCCTGCATGCATTGAAATACTCCACAAACCGGGGATGTACTCTTTTCAGGAATACCATGCAGAATCATTCTTAATCTATCAACTCATATTTCTTGAGATGTTGTAGATTGATCATCACCACTTGTGCTAGAATTTTCATCACGAGGATAATTTCCAAATGTACTAACACATACCTATTGATCATTTGAGGTAGGAAGGTTGTCCATCTTCTTGGTGGGGACTTGATCCACCTTCTCATTACTTTCCAAGTCTGGTGTGTCGTCAACATCAGCCAAATATGGAGAACCAGATGCTTCCTCCTCTTTAGATAAGATGGAATTATTCTTCAACTTTCTCTTCTCTTTCTTTTTCCTGTTCATCATGGTCTTTGTAGATATATCTTTCTGCTCAGAGATAGCAGTATCTTTACAAACACTGCTCTTCATTATTGACTCAGGAAAGGAACTCAAATCACCAAAATAGAATAACTTCACTGTAGAGAATCCAACAGAGGTGAACCTCCCTCTGATACCAATTGAGAGAACCAGTTTGGGATATACCTAACACTGAGAGGGGGGTGAATCAGTGTTGGGGACTTTTTAAACCAATTCCAACTTTTATCCTTGTACCTCTAGACCTGTTAGGATCTTGATTCTCTTATTCTCTTTTCCCTTTCGCATGCAATAATAGAAAGCGGTAAAGATATGCACACGATATTTTTACAAGGTTCACCACTCAATAAGAGTAGTTACATCCTTTCCATGCATGGGGATGACCAGTGCATGGATTCTCCACTATAATGTAAAATTTTGTTACAATGGAGGGGCTAGGAAAACAATCCTCTAGCCAGTGTGAGTCCCTACACTTTGGAGGGGGGTGGGAAACAATCCTCTTCCCTGGACTGGTGAAAGCCTATTCCAACTTTCATCCTCTAGATGGTTCTTTATACTACCTATGGAGACAGTCTCTTGCAGCCTCTAGCTGGTTCTTTATACTGCCTCTGAAAACAGTCTTCTCTCTGTAAAAAGAGTTTGCAACACCAAAAGAGTCTTTCACCTGTTGAGAACTATTGGATTTCACAGTGCTACTTTGTTCTTCCTCTATTCAATTATTACCTACCTAGTAGCATGCAGGTAAACAACCACTTCTTTCTCTACAGAAAACCTGGAAGTTTCACAATCTTCTTCCCCTTCTTCTTCAGTGCAATACCAGCTACACTGAGATCACTTCTGCTTCTATCTCCTGGAATCACAAACTACCTTTGTGATTATCAAAACAATGAAGACCAGCTCATCTTAGCATCATCAGAATTAAATTTCCCTGAATAATTTTCAGCCTTCAGTTGGGCATACTCTGTTCTTCTTCTTCTCTTCTTTCTCTTTGACACGGTATTACTTACAGTGTCTCAATATCTTTCTTCAATTCTCAATACCAACACAAGAGTGTATTGGTATACTACCTTCTTACTTGGTGCAGATATGAATTCAGTTGCACATCTTGTTCTTCCTCACTTCACAATGCACAATGATAGTGTTAAACACCAGTCGTGTGAGTGCAGTTCAACTTCTCTTTGTGAAACTGAATGGTTCACAGTTCTTTCTTCTTCGCAAAGCTACTTCGAGAGTTCTATGCACCTATCGAAGGCCTAGAGGAACCTCAAAATTTTCCGCACATCCTTCTAGGTGTCTTGTACATAGAATTCTAGCCTTGCGCGTAAAAACACCTTTTGGCGTGAAAAACCCTTTTCGCAGAACCCTTCTATTTCGCACAGAACTTCTCTTTTTCACGCAACACTTTCTTTTTCGCGCAACACTTATTCTTTTCGCGCAATACTCTATACTTCACTTTTTCCGTGCATCAGAGCTCATGATTTTTCTATTTGTCGAGTCTTAAAAAATGAGAAGGGTTAGCCTCATATTTATAGGCATTTTTGACCCCGCGCGAAAAACACTAATCCGCGCGTAAAACCTCCTTCATGCACGTAAAAACTCTTTTATGCAACTTCATATTTCGTGTCATGCTTCAATATTTCACGCACCTCATGCCTTTGCCATTTTTCATCCTTCTAAGAATGAAGCACCAATTGCGTGCAAAATTCCACACCGCATTCCATATTGCGTGCAAACCCAATCTTTCCCGCGACATCATATTTCACACACTGCTCCAATCTTTCGCGCATTTCATGCCTTTTCCAATTTTTGAGCTTCTGATCTCAAACCACCTTTTGCGCGAAAAACATCATTCCTCTATTTTGCGCATCCCGCAGATTTTTCGCGCAACCCGCTACTATTTCGCGCATCCCGCAGATTTTTCGTGCAGCCCGCTACTATTTCGCGCACCACTTTATTTTTTCACGCAACCTGCCTAATTTCCACGCACTCCATTCCTTTGTCATTTTTCAATGTTCTGAACTTGAATAACTCCTTTCACGTGAAAATATAAACCATCTTCAATCTTGCACGCAACATCCATTGCCAAGCACATTTCTTCATCTCCCGATTTCCAGGCCCTAAAATTTGGCAAACACTGGAAAACGACGTCACCTTAAACTGTGCTTTTCTGTCGTCCCCAGATTGTCTATTGCTTTGTCATTTTATCTATTTACTGCTTCCCATAGCCATTATTCTTCTCTTATCACGAATCCCACTATCGTGATATTTATCATTTGATAGATCAGCTTTAGCATCGTCAGAGTTACAATGGGAAGTACAGAAACTTCCCTATCTTCCAGCAGCATCATTCCTTCCAATCAAAACTTTATATGACTGGCATCATCATTTCTCCCCCTTTACTTCATAAGGATTGCATCACAAGTTCTCCTAACTCATGATATGTGTGAAATACATACCAGCAATGCATCGTCTGATTTATCCATTCTTTTTGGAATATGAATTCCAAAGTACTTCTTTCATCCTCACTTCAAATCCTCAATTCCTTTTTGAGTGTTAATTCCAAAGAACTCCATTTATCTCTCTTCTTCAAAAATTGTAGGCTTAAGACTTCTTCAAACACCTTAAATGTTGCAGACAATGTATCGCCTTTCATATAGGAACTTTGAACAGTGTAACAATCATCTGATTTCAAGGAAATGTGTAATTCATGACCCTCTTAGAATACCAAGACCTTCCACACTCTTTCTTTTTCTTCATCCATCATTATATACTTCATTAAAATCATATAATTCTTTTCTAAAAGTAATCTTTTTCATGGTTCTCATGCAATCGTGAAGCATTGTATGGTCTTCTTTAAATCCCCATTCTTCTTCAATCATCCTCAGCTAGATAATACTTCACCATTCTACTCCAATCATCCTCAAATGGATGATACTTCTCCATTCATCATTATTTTAAACAATGTGTCACCTTTGACACAAGTTCTTTGAACTTAGGATCTGCTCAACAATCGTCTGGTTTAGCTTCATAGAGAATTTCCCAAGTATAACATCCAATGCTATGATTCCATAACAATTCTCCAGGCAACCTCAATTCAGCCGATCTCCATTAACTTTGGAGTTCTGCTTGCATGTCCTTCTTCATTTTGACCAACATTGACAATTGTTGACAACAAATACAATCTTCAAACACAAAGTGGTCCCAACATTTTTGTTTATTTTTTATTTTTTTTGTCACAAAACCTAATCCTTATCTTTGGTTTAACCCTACTTACCACAGTACTTTTAGTTTGAAGGTTTTATAAATTATAAATTGTGTTTGGTGATATTTGAACCAAAAATAATTCTTAGGGACAAACCATAGATAAATATTAGGTTTAATGACCAAAAAAACAAAAAAAAATAAATAAAATAAAACAAGAAAAAATAGCTAAAGTGATGGAGTGATGGTATAATTGTGAAGTGAAAACAGTGGTTAATGTGAGAAACTAGTGGTAATAGTACCAAAGAGTAAGATAAAGCAAGAACAATTGATAGAGTTAGGGAAACTAGAACATATGGAATTGATAAAAAACAACATTTCTCTTATGTATAATTAATCATAAAAGTGTTGGAGTTATATAAAGTTGGGATTGAAATATCTAACTATCATTAGATAAAAAACCTCTCTAGAGAACTCTCGTTTCTAACAAAACTTAGGATGAATATTTTTCTTCATAGATAAAGGAAAAACCACAACCTTTTCCATTTAATTATATCTATTATAGTTTCAATGGAAAAAGAAACTCTACTTTTCTATTATAGGTACTTAGAGTAGAGTGAAAAAGATGCTCATGAAAAATGAAAGTGGGTCACTCTAGATTTAAAATCGGTTATAAGTCAAAATGTTAATTGTTTAAGTGCCAAAGATAATGAATCTTGGATTTGGAATTAGTTCTTGGTCCATTATAATATTCATTCTCTTGTCTAACTCAACCTTAACCGACTAGTATAAGATTTACTGAAATTTTTTTTTAAAGATAACTTAGTTTGTGAATCTTACCAACTAGGTAAGCAAAACAAGCATACCTTCAAACCTAAAAACTCAATTTCCTCTTCTAAAGCCTTAAAACTAGTCCAAATTGACCTTTTTATACTAACTCAATTTATTAGCATCAGAGTTAAAAATTACATCTTTGTAGTTATCAATTAATATACTAGATTTTCATGGGTTTTTACCTTAGCTCATAATAATGAGTCTTGTAATGTCTTTATCATCTTTTCAAGGAAAGTAAAAAATGAAAAATTATACAAACTCTTTTCCCTTATAAGTTACCATGGTGTATAGTTTCATAACAAATACATTGATGAGTTTTTTCTTATCGAGGTTATCATCACTCCTTCTCTACTCCTATAACACCTCAAAAAAATTAGGTTATTAAAAGACGAAATAAGAACCTATAAGAAATTTATAGGAATCTCTTAAATGAGTTTTACCTTCCTTTATTATTTTGGTTTGAGGTGGTAAATACCGCATGCTTAATCCTTAATTGTTTCCTTGTATAACCCATCTTAGGAAAAACCCCTTACGAACTTTGGAAATGTAAAATTCAAAAATTTATATTCTTTAAATTCTTTAGTTGTAAATGTTTTATCCTTAATACCAATGATAATATAGTAAGGTTTGATCCTAAATCTGATGAAGGTATCTTTATTGGGTACTCAAATCTAAGTAAATCCTTCTGAGTCTTCAATAAGAGGACTAATATTCTAGAAGAGTCTATTCACAAAAAATTCAATGAGAATATTCCTAAATCACATCTCTAAAGTGGTGATGATGTTGACTAACCTAGTTTGATATTTCCTAAAGCCCAATCTTATAAATAAATTGAAGATATTATAGAATCATTCAATCCTTTACCCAATTCTTGGATTCAATACAAATACCATCCCCTTGAAAATGTTATCGGTTAATTACAATCTGGAACCCATACTAAAAGTTTGGTCTAAAATGAGGTTGAACATTAAATTTTTTTTCTCTCACCTTGAACCCAATTCCATTGATGATGATACTCACAATGTAAGAGGATATGAACCAATTTCAAAGGAAAAATGTTTGGACTCACATGTAATATCTCGATAATCATTTTATTATTAGCACTAGTGGGCTTTTCAAAACAAACTTGATGATCAAGGAATTATAATTTATAATAAGGCTTGACTTGTTACTAAAGGATATAATCAAGAAGAAGGTATGGATTATAGTGAAACCTTTACACCCATTTCTCTTCTAGAATCCACTAGAATATTGTTAGTACTCACCACTCATTTTAATTTTAAACTTTTTCAAATGGATGTCAAAACTATTTTTTTAAATAGTTTTATTTTTGAAAATGTTTTTGTAGAGTAATCACCCAGTTATGAAAATACTAGTTTTCAAAATCATGTTTTCAAGTTAAAAAAATCTATTTGAAGTTTAAAATAATCCCCCCTCAATCTTGGTGTGATATTTTAACTAAATTTATTTTATCAAATGATTTTAAAATGGGAAAATCTAATTCCACACTTTTCATCAAAACCTTTTCAAATGATTTATTAATCATTAAAATTTATATTGAAGATATTTTTTCAATTTAACTAAATAAATTCTCTATAGTGGATTTTATAATTTAATGAATAAATAACTTTAAATTATTTTTATGTGAGAACTCAAATTCTTCCTTAGATTTAAAATTTCCCAAAATTCCAATGAAACTTTTTTAAACCAAAGTAAATAAACTAATGAAATTATAAAGAAGTTTGGCATGGATCAAGCTAAGTAAATTATAGCACCCATGATTACAACTTGTAAGATAACATTGGATAAATATGTTTAATCAATCAATAGCAATCTTGATCAAAGTATGATTGGAAGTATACTTTACCTTACTGCAACCCAATTGGACATCATGTTTAGTTTATTCCTTTATGATCATTTTTAATCCAATCCAAATTAATCATATTTAAAAACTCTCAAAATAATTTTTTATTACTTGAAACCAACTAAAAACCTTGGATTATTTTATCCTAAGGAAACCTATTTTGAACTTTCATATTTTTTTATACTGATTTTGGAGAATTCCAAATTGATAGGAAAAATACTTGTGAAACTTTTCACCTGATAAGAAAATCCCTCATATCATGGAGTAGTAAGAAGAAAAACTATATTTTACTTTCTATATCCTAAGAAGAATACATTTCAATTGGGAGTTGTTGCGCTCAAGTTATATAGATACAATGTAATCTTCTTGAATTTGGTATAACATATTCTCTCATCTTTATAAAGTGTGACAGCACTAGCATAATTAGTATTTCTAAAAAACTTTTTCAATACTATCGCACTAAGCACATTGACTTTAGATTCCATTTTCTGTGAGATCACTTTCAAAAAGTTTATATCATTCTTGAATTTGTTTTCACATACCTTTAACTTATTGATATCATCATTAAACCCCTTCCTATTGATCGCTTTGAATTTATCAAAGGAGTGTTGGGTATGATTAACAAGTGATTCTTATCTCTTAATCATTAGTAAACTTGATAATTTTTCAATTTGATTTAAAATAGTTTTCCAAAATGGATTTAAAATAAAATATTTTCAAAAAAATCATAATTTTGGAAAAATTAAAAGGATTATGATACTCTATGTAAAAAATTCATGCTTTGTTACAAATAAGTGGATATAGTTCTAGAATATATTCCCCAAGGGGTTTACCTCTAAAAGAGTTGATTGGGTTTTTAACTCTTTCTCCATACTAGGTATGGTAAGTGGGACTTAACTACACACCTGGTTTGAATCTTGGCATGTGCGTCACAATGTGTGCAAATTTGTAATATTTATTTACCTACAAACTACTATAGAAGCAGCAAATAGGGTTGAACCACAGAGAGAATGTGAGTAGACACTAGAAATATTCTCTTGGAAAAGTGTTTAGGAAAATGAGTTATTAATGTGATTAATAACTAAGAAGTTCTAAAAACTAAATGACTATTTTAAAAATGATTATTTAAATTAACTAAAAATATCTAAGTGAACTAAATTATGAAAGAAACTGGTGGATATGGAAGTTTCAGAGTCGTAACGTCTATTCAAGTGCATGTAATGTCAATTATTTAATTCTCACATCTGAATATTTATTTATTCAATTATCACTGATTCTAAATTTAATCAAAATACTATCTGGTCTCGTTCTATGATGTTAGATAGTATTCTAGTTTTTACACAAATTATCCATCATTTCATTCTCTATCCTGATGAATAATTTGCACGTCATTATAGCACCGAATCACTTGGTGAAATACAACGACCCTTTTCTCACAAATTCGAAGTATCTACCTGCGTCAGGTTAGCTCACATAAGATTAAAAATTAAGTATCACTCATGAAATTTTGAAGGAGATCGCACACAAAATATTAATTTTTTTCAATTAATATATTTATTTATTCATAATTTGCTTACATTCCTGATCGAATTCTGGATAAATAAATTCTCTAATGAACTCCCACCTGTGATTACTTATTAGGTATCACCCAAACAAGCACCAAAGCATGTGTGAAAATCCCAAATTACAATTAATTTAAACGCAGATATAATTAATTAAATAAACATCCAATTCAAATTAATTTAAAAGGGAATCAAAGATGGGAATAAATTAAATACATTCATTCACCATCACATTTATCACAACTCTAACACCAATGAAATTAGCCAAACATCATGACAACAACACAACACATAAAATAATAAATAGATATCATCATGCTCGTGTCGTTGTAGTTGTCACCGCAAGCTTCCATCGACGATCACAAAAATAATAATCTTCAATCCATCGATCTCCACAACATCAAACCATGCCATCATACACCACCATAAAAATGATTGAATCTATGCTTACTCATGCGGTGCAATGTCACATCAATGATGTGTGTGAATCATTGTCAATCATCGATGCACCCAGAAGCATCCACTACCATCCTGAGGTGAGGGTTGGAGCATGAGGAGATAACTACAACGTGAGGAGGTCGGTTCAGTTATGAGGCATTGTTCCAAAGGTGTGAAATGAAATAGGAGGTGTCAGTGGATTCTTTCTAGTTAGGGGTGGGGAGTAGGGGAGATAGCGAGGGAGGCGGGACGTGGGGTAGAGAGGGCTGGCGGGTAGGGATTGCGGGTGATAGGGGATGAGGGGAGGCGTTGGGAAAAAATAGAGAGTAGGGGGCGGCGGGTCTAGGGGATTAATGGGGGCTGAGTGGGAGCGTGAGTTTAGAGAGGGTGGCTGGGGTTGGAGAGAGGGGTTGGGTGATTCGGGTGAGAAGGGAGCAGGTCCGTCGAGAGAGATGGAGGGGCATGGGGGTGATAGGGGATAAGGGGGTGGGATGAGCGGGTGAGGGGGTGAAGGGGAGTGTGTGGGATTAGAGAGAGAAGGGGATATGATGGGGATTGGAGAGAGGGGAGAGGATTGTGAGGGGCATGAGGTGGGGAGGGGAACGGGTCAAGGGGAAGTAGGGTAGGCTTGGGTAGTTAGGGGGAGTTTAACAAAAAATAAAAAAAAGTTAAATTCAAATTAAAAAAAAAACTAATTATCTAATTAAGTTAAATAAGAATAATAATAGTAATAAGAATAGTAGTAATAATAATAATAACTAGAATTATATAAATATATATTTTTTATTTACAAGTTAAACTAATAAACTAATAATAATAATAATAACTAATATTAATTAAACTAAAAATAAAAAAACGAAACGTTAATAAAGTAAAAAAATAAAAAATGAAAAATGAAAATAAATAAATAATATTAATATAAAATTAAGGAAAAACTATAAAAACAACTAAAATATTAAAAACTAAAAAAAGAAACTAAAAACACAAGACACAGTTAGAAAATTAATCAAAACTAAATTAAAAAATTATAAAAATGTTAGTAAAATCCATGTACATCAAATCCCCCACACTTAAACTTTTCCACTCCTGAGAAAAACAATCAGAAAGAAAGAATTAGTAGACCTATAGATAAATCAAAACATCAAAATTACAAGTTCAAAATTTTTCAATCTCGTTTACCCATAAAATATCATGCTTCATTTAAAACACCAATTTTCAAAAACCATTTTTTTCCACTCACATTATTTCCAAAACAAGTATGTGTACTCATGTATCATGTGACCTGCCTCACCATCACTCTCATCTCTCAAAATATTTGATTAAATCTATTCTCAATTCTCATATGCATGCATGCTTACCATAGGCTTTCCATTAATTTCACATCTCTGCTAGTGGAAATAAAAAGAATACACCAATATCAAGGACTTTACATGAGGTTAAAATGTATCTAAGGCTATGGGGTGGTGGGTAAAAAACAATTAAAAGCTTTTTGGTAAAAAGAAGGGTTGAGTCTTGAAATAAATGTATGATAAATTTCAAAAAAAAATGTCTCCCTCAAACTCTCACTCCCCCACACTTAAAACATTGCTTTTCCCCAAGCATATGATAATCCAATGTTTCACTTTTTTTAAGGGACACAAATCACTCAAAAAAATGGGCAGAAAAACTGATGACTAAAACTCTAAAACCCCATGTAAAAAGTATTAGACAAAAATCACAAATAATGGTATACAAGTAGCACATAAGTTATAACATCTTAGTGAAAGTTGGTCATATATAAAACTCTCTAACTCCTGGAGTAATAGATCATCACTTTTATAGGTATCCTGAAAAGTGAGGGTTATCACGTAATGAC
The DNA here is from genome assembly GCA_963277665.1 of Viscum album. Taxonomy (NCBI): domain Eukaryota; kingdom Viridiplantae; phylum Streptophyta; class Magnoliopsida; order Santalales; family Viscaceae; genus Viscum; species Viscum album. The sequence goes on along the minus strand of OY728166.1, from coordinate 1,239,352,632 downwards.
AACCAATGTACTCATTGTTGGAACCAAAAGGATTCTATATTCCCATATCAAAATACATGTAATTAATGTGGCTAATAAGAAATATAACACATATGATCAGGAGGATATGATGTCAATCCATGTGCATCAAATGACTCACTGCCCATCTAACAACCCTCTCCATGAGTAAATCTATCCCTCACACTTAGAATGAAAATCATCATGAAAATATTCAAGAAATGGGTAAGGAAGGGTATTGGCTATTGGCTCATCCTAAAAGGCTTCTTCATGGCTTTTAAGGTCTATATGATAGAGAAAATGTATGGGTGGATCAGTGGGTCAATGAGGCTGAATAATCAAACAGATGTCTCGATCATTTTAGTGAAACTTTCAAAACTTATATTGCTTTGATGAAAAAATATGGAAAGTTCTAGAAGACATAACATGGTTGAGATTCTATCAAGAAAAATATAAACAATAGATGATGTAAAATGGGCCAGAGTCCTCATGGGTATGGAAATATAATCTTGGACAGCACAGATGATCATGAGTGCAAATAAGTGTCTCAAAAATATACAAGTTTTTTAAAAATATTTTCAAAGCATGAAATAATATTAGAAATCATCTAAGTCATGAAATCAAGGATCAAATCATTCCAAACAAGAATAATGTGCTCAAACTATTTAGGGACACAAGTGGTATGTTCCCGACTATGATATAACAAAAATGTAGTGGTTATCGTGTGGGTTCATCAATGATAGGAATGTTAGTTTTTTTAATTTTTTAAAATTTTCTTGTTGTTTTTTTAGTTTACATGGTGTTTTTGGAAGCATAAAATATAGAAAAATTAAAACACCTCCCTGTGTAAGTGTAGATAGACGCGGAAAGGTTGTTTGTATCTGATGAAGCTCCAAAAATGGTATACCTATAAAACCTACACATTGACAGTACATACTCACATCATATCAAATAAGTCACACCATAATTAAAAGCATGTGGATGATAAAAATATGTATGATTAATTCAAATCCCCTATAGTTCCAAGATAAAACAGATTACGGTAAATGCATGCCATTTTATTTAAAATAAAACTAAATGAAATGAAATTAAATGCAATGAAAAGAAAACAAAAAAATGATGGGTTGCCTCTTATTGAGCGCTAAGTTTAATTCATATTTATCTAGACATTGTTGAAACTCTATCAGGATCGAACATAAATGTAAACCATGCATCTTCTTCTTTTTCAGTAGAAGTACGGAATCCATTCTTTGAAAATGAATTTATCCTGCAAGTTGCACAATATCTCAACGAAAACTTGTCAGAAAAATGGATGGGTAGAATGAAATGAAAATAGCCTAGCTCACAAGGGAATGAATATACCTCTCCTAAAGAAAGAATTACTGTATAATTGAATTTTGGGTGAAGTCTATCAGTGGAAAGATCAAAAAGATTACATCTTTGAATGTAAAAAAGTGAAAAAAAATCCTTTACTAGACTCCTTCAGTGGTTGGCTTATATCCATAACATCTTTAAATGTGGTATCTGGGTTAAGGATGTATCCCAATTCATTTTTATTTCCAACCACTAGAACAAGTAAATCCAATGGTTTCCAACTCAATTCATACTCAATGGTTTCATTTATTGTGCCAAGGTCAACAATATTGTTAGCATATGTGGGTATTTCAAGTGAAGTGTTTTTAACCTCAATGCATGGAGAAAGTGGAGTAGGATAAATTGGATCATATAACTCCATTGTGTCAAGAATGAAAACTTTTTCAAAATTTCTTCTATATTTCCCTCATCATATTTCTTTGTTGGTACATGTTTCACCACAAACTCAAGATCCTACAGGAAATCCCATTCTTCCATTGTTTCTAGAAAATTTTGAGTGTTCTTTACCACCAATATTAAATGATTCTATGACTCCTAAAATGTTTCAGATGTCTCCATTTTAGAAAAGGTTTCATACTCACAAATATTTTTAGAAAGAGGCAATCCAATGTCATTTGAAGTGATGTCCTCTTGTGTGTTGCAATTAATGGTGTATGGGTTCAATTATGAATATATCATGGTAAAGAATGGTCCTAGTTCAATGTCCTCTTCATCCTAAAAAGGTGAAATTTTATAGACATTGAATTTGTTCTTTTTCACTTTGGGATGGCTGGGTTGTGTACTCACAGAAGGACATGAAATCACATTTTCTGAGGGACCATTATATTCAACAGGGTAGAAGACCAAGCTCTCATATTCTTGAAATGTGATTAGATTAGAAGAATTAAATTATGATGGAGGGGAGTTATCAATTGTATGATAATAAGGCATATCAATCTCATTATCAGACTTGGTACATGGATGTTGTTCAAATGGAACCTCTATTACACTCTCCTCAAAAGAATTGTTTTGAATTAGATCAAGTGTCAATGAGGCAGCTAGTTCAGAAATATGATTCATTTGATTTACTAAATTCTTTAATTAATTTTCTAGATCTTTTGTTGAGGAAAGAAACTTTTCATTACGTTTATCTTGAAGTTCAAACCTCTGATTTGTCTCAATGATAGCACAATGAAATATGTGCTCAATTATTGAATCATTTGTTTGACATGAATTATCAAGTTCTAAATTTTCAGGAATGATTTGATTTTTAAAATGATTAACAGATGTATAAGGACTTATTTTATAGCATGGTGAAACATTATCATATGGATCATATCATGAACTTGAATAAATATCATTGAAATAAACAGTATTACCTAGAGAGCTCATGTGCAGTGAATCATTATACATCATACCTTGAGTTGGGGCTGCATAGGGCGGGTACCAGTTGTAATTGTGTGGTGCAGCCCACGTCATTCTGAAATTTTGGGTGTCTTGAAAATACCTACAATGAAAAATTCCCAGAGTAGTAAAAAAAAATTTTGTTGGTTTAGTTTTTCTATTTTTTTATTTTATTTTTGACTTAAATCACTCTTTTAAAGGAACTCTTAATACTACTATTCTCCCTAATAATAAAGCCAGAAATTTGGCATGCGCGTCACAACACGTGAAAATTTTCAATATTTATTTACTTACAAACTACTATAGAAGCAGCGAGCAGGGTCGAACCATAGAGAGAATGTGAGTAGACACTAGTAATATCCTCCTGGAAAAGTGTTCAGGAAAATGGGTTCTTCATGTGATCAATAACTGAGAATTTCTAAAAACTAAATGAATATTTTAAAAATGACTATTTAAATTAACTAAAACTATATAAGTGAACTAAATTATGAAAGAAACTAGAGAAGATGGAAGTATCCGAGTTGTGAAGTCCATTCAAGTGCATGCAATGTCAATTATTTAATTCTCACATCTAAATATTTATTTATTCAATTATCACCAATTCTAAATTTAATCAAAATGCTATTTGGTCTCGTTCTCTGATGTTAAATAGTGTTCTAGTTTTTACACAAATTATTCATCATCTTGTTCTATGTTCTGAAAAATAATTTGTGCATTATTATAGCACTAAATCACTTGGTGAAATATGACAACCCTTTTCTCACAAATTCGAAGTATCTACCTATGTCGGGTTCGCTCACATGAGATTACTGATTAAGTATCACTCATGCAAGTTTTAAGGAGAGCACACACAAAATATTAATTCTTTTCAATTAATATATTTATTTATTCATAATTCACTCGCGCGCTTGATCGAATTACAGATAAATAAATTCTTTGATGAACTCCCGCCTGTGATTACTTATTAGGCATCACATGAACAGACACCAAAGCATGTGTGTAGAGCCCAAATGAAAATTAATTTAAACACAAATATAATTAATTAAATAAACATCCAATTAAAATTAATTTAAAATTCAATCAAACATGGGAATAAATTAAAGACATGAATTCACCGTCACATTTATCACAACTCCAACACCAATGAAATTAACTGGCCATCATGATGATAACACATCACATAAAATAATAAACAGATATCACCATGCTCGTGTCATCGTGGTAGTCATCGCAAGTCACCGTTGATGATCACAAAATAATAATCTTCAATTCGCTGATCGCCGCAACGTGTGTGAATCATTGTCAATCACTGATGCACCCGGAACCATCCACTTCCAGCGTGAGGTGAGGGTTGCAGCATGAGGAGAGAACTACAACATGAGGAGACAGGTCCTGTTATGAGGCATCGTGGCGAAGGTGTGGAGTGAAATAGGAGGTGTCCATGACTGCTTTCTGGTCGGTGGTGGGGATCAGGGGAGATGGTGAGGGAGGCGGGATGTGGGTTAGAGAGGGTTGGTGGGTAGGGATTGTAGGTGACAGGGGCTTAGGGGAGGCGCTAGAAAAAATGGAGAGTAGGGGAGTAATGGGGGGGCGGGTCCAGGGGAGTAATGGGGGCGGTGGGTGAGTGGGGAGCGTGAGTTGAGGGAGGGTGGCTGGGATTGGAGAGAGGGGTTGGGTGATTCGGGTGAGAGGGGAGCAGGTCCTTCGAGAGAGATGGAGGGGCTTGGGGGTGATAGGGGATAAGGGGGTGGGATGAGCGGGTGAGGGGGTGAAGGGGAGTGTATGGGATTGGAGAGAGAAGGGGATATGAGGGGGATTGGAGAGAGGGGATAGGATTATGAGGGGCGGGAGGTGGGGAGGGGAATGGGTCAAGGGGAGGTGGGGTAGGCGTGGGTAGTTAGGGGGGAGTTTAACAAAAAATAAAAAAAAGTTAAATTCAAATTAAAAAAATATATCTAATTAAGTTAAATAATAATAATAATAATAATAATAATAATAATAAGTAAAATTATATAAATATATATATTATATTTATAAGTTAAATTAATAAACTAATAATAATAATAATAATAACTAATATTAATTAAACTAAAAATAAAAAAATGAAACATTAATAAAGTAAAAATTAATAAAAAATAAAAAATGAAAATAAATAACTAATATTAATATAAAATTAACTAAAAACTATAAAAACAACTAAAATATTAAAAACTACAAAAAGAAACTAAAAACAAAATATGTGGTTAGAAAATTAATTAAAACTAAATTAAAAAATTATAAAAATGTTAGTAAAATATGGCATCTTTCTTTTTTATTACATAAATTTTCATTACATTTTACAAACAAAGGATCTTTAAAGTCTAGTGTCTTGGAAATTAGGAACATAAAACATGAAAACATAAAAAATTCTTTTAATCCACTTGTAGGGCTTCATCATAAGTTCTTCCTAAGCACAATTATTTCATCTCATAACCTGGAGACATACATCAAAGGAAAGGGTGAGTAGAAGTCTCGGTAAGGAAAATAAGGGAATCAGTTTACTTGTGAAATCAATAAGAACTTAATAAAAAAACATAAAGACATGTGCAATGGAAGTATAGGACTATCATAATTAAAATAAATTGAATCATAACTTGAATATGTGGCTACAACATTTAATTTAGACATTCATGAACATATCACCAAGGTTAATCCCCAAGATTTCATAAAAATTACCAAGGTTATTCACCAAGGTATTATGAAACTTGACATCTCTAGAGATTAAATTCTTTACTCAATGCATTGGAGTGATATCAGGGCGCACCCTTAATATGTATTTATTTTCATGTGATCCACATATATCATAATCAAAAATTTCATAAATAACCCTTATAGAGTAAAAGTAATGGGTTTCACTTCAAAATCGTGACGTTTTAAAAGTGCTTAGAAACATGATCATTATGTATTTTATAACCCTTGGAAAAGGAAATAGGGTTTCATGTATGTCGATTACAGAATCAAATAGATCAATTTTATGTCTTTATGAATACCTCTATAAATTAAAATATATTTGGGTATTCAGATAAATAAAATAAGAGAATTTCTTGAGAAAAAGAGAGATATATTTTGAGATAAAATTTCTGCAGCATAACGGCTATATAACATGGTTTTAGAAAACAATAAAAAGGGAAGGGACAAGGGTCTCCCATCAATAAATTAATCATTTACAGTAGAGGTATATAATAAAAAGAAATAATATCATGGTTTGAAATGACACACCACATGAAAAGGAAACTTGAAAGAAAAGAGAAAATGTGATTTCTTTTACAAAAATTTTGTAGCCTAACGTTGTCGCTTATAATTCAGAAAAATAAGTTGATGAGAGTGGAAAGGGTATCTCATAAATTAGAAATAAAATGTAAAATAATAAAGATATAGAAGGCACATGAGCCTCATCTCAGATGGTGAGGTATCCTTAAGTGCACCCATAAGACCCAGGTTCGAAACTAGGTGGAGGCATATTTTCCAGTGTTGTGGCAGTATTGTAGCAGTACTGTAGCAGGCACTATGCAAGTAATATGTAGGAATTGTGTGGGTATTGTGCAGGTATTGTGCGGTACTATAGCAGGAACTGTAGCAGGTATTGTTTGGTATTGTAGCAGGTACTGTTCGGTACTGTAGTAGCCATGAACTATTCACCTTAGGCCACCAGTTTGGGCTTAGAGTCCTTAAGGCCTTCGGGCCACCCAGGCCTTCGAGTTAGTAGGGATTTCGGGACACCTTTAAGGCTTTCGGGCCACCTCAAGGCCTTCGATCCACATGCAATTTCCCCATACAGACTCTACAAAAAAGGAGCAGCCCCAAAGGAGGATTCAGAGCAGGCACACTCACCAGAGCACAACCAAATGGATTGGGAAAGAATAAGAGGGTATGGCTACGCCATCGGGACCAGCTTGTGCTTGCACGAGATGATTATCCAGATGACCATGTGAAGGTGGAGAGCTATCAACATGATGTAGATACTAGTAAGGGGTAGTTCCTTGTATTTATAGTTTGGTTGAATTCCCTAAGACCTTCGGGTCATGTAATGTGTCTCAAGCCTACGGGCAATGTAATCACATAAGCCTACGGGCCTTGTAAGGGTTCCCCCTCATCCCTTAAAAGGGGGGTTATCAAAAATAAATAAAAAATAGGCCTTCAAGACATTTTGTCATAACGATATAGAATAACATACCCCCACATAATGAAATGGAAACTAGAAGACATAACATAAAGGAAGTCGTGACTTAAAAGAGGAGGGTGAAAGGTTCTCTTACCTTGAAGAGTAACTTCGAAAGCTTGAAGGTTGGGACCTTGGGGGGATTGAGGGAACCTTGTGAGTACTCCTTGGGAGGTAAAAATACTTTAACTTCTTGAAGAGCAATTTTGTAATGAAATGAATGAGGAAATGGCTTGGTATTTATAGGAAAAGTGAGGGAATATTTAATTAATTTCCAAGGGACACCTCATCGGTGGTATTTGAAAAACCATGGACTTTCCCATGGTATTTTCCCATGGTATTGGACACTTCGGACACCTCATAGCATATATTACTATTCACAAGTTGACCAAAATGATTACATCATTAATGATGTCATTAATCACACCGAAACTCAAAACTGTATTTTTACTATTCACTGAAAATTCAACTGTTTCAGAAAAATCCCAAAAATTTACCCTAACCTAATATCGATGCTCTGAATTCAAAAATAAACTACATTTTATGAAAATAATTTTTTAAATATTTTGAATTTAATTTTTAAACAACTTTAAATCTATAACTCGTTTTGTAACACCTTGAAAAAGTAATCAAGGACCCATAAAATTATCGTATAACCATAAGACAATAAAGTAAAAATTTATGATTACATTTTATGAAAATAAATTTCAATTTTAAATTATTAAATTAATTAAAAAATTGTAAATAAAATATTTATGATATACAAAAATACTAAAACTTATTCTATGGTCATTTTTTCACTTTTAAGATGTCTAAATTGTATTTATACACTCACAAGTGAAGTTTCTATTTTTTTGGCTGATTTACTATTAATTACTATTCATAATGGTATGTTACTATTCATACTTTACTATTCACTAAAAATTAAGTTGATCTTATTAGACTCTAAATTTCTTACTGGTCACAAATGTATAAGACCATTTTTTGAAAATCATTTCACGTTATTAATTATTTAAAGTTTACATGAATATTTTAAAATACCCTTTTTACAAAATTCATCAATAATATTCATTCTATATTTATCCGGACATTTGAAAATCACAAATTTTACCATAATAAGAAATAATAATTTTATTTATACCAAGGTATTACAAAAAGAATCTAAGGCCTCGTTACATATCCCCTTATAACACCTGCATAGGACCTAAGTGTAAGGTGTGTTATGGTGATAGAATCTTGGGGTGGATCAGACAACATTTCTCAAGTGGTGATTTCTATCAGCTTGAACTTCTCCCTTAGGCGATTTCATTCAAGATTCACATGTTGAAGCTCAACGTGGGCTTGGTCTAGAGCAAAGCTCGGAGATGCTACCTCCTTCCCAAGCTCTGACTGATGGGCTTTGTATGGCCTGAATCTATTGGATGAGGCCATCGACTCTTCTTTTTGTATTAACCAAGATTACTTGTATTTATAAACAATAATTGTAACGTTAAGAGTTTAGTTTCCAATAGTCATATTGACCAATAGTCATATAACAGTTGAAACCCAATGGTATCACTTCATTAATTAAAAGATATAGTTTTGTAGAGTATAAGATGAAATAACACACAAATTTATTAAAAAAATATTATTCAAAAGTTTGGGTTGTTACATAAAATCCATGTACATCAACTCTCTCAGGGAATATGATATGGTTTATTAATATAATATTTATTAAACCTTAATGATGGAATGATTTTTCAAAAAAAAATAAGTTTTTGTTAGTTTTTACTTAATGGATATGATCCCTATATCACATATTATGCATTATTTTAGGGTGATCTAATCTTGATAATACTGAAATAATCCTATAATAATCGTCATTTTTTCAAATTTTGTTTTTAAAAAAGTTTATTTTTGAGATTTTTCGGAAATTTATTTATAGTCTTTCAAAAAAATTAATTTTATCTTATGTTTTTTTTAAATATATATTTATAAAATTTTCTTTAAAATATTCATTTTAGTTTTAAAAAAAATTAAAAGTTTAATTTTGTCTCTCTTAAAAGATCATTAATGATTATAGACATAGTTTAAAATTATATCACTCTTTATTCTCTAACCCTGTCTATTAATTATTTTTGATAATATCAAGGGGGAGAAAAATATAGTTTTATGTGGGATAAATATATAGTTTTGTGTAGGAATAAATTTTATGTTGAGGGGGAGATGTTAGTTATTGGTTTTTGTTCTTTAAAGGAAATATAAATATCATAGTAAAGTAAAAATTTGGTATCTTTTTTATTATATTCTTGCTTAATTTAATTATTCTATTCAATTGTTTATGATAATCAAAAAGGGTAGATTATTATGATTTTCACCATTCTTTTATTTTAATGATCACAAACACTCTTAGGAGTGTTTAATACTTTCATTTAAGTGATTTTTAGCTTGCCTTGATGACATCACGTTAGAACACTTGGAGGATTTATAGAGATGTCTTAATACACTTATTAAAGTCATATGATGAAGTTAGAAGATCCATAAAGGAACTGTGAACAAAGTGGATGAGATACTTTATAAATACCAAGGTTGTAGGTAGCTCCAGATAGCTGATGGCATGACTAGTAGATTTCCAAGCCACCAGGAGCCCACCAACTAAGCAAGCAATGTGAAACAGGTATCAGGCATCCCACTGGCTACCTAGTGGAGGCTACCGAGTATCCTTTAGAATCATAATAGCAACTCTAAGCTCAATATTTATTATGGTAAAAAATACATCAAATATGGTCTTCAATCACTTAAATACACTTTTTTAATTCTAGAACATTAATAAAGGGTTTATAGACTATAAATAGAGACCTTGGTGGCCTTGAAAACTTATATTCTCTTCTAATCTTCTATGCCAATGTGATACAATCACTAAATCTATCTCAAAGTGTTCACTTTCTAAATCTTTTTTATCCATTGTAGAGTGTGTAAAAATTGTAATATATTATCACTCTCTTATATGATTCTCATTCTCTCATATATTTATTCATATTCTTTGATAGAGTTATTAAAAATCTAAAAAGTGATTACTTCCTAACAATCTTATCTACTTCTTATTTCTTATAATATTGGTGTTCACTACTATTAAATTGAGGGGATTTTGTTTTCTTTTCATTTTCATTAAAAAGGATAGGGACTAATATCTTTTAGGTTTCTATAATTCATGTTAAATACCAAGTGTCTTTTTTATTTCTGGTTTCTTGTTATAACCTAAAAAAGAAAGAGAAATTTTTGGTATCTAGGATACCGTTAAAGCCAAGAGACTAATACATTAAATGCTCAAGTGATTGGGGTGGTAAACATAGGGGATATTTTATAGATATTGTAAAGATTCATTAACAGATATTGTGTCTTATTTACTTTCTAAAATTTCATTTATTTATTACTTTCAATGTTTCATTTATTCAATTTTTTAATCCATCAAATACGCTTAATTGATTTATTCACAAATTGATCTATATTTTATTCTTCCACTTATATTATTCTATTTAATTATTATTGCACTTTAAAAATTTGATTCTTTTGTTTTAAATCATCACAAGGTTTTATTTTCTTCAATATTTTATAAATATTTTTTAAATATTTGTGTTTTTCTTTTATTTATTAAAGGGAAATTCACCCCCCCCCCCTCTTTCCATTTTACTCAACTCCAACCTACAAAAGGGTCTTTTACACTTTTTCAATGGTGCACGGTTTGGATGCATGATTGGTAAAACTATGTGCCAACCATGTGGACCACTATATCTAGAAACATTATATGTTTTATGGTTAGGTGAACAGTTTAAAAACTCATGTATCAAATGTACAAAAATGACTTTGTAGTTTATTGCAGGTGTTTGCATGATTTTCTGACCCCTTTCACATAGTTTGATGCTAACCATGAAAAATGACTCTATAGTTTATTATAGGTGTTTGAATATTTCTCTAACCCCATTCACAATATTCAAAAAAACATGCTCCTCCTTTGATCAAACCAAAAGGTTAGGTTACATAGATATCACAAAATGTGTGCTAATTGTGTGCCCCATTCTGCTTCCCCAAAAACCAAATCTCTAAACTTTGAACCCTCCAAAAGCTCTTGAAACTTATACAAGCACCCAAGGAAACTATCAATCCTCAAAATAATTCCAAAGAAACCACTTTAAGACATCCCAACTTTCAAAATTACATTATGAAACTCTGATCAAAATTTGAACCACTCACTAACTCAAAATCCAATTTCTTCTTGAATTCAAATGACTATACAAACACGAGGCATTACAAGCTCCCCACCATAACAATTATAATCCCAAATAATTCCAATTATCCCTCCTCTATATCTATTGACCCACATCAGTCTCCATATTCTAGTTGAATAAGCTTGTTTCATTCTTGAATGCCCGAAGCACCATTAAGTCACAACCTTCAGTTTACAACACTTACCCAAAACTCAATCCAACACCTATCATCACCATAAAAACACTATAAAGATGTTCACCTGAGCCCATAAAACCCAAAACATGATAGTTTCATCATCAAAACACCCCAAAAAATATGTAGTTCTCCCCACCATAAGCTTTGGCTTGAAACCACCAAATTTTTATTCTTTGGCATCTTCACTATTGAAAAATCCTATTGAAATACTAATCATGAATTCTAATAACATCCCTAGCACAGTTTCAAACTCACCACACCTGAAAATCCCTAAGAACACTTATTAAAACACCATCACCTATCCAAGTTACCGAAAACCCAACTAGGATGGATGCACAATCGTCGTCCATGCACAGGCCAAGAATGTAACAACTTTTACTTTAAAGTTATGATTTCATTCCCCAATGCATCTATCATACCCATAATGATATGAAATATATGGATTATGAATTACCACATCTATATCCATTTGTTAATTCAAGTTGGATGATCCTCGGTTGACTCATCTCTGAAAACACTCGGCTCCAAATTCTAGTGCATGATCAATCTGTCCATTCATGATTCCCTAAAATCCATAGCATCCTATGATTACCCAAACATGATCTATAGAGTCCTTACCCAACTCCTTGTGAGGTTCCAAATTTAGATCTTAACTGTCTAAACCATCATCATGTCCCACCACACACACTGACACACCTCTAGTCTAAGCACCCTCGAACTGCTTAAAGTCGTATCGAGCTCGAAGCCAATGCACATTCTTGATCCACCACTGCATCTAAATTCCTATTTTTCATTCCTTGAGGAATACATGTATGAACCTCATTAGTTCCTCACTGGAATCCCAATACCACCATGATCATTTCATAGTCAGTTCCACACACTCATGACCCTTTCAACATAAGGGTCGCACACCCATGACCGTCATGTCTCTCCCCACTATAGGAGTGTCTTCATTACTAGCTCATTGAAGCAACTCCCAACCACCATGGACCATACTCAATTTATCACCAATCCTAAGTATTGTACATGGTCATCCCACTATTACCTGATCAACAGTATAAACATCACTTACCACCCATTCTTAGATTATGAGAATGGTGCCCATGACATTTTCTAATGTATGGATCAAAATGTGGGTTTCTCCCTCCAAATAATGATAGTTCACTCCCTATTATTCAAATTAACTTATACTGCTCCTTGGTCATAACCTCCATGGCCTCCCCTTAAAAAACATGCCCCTCTCTTCCGAGACATGCTCAATGCATTCTAGAAACACTTGGCACCTCTGTTTGGTTCAAACCTGAGTATCTATACCACCACACTCTGATCCCTCTATGATGTCACCTCCCATAGAAGAGACATATAAAAACCCCATCTAGTGGCCTTGAGACTCCCTGTCTACTAGTGTCTCATCCACTCTTAGTTTCCTCACTTCATATGAGACATGTCACCTGAGACCTGCCATATCCCTACGACTCTCTTCCAAGCAATCATGAGCCAAAGTCTTCCATAGAACTATTACCACTGCATCACTCAAGATTCTCCAAAACTTAAATGATTCTCAATGGAATGAAAGTAGTCCATTTTTTCAAACCCAAGATCAATAGGCCTCATGTGTATCCAATACACATCACCTTGTTTTCACTGGAAATCAATAGGTGCTTACTCCTGATCCACCTGATCCCTAAACCAAACGACATCATAGATCTCTAGAATGCACCCACCCCCTTGATTTCCAACAAAAAAATAGGGGTTTCATACTCCCTTTTGGCCATTTCCCAACCCATCTTAAGGTCCCATGAGTCATGTATCACTGGAACTAGGCTCAAACACCCACTCGAGCATATGATCATGCACCCTTGCCCGTTAACCTCATCAGGCTCGATGCATTCTCAATGTTTCTATCCAACAGGCTTATTATCTCTCATGAGTCAAGTCTACATTGGAGTTTGTGTCCTAGGAACAACTGTTTTTACTTCGATTACATGTATATTCAATGTATTGAATATTAATAAAACTCTTTATTACATATTGTTCATTATTATTCATGACTCTAATATAATATTGTCTTATAGTATATATCACATTGATAAGGTCATAGAAGTTATAACACCCCAATATTTCATTGTATATATCCTCTTAAATAAATTCAATTCATTCAATAGATTACATTGCATACAAAAATTATTCCATATAGTATAAATCGTATAAAATCACATAGAGAACACAAAACAAACTTTATAAAGGAAGAATGAATGAAATAAGAGGTTTTTCTAGAAATTAAGAACATATACCAATGAAATAGTAACTTGACCTTTGTAATAGTAATGTGACCCTTATGAATAGTAATTTAGCCAATGGAATAGTAACCTCACATATGAAAGTATAAATAAAATTTATTCATATTATAAATGGTAATATGGTATAATTATATCATAGCATAAGTAAATAAATTTTTTAGAAATTATCAATTAAGTACTAGTATTTTTATAAAACATAAATGTTTATTTAAAATTTTATAATTAATATAATGATTCAAAATAAAATTTATTTTCATAAAATAGAATAATAAGTTAATATTTTGATTTCTTATGATTATAATATAATTTTATGAGACCTTAGTTAATTTTTCAAAGTGTTATAAAATCAGTTATAATTTTAAAATTGGTATTTTTCGAGTAAATGATGATTTTAATTAAAAATTAAATTTATCATATTTAGAAAATTATTTTCATAAAATGGAGTTAATTTTTTAATTATATATTTTTTAAATGGTTAGGGTTAATTTTTTGGATTTTTCTAAAATACTTGAATTTTTTATGAATAGTAAAATACGATAATTTATGATAAATGTTAAATACATGAATTATTGATTCGAAGGTGATGTATGGATGATGTAAGCCCATAATCTCAAAATATACTTCATTATTTTAATATATTTGGTGATAATTCTCAAAATATTCATAGTCTTGAGTTAAAATAATAAACTAATGAATAAAATAATGAGAAAACACCTCTCTCCTCCACTATAAATACCACCCCTCACCGCCTCTTCTCCTCATACCTTCCAAATTTTGAGCCTTGTACAAGATCTGTCAAATACTCTTACCAAGCCCCTATCCCAAATCTAGTAGCTATTGGTCTCATAAAAATACCAAAACCAATCTTCTTAAGTGGGTTCTCAAGGAGGAGAATTCATGAGTTAAAAATTCTCTTTCTTTTCTTTTATTTTCTTTTCAATTTATTTTATTTTCTTATATTTCCCTTATCTCCCCTATCAAAAGAGACATTATAACTAAAATACCATTTATATAATGTAATTATATCATTTTAATGTAATATCTATCATCAAACTCTTTTCTCTCTCTCTCTTTTATTTTATAAATGAAAACATCGCTCGTGATGTGTCAATTTACTGACATCATGGATGATGCATTTTCATTTTCCATTAATGCCTTCAAGGATGGTCATAAAACCATAATTATGGTTAAAACATATTTTATTATACATATTATAAGTTATTTATTATTCTGTAACCAATATATATACATGATATTAATTGATAAGATAAAACTATTTCGTGACGATCGAAAAACTGCCAAAATGATCTAAACGATTATCATTAAAGTTCTTTCTAATGAATCATCATCATATATGAAAAAAATAATATATAATACCATTAAATATTTTTTATTTTCGTTAATAACATATAATTCCCATTATAAAGAATTGTACTCATTTTACATGAACTTCATTACTTAAAAACCAGTGAACCGATCATGAAACCCAAGAAAACGAATGCTCCTGAATGATGAAATTAAACTCTATAACTCATCAATAAGGAAATAAATGAACTTAATAAAACTATAATGACATTTAGAAAAGGTTTTGATTTAATTAATTAATATATTTAATTTGATTATCCAGGACATTAAGATCAAGTGAATAACACATTCGAACATTAGGTAAGGGACTTTGTCTCAATTTCCATTTCATTAAGACCTACTTGGTATTATGCACCTAATAATTCTTATGTGGTGTATATAATTACCATTTGAGATCATTTTTCATTTGAAATTATATTTCTATTAAATATCCATATTCTTGTATCGTGGATATGATTATTGTCTTAGTTGTATACCATTTTACATGCGGAGTTTATTTTGAATGTTGTTTTAACTGGGGAAATATTGATAAATCAGTATTCCATAATCAAAAAAGATATTGAAAAGGCATATTGTTCTTGAATTAAATCTATGTATGAAGAATTATTTGGACTTTCAGTGACGTGTGAGGCTCGTTATATCCACTCGATGCATCGATGAGACTTGTGAGACAGAACAGTTGGCGACAAACCCTTCATATTTTTTTTCAAACAGAATCAGATGGGTATCCACCTACATACATAAAATGCATTGATGGTATGATGGTTTATGTTACAGATACATGAAATCCAAATAATAATCATTTTCTTTATTTAGTATTCAGTTGTTACTTTCCATGAAGTTTTCACTATGAAAAAATCTATGGATGCATTTCCATTCTTAGTTTATTGATGGCATGTGTTTTTCAGTTATTCACCATCCCATATTAATTATGTCTAATTGTTTGAGATTTATTTGTTATTGATTCGTGCTTCCTATATATGCAACCCTTACTGATCATTTGAGATCATTTTTTTATTTTTTTTCCATCCCATGTTGTGAAGATGAGATCTATAAATAAGTGACAAGAATCAGTTTATTTTATTTTATTATGTGATGTGTTTAATTGCCAATGTAATAAGGGAACCAAGTATATATCTAGTTTCTTTAATAATAATAAACCAATCATTCCTTGGTGATTTTGTCCCTTGTATCTATTTCATTATAATAAAATGACCACCAACTCTAGGCTATTGGGGTCTGAGTTTTTACAGCTGATATCAGAGCAAGTTTAGTAGAAACCTTGAGAATTAGACTGAGAAGACATAGTTTAGGGAACATAACCTTAATATATACTTTGAGTATAAGCATACAATAGCATCCTATAATTTTGGTAAGGTTGATATTATGTGGGTTTTCCTATAAATACATCCCTATCTAGATATTATAAGTGGATGTGTTTCTGACATAGATATACCTAGGGGTAACAACTCTGACAAGGTGTCTTGGGCCTAACTTGGGGTAACCTGGTACATGAAAACACGCCTTACTATGTGCCTAGTTTGACACTCCCAGGTGATATTTTTAAGATAATTCACATTTTCTTTACAAACCATTATGAAGGATGTAAAAGTAAATATGTCTCCAACGAATCTGTGTTATGATTATGAGATTAGCTATGCATAAAATTTCAATTTATGTTAAGTGTTTTTCTAGATCTAAATTTCAATCATGATTCATAACATAATTTAGTGTATTCCATTGTTTAGAGATGGAACCTAATGTAAGGAAAGGAATCAATACCCATAGACAATGTAGGGATTTCCCCACTAAGCAAGTCAATACAGTTAGTGTTGGAGTTGAGTAGATCATAGCCATATTAGGAAATCTTACTTAGTTTATGATGAATAAAAATACTACACCTATGTTGGATAGTTTCATGAGATAGAATCCCCCATATTTTAGTGGGACTATTAATCCAGTGTTAGCTGAGTAGTGGATCAAGTCCCTTGAAAATATATTTCTGGCATTGAGATGCAATGAAAATGAAAAGATAATACCAGAAGTATATTATCTCAAGGGTGATGTTGATTAATGGTGGTATTTAATCTATAATACTAAGGAGGAATATGAAATAGAAGACATGTAATGAATAAATTTTAAGGAAATATTCTTTGATAAATACTTCCCTCATGAGCAACGAATTGAAATAGAGATAAAATTCCTTAGCTTAAAGAAAAGGGAAGAAGAGAGTGTTATGAAGTATGATGATACCTTCACAAGACTATCCAGGTATGTTATAGATTACATACATGGTTTAGAATATAGGATTGATAATTTCTTTGAAGGTCTTAAGTCAATTCTCTGAAGGTCATTGGCTTCACAAACATTTTCATCTATGATGAAATGGTATTAAGTGTCATCAAAAAAAAGAAGGAATTTTCTAGATCGAATTTGTTCAAGGAAAATATAGATAAGAAGATGTCTTATGATAACCATGTAAAGGGTGAAGCATAAAAGAAGAAGAAGGTAATGAAGCAATTTCCATTATGTGAAAATTGTGGAAAAAACATCTTGTTAAATGCTTGAAAGGCATGGGAGTTTGCTATAAGTGCAAAGAAAAGGGTAATCAAGATAATGAATGAAAGGGGAAGACAAAAATCAATGATGTTCAATGATCAAATTGTAATGAAATGGGGAATTATTCAAATCAATGTCCCAAGCATCAAGGGAATCTACCACAAAAAATGACAAGGGGATATGTCTAATATTATTTGATCACAAATGTGGAGGTTAAAGTTACTAATGATGTGTTGGAAGGTATTTTAATCATTTACTCAAAATTAGACAATGCTTTATTTGATTCTGGATCATCGTATTCTTTTATATCTTTCTAGTTTTCCATGAAAATTAGAAATTTAATTTTTTTAATTTAATAAAGGAGTTATTATTCCAAACTCTATAAGGGAAGTATCATTGCAATAAATATGTGTCGGTCAGTCCCCTTTATAACACATAAACATGCATTAGTTTCAAACCTTGTCATCATACCTATGGTTGGTTTTGATATTATCCTTGGTATTAACTGACTTTCAAAATATGATGTGAAAATTTATTTCAATACAAAGGAAGTTACAATTTGTGAGAAAGATATAGAATCCCTTATCTTTAGAGTAGAAACATCATCATCTGGTTCTTATCCATATCCACCTCCAGTAGCTCTACTAAATGAAATTCTTGGTTTGGAAGAGAAAAAAACACCTATGGATGAGTAAATTAATCTTTGAATTGAGGATGTACCAATTGTGAAAGAATATATTGATGTATTTCTAGAGGATTTACCTGGACATCCTCCAGAGAGGGAAGTTGAGTTCTCTATTGATTTAATTCCTAGTACAAGACCTATATCAAAGACTCCCTATAGAATGACCACTATTGAATTAGTGGAGATGAAGAAACAACTAAAGGAATTGAGTGATGAGGGATTTATTCACCCTAGTTTTTCTCTATAGGGATCATATATTCTATTTGTCAAGAAAGAAGATGGATCCATGTGGTTGTGTGTTGATTATAGAGAAATCAATTTTATTACAATAAATAACAAGTATCATCTGCCTTGAATTGATGATCTATTTGATCAACTTCACAGAGATTAATATTTTTCTAAGATTGAACTTCTATCTAGATATCATCAATTTCATGTGAGGAGGGAAGATATTCCAAATACAACATTTCGAACCAGGTATAGACATTACGAGTTTACAGTAATTCCATTTGGACTAACTAATGAACCCTATTTTTTCATGGATCTAATGAACATAGTTTTCAAGGAATATCTTGACAATTTTTTTGTGGTATTTATTAATGATATCTTAATATATTACAAAAGATATGAGGACCATGATAATCACTTTTGGGCTGTTATAAAGACTCTTAAAAGAAAATAGTTATATGGGAAGTTTATTAAGTGCGAATTCTGGCTTCAAACAGTTTCTTTTCTTGGACATATTGTCTCTAAGGATGGAATCTTGGTTGATCTTACAAAGATAAAGGCAATCCAAGAATGACATTTTCTAATTAACATAATCGAGGTACATAGTTTTATTGGCTTAGCATGTTACTCTCAGTGTTTCGTACAAAATTATTTCCAATTGGATAACCTGCTAACCAAGCTCATGCGTAAAGGGGTTAAGTTCACATGGACAAAAGAATGTATAGAATGTTTTGAAGAATTTAAGAGAAGATTTTCCAATGCTTCAATTTTGACTCTTCCATCTGAAAATGATGAGTTTGTGATATATAGTGATTCATCAAAGAATAGAATGGGTTGTGTCCTTATGAAAAATGATAAAGTTATTGCTTATGAATCAAAGTAGTTGAAGACACATGAACAAAATTATCCAACTCATGATCTTGAATTAGCAGCAATAATCTTTTCTCTGAAAATATAGATACACTATCTCTATAGTGAAATATGTGAGATATATAAAAATTATTATAGTTTTAAATACATTTTTACATATAAAGAACTTGACATGAGTAAAATGAGATGGCTCGATTTAATCAAAGATTATGATTGTTGAATACACTACCACCCAAGAAAGGAATATAAGATAACATATGCATTAAGCAGAAAAGATCATAGACTTATAACCCAAATGAGGATTGATAAAGATCATATGTTCATGGATATAGTAAAGATGGATATGGGAATTTTTAAGGAAGGGTATACATAATTCCTTCTTCAAATGATTATTAAACTATCTTTACTATAGAAAATAAAAAACTCTCAATCTGATGATGAGAACCTTAAAAAGAAAATTAAAGTCGTTAAGGATGGAAGATTGGAAGACTTCATGTATGAGGATGGAGTTCTGAAATTTGGAAAGAGGTTATGTGTTACATCAATACTTGATCTAAAAAGAGAACTATTAGATGATTCCCATAGCTCAAATTTCTCTATACACCCTGATAGCACCAAGATGTATAGAGATCTGAAGAAATATTTTTGGTGGGATAATATGAAGTGGGAAATTGCTAACTATGTGTCAAGGTGTCTAGTTTTTCAACAAGTGAAGGTTGAGAGACAACATCCTAGAGGATTCATGCAATAACTACCTATTACTATATATAAGTGGGATGAAATTATGATGGACTTTATCACAGAACTACCAAGGACACCTAGAAGGAATGATGAAATATGGGTAACTATTTATCGTCTTACAAAATCGGCACATTTCCTTGCTATAAGAGAAGATTTTTACACTTGAGAGCCTAGAAAGACTCTATATTAATGAAGTTGTAAGAATCCATGGTGCACCTCTATCGATTGTGTATGATCAAGATCCCAAATTTACATCAAAATTCTAAGAGAGTCTTCATAAGGCTTTGGATACCAAGATCCATATGAGTACTGCTTATCTCCCTCAAACTGATGGATAGTCTGAAAGGACTATTCAAACATTGGAAGACATGTTGAGATCATGTTCACTTGACTTTTAAAGGTATGTGAGATTAGTACTTACCTTTGGTAGAATTTTCATATAATAATATTTTCCATTATAGTATTCAAATGGCACCATATGAAGCATTATATGGTAAGAGATGTCAAACACCAACTTATTGGGATGAAGTTGGTGAGAGGAAACTTATAGGACCAAAACTTATTGAAGAGAAAACAAAAAAAGGTAAAGAAAATTCAAGCTCATATTAAAGTAGCCCAAAGTAGGAAAACGAGTTATACTGACAGTCAGAGAAAGGATTTGGACTTTCGAGAGGGTGATCATGTCTTTCTAAAATTATCTCCATGGAATGTCATTTTAAGGTTCGGTAAGAAAGGGAAATTGAGCCCCAAGTACATCAGACCATTTGAAATTCTGGAAAGAATTGGAGCTGTAGATTACCATTTAGAAATGCTTATGAGTCTCTCCAAAGTTCATGATGTGTTCTATGTTTCATTTTTAAAGAAGTACATGCCGGATACAATGCATTTACTCACATATGAAGAAATAGAATCACAACCTGATTTATCTTACTATGAAGAGTCTATCAAGATTCTTGACACCAAAGAGAAAGTATTAAGAAATCGGACGACTTAGCTGGTAAAAGTTCTTTGGAGAAACCATAAAATGGAAGAAGCAACTTGGGAACCTGAAGATGTTATCAAGAAGAACCACCCTCATCTCTTTAGAAGGCAATATCAATGAAAATTTTGATGATGAAATTTTCATAGGAGGGAAGAATATAAAACCCCAAGATTTCATGATATATATCCTATTAAATAAATTCAATTCATTCAATAGCTTACATTGCACAAAAAAAATTATTTCATATGGTATAAATCATATAAAATCACATAGATAACACAAAACAAACTTTATGAATGAAGAATGAATGAAATAATATGTTTTTCTAGAAATTAAGAACATATACCAATGAAATGGTAACTTAACCTTTGGAATAGTAATGCAACCCTTATGAATAGTAGTTAAGCCAATAGAATAGTAACCTCACCTATGAAATTATAAATAAAATTTAGGCATCTTATAAATGGTAATATGATATAATTATAACATAGTATAAGTAAATAAATGTTTCAGAAATTATCAATTAAGTATTAGTATTTTATAAAACATAAATGTTTATTAATAATTTTATAATTAATATAATGATTCAAAATAAATTTATTTTCATAAAATAGAATCATAAGTTAGTATTTTTATGTCTTGTTATTATAAGATAATTTTATTATACCTTAGTTAATTTTTCAAAGTGTTATAAAATCAATTATAATTTTAAAATTTGTATTTTTTGAGCAAATGATGATTTTAATTAAAAATTAAATTTCTAAGACTTATAAAATTATTTTTATAAAATGGAGTTCATTTTTTAATTCTACATGTCAAAAAATGGTCATGATGAATTTTTGGTATTTTTCTAAAATACTTGAATTTTTGTGAATAGTAAAATACGATAATTTGCGATAAATGTTAAATACATGAATTATTGAGTCATAGGTGATATATGGCTGATTTAAACCCATAATATATAAATATTCTCCATTATTTTAATATATTTGGTGATAATTCTTAAATTATTCATATTCTTGAGCCAAAATAATAAATTTATGAATAAAATGGGAAAACACCCCTCTCCTCCACTATAAATATCACCCCTCACTGCCTCTTCTCCTCACACATTCCAAGATTTGAGACTTTTATAAGTTCTACAAAATACTCTTACCAAGACCCTCACACATATATAGGATCTCTTGGTCTCATAAAAATACCAAAACCAATCTCCTTAAGGAGGTTCTCAAGGAGGAGAATTCAAGAGGTAAAAATCCTCTTTCTTTTCTTTTATTTTTTTTTCAATTTATTTTATTTTCTTATCTTTCCCTTGTCTCCCCTATCCAAAGAGACATGATAAATCCAATATAATTTATATAATGTAATGATATTATGTTAATGTAATATCCATCATCAAACTCCTTTCTCTCTCTCTTTTATTTTATAAATGAAAATATCATTTGTGATATGTCAATTTACTGACATCATGGACGATGAATTTTCATTTTCCATTAACACCTTCAAGGCTGGTCATAAAACCATAATTATGGTTAAACCATATTTTATTATACATATTAAAAGTTATTTATTATTCTGGAATCTGTATATATGCATGATATTAATTAATAAGACAAAATTATTTTGTGACGATAGAAAAACCACCAAAATGATCTAAAGGGTTATCATTAAAGTTATATCTAATGAATTATACTCATATTTGGAAAAAAATTATACAAGACCATTAAATATTCTGTATGTTCATTAATAACATATAATCCCCATTATAGACAATTATACCCATTTTACATGAACTTCATTACTTATAAACAAGCGAACCAATCATGAAAACCAAGAAAACAAATGCTTCTGAACGTTGAAATTAAACTCTATAACTATTCGATAAGGACATAAATGAACTAAATAAAACTATAATGAATCAAATAAATGTATAAAAGGTTATTATTTGATTAATTAATTTATTAAATCTGATTATCCATAACATTAAGATCAAGTGCATAACACATTCAGACATAAGGTAAGAGACTTTGTCTCAATTTCCATTTCATTGAGAGTTACTTGGTATTGTGCACCTAATCATTATTATGCGATGTATATACTTCCCCTTTGATATCATTTTTCATTTGAAATTATATTTCTATTAAATATCCATATTCTTGTATCATGGAGATGGTTATTGTCTTAGTCGTATACCATTTTACATGCAGAGTTTATTTTGAATATTGTTTTAACTGGGGAAATATTGATGAATCTGTATTCCCTACTCAATAAAGATAATGAAAAGGTATATTTTTCTTGAATTAAATCTATGTATGAAGAATTTTTTGAACTTTAAGTGATGGTATGGGCCTGTTATATCCCCTTGATGTATCGAAAGGTTTAATAAGACAAAACAGTTGGCGACAAACCCTTCATGATTGTTTCCAAAACAGAATCATATTGGTATCCACCCATATACTAAAACCACCTTGATGGTATGATAGTTCATGTTCCAGATACATGACTTCCAAATAATAATAATTTTTTTAATTCAGTATTCAGTTATTACTTTCCAAGAGGTTTTAACTATGAAAAAAAATATGGATGTATTTTCATTCTTAGTTGATTGATGGCATGTATTTTTTAGTTATTCAACATTTCATGTTGATTATGTATAATTGTTTGAGATTCACTTGTTATTGATTCATGATTCCGTTATTTTAACCCCTAACATATCATTAAAGCTCACCATTTTATCTATTTTCCATCCCTAGGTTGTGGAGATGAGATCTATGAATAAGTGACAAGAAGCAGTTTATTTTCTTTTTTTATATACTATATTTAATTACCAATATAATAAGGGAACCATGTATGTATCTAGTTTCTTCAAAACTAATAAACTAATCATTCCTTGGTGATGTGGTCTCTTGTATCTATGCCATTTTAATAAAATGACCAATAAATCTGGGCTTATGAGGTCTGGGTTATTATATAAGTTCTCCACTATGATGAGAACCTTGAAGTGCTATGAAGATATTCTTAAATATTTTTATGTGGTCAGATAACACAATATTATGGGACACATAGTATATAGACTGTCAGGTGTGAGTACTCATAAGTGAATGGGGCTTCTTCTCATGAAGTTGTCCCTTGGTAATCTCCAAGATGAGAGATTATGAACAGACCCGCTAGTAGGAATTATGCATGTTGTGGTGTCATTGTATATTCCTATATGTGAGTGTTTGTAATGGTCCTTAGACTTTAATATTGTCATTAATGTATGACATGAATCACACACTTATATTTTCTAACAAAAATCATAATGCCATATGTTTGTGGTAAGGTAGGGCATGTTGGGTGTGTGACGATTGACATGTCATTAATGGATAAGTTGAGGAAGGATTTATCCCTTCCATATTTATGGAAGTTGATATCTCAATCCTTTGATTGAATTATAACCATCACATTAAATTTCATGTCCATGGTGAAATGATGTGTTTATTTCAGACAGTCAAAGAAATATTTATCGATCATATAGGTTGGTGACACATATGTGAAACCTGCTTGATGAGATATTGTGATAAAGGAATTATATTGCACAGTGAGCATTTGTATATAACTATTATCATTGTGACATTAAGTTCTTTATCTTGGGCGTCTTTACCCATTTATAGATAGTAATCTTATACTTAAGGCAAGTCCACCTAATTCCAATGAGAAAGAATCCTAGAGGGTTACACACTAAGTGTTTCTGATAATATTGATTAAATCCTATTTAAATTTAATTAATTGAACAAATATTATTCTCAAGACTGATGGATAATTTTATTCATGTTTTATTAATAGAGAATTGTTATTGATGAATGAAATATTTAAATTAAATATTTATTTTGGAGTTCAATAAATGATAGAGGAGTTCGAATGGACCAAGACTGAGTCTAGTGACAAATATTAATTAACAAATCGGTTAAATAATATTTGTTATTATGTAGGTTGGTGTGCATGAAAAATAATAATAATAATAATAATAATATCATTATTATGTTTCATGAGGTTTATTAAGGATTATTATATTATTTAAGGGCTGAAATGAGATTAAATAATTATTTTAACCTTAACCACATCTCTATAAATAGAACATTATGTCTATTGTGTATTTCATCCAAAAAACAAAACTTGAGAATCATTGTGCACAAAAAAACTCTCTCTTGGATCCTACTTTCTCTCTTCCTCTTAATAATGAGAAATGCAAGAGATATAAATTTAAGATTAAAGGACGAGCGATCAACATGAATAATTCAAGACAATCAACTCGCCACGTTAGCACCTGAAGATTGATTGATGTTGCTCAGAGATCAAAGGATCGTGTGTGGATCAACACTAGATAGATTATATCATTGGATCCTTATAGAACAACAAATACAATCTAAAAGGGTATTTTCAAATGATTTACATCTACATTGAAGAAATAATTCTCATATCAGGTATTCATTTCTTCCAATATTAAATAAATTAATTATAAATTTGATATGAAAAATCATCACTCAAGGTTTTGGGAAACTCAATATTAAAAGGAATTTTAATATATCACTCACCACTGCATGCTTCTACTATGACCAAAACCTACAAGTGGTATCAGAGCATTCACATTTTAAATTTATAATTATTAATTTGATTTTTGATCTATACACAATCGTGGTTGAATGTTTGCATTTCATATTATTTGTTCTTTAATATGATTTGAATTAACATGTTATCAATATATTAATCAAGTTAATTTAGTATTTAATTTTCTTAAAGGTCTAATAATAGATGAAGAATGATCAGATATGCCATCAAGAAGTTCCAATTTTTTGGCCGATAAAACTTGGTTACACGATGTGTAGTCGGAGTACACACCATGTATCCATGTGCACTGCACTTGGATGTGTCGTGAGATACATGAAACGTTGAGTAGTTAATTATATGTGGTGCATTAATTTCACACCACATGTATACTAGAATAACCTTGCACATGGGATGTCGGATTACACGACATATAGCTGACATACACGTCGTGTAGTCTACACGGGTTAGTGGCATAAATTGCACGATTCCTTTGGTCATTATACATAGTCAACCTTCATGGGATTGGCAACCAGTATAATTTATGATATAAATGATGTGTATATGGTGTACATGCTATGTAGTTCATCATTTCATGCATCTGGAATACACATTGATCTATTTGGCGAGAACAACAAACACATGACATAAGGGATACACAGTGTATAGTTGGCTTGTACACACTGTGTGATCCCATCGAGATACATGATAAAGACCCAGGTGAGTATCTCAGGAACACAGTAAGCAGATACACAGTGTGTAGCTAGCATGTACACACTGCATAGTTTGGCTAAGTCAACATGTCATAGCCCTAGGTGTGCATCCCAAATACATGGAAATTAAGGTACACAACGTGTAGCTGGATAGTACATGTCGTTTAGTCTCCCAATTACTAGAAGAATTAAATTATATTAAATTGAAAATTTTAACAATAAAACCTTATTTATTTAATTGGTACTTTAAGCATTTGACAATTTAATAAGGGTTTTAAAGAATTTTAAATGCTTAATTAATTTATTGTAATAAATCTGCAACTATTGGTTCTGTCGTTTATGTTCCATTAATGCCTTTATGATGGTTATCTCCAAGAGGATTCAGATGTTCATTAAGATGAAGGGAATAAATAAATTCATTAATTCATTAATTCAAGCATGTTTATCTTAATAATAAAGAATGAGTAAGAAATGAATGATTAGTCATTTACTTTTATGTATGCGTTACATGTATGGACATTCATGAGATTGAATAAGAAATGTGTATATGTTGGATGTTTTAATTTAATTTATTGCATGGATTTGTAATTATTTATTATTAAATTAAATATGATGGACTATAATTCATCCCTCCCTCCATTATTATATAGATTTGTGTGTTCATTGTTATTTATATAATCTCCCTTAACCAATATTTTGGATCCCCTCACCTATGTGTGATTTATAAATAAATGTAATTAATGGAGTATTCCAAGGCACATAGAGGTAGTTCAAGATGGAACCATAATGATCCAACCCGGTTGTTGCATAGGTGGATAGGTAGAATATTGTAACTCATATTGAGACTAGAAATAGAAGTTATTTCCCTTAGGTCATAGGTTGATTTAATTTCCACTCATCAAATCAATCATTAGATATGATCATGAACATGTCATTTAATTATTTATTTGTTTCTGTCTATGCATTATTTAATTTTATGGATGTATAATTGTAATCACATAAATGAATTAATTAATGTAAAAAGACAGAATTTAAATAAATAGATTGTGTACAAATGTTTTATCCAGTGAGGTTAATTAATTAAGTAACATCCACTTATATAAAGGATAAAACATGATAAAATTTATGCATAATAAATTAAAATACCTTAAATATATATTAATTCGGACTTAGTCTTCCATCACTTGATTGAGGATAAAATCCTTAGAACTAAGTGTTTGACTAACCCTAATTAGGAAACTTACTTTTAACATGGAGTTATTATGAAGGTTATGGGTTGATTTAACCATATTACATCAAGAGAAGTAACCCTCACAAGACTTGATGTAACTTAGAGGAAAGTGTTGAGGAAATCCAAGTTAAGATTTCAGGATAGGGGAGTCCAATCAATAGATCAAGGAGTTTCAAGCCCACAATTTTTAAAGACCTACCTACTTAAATACCTTCAAGTAGCTTGACCAACCCTCATTGGGTTTATGCAAAGGGGGATATAGATCCTTACCACTTGAATGTCCTAGAAACTAGACATTCTAAGTTCAATGGTGAGGGTTATTGGGACTTGATAAAATAGTCGGAGATTTAATAAAATCAATAAATTTATTATTTCTCACAAAATTTTATAATCAAGAAAATACTAATAATCGTCTCTTTTAATTGTAGAATAAAATGAAAAGTTCATCATCCAAACTATACCTTCAATATATATTAGATAAATACAATATCCTCACTGGTAGTAACTTCTAGGAGTGGTTTATATGGCTTCAGGTTGTTTTGTGCCATAAACAGAAATCTTATGTGCTCAAATTCTCACTTCCTGATTTTCCTACACAAGAGGTGAGTGATGAAAAGTTATCCATCTATAAAAAACATTTGAGCGATATAGTCAATGTTCAATATTTAATGATTTCATTTATGTCTAGTGAAATCATGAAGTCTTGTGAAAACATGTATGTGTATAGCATGCTTGAGAACCTATGTGGAATTTATGAGGAGAGAT
Organism: Viscum album; assembly: GCA_963277665.1. Lineage (NCBI taxonomy): Eukaryota > Viridiplantae > Streptophyta > Magnoliopsida > Santalales > Viscaceae > Viscum > Viscum album. The sequence goes on along the minus strand of OY728166.1, from coordinate 1,239,324,217 downwards.
CTAAACAAGAATGGTTTGAGATTTCCAAGGCACCATTTTAGAGAAATCTTAGAGAGGGTTCCCCAGTTGGGTCTCACATAGTCAAGCTCATTGACTACATTGAGCACTTACGGGTTTTAGGGTTTAGTTCCCTAAATAACTAGGTACCAATCTCATTCTAGCATCACTCTCTCATATATTCTACATCTTTTTGTAAATTTTAATATGAACAATATTAATAAGTATCTTCCAGATCTTCTCACACTTCTTCACCAAGTAAATAAGGAAATAAAGTGAAAAAAACCTAAATTCCTTATGATGAAAAAACAGAAAGGTAAAGAGAAGAGATTTAAGAATAAAGCTTCTTCACACCCTTCTGAGAAAAGTAAGATAAAGGGGAAAGAAAGGGAATATCATTCTATTTGTTTAGGTGCATTTGTTATCAAGTTCAATTTATTTATTTCTATAAATTAGGTATTAGATATAGATTTTGATGCTCACATATGTATTCAAATATAAGAACTAAGTAGATTCAAAATATTGATTGAGGGGAGGTAGATCTATGAGCAGCTAACGAAGCTAAACTTGTTATTGTAGTTATTAAGGACTACCATTTCACATTGTTGACTGGAATAATCTTGGTTTTAAAGGGTTTTTATTATGTGCCTTCAATTACCTAAAACATTATTCCTGTATCTAGACTTGATACAAATGGTTTTATTTTCAAGTTAGGAAATAAATGTTACTTATTTTATAAAGATATAATTTATTATGGTAAAGCACATTTAAATAACAGTCTTTATGTGTTGGATTACACAAACCAAGTTATGGAAATAGATAACAAAACTACTTCAAATGAATCATATCACACCCAAATATGGCATCGCCTGCTAGGTCATGTAAACAAAAAATGCTTGACTAAATTATACCAAGATGGATATTTAGATTATTTTGAACAAAAACCACTTGGTATATGTCACACATGTTTACAAGGTAAAATGACCAAATCTACATTTAGTGTAAAAGGTGAAAGGGCCAAAGAGTTTCTTTAATTAGTTCATATAGATCTGTGTGGACCATTTCCTATTGAGGAAACATGTAAGTACTCATACTTCATAACTTTTACTGATGATTTTAGTAGATATGGATATGTCTACTTAATGAGTTATAAGTCAGATTATTTTGATAAATTCAAGGAATAAAAGAACGAAGTTGAGAACTAGCTTGGTAATAATATTAAGAAACTCCACTCAAATCGTGGTGTAGAATATCTTAATCGAGAATTCATTGTTTACTTACGGGATTTTGAGACATTATCTAAACTCACTCCTCCTTATACACCTTAATGGAACAATGTAAGCAAAAGGGGGAACCATGCCTTGTTAGAAATGGTGAGATAAATGACGAGTCATGACAGTCTTCCATTATCCTTTTGGGAATACACGTTATAAACAACAATAAAAATATCAAATCAAGGTCCAACTAAAGTGAAAAATGGTATACCATGCTATTTATGGAATAGAAAGAAACTTGTGTTTTCGTACTTACATTTGTGGGGTTGTGAAGCCTTTGTTAAGGCCACATCAGGTAACAAACTTGCACCTTAAGGCACAAAGTGTAACTTTATAGGATAACCTAAAGAAATAAGGGTATATTACCTATATGAACTCTTAGAAAAAATGTAATAGTGTCAAGGAATGCCATATTCCTTGAGAGGGAGCACATCTCTAAAAGAGATAGTGGGAGAAAGATAGACTTTGATGAAGTTGAGGCTCGAGGTACATAATATTTGGCATATGAACAGATTCTAAAAAGACTCATGGAAGAAGAAATTGTTCCAAAGATACAAGTATTGCGAAGAATACAAGAGAGGTTAGAGAAATAGAATAGTATGGTTTTCTAGTCACTGAGAATAGTGAATCGTTATTAGTTGATAATAATGATCCTTTAACCTACAAAGAAGCAGTAAGTGGTACATATGTTACTAAGTGGAGGGATTCCATATACCAAAACCAAGTATGTATTTTGGTAGATCCTCCATTGGATGTTGATCCCGTTGGTTACAAATGGGTATTCAAAAAGAAACTAGATATGGAAGGAAAAGTCAGTACCTATAAGGTGTGACTGGTTACAAAAGGGCTTAAACAACATCAAGGCATTGATACAACGAAACCTTTTCACCAGTTACAATGATGAAATCCATCAGAATTCTAATTTCCATTGTAACTTACCATGACTATGAGATTTTAAAAATAGATTTAAAAATAACCTTCCTTAACGGGGACTTCAAGAAGATGTCTATATGACACAACCTGAAGGGTTTGTGACTACAAAGGATTCCAACAAGATATGCAAATTACAAAAATCCATTTATGGATTAAAAAAAGAATTCAGGTCATGGAACATTCATTTTGATGAAGACATAATGGAATTTAGTTTTATAAATAATTAATATGAGCCTTGTGTCTATAAATGTTTTATTGGGAGTGCATTTGTTTTCTTAATAGTATATGTCGATGACATATAACTTATTGGAAACAAAATACCAATCGTATAGTCTGTTAAGGCATGGTTTAATAAATGATTCTACATGAAATACTTGGGTGAGGCAACATATATTCTTGGAATCAAGATCCATCATGATATGTCCAAGAGACTTATCTTCCTAAGTCAAAGTACATACATTGATAAGATACTAAAGATATTCAGTATGGAACAATTCAAGAGGGGATTGTTGATAGTGTCGCATGACATTCATCTTTCCATGAAGATGTTTCCTCAGACACATGAAGAAATAAATAGAATGGAAATTATTCCATACATGTTAGTGAATGGGTCAATCATGTATGTTATGCTATGTGCTAGGCTAGATGTCGCATATGCATTAAGTGTGGTAGGAAGATATCAAACTGAACTAGGTGACCGCCATTGGATGACAGTCAAGACTATCCTTAAGCATCGAAGGCATACTAAGTATATGTTCCTGGATTATGGAGGATATGAGTAACTAGTCGTCATAGGATATGTATATTCTAGTTTTCAAGAATATCAATATGACATGAAGTCACAAATGAGATACATGTTCACTTTGAATAGAGGTGATGTGAGTTGGAAGAGCTCAAAGCAGGCTATAGTCATGGACTCTACAGTAGATTCCAAGTATATTGCGAATTATGAGGCAGTTAAAAAAGCAATATGGATATATAACTTCATCTAATAGCTTGATGTAGTACCTAGCAATAAAGATATTGTCACGCTCTATTGTGATAATGTTATAGTAGTGGCTCTCTCAAAAGAGCTAAGGTCACATCAGAGGATGAAGAACATACTTCAGAAGTATCATCTCTTGAGGGATTTTTTTCAGAGAGGTGAGGTTGCAATGAGTAGTATTTCCATGGAAGACAATATAGTAGACCCCTTGACTAGAGTCTTGACTCAATAAAAACATGATTATCATGTGAATTCTAGTGGACCAAAAATCGTAGGCAGTTGACTCTAGTCCAAGTGGGAGTTTTTTGGAGTTGGTGTCCTAGGCTCAACTGTTTGTACTTTTATTCCATGTATATCTGATGTATTGAATATTAATAAAACTTATTATTACATATTGTTCATTATTCTGCGTGACTCTAATGTAATAATATCCTAGAGTATATGCCGCATTGATAAGGTTACAACAGTTCCCCACTATAATGAGTACCTTGAAGAGCTATGACAATATTCTTAAATATAGTTATATGGTTAGATAACGTATTATGATGGGACACATAGTATATAGACTATCAAGTGTGAGTACTCGTAAGTGGATGAGACTTCTTCTCATGAATTTCTCACTTGGTAATCTCCAAAATTGGAGATTATGAGAACAGACCCACCAGTATGAATTCTGCATGTTTTGGCGTGATTGAATATTTCTATCTATGAGCATGTGTAATGGTCTTTAGACTTCAAGATTATCATTAATGCATGTCATGACTTGTACACATAGATTTATTAATTAAAATTGTGATTCCATATGTGCGTGGTGAGGTAGGGCACGTTGGGTGCGTCGCGATTGATATGTCATTAATGGATAAGTAGAAGAATAATTTGTCCCTTCCATCTTTATGGAAATTGATATCTTGACCCTTCGTCTGGAATAAAACCATCACATTAAATTCTATGGTCTTGTAGTGTCTTAATCAAAACTATATATTTCCTCAAAATACAATTTGTGTTTCATCATATCAAAATCTAATATTTATCAAACTCATTATTTAACCATTTATAAAGTAATAATAATAAGTGATAAATATAATAATTATTTTATTAAAAAAATATACAAATTCATGTTGATAGGGTCTAGATACACACCCCCTCATTACACCAGCGCATGCTCTAAGGGTAAGATGTGTGATGATGACACTTTTTATGATGGTTCAACGAACATGGTTTGGGTTGTGATCTCAATAAGTTTGCACTTCTTCCGTAAATGGTTTCGCTCATGCTTTGGTTGTTGAATCTCGACTTGAGCCCGATCAAGGGCAAAGCCCAATGATGTCATCTTTTTCAGAAACTCAGATAAATGGGTTTCATAGGGTATGATCCTACGAGTCGAGGTCGTCACTTCTTTCATTCGTATCAATTGAGATTTATCATAACCCATCATATATTAACCTTAACAGTCATTGTACAACGACTATGTTATCAAGGGTTATGATGTTTAATGATATTTTAAATCCGATAAATGGGTTTCATAGGGTATGATCCTATGAGTCGAGGTCGTCACTTCTTTCATTCGTATCAATTTTGTTGAGTCGGAGAAAAACGGAAAGGATGGCAAGAGGGGGGGTGAATTGCCTTTTTTAAAAAAAATGAACAAATTAAAATCAAAGTTGAAAGTGCAGCGGAAATAAAAGAGGCAAGACACGCAAGAAATTGATAACGGAGTTCGGCCAAAAACCCGGCCTACGTCTCCGCTCCCAACTCAACCGTTGAGAGATTCCTACCGCTTGCTTTTCAATGGTTTAAGCAAGAAACCCACTAGGCTTTGAGGTAGCACTAGGACCTATTACAGCTTGCTTTTGGTGGTTTAGCAAGAACCCACTTGCTTTTAATGGTTTAGCAAGAACCCACTATCCTTCTTACAGGTGAAGGATAGCTCACCTATGTCTCAAGCTATTTAAAGGAAAGCTTGACAACCTTTTCACACCTTAGAGGTGATGTGAAACCCAAAAGAAAGGGGGATGAGAAATGTTTGGGGTTTGTAGGCACAAACCCAAATTTAAAGCTCAAAATAAATAAAACAATAAAAAACCGCATTTGGAGAAGCCTTGGGCGCCGGAGGATGATTGGAGTTGAAGACGTGCACTCCCAAGCTTCTATGATGGAGCTCCTTGGATGTGGAATTGAGTTGGAGCTATTGGGGTTCCCTTGGAGGAATGCGCCGGAGGTACGCCAAATGATCAACAAGGTGTCCGTGGGCTTCCGTATAGTTCTGGTAGGTGTCCAGGGCTTCCTTGTCCTTTATTTATAGGCATGGAACCCATTGGGGGCCTTCGGAGACGTTGGAGAGGCTTAAAGAGCCGTTGGAGGCCAAAAGAAGGTTGACTGGTCAAAGCCAACAGCTAGTTTGACTGGGCTACCGGCTGGCCGGTGCAGGGCCACCGGCTGGCCGGTGCCTTGGATGTTGAGAAGCCCTTCTGCCCAGGCAGCACCGGCTGACCGGTGCCAGAGCCACCGGCTGGCCGGTGGTGAGGCAGTAGCAAACACTGTTGCATCAGGTTGCCACCGGCTGGCCGGTGACAGAGCCACCGGCTGACCGGTGGAACCTGGCAGTGGGCAATGCCTCTGCCAGGTCCACCGGCTGGCCGGTGCTATCACACCGGTTGGCCGGTGGACTGAATTTCAGTCCACTTCTTGTCCGTTCTTGGGCCAATCCTTTGGCAATCTCTTGCCTATCATCCACAACACTTAAAAACAAGGTTAGACAAATAATAAAGTGATTGTGGTCATGAAAATCAAACAACGAGGGGAACGAGATGTACAACAAATTGAACTTTATCATAACCCATCATATATTAACCTTAACAGTCACTGTACAACAACTATGTTATCAAGGGTTATGATGTTTAATGATATTTTAAATCCGACAGAATATAACTTATAAAGATCCAAAATATGACATTTGTTCATTTGAAAGGAGAATTTCATTTATAAAACTTCGGGTCGTTACAACATTGACCTCATGACATCCAACAATGAAGAACTTTAAATAACATTGTTATCACTAATGATAAAGAGGTAGATGAATGTTTTATAAAAGGTCTCAAATGTGTTTATAAAGTCACAAATACAACAATGAAAATGAAGGGAAAAAGGTACAAATGAATGCATAAACTATATAATATTTATTAAATCTATTAATAATACGGTAGAAACTTTATACAGTGCATTGCATATATTGAAAACACTCATTAAGAGTAGACCAAGAATCGAACAGGGGTCATGCATGAATTGTAAGTTGATATTCATAAACTTACTCTTTTCTAATTTGTAAAGTTGTTGGTTCAATGGTTACAACTTGATGTCCTTGATAGGTGCATCGGGCCACATCAATGTACTTCATGTCTTCCAACAAGATTACAAAGGGTCGGGAGGTAGAATTACAAAGTTGCAAAAAAAAAAAAAAAAAAAAAAAACATCCACACCCCGCGGTCCCACTACATGTAATCATCAATAATTAATTTTTACCGACTCCTCGAACCTACCTGTCTGCCTCAATGGCGACAATGTCTCGCAAATGAGTTCCTTAGCCTTCTATTATGTCGAACAAATAATCCTTCGTCCCGCGCCGAGAATGAAAGCGGGCATGGCGAAGGAAGGGGACGGTGAAGAGCGCCGGAAGCAGCCACAAAAGAGCTCATTCGTCATCGAAGTTCCCTCATACCAAGAAGTCATCGAGTCCTCTCAACGCAAAGCCGCGCCATCTTCACTCTTCTCTCCCTCCCCTTCCTTCTCCCAAGCCTTCTCCTCTGTCAAAAAATCTGAGTTCTACTCGGCCCCTCCGCCTCCGCCTCCTCAAACCTCCCAGGCATCCAAAATCTCTAATTCTGCGTCGACCCCATCCGGTTTAGCAGGGTAAAGGCCCATTTCGCCTTTTTCCTATTCATGATCACTTTGTCTGCTCTTGCGTTTATGAATGTCTTTTTTGTTTACGTATTTTCTTTAAGAATGAATTTATGTTTCCTGGTTCCCCCCCTCCCCTCTCTTCTTTCGTTGGCAGGTCTGGGCAATCGGAGGTTCCTCCTCTCCCTTCATCACCTGCATCGGTGACGAATTATTCTCAGAGCCGCAATGCTATCCTTGTGAGCAATAGGCAGGTAAATTGTTTCTCCAAGAAGCTCTTATTACTCTGCGTGTACTTACTGTTTTAAATATCCTGTCAAGAAAGCGCTGTTCAGATTGCCTGGATGCGCCATTTGGGTACATCGGAGGGACTTAAATAAGCGGCAATCTGTAATTGTGATTATGAAAAAAGCATGAAGGCGATCAAATTCTGCGTGTTTACTGTTTATAAATACGCTCACCTCATTTAGCAGGTGAAATGTGAAGGATTTTGAATCCTTAAAAGACCTGATTTGGAATTTTTAATCATCAGAATGAATACCGTGTCATTACATTTCTTTTAACATTTCTTTGGATCGAAATAAGGGGTTACATCAATCAAAGAAAACAAAGAAAATCAACCAATGCTAAGAACACTGCGAGGTAAAGTGACACCTGCTCCATCCCCTAATAGATGCACACCTGCAATCCTTACCTTTCTACTGTTAAAATGTTGAGAAGGGACAATTTAAATGTGCACTCATGAAGGGTTAGCAAGCAAATGAATGCTCAATCCTTAACTCAAAACAATGCAATGCCTACCAATCTACACATTGGTTACCTTCTCAGTGTATATGCTTGGTAGACTCATCCCAGCTTCTTGACGTACATTTTTGTGCCTTATTAAAGGGTCTCATTGGGAATTTACTTTCACCAACCTTCAAATTGATGGCTTGAACCAACAACAAACAATCACTCTCAACTTTCTATTTTCTCCGCCCCATAATTCCAGAAACGATCCTCATCCAGAATTTCCATAAATCCAGCCCTCTCAATGGTGCACATGCCTATGTTGTGTTGAAACTAGAGGTGGGGATTTTGAACCTGATATGATACGACATGAGTTAAACGTGTTTGGGCCAGGCATAAATGGGTTCGGGTTGAGTAATTTGACACGAATAATATCCGGACTGGGTTCGCGTTGACCATTCCTAACCCGTTGATTAAAAATCTAATGATAATATAAAATATTTAAAATATAATAATAATTAATTTTATAATATATTTTATTCTTACAACTTAATTTGAAATAATTCGACATCTTTTTAACACATTATTTATTTTAAATGGTTTAAAGGGTTGAGTTGCAACATAGATAACATATGTTTTATATTAATTAGGTTAGTTTTAGTCCAATTGGAATGATTTAATTTAGCTAGGTCATTGAGTTTATGTGATATTAACTAGTTGGACATGCCATGGAGCTGCCTCTTTTATATATTCAACGTTAAACAGATCAACTGGTCTGGTTAGGGTTGATCACTTCATAAATGGATTGGGTTGGGTCAACCTATTTAATTAAATGGATTGGGTTAGGGTTAAATGGGTTCATAGGACGGTCAACTCGACACAAATCTGACTCATGAACTTGAATTGTCACCGCTAGTTGAAACCACACTGATAGGAATGTGGGCAGTGATGCCACAACCTCACTAGATAGTAAGGCTGCTGCAGTGCGGGCCAGCGAGGCTGAGGCTGGAATTCTCTAGAACTGGCTTAGGCCTGCTACTTATATTACTTACCAAAGGAGGGGAAAGGGAAATGGTTAATAAATGCTGGGGGCATTATTGTATTTTTACCTAAATAAGGTTGTTAGCCACGTGGTTAGTTGTTTGGGGTTTTTTAGAGTCGGAAGCTGCCGGGAGCTGTTTGCCAGGAGCCTCGAGAAGGAACCTGGAGAGTCATCGTGGAGTTCTATATATCCCAGTTCCAGGATGTGAAGGGGGTATTCTTGGGTAAAGCTTTAGGCACGCGGAGCGGAAATTCTCTCTGGAGACGTGCTTTAATTCTATCCCTTGTTTGTTTTCTTTGATTCAATTTCGTTGATTACGGCGTTCATGGTCATGTAAATCTCGGATTGATCATCGATCATGACAGAAAGCAAAGTTGGACACGATCCATCGCATGATTCCGCTGCGCCCGGTGCGCCCGGAACCTACAAGACCTGTGTAGGATTAACCAATGCTCGACAATTGTGTAATACGATATATGTTATATTGTATTAACAATTCGATGCTATGTTTTGCGACACTTCATTGATGCTATGTTTTGCGACACTTCATTGATGCCACCTTTCTCTACGATAACTTGTATTGTACACTACGATATATTGGAAAATTGAAGGTTTAAACTGCGTCATGGCCTACGATATCCTATATCGTATGCCGCGACCCAAAAGCCACAAAACAAACTATAAGATGTATTTTACAGTAGACAATATGATATCATGCTTCCTTCATTTTAAAACATGATTTCGTGAATCAAAGGTCATGGTGAAGCTATGATACCGCTGTCAGGTTTCTAAGGATACTTAATCTAAGCAGGGGAAACAATAAGAAATCATAAACCACGAACACCATGCATGAATACCTGAAACCATGCTACTATAAATAAAATGGAGAAACTGCTTGTGGTGTACCTTTCAATGATGTACGCTGCTGTGTCAATCTTCAATCATATGGTTAACGAAGATCCCGTATCAGACTCCCCTCTCCATGGTGTATCTATGGGTTGAAACTGAATCACCCATTGTATGGGCAGGACACTCCTCTCCACTATATGCTAGTATCTCACATGGCAAAGGAGGAAGAAGGAAGAGAACTCGGGTGTGGATGAGAGAATCGGGTTGAAGGCTTTCTTTGGCATGAGCTCGCACCCTCCTCTCCTCTTCATGCGGTTATAGCATTTGTACCCCATCAACTTTTGCTCTGCTCATCGTTTCACATATGAATGATAGCCAATGATTTGGAAATCTGAATGTTAACTGTTTAACATTTAGTTGCCTTGCAAATCGTAGGCAGTAGGATGTTATCACTATAACATGCTTTACAATATGCTTTTAAGATAGGAATATGATATGCCTTAAAACTATGCATGTCGTACCATACGACATGTACATATCGTACTATACGACATGTACATATCGTACACTATGATATAGGGTTTTAGGGTATATCTCCAACAATTGACATATTTGGTTTTACACAGAGAGGGAGAGTTGAGAAGAAGAGAGGATTTCATTGATGCATGTTGAAGGCTCGTTGACGGGGTTTCAATGATATATCCGACTGTTGGAGGGGAAGACAAAGTGAAGCAAAGGATAATTCCAATGCGAAATAATTTCAGTGCGGAATTATTCTCATATGAAGTTATATATTGTTGTTGTTGTGATTGTTAGGAAGACATAGATTCAGCTCTTTCTGTTGTTGTGATTGTTAGGAAGACATAGATTCAGCTCTTTCATCGAGAAGTTGATCTTATCTAGCCTTGGATGATGAGCGTAATGAAGTGGAGTTCATTGGAGCTTCTAATCCGGACTTGAAGATTCGCAATGATTATGTCGAACTTGAAGAGTCCTTCATGTCTATAGATTGAAAAAGACTTCCCAAAGCAGCGTGCGAAGGAGGAAGGATAGAGAGTGACCCTTGAGTGGTAGCGTCCCATCTCTAAACCATCGTAAAGGCAGTGCGCCTTGGTGTGGAGTGATCATGACCAAAACCTTGTATCCACCGAAGATAGTGCGTGTAATAGATTTTGGTAAACCGGATCATCACCTTGTGTTGAGTCGAAATATTTCTTTCTATTCTTTTGAAAATCACAATTCACTCTTATAATATTTCTGTTTCTTTTCTTATTTCTTCCCAAGTATAAGGTTTTACAGGAAGTCTTATGGTTATGAAGTTTCCGGTTTTACCGGACGAAGATATATAAAGTCCACCGGACGGAGATATACACAGTCTACCGAACAAAGATATGCAAAGTTCACCGGACTGATTTACTAATCCCACCGGATGGAACTTTATACAAAGCATTGGAATGGTGCTGAACCTAACGACCATCTGACGAAGTGCTGATTTGCTGAACCCGTCAAAAGATGAAGACCCTATGTCCGAAGCCATTGCAATTGATCCTGAGAAGTGCGGAATTCGACCGCTATGAGTTTGTTGCACCGACGTCTATAAATAGGACCGTAACCTCGTGGAGAAGAAACAACCGACTTAGAGAGCGTGTCTTGGAGCATACGTTGCTGAGAGCGCTTCGAATTGTAATCTTTAGAGAGCGTGTCTTGGAGCATACGTTGTGAAGCTATTATTGTAAATGCCTTAAGTTTGTCTATTTTAATTGTTGTTTGTCCGATCGTGTTGATTGAGGGCTCCCAGGGATGGGGAGACAGAGTTTTGTCCGATTAGGTTGATCTAGAGCTTCCAAAGCTTGGAAGAGACCTTCTGATATGTTTATAATTGGGGATGATTAAAGTCTGGTCTACAAACTTCCTTATCGCTTTGGGTTAAAGCGTAGACTTCACTTAGTGGAGGTGTTGTAAGTTTTTGTTTTATCCTTTGTTTATACAAAGTTCTTTATATTTGCGTTGTGCATCTTTTACGAAGTTTATACTGTGTGGTATTTGTTTCTTAAATTATATAGTTTATTGGAAAGACTATTTGTCCGATTGACCTTATGATCGAGGTGTTGGAAAGTTATAAGTTTTTTTTTTATAAATTACAATTCACCCCCCTCTTTTAGTATTTCTGCCATACATTCCTCGACAACACCGTGTGTATGCTCATTGGACATAGCCCAATGTGGGTGAACCAAGTAAATCCATGTGTTCTTCTGCTTTATATTTCCGCATCTGTGATTGTTATTCGGTGAGAGCATGATTGAGGGAGACCGATAGATTGAACGAGTTTCTTCTAATGAGGAAACAAGATCCAACAAAGGATGGGGGTTAAAGTTTAAGATCTGAATAAACAATTTTAAATCAGGCACCACCCACCCCCTCTCAGGGTGCCTCGGGAAATACATCGTAACCCGCTGGTCCCAACAGGACAGTAAGGCTGCTGGAGGGAGGACCGATGAGGCTGAGGCTGGAATTCTCTAGAACCGGCTTAGGCCTGCTACTTATATTTCTTACCAAAGGTGGGGAAAGAGAAATGGTTAATAAATGCCGAGGGCATTATTGTATTTTTATCTAAATAAGGTTTTTAGCCAGGTGGTTAGTTGTTTGGGGCTGTTCCTGGAGTTCTATATATTCCGGATCCAGGATGTGAAGGGGGTATTCTTGGGAAAGCTTTAGGCCTGTGGAGTGGAAATTCTCCCAGGATAGGTGCTGTAATTCTGTAGAACTCTCCAGTGAACTGGAGTGGTGCTGAATTCTTTAGAGAGAACTCTCTAGAGTATTGGTTAGTTTTTCTGCAACAGAATTCAATTCCATAATAAAATATCTCTTTTTCTTGTTCAAAACTCTATCACACCCCAACAAGCTGCCTGCGCCATTCCAAACAACTCCACACCCAGCATGACTCTGATTTCTCTTGACAGAGCCATTAATGTTCATTTTCATGTATACGTTTGGAGGATATTCCCATTTCACATGTGCATTGAAAGGGACACTCTCCGCCACCATCTTCTTTCCTTACTCTCTTTGACCCATCTAATGCATACATGCAATTTTGGATTTTGTAGCCAAATAAAACCATTCTTAAAAATTAGATTTTTCTTCCGCTTCCATATACACCAGCAAGATATACCAAATATGGTACTCTAATGGGGTTCATACCCGAAAGCCCGACCTTGTCATATAGTAACTGCAAATCATTCTCCCAGCTTCATACCAAAACAACTCAACCAGTTATTTAGATGAAATTTTTTCCTACAAATCTGCGTCGCACTTGAGCAATCTTGAATTGCACAAATGACATCTTCCACCTTTTCACCACACCCATAGATATTTTTTTTAATATCGCCATCTATTCCGTATGTGCAGTTTCCAATATCGCCCTCTCTTTTTGAGGTATGTGCAGTTTCCAAATCAAATTCCATGGGAAATCTGTCATACTTAGGATACTCCTATAAGAATTTTTTGAATGCTTCTTATGTTCACAAACCCGTTAATTAGAATCATTAGGTCTTTGGGTTGTAATCTATTTGGGTCTCTGGGGGTACTTATTTGCCTGGCTTAGTGTGGCACTCTCAAACAGAATTCTCCCATTTGTCAAACCATACTGAATTTAGTGAATTTTTTTTAAAAAAATTTTAGGGAAAGAATGAGACGTGTGATAATTTTTTTTTGATCTTTTTCAAATGGTTCATTTGACATGTTTAACAGGGAAAAATAAGAGCAAGATTAACGTGTTAAAAAAAGTGAGATAATGAGAAATGCAGAGTATTGGATATGCTGCATGTGCACTGTCTACTTTCCTTGCCTTTTTTATTCCCTGTTAAAATGTTGAAAAAGGGACAATTTAAATGTGCACCCATGGGGTGATAGAAACACAATCTTTCCAGCATGAGATTTTATATGTGAGATGGACTTTGTATAATTCCTATTTGTTCTTATGCAGAAAGGAAACCCTTTGCTGAAACATATTAGAAATGTAAGATGGAATTTCGCTGACATTGTCTGTGACTACTTGCTAGGACAGAGCTCCTGTGCCCTGTACATAAGGTCTGTTCTTGGACATCCACTATGTTTGAAGATGAAATTTTTCAATAAGATGGAATTTTGAGTATTTGTAGTTTTGTAAAAATTCATTTTGACATCATGCAATGTTTTAGAGTGTTGTTTTTTTATGGAAGAAAACCTGAAAAATTGGAAATAATCTTTGGCTGTTGTATTGGGGGGGGGGTGCATTTGATTTAGAATCTGCATTATGATTCCACAAACAGTACTAAAACAATCTGATGTTTCTAGATTACTGGATTCTTTGCTCATTTAATACTGGTCACAGCAAACTGTGACTTTCTGATGGTTTGTCTATTAATAAATTCTGTTGTATTGCTCCTTACTGCATTTTTTTTTGAAGCCTTCGATATCATCTGCTCCATCCGGACTACCTGTATTACCGTATAAGAGAATTGCAGAAAAACTTCAAGCTTCGAGTTGTCTTGTGTCACATTGATGTGGTAATCACTCATTATTCTGCTTTCTGCTCCTTAGATAGCATGAGTTTGGATATCATTTTTACTGTATCGTTGACATGATTTGAAGAGTTTCATTTGTCATTCGATTGATAATTTCAGGAGGATGTAGTTAAGCCTTTACTTGAAGTCACCAAAACAGCTTTACTTCATGATTGCACCCTCCTATGTGGTTGGAGGTACAGCAAGCTATTATTCCTTTATATATGGAATCTTTAATCAACCAACTGCCTCTAGTACTGAAATGCATTAAGTTGACATGTTTTCCTGTGAAAGGTTTAAAATTTCTTTTATTCTTTCATGCCAGCTTGGAAGAGTGTGGCAGGTACTTGGAGACGATAAAAGTTTATGAAAACAAATCCGCAGATATAATTCAAGGCCAAATGGACACAGATTATTTGTCACGGGTATCTATGTTTTTGGTGATTTTTCCAGAGCAATTTATAAATTTCTGGAAACACAAGTGCCATTTAGGGAACAATTTGCATTCAAATGGCAGATTTTGCTGGACTGAATTTAGTTTATGTTTTCATTTGAATTTAGCTGAATCACGCTCTCACAACTATTAGGCGTGTTACCAAAGCTGATGTGGTTACACTTGGATCTACTTTTGGGGTATGTGAGATGCTTCTCAATTCATCATCGGTCATTTCTCATCCCTCATTTGTTTTTTAGAACCTGCTTGTTTAGGCTTTAAAATTAAGAGATTTTAGAAAAATCATAACCTCTTCTGTGCTTGAGTTATTATAAAAAAATCACTTTAATTTCAATTTCAAAATCAGTTAAAAAAATAATTGGAATAAATTAAAAAAAACTCTAAATGATTTTTTTAGATTCTTCTTTTTAAAAAATCTTAAACCCTATAATTTTAGAGAAGTATTTTTTTTGAAAAAATAATATTTTGACCCTAAAAAAGTTTAAACAAACAGGCTCTTAATTTTATTTTATTTTGCTATTTTTGTAATTCTCTCTTGTCAATACAGTCTCTATCTCATATTATGGATGCATCTATGGATGATCTAGCCCGCTGCCCAGGCATCGGGGAGCGAAAGGTATGTAATTGAAAAGTGGATATGCTAGGTTGTGTTTGATTTTAAAAAAGATTTTTTTTTCATTTTTTGAACAATGCATTAGAAAACATGTTAGAGAACGTTTTGAAAAATATATAATGAAACCAAGGACGTATTGGAATTACCTATCCAAGTATTTTTGTTTTCATGAAAAAATGAAGACTCTTTAAAAAAGAAATAGTTTGTATTTGATCTTGAAAATTATTTTCTTTTATTATTTTCCAAAAAATTATTCGAAAATGTATTTGATTATATAAATGAGCAACAGTTTTTAAAAAATGAAAACCAAAATGGAAGTTTTTTTGAAAAAAATTGTTTTCATGCCTTAAAAAAATGAAAATGCTTATTTAGGTAACTCACTTAGGGTGTGTCTGGTTTTAGAAAATGTATTGAATTCTGTGAATATAAAACATTTTTTTGAAAATGGAAATGAGAGATTTTTTGAATAAAGGTGTTATTATTTTAATAAAAAAAAGAATCCACAATAAGAAGTAAACCGCGTACTGTCTTGTTTTCCCTACTATCTAAAACATTTATTAACTCATTTTCCTATACATTTTTAGAAAATGAAAACAGAAGATGTTTTCCAAAATCAAGCAGGTCCTGATTTTCTTGTTTCCCAATCTTTAAAACATTTTCTTGCATATTTTCAAATGCATTTTTGAAAAATGAAAATAGAAAATGTTTTTCAAAGCAAAACACAACCATATTTATTAACACATTTTCCTATACATTTTTAGAAAATGAAAACAGAAGATGTTTTCCAAAATCAAGCAGGTCCTGATTTTCTTGTTTCCCAATCTTTAAAACATTTTCTTGCATATTTTCAAATGCATTTTTGAAAAATGAAAATAGAAAATGTTTTTCAAAGCAAAACACAACCATATTGTTTCCATTTTGTAAAAAATGTTATTCATTCACATAATCCAATGCATTTTCTAAATCAATTTTGAAAAATGAAGATAAAAAACGTTTTTCAAAATCAGATGCAACCTTGTTAATTTAAATGCTATATTCTTTTTTCCTCAATGAAAGTGATTTCATTTTGCTGACCGAATATGTTTTACCATTTGGTTGATTAGTTGAAACGCTTGTACGAGACCTTCCATGAACCATTCAAGCGGGTAGTTTCCAACTCCTCTTCTGTTCCTGAAGCCCCTGTCCAAGAAAGCATGGAGCCTGGTTCTGTGGGCGAGGGAACAACAGAAAAAGACGTGGGAGATGCAAGCAAAAAGAAGACCGGGCCTGTATTGACCGTTAAATCTGCCCTGTCTGCTGCATTATCAAAGCATCGAAATAAAGTAGGCAAAAAGAAAATAAAACGAGGAGAGAAGGGCAAAGAAACTAGCGCTTCTGAGGAATTGGGTCTTGAAACAAAGAATTCCAACATTGAGGCTTGAAGTTGGCCTAAATTCTTACCAAATCATGTAACACAAATGGTTTCATGGTTTGGTTTGTCATTTTCTCTTATATTCTCCGATCTTAGATACTTGTTGATTTCTTGCAGGTGATTAGAATACAACATTGTAGAAATCCAACAATACATACATGTTCTGTTATTGTAGTAATATTTGAACTATAACACCCCGATTCTAGTAACCCGAAGCCGGTGGTTATTTATTATATTGGTACATAATACAAGAGATCATATTATATATAGGATCCAATAGTTCAGTAGTTTTAAGAGACTAGATACATACATGATCCTTACATTATATTTGAAAACCTAAAATATATCATAGAAATTCAATGCAAGCTTTATTATTCCTTTTAGCATTTCCTTGGATCATTCACAGTACTTTTCTAGGTTCCTTGAGGAAAAGAAAAACAAAATAAAAAGGTGAGGTTAGACGCTCAACAAGGGGTAACACACAACAGAAGCTATCATAAAATAAACAAGACATAAATAATGTGATAGGAATAAATAATATTCAAATGATGTCATATAATTGATAACATAGCATGAATTATATCGATGAATAACATAACAATGGAAATAAATAATCACATGGATAACAATAAATGATTTCATGGTGATGGATTGCATAATGTCGGATATCATAAACATACCGTCAAGACCTTGTACCACAACATTATACATAAACGGCTAAGATATGCACTAAATACCCAAGTTAGTTTGTTTCATGAGACTCATCGATGCATTGAGATACTAATTTTGGGTCTCATCCGTTACATAATAAGTCTAATGCATCCATCATATGAAAGAGTTTGACTGACAATACATACCATAATGTTCCAAAAGGAACCACTTACATATACATGTCTTAGTAATCAATACTTGTCCGTATAAAAGTAATGGGTATACGAATTGTCAAAGTTTCCCCAGTCAATTGAATTACATGGCTATCTTGGTGAATATCCATCAATCTAGTAGTAGTTATAGGATATTCCCATTGGCATGGAAAGTTTCCTTGATGATGGTGTAGTAAAGTGCGATACTTTCATCGTAGAAGGGCATTATTAGGAACTAGTCAATGTACTAGAGTTATAGGATATTCCCATTGGCATGGAAAGTTTCCTTGATGATGGTGTAGTAAAGTGCGATACTTTCATCGTAGAAGGGCATTATTAGGAATTAGTCAATGAATGCAATGATTGGAGATCAAAGTGATGATAGAAAAATAATTCCCTCTTGGAAAGAAAATGGAGTTTATTATGAGTGTGGTATAATAAGAGGCAATGACAATATCTTATTCACAATATAATCATAGATTTGTAATAATGAAACATAACATCATTACATATGGAAATGTAAGTAATTCAAAATAAGTTCGAAAGAGAAATGAAAACAAAAGTATGAAAACCGTTACCTTGCTATGTTTATTCCGAAAGCTTGAGAATGAACTCCTTTGATCCATAGAGTTTGGGCTTTCAAAAGAGAAATGTAGATAAGGGTTTGAGAACCCTCACCCTACTAAGTCTCTTGAGAAAAACTCTTATGATCACGTTCGAGAGTGAAATGGAGATAGTCTTTGAAACTCCTATCTAAGTCTCTTCCCAATGCTTCTTGAGAGGGAAAATGAAAGGAAACCGTGATCAATGGTTTTGGAGTGGAGATGAATGAGAGGATAGATGATTATTTATATCAAATAAGGAGAATTGTTTATTAATTTCTAAGCAAAGGCTTTGGACTTTAGTTTCGGAAAAATAAAAACCCATTGTGCCTTCCATGGTTTAAAACCACAGTATTTGACATTTAGGGCTTGGTTTTTGACTTTTACAAACTTAAGAACCGAACTCCCTTAAATAATATTATTTTGGAGATGGAAAAGATATTTATTCATAAAGAATTGTTTTTAAAATATTAAAATATATTTTAGGCTTTGGAAGCTTCTTTATAGGTTTGGAAAATTAATTTTGTTACTTTAAAATACATTATTTTAATGAATAAACATATTTTTGCTTGAGAAAACCTTTATATTATTTATTACATCATTTTTAAGTCATTATAATGTCATAATACTTACCGTATATTCATATTGCATTTCACTTTTTATCAAAAAATTCGACTGTCTCAGAAAATTATGAACAAATCACCGCTGACTAATTTCAATTTGATGATTCCAAATTTTTTTGTATCTATAAGAAATTTAATTATTATATAAAAACACTTGTGTATTTCAAACTCACGCATTTGGCACCAAAAAATAAAAACTCTTTTCTAATGCGTATGTATAGAGTTACACTGTTATTTATTAATAAATATACATTATTAAAAATTAATAATTATATTATAATCAAATGATTTTATTTATTTTATTAGATATTTGTATGTATAACGACTACATTACTATTACAATGACCATATTTACTATTGCAACGGTTAGATTCCAATGGTCATATTTATCTTCTTATAAATTCACTCTATTCTTACCTCTAAAATCATCCATTTCATTCTCTAAATTTCTACAATGTCCATTCCTCTACTTATTGTTTTCTTCATAATAGTAATGTATCTAGTAATACTTGTCATTCTTTTTAGAGTGTGATCCTCCAGAATTCAAGATTACGGTGTTGTCCTATATTGCTACTTGTTCTATGGTACTAGTTGCTACTGTTGCAGTGAATACGATCTTCTAGTTTTGTGTTGTACTATTATGATGAACTAATAAAATGTGCACTGTGACATGTTTTATGTGCGATCCAATTGAGTGGCCGGTCCTTTATCACTGTAAATTTACAGCATTACTAATTTATTTGGTTATTGCAGCATTGATTGCTCTAGCAAATGTCAAATGAAGATTAACTTCCTTTTTGTTTTTAAGAACTTGTCATTTGCAACAGTTGATCTCTAGCATTGTTTGCTTAAATTGAAAATAATAATAATCATAATAATAATAATAATAATAATAATAATAATAATAATAATAATAATAATGTAGTTGCGAGGTGTCTTGTATTTCAAGTGTTGGTGGTGGAATGGAAATTTGATTTGGGCGTCTAGGTGTGTTGTGTTCTTCATCTTTTTCTTGATGCCACAAAATTGTTTATTTTAAAGCAGGATAATTCATATTAATGCATGGTACACTAGTATAAAAATAGCTTTTAATGTCGGTTATTTAATAACCGATGTTAAAAATGTTTTAACATTGGTTATATAAATAGACGTTAAAACCCCGATGTGAGAAGGGTTTTAACATCAGTTATTTATGTAACTAATGTTTGAAAGTAAAATTTCAATCGCGCGACATCAATATTTCAATTTTTTCACAGCACGGTTTCAATTTTTAAAATTCCGCCTAAATTTTCCAGCCAAACATTTTCATGTACTATATAACTTCTCATTCTCCTTCTTTCAATATTTTCGATCTAGTCCTCTTTGATCCACATCAACGTTCCATCGCTTCTTCATTCGACGATTTCAACATGGTATTTATCATTATGCTCTTATCGTTTAGTTTCTTTATTATTGGGTTTCTTCATCGATAATCTTTTTGATAATTTATTTTTTTATGACTAAGAAGACATCTTCCGATCGAGTTAAGAAGATGAATCTTCTGCATGAGATTTACCTTTTGGATTTTAAAATGTCTTACCAACCGCTGTTGTGGATGCCGCACGAGTTCTTTTCTCAAAAGAAGAGGAATATCAATAAACAACATATTGATTTGAAGGACACCACCACAAGCAATGAAATTATGTTGAACCAAGTTTATTTTTCTTGTTCTCATTTGGTTTCTGCAATTTTTAGTTCATATGTCTCATGTTTTCTTTCAGGCGAGCAATCTGCACCGGATATTCTTATAACTGACGTTATAAGCGACTTTTGACACCAGTTATCCAAAAAATCGACGTCGAAAGCCCTGAAAGTTTCACTTTTGACGTCGGTTGTCCAAATAACCGGCGTCAAAAACCACAAAAAATAATTATTTTAACATCCATTTATTTAACCGACGTTAAAAATAAAACTTACAATGTCGGCTGAATATACGTAGAAAACCGATGTTAAAGGTAAAAAAAACCGACATTAAAAGTTATTTTTTCTACTAGTGGTACAAATGTTGGATCAACACTTGAAAAGCTGTTTTATCTAATTCTTACCCCAGATTTCAGTTATTGCCATAGATTTTTTTAGTATAAATCACCGCATCTTAATTCCCTTGTTAGTATTATAGGACATGCTCAATTTGTCCTTGGGTTACAGGGTGCCGCTATGACAACAAGTGTTTCTGATGTTTATCACTTATCATAATCAGTTCTAAATGATAAATAGTTTATGAAAAAGCACTACTTAAATTCTTGCAGAAAACCTTTTAAATAAGTGGCACAAAAACACCTTTTTTAATAAAAAAATTTGGAAACAGTTTTACAGTATCCTATATCAGCAGTAGTGTTGTCAAACTTAATTTCATTGCAATCTATCAAAATTTCATGTGCCTTTTTGTCCCGTTGTACTTCTGATTGCATATCTTATTTACTTGTATGCTGCTCAGCGTTATCTTTATTCTCTGAAGGAAAGCTCTTAACCTTGTTTTTGTATTAGTTTCCGCTTCTGGGTCTTTAATTCAAGCCTTTTGAATACGAAGATTCCTGTTGTCATACTACCCTGCAATTTTGTACCCATGAATGTTCTTTGTTATATCACGTGGGATTTTCTAGGTTTTCACGGAGTTGATTAAAACTGAGTTTTTCATATGGCTTTTGAATTCTTCCATTTCTTCATCTCTGCATTAGTTTTCTCTAGAACATCACTGAATGAAGCAGTTTATTTGAATTCATGGTGATGGTGGTGGATCAATTTTTCAAGGGGTTCAATCCAATGAACACCATTGAAAAACCAATTTGATCAAATCATCTCTGTTTCAAGGAACATCTATTATTTCATGAAACAAATGTAAAATAAGCACTTGTAGAAAAAAATTCAACAGTCCCATGACATTTTGCATATTCTAATGAAATGTTTCTGCTACTGCATATTTTGATAAAGCAAAAAGCTGGACAATTTAGTAGTGGAAATGAAATTAGTCTATAATGCAGAAGCTGAGTTCAGGTGATGATTTATTGATCCCATGCTGGATACATTATTTTTCTATATCACTCCCTAAGGCCTGGGACTTGGGAACTTGGTTGAAGATGATGGAAAAATGGGAGAAATGTTCTTGACAATAGGGATCAGGGACTGCACAATGTCAGTCATCAGAGGCCGGTAATCTGGTTCCGGTTGAACACATACTGCTGCTATTGCTGCTACCTGTAATCAATAGGGTAAAATAGAGCAGGTTTAGTTGTGACTAGATAGTCTCCCCTATGGCTGTGTTTGACACCACTTATTGAAAAGTTTTTACTTCACTTGAAAAAATATTTTTTTATCACTTATTTAATTGCAAGTATTTTTTCATAAATAGAATAAACACCGCTTATTTTTTCAAACTACTTATTATAGGCAATTTTCATTAAGTGTTGTCAAACACAACCCAATACCATGATTATTGAGAATCACCCAACCTGAATCAGATCTTTCTTAGAATACTGGCCTTCAAGGACTGGGTCAATCATCCCTTCTACTTCATCTCTGTTAGTTAACCTGGGGAGAGCCTATCAAGTTACAGAACAACTGCTTCAAAATTTGAGATTTGGTTTTGTTTTTTGAACAAAAAATTAAAGGAATAAATTAGGTTTTGGAAAATTTTCATTTTCTGAAAATGTATCAACAGATGTGTTAGAAAATATTTTGAATGGTAGGAGAAAATAAGAAGTGCTGTGTCATCTCTGTTGGTTAACCTGGGGAGAGCCTATCAAGTTACAGAACAGTTTTGAAATTTGGGATTTTGTTTTTTTATTTGAACAAAAAATTAAATTTGAGAATAAGTTTGGTTTTGGAAAATTTTCATTTTCTGAAAATGTATCAACAGATGTGTTAGAAAATATTTTGAATGGTAGGAGAAAATAAGAAGTGCTGTGATTCACCTTTTATGGCATTTTCATTTTCTAGAAAACAAGAAAGTAATTTTTTTCCAAAAAATTATTATTTCTATTTTCATTTTCTAAAAAACGTTTTCCATTTACACAATCCAATATACCTTCTAAGACATTTTCAGAAAATGAAAATATAAAATGTTTTATAAATCAAAGTGCAGCCCAAGTATCCATATGCATTTTATGCATGAATTGGAAAATATTTTTTTAGAATGGTAATCCCCCCAAAGAGGACTCCCGCAGGCCAAGGCCCACGAGGACCGACCCCATATCAGGCTCGGAATCAGTACCAATGTCCTTCATCCCAGGGTGGAGCGGCCAGTGGTGACCAAGTTGGTTGCATAGCACTCCTTCACCGCCCCATGGGCATCAATTGGAAAGTAATGATCTTGAATGTGATGAATATATTTGAGGGATTTTCCCCATGGAAAATGTTTTGTGGTTCTTAAAAACATGCATTTGGTTTTGGAATATTATTTTCTATTTTTTTTAAATGCATTGAATTATGTTAATGGAAAACATTATTTAGAAAATAAAATGGAAATGAGAGTTTTTTAGGAAAATTTTCAGGAACATAAGCAGAGGCAAAGCTTTTGTTAGTTATTCAAAACTACTTCTCATGCATTTTTTGAAAAATGTAAACATGATAAGTATTTCAAAACCAAACCCAGCCTAAATTTTATGGTTTTTTGGAGATATAGTTTGGGTTTCTGCAACTAACCCAGGAGACAAGAACATGCTCTCCAGCAGGTCGCCTGATGTTGATCGGCACCCGGCCTGTCAGGAGCTCCAGGAGAACAATACCATAGCTGTACACATCTGATTTTGTGGTAAGTTTTCCTGTTGAAGCATACCTACATCACTAAAGTCAGTTAGACAGTTCACCTAAGTATGACTGCCATTGATTCATCATCTTCAAGTTTATTTGCTTTCATGTCACACAATAAAGGGCTGTTTGGAAACCATGATTAAGCTTTTGTGCGTGACCAGCATTAGAAGACAAACAAGTAATAATTTGCATTGAAAGCATTATGGCAATGCACATGTAGATGCATAATAAGGAACACTCACTCGGGTGCCAAATATCCAGTGGTTCCCAGCACCCTAGTTAGAATCTGGCCGTTGATCTTGTCCGAACCCATCCTAGCCAAGCCCAAGTCCGAAACCTTGGCTCTAAGATTATGATCAAGTAGAATGTTGCTGCATTTGAAATCATGGTGGATTATGGATGGGGTTGTGCGTTCGTGGAGGAACTCGAGGGCTCTAGCGCAATCAAGGGCAATCCTCAACCGGGTCTCCCAATCCAAAAGCTTGCGTTGGTTATGGGTGGTATGAAGTTGGTGATGGAGGCTTCTCTTAGGCATAAACTCGAACACCAGGAGCCTGTGCTGTTGGTCAGCGCAGTAGCCAAGCAACTCAACTAAATAGGGAGACTGCAGACGGCTTAGTAGATCAACCTGTAAAGAGAACGCATAGATTAAATAAAAGTTATATTTTGGGTTCATAAAAATGAGGCTGACCTCCATCTTGAATGCACGATCTCCTTGTTTCCCTTCTCTGTGCAGCATCTTTATTGCTGCGACTGTCCCATCCCTCAGGATCCCTCTATACACAACTCCATTGCCTCCATTCCCAATCATATTTGTTTCATTGAATCTATCTGTAGCATCCTCTAGTTCCCTGTAGGTGAACACCTGGACTCCTTTTAATCTAACATTCCCTGGTACTTGCCCAAGGCTCACCTTTTGAATGCAACCGCCTTTGACAACTGCTCAAACATAAAGTACCCAGATCATAATTTGCATAGAAAATTCAACCTTTAAAGAGCTTGGAAAGATTAACTATCAAAATCATTGAGAACTCTGTTACCCGGGCTTGGAGTGAACTGAATGTCTGTGTGAGGAGGGATGTTGAAGTCTGGGTTTTTGTTGCCACCAGTGGCTTGGTTGCTGCAATAAGCCTTGCCTCTGGTGGATTTGAGTCTTCTAAGTGAAACGATGATGACAATGAGAAGGCCCAGAAGGAATATGATCGAGAAGATGAGTACGAGACATATGAGAATTCCATGGTGATGCTTGTGGGTGTTTGCAGGGAAAGCAGGGGCTGTTCCATGTCGGCGGCGGCCTTCCTCGAGAGTGTCGTTTCCCATAATGAATCCAAAGAGAACCGCAATAGAGAGGAAAGCTATCTATAGGGATTATAAATTAATTAGAGGTCGAGAGATGTGGAGGCTGTGTTTCCCTTTTGAAGTGGTCACAGCCACGTGAATCGTCTTCTCTCTCTCTCTCGTGACTGATGGAGTTTTGTGTACCTCCTGTTGTCTTTTCTAGCCAGTCGTATCTTACAAAAACCTTGGAAATCTGCGTTCTTCATTCACTTACGTGTTCTTATATCAGCTCATGATTTGTTTATCAGTTACCAGAGTCTATCTGGGCATGCTAATGCCATATATGATTGGCGATTCTGTGGGGGTCCACGGTCCATGGATGTCTCTCTTTCCCCACTTTTCCTTTTCCCTTTTGTTATTTGGTTTTTTGCCTTAAGATGGGGCTGTGAGGCCACCCAACAATAATAAAAGAATTAAAATTCAAGCTTCACATGTTCATGAGGGTGCATGTCAGAAGGTTGATCGCAATGAATGCCCTGAGAGACAGGATAGCTCTTTAATGTAGCCAGCAGTGCAGTCACCATCTCTTTGAACATGCAAGGTATTGACTCGCAGTTTCTCTGTTCGTAGTATTCTTCCCTTTTTCTAAATTTGATTTTGTTTCTCAGATGGTATTCTTTGTTCTCGATTTCTTTCTGGGTGAGTTTCAGTATTAACGGTACAAAATTATGCATTTATATCTCAGATTCAACCCACAACGAAGCAGCGAGGACCATGAACAGATAAGTTTTAATGAGAAAAGACGCCATTGGAAGAGTTGAGCTCATGTGGGGCACTCACTGGCTGACCCTATGTTCGTAACGGGAGAAAGAACGCTTCTTCCCGGTGGTTCCACTGGTTTAGATATGTTTCATTTCTAAGGAAGCATTTCCCTTAAGGAATCTACTAAGGAGGAAAGATAAAGAAGGCGATTGCTCATACGAACGGTGTGTTTTTAAAGTTAAAGCAGGGTGGTCCATCCTTGCTTTATTTTGCAGCAGCTGGAGACAGATTTGGGAATCTGTGGGGTGGTCTAAATGACTTCCCCACCCCACAGTGCAAGTTAAACTTTCTGTTGGGGTGGGCCTATCTACAGTTGGCTCGCGCCATGTGAGTCCGAAAGCCAGCATTTGGTGACGTGCCGCAGGTACCGGAGCCATGTGAGCGATAGCTGCAAGAGAGCAGCCGCCCCCCTGCTTGATACTGTTCGTTGGGCCTGAAGGCTTTTATGGAAGTCACGTAATTTTGTCTCCCAGACGCCATGAAATCTGTGCAGCCATCTGGAAAACCGCAGTAACAGCCCAATGACAGCAGCGTACGTTTTCCACGGCTCCTCTGTTTCACAGACGGTGGTGGGTCTCGGCCCCGTCCCATGGGACGGGAGGCGGCGCCGGAGCTGCATGCACCGCCACCGTCGGCCGCCGCTGTTCATGTACCCCCACCCTCGGCCGCTGCAGGTACCTTCCAGTGACTGCTTTGCTGATCGTTTCGCTGGTCACATTTCTTGAAGATGGAAAATCCTGTGATTAATCTGATCAATTAAGGCTTCGGGCTTGGAAATGGAAGAGCCCATTGGGATCGAACCTGTAGGTTGACTTTGGTTGTTTATGTACAAGGAACAATTCCAGGGCAATTGCTAAAATATGAATTTTTACTCTTTTTTTTCAGAGAAGGTGCCAAGGAACTGTGGCTAGGCATGAATGAGGGGCCCCGGGCAGCTGATGAACCATCCCCCGGCACTGTAAGTGAATATTTCATTTAAATTTTTGGTGCTGGTCGGTGAGTATTTCATTTAAATTTTTGACACGTTAAGTAATTTTGATGTAATATAATTAAATTGTAAGGAATGATTATTTGGCACATATTTTTGACATAAATTGTAACCGACCTTGTATAATTATTTTAAAGATCTGAAATTCAAATAACAAATAATTGCTCAATCTATTTTGAGTTAATTTTATTTTTTTATTAAAAATCTCTTGGGGATTGAAGTTTCACATGATCGTATCAATTTTTTTGTGATATGATTAATATGAAAAGAATTGTCATGATAGTTTTTAGCAAATAAATTGATGAATAAATATTTAGGTTTCATTAATATGTTATTAATAAATTAATAGTGAATTATTACAGGATTATAATTTTTTGATGCCCGTTTTATTATTTGTAGTGATTAATTAATTTAGTATAATAATTCGCTCAGGTAATTTTATTTAATTTAAAATTATTTATTTATTATATTACAAATAATAATTACTTTTTTAAATAATAAAAAACAAATGATTGATAAATATTTTATCCCTTATTTTTTTAAACTAAAATAAGTAGCATTCATGGCTGACGGGCCATTTTATTCTGAAAATATTTTTCATTTTCTATTTTTTTAGAACCACGTTGAAAGATATTTTTAAGAATAGAAAAAAAAAAACAATGTAGATATTTTTTTTTATTTCAGTTTTTTTTTTTTTTTTTGTATTTTTTCTTTGATAATTCAAAGAAAAAAATGTAAGTACTTTCTAAAATTGCAAATAGAGTTGAATTTCTCAAATTTAAAGGGAAAAATGACATCTGATTTAAAAAATTGCAGTTTATTATAACAAGGGACATCTACAATTATAATCTGAAAAATAAGATTGACAAAAAAAGCCTTTCAATTAATGCCTTCTCCAAGCGACAAAACATCCTGTCACTTACATGCACGCAGATATTTTGAGGCCCTGTTTCTCCGCCTCTGTTAAATTCAGAGAATGACAGTTGAGATTATTTTGAGCATCACAGTTAAGATAAATGATCTTTTTTTTACTATTAAACAATTTATGTTTTTCCTCAATCACTGATTTGTTAACTTAGAATATTGTTAATTTTAGAATTTATGATATTTATCCATGATTTTTGAAATGTTTGGTCGAAAATGTCCCAATGGTATTTTACCTTTAATTGACAACGAATCAGTCCTGTTTGTTTTTAGCGAAAATAGGGTTTGGTATCAAATTCAATGAACAAAAGTAACTTGGTTACCCAATTGATTTTTTTAAGTAAATTTACAAGGGACGAAGACGGTGATGGACCAAAATAGAGACATAATTCGGGATAAGAAAGAATTGAGAAAATGTAAATGGGGACGTTTTTTATTACGTTAGGTATGTAAATGATCTTTACATCCTTTTTTTTTCCGCTGTTCTCCTGAAATCTCTAATCCCACTCGCCTCCTCCTGCACGGTCTTCTCTCAGTCGCCCTCCTCTCCTGCCCTAGCCTGTTGCTCTCCTCTCCATATCATAGCCCGTTGTCGTCCACCACTTCCATGTCATCGCTCTCTGCTTCCGAAAACCCTAACCGGTTTCATTTTCTATATTTCTTACATCTTTCATAACTGTTTTACAGTTTTGTTGTCTGGTATAAGTTCTAGGGACTGCAATGGCGATGAAGAGATCATCAAGTTTGACAAAATTTAGGTATGATTTTATTTCTGATATGTTTTTATTTGTTTTAAAAAATCATGTTATATAAAGGTTGTGATATAATTTCATTTTCCTTTGCAATGTACACAATTATTTAAAAAAGAATAGAAGTGTAAAAATGTTAAGGATGCTAATGGTGGCATTAGATTCTTGGTCAAAATTATCAAAACGTCAAAAGAATAAGTATAATCTCATGACAAATGAATAAAAGGATGCTTCAGTGGGTTAAAGTGTTAAGACCCCAACCTATTTTAAATTGTAGATGTTCTCCAATTTTATTTAAAGATGTTAATTTCATTGTTAGGCATGAGAAACAAAAACAATTGATGATAAAATTGAGATTTAGTATGTTGGAATTTACATTTAACGCTTGCCAATAGAGCTATGTGAGAAACTTATAGATGCCTTTGATCCTCCAATATGTACCATAACACTTAAGGAAAAGAAATGATTATTATTGCGATGTATGTTAATTACATGTCATACATTCCTTCTAGAGAAAGAACTGCCTGTCTTGAAAGAGATATTGATGAATACAAAGAAATGAAGAGTCGTTACATGAGAAAGAAGTTAATTGCATTAAAAGAAATGATTTTTGGAGGGTTAGGAGAAAAGGAATTTGCGGCAACCTTTATGTTTACATTGTGGATCATGTTAAATCTGTTCTAGTTCTTTTGCAAATGAATGAAATATCGAGATTTTGTGTGGTTGTCAACGAAATGTTGGAGAATGTGTTTGGTTTCAGTGTGTTTTGGCGAAGCTTGTTCGAGAGGTGAATATGTACACGAAGTCAATAAAAAGGTCAACATAAGAATCATGTTGGTGGCTGTTTGGTTGTCTTATTGGTATGTTTTAAAAATGTTTAACTGTGTTGGATTTTTTTATTAGTTATTAAATTTATTTTACTGATATGGATATGTTGACACTGCATTGTGGCTATTTTTCTTCATCCACTCCCCGATTGATGGGGTACGTAATTTATGTTGCGAAAATGTTTTGCAATTTTGAGATGAAGAAAACATTTAAAGGCGAATGCATCTTATATGCGGCTCATACTTCATCAGGGAGCAGTTTGCATGGTCATTCTTCGTTCACCCATTCGGTAAAAACTTCATCTTTATATTCCCAAAAGCTTCATGTTAAAAGTTTCATGTTAAAATCTAAAATTGTAGTGTTAAAATTAGAATTTTTAGTGTTAAATTCTGGATGTGTAGTGTCAAAATGTGTAATCGTAGTGTTAAAAATCTGGAATTATAGCGTTAAAATATGGGATTTTAGTGTTACTAACTTTGAAATGTTCAATTGAAAAGTTTACTTTTCATGTTTATAATGTTAGTGTTAAAAACCAGATGGTTAATGTTAAAATTTGGGTGCGGTGTTAAATTGGGGATGCTCTGTATTAATTTCTATAAGTTTGATGTTAAATACTTTGAAAGCCTCATTTTAGATGCCCACATGTTACTATGTGTCTTTCAAGTGTTAAAACATGGAATTACAGTGTTAATCTTTAGAATTTTAGTGTTAGTATCTAGATTGTTTAATTAAAAAGCTTCCTGATTGTATCTGTTATTATTAAAGATAAAATCTGGATGTATAATGTTAAAATATGGACGTTGAGTGTTGAATTGAGGATGCCCAGTGTTAATTTCTAGTAGTTTGATGTTAAATGCCTTGAAAGACTCGTTAAAAATGTCCACGTGTTTAGATGTGTATTGACAGTGCTAAAACCTAGAATTATAGTGTTACCAACTTTGAAATATTCAATTGAAAAACTTACTTTTCATGTCTATAATGTTAGTGTTAAAAATCGGACGGTTAGTGTTAAAATCTGGATGCTTAGTGATGCTCTGTGTTAATTTCTATAAGCTTGATGTTAAATACTTTAAAATCCCCCTTTTAGATGCTCATATGTTATTATGTGTCTTTTTAGTGTTACAACGTGGAATTATAGTGTTAAACTTTGGAATTTTAGTATTAGTATCTGGATTGTTTAATTAAAAAGCCTCCTGTTCGCATCTGTTACTGTTAAAGATAAAATCTGGATGTTGAGTGTTAAATTGAGGATGTTCAGTGTTAATTTCTGGTAGCTTGATGTTAAATGCTTTGAAAACCTCATTAAAAATGATCATGTGTTTAGATGTGTATTGTCAGTGTTAAAACCTAGAATTATTATGTCATCCCACATTTTTATTACATAACTTTTCATTATATTGTACATACAAAAGATCTTTCAAAGTTTAGTTTCTTAAAAAAAGGTACATAATACATGAAAACATAAAATATTAATTTAATCAATTTGAATGACTTCTTTAAGGTTCATCATATGTACATTTATTGCATCTCATAGCCTAGGGACATACATCAAAAGAAAGAGTGAACATAAAACCTAGTAATAGAAAACAAGGGAAACAATTTACCTGTGATCTTGAGGAATATCAATAAGAACTTGAGGAAATGCATAAAGGCAAAAACAATGGTAAAAGAGACATATCATAATGAAAAGAACATGATTCATAACATAGAAATGTTGGCACAACATTTAATTGAGTCATTCATAAACATATCACCAAGGTTTGTCACCAAGGTGTCATAAAAATTACCAAGGTTATTCATCAAGGTATTGTAAATTTGTCATCTTTAATGTTTAAATTCTTTACTCAATGCATTGGAGCGCTATTAGGACACACCCTTCATATGTCTTAATTAATATGAGGCACATAGATCATAATAAAACATTTCATAAATAACTCGTGGAGAATAAAAGAAACAAGTTTTATATCAAAATCACGGTGTTTTAGAAAGTGTTTAAAAACAAGATCCTTTTGTCATTTTAAACCCACGAAAAAGGAAAATAGGTTTCCTGTATGTTAATTCCAGAATAAAATAGATCATTTTAATATCTATGTGAATACTCATGGAGAAGAAAGAGGTTTGAGTATTCACAAAAGAAAATAAAAGAATTTATTGAGAAAAAGAGAGAAATTTTTTAGAAGTAAAATTGACAGTATAACGGGTATAAAACATGGTTTTAGAAAATGGTAAAAAAAGAGGGAACAAGGGTCTCTGATTCATAAAAGACTGTAAATACAGTAAAATGATGGAATAAAATGGACATAAGAACATAATTTGAAAACTTTAAAGACATACCACATAAAAATGGAACTTGAAAGGAAAAGAGAAGTTGAGATTGTCCTTTGAAAAGTAGCTCTTAAAACTCGAAGATTGAGACCTTGGAGGCTTGAGGATACATTAGGAGGACTCCTTGGGAGGTAAAACTACCAGAGCTTTGTGGAGGATGGATTTGGAATGAAAAGAAATGAATAAATGGGTAAGTATTTATAGCAAAAGTGAGAGTTTTTTATTAATTTCCCAGGAAACCTCGATAGTGATAATTGCAAAATAATGGGCTTGCCCATGGTATTTGTCCATGATATTTTCAACTTGGGACATCTATTGTGTTACTTTAATCCATAAGAGTTTACCAACATTTTATATTACTCATTACATCATTATGATATAGTTATGATGTCATTAAACATACTGAAAAACTCAAACTATATTTTCACTATTCACAAAAAACTAAAGTATTTTATAAATTTTTTATAAATTCACCCTAACTTAATATCGATATTTTGATTTCAAGAATGATATTTATTTAATCATAATAATTCTCTAAATATGATAAATTTAACTTTTAACTATAAAAATACTTATTGTAAGAACTAAGTTCTTCCTTTGAGGTGCAATTTCTTCTTTTCTTTTTCCTTGAGTTGTTTTTGAGAAAAAAAGGAAATTTGGGCAAAATATTGGAATCAGGGGTTACACACTGTGTACTCCCAAGCACACACCGTGTAGTATGTCCGTGTATGAAGGGAATATATGGCGTGTGGGCATGTCGGTGAGAAAGCGGGGAAACCAACTACACACCGTGTACTTCCTAGTACACGCCTTGTAGTCATGTCGGCAGGCCCTGGAAAGTAAGTCGGTGAAATTCAACCGCCAAATGAATAGTTAAATGATATACACACTGTGTATATGGACTTAAACATTGTGTACTTTGTGTTTTTCGCTTAAAACGGGCAGTAGCCTCGTTCTTCTGTCATTTGGATAGAAGGCTCGCCGGGGGAACTCAAGAGGAGTGCCAGAACTTCAACCCCTTCCCGGTTGATCATCTGAACTCTGAATCAGTCACCATCGGTCTCATTTGAACCCAATCGATAATCTCTCGATTACTCTTGAGCCGTTCTTGGTGATTTTTGTTCTCGACTAAGTTATTTAAGGTTGAGTGAATATCCTTGTTTCGTAGATCTACACCGTTCTAGCTTGAATTGAAAGTTAAGGCTGGACGAGGAGAGTCATACTACGACGAGGTAGGTGGTCTCGTGCTTATTGCTTAATGTCAAGTTGTTTATATGTGTCGTTGTGCCGCCCACCCATGTTTGGAGTGTCGTTTTGTTGAGACTTTGACCCGTGTTAATGCCTAAGGATGTTTAGGTGATTAATTATATGAATTGAAGCATGTTGAGACTGCTTGTTTTGATTAAGGGCCACCCCATGGGTGCGTTTCCCTTGGATAACTGTTGTTGGGCCTTTTGGCTTAGGATAATCGTGGTTATGCCTCTGTTTTCCCTGTTATGGGTTGTTTGAAATGAATTGGTTAATTAGATGCTTACCAATGTGAATTGTTTCCTTGTTAACCATGTAATAGTGTAAAGATTGCATGTGTTGCCTTATGCTGAATTGCTTATATGTCAGGCTTGGCCCTGTTGAATTATTCTACCTGGGGGAAGAGATTTTTCATGCATGTGGGCAATGTCTTATATGCTTGTGGGCTACGTTTTGTTATGTCTGTGGGCAATTGCCTGTGGGAAAGGATTTGTTATGCTTGTGGATTGCTTGAGGGCAAGGTTTTGAACTGAGGTTTGAATGTTGTAATGATTTATGACGTGTCTGCCAAGCTAAAACACAAGTTTGGATTCAATTGTCATTTTACTTGATAGATTGTCTGTTGAGGTATCTGTTGTGTTTGCTTGAATAGGGGATTGACTGGTCGTGGTCGGATCCCAAGAACTTATGATTCGATGTAATTGAATTGCTTAATGAACATGAACGGTATAAATAAAACAAGACTTGTAGGATTGTTTACTTTTGAGTACTTCCTAGTTTAATGCTTTCATTATTATACACTACTGCTGCATATACTCACTGACAGATTGACACTGACATTTGGTGGTTGCATACTGGGATTTATTTTTCACTCTGTTTGAGTCATGTTTTTGGGCCCAAACAGACTATATTGTTGCAGGTGTCGATAGGGTCAAGATTCCTTATACATGTACTTGATTGCTGCTTAGGAGCAGGAGAACATGAAACCAAGCCAAGGCTTGCGATGCTGCTGTGTTTCATTTTGTATTGTTGTGCCTTAGTATTGTGTTGTACTTGATAACAATGTATCTTGTTTTCGTTGCTTTCTTAGAACATGTGACATGCTGCATCATTCTGATATTACATGTCTTTTGGTTATCCTTACCTTCCAGTCTTTTGTTGTTTACTTCAGTTGCATGTTGTTTACTGCTTCTGCTATTTCTATTGTTTATTTCGTTGTGTTACACTCTACTAATGAGGGTATAGTTTCCCCACTATCACACCCTAGTCCCTCGCCGCTAGTCGGCAGCCTCTGGCGTTTGGGGAAATGCGCTTGAGGCCATGTGGCCAACCGGGTACGAGACACCTTTTAATGACATCTGGACCCGGGATGTTACAAAGTGGTATAAGAAGAGTTTCTTTTCTAGTTTGCTTTACTATTTGGCGACGATATAAAGGATATAGAATTTGGTAATTAGCTATGCCCAGGAGTAGCT
Source organism: Viscum album (assembly GCA_963277665.1). Taxonomy (NCBI): domain Eukaryota; kingdom Viridiplantae; phylum Streptophyta; class Magnoliopsida; order Santalales; family Viscaceae; genus Viscum; species Viscum album. The sequence continues at coordinate 1,239,289,982 of OY728166.1, read as the reverse complement.
ACCCCGTGTGCAGGGAAATCAAAATTGCCTTGAATTAAATTGTTCTTTTGGATTTTGAGCTATTACAGTTTATTCGATTTCACTGTTGGGTGATACACTTGTTTTGTGTTGTTATTATTGATGTTATTGTGGTTCTACTTTGTTGCAACCTGATGAGATGATGGTATGTCATCTCATGCATCATATAACCACTTGTTAGAAATCACATGCCATGGATACTTGTCATGCCTTTTAGAAAACATTACTGATGCATGTTGTTTTGATAATACCTTGGTAGATATGTCTGCTGTTGTGATAGGTGTATTGGTACGTGCTATGGTTTGAATTGAATGGATGTCAAACTTTGGTTCCTAAGGTGTATGAGCCCTCTTGGACCGGAATTTGGCGAATCATGATTCAACCTTTTATATAGAATTGTGCTATGTTATGTTATGTATGGGTGCCAAACTTTGATTCGCAGAGAGTATGGGCCCTCACGGATCAGAATTTGGCAGACCGTGACTTATTTTGGAAAAACAGGGATTTCAGGGAAATTTCTGAGGCCTACTGTCCGGAAATCCAGACAACACGGTGTGTGATTCTATGAACACACGCCATACGTTCTTCCTGTTCGGGGAAGAGAGACTTCTTAAATACATGCCATGTACTTTATGTAAACGATGTGTAGTATATGACCGTGTAACGGGTCGTGTGAGAGAAAACACGGGTTGTTGAGTTTTAATTAGAACACACCGTGTACTTTAGGTACACGCCGTGTAGCCTACCCAGGCAGAAACTGTGTGGACCTAGCCGTGTAGGAGTACATGGCTAGGAGGACAGACCTGTGTACACGCTGTGTGCGCGTGGAACACGCCGTGTACCTGAGGTTGATACATGCCCAGGCCGGCGATAGAACACAACCATGTGACATCATAAGGGTACATGCCGTGTAGTCCCTTTTTGCCAAACTTTGAGGGTCTTTTCCTGTTTTTTTTTTGCACTCTTGAACGTCAAACCTTGACGATGAGCTTGAACTAAGGCATGTTCTTGACCTTGTAGAGTCATGCCGCCACGACGACCACGAGATGTACGCCATGAGAGCGACGATGATCATACTCCAAAAATGGTAGGCCATGGGCTACCGATGAATCCTCTAGTTGTGCTAGCTGCAACACCGGTTGTTATATTGGACATAGGTGCTGATTCACAGTTCTGTGAAGGTTTTGTGAGGTTCATGCAGACCTTTCAGGGAGCACCGCAGGCTGCCACATCTATGGCAGAGCTGAAACATATCTTCCAGCAGCAACATCCACCTACTTTTTCAGGGGATGACAGATCGGAGGCTACAAAATGATGGATGGAATCAGTGATGACTATCTTCGAGCATCTGGAGATGCCTCTCGAGAGGAGGGTCAAGCTCACGACATATATGCTGCGTGATTCTGCCAAGAGATGGTGGGATGTTATCACTCAGGCATGGCGTCATCGAGATATGACATGGGAAGATTTTCAAGCGGCCTTTTATGATTATTATTTTCCCGAGACGCTGAGGGCCGATCAAGCTCGGGAGTTCATGCACCTAGAGCAGGGCACACTGTTAGTTATGGACTATTCTGCCTGGTTTACTGAGCTTCAACGATTCACACCTATTCTGATGGATGATGACATATTGAAAGTTAGACGATTCGAGGATGGTCTCAGGTTCGATTTTCGATCACAGGTGAATGTCTTCAGGTTGCCTTATGTCTCTGCTATTGTGAATCAAACGCTGATCTCTGAGCACAATCTGCAGGAAGTTAGTGGTGCGAGCCAGAGCGGTTCGACATCGGTTTCTGGTACTGTCTCAACCAGTAAGAGGAAGCATCATGTGGAGTTCTCTTGTGGTGACAGTAGCAGCCATAACATTTCATCTGGTGGTCAGGTGACGTGCTACCAGTGTGGAAAGGTTGAGCACAAGAGACCTCACTGCCCAAAAGACCCAGTTGAGTGCTGAGCTTGTGGCATGATGAGCCATCTATAATGCTACTGTAGGGAATTTCCACCAGTGGCTAGTGAGAGAGGTTATGTACAGACTCCACGTGCAGGAGCAGGGTCAGTAGCTTCTCACCAGTCTGGAAACTGGAATATGTCGGGGCGTTTAGGCCAAGGTGGTGGTCATGGCCATGACAGTTAGACCCTAGAATCTCAATGACAACAGGGCGGCGGGCCAGCTCAGGGTAGCCAAACAGTGTCTTAGGGCCGCGGTGCAGGTTCGACTTATGCAGTGCAATAGACCCACCAGGAGCAGAATCCCATACCTTCTACTGTTAGAGGTACTATCCTAGTCGCATCTGTTATATCTTCTACACTTTTTGATACTGGTGCTACACATAGTTTTATATCTGTGGTTGTTGTGGAAAGCCTTGAGCTCTGTGTTTATACTTCTTCTGATGTTATGACACTAGACACTCTGTTATGGATTAGAACGACATGTGTGCGTTAGTGCAATGAGTGCCCCCTTGAGATTGGTGAATGTCACTTTCTATGGAACCTCTATGTCTTAGAGATGACAGACTTTGATGTCATTTTCAGAATAGACTGGTTGATTCCTTTTTGAGTCTTTGTTGATTTCTATTTCCACAGGGTGAGTTTCACATCACCAAAGGGCGGGTCTTTTCTACACAAGGTCAAATGAGATGTCTAGGTGAGTCGAGTTGGACCCGAGCATTGTGGGTTGGGCGGGATGACATCCCATATTACGAGTTTATATCTGGATGACCGGAGAACATGTTTGGAAGATTTCCCTCTAGTGGTTGATTGTTTCAGGGACGTTTTCCCAGACAACTTCTCAGGCTTACCTCCAGTAAGAGAGGTGGAGTTCACTATTGATCTAGTGCTAAGAGCTGCACCGGTGTCCATTCCTCCTTACAGGATGGCTACAATGAAGTTGCAAGAGATCAATAGATAGTTGGAAGATCTGGAAGCTAAGGGTTTTATCCAACCCAGTACTTCTTCTTGGGGTTCATCAGTTCTTTTCGTGAAAAAGGTGAACGGTACCCTTAGGCTATGCGTGGACTATCGGAAACTGAACCAGTTTACGGTTAAAAACCGATATCCCTTGCCATGGATATATGACTTGTTTGATCAGCTTCGAGGAGCTCGAGTGTTCTCAAAGATTGACTTAAGGTCAGAATATCATCAAGTACGTGTTCGACCAACAAACATACCTTGTACAACCTTTCGTAGTAGGTATGGCTTATATGATACCTGGTTATGCCGTTTGGTCTCAAGAACGCGCCAATAGTTATCATGGCGCTGATGAACCTAGTATTCCATCCTTACCTAGATTCTTTTGTAGTGGTTTTCATAGACGATATCTTGGTGTATTCTCATAATCGACACGACCATGCCAAGCATCTTGATATCTTTTTGAATACACTAAGAGAACATCAGTTATATGCTAAGCTCGCAAAATGCCACTTCTGGATGGATCAGATTCACTTCCTGGGTCACGTCATCTCAGAGACTGGTGTATCAATGGACCCAGAAAAGGTGAGAACAATAGTTACCTGAGAGCATCCCAAGAATGTTTTTGAGGTATGGAGTTTCTTGGGGCTAGCTGGTTACTACAAGCATTTTATACAGGATTTTTCACACTTAGCAGCGCCGATGAAGGGTTTGACTAAGAAATGTGTGAAGTTTGAGTGGTCAGATTCTTGTGACGCAGCCTTTCAGGAGTTGAAGGGATGTTTGAATTCAGCATCGATACTGATATTTCTAGAGCTGGGAAAGAGTTACACCGTGTACTATGATGCATAGGTATTGGGCTGGGAGCAGTGTTTATGCAGGGGGATCGAGTTGTTTTGTACGGGTCTCGGCAGTTGAGGCCACATGAGAGGAATTACCCAACGCATGACCTTGAGTTAGCTGTAGTTGTTCATGCTTTGCGCTGTTGAAGACATTATTTATCGGGAGAACATTTTGTGGTGTACACAGACCACAGAAGTCTCAAATACATCTTTACTCAGTGTGATTTGAATCTGAGACAGCGAAGGTTGGTGGAATACCTTCAGTCGTTCAATTTTGAGCTTGCCCATATGCCTGGCAAAGACAATGCAGTGGCTGACGCATTGAGTAGGAGGACTCAGACACAGACAGTGTAGGAGGCCAGTGGTGAGTGGCAGCTTATGTCTTTGTTCTCTGAGATGCATTTAGAGGTGCACAACAGTTAGGGACAGACTTATCTTTCATCTTTGCCTGTTACCTCTACCCTATTGGATAGAGTGAGGATGAGACAACTATCAGATTCTGAATGCCTAGTTCTACGGGAGAGTGTGGCAGGTGAGGACCCTCCTCCTGGATGGACGATAGGCGAGGATGAAGTTCTGCGTATCCATGGATGTGTGTGGGTTCCAAGGGATATATGCGAGGAGTCGATGCGGGAGTTTCATGCTTCAGCTTGGACAGTGCATCCCGAAGTCACCAAGATGTACCGTGACTTGTGCCATCAGTACTGGTGGCTGGGTATGAAGCGGGAAGTAGTTGGTTTTATTACGAGATGTTCCACCTGTCAACAGGTGAAGACAGAACATTAATGGCTGACTGATCTTTTACTGTAGTTACCTATTCCGGAGTGAGAATGAGATGATGTCATGATGGATTTTGTGACGGGGTTACCAAGGTCGCCTAAAGGCAATGATGCTGTGTGGGTCGTAGTTGACAGGCTTACGAAGGTTGCTCATTTCTTGCCGATCAAGAAGACCTTTGGTGTGGATGAGATTGGAAAGATATATATCCGATAGGTGGTACGACTTCATGGAGTCCCTCATTCTATCATTTCAGATAGGGACATCCTTTTTACGTCTCGTTTCTGACAAAGCTTTCAGAGGGCACTGGTACATAGGTTCTTCTAAGCACAACATACCACCCTTAGACTGATGGCCAGTCAGAGTGTACGATACAGGTGCTAGAGGACATGTTGCGTGCATGTGTCCTTGACTTTGGGGACTCTTGGGAGAAGCATATTTCACTGGTCGAGTTCGCCTACAATAACAGTTTTCAGGCGACTATACAAATGGAACCATACGAGGTTTTATATGGTAGGTCATGTCATTCTCCCCTGTGCTGGTTAGAGGCAGGTGAGGCGACCTTACTGAGACCACGTCTCGCACAGGAGACTTCTGAGCAAGTCCACTTGATTCAGATATGGATGACTGGTGTGTAGTCTCATCAAAAATCTAATACCGATCACCGTAGAAGACCTCTGGAGTTCGAGGCTGGGGATCGACTATGTGTCGCACCGAGGTTGGGACACAAGTGAATCAGGAGACAGAGTAAGCTTTCACCGAGATATCTTGGACCATTAGAGACTTTGGAGCAAGTCGAGTCAGTTTCCTATCAGTTATAATTACCTCAGAGGTATCGCGCTATGCATGACATCTTTCATGTATCTCAGCTACGCTGCTATCACTCAGACTCATCTCACGTTTTTCAGCCCGAGGAGGTTGAGCTTCAGGTTGATGCATCCTTTGAGAAGCATTCGATTTGTATAGTTGATAGGAGTATGAAGGTTCTCCGAGACCGATCAGTTCCTCTCGTACGGGTGTTATGGCAGCATGACCGAGTACATGACGAGACTTGGGAGAGGGAGGCTGACGTACATGCTTAGTGGCCGGAGTTATTCTCAGACATTCCTTCATCACCCTTGGAAGAGAAATTTGGGGACAAATTTCTTTAAGGGGGAAAGCTTGTAAGAATCTGGTTCTTCCTTTGAGGTGCAGTTTCTTCTTTTCTTTTTCGTTGAGTTGTTTTCGAGAAAACTAGGGAAATTTGGGCAAAATATTGGAATTAGGAGTTACACATCGTGTACTCCCAAACACATGCCATGTAGTATGTCTGTGTATGAAGGGAATACATGGCGTGTAAGCATGTTGGTGAGAAAAGGGGGGGGGGAACCAACTACATGCCGTGTACTTCCTAGTACTCGATGTGTAATCATGTCTGTAGGTCCTGAAAAGTAATTCGGTGAAATTCAGCCGCCAAATGAACAATTAAATGATATACATGCCGTGTATATGGACTTACATGCCCTGTACATTGTGTTTTTTGTTTAAAATAGGAAGTATCCTCGTTCTTCTATCATTTGGACAGAAGGCTTGTTGGGGGAACTCAAGAGGAGCGTCAGAACTTCAACCCCTTCCCAGTTGATCATCCGAACTCCGAATCAATCATCGTCAGTCTAGTTTGAACCTAATCGGTAAGCTCTCGATTACTCTTGAGACATTATTGGTGTTTTTTGTTCTCGAATAAGTTATTTAAGGTTGAGTGAATATCCTTGTTTCGTAGATCTACACCATTCTAGCTTGAATTGAAAGTAGAGGCTAGATAAGGAGAGTCATACTACGACGAGGTAGGTGGTCTTGTGCTTATTTATTAATGTCAAGTTGTTTATATGTGTCGTTGTGCCGCGCACCCATGTTTGGTGTGTCATTTTATTGAGACTTTTACCCGTGTTAATGCCTAAGGATGTTTAGGTGATTAATTATATGACTTGAAGCATGTTGAGACTGCTTGTTTTGATTAAGGGCCACCCCGCAGGTGCATTTCCCTTGGATAACTATTGTTGGGCCTTTTGACTTAGGATAATCGTGGTTATGCCTTTGTTTTTCCCTGTTATAGGCTATTTGAAATGAATTGGTTAATTAAATGCTTACCAATGTGAATTGTTTCCTTATTAACCATGTAATAGTGTAAAGATTGCTTGTATTGCCTTATGTTGAATTGCTTATACGTCGAGCTTGGCTTGTTGAATTATTCTGCCTACGGGAAGAGATTTTTCATGCCTGTGGACAAGGTTTTGTGTGCTCGTGGGCTACGTTTTGTTATGCCTGTGGGAAATTACATGTGGGAAAGGATTTGTTATATATGTGGACTGCCTGAGGGCAGGGTTTTGAACTGATATTTGACTGTTGTAATGACTTATGATGCGTCTTCCAAGTTAAAGCACAAGCTTGGATTCGATTGTCATTTTACTTGATAGATTGCCTGTTGAGGTATCTGTTGTGTTTGCTTGAATAGGGGATTGACTGGTCGTGGCTGGATCCCAAGAACTTATGATTCGAGGTAATTGAATTGCTTAATGAACATGAATAGTATAAATGGAAATATACTTGTAGGATTGTTTACTTTTGAGTACTTCCTAGTTTAATGCTTTCATTATTATACACTAATGCTGCATATACTCACTGACAGATTAGCACAAACCTTTGGTGGTTTCCTACTGGGATTTATTTCGCACACCCTATTTGGGTCATGTTTTTGGGTCCAAAAAGACTATATTGTTGCAGGTGTCGATAGGAGAAAGGCTCCTTATATAGGTACTTGATTGATGCTTAGGTGCAGGAGAGCATGGGACCAAGCCAAGGCTTGCGATGCTGCTGTGTTTCATTTTTTATTGTTGTACCTTAGTATTGTATTGTACTTGATAGTTGTGTATCTTGTTTTCACTGATTTCTTAGAACATGTGACATGCTGCATCATTTTGATATTATATGCCTTAATACCTTCCAGTCTTTCGTTGTTCACTTCAGTTGCATGCTGTTTACTACTTCCGCTATTATTATTATTTATTCCGCTGTGTTACACTCTGCTAATGAAGGCATAGTTTTCCCACTATCACACCCTATGCCATCACTTCTAGTCGGCAGCTTCTGACGTTTGAGAAAATGTGTTTGAGACCATGTTGCCAACTGGGTACGAGGCACCTTTTAGTGGCATCCAGATCTGGGACGTTACACTTATTTATTAAAAATAATAGTAGACAAAAAACACATAGTAAAATTTCTGACATTTGAAAAAAATAAAATTATTTTATCATTTATAATTAAAAAGGAGTGTTTTTATAACATTATTTAATTATAATAAACATTATTAATAAAACCTTATTTTAATATAATAATATATTTCTTTTTGAAAAGTATAAATTTTTCCCAAAAAATCAATTTATCAAATTCGTTATATTTCTTAAAATAGAAATGGATGGAAAATGATTTTACTTGTACAAATGGATTATACAATATGTAACTAAATCCTTAACACATAACCCCTTATAACACCCGCATATAACTTAAGAGTGAGGTGTGCGATGGTGATATATTCTTAGGGAGGCTTAGATAATATCATCTGAGTGGTAATTTCTACTAACTTGAACTTCTCCCATATGCGATTTCGTTCAAGATTAACATGTTGAAGCTCAGCTTGGGCTTGGTCAAGAGTGAAGCTCAAAGACGCTACATCCCTCCCAAGTTTTGACAAATGAGCTTTGTACGATACAACTCTACTAGATGAGGCCATCGAATCATCTTTCTGCATCAATTAACCATTATCATTTCTATTTATAATACTAATTATAACATTAAAATTATTATTAGGAGTATTGTCTCCAACAGTCATATTAACCAACAATCATAATTTTCCAATGATCATATAATGGTCGAAACTCAATGGTCACATTTCAAATTAATCTCACTTCATTATTAATGATATATAATTTTTTGTGTAATATAATACACATTTTTAAGAAACAACAAGTTCAGGTCATTACATTCTTCCCCCCTTAAGAAATTTCGTCCCTGAAATTTCAACTCTTTCCCTTAGTTGAGAAAAGGTGAGGGTATTTCTGCTTCATTGTTTCCTCTGGTTCCCACATCGCTTCTTCATATTTGTGGTTCCTCCACAACACTTTAACGAGGTGGGTAGTCTTGTTGCATAGAAACTTGTATCTACAGTCTAAGATCTCCACCGACTGCTCCTCATAAGAGAGGTCATGTTCCAGTTGTACCACCTTCAAATTTAGTACATGTGAAGGGTCATGTATGTAGTTTCTCAAGAGAGATACATGGAAAATATCATGAACTTGAGTTAGATTTGGTGGAAGTGCAAGTCGATAGGCCACTGCTCCTATGCGATCAAGGATTTTATATGGGCCAATGTACCTGGGGATGAGCTTCTCTTTCTTCCCAAACCGCATGACTCTCATCCAAGGTGAAATTCAAAGTAAGAATTTATCGCCAACATCAAACTCCATGTCCCTTTGACGGTTTTCAGCATAGTTCTTCTACCGAATTTGGGTAGCATTTATGTGTTGTTAGATGACATGAACCTTTTTGGTCATCTCTTGCACAAGATCAATCCCAAGAAGCTTTCTCTCACCAGCTTCGTCCCAACAAGTAGGAGTTCTACATCACTTCCTATATAGAGCTTCATAGGGTTCCATTTGAATACTCAAATGGAAGCTGTTGTTGTATGAGAACTCAACTAATGAGAGATGTTAATCCCATCCACCTTTAAATTCCATTGAGCATGTATCGACATATCCTCGAGTGTTTGAATAATCCTTTCAGATTGACCATCAATTTGAGGGTGATAGGTCGTACTGAAATTCAATTCAGTATTCAGAGCATATTGAAGACTTCTCCAGAATTTTTATGCGAAGCTTAGATCACGATCAGAAACGATAGAAAGTGGTACTCCATGCAGTCTTACTACTTCCTTTACGTATATCTTGGCGAGTTGTTCAAGAGAGAAATCTTCCCAAATGGGGATAAAATGGGAAGTCTTGGTGAGACGGTCCACTATAACCCATATCACATTATTTCATTTGGATGTTTTTGGGAGACCAGTGACAAAGACCATAGTGGTATTATCCCACTTCTATGCTGGTATGGGTAGTGATTATAATACCCATTTAAGAAGCCGTCTCTCTGCCTTCACTTGTTGACACACCTGACACCTTGTAGTTTAGCCAGTAATCTCTATTTTCATGTTATCCCACCAATACTGATCATGAAGGTCCCTATACATTTTCATGCTTTTAGGATGTATAGAGTAAGTAGAGCTACGAGCTTTATCTATCAGATCTTTATTTCCAGAATAGATGGAACACCTAGACTTTTACAAAATTTCAGTACACCTTCTTGATTAATATTAAACTCAGTAAACTTCTCATTCTTCGTAGCCTCTATCTTCTTCTGCGACAAAGGATCTTCTCTTTGAAATTTCTTGATCTTCTCTAGTAATGATGGTTGTGAAATCATTCAGTATAGGGTTGATGATGTCCCTATCCTTAAGATTCCCATGTCCAGTTTTACTAGGTCTTTGATCTTAGGATCTCCTTGAATTCTCATCATTGCCAGCACAATATGGTCTTTCCTAATTAATGCATCAACAACTTTGTTTTCTCTTTCGGGGTGATAATGAATTGAATAATCATAGTCAACCATCTCCTTTGTCTCATATTCAATTCCTTTTATGTGAAAATATACTTCAAAGTTTGATGGTCTGTGTATATATCACATTTCTCCCCATAAAGATAGTGCCTTCATATCTTTAGAGCAAAAAAAATCACAGCCAACTCCAAATCATGCGTAAGATAGTTCTGCTCATGAGTCTTCAACTATTGAGATGCATAAACAATCACCTTGTCATCTTGTATGAGGACACACCCAAGCCCTTTCAGAGATGAATCCTACAATAGAGGGTAGAGTTAACATGAGTGTAGTAATAAATCTATTCTTCAACTCTTGGAAACTTTCTTCACACTCTTTTGTCCAGATGAACTTGACCCCTTTTTGAGTTAACTTGGTTAGTAGATTATAAAGTCATGAAAAGTTTTTCACAAACATCCTATAATATCCTACTAAACCAAGGAAACTAAGAATCCCAATTACTGTTGTAAGATAAGACCACTCCTCCACAACTTTTGTCTCAGAATGGTCAACTGGGATTCCTTCATTGGTTACAATGTGCCCCAAGAAAGCAACTTGTTGCAACCAAAATTCATATTTTCTAAACATTCCAAATAGCCTATCCTTCCTCAGAGTTTTCAATATAACCCTGAGATAATTCTCATGCTCCTCGTGACTTTTTGAATATATCAAAATATCATCAATAAAAACTACCACAAAGTTATCAAGGTAGTATTTAAAGACTCTATATATCAAATCTATAAAATTAGTAGGAGCATTAGTCAAACTGAATGGCATAACAACAAACTCATAATGTCTATATCTTGACCGAAAGACGGTTTTTGAAATATCTTCTTTATTCACCCTCAATTGATAATAACCAGATTAAAGATCAATCTTGGAGAAGAATTGATCCCCACAAAGCTAGTCAAATAAATCATCAATTCTTGGAAGAGGGTACTTATTCTTTACTATGATCCCGTGAAGTTCTCTATAATCAATGCATAACTGCATTGATCCACCCTTCTTCTTCATAAAGAGAACATGTTCTCTCCAAGGAGACACACTCGATCAGATAAACCCCTTCTCCAAAAGATCTTGGAGTTGTTTCTTTAATTCTTCTAGCTCCACATTTTCCATTCTATACGGGGTCTTTGAAATCAACTTAGATCTAGGTATGAGTTCAATGGAGAACTCTACCTCTCTTTCTGAGGGAGGTCCAGGTAACTCCTTAGGAAATACGTTAATGTATTCCTAAACGATGAACACTTTCTCTATCCGTATACTTTCATTTACTTCTTCATCGCCACCGATCATGTTCATAAATAAAGCTACAGGAGATGCTTCTAGAAAAAACTCAGGTCGATATATCTCTCATTTGAAGATAATTGTAGGTTTTCCATTCAAGACTACTGAGATTTCCTTACTTATACATTTTATCTTACCATTATACTTTAAGAGCCAGTCCATCCCTAGTACAATGTTGAATTCCAGCATGAGAATGACTACTATATTTGCAATGAGATTGTGCTCACCAAAGTGAATACTAAAGTTTCTATACATTTTTGATGTTTGGATAATCCCTCCAGGAGTCTTGGCAGATAACTGTACTTCTAGCAGTCAAGGGATTGATTCTATATTCTTTGAAAACTTGGAGGAAATAAAGGAATACGTAGAACTGGAATCAATCAAAGTACTTACCAACTTTGAGAGAACAACAAGAGTACCTGACCACATATCATTTGGAGCTTCAACTTCAGCTGTCGTGATACCAAAAACATGACCTTACTCCCTTTTCCCATGCCGAGGTTGATAGTGATTCTCCTCCACCACCCTCAGATTTGGATAATGATAGGAAAAGTGTCTAATCTGTCCACACTTGAAGCATTGGACTTCAGAAAAAGCCCACACCATCTTCCCTTTGTCATCAGTGTTGAGAAGTTGAGGATTCACCTCACTATGACAGTTCCAAGCAATATGGTCATCTCTTCCACACTTGTAACATTTCTCGCTCCTAAGAAATAAGCTTCCTGAATGCTTCTTCCCACATTTTTTGCATGTGGAAAGTTACACTTACTTTCCTCCTCTTCCTCGATCAAAGATCCTCCCCAAGTTTGGCTCTGAAGATCTATTCTTTTCATTCGATCTATGGGACCACTGCGTCTCTCCGAACTTCAGTTCAACTTTCATAGCACTCCTCATGATCTATTCATAGTTTTCACAGTCTTGGTTTGCTAGATTCTTCCATATAATGTGTCTTAGTCCACCAAAGAATCTATCAACCTTTCCATTAGGATCCATGACAAAGCTAGAGGTGTAACATGAAAGTCTTGTGAAGTTCATCTCATAGCTTCCCACGGATTCATTTTCCTTCTACTTCAGATATTGGAATTACTTCTCCATTTTCATTCGCATCGTACATGAGAAATATTTTTTGAAAAAGGTTCCCTTGAACTCGTCCCACTCTATAACTTCAATCTTCCATCAACGCGTGGTCCGTTGCTCTCACCATTTACGCAGTTTCTCCTATTTCCCGCCATTTTCTAAAATAAGAAAACCTTAGTGAGAAACGTATTTCATTTAATAATATTATAATTCTAAAGTAATTTCATGTCTTAAAACATCATGCTTAAATATGTCATTCTTTAATAATAATTACATTTTCTATAAATCCTTCATAATGGTTCATAAAAAACTTGTGATTAACCAAACATATCCCCTAGGAGTGTCAAACTAGGAGTGCAGCAAGACTCGTTGTCGTGTACCAGGTTATGCCAAGTTAGGCCCGACACACCTTGTTGGAGTTTTTACCCCTAGGTACATCTGTGCTAGAGCCACATCCACTTGTTCATATCCAGATATAGATTTCTTTGCTCAGAAACTACTTACTTAATATTTCACCAAAATAAAAGAATGTTTTTACTATATTTAAACATTTATATAGGGTTATTCTTAAAGTTTTAAAATCCTAATTTCTAAAAATAACTAAACTATCCTCTGATACCAACTATGACATTCCATCTTTTTATTACATAAATTTTCATTACATTGTACAGACAGAGGATGTTTCAAAGTTTAGTTTCTTGGAAAAAAGGTACATAATACATGAAAACATAAAAGATTAATTTAATTCACTTGAATTTATTATTAAAGATTCATCATATGTAGATTTATTTCATCTCATAACCTGGTAACATTTATCAAAGGAAAGAGTGAACATAAGTCCCAATAAGGGAAAATAAGAGAAACAATTTACTTGTGATCTTGAGGAATATCAATAAGAACTTGAGGAAATACATCAAGGCAATATCAATGGTAAAATAGGCATATAATAATGAAAAGAATATTATTAATAACATAGAAATGTGGATACAACATTTAATTGAGTAATTCATAAGCATATCACCAAGGTTCATCACTAAGGTGTCATAAAAATTATCAAGGTTATTCACTAAGGTATCGTAAAACTTTTCATCTCTAGAGATTAAATTTTTTACCCAATGCATTGGATCACTATCAAGGAGAACCATTCATATGTATTAATTAATGATATCCACATAGATCATAATAAAAAATTAATAAATAACCCATAGAGAATAAAAGAAATGGGTTTCATATCAAAATCACGGTGTTTTAGAAAGTGCTTAAAAACAAGATCCTTTTGTCATTTTAAAACCTCAGAAGAGGAAGACGTGTTTCATGTATGTTAATTCCAGAATAAAATAGATCATTTTGACATCTATGTGAATACCCCTGGATAATAAAGTGGTTTGGGTATTCACAAAATAAAATAAAAGAATTTCTTGAGAAAAAGAGAGAAATTCTTGAGAAGTAAAATCGACATCATAACAGGTATAAAACCTGGTTTTAGAAAATAGTAAAAATAGAGGGGGAAAGGGTATCCCATTAATAAAATACTCTTAATACAATAAAGGATAGAATAAAATGTACATAAGAACATATTTTGGAAACTTGAAAGACATACCACATAAAAAGGGAACTTGGAAGGAAAAAACAAGTTGAGATTTTCCTTACCTTGAAGAGTAGCTCCTAATACTCAAAGATTGAGACCTTGGGGGATTGAGAACACCTTTGAAGGAATCTTTTGGAGGTAATCATACCAGATATTTGTGGAGGATGAATTTTTAATTAAAGGAAATGAATAAATGATTGGGTATTTATATCAAAAGTGAGAATTTTTTTTATTAATTTCCCAGGACCCCTCGATAGTGGTAATTGCAAACCCATGGAATTGCCCATGGTATTTGACACTTGAGACAATTATTGTGTTACTTTAATCTACAAGAGTCAAAAAATATTTTATATTACTCATTACATAATTATGACATAGTTATGATGTCATTAAACATATCTAAAAACTCAAACTGTATTTTTACTATTCACGAAAAACTAAAGTATTTTATAAAATTCTTATAAATTCACCCTAACCTAATATCAAAATTATGATTTCAGAAATGAAATTTATTTTATCATAATAATTCTCTAAATATGATAAATTAAATTTTTAACTATAAAAATACATATTTATTAAAAATGATAGCAGACAGAAAATGCATAGTGAATGCATAGTAAAATTTCTAACATTTAAAAAAAATATTTATCATTTATACTAAAAAAGGATTGTTTTTATAGCACTATTTAATTATAATAAAAATTATTAATAAAACTTCATTTTAATATAATAATTTATTTCTTTATGAAAATTACAATTTTTTCCCAAAAAATCAATTTATCAAATTCATCATATTTCTTAAAATAGAAATTGACGGAACAATGATTTTACTTAGACAAATGGATTATACAATAATTAACTAAGGCCTTGACATGTAACCCCTTATAACACCCACATACGACCTAAGGGTGAGGTGTGCGATGGTGATAGATTCTTTGGGAGGCTCAGATAACATCGCCCGAGTGGTAATTTCTACTAACCCGAACTTCTCCCATAGGAAATTTCATTCAATATTAACATGTTGAATCTTTGATTGGGATTGGTTAAGAGTGAATTCCAAAGATGCTACCTCCCTCCCAAGTTCTGAAAAACAAACTTTGTACGACATGACTCTACTAGATGAGACCATCGACTTTTCTTTCTACATTAATTAACCATTATCATTTCTATTTATAATACTAATTATAACATTAAAATTATTATTAAGAGTATTGTTTCCAATTGTCATATTGAAAAACAATCATATAACGGTTGAAACTCAATGGTCACATTTCAAATTAAACTCACTTCATTATTAATGATACATTATTTTGTTGTGTAATATAATACACATTTTCAGAAAGCAATTATCATTCTAAAAATTTTGGGTCATTACAATTATAGTGTTACCAAGTTTAAAATGTTTAATTGAAAGGCTTACTTTTCATGTATATAATGTTATTGTTAAAAATTGGATGACTAGCATTAAAATCTGGATTCTCAGTGTCAAATTTGGGATGCTCTATGTTGATTTCTGTAAGATTGATGTTAAATAATTTGAAAGCCTCCTTTTAGATTCCCATATGTTATTATGTGTATTTCCAGTGTTAAAACATGGAATTATAGTGTTAAACTTTGGAATTTTAGTGTTAATATATGGATTGTTTAATTATAAGGCTTCCTGTTTGTATTTGTTACTGTTAAAGTTAAAATCTGGAAGTCCAATGTTAAAATCTAGATGTTGAGTGTTAAATTGAGTATGCTTCATGTTAATTTATGATAGCTTGATGTTAAATGCCTTCAAATCCTCATTAAAAATTTCCATGTGTTTAGATGTGTATTTCTAGTGTTAAAACCTAGAATTGTAGTGTTAAAATGTGGGATTTTTGGGTTACCAACTTTGAAATGTTCAATTTAAAAGATTACTTTTCATGTCTATAATGTTAGTGTTAAAAACCAGATGATTAGTGTTAAAATCTAGATGCCCAGTGTTAAATTATGGATGCTCTGTGCTAATTTTTATAAGATTGATGTTAAATACTTTGAAAGCCTCGTTTTAGTTTCTCATATGTTATTATGTGTCTTTTTAGTGTTAAAACATGAAATTATAGTGTTAAACTTTGGAATTTTAGTGTTAGTATCTGGATTGTTTAATTATAAAGATTATTGTTTGTATCAGTTGTTGTTAAATTTAAAATCCATACGCCCAATGTTAAAATCTTGATGGTGAGTATTAAATTACAGATAATTAGTTTTAAATTGAGGATGCTTAATGTTAAATTACGAATTCTCGGTGTTAAATTGGGGATAACCCATGTTAATTTCTATAAGATTAACGTTAAATACTTTAGAGGACTAATTTTATATTCTCATATGTTATCATGTGTCTTTTTAGTGTTAAAACATGAAATTATAGTGTTAAAATTTGGAATTTTTGTGTTAGTATTTGTATTGTTTAATTATAAAGATTCCTATTTGTATCTGTTAC
The DNA here is from genome assembly GCA_963277665.1 of Viscum album. NCBI lineage: Eukaryota > Viridiplantae > Streptophyta > Magnoliopsida > Santalales > Viscaceae > Viscum > Viscum album. The sequence continues at coordinate 1,239,273,340 of OY728166.1, read as the reverse complement.
TGTTAAAGCTAAAATATGGATGCCCAATGTTAAAATCTAGATATTGAGTGTTAAATTATGGATGCTCGGTGTTAATTTCTTGTAGTTTGATGTTAAATTCCTTCAAAGAATCACTAAAAATTTCCATCTGTTTAGATGTGTTCTGTCATTATTAAAACCTAGAATTGTAGTTAAAAAATGCGAGATTTAGTGTTACCAAATTTGAAATTTTTAATTGAAAAACTTACTTTTCATGTATATAATTATAGTGTTAAAAACCGGATGGTTAGTGTTAAAATCTGGATGCTCAGTGTTAAATTGAGGATACTCTATGTTAATTTCTGTAATCTTGATGTTAAAAACTTTAGAAGCCTCATTTTAGATTCCCATATGTTATTATGTGTCTTTCTAGTGTTAAAACATGGAATTATTGTGTTAAACTTTGGAATTTTAGTGTTAGTATATATATTGTTTAATTATAAAGTTTCCTATTTGTATTTGTTACTATTAAAGTTAAAATATGGATGCCCAATGTTAAAATCTCAATGTTGAGTGTTAAATTGTAGATTCTTAGTGTCAATTTCTGGTAGCTTGATGTTAAATTCCTTCAAAGCTTCATTAAAAAATGACCATGTGTTTATATGTGTATTTATAGTGTTAAAACTTGGAATTATAGTGTTAAAATGTGGAATTTTATCATTACCAACTTTGAAATGTTCAAATGAAAAATGTACTTTTCATTTATATAATGACCGTGTTAAAAATCGTATGGTTGGTGTTAAAATCTGGATGCTCAGTGTTAAATTGGGGATTCTCTGTGTTAATTTATATAATCTTGATGTTAAATACTTTGAAAGCCTCATTTTAGATGCTCATATGTTATTATGTGTATTTCTAGTGTTAAAATATGAAATTATAGTGTTAAAATTTGGAATTTTAGTGTTGCTATCTGGATTGATTAATTAAAAAGTTTCTTGTTTGTATCTGTTACTGTTAAAGATAAAATTTGGATGCCCAATGTTAAAATCTCAATGCCAAGTGTTAAAATGTGGATTCTCAGTATTAATTTATGGTATCTTGATTTTAAATTCCTTCAAATACTCATTAAAAACACCCATATATTTAAATGTTCATCATCAGTGTTAAAACCTGAAATTATAGTGTTAAAATGCATGATTTTAATGTAAAAAAATTTGAAATGTTTAATTGAAAATCTTACATTACATGTCTATAATATTAGTGTTAAAAACCAAATGGTTAGTATTAAAATATGGATGCTCAGTGTAAAATTGTGGATCCTCTATTTTAATTTATGTAAGTTTGATGTTAAATACTTTGGAAGCCTCATTTTAGATGCCCATATGTTATTATCTGGATTGTTTAATTGGAAATATTTCTATTTATATCTATTACTAACATTTTAAACACCATTATATATTATAGGATATCAAAGTTTTATATGATGGATATATGAAAGGTGCTAATGATCACCTGCATGAACTTCTTTAAGTTCAAGATAATTTATTAGCTGGAGCCTCTACTACTAAAGTGGATAGATTTGATCATATTTTAGTGGAAGAAATAAAGTACAATGGAGAGTATGAGGAGAATTCATAGGAGTTTTAAGAGGAAGTGGAGGAGATAGATGAATCTTATGAGGTGGGGGAAGATGAAGAGGAGGAAAATGTGTTGGAGGTAGGTAAGGAAAGTGACAAATGAATAAGCAGAAGAGGAAGTGAATAAAGTTTTCTTTGAACCAAGATTGGGAGACCCATCTTAGGCACGACTGCTTGGAATTCACAGTGAAGGAAGACCAAAAAATGGCCACTCTACGTTCAACAGCCTCTTAAAGGCCGAGCCGACCTTAAAAGGAGGGTTTATGACATGTGCACCTTAGGAAGACATCATTGTAGCACAAAGTGGTAGGCTATAATTATATTCATATTTTGAAGAATGGAACTGTATTGAAATGTATTTCATGTACTTATGGCATGTGGTATGGATGTAGAGTTTTTGTTGACATGTATAATTACCATCTTATTGAACATGAGTGTTGTTGTTTGGACCCTATGGAATGGTTCAACAATAAGGTAAGTATATGCATCATTTATAATCAACTATTTTATGATAACTAATTAGTAACATATGGATGAAAATGTCAGAATCGTAGATGGTGACCATGATTGCAATAACTCTTGTCAATGATTGAAAATCTTTTAGAATAGTGACTAGACATATATTTGATCCATTATTCATGGTACTAATTTCATCCATATATTGATGCACAATTTTTTTTTGCATTACGTTTTATATATTGTGATAATCTATTGTTGCAGAATAAAATTATCTCATGTAAAGAAGAGTGTAAATTCATCGATGTTTTGATCTATTTCATGCCTAATGTTGTTGGATACAACATTGCAGAGTGCCGACTTGTTTTCCCCCCACTTTGATTAATTTTCACTGGTTTTGATACTGTGTCAACTTAGAGACCAAGAAATTGCATGTTCTGGACTTACTTGGTATTTATTCCACTAATAAAAAAAAAATAAAAACCTATTTTCTTTGTCGGTACTTAAAATAGTCTTCCTCATCATTTGGTTTTTGGTTAATAGACATAATTACTGATTTAGAAAGTAGTAATTTATTATACCTGTTGAATTTCATTTAGGGTGAATTCCTTGTTACCATGTTGTGACATCTTTAAAGATGAGGCTTTTCTTGTCCATCTAAATTTGAAGTTGTGTATGAATATGTTCACCTGCAATCTAATTGGTAGACTAAATTACCCACTGATTTATTTTCCAAATCTAGTTTTGTTATCTAACGAGTTTTTTCCAGTAATGATTGTGGAATTCAATTGATCAGATACGTGGAAGAATGAGATAACATGATTAAGATGAAAAACTATACTGATGTATTTATTTTACACCTATTTATATATTTGTTTGTTTCTATAATTTTTTTTCATGATATGTTTGTAGATTCACCTTCAAAGGAAAAAGGTTGAATTAGTATGGTGGTTGGTGAACCATGGATGAAATGCAAGGAGGTATTTTTTTTGGAGGAGTTGTCTAGTTAAAAAAAAATTATTGGGGAGATGGTTGTTTTGGAAATTGTTAGTGATTTTTTGGGGTTTGGTTGAATTTGGTGGGTGTTTGGTTCTATTCTGACTGTGTATTTATTGAATCAATGGCATACTCAATCCAATTGTCACTTTGTATCTGTTCGTTGAACCAATGGAATACTGAATCTAGAGAAGGTGAATAACCAACTTATTTACAATAATTAAGATAAAAAAAGATATTTCAATTGTTTCCATATTTACATCATTTTCTTCTCTAACATGCCCTCTTTTGAAACATATTAGGCAGCATACAGAAACTCAGATTGAGATTTTTGCACCTTTTTCACATGTGACCAACTTCTTTACAATGATGAAGACAAATCTTCAATGGATACAAAAAAGTTTCATCCATTTAATTAGTATATACCAACACATTCAATTGTAACATAGGTGCTACAATCTAAAAATTATGTTATGTAAACTTCATGGAGTATTATTTTACTTTTCACAAAAACCAAAATAAAAAAATAGGATCATGGGTGTTAAAATTTAGAGGCTCAGTCTTAAAACCTAGAGGGTCAGTGTTAAACTCTATAAATTATTTCATCTAAATATGTTGATATGGTTTAAATGTCATAATTCCATATATCTTCTAAACTATATCAATTAATTTATAAACACCAGTTATTATTCATACCTCAACATCATTGTAAGTAACAAAAAACCACAAAAACCAAAATTAATAGGATTTAAATAGCAGAACACCACAAAAAATATATTTTAATTTTTTTCAAATTTACATAATTTTCTGATTTAACATTCCCTTATTTAGAAACATATTAGGCAGTATGAACAAACTTGAATTGGTATTTCTACACCTTTTTTTCATGTGACCAACTTCTTTTTAATGATAAAGATAAATCTTCAGCGGATATAAAAATGTTTCATCCATTTAATAGGTATATTTCAATGCATTTAATTTAAATATAGGCCTTATAATCTAAATATTATGGTATATACAATTCATGGAGTTTTAGCTGTCTTTTCACAAAAATCAAAACACAAAAAACCTGGAGAAAGAGTGTTAAAATATGGAGGATCGGTGTTAAAACCTGGAAGCTCAGTGTTAAAATCTATAAATTACATCATCTAAACATGTTGACATGGTTTAAATATAAATAATAGACCGTAAAAATGTCATAATCTTGAGTTTTAAGTCACTAATTCATTCCCTTACATTTGAGGATCTTTTTAGGTTTAGATTTTTAGAGAATTAGGTCATAACTCATACATAACAAAACAATGAAATACATAGTGGACACTTCTGATTAGTATCCATTTTTATCATAATAAAAAAAATTTAAAATAAAACATTATTTCTTTTCATAGTAAATCTCTATGACTTTCAACTTGACTTCTTCCTTTCCCATACCCATCCCTAAACCCTATAAAAAAACATTTTAGAAACTTGGGTTGAGCACAAAATCTTAGTAAGGGATATAAAAAGAAACAAAACCATTAGTTTAGTAAAAAACATAAAAACCCATGAAATAATTACCTTTACATAAATGTTATTTTATCAAAATAAATAAAATATTTTCAGAAGAAAACGCACACATTTTTTTCAAATAAATACTTTAAAACCTATAGCAAGCAATTAAAACTCATTTTCGATGACTTAGAGCATAATATTTAAAAACCCTTTCAAATACCTTTAAATTGGAATAACCATATGAATTACTTCCAATATAATCATTACCCAATGAATTTGAGAGCTATAATGGGGTTCACCCTTCATATAAGCTATATCGGGCTCACTTGTTTCTCATGAGCTATAATGGCGCTCAACCCTTCGTATAAGCTTTATTAGGCTCACCAGTGAGCTATAATGGGGATCAAACCTTTGTATAAGTTGTATTGGAATCACCTGTTTCATGTAATTCTCAAGTACTGTATCATAAATAAAAAAATTTCATCATAAAACCCCATGAAAAACTCTTTAAAACTCATATGAAAAACACTTTTAGATAAAAATACTCTTTTCTTTTAAAACCCATTTTCAATACCAAAATACACTTTTCTTTTGAAAAACCATTTTGAATACCAAAATGCCTAAAAAAGTAAAAGGGTTTTTTTTATTTGAATAAAAAATGAAATATTGAAAAGGAATCTATAAATCAAATAATGGTCACAACGGCGGGAAATTCATTGTCATCGTGTACATTAAGAATAGAAAATTCATTTTGTGGTTTGTCAAAATGTTCTGTATAAAACATGTAAAAAGATTCCTTTTGAAAACCTTTAAAAATAATGTAAAAAGAGACATAAAATTTACTCTATCAATATCTTATGTCTATATAAAAACTTTCATAAAATCATTAGAAAACTTGGACATGGAAGAGAAAGAGTTAGAAGGAAAAACTTTTAAAGATGATTTTTTAAAAGAAAAGTCCATTATCACTTGGGAAACACTTGAATCGTAAGCCCTATGAAATAATAACACTAAAAAAATCATTAAATAACATTATAACAGTTAAATTCATGATATAACATGTCAAAGGTGTTGTATATACAACTTATAAAATAATAAAGGTGCATAACATCAAAATATACCTCAATGAAAGGAAATTGAGATGAAGTCCCTTACCTTGAGTCAGATTCATCACGCGTGTCTTTATAGTCCTAAATAATAAACTTATGGTAATTATTTACTTTATTGATAACTTTTTAAGTTTATTATTACTTTTATTTCACTTATTAACAATTTATATACAATTACTTAATCAATTAAGTTTAAGTTGGATTTTTGACCATATTCGACTTATGTGTCGAAAATGACTTTGGTAGGTTGACCATGGTTAAAAAGGTTATTATTTAAACATATATAAAATAATAATAATGAAATAATTATCATATTTATACATAAATTATACTTTTAAAACCAATCAAGAAATATTATTACGAAAAATGAACTAACGTTATGATCATGGAGACGGTAGGCCGTACGTACGCATGAGTAACATTTCCATTTTTCAATGATCATTATGGAAAGAAAGTAAGTAACATTTATATTTCCATAATAATAATAATAACATAAATATAATATTATTTAATTATATATAATTATATATATATATATCATTTTTTTGATATGGAGATGAAAAAAGTAATCACATCACTTCGAGGATGTGGTAGTCCACACATCCACGAACGACATTATCATTTTTTTAGTGAGTGAAAAGATAAAAGGAAAATAATATATTATATTTAAATAATGATATATATGTAATTAATATCATAAATATTTCATTTATATGACATATATTTATTATATTTACCCTTATTACCTTTCATGTAACGCGTTAGTGAAAAACGAATTATATCATTTTGCGAGGTAGTAGTTCGCCGTACACACGAGTGACGTTATCATATCCCATACCGAATGAAATGTAAAATGGTATATATGATATAATTAATACATAGGTATAATTATTTTATAAATATCACATATAAACCTTATATCCATCATCATACCCAACCATGATAGGTGGCAATTGAAAAATGAATGACATCATTTCGTGAGGTGGTAGTCCGCTATACATACGAATGATAATTTTATAACCCATTTTATGGAAGTGTGTGTGGTTTTAGGTCATAAAATTAACATAAAAACATCTAAATATATGGAATATACTGATTTTATTATATCATAATGGTATAATAATAATTGTAGTAGGTGGAGGATGAAGAAAAATAAAGGCGCTTATTGAAGAACATTACCCCTTTTTTAGGTATACTCTTTAGGTTTACACTAATGCCTTGAAAGGTTGACTTTATACCCAAAATAATGATTCTAGGACGAGTTTAGGGAAGCTGTAAAGTAATTTTGGTAGTTTTTTTATGATCCAAATGGCTTTATATGTGTGAATAAGTGAGGGGAATGAGTTCCCTTTTATAGTTGAGGAGAAGTGACATTCTTATAAATACTCAAAATTATTCACTATTGGTAGATAAATATTACATAAATTGGATAAAAAATTGATAATTAAAGATTTTTAGGGATTATATGTCTGATAAAAACTTCCACCACACAAAGAAATATATGTTTTAAACATTTTGTTACTTAACTTCTAAGTTTCCTTATTTTTATAATTTTGGGTTTTCAGTACGATAACTAGTTTTCTAACCGAGGTCATTTATCATTTAAGACTAAATTAAAGTGATAATTATTAGGAAATTTATACCCAATTATTATAAATATTAATTCAAATTTATCAAATAAAAATCATATGTTTGTTGATAATTTATTTTAACACAAGTGCATGATTGTGCAAAAAACACCTTTTTAACCTTACTTGTGCTAACAAAGTTTTTATTATTTAGAAGTCATTCTAATCATTATAAAAGAACAATTGGTCCATGAATGTAAAATAATTTATATTTATTATCAAATAAAAATCAATTGGAATAATATATGTTTTCTAGTAAATTTAAACCATTTAATTAAATATAATTTATCATAAAATAACATTAATGTCAACTTTGACAGTATTCATTTAAATTGAATTTAAAAATATCAATATAATGATTAAATTTGAATCTATTATATTAAAACCTATTTAAAATGATATAAAAAATAATTTAACACAATAATTCATTCAATTTTTTTCACTTTTATTATTTTTAGTATCAGTTAATTTATTTTTTATTAACTAAATAATTTCTGTGTTGACATTTCTTAAGTATTTTACGTAACTAATTCATCTATAAAAATTAAAGATAAATTATTATGATAAAACCAAATCCTTTATCTTTCAAAATAACATATATAACCAAATAATTTTTTTCTTATCCCAAAGCATTATGGATATTTATAGAAATAAAAGTATCTTTTTTGTCCTTTTCATTACTTTACTTATTATATGGGTCATATTTAAATTCAAGTGGAAAGGAATTGCCATATTTTAGATAAATTTATAGAAAATGTAAAAATAAATTCATTAAATAAAATTAAAATAAAATTTTAAATTATTTTCACTCTTATCACTCTAGTTTAACCTCAAAATAAATTCATTTTTACCTTAACTGCAGTAATTAATTTTTACTACATTCACTATCCATTTTGGTCAAAAATTAAGTGGACCTTATTATAAATTATAAATTAAAATTTTTACAAATATGTAATATATTTTTTAAAAATTCAATTAATATAATTTGAAAATTTTAATTTAATATTAATCCAGCAGATGCGGTGAGACAACGAGTTTTTTAAGAAAAGTATTTTTTTAGAAAAACATAATTCTTTATTAACTCTATGACTAATAATAATAATTGTATGAAACTAAATTAATATTTATTGATATATATTATATAAATTTAATTTAAAACATTATCTGTTAGGTATTATTTTAATTAATTTAAAATGAGAAACATTATGCATTTTAAAAAAGTTTTTAGAAAAACCCATTTTTAAACCCAAAAACAAACTTATATTAAAAACTAATAAAAAGTTGATTCAAAATTAATTAAGTGAATTAAAGATAACTAAATAATAATTTTTTTAATTTAAAACATGTTTAAAAAATATTGGGGCTTTTAAATTACTTAATTTATTAAAAAGTAAAGACTTTTTACAGAAATCAATATTTTTCACTATTCATTGAAAAATCAATATTTTCCAAAAAGTACCAAAATTTCACACAAAATAAATTTGGTTATTTTGATTCAAAAAATGAATTTAATTTTATCAAATACATTTTCTAAACATTCCAAATATTTTTTATAATTTTTTTAATGAAAATCTATAAAAATCATTTTTGAAGAAAACATATTTTTGAAGAATAAAATCACTTTACTAAAAATTGATTGATTATTTACTAAACATTTATAAATAATTTATATTGAGTAATAAATTTATATATATATATACACATTTATATATTTCCTAAATTTTTTAATATTATTCGTACCCGTCAGTTTAATAGCTAGGTTATAACGGTAATATATATCATGGGTCATTTAAGTTCAGTATTATGTGTTGAATACACTATCGAACATAATTTTCTTCTTTTAAAATACTGGGGTGTTACATCATCCCACCTTTAATAAATTTCATCTTCATAATTTTAACTTTATCTTGGTAATCACAGTTCGGGCATTTGAAAATACTTTTATTGTAAATCTACATCGTAAAGGGGGTTAATAAAATGTACTCTTAATAAGAAAAAAGGGGAATAAAAAATGTCATATTGAACAACACATAACTAGGTTTACAAATATGAGAACATAGGTGGGAATGAAAGAAAAACGTAAATAATTATAGAGAGTGATTGCGGTCATTGATCACAAGCAAGTGAATGGTTAATAGAATGTTGAGGGTCTCAAAACCATAAATATATGATGATCTAAAAGACCATCTGATTCATTGGATATAAATGTAATAGGATAAAATTTTTGTTTCAAGATCCTTTTCCTAAAGATGAGGAATTATTTTACTATTTAATAAGATTATGAAAAATATTACTTGATTTGTATCTATTTCATAATCATAATTTCATCCATTGGTTATGCTTCGATTAATTTCAAATTTTACTCTAAGAAAAGAATATCCAAAAATGATCTTTTTTATGCTTGATGCACTAAAATTCACTTTTAATGGATCATAAGATCCATAAAATAGTGATAAGTCTTTTCATATTTCTCTAACCATTTTCAGAAACAAAAAATGGTTAACATAAGTTATAATAAATTAATCTTCAAATCTCAAAAATAACACCACTGGTTCATCATTAGTATTTATTTTTTTCAAATATTTTAACTAAAAAACAATGTCATTAATTATCATATTAACCCTAAAGGTTACCAGTACCTTTAAACTTATGTCTATAACATGTAAATACATTATTTCTAAAATAAACTTTCCACTAAAACATATACCTTAGATGTCTATAAAAACTCAATAAATGTCTCACAAAGTACTTTCATTACTTAAAACATAAAAAGAGGGGTTCCTAAGTCATTGCGCTTATAATAAACCTTTGAAAAATACCGATCCCCCTGGAGCTATCACCACTTCACACCAGATGGCCCAATACCAATTGTAGAAGTAGAAAATTATTTTTCCACCCCCTTTCTCTTCTAATCAGGACGATTTCCACCCCAAGTAAGTAATTTCGAACACACATTAGCATAATGTTCCAACTCATTGCAACTAAAAAATATCACTATTGACTGGCTATCTGTAATCTTATTCTTGGATTATTCAAGACTCTTTTCTTTGAAGTCACAAACCTTGTGATCAAACTTACCACATTGGTAACACTTTCCAGATCCTGACATACATTCCCCAAAATGTATTTTACCGCATTAGGAAAAAGTTTTGGGATTAAATATGGAATTATTAGTTTGTTTCTTCTTCATTCCCCACCACCTTGAGTGTTTCTTAATCTTGTCATCTTATGGAACATAAGTATTGGAAAAATCTATCTCAACTTTCTCAACAAAATAAACAACTTTCTCATAACTTTTAAATTCTCATAAAACCAATGCTATTTGTAAGCTTGGTTTTAATCCTAAGTAAAATCTATTTTTTTGGAATAAAACAGATATCATTAATGACAAAAATCAGCAGAAGTACAAGTACAAAGCAAAGCAGGGAAATTGTCCAACCAGAGCTGGGTGGAGTCAAAAGGGCCTGAGGCCGCCAGCTAATGGGCCGCATTGTTCCCTTCCCTTTTGGTAAAGGAGAAGGTGCAAGAAGAGAAGCACGGGCCAAGTGAAAGAATCCTCCTAATGATGGTACCAAAGGCCTGGAGTCCACCATCGTTGTTATTGATAGCATTAATGACGGTAAGGTAGTCAGACTCCACAATAATGTCGCTCCATCCATAATCCAAAGCGAGCAGCAAACCAACAAGAATGGCCATGGCCTCAGAAACCACCAGTTCCCAGAAAGCCTGGTGTGGAACATATTTTGCAGCGAGAATATGCCCCAAAATAAAGTCTGAAACATAGCTATCCAATCTTTTGAAGTTTACTTCATATGAAGCCACAAAATACTTATATTGTTTCCTCAATTCTAGAAATTGTTTATCCATACTAAGTTAAAAAACCATAGAGGAATATTTCTCAAGGAAAATATTCTTAAATTTGTCGTATTACATAGCATCAAGATCGTCTTTATCTCTAGTATTCTTAACCAAATACCACCATCGATCAGATTCACCTTCAAAATGATAGATAACAAGAGTTTCCTTTTGATGTTCTGAACATGTCATGACCCCCTCCCTCTAAAGATTCCCCTCCTCTGATGGCAATGAAGAAAGGGAGATAATGACCCCGATTTCCACCTCCAGTAGGCCCTAGGTTGGCGACCAGCACCAAGGGTATACAAATCTCACAATGTAGGATACATTACCCTTTTTGTTGAAACAAGACCGAGAGATATAATGGATCATCCACAAAACAACCCCAAGACACATATATATATATAAGAAATTCAAAAAAATCATCCCACATGCATGCACAAAGTAGAACTGTTACAAGTAAAAAAGTATCCAAAGTAAATACCGAAAGTAAATCTAAGAAGCAACACGACAACTATCAATATTTGAGCTAGTAGGGTCCAACATGGTCTGTGTAATCCTCCTAGAAACTTGAAATTAGTTTTATATATGTAGGGTGAGCATACAAGTATACTCAGTAGGAAAACGAAAGTATCTCATGCACAAGTGAAGGAGGAATACTAATGCACCTGTGAGAAAATAGTAGAACCAAACAACACCTAAGAAGGTATACTACCATCATCATTATTCAAAGTCATCTGGCTCAATCCTTCCTCCAGCCACACCGAGCAACACACCTCATTACAACCATTTTCAGTAGCCCTTCTGCACAACCACACCACACCCATCACAACCCCACCATCACAACCCCACCTATCCACTTCCCCACACACAAAACCCACAAAAAAACACACATCACAACCACAACACAACATATTTAATTTCAACAAGGGGGATATTATTCAAATTCCACTTCATAAATTGAGGGTGTGATCACAAAATCTATAAGATACTGGGGAATCCATTTAATTAACCAAATATATGTGGTTAATTGATTTCATATAAAAATTAATTCCATAGAAAACCAAAAGTAATAATTCACAATCCATCACAGGTGCACAAACAAGGGCTCCCAATAATTATGATTTTTAGTGGGCAATTAGTCCATACAGATCACAATATCAAAAGGGAATGACAAATAGCAAGAACATGCATCACTTTTCCCAACCCCTCATATATTAATCTTAACCAGATTCGATTATATTTATTAATTGGTATTCAACCATATTACCAAGGTAAAAATAGTCATACACCCACCCCACATGTACAAAATTGAGAGAGACTAAGGAAAACCTACTTGGAAGAAGAGACAATCTGCACTTCCTGATTTCACCAAGACAGTGGTGTGTATATGTAGCAATAAAACTCCAGGGGAACACGATTTAGAAGCCACAACCCGATCAAATGACTCCTATGGGAAGAATAACTCTAGGCGCCATGTACCAAGGGAAAACAAGAAGGAAGAACAAGGGTGAAGGGTATCTCAGCCTGGGAAATATCTAAATAGAGTATCAATTTAGATATGTTTTTTATTTTTCAGTAAAGGAGGATCTGGTCAAGATAAAATTTTTTGACCGAGTAAAATTCCCCAGACACATAGTAATTTAAGATAAGATTTATGGGATTTTAATTGACCTCAATGCCTTTAAAATCTGACATTAAATTCATTTTATGTCAAAGGATATGTCAAAAGTGCCAAAACTAGAACTGGAAACATTGTTCACGAGACACTATTGGATGAGACACCATTTTACAAGGCACCACTGGGTGAGACACCATTGGACGAGGCACCACTGGATGAGTGACCGCTAGGGTGAGACACCGCCAATAAGTGACCTCCAGGGTGAGCTACCGCCAAGGTGAGGCATCACCAATGAGCGACTGCTAGGGTGAGCTACCGCCAGCAAGTGACTGCTAGGGTGACACTGCCAGGGTGACACCGCCACCAGGTGACACCACCAGGGTGACACCACCGCCAGGGTGACACTGCCACCATGTGACACCACCAGGGTGACACCACCACCAGGGTGACACCGCCGCCAGGTGACACCATTGGCGAGGCACCATTGGAAAAATTGGAAAACAAGAAATTTTTTAAAGTATTAGAAAGAGCCACCTTGATCTACCAGAACACCTCAAACACCAGATTCTCACAAAGGAATAGAACAGAGAGGTCTGATCCATTACATCAGATACCTCTCAAACTATTCTCACCCTCAAGAATTCAAAAACAAGCCCAAAAGAAATAGGGGTCCAAACAACCACCCCACAAGATACCTCTCAAGGATCTTGCTATACTTGAAACATTACTAAAAACCAAACACATTAACATTAAATGACAAACCACCCTATTTTGTTTGAAAGATGAAGTAGAAACCTCTAAATACAAGAACAACTCCTCCAAAATTAGCAACCAAATCTTATCATGTCAAACCAAATGACCAAAAAACACACCACTCAAGAACAACAACCACACCGTCCAAAAATCAAAATCAGGGAATTCCATCCTTCATCTTAAGATACTATCCATTTTGGGAAATATTGAATTTCCTACACAAGTTTAATCACATCTCAATTAATTCATATTGATTAGGAATCATGTCCTCCCCTTTCCACACATCAAGACTTTATTACACAACGCACCACACATAACACTACCAAGGGAAAACAACTCATCTCATATAATACAAGGTTCAAGCATTAGATCATAAAATAAAATAGAACAAGGTAAAACTTAAAATAACTTTGGGTACTGAACAAACATATGCATATCTCACTCCCAAGTACTATACTCCCGAAAACCATGTCTCCACAAAACATGAGACAAAGGAATGGTTCATCCACACAACACCTTCTCTCGATGATCCTGGATCTCCATTGGTCGGTCCACAAATGTCACGTCATCCTCGATATCCAACTCTCCCTAGTAAATAACTTGGGAGTTATCGTGAAGATACTAATGAAGCTGAGAGATGTGGAATACATTGTGGATACTCTCTAACCACGATGGCAACACCAACTAGTATTCCACCTCACCAACTCACCCTAACACCTCAAATGGACCAAAAAACCTAGGAGAAAGCTTACTCCCTATACCAAACCTCTGCTACCCATGTTGAGGGGAGAACTTCAAGAAAACATGGTTCCCAATGTTGAACTCCAAGGTCCTCCTCCTACGGTCAACATAAGACTTCTCTCGGTACTGCGCTACTTTAATCCTTTCTCTAACAAGATGAACCTTCTCGGTTGTGCCCTGCACCACATCAGGACAAAAAATAGTTGCCTCCCCATCCTACATCTAGAACAACAGAGAACAACATGGACTTACATACAAAGCCTCAAATGAGGCCATGCCAAGGGAAGAGTGATATATATTATTATAAGAGAACTCCACCAAGGTCAGGTGTTGTACCCAAGACCTGCCAAAGTCCAAGATGCATGCCCGCAACATATCCTCCAATGTCTGGATAGTCCGATCCATTTTCCCATTTGTCTGAGGGTGGAAGGCAGTATTGAGGTGTAACTGGGTGCCAAAATAATTCTACAATCCCATCCAGACTCGTGAGGTAAACTTCACGCACCAATCTAAGATAATGGTCCTTGAAACCTCATGTAACCACACCACATCGTTTATATACCTTTTTTCTAAGTCATCCACTGCGTCCGACTCCTTGATTTCTAAGAAGTGAGCCAATTTAGTTAACTGATTCACTATCACCCATATATCATCATAGCCTCCCCAAGCCCTGGGTAACCCTATGACGAAATCCATTTATATTTATTCCCATTTACACTTGGGAATATCCAAGGGCTGAAACAAACCACCAGGGACACGGTGTTTGGCCTTCACCTACTGGAAAACCAAGCACTTCGCCACAAAATCCACCTATTCCCATTTCATCCCAGGCCACCAAAATTGCATCCTCAATCCACAATACATCTTAAAAACTCATGGATATACCGCCAAGGGCGAGATATGAAACTCACAAAGGACTCCACTATGAATTCATATCAGAACAAACACATTACCCTGAAACAACATCCAGTTCCGATCATCCTCTGTCCACCCCTCCGAAGCATCACCATGGCCAACACGACCGCGCATCACTTCTACCTTTGAGTCTCCCCACTGAGACTCATCCACCTACTTCATCATAGAATATTGCATCATTATATGGAATAAACAACCTCTATCACCATCAACCCTTGAATCTAATTGTGAGGCTTACAACTCCTCCATTTCTCTCCAAACATCCTCAGACTCCTGAAAAACCTCCCTCTACGACTTCATACTCAAAGCATCGACCAACACATTTCCCCATCCTAAGGTGTAGGATATTTCAAAATAATAATCTTGAATAAACTCCATCCACCTTCATTGTCATAGATTTATATCGAACTGGGAAAAGATATACCTCAAGATCTTGTGATCTGTGAAGACCACCAAGTTCTCTCCAATGAGGTAATACTGCCACAACTTCAACGTGAACACTACTGCTACCAAATATAGTTCATGGGTGGTGTATTTATGCTCGTAGGGATATAACTTTATATAACCATAAGATATAACTACTCACTACAGCATCAACACACATCCCAAACCCATATGGGAAGCATCACAAAACACCTCAAACATCACCCCTTCCTCTGGATATTGGAGCATTGGAGCATTGAAAAACTTCCCCTTCATATAACTAAACAATGTATGGTACTGATAACTCTATACAAAATCTTAGTCCTTTCTAGTTAGAGCTATCAACAGTGTGTAAAATTGAGAAAATTCAAATATAAACCTTTGATAATAGCTTATAAGACTAAGGAAATTTCAAGATTCTACCACATTATTGGGTGATACACAAGAAACAACTGCTTCAATCTTTGATAGTTCTACTACCAAACCCTACTGAGACACCACATGCCCAAGGAAGTTCACCTATCGTGTCCAGAACTTACACTTGGACAAATTTTTGTAGATATGGTGGCATCAAAGGACTTGCAGGATAGTCCTTAGATGCTCGGTATGACCCCCCTATAACTTAGAGTAGATCAATATATCATAAATGAATAAGGAAACTAACTAATCTAGGAACTCATGAAAAATAGAGTTCATAAGTCCCATGAACACAGATGGTGCATTCATAACACTGAACAATATGAACACAAACTTGAAGTGCCCATACCTACATTTGAAAGAAGTATTTGGGATATCTCCCTCTTTCACCCTCAACTATTGATATCCAAACCATAGATTGACCTTAGAATACCAACTTTCCACTCAAAACTAGTCTAAAAGATCATCTATCCTCAGAAGGGGGTAACAGTTCTCGATCATCACCAGATTCAATATCTGGTATTTTATACATAGCCTCAGACCACCGTTCTCCTTATTTACAAATAGAAATAGGGTAGCCCATGGAAACACACTGGTTTGGATAAAACCCTTCCACATCAGATCATTAATCTGAATCCTCAAGTCCTACATCTCCGACAATGCCATCTGATAAGGAGTCATCGAAATTGGAGAAGTACTGGGATTTAAGTCTATCACGAACTCAACATCACATCGAGGGGGTAGAATCACAACCTCTTCAAGGAAAAAATATAGGAACTCCACAAAAACTTTTAGAACCTATAATATCTTAGTGTCTACTGATTCTATTAACAGCTCATCCAATAAGGAAAGAAGGGGCTCCACACACCGACTGCCCACCTGACAACCCCGCTCACTAACAAAAACCACATGCTAGCCATCCACATATAAAAACTTGACACTCCTCTAGAAGTAGTTGATAACAACATGTATGAAATATAGCCATTTTACACTAAGGATGACATCGTATGGCTGCATATATAACAATAAGAGATCCCCATAGGACCGATGTATTCCCATCATCAGTCTACACCCTTAGCACACATAAAACAAGCTGGTCTAGTCTCCAACCGACATATTCAAAACCAAGGGCATGTGAATCCTCTCTATGTCTAGTCTCAAAACATAATCTATAACAGGTGAAACAAAGGAGTGTGAATCTTCTGAATAAAACAAGGAACAAGCAAGGGTACTGAATAAACTGATCGTACCTCTGACTATCTCTGTCCCTACTAGAACTACTGCCTCTATAATGTGAAACTAACCACACCTAGCCCCTATACCCCTATAATGAAGAACAACTCCATGGACATGCTTGGGTCATGATCCCTAATCACGAGGGACATCCTGAGGCCAGCCTTTACCTACTCCATCTTCCCTTAGTGGAGAAAAGGCTTGTTATCTTTGTTGCTGAAACTGTCTCTTCAAAAGCTACTATTGAGGACAATGTTGAGACTATCCACCTCCACCAAACTGATCTCGGTTAGTCATTGGGCATTGAATATGAATATGGTTGTAAAAACTACATAAGAAACACATCGGCCCCAAGACCACGAGAAAGGCATGGGGACTGCTGACACCAGAAGGCTGTAAAGGAATCTACAGAGGTTGTTTCCCTTTCGATTAAAACCTCAAAGGCCCTGGTGTGTGAGACCTTACATTGACAACCCTACCTCTCAAATAACTCTTATGGATACCCTGTTATGGTAAACCTCCTCATGAGTGCATCGTCTTGATCAATTTTTTCTTCTTCTGAACCTCTAGATACATTGGCATTGTAAAGGGACTAACAACATACTGGATCAAAGGATAGAGTGACTCCTCAAGACATCTTGTAACAAACTCCTCATTCAGAAAGTGATCAGGTGAAAACAAAGGAGGTCTTTAAACTTTATCCCAAGCTCCCGTACTGAAATACTCCCATACTGGAGGAAGAGTAGATCCTACCTCTTCTCAGCCTTCATAGTTGATGAAAGGAAATCTGCCTAAAATCCTTTCTCAAATTCGACCAACCAAACATTTTCTTCCTTCCTCTCCCCTAGATAAAGAATCCACCACTGACACACAACACCCCGCACCTAGCTGACCACTAATGGAACCCAATACTCTATCAGGGACTGAATCAAACTAAAGGTGATCTCAACCTCCTCAAGCCAGATTTCTATCTCTATGTATGAAACACTATCCTTGTACTTTCCCAAGGCCTACCGCTGGAAAGCATGCAACATCCTCTTCCACTGGTTGTCCGCCTCAACTGGACTGACCCTATAATGATCAAACAGATCACCCTCCTAAACCTCTACTTCCTGAGCCACATGTGGACAACATCTAATATCCATATCTAAAAAGTAAACAAAGAGTTACTAAGATCGAGTAGTATGTAATTTTTACTTAAGATTTATTTTAACCCATTTTTTATTCATTTCAAATTTTCACAAAAAACCTAATTAAAACAAGAACATAAGTCATTATGATGAATGTACCTCTCCTAGGTCTATACCCTACAAATGGTGTAGCCTCACTTGTCCATTCAGTAGGCTCAGAGTCTTTGCATCAGATAATGGGGGCCCCTAAAATACCATGTTCTAGCCGGTCTTCCTTAGACTGTGTCATGCACCATGGTCACCTAACACCGTTTCCCTACCAACCCATGCAACCCTCAATATGCCTAACCCCAAGCTCAATCCTATCTCTCAACCATCACCTTTGATACCACTATGTCATGACCCCCTCCCTCCAAAGATGACCCTCCTAGGATGGAAATAAAGAATTGGAGATAATGAACCCCGAGTCCTACCTTCAGTAGGCCATGGGTTAGCGAATAACACCAAGGGTATACAAATATCACAATATAGGAGGCATTACCTTTTTTGTCAAAATAAGATAGGGAGATATGATGGATCATCCAAAAAACTCCAAGACACACACACACATATATATAATCCAAAAACACCATTCCACATGCATGCATAAAGTATAACTTTTACAAGTACAAAAGTTTCCAAAGTAAATACCTAAAGTAAAGATAAGTAGTGACACAAAAACTATCAAGATATGAGCCAGTAGGGTCCAGAAGGGTCCACATAATCCTCCTAGAAACTTGAAAGTAGTTATATATATATAGGGTGAGCATACAAGTATACTCAGTAGAAAAAACAAAGTCTTGTGCACATGTGAAGGAGGAATACTAATGCACCCGTGAGAAAACAACAGAACCAAACAATACCTAAGTAGGTATACTAACCATCCCAACCTCACTAAGTCATTCTCAACAAATAACACAAGTGAAGTAGTATAATATAAATCACATTGATGATAGGGTACTATGCACCACTTTACCACTGATTAGACACTCTCACACCCTAATAAAAAATGTCCCAATGCTCCCACCTCTTCTGAACATACCACATCACAACCCACCATCACACACACTTGGGGATCACAAACACATATCGCCTGTAGACACCTGGGCCACATACCACATCACATCCCACCTATAGACATCTAATCTACATACCACATCATATCCCACTCGCAGACACCTAGTCCTTAAAACACATCACATCCCATCTTGAAGACACCTGGGAAAGAATAACCCATCTCTTCCCAAAGACACCTGGGAAAGAACAACTCATCTCATCTCGAAGGCTCCTGAGAAAACACAACTCTCCCACACACATCTGTTCCTCACAAACCAAAACCTTCCTGAAGAATCGTGGGATACCACCACCTAGAAGAGGGAGCATGGAAGAGTGGGTGGCTAACCATCCATCCTCCCACCAGGATGTTTGGGAAAGACACTCTCCCCCATGACAATGGGGGTGTTCGGCACATAGTGTTCAACTAGGGTGGGGGTTCATATAGAAATCATGAGAACATATAGTGTATGTATATATAGTATTAATCACTCAATCCAAACCTATGGGATTCACAATAAGAACTAGCCAACTCACAAAAAACCCAACTTTTCTACTACCTCTATATGCATTTATTAGTATCAGCAATAATCACTTCAGAAGTTGATAAATTTAAGTGGATTCACAAATCTTTTTCACTTAACACCCATTCATTTCATTATTTATATTTAACCATAGTTAACCACACAACCCATCATTTAACTTTACATTAACAAACTCTATCCCTTTAACCAAACCAAATAATGTCATCTCAACATTATTAAGCATTCATTTATTACATCACTACCCAGGCGAATATTAAGCACAACAAAAACCAAGGAACACATCATGCCACAAATGATCCCTTCAAAACCCATTCATGGTAAACTAATATCCAACCCCTAAACACAGAGTAAAGCTTTATGCATACTACTCACAGAGAAACTCTAGTATAATTACCCATACCAACCACTACCATCATCATTATTCAAAGTCATCCTGCCCAATCCTTCCTCTCAACAAAGAAAACCCCCAACTCACAAGTGCACCCAGAAACACATCTCATTTCAACCATTTTCAGCATCCCTACTGCACAACCACACCACACCCATCACATCCCCACTGAACAACAATATCCATCCACTTCCCCACACACAAAACCCATGGAAAACCACACATAACAACCACCACAAAACTTATTTAGTTTTAACAAGGGGTTATTATTCAAATTCCACTTCTTAAATTGAGGGCGTGATCATAGAATCCATAAGATCCTGGGGAATCTATTTAATTAACCGAATATATGTGTTTAATTGATTTCATATAAAAATTCATTCAATAAAAAAACCAAAAATAATAATTCACAAGCCATCATAGGTGAATAAATAAGGACCTTCAATGGCCATGATTTTCAGTGGGTAGTTAGCCCATACAGATCAAAATATCAAAAAGGGAATGATGAACAACAAGAACATGCATCACTTTTCTCATACCCTCATATATTAATCCTAATAAAATTTAATTATCTTTATTAATTGGTATTCAACCATATTACCAAGGGAAAAACATTCATACACCCACCTCGTATGATACACAATTGAGAGAGACAAAGGAAAACCCACTTGGAAGAAGAGGCAATCTACACTTCCCCATTGCACCGAGATAGTGGTCCACATATGCAGCAGGAAAACTCTAGGGGAACATGATCCAGAAGCCACAGCCTGATTGCATGACTCCTATGGGAAGAATAACTCTGGGCATACTATATGAATGGAAAACAAGAAGTAAGTACAAGGGCAAAGGGAATCTCATATTGGGAAATATCCAAACAGAGCATTGATTTAGATGTATTTTTTATTTTCCATTATAGGAAGATCTGGTCATGATAACACATTTTGACCGAGAAAAAACCATTTTACACTTAGGAATTTAAGATAATATTTATGAGGTTTTAATCAACCTCAAATCTAGAATTAAAGTCATTTTACATCAAAGGATATGTCAAAAGGGAAAAAACTAGAACTGGAAACACTATTCATGAGACACTGCTGGGCAAGTAACCATTGGATGAGGTGCCACTGGGTGAGACACATTTGGGCGAGGCACTGATGGATGAGAGACTGCTAAGCTGAGACACTGCCAGTGAGAGACCACTAGGGTGAGCTACAACCAGGGTGAGACACCGCCAGTGAGTGACCGCCAGGGTGAGTTACCGCCAGCGAGTGGCCACTAGGGTGAGATACCACTGGAAAGTGACTAATAGGGTGAAATTTCCATGGTAAAACCACCATTAGGGTGACACCACTACCAAGTGACACCACCAGGGTGGCACTGCTAGGGTGACACCGCCTCCAGGTGACACCGCCGCTAGGTGATTCCATTGGCGAGGCATCATTGGAAAACTTGGAAAATTGGGAAATTTTACAAAGTGTTATAGAGAGCCACCTTGATCTCCCAGAACACCTCAAGTACCAGATTCTCACAAAGGAATGGACCAGAGAGGTATGAACCATTATAGAACATCCCATGACTTCAAATATCTTCTCCAGTGCATTGATCCACCCTTCAGCTACCATTGGGTCAAATGATTCATTGAATGATGGGTTATATTGCCTCATGAAATGATCCATTATAGACATGTTCCTTTGTGGTAGATCAGGTTTATCTCTGGAATGGATACCACCACCATTTATAGATTGTGTCAACTGAGCCATCACTACAAAAAACTGTTAGCCATCTTAAGATGCTGATTTGAGAGAAAATTTTCCTCTCGGTGCTTTCCCACTATAGCTTTCCTATTTCCTCTATGAAAAACCATTCTAAATAGACATAATTTAGATGAAGTAAAATGGAAATATTAAAATGCCACATCATTTCAAATTAACCCTGGAGTAAAATATTCCAAGGGAATGCTATTAATACTATTTTAACCTCTAATGTTGTCTAAACCATCCTTTGATACCAACTATAAGGACCCATACTTAAACATTTCATAAACTTGAGTTTTAATTCAATAATTCATTCTCTTACATTTAAGGATCTTTTTAGGTTTATAGTTTTATATAATTAGGCCATAAATCATACATAAAAAACCATGAAATAAAAAGTGGATACTTTCGATTAGTATCTATTTTTCTTAAAATATAAAACTTTTAAAATAAAGTATGATTTCTTTTCATGGAAAATATCCATGAATTTCATCTTGACTTCTTCATTTCCCTTAACCATCCTTAAACCCTATAAAAAACATTTTAAAAACCCGGGACGATCACAAAATCCCAGTAATTGATATAAAATGAAAGAAAACCATTATTTTAGTAAAAAATGAAAACCCATGAAATATTTACCTTTACTCAATGTTCTTTAAGTGAAAGAAATTAAAAATTTTCACAAGAAAATACAAACACGTTATGCTCAAAGAAATATTTTAAAACCCATAGAAATAAATTAAAACACTTTTTCAGTGACTTAGAGTATCATATTCATAAAACCCTTTCAAAACCCTTTTAATTGGAATAAACCTATGAACAAATTACAATATAATCATTACATAATTCATTGGAGATCTATAATTGGAATCACCTTTCTTATAAGATATATCAGCCTCACCCATTTCTCATGAGCTGTAATGGATCTCAACCCTTCATGTAAGTTATATCGGGCTTACCCATGAGCTATAATGGGGATCAACCCTTCATATAAGCTATATCGGGCTCACCTGTTTCATATAATTATCAAGTAACATATCATGAATAAGATAATTTCATAATAAAACCCTTAGAAAAACTATTTAAAACTCATAGGAAAAATAATTTCAGATAAAAATACTATTTTCTTTTAAAAACCCATTTTCAATTCCAAAATATACTTTTCTTTTAAAAAACCATTTTTGATACTAAAATACCTAAAAAAGGAAGAGAGTTTTTATTTTAAGAAAACATGAAATATTACAAAGGAATCTAGAAATAAAATAATGGTCATGATAGTGGAAAATTCGTTGTCTTCGTGTACTTTAAGAATAGAAAATTCCTTTTGTTTTTTGTCAAAATATTCTATATAAATAAAGTAAAAAGATTCCTTTTGAAAACCTTTGAAAATAAAGTAAAAAGAGACATGAAATTTACTTTATAAATTTTTTTTGTCTATATAAAAACTTTCATAAAATCATTAGAAAACTTGGACATGAAAGAGAAATAGTTTGAAGGAAAAACTTTAAAAGATGATTTTTTAAAAGGAAAGTTGACGCACGCCTATCGTAGGGCGTGGAAAAACAATTTTTTTCCTAAGTTAAAATGTATTAATGTGGTTGACCTAGGATGTCTCCTGAATATGAGTGCACACAAAATGGTTTGTCACTTTAAAACGAGTGTAAAAATGTTGTGCTTTTGAAAGGAAATTTGAAATTAAAATGATTGAAAAACTATGATATTAAAAAGGTGATTATATCGGGGCCGATTTCCTAATTTTAATGTTATCCTTTTTTAATTTAATTCAAAACTCTTCTTCTTTGTTGATTAAAGTGAGTTTCGACAATCATTTCCTCACACTTCCTTGGTGAAATTATGATGGTGAGAGAAAACCTTACCAAGATCTCAGTTTGGTCAACTCTCCTTCCATGTGTAAAATAGTTGTATTGAATATCCTTAATTTAAATGGGTAATACACGATCGGGTTTTGTTTATCCCAAACAATAAAGAACATTCACTACACCTTTTACATGTACTGACGATCGTCAAGTACTTCACCACTAATTCCTGGTTTATTCCATCGTATATAAACCAAAAATTAGTGGAGGGAGATTATGATTATTTTACCAAGGAAAAAATAAATAACAGAATTAATATTAAATAATGATCGCACTTGATAATAAAATCCGCTATAAGAAATTGAAATCAACTTTGAAGAAGAAAGAAATTTATTCAATTACGTCCAAGAACTCAAGCATTACAATGTAGAAAACCAACCCTTCCCCAATCACTCAAAATGTTTACCCCACCATGGTAAGGGTAATCGAGATGAATGGGGAAGAAGAATACATTATAAAAATATGAAAAATAAAATAAATAAAAGAGAAAGCCAAAAAGTTCTCCTCCTTGGTGTCCCAGAAGGAATGGGATGGAAATGAGAGATGATTTGAGAGGGTGGATCTCTCCTCCTTTTATAGCTAGAATTTGTCCCTAGAATTTTGATGCGTTGTATCCTAATTAAATGAAATATTCACGCATTGATCCCTTATATAATTCTGTTCATAATTATCTTGGGCATGTCCCATAAAAATCTCAGCAAATTTGGACATGTATTCCGAGAGTTATGGTTATTTTACTCTGAGCATTTATTCTATCCAGTCAGACTCTCCAAATCACAAACCTCCATATTCGGGTTATTTAATGACCCCTTAAACGGCTAATTCATGTGTTATTTCCTTCATTAAAGATTCTCAAAAACTCCTTTTACATCTCCCCACCGAATATCAAAACATATGGGCCCACCATGAATGAGTTATGGACCCCACACCAAAATTTGGTAGAACTGTGAATAGTTTTCATACTCCCACTTGTGAGCTTCATTTGAGCTTGCATATGGCCGATTCAGCTTTTAGTCGAAAAATAGTAAATTAAGCCCTAGATGTAAAGAATCTGGAAAATAAATAATTTTTCAATTTGGATTAGTGTAGAATATGTTATGGCCAAACTACAGAAAAAATTTAAAATAGTTATAAATCTGAAATGACCCATTTTTACTATTTATCTCAAAACAACACCAATATCATAAAAATAAAGAATTTCATCTTAGAGTAACACTTTTGTTGGTTTAAAACAATTAAATTCAATTTAAATTTAATTGAAAATATTTTCTCTATCAATTTCCCCACACTTAGCACTTGGACTCCTGGACAAGTAAAAATCAAATCAAATCAAATCCAAAACACATACCAATGAGATCTACCAAATCCATACTAAGAAACAAAAAGATATCATGACTCATCAAAAACAATTATTTCAAGTTTTCAATTTTAGATTTTAATATATTTCCACTTCATTTCTTATCCCATGCACACAAAACACCTACCTCACATGAACTTTCTCTTATCTCACAAATGTAAACGCTGAAGAAGGATTTTCTCATCCAAACTCACACAACAGTCACCATAGGCTTGATAAATTCATACTTCTCCACCTGATGTGAGTCAAGGACATGTGTTTCTCATGAGGACTTTTCAGGTTTGTTCTGTGGCTTCCGGTTGGTAGAATTTAGATGGTAAAAATTCTGAGGCCGAAGAAGGAGGGCTTGGATCTTTTTGAAGTAAAATTGAAAGATTCTAATTTTCACTCAAATATGGTCTCCTTATCTTTCCCTTTGTAGAATATAGGCTCCATAACCATTCAATCAGCTCAGGATTTTAGCAAAAAAAAATTCAATCTTTTCAAACATGATTTTTCTTGAAAACTCTAGATAGGCACATATTTCTTTTTACATCGAAAGCTCCAGAAAGGCATAGTTTCTCTTATCATGAAAGCTCTAGAAAAGGCACAGCTTTCAACAGAATGAAATATTCATCAGCTCTTCAACATTTTATATTCCCCCAAAAGTATCACAAAATGAGGTAGTACATCACAAGTCATCTTCCCCTACACTTAAGTTCAACTTGATTATGCAATTTCACTTCAAGAGCAGGAAGGATAGGGAAAATTGGATTGTAATGTGGATAACCTAACAGGATATTCATGGCTACTAGGGGCTACAATGAAGGATAAATGTAAAGGTGAGCCATAATGAAAATGATTATTTTGAAAAGGGGGCTTAAAACCAAATAAATGCCTCAATCATTTAAAACACATGTACCTCAAACCCTCAAGTTCTGAAAGGAATAAATCAAATTCTGGTTTAATCAAACATGGTCTGGTTCTCTCAAGAAATGAGGTGAATGAAAAGAATATGACAAAAATGGTTTAGAAGCCTCACAGGAAAGTGATTTTAATTACATAGACAGTGAAATATGGCATGGTATTCAAAAATCAGGGTACTTTTCATGAAATTCCAAAATATTTGAACTCGAAAAAAAGTCATTTCAGCATTCATTTAATCTCATTTTCATGGAATATATTGGTTTACTCCTTGACATGGGTTTCAAAAATGGAAATGATAATCATTTCAGCTCAAAAGATTCAAAAACACACCAAAAACTGAAAATAAACACACAAAAATTTGAAAACACACAATTTTTTTTAATTTTTTTAATTTTTTTGAAAATCAAACACAAAATGAAAATCCTAAACCACCAAGGTTACCTCCCCCACACCTAAATGATGCAGTGTCCTCAATGAATTCAAGTGGATTTAACATGTAAGACATTTTTCAAATAAATCAAAACATCAAGAAAGTGTGAAGGAGAGGTACAACCAGATGGCTCTTATTAACAGACAGGTTGGAGGAGTGGGATCTCCTCTACTGGTTTTGATGGCAGGGTCCCGAGAAATTTCTTGAACCTATGCCCATTCACAGTGAATGGATCATTCTCTCCACCCTTTACAATCTGCACAGCACCGAAAGGATGTACATGAGTAATAATAAATGGACCCTCCCATCTAGAACGAAGTTTACCTGACATCTGCTTGAGTTTGGAATTGAATAACAACACTTTATCTCTAGGATGGAATTCTTTCGGTTGGATCAGCTTGTCATGAGCCACTCTTGTTATCTCTTTGTAAATCTTGTAATTTTCAAATGCTTCTCTTCTAATTTCCTCAATCTCCTAAAAATTCAACCTTATCTCTTTCCCAGCACTTACAAGATCTAGATTTATCTTCCTCATAGCCCAATATGCCTTATACTCCAGTTCCATGGGTAGGTGACAAATTTTCCCATAAATCAGCCTATATGGACTCATTCCAATCGGGGTCTTGTAGGCTGTCCTATAAGCCCATAAGGTATCTTCTAACCTTTGGCTCCAATCCTTCCTATTTGGGTTAACATTCTTTTCCAAAATTCTTTTGATTTCTCTATTGGAAACTTCAGCTTTCCCATTAGTCTATGAATGATAGGGAGTTGATGTTATATGATGCACCCCATACTTCTTCAGCAAAGTCTCCATTATCCAATTTCAGAAGTGAGTCCCCTGATCACTGATGATTTCTTTGGGCACTCCAAACCTACAAAATATGTTAGACTTGACAAAGTCACAAACAACTTTAGCATCGTCAATCCTTATGGATTTTTCTTCCACCCATTTGGAAACATAATCAACTACAAGAAAGATATAAGAATTTACAAATTACATCGAGAAAGATCCCATAAAATCTATCTCCCAAACTACAAAAATGTCACAAAAATTCAATGGCTTTTGGGGCATTTCTTGTCTCTTTGAAATATTTCCTGAAAACTGACATTTTTCACATATTTTTCAAAATTCATGAGCATCTTTAAAAATGGTGGGCCAATAAATTCCAGATTCTAAAACCTTCCTTGCTATCCTTTGAGGTCTAAAGTGGCCTCCACAAGCTAAAGTGTGATAAAAATCAAAGACAGATTTAACTTCACTTTTAGGTAAACATCTTCTTATTACTTGATCATTGCAAATCTTCCAAAGGAAGGGATCATCCCAAATGTAATACCTAGATTCAGCTTTCAGTTTTTGAATTTGGTGGGAATTGAAATGAGATGGGACCTGAGATGTTACCAGAAAATTGACTATGTTAGTATACCAAGGCACTTCTCCTTCAATCAAGTACAACTGCTCTCCTGGAATTTGATCATTCAGTGGGTCTCTTTCAGGAACTTCAATTTAAACAGTGTTTGACAATCTACTTAAGTGATCAACCACTTGGTTCTCAGATCCCTTCTTATCCTTGATTTCTATATTGAAACCCTGCAGTAGTATCATCCATCTCACTAACCTTGGTTTAGCATCAGCTTTCTTCATCAAGTACTTCAAAGCTGCATGATCAGAAAACACAGTGATTTTAGTTCCAAGAAGATATGATCTAAATATTTCTAAAGCAAAAACAACTGCTAAGAACTCTTTTTTCGTGGTTGTGTAATTTAATTGGGACGCATCTAAAGTTTTTGAGGCATATGAAATGACTTGTGGTCTTCCCTCAATTCATTGAGAAAGGACTGCTCCAACTGCTTGGTTGGAGGCATCACAAAGTAGTTCAAATGGTTCTTCCCATTTCGGAGGCTGCATCATGGGTGGTGAAATCAATCTCTTCTTCAACTCATCAAATGATTCCCTACATGCACCATTGAAATAAAAATCATCATCTTTCAAAAGTAATCTAGAGAGAGAGAGATAAATCTTACTGAAATCTTTGATAAACCTCCTGTAGAATCCTGCATGTACTAAAAATGATCTAACATGTTTCACACAAGTTGGGTAAGGCAATGAATTTATCACTTCAATTTTTGATTTATCCACTTCAATTCCATTTTGGGAAATGACATGACCAAGTACAATTCCTCTTTGAACCATGAAATGACACTTTTCAAAATTTAAAACAAGATTTTTTTCAATGCAGGTTTTTAAAACTTTTTCCAGATTTTTCAAACGATGATCAAAAGAATCTTCAAAAACTATGAAATCATATAAGAAAACTTCCATTAAAATTTCAATGTGATCAGGAAATATACTCACCATGCACCTCTGAAATGTACCTAGAGCATTACATAATCCAAATGGAATTCTTTTATATGAAAAAGTACCAAAAGGTCATGTAAATGTCATCTTCTCTTGATCCTCAGGAGCAATGGGTACCTGAAAGTAACCTAAAAATCCATCTAAAAAGCAATAATGAGTTCTCCCTGCCAATCTTTCTAACATCTGGTCAATGAAGGGGATAGGGAAATGATCTTTTTGAGTGACCTGGTTCAATTTCCTAAAATCAATGCACACACTCTAGCTGTTTTGAATTCTCATAGGGATTACCTCATTCTTTTCATTCCTCACAGTGGTCAGGCCAGTTTGTTTATAACGAAAAGAATAGGGATGACCCACTACGAATCTTAAATGGGATAAATGATCCTAGCTTCCAAGAGCTTCTCGATCTCCTTCTTCACAACCTCCATCAAGGTGGCATTCAGTCTCCTTTGGGGATGTCTAATAGGTTTGGAATCTCCCTCAAGAAAAATTTTATGTGAGCATATTTTTGGGTTTATTCCTGAGATATCACCTAAGCTCCATCCTATTGCCTGTAAATTCTCTCTCAAAATCTCAATAAATGATTTTTCTTGGGTTTTAGAGATATTATTAGCAATTATCACTGGTAGTTTCTCTCCCTCCCTAAGCTATACATATTTCAAATTAGTGGGGAGTGGTTTGAGTTCCAGATCAGGGGGATGCTCAAGGGATGAGACTAAATTAACGTTTTCCACTTCCAAAATTTGGACCTCCTACACACAAGAAACCATATCATCTTCCTCATCATTTAATAAATCATCAATGAAATCAGATTTTACCTCTTCCCCCCACATGAAGTCAGAATCTCCAACATCTTCAGCATCCACATGTTCAATGATATTTCCAAGGGAATAAGTCTCTCCTAAGTCTAAGAATTCATAGAACATACCTGATTCTTCAATTGTTTCTAAACCAACTTCATGGGAAAGTGAAAAGAGGGAGTGATCATTCGATGGGTGCCTCATGGATTCAAAAATATTTAAGTGAACCATGATCTCTCCAAACTCCATGGTGAGTGTTCCTTCATGCACGTTGATGATCGTTATTACTGTTTTCTGGAATGGTCTCCCTAGGATGATGGTAGATTGGGATGGTGATCGGTCTTCCTCCATGGAAAGGACATAAAAGTCTGCTAGAAAGATTAATCCTATCACTCCTACAAGTACATCTTCAATGACTCCAGCTGGGAAAATGGTGGATCTGTTTGCTAATTGTACCACCACCCGAGTTGGTTTTAGTTCTCCGATCTGCAAACATGAAAACACTGAGTGAGGCATCACATCTATCGAAGCTCTAAGATCACATAATGCATTAGTAAAATTTAAAGAACTGATAGTGTAGGGAATTGAGAAAGTCCCTGGATCTTGACATTTTTTTGGTATCGGTGGTGTGATCAATGCTGAGATGCTTCTTCCTAAGTTGATTCTTTCATTTCCATATAGCCTCCTTTTAGTACACAGCTCCTTCATAAATTTTTCATATTTAGGGATTTTTTTTGATTTCATCCAGTAGTGAGATGTTAATCTCAACTTTTCGAAATGTTTCTTGAATTTCCCGTTGAATTCGTTCTTCTTCTCCCTTCTTTGACTCAACCAATGCTGATGGGAATGGTGATGGGATATACTTTTTCTCCCTTTGTTGTTTTTGAAAAGGTGTTTATGTTCTTTCTTTTCTAAACCTTGTTATTTCTCCTTTTTTGTCGACTCCATCTTTTGGTTGGATAGGGCGAGCTTCAGAAAATACCCTGGAATCATCCTCCTCATTTTTTTCTGGTGGTGTGAGCTCTTTCCCGCTTCGGGTGGTGATTGAACTAACATTCTCCTTTGTATTGGGAATTTTCTGTGAGATAATTTTACCTTGGTTCTTGGTGAGAGCATCCATAATGCTTGTAAATTGATCAACTAGCTTGTCCATTTTATCTTATAATCCCGCAACTCTTGTCTTTAGATGTTGATCTTCAGTTTTCAGTGCACTTGTGGATGGTTGCTCATAACTCTTCTGCTGGAAAGGTGGCGGTTGAAAATTTTTTTGTTGTTGGAAGGGATGCTTATAAGGTTGTTGGAATGTGATAGGGTTCTGATATTGCTGCTAAAAAGGTGCTCTAGCTTGGTTCTGTTGAAACCCATAGCCTGGTTGGGTTTGTGGTTGGTATTGCCTTTGTTGATAGGCTGCAACACAACTTTCTGTCCCCTGGACTTTTGAACATTGATCAGTATAATGAGAATTAGAAGAGCATATTTTACATACCTGATTCGGTCCTTGTTGTTCCTTCACATGGTTCACAGCTATTTGTCGCACTAACATGGTGAGTTCACCCATTTCATTTCTAATTAAATCTACTGAATCAGATGTTATTACCTCATGGATTCCTTTGGTGATCATACCTCTAGTGCCAAATTGCTATGAATTTTGTGCAATATTTTCAATCAGAACTCGGATATATGTAGGCGATTTGTCAATGAGGGCTCCCCCCGATGATGCATCTAGTAGATTCCTATCATTGTTAAGAAATCCTTGGTATAACCACATAAGGAATTGGTCCTCTTCTATTTCATGGTGTGGGAAACTTGCACAAAGATTCTTGAAATGTTCCCAGTATTTGTAGAGTGTTTCTCTAGTTGATTGATGGATGACATAAATCTATTTTTTTATTTCAGTGCTCATGGATGTTGGGAAGAATATTTGTAAGAATCATTTTTTAGATATTACCAGTCACTGATCTCCCCCGGTTTCAGATTGTACAACCATTCCTTCGCTACTCCCTCTAGTGAGAAGGGGACTTCCCTCCACTTCACATGCTCTTCTGTGATTGCTCTAGGTTTGAAGCTGGAGCAGACATAGGTGAATTCTTGAATATGTCGATTCAGGTCTTCACCTGCAAGACCATGAAATTTAGGAAGCACTTGGATCATGTTAATTCATAATTCAAAATCATTTTCTAAGGCATAAATTTCAAGTTGATAATTTTGATTGACAAATTGAGGTGCACAGATGTCGCTCAGGGTTCGATTGGGATTTACAGCCATTATTACAGGTTCAAAGTCTCCACTCAAGGTATCACTTGAATCGGTGAGATTGATTTCTTCAAAATCTTTTGGAAGATTTTGATTTCTCAATTTGGTTATTGTGTGCTCAATTTCTGGATCGAATTCCAATAAATTTCTATTTGAACTATGGGTCATTCAAAACAGATTTTTTTTTTAAAAAAAAAGTTTTGAGGCATTGCCTCCCCGGCAACAACGCCAAGTTTGAAGCATGCCTATCGTGGGGCATGGAATTTTTTTTTCCTAAGTTAAAATATAGTAATTTGGTTGACCTAGGATGTCTCTCGAAGAGGAGTGCACACAAAATGGTTTGTCACTTTAAAACGAGTGTAAAAATGTTGTACTTTTGAAAGGAAATTTGAAATTAAAATGATTGAAAAACTATGATATTAAAAAGGTGATTAGGTCGGGGTCGGTTTTATAATTGTAATGCTATCCTTGTTCAATTTAATTTAAACATCTTCTTCTTTTTTGATTAAAGTGAGTTTCCACAATCGTTTCCTCTCACTTCCTTGGTGAAATTATGATGGTGAGAGAAAACCTTACCAAGATCTCGGTTTGGTCAACTCTCCTTCCATGTGTAAAATAGTTGTATTGAATATCCTTAATTTAAATGGAAAATACCCGATCGGGTTTTGTTTATCCCAAACAATAAAGAACATTCACTACACCTTTTACATGTACTGACGATCATCAAGTACTTCACCACTAATTCCTGGTTTATTCCATCGTATATAAACCGGATATTAGTGGAGGGAGATTATGATTATTTTACCAAGGAAAAAATTAATAATGGAATTAATATTCAAGAACGATCACACTTGATAATAAAATCCACTATAAGAAATTGAAATCAACTTTTAAGAAGAAAGAAATTTATTCAATTAGGTCCAAGAACTCAAGCATTACAATGTAGAAAACCAACCCTTCCCCAA
Source organism: Viscum album (assembly GCA_963277665.1). NCBI lineage: Eukaryota > Viridiplantae > Streptophyta > Magnoliopsida > Santalales > Viscaceae > Viscum > Viscum album. Next base: position 1,239,240,254 of record OY728166.1, on the reverse strand, counting down.
TCACTCAAAATGTTTACCCCACCATGGCAAGGGTAATCGAGATGAATGGGGAAGAAGAAGGCATTAAAAAACTATGAATAATAAAAGAAATAAAATAGAAATCCTAAAATTTCTCCTCCTTGGTGTCCTAGAAGGAATGGGATGGAAATGAGAGATGATTTGAGAGGGTGGAGCTCTCCTCCTTTTATAGCCAGAATTTGTCCCACGAATGTTGATGCATTTTATCACCATTAAATGATATCTTCACGCATTGATCCATTCTTTAATGTTGTTAATAATTATCTTGGGAGTGTCACCTAAAAATATCAGTGAATTTGGACATGTATTTCGAGATTTATAGTCGTTTTACTCTGAGAATTTATTCTGTCTAGTCAGACTCTCCAAATCGCAAACCTCTGGATTAGGGTGATTTAATGACCCCTTAAACGGCCAATTCAAGCGGTTTTTCCTTCATTAAAGATGCTCCAAAACTCCTTTCACATATCCCCACAGAATATCAAAACATTTGGGCCCACCATGAATGAGTTATGGACCCCATACCAAAATTCGGCAGAACTGTGAACAGTTTTCATGCTCCCACTTGTGAGCTTCATTTGAGCTTCCATATGGCCGATTCAGATTTTATTCCAAAAATAGTAAATAAATCCCTAGATGTGTAGAATCTTTAAAAGAAATATTTTTTCAATTTAGATTAGTTTATAATATGTTATTTCCAAACTACAGAAATAATTTAAAACGGTTAAAAATCTGAAATGGCCCATTTTTACTATTTAGCTCAAAACAACACCAATATCATAAAAATGAAGAATTTTATCTTAGAGTAACACTTTTTTGGGTTTAAAACAATTAAATTCAATGTTAATTTAATTGAAAATATTTTCTCTATAAAAAGTCCCTTATACTTGGGAAGCACTTGAATCGTAAACCCCGTGAAAGAATAACATTAAAACCCCATGAAAGAAAAAAATTAAACAAAAAATTAAATGTCATGAGAATAGATAAATTCATAATATAACAATAAAAATGGGATATATACACAACTTATAAAATAATAAAGGTTTATAACATCAAAAAATGCCTCAAGGATAGAAAATTGAGACGAAGTCCCTTACCTTGAGTCTCATTCATCACATGTGTCTTTATATTACAAAATAATAAACTTATGTTGATTATTTACATTATTGATGAAAATTTTCAAGTTTATAATTAATTTTACTTCACTAATTAACAATTTATATACAATTACTTAATAAATTAACTTTAAGTCAAATGTTTTAACCATATTCAGTTTATGTGTCAGAAATGACTTCGGTAGGTTAGCTATGGACAAAGAGATAATTATTTAAAAATCTAAAAAATAATAATCATTAAATAATTATCATATTTATAAATAAATTATACTTTTAAAACCAATCATGAATTATGGCTATGAAAGATTAACTAATGTTATGATCATGGAGACTGTAGCTCATACGTAGGCATGAGTAGCGTTTCCATTTTTCAATGATCATTATGGAAAGTAGGTAAGTAACATTTATCTTTCCAGAATGATCATAATATTATAAGTAACATATTATTTAAATTAAAAATACTTGTATATATCATTATTGTGATATGGAGATGAAAAAAGGAATCACATTTCTTTGAGGAGGCGATAGTCCGCACGTCCACGAATGACATTATCATTTTTTAGTGAGTGAAAAGGTAAAAGTAAAATGATATATTATATTTAAATAATGATAAATATGTCATTAATATAATAAATATTTCATTTATATCAAATATATTTATTATATTTACCCTTATTTCCTTCCATGTAACGTGTTAGTGAAAAATGAATCACGTCGCTTTGCGAGGCGGTAGTCTGACGTACACACGAGCGACATTATCGTATCCCTTATGGAATGGAATGTAAAATATTATATATGATACAATGACTCAATAGGTATAATTATGTTATAAATGTCACATATAAACCTTATATACATCATCATACCCAACCATGATATGTGTTAATGGAAAAATGAATGACATCGTTTCGCGAGGCGGTAGTCCTCCATACACACAAATGATGATTTTGTAACCCATTTTATGTAAGAGTGTGTGGTTATAGGTCATAACCTTGACATAAAAATATCTCAGTATATGGAATATACTGAGATTATTATATCATCATGGTATAAGAATAATTGAAGTAGGTGGAGGATGAAGTAAAATAAAGATGCTCATTGAAGAAAATTACCTCTTCTTCAGGTATCCTCCTTAGGTTTCCACTAAAGCCTTGAAAGGCTGGATTTATGCCCAAAATAATACATCTTAGATGAGGGGATGGAATCTTGGAAGTGATTTGGGTAGGTTTTGGATGATCCAAATGTCTTGATAGGTGTGAAGAATTGAGGGGAGTGAATTCCCTTTTATAGTTGAGGAGGAGTGATGTTCTTGTAAATAGTCAAAAGTATTCACTATTGGGAGGTAAATATTATCTAAAGTGGACCCAAAGTTGATAATTTAAGGCGTGTAGGTATTTTATGGTCAATAAAAACCTCAACCACACAAAGAAACATATTTTTTAAACATTTTGATCCTTAACATCTAAGTTTCCTTATTTTTACCATTTTGGGTTTTCACTAAGATAACTAGTTTACTAACCTAGGTTATTTATCCTCTAAGACAAAATTAAAGTGAAAATTATTACAAAATTTAGAGTAAATTATTCTAAATATGAAATAAAATTTATCAAATAAAAAACTTATGTTTATTGATAATTTATTTTAACATAAGTGCATGATCGTACAAAAAAAATTGTTTTAACCTTAATTGGGCTAATAGAGTTTTTATTATTTAGAAGTCATTATAGTCATTATAAAAGAAAAATTGGTCCATGTATAGAACATAGTTGATATTTATTTTCATATAAAAATGACTATGTATATTATAGTATTTTTAGTAAATTTAAATCAAATAATAAAATATAATTTAACATAAAATAACATTAATGTCAATTTTTACATTCTTCATTTAAATTGAATTTTAAAATATCAATACAATGAAGTAATTCGAATATATTTTATTCACACATGTGTAACATGATATAAAAAAACAATTTAAAACAATAATTAATCCAATTTTTTTACTATTATTATTTTTAGTTTCAGCTATTTTTTTCATTAACTAAATAATTATTGTGTTAACATTTCTTAAGTATTTTAAGTAACTAATTCATCTCTAAAAATTAAAGATAAATTATTATGATAAAAAAACTAATTTATATTTCAAAATAACATATATAACCGAACAAATGTTTTTTATCCCTATTCCAAAGCATTATAGATATTAAATGGAAGAAAAGTATCTTTTCTATCTTTTTCTTTACTTTACTTGTTATATGGGTCATATTCAAAGGAAAGTGGCAATGAGTTATAATATTTCATAGATTTTATGGCCAAGGTTGGAATAAATTAATTCAATAAAATTAATATAATATGTTAGGTAATTTTCAATCTTATCGTTCTAATTTAACCCCACAGTAAACTCATTTTTACCTTAAGTGCGGTAATTAGTTTTTACAGCATTCACTATTCATTTTGGTCAAAAATTAAATTGACCTTATTAGAAATTAAAAAAATTTATAATTCAAAATAATTAATCCATTTTAACAAATTCATTTCAAAGAATTGAAAAAAATTAATTTAATATTAAAACCGTAGATGTGGTGAAACAACAAGTTTTTTAAGAATAATATTTTTTAGAAAAAGATGATTATATATTAACTTTATGTATAATATTAATCATTATATTAAACTAAATTAATATTTAATGACATATATTATAAAAATTTCATTTAAAATATCACCCCTTAGGGGATATTTTAATTAATTAAAAAGGGCAAACATTATGCATTTTAAAGCAGTTTAAAAAAAACCATTTTAAACCCAAAAACAAACTTATACTAAAAACCAATATAAATTTGATTCAAAAATAATTAAGTGAATTAAATATAAATAAATAATACTTTGGTTACTTGAAAACATATTTAAAACATATTGGGGCTTTTAAATTACCTAATTTATTTAAAAGAAAAGACTTTTTACAAAAATCGATATTTTTCACTATTCACTGAAAAATCGATATTTTTCGAAAAGTACCAAAATTTTACCCAAAGTAAATTTTGATATTAAAATTATATAAATTAATTACATTTTATCAAATAAATTTTCCAAATGTTTCAAAAATTAATTATAATATTTTTTCATGAAAAGAAATAAAATCATTTTTGTAGAAAACATTTTTTTGAAGAATAAAATCACTTTATTAAAAATTGATTGATTATTTACTAAAAATCTATCAATAATTTATATATATACATTTATAAATTTCATAAATTAGTTAATATTATTCATACCCACCAATTTAATAGCTAGGTTATTATGGTAATATATATCACGAGTTGTTCAAGTCTGGTGTTGCGTGTTGAATACACTATCAAACATAATTTTATTATTTTAAAATCTTAGGGTGTTACATTAAATGTAATAATATCATAAATATTCTTGAATAAATTAATTAATTTATAAACATAAGTGATTATTCATACCTCAACATCATTTTAAGTAACACAAAACCATACAAAAACACAATTAATAGGATTTAAATAGCTGAACTCCATGAAAAATATATTTCAATTGCTTTTAGATTTACGTCATTGTATTATCTAACATTCCATTATTTATAAACATATTATGAATCATAAAAAAACTTGGATTGTGATTTTTTCACTTTTTTCATGTGTGACCAACTTCTTTACAATGATGAATATGAATCTTCGATGGTTGTAAAAAAGTTTCATACATTTAATTGGTATATATCAACACATTAAATTTTAACATAGGTGTTACAGTCTTAAAATTAGGTTATGTAAAATTCATGGAGTGTTAGTTGACTTTTCACAAAAAAAAACACGGATTAGGAGTGTTAAAATATAGAGGCTTGGTGTTAAAACTTGGAAGGTCGTTGTTAAAATATATAAATTATGTCATTTAAACATGTTGAAATTGTTTAAATGTTAGAATTTCATACATATTCTTGACTACATCAATTAATTTATAAACACTAGTTATTATTCATACCTCAACATCCTTTTAAGTAACAAAAAACCACAAAAAACCAGAATTAATAGGATTTAAATAGAAGAACTCCAAAAAAACAAATTTCAATTGTTTTTATTTTTAAATCATTGTCCACTATAACATGACCTTATTTAGAAACATACTTGGAAACATACACCTACTTGGATTGAGATTTCTATACCTTTTCACATTTGACCATATTACTTACAATGATACAAACAAATTTTTAGTGGATTCAAAAAAAATTCATCCTTTTAATTGGTTGAATTAAATTGAAACATAGGTGTTTCAATAAAAAAATTGTGTTATGTAAAATTCATGGAGTGTTAATTTAATTTTCATAAAAACCAAAACAAAAAAATGGAGCTAGAGTGTTAAAATCTATAGGCTTAGTGTCAAAACCTAGAAGGTCAGTGTTAAAATACACAAATTATGTCATCTAAACATGTTAACATGGTTTAAATGTTATAATGTCATACATATTCTTGACTGCATCAATTAATTCACAAACACTGGTGATTATTCATACCTCAACATCATTGTAAGTAACACAAAACCATAAAAAAAATTAATAGGATTTAAATAGCAGAAATCCATAAAAAATATATTTCAATTGTTTTCAGATTTATATCATTTTCTTCTCTAACATTCCCTTCTTTAGAAATGTATTAGGAAACATACAAAAAACACCACCCTCTCAAAGATGTCACATAAAATTAAACTGTGATTTATTCACCTTTTTCACATGTGACCAACTTATTTACAATGCAAACAATGATACCAGGAGACTCAAACGATTATGAGATGGTCTACCAGGAGGAAGAGAAGTCTTCAGTGGTTGAATTTTTTTTGATCCATATAATCATTATATGTCAATACATTAAAATTTGGAATATCATTGGTTTCAATCGGATGCATAACTCTAGGATAAATATTTTATTAGGTGTTAAATAGATTACAATATTCTACATATTTGTATAGGTTTCCATGTATTTTTTTATTGCTACACTTTCATGAGAACAAGTGTAACATACCACCCCTCAACCGTTTGATTGGGAAGAGGTGAGATTTCTCCTTGGCCTTAGGTGACATCCCCAAGACACCAAAGTATATAAATAAATTCCAAGGGATTCATAAATAGTTGGGGTGGAAATTTCCATTTAAATATAAAACAACCAAGTGAGATAACCATAAACAAAAAACCACTATATGATGCATGGGGACAATTTAATACAACTCAAGGTAATAAAAATTGACAAAAAAAAAACATAATACAACTATGAACCATATCATAGTACAAAGAGGAAATAATAAAAACCCAAAGAACTCCAAGATATCCAGCAGAAACTCCCAACAAGCTCCAATATCCAACTCAACAATCCATGCACAAGGATCATGATGCATCCCTATAGAACTAGGATACTTTTCTTTTACTTGTGTCTCGATATACAACATTCAAAAATGCACAATAGTGACCAATCATGGGGTGAGTATAAAACTCATTATGATTTCTCCAATAACTTCCCAACTCATGCCACTGGGATAGAACAAGTTAAAAAATTTATATAAAACAAATTAAAATAATTTAAAGCGGTTTATATCAAAATCAAAGCAATTTATAAGAAAAATAGTTTTCCATACCAAATAAATTTCCATTGAGAGAAATCAAACAATATTTTGAACCATTTCTCAAATCCATGTGGCATAACCCATTCCATTCCACACATCCACACATTCATATAACCATGGAACTCCATATACTCACGAGTGATGTGTCATACTTTCACCAGGACATCACTCAGTGAACTATTTTGATGAGGGAAAGTTCATACCCTTATCCATCCTACTTTTTATGGGGGAAAATTCATACCCTTATATATCACAAATGCACATGAACACATGCCAACCATTTATGCCAAAAACTATACCAAAAAAATTATGCCAAACCACATCAATAAAACAATTATTTTATTGAAAACATTTTCCAACCAATTTTTCCATGCATCAAAACCAAACAACCATTTTAAAATCATGTAACCGATTTCACTTTCCACAAAACAACCAGTTTATACAATTCACAAACCATCACTAAAGAGGGTTTCCAACAAACATTGCACATCAATTTAACAATTCAAACCAATAAATTCAATCAATTTAACAATTCAAACCAATAAATTCAATCAATTTGAAATCAATCCTTCAAGTTATAACCAATAGGAGTCAAGAGTGAAGTCACCTACCTCTCAAACTTAGGTGAAAATGAAAAACGACACAAACTCTTCAATAAATTGGATTCAAACTCCTTAAAAAGTCCTTATATATTATTCCCTAACATCCAAAAAACCATAAATTATTATTATTGGAATCCTAAAACACGAATCTATCCCCAAAATATTAGATCCATAAAAATAAAACTAAGTAAATCCACAAAAAATGAGCACTTACCAAGGAATCTGGCCTCCAACACACCAAGATTCACCAACAGATCGCTCCTAGATCAATAGGAAGTGTCTCTTTAGCTTTTGGGAGGATTGGAATTCTATTTAGATATGTATTAAGGGAAAAAGGCATTAAGGTTGTAAACCGAGTGAGATCTACAAAATATGTATCTAATTTTTAACGTTGCATGGTTAGGGAACATGGTTAGGCAAACTGTGCGCTAACCATTCACTAGACACTACCTCCAAACACCCCTTTAATGGTTGGATTTCATGGTTATAAAAACCATTAACCAACTATTCTAAACCCCTATATCCAACATCACATAGTTTTTCTTGGGTGGCCACATGGTTTGGTCAAACCGTGCACCTACCTAGTGCCCATTGTTTTAGTTGCACGGTTTCCTGAGAGGTGATGCATGGTATCTACTAACTATGATCAAACCGAGAACCTCCAAAAAAATCACCATTTTTTTAAACTCTTCCAAACCTTAAAAAAATTAACCCAGTAAGTTTATATACTTAAAATACATAAATAAAGGGTTAATTACCTAAAATCGAGGGGGGTGCTACATTGGTATTTCCATCCCCAAAAAGTAGAAAACCACCATTGTCCAGAAAGAGTTTGGGCCATTTCTTAACCATTTTTTTATCATGCTCCCATGATTATTCTTGAATCTGACCTTGTTTCCATAAAATCTACACTAGATCAATGCTTTTATCATGCAAGAATTTCTCTTGAATATACAAAATCCACACTAGAACATGAACCACCATAGAATCCATATCTAGGTTAATGTGATCCCATTGAATCACATGGTTAGGATCATTTTGATTCTTATTCAATTGAGGTGCATGGAAAAAATTATACACAAAATCGAACTTTTGTGGCAAAGCCAGCCGATATGCCACCTCACCCACCTGTTCAAGTATCTCAAAAGGGACTAAGTATCAATGATATAAATTTTAATTAATCCCAAAATTATGATTCCCAAACCTTGTAGATATTATAAAGAACACATGGTTTCTCACCTTGAATGAAAATGATTTTTGAAGATGATCCGCATATGATTGTTTGATGACTCTGATCCATATCTAACCTCTTCCTGATCAACTGAATTTTCTCCATTATTTCTTGACCAAGTATTGGTAAAACTAATTACGTCTCACCTATTTTCACTTAACAAAGTGAAGAATGATAATGAAGCCCATACAATTCTTTAAGAGGATCTATATGTATCAAGGCCTGATGACTATTGTTATATAAGAACTCCACTAACGGTATGTTCTCCTCTCATGAGCCACCAAAATCCATTACACGATCCCTAATAATGTCTTCCAATGTTTTTATCATACTTTTGGATTTTATATCCATATGAGGATGATACATTATGCTTATATTCAACCGAGTCCCAAGGGATTGTTATAAGGATTTCTAAAAATGAGATGTAAACCTCAGATCTCGATCTGATACTATCGAAACTAGTATGCCATGCCTCTTTACCACTTCTCAAATTTATATTTTAGACAAGTACTATACAATATAATATTCATGAATAGGGATTAAATGGGATAACTTTGTAATACGATCCACTATCACCCATATGGAATCGTGTTTCTAAACCATCCTTGGGAGACCTTTCACAAAATCCATTGTTATCTTCTCCCATTTCCAAACAGGTATTGGTAAATACTGCAACATATCCACTGGTTGTTGGTACCCTGCCTTAATCTACTGACTAGTGAGGCATTTCATTACAAACTCAACCACTTTTCATGACAACCCACAACTATTCTCCAAAGGATCACTCCCAGATCAAGGGGAAGGGTCTCTCCATCCTTTGAGAGGAGTGGAATTCTATTTAGGGTTGGATTAAGGGAAAAAATAGGCATTAAGGGTGTAAACTGATTGAGATCCACAAAATCCAAATCTATTTTTAAACATTGCATGGTTAGGGTGCATGTTTAGGAAAACTTTGTGCTGGCCACAACCTACAAAAAACCCTTTCATGGTTTCCTCACATGGTTAGACAAATCATGCATCAACTATGTAAAACCCATATATCCAAAATCACACGGTTTCTCCTAGTTTTCCACATATATCTCAATAATGTATGCCCAAGGTATCATGATGCGTCATTAAAGAACTGGGATAACTTTCCTTTACCTCTGTCTCGATATACAACATCTACAAATTAAAAAAAGTGACCAAGTAGGGGGTGATTATAAAACTTAGTAGGATTTCCCCGATGAATTTCCAACTCACACCACTAGTATAGAACAAGTTATCAAATTTATATAAAATATATTAAAACAATTTAGATCAGTTTATATCAAAAACAAAACCATTTCTAAGAAAAAAAATTCCACACCAAAACAATTTCCATGGAAAGTAATTAACCAATATTTAGAACCATTTCTCAAATCCATTTGGCACAACCCATTCCATTAAAAACATCCACACATGCATAAAAATATAGAACTCCCTATACTCATGAGTCATAAGTTATCCTTTCACCAATCCATCACTTGGTGGACAGTTTTGACAGGGGAAAGTTCATACCATTATCTATACCACTTTTTATAGGAGAAACTTCATACCATTATCTATATCAAATGTAGGGAAACACCCTAGAAAAGTGATACTTAATATAATTATGCTACTACCCATGTAAAAAAGGAACACCTTTCTTTTTGGGAGCCTACCTGATTAGAACTCCATAGTCAAACTTGCTTGTCCTCAAGGAGTGATCAGGATGGGTGGCATTCTGGGAAGTTTCCTAGGGTGTGTGTGAGTGAGGAAAAAACACACTGAAAGAACATGTGATTTAATGTGGGGATGGTCATTTTTCTAATAAGTGATCTCATTGGTCAATATTATGTGGTGTGTTTAGAAGGTATACAAGGTATTATAGAAGCCCCATGGGGTCAGATGACTAGGTTCATGGCTCGGGGAAAGCCGGTACATGACAAATATTATCATATCCAATACCCAGTTGGAAGTGCAGAGACATTGCCTGGGTTTGAGGCTTGGGGTCCACAATGAGGTCGTTATGATTTAAAGTGGTGTAGAGGGTAACACCTTTAGAAAAGTGACACTTAAAAGGATAAATGTTACTACCCATGTCAACAAGGTTTAACTTTGTTTTCAGGAGCCTACCTGATTAGAACTCCACAATTAAGCATGTTTGGTTTGAAGTAGTGATTTGGATGGGTAACCTTATTGGAAGTTTCCTAGGGTGTGTGAGTGAGGAAAAAATGAAATTAAAGAACATTTGTTGGCCTATGGGTATAGTCATTAGTCTAATAAGTGACCCCGATGGGTAATAGTATATGGTGTTATCAAAAGGTATCCAAGGTATTACAGGAGCCCCATGGGGTCAAATGACCAGTTTCATGGCCCAAGGAAGGTTGGGTTATGACAATAAGGGATCCCACTCATTTTCGATGCTTGATAAGTGCATTCCTGACTACCTAGTTGTACAGTGATATCTACAATACCGGTCCGAACTAAGACAACATTTTGTCCACTCATTTTCCATGCTTTACAAGTGAATTCATGACCGGCTAGTTGCATAGTGATATCCACATTATTGATATGAACTAAGAAAATGTTATGTACATATTGCTTTACGGTCAAAGTTTCATCCCTTAACACATTCACCTTCAATTTTTTCTCAACATTGGGACCAACTCTATTTCTCCGCCTTTTCACGTCTTCGTTAGTAGTAAAAAATTTCTTACTCAATTTATCATGATTTTCATTAATAAACACAAATATTATGTCTCCTAACCTTCACAATACATGAATTGAATGATTATTCTAAAATGGTTGTGATACGATGTCATCAATGGTGTGAAAATCGTGACACTTCCCACCTATCAACATCATCATCATTTTTGTTGGTCGGAGTGAGTATCTCAAGAGGAGGGTTAATTGTGTACCCAATAAAAATTTCTATTAAAATTGGTTTAAATAAAATCACCCAATTAATTTAAATACAACCTAGTTTATCAAAACAACATATTGATATAAGTTTTAATATTTTAAAATATTTCTCAATATATTGACTAGGTTTCAGTTAAAATAATTTTGGAAACCACTTTAACTTTCAAAATCTATTCACTTAATCAAAATATTATATAAATAACAACTAAGATAAACTATCAAAATAGTTGTTTTTTGTAGTTTAAAACAAATTATATTTTAAAGTTTAGAAATTAGAACGAAAAAAATATGAAACAGAATTGAATATAAGAGGTTTAGTCTCAAGATGAGACTTAGTCCTCTCCACTTGGAAATCACATGCTGCCAAGCAGTTTATATAAAAAATAAAATTTGATCCAAAACCTGGATCCAGTACTATAATAGTATAACAATTTCCCAGGTCATAAAGGACCTCTTCTATTGTTTTCATGGGAGTAGAAAAACAAGAATTCAAAACTTAACATCTACCAAAACATGTGGGAAATAAATATTAAATATAGTGTTGAGAAGATATTAAGTATCTTCCAGTTTAAAGTAGGAGACGATGTGTGTGTAGAAAATAAATTACACACACACTTCTCCTAATGTAAATAAAAATAATCTGACTGGGAAAATAAAATATGTAAAGGGATAGTGTTCCTTGGTCTGATACACTCTACATATTGTGATTCATTGAAAGTGATTTGAAATGTGGCTTGAGTTGTGTTTCATAAGTTGTAAAAAAATAGTGTCGTAAACTATTTTCTCTTGACCTCAGGAAGGAACTAGATGTATGTTGTGCTTTAGCTTCCTCATTTGAGAGTAATAGTGTAATATTTCTTCAAGTTCTTCTATTGAAGTTCATCACTCTTCACATGTGCAGTTTTTTGCAATTCTCAGTTGTTCAACACTTCGCATATATCACTTTTCACGAGGAAGTATTCTTGCACTTTTATTAGTAGTAGTTTTAAATGCATCCACATGAGAAAAAATATGGATATTATGTATCCTCATACTCAAGGATAACACAGTCTTTAATGCATCTCTATCAATAAATTAAGGAAGAATCATTAAAATTAGTTCGATTATTAAAATAGATCAACTATTCATTAGAAATATTTAATTAAAAATGATAAGTAGAAGAATAGTGGCAATGAGTCTTTAGAGCGGTGACTCATTCTGTCAGTGTCTTGAACTGGTAGTGACTCTTTGGAATGGTGACACTTTCTGACAGTGTCTAATTCTGGTGGTGACTCAAAGTCTAGTGGTGAGATACTATGGCAATCACACAAAGTCTGGTGGTGAGTCTTTGTAATGGTGACTCTTTGGCAGTGATTCCAGATCTGGCGGTATGTCAGGCTCTGGAGGTGACTCTAACACTTATCCAAATTGTGGTGCTGATAGCAAGACATATCCTGGAGGTGTCTCATGATCTCATTCTTTGTCAAATATTTTTCTTAATGGTGACTCATCCTTGGCGGTGATACATTACTCGGTGGCGAGACTTCCTTAGCGGTGATACTTTCTTGGTGATGAGACTTTTTTGGACTGAAACAAAATCTTTCCAATCTATCTTATAAAATGAAATGATATCATAAAAAATAAATCTCATTAATATCATACTAAACATGATTTAGTGATCATTAAAACAAGGAGGTCAACAATCTCCCCATTTTTAATGTTCACAAATCACGAAATTTTATATACATGGAATCAAAGGTAAATCAGGACATTGTATATATATATTATCAAAGATAAATAAATAACAAATGGAATTAAAAATAACAACAAGGCATGAAATATTATGAAAGGAAAAAGAGAATAGAAAAATAAAATATTGGCACATATATGGAAAAGAATATCAATATGGATCATAGAAACATATATATTATCAAAGGAATAGGATACTAAGATATAAATAAATGCCATTAAATTTTGGGATTATCAAAAAGTATAAATAAACTAGAGAAGGAATAAAAAATAGAATATGAATAATCAGAAAATTTTCTATTTAGAAAAAAAATTCATTTATAGTACAATCAAAATGTTTAAAAAAAGTGACACAAAAACAGTCCCATAAAAAATAAAAATTCTAATGATGAAGGATTCCTATCAGGCTAGATAGAAGTAATCATAGGAGATTTCCCCTTATCCTTGTATAAGACAGAGGTTATAGCAACTAAGGCTAGGGTTTTGGTAGGTACAACTACAGGAGCATCTATTAGAGAATGATGCACTCTGATGATGATGGGTCTGAGTTGATGCACAAATTCTCTTGGATATAATGAAAAAGGTAGTAATTTTACTGGTAAGGGTGCAAGAGGATCTATGGTCACTCTTGAACTCAAAAACTTTTGAGTGGTAGCATGAGGTTTTATATGGGATGTAACAGGTATGGCCTCATGAGCTATAATTTCAGTTCCATGCACATGAAAAAAAGGTTTCATCAAATTGAAAAATTCCATTATGATATTGTCACCACTTTACATTACACTAAAGAGGACTTTCTTCTCTTCCATAGAAAGATTTAGTAGAGGAGTTGTAACTTTAAATTTTCTTACTTTCTTTTTGACGTCTTGGGAAACTTGAGGAATCCTTAGATTTTCCACCAAGAACTTAAAATAAGCATCCATGTCATGCTTTTGAAAATTATAGATAGACAATACTTGATATATTTTTTATAGTATCTCTGTCAGACTTCATATCATTTGCACACTCTTTGACTAAAATGATCACATGATCACTGTTAAATATGATTTTTCTTAAAGTCTCATGAGGTTGTTCTTGTACACTACCTGAAGCAGCAACAACAAGAATATATTACCTTACAATAGTTATAAGCATTTTAATATCAAAGGAATAAGGAGGAGGATCACTTGAACTTGAATCCAAAGAGGTAATGTTTTCAATCCTTCCAAACAAATATCCTAAGGAATTAGTAAAAGAAGACTGCATATCCACCAAAATGTATTTTAAATATTCCAAATCATTTTCCAAACTTTAGTTTTCTATTTCAACTTCTTGGATATGGTGCATCATTTTTGGATGAATATATTGAATCACAAACTCAAATAGACATCGAGAATACTGTTCACTAATTTAGTAACCAAGGTCGGTTGATTCCTCAACTTCACATAAAAACCAGATAAAATATTTTCACAAAAATAATTCAAGTTACCCTTGGTGACCACATCAATAGGAACAAGAGGGACAATAGAAGTAGGTATAGGTGCAGACCTGGTAGGCACATCAGATTTAAACCATTGTAATTCCCCATAAGAATCAATTTTATCAACTATGGATCATTTAGGATCCCTTTCTCCTTGAATATTAGGTCCACCATTATTTGGTTGACTCCCTATTTTATCAGAAATTTTTTCCCATTCTTATTACATTGGTTCAATATAACTTTTAGAAGGATTACCAAGAAACTAAACCATTGAGGGTTGTGTAACTATAGAAAAAACTATAGAAAGAACAATGACAGGAGGAGTCTCAGTAGTAGGGGTCTCAATATGTAACACCCCGAGCTTCCACGATACGCTTCTCATTCAATAATGCAATAGCTTGCATTGTACGCAACTTCGAGTTCTAAAACACCGCGACTAATCAAAGTAGCCGTTATGAATAGTAATAACCACTTTTTAAAATTATAGAAATTTTATATTTCAAAATGGACTTAATTTTTGGATTCGGAATATCGAAATTATCCCATGATGAATTTTTGGTATTTTTCTGAGAACTTCTAATTTTTTATGAATAGTGAAAAATACTTAAAACAACTTTTTAATCAAAATAATTTATTGTGATAAATTATACTATTTAGTGGTTTTAAGGTATAATTAGAATATATTTTTACCATTTTATCCAATGGTGGTCATTATAATTAATTTAACATTGAAATTGGACATAAACAATTGCCAATCTTTTGATATAAATTGTTTCTTAAAAACACGCTATTTGTCGTAACAGCGGGAATTAATTATAAAATTAATTAATGAAACTTATATGTTTGGAATTTTGTAAAATAGACATCATTTTTGAATTCGGAATATCAATTATAGCTTAGGGTGAAATTTTGGCCTTGTTCTGAAAAACTTCAATTTTTGATGAATAGTGAAACCACTAAGTGGTAGTTAAATAACTGATTTTTCGTTTAAATGAAATATTACCACTTCTGTGATTTGATTTTCAAAAATCCGACATACATGGTTTTCATTAAGAAGTAAAATGTGGTTCAATGAGATTAAAATAATTTTTTGGTGAATAGTAACTTTTAAGTTCTTAATCGCGATTAGAGGTAATTAGTGTAGTTTAAGGTAAACATAATGTTTTAATAATATGAGATGAGCATGAAACTTGTCCTACTACTATTGGATGAGTCATGGACGACCAAGACAACCCATGGGTCAACTTGGGGACCCCATGGAGCCACTTTAGTTGGAAAATGACACTAATATATATTTATTTAATGTTAAAATTAAATTGACACAAACATGAGTTATTTTACTAAAACAGTTTTTAAGTGGGGTTATAGAAGTCCAAATTTTGACTATAAATATTCATTAGAAAGATAAAAATATTTCCTACATCATAGTATTTGTTTTATAATTTTTAGACATTAAATAAATTATATTATTTATGACATCATTATGATGCAGCGATGACCTCATTATTTAACGATTTTAATAAAATGAAAAGATAATGTAAAATACAAGGCTTAAACTTGTACAAAGACTATTGGATGGGTAGATTTCGAACCCTTATCACCTTATCCACGAATTATATAAGTGTGGGACCTTTAAAATCCGAAAATCATTGTGTAATAATGTAACATTTCAATCTTTCCAAAAGAGCCCCTCCTCTCCACTTATAAAAGGCCCCCACCTCTCCCACCTCATTTACACTTTCAAGCCATTTGGCTCAGACAACCTCTGACCAAATACTCTCCCAACTTCCCCCTATTACTCCTAGAAGCCTCACTTTGGGCAGAACTCTTCCCAAGGAAGCCTTTGGCTCAAATCAAAAAGAGTTACCCGATTTTGAGGTAATGTCTTCTCTAATGTTGTTTTGTTTTATTTTTCTTCTCCAACCCCCTAAACTCTTTTTACTCATTTCTTTTGTAACAACACCAGTATACTCAATATACTAGGATGTTGTTATAATAAGGATTCGAGCTACACTTACACACACCTACATCTAATGGTTAAAGAACATACGGTTTCTGTGGATGGCGAATTTCTGCCTCATGAAACGATGATTGTTCAACACTCATATAACACCTTCAAAGGTGGCCATTAAGATGTCACTATATTTATATATGATATAAAATATTTTTATGTTTTACTTATGCTTCTGTATTTCTCATTTATGTCATACTGTATGATTTCCATTATGGGTAAAACGCGATAATTTCATTTTAGGAAGTGCGGACTACCGCCCCCTCAAAGTGATTTGAATCGTTAATGCTATATGTGGGATGTATAAAGGATGGATTAAATGGTATTATACACTATATTATACTATAATTATATTATAAATTTATATCATTATGATTTCATTCCATTAAATACGAAATAGAAATGAAAGTAGCGTTCATGCGTACGTACGGCTTACCGTCTCCATGAACGGTGCATTTCATTTCTTACCTCTAAATGTTACGTGACATTATGAATGAATGTATATACTGTATATATATGATATATATGATATCTAAATCATGAATATAATGGATATTTCACCACATGAACAACTTGTAATTATAAGAAGTTTATTTTTGACTCAAGTATCAAAGATCGACAAAACGACCGTTATTAACTTAAATAATTAAATAATGTTCATAACATGGTAATAATTGATATAAATGGAATAATGAACATGAAAAAGGTTCTTAAGTAAATATAAATTAACTCTAGTTTATTATTCAGGAGGTTAAATAACGGTCGAGTCAGGACAAGACGCAAGGTAAGGGAACTTCTTAACCTAACTTCCATTCTTTGGGTTAATCTCCAACTTTAAAATTATGTCATGATATTATTATGTCTTATTTTGTATTCTTTATGTGTACCTATAGTGAATACACATAATATATCTATTTTATTTTAAAAATGATCTTTGTAAGGACTTCGTCTCAATCTCCTTTCATTGAGGCATATTTGGTTTTATACACAAATTTCTTTTATACGGTGTATGAACCACTTTGACTTTTACGTTTATTCAAAAGGAATCTTTTTTATACGAAGCATTTACTAAACGACAAAAGGGAATGTTTTTGTCGTACGTATGCGGCGACAATGACTTCTCCGCTACTGTGACCACTATTTGAGTTTCGGCTTCCTCTACAAGCCATACCCTTTTTTTGAAGAATAAATACCATGTTATACTTTTCTTTTATTTTGGTATTGAAAATGGTTTTGAAAGCGTTTTTATTATATCAATGTGTTGTATTGATATCTTGTGATTGAAATGTGGAAATTTTATGTTTCCTTTATGCATGTTTTATGTGATACGATTATGTTATGGTTTATGATATGTTTAAACCTATTCATATGAGGAATGTATTGGACTTAATAAGTGACGGGTGGAGCCCGCTATAGCTCCTCGATGCATCGGTAGGTCTCATGAGACAACTAGACGTGGAATTGGCCAAGGCCCTTTCCCAATTTGATTTATGGTTTTGGCTGAGGCCTTAATCATTTTAGATGTCTTGGCCGAGGCCTTGACAAAATGTTTCAGAATGTCCGACATTATACATTCCCTCATTATGAAAGTGGTTATTGATCTTTCATGTGATTATTCGTCTAGTAGAATATCCATGTGAGTAAGTAAGTGGCATTATTTGATTTTACTTTTTCCATATTATGCTGATGTTCAAGTTTAAAAGGATTTTGTTTTAGTTATACATTGCCTTAAATTTTTATGTTTATTTATGAAAGCTTCCGCAATATTGT
Organism: Viscum album; assembly: GCA_963277665.1. NCBI lineage: Eukaryota > Viridiplantae > Streptophyta > Magnoliopsida > Santalales > Viscaceae > Viscum > Viscum album. The sequence continues at coordinate 1,239,221,773 of OY728166.1, read as the reverse complement.
TATCCTTACTGAGCATCTGAGCTCACCCCTTTCAATGTTTTAATATTTTCCAGGATGTGAAGAAGTATTTTATGAATGACCTACAGGGATAGTCAGAAGTGGATATGACTGTGGACTATGAAGACCATGTTATTGTAGTTTGTTTACCTTTTGATGTAATGAAAGACTTATTAATGTATCTAGTGTTTCCAAGGCTACTAAACTAATCGGTCTTTTGAGACTTGATCTTCTGTGATCATGCCAATGTTACGAAGTAATGCACTGACTCTGGGTGGCTGGGGTCGGGGCGTTACACAATAGATCTCTGATCATCAAAAACATACTCAATATCCATCTGCTCAGCCACAAATTCCCCAACAGCACCAATCACTTTCATCTTCTGAACAACAAATTGATCTGAAATTTTCTGATCATCAACAACAACATGGTGACTTGCCAAACTTAGTGATTGATCCCCCTAAACTGATGCATCTCCTTCTCCTCTAGCAACTCTGTCCACATCACCAAAAAAATTGGGTATTTCATCAGATTTAGAACCAGATGCATGTGGAGAATTAACAAGTTCTTGAGGCATCTCAACCTCATCTACACTAATTCAGCCACTTAGTCCTTTAAGACCATAAGAACAATCGTCATATCCACCCTCCTCTTCATCTCCATTTCCACTTCCATTACCATCATCATTCTCATCCTCTCCATTTTCTTCACCCTCTTTATCTTCTCCATTACCATTTTCCTCATAGGATTTGGATGTAATTTTGAATTTCTCTTCTCTGAATACTTCGATATCATCCTTATCACTTCCTTCCTTTAAATTTTTTTCTCTTTTAGGTAGACTTCTGGTTATACTAGGTGCTCTATAAGAAATAGAATGAGATCTAGGATGAAGGTCAGGGTCACTTCCTTCATCCATATAAAACTCTTTATACTCTTCATCCATAAAGGCGACATCCTCTTCTTTCTCATAAAAATCAGAATAATCAATAATATAATTCGGATCTAGACGAGGTTCAACAAGGTATCTAGGTATCAAAGGGTGTTCAACTGGATTAAACTCACTATACAACTTTTCATTATTAGCTACCCATTGCTTCTTCTATGGGTTCCAACTAATTTTCATCCTTCTATATATTATTCTAATGATATAGTAACCACTAAAATCCACTACAAATTCATCATATTTAGAAACCAAACCTTTGGTTTTAAGTATAGTATAAATGAACTTTAGGTAGATTAGGGGGTTTAATCTTGAAGTGGGATTGGTCATTTCAAACATGTGAAGAATAAGGTATCTAAAAAAGTTTATCTTATCACCTATTTTCATCAAACACAATAGGTAGACATCATGAAACCTCGTGGTTGAAAATTCACCCTTCCTTGGGAACAACATATGTTTTATGAATTTGAAAACTAATCTTAATTCTCCATCCAACTTAGAAGCTACTGGTCTTTTAACTATGCCATCACTAGTCGAATAAGCAAGGTCATCTTCATAGATAAAATTATCACCATCATTTGGAATGGTTCCTTGATAATATTTAAACACAACCTCATGTGGGACTTTCAAACACTCAGCCCACTATCTTGAGTAGAAAAAAACTTTATGTCCATTGATCCAAGTTCTTATCAAATATTTACTTTCTTAAAAGGTGAACTCTACAAACTGGTAAAACTTGTATACCAACCTAGGATACAACAATATTTGGTTAGAAGAAAACCAATACACCCATCCTTGGTTCTGTATAACTTAATGCAATAAAGACTTACTGGAAAGAAACCATTCTGCTTGTACTTATTTTTCAAGTTCTAAAACCTTCTTTGCAAGGAAGGGATTTAGTGGTTCTACTAGTGTAGGATGACTTGGTTCCCCCTTTTTCTTCTTTGTAGGACACGACTTGTCTGAAGAAGACACTGAATGATGCTTCACTTTGGCCATATAGGTTGGATCGGTTGGCTCGGTCGAAGTTGAAAGTAAGTTCAAAAGGTTAGGAGAGGAAGATCACACAGTGATCAAGAGAAAAAGGTATGAGGAAATAAGTGCATTGAAATTAGAAAAATTGTTTCATTTATTATCATTGGGAATTTATGGATTTTTAAAATTGAAAAAAATATCGAAAATAAAAACACAGAAAACATTAGAATCAAATAAGAAAATTAAATAAACCATAAATAAATTAAAACTAGTAGTTAAAAACAAACAGTGTGAAACAAAAAAATGACAAAGGCATGAAAAATCTGATACTGAGAAATAACAACGGTGATAAATATTCAACACTGAGAAATCACAATGGTGAGAAATATCAACGGTGATAAATATTCAATGGTGAGAATCATCAATGGTGAGAAATTTTCAATGGTGAAAAATATTCAATGGTGATAAATCTTCAATGGTGAGAAATCTTTAATGGTGATAAATCTTCAACAGTGAGAAATCACAACAATAAGAAATCACAATGGTGATAAAATTTCAATGGAGAGTCCTAGAAAAATTAAACTTAACTGAAATTTATCATAACTAATTCTTGTTTTATGTAATTCATTCCCTAAAAATTATAAGGCTTAGTAAAAATATCACCAAGCTGATATTTGGTACTAATGTATTCAAGAGTGATATCACCCTTTTGAAAATGATCTCTCGAAAATTGATGTCTTACATTAATATGATTTGTTCTGGAGTGTGATACATGATTCTTAGAAATTTTAACAGCAATTGTACTATTATAATTTATAGGGACATGTCAGAATTGATATCCATAGTCTAGTAATGTGTGTTTCATCCATAAAATTTGTTCACAATAGCTACCAAAAATTATGTACTCAGCTTTAGCAGTAGACAATGTAATATATTTTTTTTCTTACTACACCAAGAAACTAGTGATTTTCCCAAAATGTGACATGTTCTAGAGGTTCTATTTATATCTAACTTACATCCACCAAAATCAGCATCTGAATAGCTAACTAAGTCAAATGGTTGTCCTCTTGGGTAAAATAATCCTAAATTAGTAGTATATTTGAGGTATTTGAAAATTCTGTTTACAAATACCAAGTGTGACTATTTTGGATTTGCTTGAAAGTGAGAACACATACACACACTGAACATAATATCAGGTCATCTAATAGTAAGGTAGAGAATAATTCCAACCATACCTATGTAACTAGTTTAATCCACTAGTTTCCTAGATTCATTAAGTTTCAATTTATAGGTAGTACTCATTGGAGTATCACCACTCTTAGTTTTATCCAAGTTAAAACATTTTAAAATATCCTTTTCATATTTACTTTGGTTTAAGATAATTCCTTCTTTGTTTTGAAAAATATAAAAACCAAGAAAGAATTTGAGTTCACCCATTAAAATAATTTCAAATTCATTTTTCATTATTTTAGAAAACTCAGTACATAAATAATTTCTTAAAGATCTAAAAATAATATCATCAAAATAAATTTTTATAACTAAAACATCCTTTGAAATTCATTTTATAAAAAGAGTAGGATCATTTATACCTTTTGAAAAACCTTTTGAAATAATAATGGATCTGAGACTATCAAACCAAGCACTAGGATCTTGTTTTATACCATATAATGCTTTTGTTAATTTGAAAACATGATTCGGAAAATTGGGATTTTAAAAACCAGGGGTTTGTTCAAAAAAAACATCCTCAACTATATACCCATTTAAAAATTCACTCTTGGAATCCATTTGATAAATTTTGAAATCTAGATGAGCTGTATAGGCAAGAATTATTCTAATGGATTCATGTTTGGCTACTGGGGTAAAGGTATCTTCATATTATATTCCTTCTTCTTGAGTATATACTTGTGAAACTAATCTAGCCTTATTCCTTACTATAGTTCCTAATTCATCTATCTTATTTCTAATCACCCATTTAGTTCCTATAGTTATGGTGTATTTGGGTCTATCCACAAGTTCCCATAATTTGTTTCTTTCAATTTGATTTAATTTTGTTTGCATATCCATTACCTATAATTCATCATTAATTGCATCATTTATGTTCTTTGGTTCAATTTGTGACAAGAATACTTGATGTTCAACCTAATTTATAAGATAATATCTAGTTTTTTCACCTCTATCTAGTTTGCCAAATATATAATCTAAGGGATGGTACTTAAGGGTTCTAATAGATCTAGAAAAATAGGGGTTGGTTTCTTCATAATTCTCTATAGTTTTGGGTTCAATTTTTGGAAATTATTTAGAACTGGATGATTTTTTTCTTTCTTTAAAGCATAATTAGTAGGTTTGGAATTTAAGTTCATAGAAGATAAATCATCCTTCAGGTTTTCTAAAGAATTTTTGGGCTCATGTGGATTTGAATCATCAAATTTTATATGAACATATTCTTCCATAGTCTTGGTCCTTTTATTAAAAACTCTATAACATTTAATAGAGGTATAATATCCCAAGAAAATTCCTTCATCACTTTTGGAGGAAATTTTTTCCAAATTACCCTTAGTGTTAAGAATAAATAATTTTCAACTAAAAATTATAAAGTAATTAACCTTAGGAATTATATTAGATCTTCTTTAAAATAGGTCTAATTAACACTTTGTTGATAATATAACATGTTGTGTTCATAGCCTCTTCCCAAAAGTAGACAGGTAAGTCGTATTCATTTAGTATAGTTCGGGCTATCTCTTAAATTGTCCTATTTCTTATTTCTATAACTCCATTATACTGAGGGGTCCTGAGAGTAGAGAAGTTATGACTATAGACATTTTGTGAGCAAAAGGATTCAAAATCTTGATTTTGAAACTCACAACCATAGTCACTTCTTAAGGTATTAATTCTAAGTCCACTTAAGTTTTCTACAGATATAGAATACTTGTTAAAGTAAGAACATTCTTCACTCTTGTGATCTAGAAAGAACACCCAAGTATACATAGAAAATTCATCTACTGGTACATAAACATAGTGCTTCCCATTTATACTGGAAACTCTATATGGTCCAAATAAATCTATATGAACCAACTCAAGAGGTTGAGAAGTTGAAACTTATTTCTTTAATTTAAAATAAATCTTGTGATGTTTCCCTTTTTTATAGGGGTTATAGACTTTATCATTTGGGAACTCTAGTTTGGCTAAATCCCTAACTAATACTTACTAGTACGCTTCCTATGTGAGTGAATATTATAGTGTAATAGTCTCATATTCCAAATCCAAAATTCTTTATGAAAGTTACTCAAGATAGAAACATTTTGGGAAATTACAAAATTAAGATCAACAGTATAAACATTTTCATTCCTTAAAGCAGTAAAAACTAAGGCATCTTTAGAATAAAAATCATTACATATATTATTTTCAAATTTAACATGAAAACTATCATCAGATAATTTTTACATTCTAATAAAATTATATTTCAAACCATCAATAAACAATACTTTTGAAATTAAAACAGAATTGATGTTACCAATTTAGACAAGGTTGATTATTTTCCCTTTAGCATTATCACCAAAGGTGACATGACCACCATAAAGCTTTATTATACTATTGAAACTTGTTTAATCTCTTGTAATATGCCTTGAAAACCCGCTATCCAAGTACTATATACTTTTATAGGAGGTCTTCAAGTAGCTTTCCTATAAAACAAAATTTATACAAGAAATGATTTTGGTACCCAGATTTGCTTGGGTCCAGATGTGTTAGTAATCAGGGATTTAGGAACCCACATTTATTTAATAGGTCTCTTATAAAAATACTGGAAGTTTTTTGAAATAAACACTTTTTTTTGGTCCTATAGAAAAATAATTGGTAGTAGAAATTTCATATTTATATTTAGACACAAATGTGATCTTAACTATTCTTCTCTATCCAGGTTGGTATCCTATACCTGTAACATATTTTAGAGAAACTTGTTTTCCTAAAATATAATTAAGAGTTTCTCTACCATTAGTGAAATTTTCTAAATCCTTCTTCAGTTGTTCATTTTACATTTTAAGTTCATTATTTTATTTTAACAACTAATCATTTTTCTCTTTCTCAATAGATAAATCAGATTTAATATTGGTAGATATATAATGATTTCTTTTCTAAACTTTATATTTATCCTTAAGTTCACTAAAAGTATCTTATATCATTCTTTAATATTCAAATATCTCTTCTTAAGGCATGTCATCATCATTATATTCACTTTTCAAGTTATAAAAATTGAGCACGTATAAGATAGTAGATATAGAAGGTACCTCAGAGACATTATTCATGAAGCACATGTTGGATCAGTCAGAATTTACTTTAGGAGTAAAGTCCGAGTCATTAGAACTGTCCTTAGAGGAACTCCAAGTTTATTTCATGGATTTATTAAACTCTATGTTCTTGTCCTTATATTTATTTATTTTTATTTTAATTTTGGATAGTCTACTTTTACATGTCCTTTATGATTGTATTCAAAGTTGGTTATCTCATTTATATTAATATCCCTTTTCCAATATTTCTTCCATATTTCTCTACTATCATATTTTCCTTTATAACTAGGCTTTCTAAAAAATATATTCTTACTATAAAACTTCTTGAATATTCTGTCCAGATGGACCATCTCCTCATCACTGTTAGGTGGTGACTCATTGTCACAGGAACTTTTAGTTTGTATCTTTTTATTTTTTTCATTTCCTTTTGTTTGGATGTAGTAGACTTGAAAGTTACTGACTTTATTTTTGTCTCATCATCCTATTCTCTGTTGACTTTAAAATATTCTTCATACATCATCAACTTTCCAATTAACTCCTTAACTTGCAGTTTACTGATGTCACATGACTCTCTAATTGAAAAAAATGTGCCTCTCCATCTTTTAGGAAGGCATCTGAGTAGTCTCATAATTTGATCCTTTTTAGAAACTAGATTTCCTAGGGATCTCATGTTGTTTACAATTTCATTTAACCTAAGATACATATCATAAATTAAGTCATCATGATTCATCTTAAAGTATCATACTTAATAGTATATGTATTCAATCTCATCTCTTTGACATTGGTTGTTCCTTCATGAGAAACAACTAATGTGTCCCAAATTTCAAATGTGGTTTTACTAGAAGAAATTATATTAAAATTTTTATATACTAAATAAAAATAAAGGGAATTAATTACTTTGAAATTTTTATTATAGGCTATCTTAGTACCATCATTCTAAGAACTCCTAACAGTCTTAAGTAACTCATACTTATCTTCAATAGTAGACCAAATCTCAAAACTCATACTTTCAATATGTGTTTTAATTTTGAACTTCCACTGATCATAATTATTACCATTTAAAAAAGGAGGTATGTTAGTAGTATAACCTTCTTGTCTATTATCCATTTAAAGAGTTAAATTTATAACTAACAAAAATTTAATATCTTTAAAGTAAAACTAAAATTACAGTTAAAAAGTTTTGAAAAACTTTGATACCAAAGATTTATCCTCTGATAAAAAATGTTGGTTGGAGTGAGTATATCAATAGGGGGTGAATTTAGTGCCCAATAAAAATTTATGTTAAAATAGGTTTAAATAAAATCCCCAATTAATTTAAATACAACCCATTTTATCAAAAAAACATATCAATTAAAGTTTTAATCTTTTAAAATATTTCTCAAAAGATTTATTAGGTCTCAGTTAAAATAATTTTGGAAGACACTTTAACTTTCAAAATCAATTTACTCAATAAAAATCTTATATAAACACTAATTAATATAAACTATCAAAGTAGTGGTTTTTATTTGCAGTTTAAAACAAATTTGGTTTTAAATTATAGAAAACAGAATAAAAAAACACACAGTGAAATTTAATACAAGAGGTTCATTCTCAAGCTAGGACTCAGTCCTCTCCACTTGGAAATAACCTGCTACCAAGAAGTTTATATTAAAAATAAACTTTGATCCAAAACCTAGAACAGGTACTACAATAGTATAACAAATCCCCAGGTCACACATGACCTCTTCCATAGTTTTTATGGGAGTAAAAAACAACATGTCACAACTGGACCTCTACCATAACACGTGGGAAAGCAAGAGTAAATATAGTGTTGATAATATATCTGAGTATCTTCCAGTTTAAATTAAGAGGTAGTGTGTGTGTATAAAATAGAGTATACATACACTGATTGTAATGTAAATGAAAATAAACATACTAAGAAAATAAAAAATTTAAATGGATAGTGTTACTTGGTATGATATGCCTTTCAACTCCTAAATACTTTAAAGTGATTTGAAATGAGTATTGAGTTGTGTTTTATAAGTTGTAGAAAAACCAAGTGTTGTAAACTCTTTTCTCTTGATTGTAGGCACCACTATAAATATGACCTTTAACAGTGCTTGCAAAAGGGATTTATCAGCACTTTAGAAGCACTGATAATGCGAGTGATGTTAAAGGGTTGGCTTTAATAGCACTTGAAAAAAATGTTAAAGTCCCCCTTTAACAGTGCTGAAAAATTATAATAAATGGGACCTTTATCAGCACTTTTTTAGCACCATTAAATTCCCCTTTAATAGTGCTAAAAAAAGGGCCGATAAAGGCCCCGCTGATAAAGGGGGTAATTTATTTTTGAACCTCTTCCCACTCCACATTTTATCAGTGCTTCTCACCCCCTTTATCAACACTTAAAATAATTCCACCATCCCACATACACCCATGCCTTCATCCAGTTTCGAACCTGAGACCTCCTGCTCATATCTTAGTGCCTTTTCCACTCCCCTATGTTGTTTTGTCTTCCATTTTATGATATATATATATATTTATATATTTATATATTTTTTGTTAATCTTTTAAATCCATAGATATATATATATATTTTATATATATATTTATATACATATATATATTTATATTTATATATATCTTTATATACATATATATATATATATTTAAATACATACATAAAATATGTTTTTTGTATGTGTATGTGTGAATATATAAAAAATATGTATATATTGTTATATATTTGATTATAAATAATAGTACATTGTGAAAAATGATAGAAATAAAAAAAATCAATATGGATTTAATCCCTAGAAATAAATTCAGTCCCCACTAAAAAAAGATAATAAGACCCCCTTAAAAGAGGTAGAAATTTTATAGAATGTTAAAAAATTGGGGTAATGTGACTAAAAACTTAGTTTTGGAGGAATTATAGGCCTATTTTGACCTATAGAAATAGTGACAGGGGTCCCCCTTTGTCAACACGGAGTATATATCATTGCATGATTCAATTCGATATAAGGTAGAGCCCAAATGGATTCCTGGATCAATAGTTATAGTGTTTTGAAGTTCGAGTTATGTTTTCAACTTATTTTAGATCTTTTATTGATTTTTTGATTTTTTTTATCTTCAAATTGTTATAAAATGACTTTACATGATAATAATTATAAAATTATTACTTAAAAATATTTTTTAAATTATTTTATAAGCCATTTTCACTAAATATCATATATATTAAGTGTAAATGTCTATTTAGCCTTATCTAAAACATATTTAAAAATATATATAATATATTTATATAAATATAAATATATTTATATATTATTATATTTTTTTGATTTTTTTGAATATACCCTTTATCAATGCTTTTTAAAAAGTGCTGATAAAGCCCCCCATTATTAGTTTTTTTACAAGTGCTAATAAAGGGCCCCCTTTATCAGTGCTTTTTTAGCGCTATTAAAGACCCTCTTTAATAGTTCTTTTTTTAGCACAGACAAAGGGGATCTTTAAAAGGACTTTTAGCTAGTGTTTTTAAAGCCCTAGTGCTGGATAAATCCAGATTTTTAGTAATGAGGAAGGCACTGAATGTATGTTATACTTAGGCTTCCTCAATTGAGAGTAATAGGGTAATCTTTCTTTAAGTACTTGCAATGAGGTTTATCTATCTTCACATGTGAAGTTTTATTTAACTATTAGTTGTTTATAACTTCACATCTATCTCTTTTCACAAGGAATTTCACTTACTCTTTTATCATTAGAAGTAGAAAAAGCATCTACATGAGAAGAAATACAGATATTATACATCCTCATAGTCAGGGATGACATAATCTTTAATTCATCTCTATCAATAAATTAAGGAACAATCATTAAAATAAGTTAGGTCATTAAATTCTATAAACTAGTTGTTAGAAATATTTAATTCAAAATGATATGTAGAAGAATAGTGGTGGTGATTCTTTAGAGAGGTGACTCATTCTGGCGGTGTCTTGAATTGGCAGTTAATCTTTAGAATGGAGACACTTCCTAGCGGTGTCTAAGTCTCGTGGGGACTCAGAGTCTAGTATTGAGATACTCTGGTGGTGACATAGAGTTTGGTGGTGAGTCTTTGTAACAATGACTCTTTGGTGGTGAGTCAGGCTCTGGTGGTATGCCAGGCTCTCGCGGTGACTCTAGCACTTAGCCAAATTGTGGTGATGATGGTGAGACATACTCTGGCAGTGTCTCATACTTTTTCAAATATACATCTTAGTGGTGACTCATCCTTGGTGTTGAGACATTGCTCGATGGTGATACTTCCTTGGCGGTGAGTCTTTTTTGGAATTAACCAAAATCTTTCTAATCTATCTTATAAAATACAATGCTATCATAAAATATAAATCTCATTAATATCATACTGAAAATGATTTGGTGATCATTAAAACAATAATTTCAATAATTTTTAACCCATATTGACAATTATCAACAAATTATTCTCAAATTCTATATAGAAACATTGAAATAATAGTCCAACTAAGAATAACCAATGACATGAAATAATTTAAATGCCCTTTTCCTTAGTTTCTCTTCCCATTCCCCTATATAATTTTATAATTTCAGATCTAAAATTTTCTTTCACATTACAGTAATAATATTCATGTCTATCTCTGCCAAAAAAATTTCTAACAACACCTGTAATCGCATTATGTCAATCAGATACAATAACCAACTAAATAGAATCCATAATTTCTTTTATGTTGTTTAAAAACCATGTCCAATAATCATATGTTTCACCCCCAACAACTGAATATGACAACAGAAATAGGTTTTCATATACATCATATATTGATGCTACTAACAAGGTACCTTTATAAGGACCACTGAGGTGAAACTCATCCACAAATAACACAGGTCGAGCACCTAATAAGAAACTATTTATGAAACAACCATATGTAATGAATAAACTTTCAAATCTACCATTGTATGAAGATATCCACTTCTCTATTGTTATCGAATCAAATTCCATTAGTTTATTGCATATCCAAGGGATTAACATATATGATTACTCTGGAACCCCATTGTTGACACTCTATACTGTCACCTAGATAAAAAGGTATTAAACGAAAAATACCTTAAGGAGAAGAAAAGAAGAGAACTAAAGAATGATAATGGTCAAACCTTTCACCAATGCCCATCCATATAGGTCCCCCAAAACAACATCAACGAATAGGGTTGACCTGCAAATCTAGTGACGGTGTGCAGGCTCGGGCAGTAGGGTCACCCAATAGCATAGTGAAGGACACACCTATACATTGGCCTACATGATATACCTGTGCGAGCTAACCACTTCACCTAGGGTCTTATATTTTCCTATAAATAAGGCCCTGGGGCTACTCATTTGCATGATATAAAATCCTGATTAACCCTCAAAGATATGATCTCCCTAGTTCTTCACCCAAACCCTCAAAAACCTTTCAAGTATCTCTCTAAAATCCAAGAGAAGAGGGAATTAAGGGGTAGTGTAATTAAAATTCTTCCAAGGTCTAAAATTAGAGACACATGCATGGGGGACCCTTTCCCCCTATTTGAAAAGCATTAGCGTGAGGCCCCCTTCCCAAACCTAAGGCATGTGTGAGATACTTTTGGGAGCACCTAAGGAGACCCTTGAAGCCTAGAGTAAAGTCTCTACCAAGTGACTGTTTCCAAGGTGGTCCATCTCCAAGACACTTCTATCTCATGCAGAACTACCTATGAGAATCCATTACAGTATGCCCAGGTCTACATTATGAGAGACCTCCTTGGTTATCTCAACCTCTACCCTATACAATCCACTCCTAAAGACCTATTTCAATCCACCAATGGTAAGGCCCTTATTTATTTGGATCCCTCCTCTGAGGGGATCCAAGTTAAATCCTCCACTGAAGCCACCAGATTTTCAAAACCATGTTAAGAGGCACACCAGTGTGTCTTCCATTCATATATGTATTCCTATGATTAGAGGTGTCCCACACTTATCTTAAATGATGAGTTGGGTATTCTAAGTGAATTGAGATATTAATTCCCATGGTCAAGAGGACCCCAACCCTGGGGGTGGTGGTAGGGATCGCCCGGTCTTGGATATGAGGGCAAGGGCCATGTCCTTCCCTCGTTATCTCTAAGACCAGGGACCTTCGATTCCAAGTGGGGAGGGTGAGTATCATGCTTTATTTCCTATTTTAGGATTATTTTATTATCCTCCTATCTTACCTAGGAACCAGAAAAGGGAATCCCTCCTAGATTAATCCCCTAGTATTTCTTGAAGGAGGTAGAACTATTTATCCTATTTGTTGGCCTAGGTTGCGGCGAGGAGTCAATGTGACTATCCAGTCTACCAAAACAAAAGAGGAGATGGGTACCTCAAATCCCTCCCTCCCTCTCTCTCTCTTACTTTAGGCCCAAGTTACAATGATGGGATGTGACAAGAACATCAAATTCCACTCTCTTTCCCTCTCCCTTTGGATCTTGGACTCATCCATCAGCAGACAAATCAGATTGTGTGGTTTCATGGACCTATAACTTCTTCTTATTTCTCACACAAAGCATAACCCATGTGGTATTAGAGTTTGGTGGTGATCATGAAATACACATGATCCCAAACCTTTGGGCATCATCTCAAGTGTAATCCCCAACCAGTTATGGGACTCCTACTCAGTATAAGCCTCAACTATGTCACCTAAGGTAATCCTCCTATACAGTGTAAGCCCTAAAACTCAACCTCAAAATTTCACCTTCCTATACGTTGTAATCCCTAAAACTAAATACACTCAAAGTACCATACTACCCTATGATAAAATATTCATAGTTCCTCTATATGCATGGGTCCTCACAATCGAACTATGTGGGATTTTATTTCTGTCCAAATGTGATACGTAGGAAGCCTCCATGAGGTCCAAACCCAACACCACAAATCAACCCTAATTATCTCTGGGCCACATTCCCTGTAGGGCCCTATCCAACCCAAGTTCTTAAGTATCATTAGACAAGTTTTCTAATGAGAACCTGTCTTTAGAAAGTAGGTCCATGAGTCATCATGAATATTAGAACCGTTGGGTGTTTTTGGTTATATGAATAAAACTCATTGGAAATAGCCTGAAAGGGATGTGGGTGTAAGTGTTTGATGTGAATGTTATTACACCAACACCATGAAATTCCATTCCAACCCCACATGGAATTTGAGGATGAAAAAAAATGGTGAACCCAATGTGAATACTTAACCAAGATGATGGTGCCACCCACCTATCAGCCCCCTTTCTCTCTCAAAACAAAATAGGGACAAACAAGACAATAAATTATGCATGTGTTCATTTAATGAGATGCTAATTTGATATGGTTTTCTGGTTTTTGTTTATAACCTATATTTCATGTACTTTCAACAAGATCCCCCTTCAATACAAATGATATCTCACCAATTCTCACAGATGTATGCCCCAACTACTGTTCATGTTGGGTCCTCATCCAAGCAGAGGGAATCATTACCAACCTAGTGTCTTCAATTCTGGGTGTCTAATGCACTGGTATAGGAGTACTTATAGAATGGTACCATCCCGACCTTGGAGGTTTCCTGACATGACCTCCAGCTCTAAAATCCTCACCATTCATCCACTCAATAACGACCGAAGGTCCAGAAGTTGATGAACCAAATTTCTTTCTCCAACTATTTCTGGAGATTATCCCCATAACACAAAAACTATTTCCTCTTTTATCTTTGGGTGGTAGACCAAGAGGCCATAAATGACCTCATTCAGAAGGCACTAGGGTCCTTTCTAGGGGATCTTTCTAGTGATAGTTGTCTCCAACTCCGCATGGAAGTTAACAATCAGAATAATTAGGGTGTCGTACTTGGTAGTTTGGCACAGTTTTTCCAAACATGGGCATACAATATGTCTCATCAGTGGAAGAAAATGACTAATAGGGAACAGGGCCACATCTTTGTCCTCTACAGAGAAGCTCACTAATCAAATTTATTAGAAAACTATTAGGAGGCACCCACACCTTCCCACACTAATCCAGCTATCCAACATACTCATATGATAGAATCTAAGGAAGCCTTGCATTTAAATTTGGAGGCACACAGTGAGATGGAACATGCACCTACCCACACCAACCAAGCCTTCCAACAACCTCATCTAGTAGTGTCAAAGGAAACCCACCATTCAAATTCGACGTGAAGTCGTGAGCGGGCACAAACACCTACCCATATCAATCAATACCACCATAATCCCCATCTAGCACTATCCAAATAATTTTACTAGTCAAATTCGATGAAAACCCGTGAGTAGGTTCACACACCTTCCCGTACTTATCAAGCCTACCAACACCCTCCTTTGGCATCACCTGGAGAAGTCAGTCGAAAATTCTGGATGACAAATAGAGGAATACCCAACTCTCTTCCCCCAAACCTGGGTAATTTCTGTATCTACTGGAAGGAACTGGAGGATAAAGGTAGACACATACCCCTACTCCCACCATGAAATGGTCATATATCCATATTCTTGCTGCTAAAGTCACCAATCATATCCTAACAATGATTAAGAGGTAGATGCAGATTCCTGCCCATGTCCTACAGTCCTTCTAGGATATCATAATAGAAATGACATGGCATAGGGTAAAACACACAACTTTGTCCCCACAATTAGGATGAATCGTCATCATGTCACTCCGGAGCATATACACACTTATACTAATATCCAGAAGGGTCATGGGGAAAAATCCCCATGGTATATAGACAAATGGATCAGGTCTATACCCCTATTCCAATTTTAAGTGATTGTCTTATCCCAATGGACACTCTAAGGCAGGAAAAAATCCTTGCCAAAATTTTATAAGACTTTAAGAAAATTTTGATAGCAATACGAGATCTAGTCAAACAAACATCCGTACTTGAAATCCACTTTTCCCAGCAAGTGTCCCTAGATGCTTGTAATAAGGACTCCAAAAAGAAGCCTCACCAGAGACAACTAGAAAGTGAAGAGCAGATTTATGATCTCGCTTTGATTAATATTGGAGTTCTTGAAGACTTCATATGTTTATCTATGGATCGGGATCCTACTCTCTCATTGCCAAATTACAGGGATAGTAGAAGTAACTCCTAAGATCCACCCTAAGTACTTCACTATGAAGTATTTCTTCATGTTTACAATCTGAACAATCTCGAGATCCCATCACTTGATGAGAGTCATGGAATCCCTCTACATGGAAAAAATATCAAATAGTAAGAGGGTATTCCCCTTCTCTTCATCCATCTTGAAATTCCTCCCTAGGTTATATACTACATGAATTCTCCTTGTAATCAGATGTCAATCCATAATGTTAGTGCTTCCTGTAATGGAATTTGTTGCAAAATTTATCTCTACTGTAGTGTTTAAATTCATCAAAATGGTCCTCCACTTAGATATTTAAGGATGATAAATCCCTCCTAACATGAGTCACTTGGGAAAACAAGTTAATTCATGTATGATACCTTGTCACTGACAAGTGAAATCCTTTCTCATCCAGAAGATATCCCAAGGCGATGGTCATTCTTTGAACCACCTTTGGATCATTTTCCTTCCAAAATTATAGAGGATGTTCCTGAAAATATTTTTGTTTATGATAATGTTATATAAAATCATCCACTTTGGTTAGACCAGGTTGAGGAGCCTCTAGAAAAAGTCAAAGAAGACATGTTGAACATGAGTAAACAGTTGGATAAAGGCGATGTACCAGTCATGTTTTTGCCTTTATCCACCCCTCAATATAACATTCCATAAGCGTTGTCGAAAGATTGTGTACACAACATCCATCTCAATATATGGAACACTCTTCTTCACTTTAGAGAAAAGGTAGTACCCTATTATGAGTATCGAAGTCACATCAAGATAATATAAGGGATGCAACACCAAATTGACTTGGATTCTCTCCTAGCTGCATGACATCCAAAATTGAGGAAAAAACAAGTATCCCTTCAGCATGAATTCTTTAGCGCATCAAAATAATTGAATCATTTGATTGAAAATACCCCATTCAGTGTTCATATTAGAGGGTGGGTGAACATATAGTGTTTTATTTCATCGTGCTCCCCAATCAGCAAAGTCCTACAAAGATGGAATCATGTAATGGCATAGCTTTAGGTAGGCTTCAAAAAACACTCTATTCACAACCAAAAACATGATCAAAAAAATAGGCCCTGATTGACTCTCACCAATGTCAGTCCATAAGAAAGAAATCCATCAAAATAATTTTTCATCAGACATCTAAAAATATTAAGCAGGCCTCCCAATTAAGGGAATTCAATTAGCAGATAGATCAAATGTCACAAATGTAACAAATGTCTTTAGAAGTAGGCGACTTAGGTGAAAACCATATGATGCATCCATCCCATGTTTGAACATGGCTCTATAAAATCAAGAAGGAAGTCACAACAGTAGCAGCCACAGTAATCCAAGATCAACCTTAGCCCGTAGGGCTGAGTGATTTTTTAACGCAACATTTGAGGTCATCAAACTAGGATCAAAGAGTTGTGAAAGTGGAACAGGGACATCCACAGTCCTTAGGGGTGGAGGATTTTTTACCTCAACAACCTTATCCTTAGTGGAATTTGGTCTTCTCTCAATTGGGTGGAACACTACAGAATGAATCCTCCTAGTTTTCCCCATCCTTTGATTCAGTATCCGCACTAGGAGCATGCACGAAAAGTATTTCTGGAGGTTCCATTTGGATTACCATCTGCCAAAGGGATTTGAGAGAACTAGTAAAGAAGATGATAAGGCATCATGGAGGGCGTATAAAAATAAATTCTCTAAAATACACTGATGAAATGGATTCAATGCATTATGCATCAATAAATTTCATTAAAACTACCCTTACAGACCCTATAGAACATGAGACAAAAAAGTATGAGCTAGAGGAGGAAGTTTTAGTTCATAATATGGTCAAAAAAGAAACAATTGAAGGAAATTTTCATACCCAGAACCAAAATATCACCCTAAATTTGGGCATTCCCTCAACCACTATACCTCCTCAAAGGATATACACTAAATAAAATGGTAAATAAAATGTTGTGCTTCACCCACCTCTTGAATAGGTTGATCCCCTTACACTTGAGTAAAGATTCACTCAGTAAGAAGAGGATATGAAATAATTGAGAATGCTCAATGTAGAACTATTATAAGATAGAATTACCCTCAGATATATTCTATAAATAGAGCTCTAAATCACACTCCCAGTCTGTATACCTCATCAAAGGGGGTTCACTGCGACAAATGAAATGGATTCGGAACATTCTCTCAATGTGGGGTACCAAAAACCAATATAATTATATACCAAAATAGAAAATCGAGTGTTCCCTACATCGGGTACACAACCAAAATAAGGCTAGGTGCATCCCTATATACCTTCCTCTATAGGATACCCAAAATGGATACTAAAAATCTTGTCACAGTCGGCCCTATCTGCTATTTCCCCTGTTTCATAACCTACACATCCAAATATTCCTCAAGGGATCATAAATACTATTAAGTCACTAATAGATCTCTTGAAATATATAGAGGAACAAATTTCATTGGTGTAGCCAGAAAAGAATCCTTACCCTGAGTGGGTTGATCTAACTCTTCCCCCCGCTGAACTTTGGGAACCCCATATTTCTAATATTCAATGGTTTAGGGGACCCAAAGAAAAATTTGACATACTTTTTATCCCA
The DNA here is from genome assembly GCA_963277665.1 of Viscum album. Classification (NCBI taxonomy): domain Eukaryota; kingdom Viridiplantae; phylum Streptophyta; class Magnoliopsida; order Santalales; family Viscaceae; genus Viscum; species Viscum album. The sequence goes on along the minus strand of OY728166.1, from coordinate 1,239,203,904 downwards.
CAGTGATCCCATAATGGGGAACCCTGAACAACAAGAAGTAGTGAAACTCAGGTGTTTTGTACAAACACTATAAGGGCCAGCATTTGTATAGTACACTAGATTTCCGACTCAGTCAATTATCAGGTGGGAAGATCTTTGTTGAAAGTTTATCTTCCAATTCAGCTAAACTCTACATAAGGAAACAATCCTTGACCTCTAAAACTGTAAACAATGATAGAATGAAAGGTTCTTGGAATTAATCACTCGGTGGAAGGGGTTGACATACTCTTTAATCCTATAACTTCCCAAAGAATATTTTTTGTTTATCTGTATATAGAATCTTCATGATGAGTTAGACACACCACTTATCCCTATGAAATGTACAGGAGGGTTTCAGGACCTTGTTGTAATTTTTCAAAGGATGGAGGAATATATCAAACAAACTAAGTCTAAGTCCTGAGTAATTACATCAACTCAGGGAAAGAGAACAAGGAAGGAAGTGGCTACCACTATTACACGTAAGCAGGCCCTTGCACCCTTTCCAGCTCCAAAGACCGCACTATATCGTGAATTCCACCCCCCTGAGTGTCAGTAACAACACCCACCTCATCAGGATGATTAAATATAGTATAGGGAAAACAGTTTTACGAGATGAAGAATATGGTTTATTATTTTAAAAATGACCAAGTCCTTGGATACTTCATGTTGACATTGGAAAACAACTTGATCAAGTTACCAAATCCCAAGAAGCTCAACCAGGTTGGAAGTGAAGATATCCCAAACTATTTCCCATCCCACTGGGCATTAGGGAACACCATCCATGAATGTTTTTTTTCAAATACATCTAATAGAAAATGTTGGAATCTAGGCCATTGAAGCTGGGAAATCCACCTTCACAAATAGCATGTGTTTAGGCCACTGATTTGAAGGAAGAAAGTGAATGGAAGGAAATTAACAGAAAGGGTATGCAGAAGGTAAGTGACTGGACGGTCAGAAAGATGATCAACTGGACTCATGCTATCCCTAAAGAACAATTACAACAATCAACTATGCCTCGAACTCTTGTTTTGATACACAACTAATCCCTTCGATGACACATTCCTTCAAAATGAAGTCTTCTGAGAAGTAACATGGATGGAAGAGAAAGAAGAAAACACAAGAAGATGAACTTGTTCCAAGACCTAAGTTGTTTTTAAATCTATTAGACTTCATGCCTTCAGTACCCAAAGCACGAGTACCACCCCACCAAATAGTACCACAAGAATCGATCCACCAGATGGAGTCTACATTAGATGAAGAGTTGATATTTGGTTCCATTAATGTTACTCACTTAATTTATCCCTTCTCATATGATGAGTGTGAATATAAACTTGAATTACCTATATTTGATTGGGGAATTAAGGGAAGAGGCCACCAGAGATGAGGATACAAGGTAAGATGTGGTTGTGCCAGAATTCATTACTCTAGTCACATTTCCACTCAGACTGTCCATGTAGCTAAAACTCATGGGAGATCCGTCCAGTGATCTCAACAGGAGAAAGAAAGTTCCCCCACACAAGCCAAATTTTTCCCTAACTTGATCATTTTGGAAGATCATCTAGAGGGTATTCCATTACTCAATAAACCTCGGTGCGTAGGCAAACCTATCTGACCTAATCCATTGAGGGTAGAAGAACCTTCAACTCCTGTTCCAAGGGATGATTCATCCACACTAAGTGTTTCATTTCCTAAAATGATTGAAATAGAGAATGTTTATATTGGGAGGTAGTGACCTTTAGACCAAAAGTTTGGTATCTTAAAATAATTAGCCTTGGTGCCAGCTAATTTTTCAATCTTAGATGATTTGAGTCTATCAAAAGACCTTTAGAAAGCACTCATAAAGGAATTTTCAATCCCTCAAGAATTCAGATTCAAAGTTTTTATTTCCAGGCTATATTGTGTAGAGAATTATTTGGTGTAATTCCAAACAATCATCTCTTTCATAGACTAGTACCAAGACACCATTATATAGGGATATGTCAGACCTTTGTATGTATCTGGAAAGATAAATGGTGTTGATATCAAATAATAATTCATTTACAATGGATTGGGAGTCAACCTTATTCTGTTCTGAACACTCTATCAGCTAGGTTACAATGAGTCCCACTTTCCCCCCTATGGTCAATGTTATAGGGTTATTACAAGAATGAGTAAAATACTCTTGGAAAAATCAAACTCAGTACCTAGTTCGGGGATCTCATGTTTGTCTCAAAATTCATGGTTGTTATATAAGATAGGACCTTCAATGTTCTTTTGGGAAGGATTTGGTTACATCAATATGTAGTTATTCCATCATCATACCACCAATTCCTCAAATATTGCATCAATGGTAAAATTAATACATTGAATGGTGACAAAATCACCATTTTAATCCTATAAATCACAATACATTGATGTAAGATTCTACCAGAGGGAAGGTAAAAATCCCATGAATGACAATGTTGCTTGAATCAATGCCCTGAATGGTTTGGAGATGATTTTGACTAATCCTTTAAAGCATCTAAGTACGGAGTATGTGCTTCCCATCAATCATATTGAAGAGGTGAGTCCAAATTCAGACACATGCTCAGTGACTTCCATACCATTAGTCATGACAACTGAACCCGAAAATAATGGAGAATTCATTGAATCTCAAGACATTGGAAAAGTTCAAGATGAAAATGAATTCACCACACCCCTTAAACTTATACAAGTCCCTACCTCATTAGCTGGTTCATAAGTAGTTGATTCACCTTATGAATGTTGAAATGTTGAATCCTCCTCCAACTTTGAGAAATTTTCTCCATCACTCACTTCACCTCAGAATAAAGAGGATTATGAGGAATATGAAGAGCACAAGAGTCTCATACTGGTTGGTGAGGACTCGATAAGTGCATCCAAGAGACCCAAGATCAAATCCAGATGGAGACATATTTTCGGGGTACTGCAGCAGTGCTATAGTAGGTACTATTTGGTATTGTAGCAACTAGAACTATTCACCCGTTTGGGATTTCAGGACACCGGTTTGGTCCTTGGTCCTTCAATCCCTTCGTGCCACCCAAGGCCTTTGGGCCAGTAAGGCTTTCGGGCCACCTCAAGGACTTCGGGTCACATGAAACTATGTTTAATGAACCCGGAATACTCTATAAGGAGCAGGCTCCGTATGAGGATACATATTAGGTGTATTCACTAGAGTAGAATCTAAATAGATTTGTAATAATGATAGGTATGGTACTTTCCATCAGGACCAGCATGTGTTTCCATGGGAAGCCTAGCTGAATAGCCATGCGAAGGTGGAGAGCTGACATCAGGATGAAGATGCTAGGGAAGGGAAGTTCCAAGTAGTCATAGTCTGGATGATTTCCTCTAAGACCTTTCGGTAATGTAATGTCACTAAGCATATGATCCATATAAGGGTTCCCTTTTAACCCTTGAAAGGGTGATTATCAAAAATGAATAAAAAGAAGGACTTTGGGATATTCATGTGAGGAAGCGGAAGAGGATTAAGACCTTAGGAATGCCACTCAATAATTTGATGAAGGTGTATATACCACCTTTTATGAACTCGGGGAAATAAATATGGGTATAGAAGAAGATCCATGGCCCACTTTGATTAGTGCAACCATTAATTATGAAGAACAAGAGGTATACACCTCCTTCCTAGACTAACATTGGGACATGTTCACCTGGAATTATACAGAGATTCCAAACCTTGATCTTGAGTTAGCCACCCATCACTTGGGCTTTCCAGAAGACCACCAGGGATACAAACAAGCAACTATAAGGACACACCCGACACATGCCTCCAAAATTGAGGCTAAAGTGGACAATCTTATTAAGGCTGAATTCATCCGGTAAGTTCAGTATTCGAAGTGGTTGGCCAATATCATCCTGATAAAGAATAAGAATAAGAAAATCAAGTTCTGCATCAATTTCAAAGATCTCAACCAACACTATCCGAAATATGACTTCCTAGTTCCAATTATAGAGCTACTAATTGATGCAACGACTAGTTATCAAGCCCTCTCCTTGATGGATGGATATTCAGGGTACAAAAAAATTCGTATGGCCCTAGAATATTAAGAATCCACCACCTTCAAGGCCCCCCATAGAGTATTCTGCTATCAGGTAATTCCATTTGGCATGAAGAACACTGACGCTACATAATAATGTTCCATGTATCACATATTCAAACCCTTCATGGTAAAGTTTGTTAAATTCCATGTTGATGATATGGTAGTTAAATACTGATATAATTATGACCACTTTGTTTATCTTAAGACCATATTCAACAAACTATGATAACATAGATTGAAAATGAACCCCTTGAAACGTTCTTTTAGGGAAACCTTTTAAAAATTTATCAGATTATTCACACACTATCACAACATCAACATCAACCCTGATAAAATAAAGGCTATCTTTATCATGTCACATCCTTAAAACCTTAAATAGTTGAGCGGACTTCTGGGACACTTTGACAACATCTAGAGCTTTATAGCTAACCTTTTAGGCAACCCTTCACCAAATTGATGCAGAAGGGTGTCACATATCAATGGACCAGTGACTATCAGGAATCATTTGAAAAACTCAAGAAATATCTCTTGATCCTTCCAGTGCTAATGTCATCTGTTTAAGGGAAGCCACTCATTTTTTATGTGATGGCCCTAGAGTGGTTGCTAAGAACTTGTGGAAAAGAATGATGTCAGCAATGAAAAAATCCTTTATTGTCTTAGTCAAACCATTATCAACATCGAGACTTGTTACTTAGATATCGAGAAGATTTTCCCATCATTAATCTTTATGGTTTAGAAACCAAGGAACTATTACATCATAATGATGTCTATTTAGTTTCTCATAATAACATGATCAAATACATCCTCACTCATCCAATGTTGATAGGATATTTGGCATGGTGGGTGGTTATTTTATAGCGGTTTGATATATAATTCATTCCTTAGAAAGTAGTAAAAGGCCAGGCTTTGGATGATTTTCTTATTGAACATCCATCTATAGAAACAACGCAGTTATATAATTAATTTCTAGATGAATATATATTTTCTATTCAAGAAGACCCCCAAAAATCAGAAATGTATTTTGACGGTGCATCCATGATCCTAATAGGGGAGAGAATGGAAGACCCTAATCTCAAAAAAAAATCTGGTTAGGGATCATTCTCATCTCTCCATAAAAGGTAGTATTACCTTAATTATTCATGTTTTTGAAAGGTTTTACAAACAATGAAGCAGAATATTAGGCCCTAATTACAGGCTTAGAGTCGGAACTCCAAATACCAGTGGGTCTTCTAGAGGTGAAAGGCAGTTCAGAGTTTTTAATCAAACAGATCAATGAGGATTATACCTTCATAAAAGAAGAGATAACCCCCCTGGTTGACTATGTCTAAGGGTTAATGGAAGAATTTCCCTCAGATCTAACATTGGATCATGTTCCACAATTATAGAATTCCCAAATAGTTGTGTTGGAAAATGTATCCATGAATTTGTAAGATTTAAACTGGGATGAAGTGGTTATCGATATTGCACATCATCGAATGGTCTCACATTTTTTTCAAGTTATAATGGAAGATCTCAACAAAATTAGACCTATTACCTAACCATATGGTCCTTCCACTAGGTGGATGATACCAATCATATAATACCTTTAAAATGTAATACTCCCATCGAATAGAGTTGGGAGAGAGAAAATCTGATGGTGAGAAACCAACTTCACTCTTTATGATGGCTCGAATCACCATAAAGTCTTCTATAAATGAGGCTTTGATGGAGTCCTTATCAAATGTATTTATGAAGAAGAGACTACCACTATCATTAAATAAGTACACTCAGGAGCTTTTATTTCCCACCAGTTAGGGTTCAATCTTTCTCATAAAATCCAGAGGCTTGGGTACTACTAGCCTATATAGGATTGCATAGAATTAACCAAGAAATGTCATCCTTTCCAAGTGCATGCCAACTTTATCCATCAAATACCAGAGTTTCTGCATATAGGAAAATACCCCTATCCATTTTCTATATGGGAAATGGATGTTGTGGGTCCATACCCTCTAACTATATCCAATAAGTTCAAATAAATTTTAACTACTACTGATTTATTCTCAAAATGGGATGAAGAAATACCCTTCGAAGAAGTTGGGGCCAAAATAATTTTCAGCTTCATGAAATCCAACATCATTACCAATTTTTGTGTCCCTCATACAATATTGATGGACAATGACACTAATTTTTTTTGATGAGGTGGAAAATCTATATCAAGAGTATAACATCAAATCTAACCACTCGTCCTGATATCATGAAGTGGCTAACAGATAGATAGAGTCCTTTAACCAGACCCTATAGAACATAATTAAAAAAGTTGGTGGATAAGGATAAGAATTCTTAGCCTGATAAGCTCTTGCATTCCTTGTGAGCCTATCGAACCACAACCCATACCGCCACGTGGGAAACCCTATATTCACTTGTATAGGGATGGAAGTGGTCCTGCCCATTGAGGTCCAGTTTTCATAACTCTACATTTCCATATGTGATCACCTATCCATAAAAGATGTATCCTAGAAATGACTAGAGGAATTGGCGAGACTGGATGAGAAAATGTTGCATACCTTGCATCACCTGGAGGTCTATCAAAATAAGATAGCACAATATTTTAATAAGAAGGTCATATTTCATTAATTTCTCCAAGGAGAGCTGGTACTGGTCCTTAAAACTCCAATGATACTAGTAAATATGCCTCCAAATCTTGAGCCAAAATGGGAGGGACCTTACTCCATACACAAGGTCCACTCTAACAGAGCTTATTTCATGATCTCGATGGATGGAGATCTCGTTATGACCATAACCAATATAAGGTTCCTGAATAAATATTTCATGTAATCACATGACACTTGTCCTAACAATAAAATGTTAAACTATACAACACTATATAGTCCAAGTTGTATGACTTTAAACTACATATCCTAATGTCCTAGTCACAAGATGTAAAACTGTATGACAATGTCTTTTTGCATGATGTAAAACTACATGGTTCACATCCTTGTTTCACGAAATAAAACTGCATAGAATTTTGTTCCATGTTTGGGAATATCATCATCTTTGGTTTTGGTACCCCACCACACCTTTTATTCAAGAACTAAGTATGGGTTGATTCTTGTTCCCACTAGATATGTAGTGACGTTTAGATCCCAATCCTAGGCCCAGCTGCAACAAATTTTACCCCTATGTACGGTTTTGACCTGCATAGGAAACCTTTCCAGAACTAGTTATGGATTGATTCTCATCTATATAGATACATAGTGACACCTAGACCTTATTTCATCGGCCCAAACATCATTCTAAAAAATAACAAAGTCCATTTTTTCCCGCATCAAGAAATGATTTATGTGGGGAACTATTTTCAAGAACTATATGTTCCTTGATTCTCATTCTAATGAGATACATAGTGATTCCTAGATCTTATATCCTATCCCATCCACTATAATATCTAAATACCCCTATCTTTCACTTGTATTGCCTTTGTGTGGTGAAATAAACCTTTTCCACTCATTTTTTCTCACACTGAGCATAGCTCACATGGGATTATGATTTTTGGTAGAATTTTATCTGTATGAGTAGGGAATATTAATTCACACTTGGGTTATCATGGTCTTGGTTGCAAGACCTTAAAAGGAACATCATATGTCTTTGACAACATGACTTTAAACCACATGGTTCTTTAAGAACTATGTACATATTGATTCTCGTTCCCATGAGATACATAGTGATGCCTAGATCTTATATCTTGGCCCAACCACAATATGGGAAATACCCCCACTCTCTTATGTGTGAGTCAAATATACATAAGAGGATCTAATATGGGTTCTCACCCCATGTGTGATCCCATATTAACACTACTACAAAATTGGGTTTTTCCAGCGCTAGGGCTTTAACAACTCTAGTTAAAAGCATTGTTAAATACCCCCTTTTCAGTACTATAAAAAGCGTTAAGAAAGATCCCCCTTTAACAGCACTTTTTTAGCGCTATTAAAGAGGATCTTTAACATTTCTAAAAAACACTGATGAAGACCCCCTTTTATCAGCGCTTTTTTACTAGCACTGATATAGGATATATTTCACATATATATATATTTCATTAAAAATGATATATTAATATATAAATATATTTTTATTGATATAAATATAATATATACTTTTAAAATATTTTTTAGATAAGGTAAATAGGCATTTACACTTAGTATAAAATATATTTAGTAAAAATGGATTGTAAAATAATTAAAAAAATATTTGTAATCAATGATTTTATAATTTTTATCAATTAATAGTTATTTAATATCAATCGGAAGATAAAAAATCAAAAAAATTATTAAAAATGTAAATTAAGTTGAAAACATAACTTGAACTTCAAACGGTCATAACTTTTGATATGGGTGTCCGTTTAGGATCTACCACATATCAAACGAATCTTGTGAAGATCTATATGCCCTTAGTGATATAGGTAAACCTATATAACATTTTTCAAGGCCAAAAAGGCCTATAAGTCCTCCAAAACTGAGTTTTTAGTCGAGATACCCCACTTTTTTAACCTTCGATGGAATTTCAGCCTCATTTAAGGGGGTTTTTTGCCTATTTTTAGTGGGGACTAAATTTATTACTAGGGTTACATTCATGTTGATATTATGATTTTAAAATTTTAAAATTTATCATAATCTAGTTTTATTTATAATTAAATATATGCATATTTTTTATATTTACTTATAATAATCACTTATATAAATTCATATATCAACATATGTATGTAGCAATGTATTTTTAAATATATAAAATAAATATTTATTATTTATTTTATTTAAATTAAAAAATTATTCATTTTATTTACCTTATTAAAATTCATTTAAATATATATAAAAAACTTTTATATATATATATTTATGTGTATTAATAAACGTACACACACAAACACACATATATATATTTATTTAGATTCTAATATATATAAAAATGAATATTAGTTTATAATATATTTAAATAAATATAATTATGTATATATATATCACACATTTCAAAATATATACAAATAAATAGAAAAGTCATTAAATATGTAACAAAATACACATGAAATAGTGGTAAAGAGCATTCATTCGCATAAGGGAGGTCCTAGGATCAAATCTAGGCACACACAATTATTCAGTGTATCCTTCTAGTGCTGAGAAAGGGAAGTGGGCTCCATGATAGTGTATGGGTGGTGGAAAGTGCTGAGAAATTGGGTAGTTTTCACTTAGAAAGGGGGTTGGGGGGGGGGGGTCCGTGAAAAAATAATTTTTTCCATATTTTTTAACAACTCTTTTTTAGCACTATTAAAAGACACCCATGGTGCTAACAAAAGCATTATTAAATTCACCCTTTAATAGCCCTAAAAACACTATTAAAGGAACCCTTTAACAAATTTAAAAAAAATATTAATAAAGGGTGCCTTTAACAGTGTTTTTTTATCACTGTTAGAGACCCCCCCCAACATTTCTCGCAATATCAGTGCTTTTTAAGCATTGATAAAACCCTTTACTAGCACTGTTAAAGCTCTAATTTGTATTAGTATAAAAAAACCCTTTCTCCACACATGAATTCAATCAGTATGGGAAATCCTTTCTAGAACTATGTGTGGCTTGATTATTACTCTAATAAGATATGTAGTGACACCAGGGTCTTGTGCCCTGGTCTAGCCATAATATTCCTTTTTCACGTCGAGTCAATTTTTCCCTTACCATATGATATTAAACTGCATGGTTGATGTCCTCACCGTATGAATTTAAACTGCATGGTTCCCTAAAAACTATGTGTGGATTAATTCTCATTCCAATGAGATACGTAGTGATGCCTAGACCTGATTTTCGATTCCCATCCATGGGGTAAAGGAAACTAAATTCCCCCTATCTTAAATACAAACAAAGATTTATTCAAGAAATGTTAATTTGGGTTCACTCATTCTAGGGTCCACTAAGGAAATAGAGATATCCCCCTCTTAAATATGAGTTAGATTTATTCAAGGGACTCTACACTTCATGGAAGATGTTGGTCCAAATTATTCCTTTGTGCTTTGAAATATCCCTTACACACATCATACTCCTAATATTGTTCACTTTTAAATCTTCATAATCTTCCTCCAGTTGTTGGTGATAGAATTTATGATACCTAAGGACTAATTTGTCTGATTATACAGAAACACACCCAATTTGGCATTACATAAATTCACCCACCAAATGGGCCTTTCAACTAGAGGATTTCATTATTTTAATATGAAGTAACATTCCTTAGTTGTCTTTGTATAAAGTCACCCACAAAACAGGTTTGTTAACTAGAGACACATTTCTCCCTTGGGAGAAGCCTCTTCTGTCTCCGTAAGCTTTGAAGACATTATGATGGAACCCATTACTTGAATTTGGTTTGCGGTCATCCCTCGCATATTTTTACCATATCATTTATCCCAATATGATAACTCCAAAGATCATGGTTTAAAATTTCCTCCCTCATGTCTCGAGTATGATGGAACAAACTTGGTCCAGTAGGCCACATATTACCTATTTTTTCCAATATACTATGGTCTTAATTGAAAAACCTAAAACTACAGGTGCCATTGTTTTCATGTTTATATTAGACTTGCATAGGAAAATTATTCCCCCATTCTTTGATAATTTTGACATGAAATGATCCTTCCATATTCAGGCACTTTTTCTTCCACAAACCAAACTTTGTGTCCAGGGAAATATAAATCTCCATAAACTTCCTTCAACCATCAGAAATATAATGTTTGAATTTCTGATAACTCATTTTTTGGACTACGTAGTAACATTCCCCAGTTGTTTTTACATAAGTATCCCACTGATAGGGCCTATCATCCTGGGGATTCCACCAATTGACTATGTAGTAACATGCCCTAGTTGTATTTTTATAAAGTCTCCCACATAACGGGTTTGTCAACTAGTGGTAATTTTGTCCTCAGGAGAGACCTCCTTTATCACCATAGGCCCTTTCCCTCATATCACTCTTTAAAAATGGAAATCCCCGTATTACATATTACAACCATTCCCTTTCATACCTGAAAATGATGGCACATTACCAGACATATTACTAAAAAAGGGAGAATTATTAACCTTTCAGTCATAGATAAAGGACCTTAAATTATAACCTTGATGCCCATGATGTATGAAATTAAACTACATAATAGAACATCTTAGTCACAAGATGTTAAACTATATGACAATGTCCTTTTCTTAAGACATTAAACTACATGGTCCATGTCCTGGTCACATGAAATTAAATTTCATGATGCTTCAAACCTCATTAGAAATGGGTCTTTCCCTCTAGAATCAGTCACTTAACATAATTTACCCTCTTTCAAACAAGCCAAATTCATGTAGGAGTGATTTCCAATTCATGGATAATGCCAATACAATTGATATCTTCATTCTCAAAGATCTTCCCTTGGAAAAACCAACCTTTGTGGTCTTTATAAATATGAATATTCACAAACTCCCCAACCATGGGTAGTAGAATGTCAAAATTTCCAAAGATACCTTTATCTGACTATGTAGTAACATTCCCCAATTGGATTTTTATAAATTCGCCCACAAAATCAGTTTGTCTACCAGTGGTACATTTATCTAGAGGAGATACCACTATTCCCATAAGCCCTAATAATATTGTACTGGAAACTACTTTTTGAAACCAGTTTGTGGTTATTCCTCACATATTTTTCTTACATCATGTTTTAGATTCAGAGATCACAAAATCATGACAAAAAATTACCCTTTGGGTATCTGAATAATGTCAGAATATTCTTATACCACAAGCCTTGTTTGGTTCATCATTTCAAAACTTATAGTCAAAGTTTTTTGACCTAAAACACTAGTCACATTAGTCTGGATTGCATGAATTTAAACTACCCACAAAAGAGGCATAGTACATGCTAGGTTGAAAACCCACAAAGGGAACTCAGTATAAAATTCAAGTCTCAGCTCACTAGACCTATGTTCTGTATGGTTTAGGCAAGAAACGAGTAATGAAAAGATAAAATCCAAAAAGAATGTTAAGCTAAAAACCCACAAATGGAGGCCTAAGAAAAATCCAATTCCTGCCTGCTATGTTTTATTTATATGACTTAGGGAAAAACTAGGGTAATGAAAAAAATAAAAAGTTTTTAGAGTCATAAATATAACCCTAGATTCAATAGAACTATGCTCACTAGGCCCCATGGCTTGAGAAAAAATTAGAGAACCTCCCCTCATCCCTACCACTGTGGTTACGACTTATTGAAGAAAAGACATCTTGTTATTCAAATCAAATTCAATATTAAATTATAATCATAAAAGGAAAACATGGATGAAGACATTGATAATTGAAAACAAAATCCTTTTCATTTATGAAGTAAAGAAAATAATAGGATCATCCATAATTTGGAGTCTCTCTGTCATACTTTACAAAATACCACCAACATAACTCTTCATTTGTTGAACGACCTCCTGAGCCCCATCAAAAGCCTGTCAAAGCTCAACTAACTAAATATCCTCAGTCTCCTCATCTAGGAGAAGTTCATTCACTGCATTTTCAATGATAGTTAACCCCCCGGTATGAGCTCCATCTAGAAAATGATGAATTTGTATGATCTCCCCCTAATAGGAATCCAATTCTTGCTGAAGGAGCAATATTTAAATGGTCTTATCATTAATTTATTGCCTATATTCTACTAATTTCTTAGAATTTTTAGCCTCCGCTTGGGATAATTCAGCTTATAGATCATTGTTATTAGTGAGAAACTTTTCTTTGATGATGTTTTTTTGTACCTTATGTTCTCACTCCCATTGACAAATGATATCCTTCACAATAATATGAACCATACGATAATAAAATCCACCATAACCTATTATTCTAAATAGGAATGGAAATCGATGGAGTCATTAAGTTAGGACTCCAAGAGGTGCCTCAGAGATTATCTTCCATATTTACCTCTAGGATTCACAATATGTGATATGAATGGAATTTTTTGTCTCTAAATCTAACTCGGAACCACTATCAGAAGTAGAAATGTATTCATGGATTGGTGCAATCAATTAGGAACCCTACCCATCTCCCTCCAGGACATTAACAGTTTCACTCTCTGATGTTGGCTAAATTAGCACAAAATATCCCCCCTCAGGCCTAGATATAGAATTTGATGGCATTATACAATAGATAAGACTCATTATTTTCCTCAAAAGGATGGTAGATAGAAGAAGCATGGAATGATTAAAGTAGTTAGTGGAACTCACCCATTGACAGATTAGTGGATTGGGTGGATTCTTCCCTAAAATCCTCGACCTCAACGGTTTGAGATGAAATCTCTTGATGAGGGATATTATCTTGAGTCTACTCGAAGCTAATCAAAAGAGGCACATGAAGATTCCCCACTTTAGGATCCCCTTGAGTTGGTGCTCCCTCAATAGTGGGAGCGGGATGGACTTTGATTCCCTATTCATGCATTACTACTGCAACATTCTCCGAAGATAAAACTGCACAATTCATGAAGTCATGGTTAAAACATCAGGCATAAAAATTGGTTTCATGAAAATAAATAATTACATACATACAATTATTTATTTAATTCCTCAAAATCTTATAATGAGGTGGGAAGGTTAATATGTTCTAGAATTTCTTCAAATGTCATGTCACGATTTCTCATGGGAAGTATTAATTCCCCAATCCCTATGGTAGTCCCACCCATGGGGAAGTCTGAAGCATTGGGCTTGGGAACCAGAATAGTACCCTCCTCCGATAACATGAGACCCAAAATAGATTACTTGGAGACAACCATATGGTCATCAAAAGTCATCACAAGGTCCTTCGGTGTATGAGAGAAATATGAAATATTATAAGGAATTAAAATCATAATTTGGCATATAAAACCTTATGAAGTAAAATTGAAATTACTAGAATCCTCCCATATCTATAGTGGTGGATGTAGATAATGTATACTAAACCCTTAACACTTCTCCTTCCAAAGGATCCGACTCACTGACAGGAATCTACATCTAGTCCAGAATGTCATCCTTAGTTCTTAGGGGATTGTCTCCAAGACCCTTGAGATAGGAGAGAGAGGGAGATACTATAATCATAGGCATGCTGAAATATTTGTTCTGGATAAATTAGAGATAAATGATGCCATGAAGACTTACCGTCGCTAGAAATATTCTTATCCATAGACTTCATTCTCTATCACCTTTTTTTTGGTAGAGGGAGTCTAACACTAGCCTCCTCAAAAACAAGTATTGAGGGACGCATTAGATATTCTCCTTCTATCTCATTCCCTATAATCTAATGACCCAGGGGTAGTTCTCCTAGTTCATGATTCGATTCATCAGTCCTAAGTGGGGTACCAGTCGGGGCATACTTCAGTGATGGGATATCAACTGATTTCCCCTTCGACCACTACAAATCAGGGTGACATTTCCCTCAGTAACAACACTTTGTTTCAAATGAAGGAAATAAAGAACAAAAAAAGGTGGAGAAGGAAAACTTAAATCCTTGGGATCAGAATAGCCATCCCATTCTTCATAGGATGAGTGGTAAACCCCTTAAGTAGCCCCTTATTTCAACATTTCTTCCACCCACCTCATGGAAGGAATCTAGTTTTTAGTTGCATAAAAAATAATCTTCAGTTCCCAGATATATATTCCCACCTCAGTAGGACTATATTCAAAGTCAAAATTGTATAGGGCTTGAACTTCTCCAATTTTTGGAATCTGTAACCCTTCATGAAGGAGAAACCACACGTCCTCATAATCATAAGTAATTACCTACAAAAATTGGTTTGCCTCTAGTTGCACATATTCTGAGGCTGTTATGGATTGTTGTGAAGCCGGTTTGAAAATATTTGGTTTCACAGGCTTTATGACTCTCTCTATCACATTTGAAGGATGGGGAAATGGATTTTAGGTCTCTTCTTGACGATGATGACTGGACTACCAGGGCTCAACCTTAGTTGGTGTAGCCCTTTTGATCCTAACCAACATACTATACTGTGCACAATGTCATTTGGGTGAGATCATACCTCTTCATCTATATCTTCTAGAGGAGACGAAGCACCTTTTGGAGGGGGTAGAGCCTTTCTATCTCACTTCTTATGCCCTATGGTTGTTACAACCCCAACTCGAGGGATGAATTCTTCTAACACTCCTTAGGGATATGATGAAATCCAAGCCTCATCATACCAGGAGTTCAACCTAGTAGATTCACCTACTGGAGGTAGTTTGATTACCACTCGAGTCATCTCCATCGCTGTAAGCATCCACAAATATCAGTCTACCATTTGGTGCCTCTCTAATCAAACATGCATTGGAGGAGATACAGTTATTTTCTACAGGCACTTGAACTAGTGTTAAAATATATATGGATCATAATCCTTACATATAACCTCTCCATCAATTCGGGTTTCTAGAACTCCATCTATGAAAGAAATCATGTATGATATCCATTCATCACCTTTTCCATCATTAGAGAATGTCCCAGTAGGTGGATCTCAATATTGAAAGGAGTTAAAATCCTTGAATATTTTCATCCTCTTTAAGGTCTCGTAGTATTTAGGGATAGGGGATGAATGCCAAAAACGACCTAAATAAATGGGTAAAATGGTCCCCCAAGAACTTTAACCACACTTAGTACAACATAAGAGAAAAAGTGGGTTGTGAACCATCTCCACAGTACTTAAAATGGCCCTAAAATTATGAAATAGGACTTCCCCATGTGGATATATAACAATCATTAGTGAATCTTTGAAAATATAGGGGCTTCTAACCCTATGTACTTCCCCTCTGCTAGCTTATCCACAATGAAAATTTTCCCCAGCCTCACACCACCATTGGAGTCATGAACATGCAGCATGTAAACACTTATCCACATGGATAAGAATCATGTGAATCATGTATTTGTGGGTATTCCAGGCTTGGGTTTGTACCCCCATTGGTCATACTCCCACTTTTACAATTTGGTTCATAATTTACTAGGAATTCCCCAATTTGGCATCTTGGGACACCCCATAGGATGTTTACAGGTAGGGCCATCCCCCTATGGCTCTAGAAAAGTGTTAATCCATGGTTTAAGATGGATATCCCTCTCAGGTGGGGGTCTGCATTCATAATTTCCTGAACTACCTTTAATGGATCATAAGTCAAAACTGGAATCCTTTCAGCATCATCCCAAGTCCCATTTTGTGGGATAAATTTATCATACATCTCTTTGAGGATTAGAGCTCCAGAGATCTTATGGATATCCCAAAGGAAAATACCAAATTCTTTGTGCATCAGATGGAAATAATTCATTTGTGGGCTCCACCATCTTAGCAGTTCGGGAATGAAGTCAGGATTCTTGTATATGTATGTATGGGCCACCCAAACAACTTCACAAATTCCCACCATTTTTAGCTCTATTATAAAGCTAGTAAAGGTCTGGCACACCCAGTATGCCCACATCCACTCAGGTATAACACCCCCTCCTAGTCCAAGGTCCCATTCTTCCCTCCATCCCTTCAACTGGTCCATATTGGAATCATATAAGACATATGAGTAATAGTGTATCTTTAATTTAGGCATGTGTAACTTTAAATCTAGAGAACATTGACCATGCTGTCATGAAACATCAAATTGATTATGTTTTTAAGGTTTATTTATAGTGTAGGGAAGACCCTAGGTCATCTCTTAAGGAGTGTTGATAGGTTTTGAGTATGTATTTTTAATAATAATTAATAAAATAAGGGGGTGGTTTTGAAAACATATTTTAAGTAAATTACTTAATTAAAGAGTTAAATAGTTGATAAATAAAGGGTTTGTATTAATAATTATGAGAGAAGAAGATCATTTCAAGTTCACTACACATCTTGGATAGTTCATTATTCTGCAAATTTAATATGGTTTTGTTTAATTCTTTGGTTGAAGGTTGTCAAGATCTTGAATCCCCTCTTGCCTCTTCAAATGATGCTTAAAGAACCACCCCTTGACACAAAAATCGTGTTGCCAAGATTTGGTTGTAAAATATATAATAAAATTTCTAAAAAATCATAATTAAATCTTATGTATGTGTGAGATAAATAGGATTATTGTGTTTTCCAATCAGAACAACCCAAGATTTCCACTTGAAATCTCAACTCAATCAGTGTTTAAATAAAAAGCGTTCCACTTAATTATATCAAATGAAATGTAATCAGGGGGAAGCATGTAAAGATAAAAAATAAGTGAAATATTCAACAAAAAAATTATACAAAACCAGTATAATAACATGTGTTGGAACTCTCTCCCAAGTTTGTGTAGCTCCCTTGAAATGATTGTCCACCGTTTAGCTCTCCATCAAGAGGAGGAGGAGGCTCGGGTGGAACTCATTCTTCATCCTTGATCCCCATATGAAGATAGGGTCCTCTAGAACTTCTAGAATGATGAAGAGACTCCTATAGGACTCTAAAATGGAAGATATTGTCTTCTGGTTCGAACTTACAAATGGGGATCCCAAGGTGCCATTTTATAGGAAAATGGGAAGGTGGTTTTGAGCACACAGATTTCATAAAACTACTTGTTACATAAGTTTTGACCTCCAAAAAGCCTTATCATGCTTTGAAGAAAATTAAAAAGTTGTATCCCCACCTCTTGGATGTCTCCATAGAAAGTTTGACACAATTTGGACACCTAGATCCTGAGATATGGATATATCACATCACACCACTTTTGACTTCATGCAGATTTGGTGTTATGGACAGATAAGGTCAGTTTTTCCAACAAATGGTCGAATGGGTCTTGGGTTTTTTCATATGAAATATATAAAAATGAATTTTGTACCATCCCACAAAATTTAAGCCCATTTGGATTCACGGTTCAGGATCAGTGCGTGAATGAGTCCACTGGTGTGCATGGATTTTGCACAGTTTGACCCATTTTTCTTGGACATCATCATGGGTCCTCCAAATCACCTCCTCCTGCAATGGAATCATAAAAACAAGTAAAATTGCCCTTTTTAATAGTGATAAACAGAAAATAAATGATTAAAACATGGAATTCAATTTGTTATTATTTTTGGAATTTACAATACAAATTCAGTTTAATACAATGGTGTGATGGTGAAAATGACACAGTGAATCGTGGTACGATCACATTCCCACACCTAAACATTTGCACTCCTGGACAAAGTCATATTTTCAAAAATTATGCATGTATATATTTCCAAATTCATAAATATTTAACATTCAGTGAAAATTAATTCCTGATAGAAATGTGATCAAAGCAAAAATTATACTGAGGAGTAATTCTCAACGATCATTGAAAAAGATGTCTCAAAAATTGTATCCAAATTAAATTCCAAGAGATGCATAATACCAATCAAAGAAAATAATTCAAAATTTAACCATGTCACTAATTATCCACTTGTGTGTGTGAAACCCATTTCATGTTATTCTTTCTACTTTTTATCGAGTAAATATAAGTTATTTTAATAATTTTCTACTTACACGATCCTTTCCACTAAACGTTCCCCACATCCTTTGCAATCAAATTTCAAGACCCACTCACTTATGCATTCCCAAAAGTCAAACCATAAGCTCTCGACCTAGATATCCCCATATGTTGTACATTTCATCACTCCCCTCATTTATTATATTTTTTCAAAAGTTGTACTTGGAACAAATCTCACACTCTTCTCCCAACCCATGTTTGATCTCCTCACGACACTAATTGTAATAGTTATAACAAGATCAAAGGTCGAGGAAGGGTGGTTTTTGACCTTCCCAATATACAAACTTTTTTTAAGGCGTAAAACAGTCGTATAACAGGTACACATGCATAGGTCAATCTGGTACAGTAATGAAATAGATTGAATAAAGAATGAATTTATGGAAAAATGATTTTGGAAAGTAGAGAAAAATAAACCTAACTTATATTTACTTTCCATTAAGTAATAATTTTTTCACACATTAGGGTTGGGTGAAAAAAAATGTGTGGAGAGATTAAGTGACACAATTTTTCCTTAAACTATTCACAAAAAAGGGCACCATTTTTCTCAAAGGTTTCAAAATGATACAACCATTTATATCACCGACAAAGAAAACCAATTCACTAAAAATCACTCCCTGATGTTAAATTCATACAGATATTCTTTTTCACCTTCATTATGGTATTTTTACTTTCCCCCCTTTATGGTCACCGAATCATGGAACTTTGATGGGGAAAAATGAAAATACCATAAAGAAGGAAAAAAATAAGAAAGGAGAAAGAAAATGGAAATCCTAATGTACCCAGAAAGATGGGGAAAAGTGAAAATACCATAAAGAAGGAAAAGAAGAGAAGAAGAAAAAAAGACGATGAAAATTCCTAACTAACCCAGGAATGTACCCATCCCCCCACCTAGAATATGCAGTGTTCTTACTGTAATAATTGAGAATGTGAGAAGGAATTATAAAACCTAGTGTGTTTCACTAGTATGTTGCTTCTTGAACATGGAGTTCCTCCATATGGAACTCTGGAAGGGCTTCGTGGAAGTGCTTTAGCCGCCGCCCATTGACAGTGAAGGTTTGCTTGGTTTCTTCATTTTGAAACTGAACAACACCAAATCAAGATATATTAATAAGAGTGTATGGGCCAAACCAGTGGGAATGAATCTTACCTGAATGCAACTTAAGACTTGTGTTATAAAGAAGGACCTTCTTCCCAATGTGGAACTGATGATGAAGTATAAGACGGTCGTGGGTATCCTTGGTTCCCTCCTTATAAATTATAGAGTTTTTATATAAATCTCTTCTCATTTCCTCCAACTCCTGAATTTTCAACTTCCTTTGAGAACCTGCACCATAAATATTATAATTGCATTGTTTGATGGCCTAGTAAGCCCGGTGCTCAATCTCAATAGGTAGATGAAAACTCTTTCCAAACACAAGACGATAGGGTGACATTCCAATGGTATTTTTGAAAGAAGTACGGTAGGCCCATAATGAATCATCAAGTCGAAGACTCCAATCTTTTCTATTGGGTTGAAACGTTTTTTCAAGAATCTGTTTTACCTCTCTATTTGACACCTCAGTTTGACCATTGTTATGTGGGTGATATTCAGTAGACACTCTATGACCAATCCCATACCGACATAAAAGTGATTGTATTTTTTGGTTGTAGAAATGAGAACCCTGATCACTAATAATGAACCTAGGTAATCCAAACCTACAAAATATCTGATTTCTCAAAAATTCCACAACTATTTTGGAATCATTTGTCCTTGTGGCTCGAGCCTCTACCCATTTTGACATATAATAGACCGCCAGAATAATGTACAAGTTTCCAAAGGAATTGGGAAATGGACCCATAAAATCAATGCCCCAAATATCAAAAATATCATGAAAGAGCAATGTTTGTTGTGAAATTTCATTTCTTTTAGAGACATTCCCCTTTCTTTGACAATGAGGACAAGATTTTCAAAAATCATGGGCATCCTGAAAAGGTGTTTTCAAAAAGAGACCAGAATCAAGGACCTTACAAGTAGTCTGTTGGGGACCAAAGTGGCCCCCACAAGCAAGAGTGTGATAGAATCTAAGGACATACTGAAAATCGCTATCGGGAAGACAACGCCTAAAGAATTGATCACTACATGTGCGCCATAGGTAGGGGTCATCCCAAATGTACAAACGAGACTCATGTTTTAGATGACTAGCTTATTTTTTATTGAAATCGGTAGGAATGCAAGATGCTACCAAATAATTTACAGTTTCAGCATACCAAGGAATAACATCTTTCACTCGATGTAATTGTTCATCAGGAAACATGTCATTAATGGGAATACAGGGGGATGATTAAATTTTTGAGGATGGGTGGATCCTACTAATATGGCCAGCCACCACATTCTCTGATCCTTTTTTATCTCTAATTTCTAGATTAAATTACTAAAGGATGAGCATCCAGTGAATGAGATGTGTCTTGGCTTCTGGTTTCTTAAGGAGATACCGGAGGGCTGCATGGTCTGAGAACATAATGACTTTGGGCCCTAAAAGATACAACCTGAATTTATCCAAGGCAAACACAATGGAAAGAAATTCTTTTTTAGTTGTGGTGTATTTTTCTTCAGCAGGGTCCACTGTACGTGAGTCATAGGCTATGACATGTGGAGCTTGGTCGACCCTTTGTGACAAGACTACCCTAACTGCATAGTTAGAGGCATCACACATGTGATCAAACAGTAAATCCCACCGAGGTGGTTAGATTAATGGGGGTGACGTGAGACTCCATTTTAACTTATTAAAATATTCCTCACATTCTTTATCAAAAACAAATTCTTTTTTTTTGAGTAATCGAGAGAGGGGGAGTGAAATTTTACTAAAGCCACAAATGAAACGACAGTAAAATCCAGCATGACCTAAGAAAGATCGCACATCCTGTACATTTTTGGGGAATAGTAGGGAAGAAATGACATCCACTTTTGATTTATCTACATGGATACCATCCTCAGAAATGAAATTTCCCAAAACTATACCTTGTCGCACCATGAAATGGCATTTCTCATAATTTAATACAAGATTATTTTCAATACAATGATGTAGGACCCAACCAAGACTACTTAAACATTCATCAAAAGAGGAGTCATAAACAGTGAAATCATCCATGAATACTTCCACACAATTCTCCAGGTAATCTAAAAAAATACTAATCATGCAATGTTGGAAAGTACCTGGAGCATTGCACAGACCAAATGACATCCTTTTATAGGCAAATGTGCCAAAGGGGCAAGTGAAGGTTGTCTTTTCCTGATCCTCGGGGGAAATATGGATATGAAAGTATCTAGAATACCCATCAAGGAAACAGTAGTGGGACTTACCCAATATCCTCTCTACCATTTGTTCAATTAATGGAAAATATAAATGTTCCTTCCTAGTGTGTTTGTTTAGTCGGCAATAGTCTATACAGACATGCTAACTATTATGCACACGAGTTGGAACCAATTCATTTTTTTCATTTTTGATTACTATAAGGCCAGTCCTTTTAGGAACTACTTGAACATGACTAACCCATTGGCTATCAGAGATGGGGTAAATGATTCCAACATCTAATAATTTTGTTACCTCATTTTTCACAACTTCTAGGAGGTTTGGGTTCAGTCGATGTTGTGGCTGCCTCACTGGTTTAGCCTCATCATTTAATAAAATATGATGTTTACAAATTGATGGGATAATACCAAGAATTTCAACAATTTTCCATCCCAAATATTGTTTATACTCCCTCAAAAGTTCAAGTAGTCGCAATTCATGCTCAGGAGGGAGTGAACTAGCAATGATGACGGGCAACTTGTTTCCATTCTCAAGATATGAATATTTTAAATCTTAAGGAAATTGTTTCAATTCCAATTCAGGTGGATTTTGGATTGATGGTAGTGTGTGTGAAAGTGAGAGGTCATTTATCTCATCTAATTTCTCAATGGTATCATCCTTAATAGAGGAATGAGCTTTTAAAAGCTTAGCAGTATCATCGATGGTTAGTGGATCCTCAGTGTTCAAGAAATCATAAATTAATAAACATGCATGAAATTTTTCTAATACACTACAAAAATCATTAAATGAATCTTTTCCTAGAATTTCAATCAATGAAGAAAACTCAGAAAGGGAATCAGGGGAAAGAAAGTTTTTTTTTCAGGGGTAGGGATTACATCAATTTAATTAACAGAGGGAGAGGAATGTTCTTCTGAGGGGTGCTTCATGGAATCAAGGATGTTGAAATGGACTATGTCACCACAAAATTACATATATAATTTACCATTATGGACATTAATTATGGTTTTGGTGGTTTTCAAGAAGGGTCTCCCCAATATAATCGGGGTATGTCCATTCATCCTATCATCCTCTATTTTAAGCACATAAAATTCCACAGGAAAAATTAAATTTTGGACCCTCACAAGAATATCTTCTGACACACCAGAGGGGTGTGTGGTACTACAGTTAGCTAGTTGAACAATAATTCCAATGGTATTTAGTTCCCTATCCTGCAATGTAGAGTAAATAGAGTGAGGCTTCACATTTATATAATCACCTAAATCAAGCATAGCATTAGAAAAAGAATACTCCCCTATGGTGCACAAAATTAAGAATGTTCCAGGATCATTGCACTTGGTGGGAAGTGGTGTATCTATCAATGATGAAACATTCCTCCCTGATCTCATTTTCTCAACACCTTGAAGTCTCCTTCGGTATGTACACATCTTTTTTAGAAACTTGGTGTACCATGGAATTTGCTTCACAGAATCAATCAATGGGATGTTAACCTACACTTTATTGAAAATTTCCAATATTTACTTATCAAGTTCAGTTTCCTTTTGTTTTCATGGTTGAGTGTCCCTTTGAGGAAATGGAAGAGGAATGGTTGGTCTAGGTGACTCATCAATATACACACTCTTTCATTTGGAAGGGCTTCTCTCAGGACAAGGTTCTTCAAAATTTGGAACATTTTTAATGGTTGGGATGGAGGTTTCCTGAGGAGGTAATTACTATAATGGATGATTAATTTTAATTTTTAGTTGTTTTACACTCCTAATGGTGATGGCACTAACATTTCCTTTATCCCTAGGGTTAACAACTAGTTGAGAGGGAATTTTACCTGATCTGTGACTTTAAATTTCACCCACTGAGTTAGCTAGTTGGCCTAATTGGGTTTTAAGGTCTTATATAGCTGCCTGAGTGGTTTATTGGAATTGAATATTGTTGGAAGCCATTTGTTTCATTATATCTTCTAGGCTAGCCTCGGGTTTTGGAGGGGTTTGTTGGAATATCCTTTGGGGTGATTGAGGATTTCTAGGTGGTGGTGGTGGATGACTACTCTACCCCGGTTGGTTCCATTGTTGTTGAGGTTGGTTTGAATACCCCCTTGCCTATAGGCTTGGTTCTCCTTCCACCCAGGGTTGGATGGATAGTATGGTTATTTCCTAAAAGGTTTTTTATAGGGGTGGCTTGGAAATATTACCTCACAACTCTCAGATGTTTCCCCCAATTGAAGACATTGGTCAGAGTAGTGGGTGTCAGAAGAACATATAAAATAATGGATGGGAGGAGGAGATTAGGATTTCCCTTGGGAAAGATCAAGTTGTTGAATAAGGGTACTTACCTCTTAAAACTTTGTGTCCACCTTCTTCTCGAATTCAGTACTTTGCAACTCATAGACACCTCGAATCGGTACATTGGACCATGATCCAAATTGTTGTGTGTTTTGTGCCATGTTCTCAATTAGGGTTCTTGTAGAAATTGGGGTCTTATCAACTAGTGCACCACCTGCAGCAACATCGATCATATTTTGATCAATAGGGATTAAACCTTCATAAAAATATTGAATTAAAAGTTGATCACTTATTTTGTGGTGTGGGCAACTTGAACATAACCTTTTAAAGAATTCACATTATTTATGTGATGTTTCCCCTTGAGATTGTCTTATCCCATAAATTTCTTTTCTTATTGTTGCAGTTAGAGAGGATGGGAAATATTTTTCAAGAAAAAGGCGTTTCATGTTCACCCAACCTCTTATTGGGGAATTAACATAATATAACCAATATTTTTCTATGTCTTCTAATGAAAAATGGAATTCCCTTAACTTTACTTATTCTTCATCCATAGTTGTAGGTTTTAATATAGAACACACAGTGTGAAATCCTTTTAAATGTTTGTGTGGATCCTCTCCAGGAAGTCCATGGAATCTTGGTAATAGATGAATTAAACCAGATTTTAGTTCAAAATTGGGTGCCTCACCTTGTAATTGAATATAGGTGGGTTGGATATCAACATTATGCGAGGTTAGTTATTTTAGTGTTTTATTGTTTTCATCCATGTTATTCACGTTAATTTCAGTTTTAATGTGGGTTTCCAAAGAAGAATAAGAAGGATCAAGATGAGTGTTGATGTTTTGTACATCCTCCTTTAAAGGTTCCTCTTGTGTATCTCGGGGTCACTGATGTAAGATCCTCTCTGGTTTGGGTTTGAAAGGTTGTAAGTCTCCTGAAGTAGAATGTTTCATACATAGAACCTACATAATAAATAAATTATAACACAAAAATAAATGTAAAGTTGTAAGATAAAACAAACAAACATTCACAAAATTTACAATGAAATTTATCAAAAACACGCACTAAAACCAAAGCACTCCCCGATAACGGTGCCAAAATTTGACCGCGCTGTCATGACACATCAAATTGATTATGTTTTTAAGGTTGATTTGTAGTCTAGGTCAGACCTTAGGTTGTCTCTCAAGGATTGTTTATAGGTTTTGAGTATGTATTTTTAATAATAATTACTAAAAGAGGGGGTGGTTTTGAAAACAGATTTTAAGTAAATTACTTAACTAAAGAGTCAAATAGTTGATAAATAAAGGTGGTTTATTAATAATTATGAGAGTATAAGATCATTTCAAGTTCACTACACATCTTGGATAGTTTTTTGTTCTGAAAATTTAACATGGTTTTGTTTAATTCTTTGGTTGAAGGTTGTCAAGATATTGACTCTCCTCTTACCTCTTCAAATTATGCTTAAAGAACCACCCCTTGACACAACAATCATGCTGCCAAGATTTTGTTGTCAAACATAGAATAAAAAGTCTACCAAAGCATACTTAAATCTTATGTATGTGTGTGATAAATAATATTATTGTTTTGTCCAATCGGAACAACTCAAGATTCCCACTTGAAATCTCAACCCAATCGGTGTTGAAATAAAAAGAATTCCACTTAATTATATCAAATGAAATTTAATCAGGGGGAAGCATGTAAAGATAAAAAATAAGTGAAATATTCAACCACAAAATTATACAAAACCAGTATAATAACATGTGTTGAAACTCCCTCCCAAGTTTGTGTAGCTCCCTCTAAATGATCATCCACCATTTAGCTCGTCATCGAGAGGAAGAGGAGGCTCAGGTGGAACTCCTTCTTCATCCTTGATCCCCCTATGAGGATAGAGACCTTTAGAACTTCTAGGATGATGAAGAGACTCCTCTAGGACTCCAAAATTTCATATCTTGGCTCCTGGTTCTAACTTACAAATGGGGATCCCAAGGTGCCATTTTATAGGAAAATGAGAATGTGGTTTTGAGCACACAGATTTCATAAAACCACTTGTCACATGGGTTTATACCTCTAGAAAAACTTATCTCACTTTGAATAAAATAAAAAAGTTGTATCCCAACCTCTTGGATGTCTCCACTGAAATTTTGAAACAATTTGGACACCTAGATCCCAAGATATGGATAGATCACAGCACACCACTTTTGACTTCGTGCAGATTCGGTGTTCTGGACAGATAAGATAGGTTGGGACACCATATGGCCGAATGAGTATTGGGTTACTTCATATGAAATGTATAAAAATTAATTTTGGACCAGCCTGTAAAATTTCAGCTCATTTGAATGCACGGTTCAGGAGCAGTGCATGGATGAGTCCACTGGTGTGCATAGATCTTGCGCAGTTTGGCCCATTTTTCTTGGATGTCATCATGGGTCCTCCAAATCACCTCCTCCTACAATGGAATCATCAAAACAAGTAAAATTTCCCTTTTTAATAGTGATAAAAAAATAAATGATTCAAACATGGAATGAAATTTTTTATTATTTTTGGAATTTACAATACAATTTCAGTTTAATACAATGGTGTAAGGGTGAAAATGACACAGTGAATCATGGTACGATCAAACACTGGATATCATGCATGAAACGAGTCATAGATGATGTCCCTAAATTAATGTAAATTTATATGCTCGAGATATTGGTGGTAGTGAAGTTACTGCATTGTTGGGACAAGAAATGAGGGCTATAATTATTTATCTTCGACATGAATACCTCCTTTAGATGACTGTGGCCATAGAGCGGTAGATAGTTACTCTCAAGGTACTCACAACAATACTTCTTCAGATGACTTTCCATGTCTGGTATATTAATATCGCGTACATCATAGTAGTTTAGTTTGGTGGCTTTTATCATCTCCTCGATGTGGTTTCCATCTTGGTAATTATAAACTTTAGTCTTATGGGTGTCCATTTGAACCTATAATGAATCACCAAGATTTTTATAAAAAAAACCTCTATTTTGTAAAAAAGTTTTAGAAATTAAGAAATTTGGAAAAGGCATGTCCTCGTGTAGGCCAGTCTCCCAGGTGGCCTCATGCAAGTCACTCTCCCAAGTGATCTCGCTCAAGTCACCTACTCAAGTGGCCTCGCATATTATACTCACCCAAATGCATGTGTCACATAGGTGGGTTTATACTTGATCTGTATGAAGGGGGATTTATCAAATGAAGCTTAAGTAGAAGGTCTATCCTGAAGGCTAGTGCAACGAGAGAAGCAGTACAAAAGTGAGAAGATAGTCCACTGAAACAAATGACTCTATTTATAGACATGATATCCCCTATGCATGGTCTACATGTGTGCCTTTCTTACACAACCAACTTGCGTGGATGACCTCTATGGATCCAGGGACTTTTTCATACCTTTACCTCAGAACTAGACTCTCTTCTTTAGGTCAGATCTGATCCTGAGGGGAGGGATTTTTTTGAAACTTCATTCTATCACCTAGATGAAAAGGTATTAAATGAAAAATACCTTAAGGATAATAAAATAAGAGAATTTAAGAATGCCAAAGGTCTCTCCTTTCTCCAAATCCTAGATGCATAGGTCTCCTAGAACATCATTGATGTGTAGGTTTGACCTACGCATCTAGCGACGTTGTGCAGGCCCTGGAAGTGGGGTCACCTAACAACACCGCATAAGACACACCTGCACATTGGAATGAGTGATATGCATGTGTGATCCAACCTATTTTCCCAAGGTCCTATATTTTCCTATAAATAGAACCCAAGGGATTCTCATTTTCATGAAAGAAAAATCATGAAGAACCCTTGAAGATATACTTTCCCTATTCCTTCATCTAGGACCTCAGAAAACTTTTAGGTAGCTCTACAAAATCTGAGAAAAGAGGGAATTAAGGGGGTAGTGGAATTAAAATCCTTCTCTGGTCTAAAATTAAAGACACCTACATAAGGGACCCTTTCCCCCTAGTTAACAAGCACTATCATGAGGCCCCCTTCCCAAACCTAGGGCCTACGTGAGATCCTTCTGGTAGAACCTATGGAGACCCTTAAATCCTAGAGAAAAGTCTTTCCCACGTGATTTTTTCCCAGGTGATCTGTCACCAAGAACTTATAGATCATGTAGGCCTACCTTCACGAAGTCTTTCTAGTCCACCCAGGTCTACCCTGCACGACACCTACTTGGCTCGTCCAATCTCTACCCTATGGGAGCCACTCCTCAAGCCTTATTTCAAGACACCAATGGTAGGGGTCTTCTTTCTTTAGACCCCTCTTCTGAGGGGGACTAAATCAAAGCCTCCACTAAATCCACCAGATTTTCTAAACCATGGTAAGAGGCACACCAGCATGTCTCCCATTCAGATATGCATTCCTATAGTCAGAGGTTACCCACACTTGTCCTTCCTAATGTGTAGGGTCCTCAGGGTGAATCTAGATATGAATTTCCATAGTCACGAGGACCCAGACCCTGGGGGTGGTGTCAGGGATCTCCCCATCTCAGATAGGAGGGCTGGGATCACGTCCTTCCCTCATTATATCTAAGACCAAGGACCTTTGGTTTTAGGTAGGGAGGTGAGGATCATGTTTTCCTTTCCATTTGAGGATTAGTGTATTATCCTCCTCTCTTCCCCATGAACCAGAAAAGAGTATCCCTCCTAGAGTAAACCCCTAGTATTTTGTGTGGGAGGCAACACTCTTTCTCCTCTTCGTCTGCCCAAGGTCATGGTCAGGATTCAATGTGACTATCCTGGATACCAAAACAAAAGAGGAGATGGGTACCTCAAATCCTTCTCTCTCTATCCCTTTAGGCCCAGGGTACAATGATATAAGGGATATGCACATCAAATTCCACTATATTTCTCTATCCCTTTGGGTATTGGCCTCATCCATCAGCATAAAAGGTGGATTGTGTGGTTTCCCAGACCTACCACTTCCTCGTATTTCTCATACTGAGCATGACTCACATGGGATTAGAGGTTGTCAATGATCATAACATCTGCATGATCCCAAACCTTTGGGAATCATATAAAGTGTAAGCCCCAACCAGTTATGGGTCTCATAATTATTGGAAAAGGAACCTATACCCATGGTTTTAAAACATGGGTATAGCCCCCAAAACCGTGGGTATAGTCTATACCCACGGTTTTGAGAACCGTGGCCAGTTAGGGCGTCGATATAGGACTATACCCACGGTTTGTATAGAAACTGTGGGTATAGGTCACATGGATTGTGTTATACCCACAATTAAAATAAACCATGGGTATAACTCTACACCCATGGTTTTCAAATTGTGGTTCTATGTATCCCCATTAGATAACCAATACCCACGGTTCTACAAACCGTGGGTATAGGTTCCTGCTTACATTTGGTAGCAGCCCCACCACCTTCTTCCCCAAATTCCTGAACCTGTAAATGAAATAAACTATACAATATACATTCAATGAATTACATATTTTCTATATTTATAATCCAATCAATAGGTTGTAATAATTTTCAAACCATATAAAATACTAAAATATACATATACATCCATAAAAAAATCAATTTAAGTCATTACATAACTGCACAAGTTTACTTCTTTATAAGTAAAAAATGAAGGGGATCAATCTATCCCCCATCACTAACATCCTCATCCTCACCATCAGCAACATCATCGTCAACAACAACAATAGTAAAAACATCCTCACCAATAACATCATCTGAAGTAGCAACATCATCAATAACATCATCGCCACCACCTTCAACTTGATCGCCACTAGGACTGTCATTAGCATCACTCAAGGCATCATTTAAAGAATTCATTAATTCTATATAT
Organism: Viscum album; assembly: GCA_963277665.1. Classification (NCBI taxonomy): domain Eukaryota; kingdom Viridiplantae; phylum Streptophyta; class Magnoliopsida; order Santalales; family Viscaceae; genus Viscum; species Viscum album. The sequence goes on along the minus strand of OY728166.1, from coordinate 1,239,173,994 downwards.
GAATCAATAGTGGTAGCATCCTATGATGGAAGTGATTGAATGATACCCTAAATAGATTTCAGGAATTTTTTGGTGATAATATTACTTATTTTACACTCCTGTTTACTTATTTCATGCTCCTTTAAAGCTATTTTTTGCTTCAGCTGATTCTGCATGAGTACTTTATGGATTGACGGTCTGAGAGCCTTGAGAGGATCCCAATGTTAACCAATACCTAGAGGAGATGATGTTTTTCCCTGGTTGACATCAGACTCTTCCCTAGTTCTCATCACCTAAAACCTGACTTAAATGATCGTTCAACCTGAAGTTTTCATATTATTTATCATCAAGGGCCTCCAGGGAAGTCTGTTGAAAATATAAACAAGATATTTAATTAGTAATTTCATATAAATATTTGAAATATAAATAAAAAAACTTTACAATTTTTTCTTGTGTGCGTGCATTTACTGCACTTCCATCCTTTATCTTCCTACTTGAACAAAATAATTTAACTCGAGGTACATGACCTTCGATTCCCAATATAGCTTGCTGAAAATGACATTGATTAGTATACACATATTAACAATGTAAACATTTTATAATCTTGAATAATAATAAAATGTAATAACATTAAAATAAATGAAAAATACATAATTAATGTGATTGGTAATTAGGCATAACTAGACAATTGGTCATTTGACCTATAGGCCAATTAGACAATTAAGCCTAATGGCATAATTTCCAATTGGTTATTTGGCCAATAGGCCAATTGGTCAATTAGGCCTAATGGTATAATGTCCAATTTTCCTATAGGCCTAATGGCCAATTAGCCTAACAACATAATGTCCAATTAGCCTATAGGCCTAATGGATAATTAGCCTAATTCCATAATGTCTGATTGGACTATAGGCCTAATGTCCCATTGTCCTATAGGCCTAATGGCCAATTGGACTATAGGCCTAATGGCCAATTGACCTATAGGCCTAATGGCCAATTGGCCTATAGGCCTAATAGCCAATTTTCCTATAAGATTAATGTTCAATTGGCCTATTAGGAATATATTCCAATTGTCCATTAGTCCTATAGGACAATTTTCCATTAGGCCTATAGGATAATTGGCCTATAGGTCTATAGGACAATTGGCCATTTGGCTTATAGGCCAATTGTCCATTAGGACTATAGTCCAATTAGACATTATGCCATTAATCCAATTTTCCATTAGGCCATTAAGCCTAATAGAATAATGTCCAATTATCCTATAGGGCTAATGGACAGTTGGCCTATAGGCCTAATGGTCAATTGACCAATAGGCCTAATGGTCAATTGGCCTATTAGGAATATAGGCCAATTTTCCATTAGGCTTAATGTAATAATGTCCAATTGTCCAATTAGGCATAATGTCCAATTGGAATATTAGTCCTATAGGCCAATTGACCATTATGCCTATAGGATAATTGGCCATTTGGCCTATAGACTAATTGACCATTTGGTCTATAGGCTAATTGGACATTATTCCTTTAGTCCTATAGGCCAATTGGACATTATTTCATTAGTTTTATAGGCTAATTATCCATTATGCCTATAGGAAAATTGGACATTGTGTCATTTGTCCTAATGGACAATTTTTCTATAGGCCTAATAGGCCAATTGTCCATTAGGTCTATAGGATAATTGTCCATTAGGTGATAGAACCAGTTTGGGATATAACTAACACTGAGAGGGGGGGGGAATTAGTGTTGGGGACTTTTTTAAAACCAATTACAACTTTTTATCCCTGTACCTCCTAACCTGTTAGGATCTTGATTCTATTATTCTCTTTTCCCTATTGCATGCAATAATAGAAAGCAGTAAAAATATGCACACGATATTTTTACAAGGTTTAATACTCAATGTGAGAAGTTATTCCTTTCCATGTACAGTGATGACTAGTACATGGATTATCCACTATAAAGTGATATGATTTTACAGTGGTTGAGTAGGAAAATAATCTTCTAGTCAGTGTGGCTCCATACACTTGGAGGAGGGAAGGAAATAATCGCTTCCCAGTGTGAGTCCCTACACTCAGAGGGGGGAAGGGAGATAATCCTCTTCCAACTTATAGCCTCTATCTAGTTATTTATACTTCCTATGGAGAAAATATTCTTCCTTTTTGAAAATGTAGGTTTTTCTCTTGATCTATTTCAGTGCTCTTCACTTGATTACTTAAAATTAGTAGGTATGAAATTCCCTTCTTTCTTTCTCTTCTTCTCTAGTGCAAAACTAATTGTACTCTTTCTTCTTCTTTCTTCTTCTTAGTGCAACAACCGACTGCACTAATCTTCTTCTTTCTTTTGCAAAAATCATATACACCTATGTGATTGTTCAGGCAATGAGTATCGGCTCACTTGGCATCATTAGGGTTAATTTTTATCTCTTATTCATGAATGCATGTGATCATGCATATGAAATTGAACCCTTCCCTTTATTTATTCTTATTCTTTACACACGTGCACACAATTGTTTTGATTTTTTTATTTAAGTGGATTCACGTATACATGTGCATGCATTCATGCACTATCCTCTTGAATTTCATGTGTGCAAACCCTAAAGGGTATAGATCTTTTGTAGGACCTCGGGACACCCTGAGAGGGGAGGGGTGAATCAGGGTGACAACTTTTCTTTTAAAGAGATAGATCGTGTTCCCACGTTAGTAGGAAATTGTTAAACCTGTAAGATGAAAATGATCAGAAAACAAATATTCACATGCAGAGAGATGACACAACACTTTTTACTTGGTTCACCACTAAGAGCTACGTCCAAGGAGCATACGCCGACAGGTTGTCGGTCGTACCAAATTCCACTAATCCTCACTAGTTTTGGATTACAAAGGTTTAGGAATAGTCACTCTATCCCAGGCTCACTTCCTTTACAAAAGTTCAGGGATAGCTCACTGCGTCCCTCATGTCACTCCCGTTGACTCCCCCTGGCTCACTGCCTTTGGTTAAGTCCCACTCAGTTTATAGACATGAAGGTCTCTTAAATAGATTTTCATTGAAGTCTTTGTCTCTTCTTAGCACGAGACTCTGCTTGCATCAAAGTCCGGAATTCGTGTACTAGAATGTATAGAACCACTAAACCGGATAACCAGAACATGTAGACAAGATTCACTAACAATTGTGCACAACACTAACCCTTTTCATGCAAAAACTTTCTATTGTTCACAAAAATTACTTTTTCATGCGGAAAAATATTTCACGCCATAACACCCTTTTTCACGCAACTGAATATTTTACACGCAACCCCAATTTTTACGCACAACTCTTCCTTTTTCGCGCATCCCGGAATTTTCCGCGCAATCTAGAATATTTCACGCAAGCACCTTTACGCGATCCTTTTTCGCACATCAGACCTCGAATCTTCTCTAAGTCTTCAAATATCCGGAATGAGGGGGGTCACCTAGTATTTATAGGTGTCTGAGACCCCCGCGTGCAAAACCCCCTTTGGCGTGAAAAACATCTCATCTAGCGCGTAATCTCTCGCACCGGTATTGTTTTTCGTGCACATCATTAGATTTTTCACGCAGCCCATGCCTTTTCCATTTTTCAACGTTCTGATTCTGAAACACTATTTTCACGAAAAACCTTGATCCAATATTTCGCGCACCATGCTGTTTTTCGTGCCCAACTCAAATATTTCACACAAATCCTTTATTTTTCGCGCACCACTTCCTCTTTGCGCCCACCTACTTTTACCAACAATCCATGTCTTCATTTTTCCAATTTTAAGGCCCAAAAATTTTGCAAACACTGGGAAATGGTGCCACCTTCAATACTGTTGTCTGCTGGAACTGTATGATCACTTTGCTGGCACACATTCTAAACTTCCACTGAGGATTAAAAACAAACACAAAACATACTCCAATTTATGCATAGAAAAGCCATGGTTCCAACATCTTTAAGCACACACACACTGCATCCTCTCTTCTCTTTCTCTTCTTTCTCTTGCACTAAGTTAGGGTGTTTCTTTAGGTTTATATATGTGTTTCTTCAAACCTGAATGGGTGTAACCCTTTCCTCATGTGAACTAATTCTTCACACAACCACACACAACCATGGGATCCTTCAAAAAATACACAATCATGCATGCATGTATGTGATTCCCTTCTTCATTCAATCTCCTTCAAGAAACAAACCCCTGTAAAATAGTAGGATGTGTCGTGTGTAACTAAGAGAGTTCTCCTTTAATTTGTGAACCCAAAAGGTTCACTATTCTTCTTCATGTAAGGGATGCATAGTTTTTCCTCTTCACGAAGCTTGGTGATAGGAGGAGGCTCAACAACTGGCTTACGATGGTGTGGCCTTTGAAAATCACAACAAGGGTTTTGGAAACCAATCGCGTGTTCGTGGGAACCAGTTCGTGCTTAAGCACTGAACTTCTTTGTGAAGTGTTATGAGAGTACGAATCACTTTTCAAACACTTTCATGATCTCTTATTTTCATAGAAAAAGGATCGAGGGTCCTATGCTTGCTCTTCACAAAGTAGAAGCACAGATTGCTCTATTTTTCAAAACAGGAGATCTCAAGAATACAGGACCATCACCCTTCAACAGGCTTGGGACTTCTCCTTTTATAGTAAAGATCCACTCCTCCTTTTGTGTTCAAAATCCATTTGAAATTTCATGAAGATTGTGGCTTTGAAAGATCTGTATATTCGGCATTTTGAAATCTTCAAATCCATGTTTTAGATATGTAGAGATCCTCAGTTTGTATCCTTTTTTGAACGCAGGCTCCTATCTTTTTGCATGGAATCAAGATTTCATGTATCTCATTTTAAATCCTTGCTCGAATCCATGTGGCCTTGGAGACTTCATTTGCCTCGGCCAAACCGAGTTCTTCTTATTTGAGTTATCTGCATGCATGCAAGACATAGATTGCATGCATAGTTTTGGATCGATCTAATAACCCTCACTATGTCGGAATGATCCTTATTTGATATAAATATGTGGACCATCATGGTTTTGTCTTCATCACTGGTGAGTAGCAGTGGTGTCGGTGAGTGCTAGAGAAGGAAGACGATGGCTCGGGCTGGTTTGAACGTCAGGAGGATAGGATGACTCAAGTTCATACTCACGTGGTGTGGGATGGATGGGAAGCCAGGATTAGATGACGGAACATGAGATTAGGCAAGTGGCCATGATATCATGCGGGATCAGATGATCAGTTGAGATTGCTCAGTTCATTAAAAATTTTATCCCACATCGAAATGAAGATGTAGGGAGGCCATATTTTATCAATCAATCTGCTCCTCTATTCACTCAAAATTCTCCTCCCCTCTCTATGGTACCGCCCTGTACCGTGTTCTATGGGAGCGCTCTGCACCCACCCTATGCATGCTTCGGCCCTTACTCTACAGGCGCACTCAGCACCCACTCTCTATGGCTTGCAGGCTGGCTTTGGCTGGATTTCCCATGGGCTCGGTCGACTTTGTTCCCATATGAGCCTTTGGTTGAGGCTGGATAGCTAGCTCATGGGCTAGCCAAACTTTTTAAGTTAATCCAATAAAAATACTTAGTAGAAAACTAAGTATGCACTAAAATGCATGGCCATATTTAAACACAAACCAACCCATGTATAGCCACCTTTCTCTTCCTCTTATAATCTTCTTCAACCACCATTCTTCTACTTTTCTTTTTGGATTATCAATTCCAAATAACTTTAATCATCCTTAAAATTATGCTACTTTAATTTTGTAAACAATGTGTCACTTTTGACATAAGTTCTTTTAACTTAGGAATAGTGCATCAATCGTTTGAATTGATAACATGGAGAATTTCCCAAGCATGTCATCCAATGCTATGAATCCATAACAATTCTCCAAGCATCTTCATTTCAACCAATATCCAATAACTTTGGAGTTCCTTCTTTATTTTGACCATTATTGACAACTATTGACAACAAATACAACTTATACACAATGTGGCCCCAACATTAGGCCTATAGGCCAATTGTCCATTAGTCCTAATTGGATAATTAGCCAATTGGCCTATAGGTGTACATTAGGCCTATAGGATAATTGAACATTATTCCATTAGGCCTAATGGCCATTTGAAATGGGTATTTTCAACATTTTATTAAAGGGATTAATGAAAATAAAACTTAAAATTCAACATGAAAAAGTAACAATATAAATAATGATATTATTTTAATTTAGATTAAAGTACATGGCGCTTCTCATGATCGAGCATTGTAGTGCACCCTAATGTGTATACATATGTTATTGAATCTTTGTTCTTTTCTTTACCTGATGCTTCCTAAAAAAATTCCAATACGAGTATTAAGAATTAGATTTTATATACAAACCATTAAAGATTGGGAATACCTTAAACTCATTAGTCTCCCAATATGTTATCATTTTTTGATATTTAGTTTTTGGAAAGTTGGGGAATGTGGGTAAACCCTCTAAATCAGAACATGTTATACTCTTCAAACCAACATACAACTCATGCTTGTATGATCTCCATAACTACCCAACATCCATCAACCATGAAGTCTTAGCAGTTTCTCCATCAAGAAAGTTAAACTGACTCTGCAATGACCATGTTATTTCATATAAATACAATAATAATATAGATAAAATTTTATAAAATTTTCTTACCCATATCTGCTCCCATGCTTTGTCCTTGATGTCTTTACTGACATGTCTCCACAAGACCGGTTCCAACAGAATGATATCATGGTATTTGGATAAAGTGGCCATGAAACTTCTACATTGCCTTTAATTTTTACCTACTATTGAACTCTCTGGAGAATTATTTGAAATCATATTTTGATAATCCCAACTATTCTCAATCATATTTTCATTATGCTCGATTATAGTTTGATAGTTCCTATATTAATTAATGATTAATTACTTAATTAAGTATTTCTGTACACCATGCACATATTCATATATTACAATATTTATATTATCTTCAGAGAATTCGGTTACTAAATGATATATATTCTAACTTAACCCATTCTGCCAATAGAATGCTTAAACAGACAAGTGGTCACCGTTACAGTACAAAAAGTCTACCGATACGTGAAGGTCACCAATATAGACAAGTCACCGTTATGCAAGTCTACCAATACGTGAAGCTCACCGATACATCAAGTCCACCAGTACAACAAGCCTACCGATACGTGAAGGTCACTGATACAGACAAGTCATTGTTATTCAAGTCTACCGATACGTGAAGGTCACCGATACAGACAAGTCACCATTATACAAGCCTACCATTACAGACAAGTTACCAAAGGAAGTCTACCGATACACTAAGGAAGCTACCGGTACATGAAGGCTACCGTTACATGAAAGGTCACCAGTATATTAAGTCTACTTCTACTAATCAATTCTACCAATATAAAGGCTATCGTTACACAAGAAGTTACTGATACAAAGACTTACCGATACACGAGGCTACCGATATCCAAAGCTACCGTTCTAGAGAATCCGACGCTGCCTTAATTTATTTATCTTTATTTAATCTAACCAATGGTCATATGAGGTATATTTTAATGCTCTGCCATTTATTTAATAAAGGTTGTTGGATGTCAGGGAACCGTACCTCGTACCTTCAAAAAAAGAAATCATTTATTTTTCCGGAGCTCGTGCCATAAATATAAGAAGTCCCTGTTGCTGCAATATATAGAAAAAATATAGACAAGGAAAATATAGAAGTGATCGACAAGTGAAATACACAAGAAGAACTCATACAGATATACATTAATGACCAAGAAGACACATAAGCTCATACACACTCACGCTTACTCAAGAAGAGTTGTGTACTTTCACGAGGATTTTGAAGAACATCATCGACTACATTTTCACTATCTTTGAACCTGGATGTCAAGCAAACGACACTCTGTTTTCCAGAAAAAAACCAGAAGAGGACTCAAAATCATTTCTGATCAATTTGAAGGAGTCCAGAGTTACACTGTAATCACTAGAGCCATTCTAAACTCTATATCTTGCTCAGTGATTTATTGTTTACATTATGAACAGTGTGTGTCATCAGTTTTAATTTACACACACACTGTCTCCTGAACCTTAACTGGAGGATCTTTAAATCCTTATTCAAACCCCTTACATCTTCTTTTTTCCACTGTGGATAGTGGTAGAGGTTGTGTGTGACCTGGATAGCTGTATTTTCTATTGTTTTTGTTTCCCACAAAGAATTGTGGTAGAGGTCTTTGACTTGGATAGTTGTAAACTGTTGTGAACCCCGATCCAGGGTGTGGATCAAATTTATATAAATTTGAGAGGACTAAGTCTCGGCTTGAGACTGAACCTCTTGGTTATATCTGCTGTGATTTATTTAGTTTTATCTAAAACCTTTTATTCCGCTGCTAAGTGCTTTAAAACTTACATTGTTTTTCAAAGTTACTCTGATAATTGAATTAAAAAGTGTTTGCATTATTTGAAAATCATTATGTTAGTTTCAAAAGCTAATCTGATCTTCGAATTAGATTAACTAGGAATTAATAAATCCCTTGAGAACCTAACTTAAAGTTTTCTTTAGTTCAAATTCACTACAATTCAATTAGTATTTTAAATTGGGGGATTTTAGTAAAGGATTTTAAACAGAAATTTTAATTAGAACTCAATTCACCCCCCCTCTGGAGTATCCACTCCGACCAACATTTGGTATCAGAGGCTTAAAATATTTTCTTAAGTACTCTGTTTTTCAACTGTGATTTTAGTTGTATTTTAAAGTTCTTAAAATTTCTATTATTTCTAAATTTTTATCTCTTTAAATTTTTTGTCTCAACCTAGTTATCATGGATAACAGACTTGAAGGTGTTGCTACTAACAGACCACCATTTTTTAATGGAAGCAACTATGCTCAATGGAAGATTAAGATGAAAATCCATTTAGAAAGAATATGTTTTGATATTTGGACTGCTATAGAATCAGAATATAAAATTCCTACTACTGTTAGATCTACTTGGAATGAAGCTACTAAGACAGCTCACAATAATAATTGCAAAGCTATGAATTCTCTATATTGTACTTTAAGAGATGATGAATTTAATAGAATATCTGCTTGTAAGACTACATATGAAATTTGGGATACTTTATGTGTTTCTCATGAAGGAACAACTAATGTTAAGGAAATGAGATTAAACACCTATACTATTAAATATGATAATTTTAAGATGAAGCCTGATGAACCCATTTCTGATATGTATCTCAGGTTTAACAAAATTGTCAATATAATGATCTCACTGGGAAAGGACGTTTCATCAAAGGAGAAGATCATGAGAATTTTGAGATGCCTACCTGAAAGATGGAGGGGCACTTCTATTTCAGTCAGAGAATCTTGTGATATTGGTAAACTGCCAGTCAAGGAACTTATTAGCAAGTTGATGATGTATGAAGAAGATCTTAAAGTAAACAAAGAAGAAGAAGATGAACCAAAAAGGAAGTCAGTTGCCTTCAAGACATCTACTTCGAAGAATAAGGATAAAGAGAAAATTCAGACCATGAGTGATAGCTCAAGTTGTGAAGAAATTGAAAGTGCATCTGACAGTGATGCAGAAATGGATCACATAGCCAGAAGATTTAAGAAGTTTTATAGGAAAAAGAATTTTTTCAGAAAATCAAATTACAAAGAAAAGTATGACAACAAGGGTCACTGGAAAAAAAACTGGAAGAAATCTGACAAATCTGATGAAGTTGTCTGCTATGAATGCAAAAGAAAAGGACATATAAAAGCAGACTGTCCAAAACTGAAATACAAGAAGAAGTATGAGTATAAGGACAATAAGTATAAGAAATCCATGAAGTCTATGTGGAGTGCTTCTGAGGATAGCTCCAGTGAATCTGAAGCCTCTGAAACTGAAAACATAAATAAGTCAAACATGTGTTTTATGACAAACACTTCTGAGGTAACATCTGAAACTCCTGATTTAAATTCTTATTATTCTAGAGATGATTCTGATTCTGAAAATATGTCAAAATATGAACTGTTTGAATACTATGATATGTTGGAAGAAACCTGTAATGAGCTGAAAGACAAATACAAAGGTTTAAATAAATAGTATGCTTTAACTGTTAAACATAAATCTGATCTTGACATAGAAATGGAAAATAATTCTCAGTTTCTTAAAGAAAACACTGAATTGAAATTGTCAAATGAGCAACTTAGGAAGGATTTAGAAAAATTCACAAATGGAAAAGATACTCTTACTCAAATGCTAGGTAAGCAGATTGCACCTAGATATACTACTGGTATAGGATACCAACCTGGACAAAGAAAAATTACCAAAACTAGATTTATTTCTAAATCTGGAAAAAATGTAGATAGTTCTAGTTCTGGAAGTCCATATGCTTCAACTAGTTATATTCATAGTTACGGATCTAATAAGGTTTATCTTTCAAAATATGTTGATTCTACAAATTTTATGAGACCCATAAGACAAATTTGGGTACCTAAAGTTTTATTGGCTAACTTGTCTGGACCCAAGAAAATCTGCGTACCAAAATCATTTCCTATCTAAATATGTTTTGTAGGGAACATGCTTAAAGAGATCCGGTAGAAAGACTTGGTACTTGGGCAGTGGATGTTCAAGACATATGTCAGGAGACTTATCATTCTTTAAAAGCTTAGTCAGAGTTGATGGAGGTTTTGTCACTTTTGGTGATAATTATAAAGGGAAAATCATCAGCTTAGGCCAAATTGGTAACACTAACTCAGTATTAATTTCTAAAGTTCTATTGGTTGATGGACTTAAGTATAATTTACTAAGTATTTCTCAGTTATGTGATGATGGTTTTCATGTTAAATTTGAAAATGATTCTTGCAATGTTTTTAATTCTAAAAATGCTTTAGTATTTTCTACCTTGCGAAATGAAAATGTCTATGCTGTTGATTTAAATTCTTTATCTATGAAAAATATTACTTGTTTAAATTCTTTTCATAAAGAGTCTTGGATTTGGCACAAAAGATTAGGACATTGCAATGTACATTCACTTAGAAAACTTACTAGGAAGAACTTAGTTAGAGACCTACCAAAACTTGAATTCTCAGCAGATAAAGTTTGTAATCCCTGTCAAAAGGGAAAGAAACATAAAGTTTCTTTTAAATCAAAGAAATAAGTGTCAACTTCTTAACATCTCGAGTTAGTTCACATGGATTTTTTTGGACCTTCTAGAGTTTCTAGTTTAAATGGGAAGCACTATGTCTATGTTCTAGTAGATGACTATTCTAGGTATACTTGGGTATATTTTCTAGCTCATAAAAGTGAAGCTTGTTCTTACTTTGTTAAATATTCCAAGTCTATGGAGAACCTTAGTGGACTTAAGATAAAAACCTTGAGAAGTGATCATGGTCGTGAGTTTGAGAATCATGAGTTTGAATCCTACTGCTCACACAATGGCTATAGTCACAATTTCTCTGCCCCTAGGACACCTCAGAAAAATGGTGTAGTAGAAAGGAAGAATAGAACCCTTTTGGAAATTGACAGAACCATGCTCAATGAGTATGACCTACCTGTTTATTTTTTGGGTGAAGCTGTCAATACAGCTTGTTATATTATCAATAGAGTTTTGATCAGATCTGTTCTTAAGAAGACCCCTTATGAGTTGTGGAACCATAGGAAACCTAAGGTCAACTACTTTAGAGTTTTTGGTTGCAAAGTATTTATTCCTAATAACTAAGATAATCTTGAAAAGTTTGCATCCAAGAGTGGTGAAGTAATTTTCCTAGGTTACTCTATTTCTAGTAAAGCCTATAGAGTTTTCAATAAGAGAACCAAATGTGTGGAGGAATCTGTTCACATCAAATTTGATGAAACTGATCCACATGAACCTAAGACCTCTCTTGAAAATCTTGAAGATGATCTCTCTGTTTTTAACCTTAATGATAAAGACAATGGACCTATAGTTAAAACATCCAGTTCTGGAAATTTTCCAAAACCTGCTTCTATTGACTCCCAACCTGTTGATGAACCTGAAATCTCTAGCCCTACCTTTTCGAGACTAACTAGGATTCTAAAGAACCATCCTTTAGATGTTGTTGTAGGTAATCTAGATAGAGGAACACAGACTAGAGCTTCTATAAGAAATCAGGTTGAACATCGAGTCTTTCTTTCATAGTTAGAACCTAAAAATATCAATGATGCTATCAATGATGAATTTTGGGTAATGGCTATGCAAGAAGAACTTAATCAATTTGAAAGAAATAAAGTCTGGGATTTAGTAGAAATACCTAAGGACACTTTAACCATAGGCACAAAGTGGGTGTTTAGATACAAAGTTGATGAATCTGGAAACATCATTAGAAACAAAGCTAGACTAGTTGCACAAGGTTACAATCAAGAAGAAGGAATTGACTATGAGGAAACCTTTGCACCTGTAGCTAGATTAGAGGCACTTAGGATCTTACTTGCCTTTGCATCACATCTGAATTTCAATTTATATCAAATGGATGTGAAAAGTGCTTTTCTAAATGGTTTTATTTTTGAAGATGTTTTTGTAGAACAACCACCTGGTTTTTCAAATCCTCACTTTCAAAATCATGTTTTTAAACTTTCTAAATCTTTATATGGTTTAAAACAAGCTCCAGTATCTTGGTATGAAAGACTTACAAATTTTCTTACTTCAAAAGGATTTACAAAAGGAATTGTTGATCCCACTCTTTTTATAAAAATAATTTCAAAATATGTTTTAATAGTACAAATCTATGTTGATGATATTATTTTTGGATCTTCTAAAAATTCTTTATGTACTGATTTTTCAAAGGTTATTCAAAATTGAGTTTGAAATGAGCTTAATGAGAGAGCTTAAGTACTTTCTTGGATTTCAAATCTTTCAAACTAAAGATGGTATTATTTTGAATCAGAGTAAATATACTAAGGATTTATTAAAACGTTTTGGTTTGGATAGTATTAAGGGAAGTGATACACCTATGAGTACCACCTGTAAATTAGATATTGATGAAACTAGAAAACCAGTAGATCAAAAAAATTACAGAGCTATGATTGGGAGTTTACTCTATCTTACTGCTAGTTGACCTGATATTATGTTTAGTGTATGTATGTGTTCTAGATTTCAAGGTAACCCTAAAGAGTCACACTTACTTTCTGTTAAAAGGATTTTCAAATATCTTAAATATACTGCTAATTTGGGACTGTTTTACCCAAAAGGACAATCATTTGATTTAATAAGTTATTCAGATGCTGACTTTGCTGGATACAAGTTAGATAGAAATAGAACATCTGGAACATGTCGTTTACTTGGAAAGTCCCTAGTATCATGGTGTAGTAAGAAACAGAACTCGGTTGCATTATCTACTGCTGAAGCAGAGTATATAGCTGCTAGTAGTTGTTGTGCACAGAATCTGTGGATGAAACACACTTTATTGGACTATGGATTTGATTTTAAACATGTTTCAATTAACTGTGATAACACTAGTGTGATCAACATCTCAAAGAACCCTGTGTCTCACTCTAGAACCAAACACATTGATGTTAGACACCACTTTCTAAGAGATCATTATCAAATAGGTGATATAACTCTTGAATTTATAGGCACTGAACTCCAATTATCTGATATTTTCACTAATACTTTAAGTTCAGAAAGATTAAGTTTCATTAGACACGAATTAGGAATGATAACTTAATCTTAAAACCTTTATATAAACCTCACCGTTAGATAAACCTCACCGTTAGATAAACCTCACCGTTAGATAAACCTCACCGTTAGATAAACCTCACCGTTAGATAAACCTCAGCGTTAGATAAACCTCACCGTTAGATAAACCTCACCATTAGATAAACCTCACCGTTAGATAAACCTCACCGTTAGATAAACCTCACCGTTAGGATAGACCTCACCGTTTAAGGACACCTCACCGGTACATCTCTCGCGCAGTTTTAAATTTTCGTATTAAGGCTGAGAATTTGAATTTCTTTTTTAATATAAGATTTATTTTATATGTGAATCCTAAATGATATTAAACCCGACTCTAGACATCACTCAATCATCATGAACCCGTCTGTTCGAATCCCTCCTACCTAAACCTCTCAAGCTCGCAAAACCCTAAGCCTCAGAATCTGAAATGGCCCATGTGAAGCGACCCTCAGTGGATGAAGGGAGTGATGCGATGCAAGCTAAGAAGCAGAAAGTAACCAATTCTAGTGCCAGTGGAAGTAGTAGAGATGTTGTTCGAAGGAATCCTGTGAATCCACATTTATCGAAGCGAGAAATTGTAGTGGAAAAGGAATTATGTGTGGAATGGCTACTGGAAAGAAAGTCCTTGATTCTGAAGATTTTACAAGAACAAGGATGGCTCGAATGCTTCATGAACAATAATGGACCATATTATCCAGCACTGGTAAAAGAGTTTTATGAGTTTTTCTGTTTTGAGACTTCAGAAGAGGAGAATAGGATGATTTCCTGTGTGAATGGTCAAAATTTTTTGTTCTCATCAGTTGAATGGGTTGAGAACCTTAGAGTTCCTCATAGTAGTGATTATGGATTTTATTCAAAATCCATACCTGCTGCTAGTGACTTTTTCGAATATGAGGATGCCTTGTTGGAATTGACAGGAAATGGAACTCCTAGAAAGGTCATTACTGCAGAGATGGAAGGGGAGGATAAACTACTTTTCAAGTTCATTCAGCATGTGATTAGTCCAAGGAGAGGAGATTTTTCTACCCTCAGATTTCAGGATATTTATTTGTTGTATCTGTTAAATCATGGAGTAAAGGTGAACTTGTGCAGATTTCTAATGATTCAAATTGAGGATATGACTCGGCCGAAGTCTAAGTCCAATGCACTATTCTTTTCTAAGTTGATTTCTATTATGTTGAAGGCAAAGGAGGTAGCTGGACCTCAAAAAGAAACTATTGTGGTTAAGGATAATTTTTGTATCACCAGGACTGTTTGTAAGTTTATGAAAGTCAGCTGGAACCCTTGGAAGAAATCATGGGTTCATGATGATGGAAAAATCTATGACAAGTACACTCCTGTGGATCATCCTTATAGACTAAAGGATGTGAGGGATCCTGGTCTTGGACCAGATGATCCAGAACCGGTCTACAGTGATAATGAAGCTGAAGCTGAGGAGGAAGAGACATTAGTTGAGGAAGGAGGAGACCTTGATTTACCTCCTAGTCCTATGCCCCAAAAAATTTCCTATGGAGCAGCTAGCCCTTTAAAAGAACTACCAAGGAGAGAATCTGTTTTGAAGGAAAGTGATACTAAGACCACAGAAGAAGAAGCATATCAGTATGTTGTTAAGGACACCTCTGAAGAGGATGAAGCAACCGAATCAGATCAGCTTGCTCATGAACAAAAGGAGGCTACTGGTGAAGTAGATGATGAGGAAAATGAAAAATAAGAGCTCAGTTTGAGCCCTCTAATAGACAATACAGTCAAGATAGTGCCTGATCAGAAAGCAGAAGTAGCATCTGTTGATGAGAGAGTCTTTGAACTATCAGAGAAAATGGTTGTTGAATCTACTGAAGTTGCAGAGGAAGTTATAGAATTACCTCGAGCAGAACAGTTGGAGGAGATTCCTCAGGTGAATGCTCTAAGTGAGGGGGAGCATCTTGGTTCAGTATCAGTGTTGTATGACATTGAAGTTTGGACATCAGATCCAGGATATATGGTTCTTGGACTTAATTATAAAGATTCTGATGAGGAAGTCCATCCCCAAAGAGAATTAGTTATCCTAGCTGTTGTGGCTAAAAATTTGGCAACCAAGGAGGACCTTGAGTCCTTAAAGGCTGAAATGAAAGAAGCACTGAGAGAATCAGTGTCAGATTTGAAGCAAAGTTTGGTTGATGAAATGAGGAGTGTGGAGAAATCCCTGGAGCTATCTCTGGGATGTGCTATTTCTAGTCCAGTGAGGGGAATGATGGATGAAGTTAAAGTATTCCATACTCAAATTGAGAGTTGGACAAGATCTGTGGTTGCTCTAAGACAATCTATTGCTTCGTTGACTGCCATGAACATCTCTCAAACCCAAGTGAATACTGATATCAGATATATCAAAGAAGTAGTCAAGCTGTTTGTGGATGTCTTTGAGGCTTTTAGGAAATCAGTCAAAGAACATTTGAACAGTCAAGATGAACTTGTTCAGAAGGTAGTTAGTAATCTGACACAATCTTTCAAGGAGATAGTAGATTTCTCAGTTAAACCCCTTCCTTCATCCAGCTCCACTGTGAACCTTGATCAGATCAGAACTGTTATTCAGGAATAGTTGGCTAAGGCTAGTACTAGTGGTACCTTAGATAATCAGATCCTTGCTACCACTAGGAAAGTTAGTAGTTTTGTTCGTGATCACCTACGGGAAGCTACTACTTCTCAAGATGCAATTAAGAATAAGGTGGATTCTTACTTTGAGAAGGTCTATACCAAGAATCAAATGACCAATCATTTCAAGATTTTGATACAGAATATGAAGTTTCCTCCAGTGACTCAAGATTTCAGAGAACAGGTTAGTAAGCTCAGGTAGATTACTCCTGCCTTGGATAAATTCATTGAAAATAGAGATGATTTTGTGTCCGCAATGGAGAGAGGAGGCAGTATTATTATGGATTTCAGGAACCTGCTGCTACCATTCTTGCATGTGGATGCCAGACCTGTGATTATACCTCCTGTCCTTCCTGCCTCTGCCTCTGGGAGTACACCTCAGTTAACTCCAGTTCAGGCTATTAGAAGCTTGACACCTATGATCCCACAAAAGATCATAGATTTCAGATCCGGTACAGTTTCAGTGGGAGAACCTCTATTTGTTTTTTCAGCTATTCCCAAGCCAACTACTCAATCTGACCATGCACCCTCTTCTGATCCTAAGGGAAAGACTCCTGTTCCAGAGGAAGATTGAGTGATTTTGGATGTTTTTGATGGGATTCACTTGTATTTTCTTTTGTAATACTGACTTTATCAGTTTGTATCTTTTGTGATTTAATGGAAAGTTACTCTTACATTCTCTAATTTTCTATATTTATGTGTAATCTGTTCTCTTTTAGTCTCCACATTTCTCTGATTCTACCCTTATTTTTGTTAATCACAAAGGGGGAGAAAATGAAACTAATGAGAACTGGGAGTACAATTTCAAGGGGGAGAATGCAAGGGGGAGAAAAAATGAGAACTTTGTTTTAAAGTTTTTTCTTCGGAAATTTTTCCTCTAACACCATTTTATTTTTCTTAATACTTTGGCATAAGTTGTGATTATCAAAAAGGGGAAGATTGTTGAACTCTCTGGAGAATTAGTTGAAATCATATTTTGATAATCCCAACTATGCTCAATCATATTTTGATTATGCTCAATTATAGTTTGATAGTTCCTATATTAATTAATGATTAATTACTTAATTAAGTATTTCTGTAAACCATGCACATATTCATATATTACAATATTTATATTATCTTTAGAGAATTTGGTTACTGAATGATATATATTATAACTTAACCCATTCTACCAATAGAATGCTTAAACAAACAAGTGGTCTCCGTTACATTATAACAAGTCTACCGATACGTGAAGGTCACCGATACAGACAAGTCACCGTTATGCAAGTCTACCGATACGTGAAGGTCACTGATACATCAAGTCCACCGGTACAACAAGCCTACCGATACGTGAAGGTCACCGATAGAGAAAAGTCACTGTTATGCAAGTCTACCGATACGTGAAGGTCACTGATACAGACAAGTCACCGTTATACAAGCCTACCGTTACAGACAAGTTACTGAAGGAAGTATACCGATACACTAAGGAAGTTACCGGTACATAAAGGCTACCGTTACAATAAAGGTCACCGGTACATTAAGTCTACCGCTACCGATCAAGTCTACCGACAGACATGAAGTCTACCGATAGAAAGGATACCGTTATACAAGAAGTTACCGATACAAAGACTTATCGATACACGAGGCTACCGATATCCAAAGCTACCATTCCAGAGAATCCAACGCTGCATTAATTTCTTTATCTTTATTTAATCTAACTAATGGTCATATCAGGTATATTTTAATGCTCTGTCATTTATTTAATAAAGGCTGTTGGATGTCAGGGAACTGTACCTCGTACCTTCAAAAAAAGAAATCATTTATTTTGCTGGATCTCATGCCATAAATATAAGAAGTCCTTGTAGCTACAATATATAGAAAAAATATAGACAAGGGAAATACAGAAGTGATCAACTAGTGACATACACAATAAGAACTCATACGGATATACATGCATGACCAAGAAGACACAGAAGCTCATACACACTCACGCTTACTCAAGAAGAGCTGTGTACTTTCACGAGTATTTTGAAGAACATCATCGACTACATTTTCACTATCTCTGAACCTGGATGTCAAGAAAACGACACTCTGTTTTCCAGACAAAAACCATAAGAGGACTCAGAACCATTTCTGATCAATTCGAAGGAGTCTATAGCTACACTGTAATCACTAGAGCCATTCTAAACTCTATATCTTGCTCAGTGATTTATTTTTTACATTATGAGCAGTGTCTGTCATCAGTTTTAATTTACACACACATTGTCTCTTGAACCTTAACTGGAGGATCTTTAAATCCTCATTCAAACACCTTACATATTCTTTTTTCCCAATGTGGATAGTGGTAGAGGTCGTGTGTGACCTGGACAGCTGTA
This sequence comes from Viscum album, assembly GCA_963277665.1. Classification (NCBI taxonomy): domain Eukaryota; kingdom Viridiplantae; phylum Streptophyta; class Magnoliopsida; order Santalales; family Viscaceae; genus Viscum; species Viscum album. The sequence goes on along the minus strand of OY728166.1, from coordinate 1,239,155,377 downwards.
TTTGCTGTTGTTTTTGTTTCCCACAAAGAACTGTGGTAGAGGTCTTTAACTTGGACAGTTGTAAACTGTTGTGAACCCCGATCCAGGGTGTGGATCAAATTTATATAAATTTGAGAGGACTAAGTCTCGGCTTGATACTGAACCTCTTGGTTATATCTAATGTGCTTTATTTAGTTTTATCTAAAACCTTTTATTCCACTACTAAGTGCTTTAAAACTTACACTGTTTTTCAAAGTTACTCTGATAATTGAATTAGCAAGTGTTTGCATTATTTGAAAATCATTAGGTTAGTTTCAAAAGCTAATCTGATCTTCGGATTAGATTAACTAGGAATTAATCAATCCCTTGAGAACCTAACTGAAAGTTTTCTTTAGTTTAAATTCACTACAATTCAATTAGTATTTTAAATTGGGGGATTTTAGTAAAGGATTTTAAACAAAAATTTTAATTGGAACTCAATTCACCCCCCCTCTTGAGTGTCCACTCCGACCAACACCTACTATTTGATTTTCTTTATTTTAATCCACCATTATCTATGTTTGGAGATTATATTCTTCTTTCATATGAGTGCTCCAACATCACCTAGTAGAAGATTCCACTGAATAAGAAAGGGGTGGAGAATAATTAAGTCACAGTACAACATGACAAAAATAAAGTGATATAATTTAACACAGTTATTATAAAAAGAATCTTTTGTAGGCTACTTAATAGGCTGTGATGGATCTGTAGGCTATCCTGGATCAGAAATCTTTGAAGGAAGTGTATGTTCCAATGAATGCTATCTGTGGTCTTCATGCACTAGAGTGGAAGATGAAGGAACAGACTCATCAGATGTTGTATGGATGGTATAAATTGGAGGTAGTGTAGACATGGTAGAATATGGGTAGTAGGTTGGGGAATACATCATCATATATGGATATGGTAAATGTGGTAACATCTGTAGAGGTGGTGTAGACATGGAATGGGAAGAAGAGGCTAAATGAAATGATGGAGGCATCAGTGGTACCATTCATGGATGTGGAATAGACATGGTATGTAAATAAGAGGGTAGTTGATATGATGATGGAGGCATGGATAAGCACATCCCTGGAGACTCAAGTGGAGGATGGAAATGTGTGGTATATGGGGTGTCTATTGGTGGGTCAGTGTGGGAACATGTATAATGGGCGATTCATCTAGGTCTAGAATCATCCCCACTCGGACCCATGCTAATAGGATAAGGAGTCAACTCTAGTGGAACTGAATTTCCCTAAAAAAATTGAGAAATAATATTTACATGAAATTATATGTAATGCATAAGAATAACATTACAATTATTATACTCACTAAGGAAAGAGAAAAAGGAAACATATGCTCGCACACCTATTGATCGAGATCAAATAGTTGCTTCCTTCGATGTTCTAAAGTATTTTGCATAATCTTCATAAGAATGAAATATACATTTTTTAGAAATAGTTTTATAATTCATGCATATAACTTAGAAGTCAAAGAAAGCATAAGAAATTTCATAACAAATTTTAGTAACAATAATTTAAAACCAAGTTATTCATTTTTTTAAAACTCATTTCAAACCCAATTTTCTAAATTGAAATAAATCTAATTAAATTAAACAACACCAGACAATACTAAAACAAACATATCATTCCAAACTAAAACTAAATTAAAGTAATTACAGTAATACTAACTTGAGGAACTCATTTGAAGGTAAACTGAATGAACAATGAACATATATGATTACTTTTATTTATTACCCACCACTAATTTAGGTTCAACATGAACTATCACAACGGTAAAATTTGAATCATCAAATGAAATATTTTGGTCAACACCAATGGGGACGTCAATGGTGGTAATTTCATCACTAGCATCATGAAGGATATGCCTTGGGATTACTTCATTAATGACACCGTAATCAGGTCTATGATGATCTTTCACATAAAACACTTGTTTTCCATTGATTCCAAAATGTATGGTTCATCGGTATGTAGGAATCAACTCATGTTAATAATTATGAATCCACAATCATCAATAAATATACCATGTCGCATCATTGAATCAAACCATTTACATTTCATCATAGTGACTCGACTCTATGATTATTAATCCAATAATAATATTTTCTCAACAAGTCCATAATAATACATATATTCATATTAAGGCCGACTATCAGATGCATTGGAATAATAATCCACTGTAGTAGTTAACATAATTCCATCATGTTGTGTTCTCATTTTATCTACTTGATCAGTTGTAACAAATCTATAACCATTTATTATTAAATATTTGCATTCATGAACCAAAGAATTGAGACCAAAATACAATGCTCTTAATTCTTGAGAAACAGAGTCAACAGGTAAACTCAAGACCTGAAATATTTATGAATAATACAATTAAATTGATATATATAATTTAATATAATTAAAGTAATGGTCATTCCTTTGATTTCAACCAAGCATGAAAATCTAGGCTATGCAAAGCCTCTCTCCTTCTCAAAGGAAAAGACTGATGAACTCTACTTACAATTTATTTATGTTCCGTACCTAGAATGATAATAAAAATCTAAGGTATCTATGAAATTTCATAATATGAGATAATATATAAATATCCAAATTACTTAATTGATATAGTAATTGAACAAACCACAGTTAAACATGACTGTCTGATGTGCCATATTACGCTCTTCAAGGCTCAATGTAGCCAATGTATAAGATCCAACGATTCCTCTTGTTTGGGGAAGATATAGAAATGATGGCTCAATTGGTTGGTTATGTCTGGTGCTCACGTCATACAAATACATCGAACAAAAATACATACATTCTTGATCCAGATAACCTCTCACAATAAAACTTTCAGGATAATTCTTATTTTCGACATATGATTTCATTGTGCACATATTTCTTTCAGTAGGATACATCCACTAAAAAGAAATTGGTCCTCCAAGAAGTGTTTTAGTTGGAATATGTATTGTTAAATGCAACATATAGGTGAAAAAGGGTGGAGGAATTTTTTTCCCATCTCACACAAAATTAATCGTTCCTATGGATTCATTTTTATCAACAATGCCTTGGATAACCATTTAGAAAAAAGGTCTCTAAAAAATGGCACAATCAAATCACTTTCAGCCTTATATTATTGGATAACAAATGCCAAATTGATATTGGAATTAATTCATGAAGAATGATGTGATAATCACGAGTTTTGTGGATTTTAGTTTCAAATCCCTTATGTTAACTTGTTCAGATATATTAATGGAATAACTATTAGAAACCCTGATATTCTCCAATAATACCATAAATTGATCTTTCTCTAATGGTTTCATCACATAAGAAGCACAAAGAATTTTCCATTTGTTTTCAACGATACACAAAGGATGTAGTTCTGGTCAAATATCCCAATCCAACAAGTCTCGACAAGATCAAAAGTCATCTTTGGTCTTCCCATTGATATTTAAAATAATTTCAAGAAAAATTTCACATATATTTTTCTCAATGTGAATTATATCTAAACAATTATGTAACCAATTGGTAGACCAATATGACAACTCAAAAAGATACTTTTCTTTTTCTAATTATAAGTGGTTTCAATGTCAACATCCATCCTATTTTTAGATTTCTACTAACCTTTAACTAATGAAAAACTAAAATCTTTCAATTCATTAAGAAAACCATTGCATGAAATATGTTGAGGTGGTCTTTTAGTTTCAACAGTATTATCAAACCTCTGATGATTCTTTCTGTATTGATGATCCATTGGAAAGAATTGTTGATGACCCATGAAACTGAAACTATGACAATATTTAATCCTTATCGATCATGTATTATTCATACATATATGAAATGATGGGTTTCCCTTCATGATCTAACCAAACATCATTGAATAAGTAGATAAATCATTTATAGTCCATAGAAGGGCATCACCAATCTGAAATATATTTTTTGAAGAAACATCGAATGTCCACACACCCATATCCCAAAGCTGCTTCAACTCTATTATTAAATTCTACAAGTAGACGTCTATATCATTACCAGGATCAGAAGGTCCATATATCATTATACTCAATAAAGTGAAAGTTTTTTTCATACACATCCATCAAGGAAGATTGTAAACATGAATAAAAACTTGTCATGTTCTATGAATAGTAAACATCTTCCCAAACAGATTAAAACCATCACAGGATAGACCCAACCTAATGTTATGCACCTCAGATGCAAAATCCGGATGTTGTGCATCAAGTGACCATCATGCTAATTCATCTATAGGATGAACCAACTCATTATTACCTTTAATTCTCTCAGCATCATGTCATCACATATTGGCTGAGATTTCTATAGACATGAATAGATTTTGAAGTCTGGGAATCAATGAAAAGTGTCACATGACTTTCTATAGCACACGAGATGGTGTTCCATCTGCATTTTCCTTCCATCAAGATGTACCAAATTCTTTATAGTTATTATGGTTAGTTGTTTCCTCCCAAAGTAAACTACAATCTTTCGGAAAAGCATGAACTTTATTAGTAGCAAATCCAAGTTATTTAATTAACTTCCATTCCTTGTAATGATTTGAGGGAATATCTACACCATCAGGAAGAAAGTCCTTAAAAAAGTTTATAATATAATCAATAACGGTATTAGAAATTCCATACATAATTTTTCCATGATATAATCGCATTAAAAATTCCAACTTGGTCATTTTAGTATAGTCCGGGTGTACTAAAGTTTTGGCATCATCCATTAAAATTTTCACTCTCTCAACATCATCATCTTTAGTCTTTTTATCATGTGTATTGAAATAATTGTCTTCTTACACTAACATACTATCTCTCTCATGATGATGCACAAATGGAAACCGATCAAATATCAAATTCTCTATACCAGTTCTTTGTTTTCGTTCATGAACAGTAGAATATTGTCTTGTCTCTCCATAGTGATACCAAACATAATAGTTTATTTGAAATTAAATTTTTGTTATATGGTAGATAACTTCTTCTTAGCTTAACTGTGGTCATCCAACACAATTATAGCATGGACATTATATACAACCTCTATCTTAAGCATTGTTAAATGAAAAATCTAAAAAAAAACCTTTTTTTAAAATTGGTTGAAATTCGATTGGTATGATACATCCAACTTATATCCATTATATTATAAGGAAAAAAATTTATCTTCCAATAAAAAATATAAACCATAATTAAAAAAACATTACAACCAATTTTAATATTAAATTCATCAAAGCATACTAGTAGCTAGCAAAACAAATAATAAGAGAAATAACATATGCTATAAGCGATAACTACAAATAACGAACCAAGGTGGGTATCCCTGACATTTAAGAATTCACTATCATGGTCACTATCCAAAAATCTCCCCAGGAAGATCAAGAGGTGTAACAAACTAGAATGAAATGAAAAGATAATCATTTTTCATAAGGTTTTATGTAATGAAATGAAAACACATCAAAAGTGTGTTACAACTTGGAACATTTTCCTAAAACATTGTTTTTAAAACCAACAAAAAATCATAATTTCATTAACAAAAAAAACATGATTTCCTATAAAATGTACTCTAAAAATATTTTGGAAAAAACATTTTACACTTTAAAGAACACATCCTATCAAAGTCATTTATAAAATAGTTTGAAAGAACTATATGATTACACTTTCTCTTTATTTATTTTAAAACATTTTTAAATACCTCTTCAAAACATAGAGATGTAAACCACACACAAATAATAAGGAAGTAGGAGTAAATAATCAAGAAGAAACATGATAAATAACAGGATGTAATAACACTAAAAAAACAAGGTTAATCCACAAAAGGGTCAACTCACCAAGAAATACCATCCAAGAAATAAAAAATTCAAATGAAAATGTATAAATGAATGATCCATAACATAAATATATATCATTAGGAGAAATCATGAAGACTAACATGACCAATAAAGACATAAAAACATGGACCTAGTTGTCAGTAGGGTACAATCATACATCTATACACTGAATCACTCTATGTAGTCTCCTTAGTGAAAAACCAAAAATCAAGGTTTTACATATAACTAAGGGGGGTCTATCCAATGAAAAGACATTATTAGCTTAGTAATATCCCACTACTACCCAGTTATAAACCTTTTTCTCCTCATGTAATAATAATTTAGGTAAACCATGTACAATAACATCATCACAAGACAATAATAGTCTGTTAGGGAAAACAACATTATCATGTTCTTCCCACCTCCTACACTACCATCAATGTGACCCCCAACACATAAGAACAACATGAATCATGTAACCAAGCATCCATCACATTGATAATAAAAAATCAACAAAAGAAATGGGGACCAAAAAGGGCACCATCAATGATCAACTCATAACAAGGTGCCAACTGGTCCTTCACTTTTATACATACAACATACAGAATTGGAAATTTTTGTACAAAACAACATTCCATGCCAACAAAATTTCAAAAGGAAATATATTCATCAACAATTATAACCACAAAATTCATGGTATACCTTAGTTCATATTTTGAATCCAAAAATACAATCAAAACATGAGATCCCTCTTTTAACATAAAAAATTAACCCACTTTGGAATCCTCATTTTTTTTATAATACCAAAAACATGTGTGTTTCATTATGAAAACAAACCATAGAATTTTATCAAACATATGGAGTTTATAAAAAAACATTTCCCATCAAGATACCATTTCAATCAGGAAATTATACCCATTTTTCACATGAAAAAAATCAAAATAAATGAATGAAATAGAAAATTAACCTTATATATAGTTCACACCATGAATATTTATACCAAATATGAATTTATAAAACACTTGTAACATTATAACTCTTAAATAAAAGCACATCAAACATAAACACCAACATCAAACATCGAAACCATGTCACCTTCAACAAAACACTTAAAAATATTAAAAAACTATATATAAGAAATAAGAGGGGGGAATAAAATGTTACCTATAAGAAATCAAAACAAAAAATTACCAAATGAAGAACACTTTGGATGGGTGGGTATGCCAAAATTGTGTGAGGAGGGCGGTGGGGCGGCCGAAATGGCCTGAGTAGAGCAGTAGGGTGGACGAAGTCACCTGAGGAGGACAAAAGGGTGGTCAAAATCATTGTAGGGGAGAGAGGATGCCGGCTAAAGTCACCTAAGGTGAGGGGGTATGTGGGGTGGCCGAAGTCACCTGAGGAGGGTAGTGGGGTGGCCGAAATCACCAGAGGGGGAGGAGGATGTCGGCTGAAGTCTCCTAAGGGGAAGGGGGACATACAGATGCATGGGAGGAGGTAGGGATTTAATGAGGAGAAGGGAAGGTGGACCCAAGTGTGCTTCTAATATTTATAAGGCTATATCAATGGTTTCAAAAAACTATTGGTATAGACCAACCTATACCAACGGTTATTTAAAAACTGTTGGTATAGGCTTAGACAATCAACTCTATACCCGCTGTTCTTCTAAACTGTGGGTATAGATTCATTGGGATAGGTCCCTTTTCTAGTAGTGCATACTCGTTATAAGCCCCAACTATGTCACCTAAGGTCATCCTATTATACAGTGAAATCCCTGAAAATCAACCTCAAAAGGGCATCCTCCTATATGGTGTAATCCCCGAAACTCAATCCTCTCAGAGGGACATACTCCCCTACAAGAAAAATATTCAGAGGGCCTCCATAGGCATGGTTCCTCACAACCTAACTACATGGTATTTTATTACCATCCAAGTGGGATATGTAGGAAGCCTCTACTAGGTCTAAACATAACACCCAAAATTAACCCTAATTCTCTTTGGGCCACATTCTTGGTAGGGTCTTATCCAACCTAGGAGCCCATATCGCTTCTAGGTCCTTGATCTATGGTGACACCTAAATTTACCCTATAGTTAGAAGTAGTTGTTGAAGTAAATCTAGGAATCAAATCCATAGGTATCGAAGAAGTAACCTTGATACACTCATATTTTATGGGAGGATTATCTATGGAGTGGCCAACTATGGGGTTTATTGTAATTGGGATAGAATAATACTAAAGTACCTAAGAGAATGGATTTAATTTAAGAATGAAACACTTAAATATTTTAATGGAAAAAATTAAACAATATGAGTCGATCCAAGGTTTTTGTTAGGGATAGAATGGATGTAATTGTTTTTTCTATGAATTTTCTATTCAATGGTTCAAGAGGTATCCAATCAATGAGATAAGTTACCAATATCATTCTCTGATTTAATCCATACACAACACCAATTCTAATTTCCAATTCACTTAGAGGATCAATTTCATGATCACTCTAATAAATTGTATTGTACTAGAACTCAAAATGTGTAGTCATTAAAGTTAGTAAATTCAAAGAAGAAAATAAGTAAAAAGGAACTCTCAAAACATAGAACTAATTTAAGAATTTAATAACATCAAATAAAATCCAATACACACACAAGAAAATACCTATAATCAAACCACAAAATATTTATCCTTCCATTGATGTAAGTCTCTAAATGGAAGGTGGAAGTTGACTTATAAAGGAATAATTGAAGAAATGAAAAACACAGAAAAAACAAACACTCCACCATTGTGTGAGAAATTTCACAATTGTTGGTGTGAATAAATTTACACCTTGATTCAATGGTATCAACACGGTAAGAAAAAGGAAATGAAAAATGAAAAATTATAAGAATAAGGATAACATTTATTAATAAAAAAAGGTGAATAAAACTTAAATGAGATAAATTGAAGATGAGATTACAAAATGAAAGCATAAAATTACAATTGAAAGAATAAAACATGAATCCCCCAATTCCATAACCACCCCTACCTTAAATAGTCATATTAGGAGCCTAATGTTGAGACCTCATCAATCAATTCCTTCTCCATTAATTAGGAGAGTAAAATTTGGTTGAGGAATCAAAGGAAATTTGAATTTTCAAAGTTGACTAGAAAATTCAGACCAAATACATCCCCCTTTTTGGCATTCAAATATGTGATTGAATATGGAAGAATCTGGGATAGTCATATAAGATAAATATATTCTTCTAGGTTTATTCTAATATATATAAAAAATTCATGTGAATTGGATCATCCATTATAATTTTATGATCGAAATGGTGAGATGGTTTTATGGGCCTTCAAATCTATCCCACAAATTAAATGTCAACTTGGGCTCTCTAGATATCCTTGAAAAATTCATAATTAGCTCTGGTAATAGTTGAATGAAATGATCCTCATAATTTTCTATATCTAAAGTTAAAATTTGAGCTTCATTGGTCTTGATTTTTGGGCTCCACTTTTACTTAATGGACCTAAGGCCCATTATTTTTTTGTCCAGAAATTTCTACATTTATAGTAAAAATGTCCATATTCAGTTGTGATTTTCCCATTGATCCTAAAAGTAAAAATGTTCCAAACATAGTGATAAATAATATCCCCAAATATTGAATTCAAATAATCAAAATAATTAAATCCATAGGAATATGATTAATTGGTCCCAAATTGACACACTTTAAACATGAATTGCACAATAATGTGAAATGAAGTTCAATTTATGAAATGCACTAAAACTAGTGTTTAAGGACATTAAATCATTTAAATATTAAATTATAATCAATGAATATTATCCTTATTAAGTGTCTAATCACACCCCCCAACATTAATTCTGCTAGTCCCGAGCAAAAAGTATCTTAAAAATATGGAATTGAATTCCCTTTTTCAAAAACATTTAAACATACAATGCTCATAAAAAGACATCATTCCAAAAAAATCATGAAACTTATCAAAATAATTTCTCACAAGTTATTTTCACAAGAATATTCCAAGATTAATCTCATTCCTTTATTCAAATTCATCGTCACATTTCATCCAATTTCAATTAATTATGATGATGCGTTATGCATCACGAAAGTCATAGGTCCCATTTTCTTGTTCAAGTGGAAAATAATTGGAAGATCTAGTTAGAAATCACATTAAACCTTAATATGAGTATTGATCGTACCACGATTCACTGTTTCATTTTCACCCTTACATCGCTGTGCTAAACATATTTTGTATTAAAAATTATAAAAATATTATCAAATTGTGCTTCATGTTTGATTAAATAATTTTGTATTTATCACTGTTAAATAGTTCAATGATACTTGTTTTGAAAATTACAATGTAGGTGGAGGTGATTTGGAGGGCCCTTGATGAAGTGAAAGAAAAATGGGCCAAAATTGCATGGATCCATGGACATCTGTCCACTGTTTTGAATATTACATGAAATCCGTGCATCCAAATGGGCTGAAATTTTGTGGGCCTGTCCAACATGTAATATTATACATTTCATATTAAGGAACCCAATCCTGATTCGTCTTTCATGGGGCCCATCCGAACTGATCTGTCCAATCCACCGAATTTGGACCAAGTCAAATGCGGTGTTCTGTATTTTATCAATATCTTGAGCTCTAGTTGTCCAAACGGTGCCAAACTTTCGGTGGAGACATCCAAGAGGTAGGGATAAAACTTTTATATTTTCTCCAAAGCGATATAAGACTGTCTGAAGGCCGAAACGCGTCGTGCAAGTGGATTGATGAAATCTGTGTGCCCAAAACCACCTCCCACATTTCCTATAAAAGGACACCTTGGGCTCCTCATTTGTAAGTTCGGCCAAGGAGTTAAGTGCTGACAATTTGGAGTCCTAGAGGAGTCTCCTAATCACCTTAGAGGTTCTGGAGGCCCCTATCCTCATAGGGGGATCAACAATGAAGAAGGAGTTCAACACGAGCTTCCTCCTCCTCCTGATGTCGAGCTAAAAGTTGGGTGTTCGTTGTGAGGGAGCTACACACATGTCAAGGGAGTTCTGATGCATACATTAGCTACTGGTTTGGAGTAATTTGGGTTTTTAAACATTTCATTCCATGTATCTTATTTTATTTCAGATTTGAATTCTTGATTTGATACATGTGAGTGATATGCTCTTAATTTCTAACTGATCGGTGTGAGGTTTTGAGTGCGTGACTTGTGTTGTTCCGATTGGACATCACAAGAATCCTTTTCATACCCAACTTATTGAGATTTCAATATGATTTGGAAGCTCTTATTCCATGCATAAGTACTGGACCTTGACAATACGATTGTTACGTCAATGTTTGGTCCTTAAAGCATTGAAATAAAAGCTTAGGAATTAATCGGGATTCCAATTAACTCCAACCAAAGAATTACTCTAAACCCAAGATGAATCTCTATTAATGATGAACTTGATATGTGTGTAGTGAAATCACATCGACCCTTTTATCTCATATTTCTCAAAATCCACTTGATCAATCATTTTTTAAGCTATTTCAACTAAGTCATTGTTTTAAACTGTTTTCAAAACCACTCCCTCTCTTAGTCATTTTTATTAAAAATACACACTCTAAACCTACCAACTCTCCTTGAGAGATGACCTAGGGTTTACCCTAGACTATAAATCAACCTTAAAAATATAATCAATTTGACGTGTCACGACAGCACGGTCAAATTTTGGCGCCGTTGCCGGGGAGCACTTTGGTTTTTTGTGCGTGTTTTTGATAAATTTTTTGTAATTTTTGTGAATATTTGTTTGTTTTATCTTCTACCTTTTCATTTGTTTTTGAGTTCTAATTTATTTATTGTGTAGGTTCTTTGTATGACGCGTTATACTCCGGGAGACTACAAACTTTCGAACCCGAACCGGAGAGGATCCTACATCAACGAAACCGAGACATACAAGACCACACTTTGAAGGAGGAGACATCAAATCTTAAAATTCTTCTTGATCCTTCTTCTTCTTCTAAAACCAAAGTTAAAACTAAACATAACTTGTATAACATGGCTGAAAATAATAGAACACTAAAAGAACTAACCTCACCTGATGTTGATATCCAACCCACTTACATTCAATTACAAGGCGAGGCACCCAATTTTGAACTAAAATCTGGTTTAATTCATTTATTACCAAGATTTCATGGACTGCCTGGAGAAGATCCACATAAGAATTTAAAAGAATTTCATACTGTGTGTTCAACCTTAAAACCTGCTAATGTGGATGAAGAACAAGTGAATCTTAGGGCATTCCCATTTTCATTAGAAGACACTGCAAAAGATTGGTTATACTATGTCAATTCACCAATTAGGGGTTGGGCAGACATGAAACTCCTTTTTCTTGAAAAATACTTCCCAGCCTCTCGAACTACAACTATAAGGAAAGAAATATGTGGTATAAGACAATCTCGAGGGGAAACATTACATGAATATTGGGAACGCTTTAAAACGTTATGTTCAAGTTGCCCACACCACCAAATAAGTGATCAACTTTTAATTCAATATTTTTATGAAGGTTTGATTCCTATTGATCGAAATATGATTGATGCTGCTGTAGGAGGTGCATTAGTAGATAAGACCCCAATTGCTACAAGAACCCTCATTGAGAACATGGCACAGAACACTCAACAATTCAGTACACGGTCCAGTGTTCCCATTCGAGGTGTCCATGAGGTGCAAAGTACTGAGTTTGAGAAGAAGGTGGACACGAAGTTCGAAGAGGTAAGTACCCTTCTACGACAACTTGCTCTCTCCCAAGGGAAATATCAATCTCCTCCTCCCGCCCATTGTGGAATCTTCTCTTCTGACACCCACTATTATGACCAATGTCCTCAATTGAGAGAAACTTCTGAGAGTTGTGAGGCAATATTTCCAGGACGCCCCTTTAACCAACCCTTTAGGCAAGAACCATACTATCCATCCAACCAAGGGTGGAAGGACAACCAAGCCTATAGGCAAGGGGGGTATTCAAACCAACCTCAACAGCAATGGAACCAACAGGGTCAGAGTAGTCATCCACCACCACCCAGAAATCCTCAACCACCCCAAAGGCCATTCCAACCACCCCCTCCAAAAACTGAGCCTAGCCTATAAGATATGATGAAGCAAATGGCTGCCAATAATATCCAATTCCAACAAACCACACAAGCAGCCATACAAGACCTAAAGACCCAACTAGGCCAACTTGCCAACTCAGTGGGGGAAATCCAAAGTCATGGGTCGGGTAAACTACCATCTCAACCAGTAGTAAACCCTAGGGATAAAGGAAATGTTAGTGCCATCACCCTTAAAAGTGGGACATAACTCAAAAGCAAAATGACCCCTCCATTAGAGTCCTCCCATCCAAAGGAAACCACCATCCCAACTACTGAAAATGGTCCAAGAGAAGAAAACCCTTTTCCTGAGATAAGCTCTTCCAAAGGAAAGACTGTGGCTATTGATGAGACACCTATCCCAACCATTCCTCTTCCATTTCCTCAAAGGGCTGCCCAACCTAGGAAACAAAAAGAAACCAAACTTGATAAAGAAATCTTGGAAACTTTCAATAAAGTACAGGTTAACATTCCTTTGATTGATGCTGTGAATCAAATTCCAAGATATGCCAAGTTTCTGAAGGAGATGTGTACACACCGAAGGAGGCTTCGTGGTGATGAGAAGGTGAGCCTGGGGAGGAATGTTTCAGCATTGATAGATTCATCACTTCCTACCAAGTGCAATGATCCTGGAACATTCTCGATTCCATGCACCATAGGGGAGTATTCTTTCTCCAATGCTATGCTTGATTTGGGTGCTTCTATTAATGTGATGCCTCACTCCATATACTCTTCTTTGCAGGTCGGTGAACTAAAGCCCATAGGAATAGTTGTTCAACTAGAAAATCGGAGTACGGCACACCCTTCCGGTGTGTTAGAGGATGTTCTTGTGAGGGTTCAAAATTTAATATTTCCTGCTGATTTTTATGTGCTAAAAATGGAAGATGATAGGATGAATGGACATGCCCCAATTATATTGGGGATACCTTTCTTGAAAACTGCCAAAGCCATAATTAATGTCCATAATGGTACATTATCTATGGAATTTGGTGGTGACATAGTCCATTTCAACATCCTTGATGTCATGAATCACCCATCAGAAGAACATTCCTCTCTCTCAGTAAATTCAATTGATGTACTCCCTTCCCCTAAAATAAATTCATTTGTTTCCCCTGATCCCCTTTCTGAATTTTCCTCTTTGATAGAAATTCTTGGAAATGAATCATGCATTGATTGTTGTAGCGGTCTAGAGATATGTCATGCATGCTTGTTAATTGATGATTTCTTGAACACAGAGGATCACATGACCATCGATGATACTGCTAAGCTTGTAAAAGCTCATTCCTCATCTGAGGATGTTACCATTGAGCATTTAGATGAGATCAGTGACTTCTCACTTTCACACACACTTCCTTCAATCCAAAATCCCCCAGAATTGGAACTGAAACAACTACCTCAAGATTTAAAATACTCATATCTTGAGAATGGAAACAAGTTGCCCGTCATCATTGCTAGTTCACTCCCTCCTGAGCATGAATTGCGACTGATTGATCTTTTGAGGAAGTATAAACAAGCTTTGGGATGGACACTTACTGACATTCCTGGCATTAGCCCATCAATTTGTACACATCATATTTTATTAAATGATGAGGCTAAACCAGTGAGGCAGTCACAACATCGACTGAACCCAAACCTACTTGATGTTGTTAAAAAAGAAGTAACAAAATTGTTGGCTGCTGGAATCATTTACCCTATCTCTGACAACCAATGGGTCAGTCCTGTTCAAGTAGTTCCTAAAAAAACTGGCCTTACTGTAGTAAAAAATGAAAACAATGAATTGGTTCCAACTCGTGTGCAGAATAGTTGGCGTGTCTGTATAGACTATCGCCGGCTAAACCAACACACTAGGAAGGACCATTTCCCATTGCCATTCATTGACCAGATGCTAGAGAGGCTAGCAGGGAAGTCCCATTACTGTTTCCTTGATGGGTATTTTGGATACTTTCAGATCCATATTGCCCCTGAGGATCAGGAAAAGACAACCTTTACTTTCCCCTTTGGTACATTTTCTTATAGAAGGATGCCATTTGGTCTGTGCAATGCTCCAGGTACTTTCCAACGATGTATGGTTAGTATTTTTTCGGATTACCTGGAGAATTTCATGGAGGTTTTTATGGATGATTTTACTATTTATGGATCCTCTTTTGATGAATGTTTAAGTATTCTTGGTTCTTTCCTACGTCGCTGTATTGAAAAGAATCTCGTATTAAATTATGAGAAATTCCACTTCATGGTGTGACAAGGCATAGTTTTGGGACATGTCATTTCTGGGGAAGGTATCCAAGTGGACAAATCAAAAGTAGATATCATTTCCTCCCTACCATTCCCTAAAAATGTTCGGGATGTGCGGTCTTTCCTGGGTCATGCTGGATTTTATCGTTGTTTCATTCGTGACTTTAGTAAAATTACACTCCCCCTCTCCCGATTACTCAAAAAAGAAAAAGAATTTGATTTTGATAAAAAATGTGAGGAAGCTTTCAATAATTTAAAATGGAGTCTCACATAACCCCCGGTAATCCAACCACCTCGGTGGGATTTACCATTTGAGCTCATGTGTGATGCCTCTAACTATGCAGTTGGGGCAGTCTTATCACAAAGGGTCGACTGAGCTCCACATGTCATAGCTTATGCCTCACGTACTCTGGACCTTGCCCAAGAAAACTACACCACCACTGAAAAATAATTTCTTTCCATTGTGTTTGCCTTGGATAAATTCAGGCCATACCTTCTAGGGTCCAAAGTCGTTGTGTTCTCAGACCATGCAGCCCTCCGATATCTCCTAAAGAAACCAGAAGCCAAACCATGTCTCATTCGCTGGATGCTCCTCCTTCAGGAATTTGATCTAGAAATTAGGGATAAAAAAGGAGCAGAGAATGTGGTTGCTGACCATATCAGTAGGATTCTCCCATCCACGGACATTGAATCATCCCCCTGTATTCCCATAAATGAATTGTTTCCTGATGAGAAATTGTACCGAGTGCAAGATTTTATTCCTTGGTATGCTGAAATTGTAAATTATTTGGTAGTGTCTTGAATTCCTGCTGATTTCACCAAAAACCAGGCCGACCGTCTAAAACATGAGTCTCGTTGGTACATTTGGGATGACCCCTACCTCTGGCGCACATGTAGTGATCAAGTTATTAGGCGTTGTGTTCCCGATAGTGAGTTTCAATCTGTCCTTAGGTTCTGCCACACACTTGCTTGTGGGGGCCACTTTGGTCCCCAACGGACTGCTCGCAAGGTCTTAGATTCTGGTCTCTTTTGGCCCACATTGTTTAGGGATGCCCATGAATTCTGTAAATCTTGTCCTCGCTGTCAAAGAATGGGGAATGTATCTAAAAGAAATGAGATGCCCCAACAACCCTTACTCTTCCATGACATTTTTGATGTTTGGGGCATTGACTTTATGGGACCATTCCCCAATTCATTTTGGAACCTTTACATTCTTCTAGCAGTGGATTATGTTTCAAAGTGGGTAGAGGCACGAGCCACGAGGACAGATGATTCCAAGACAGTTGTGGAATTTTTGAGAACCCAAATATTCTGTAGGTTTGGATTACCTAGGTTTATCATCAGTGATCAGGGTTCTCATTTCTGCAACTGCACAATGCAATCTCTTTTGCGCAGGTACGGGGTTGGGCATAGAGTGTCTACTGCTTATCACCCACAAACAAATGGTCAAGCCGAAGTATCAAATAGAGAGGTAAAATAGATTCTTGAGAAAACGGTTCATCCAAATAGAAAAGACTGGATTCTTAGACTCGATGATTCGTTATGGTCTTACCGTACTTCATTCAAAACTCCAATTGGCATGTCACCATATCAGCTAGTTTTTGGGAAGAGTTTTCACCTCCCTATTGAGGTAGAGCATCGGGCCTACTGGGCTATTAAACAATGCAATTATAATCTTTCTGGTGCAGGTATTCAAAGGAAGTTGCAGATTCAAGAGTTGAAGGAAATGAGAAGAGATTCATATGAGAACTCCCGAATTTATAAAGAGAGAACCAAGTCTTCCCACGACCGTCTCATCCTTCATCGTCAATTCCACATCAGGCAGAAGGTCCTCCTATACAATGCAAGGCTGAAGTTGCACCCTGGTAAGCTTCATTCCCATTGGTTTGGACCTTACATTGTTACTAATGTCTCTCCATTTGGTGTTGTCCAGGTTCAAAATGAAGACACCAAGCAAACCTTCACTGTCAATGGGTAGCGGCTGAAGCACTTCCATAAAGCCATTCCGGATTCCCCAATGGAGGAACTCCATGTTCAAGAAGCAGTATATGAATAACACTCACCAGGTTTTATCCTTCCTTCTCACAATCTCTTTTATTACAGTGAGGACACTGCATTCTCTAGGTGTGGGGGGGTGGATACATTCCTAGGTTAGTTAGGATTTTTCACCATTTTCTCCTTTTGTTTTCTCTTTTTGGCTTTCTTTATGGTATTTTTATTTTTCCCCATCAACAATTTCCAAATTCCATGATGTGGTGACCATAAAGTGGGGAAAGTAAAAATACCATAACGAAGGCTAAAAAGAATATTTGTATAAATTTAACATTAGGGAGTTATTTTTAGTGAATTGGTTTTCTGTCAATGATATAAATGGTCGTATCTATGTGAAACCTTTGAGATGATTGATGCCCATTGTGTGAGTAGTTTTTGAGAAAACTGTGTCGCTAATATCTCCAAAAAAAATTGCACCAAACCACAATGTGTGATTATTTCTTACTTAATATAAGGTAAATATATGTTGGGTTAATATTTTTCAGCTTTAAATGATATTTCCATACGTTCGTTCCTTATCCGATCTGTTTCATTACTGTACCAGATTGACCTATGCGTGTGTACCTAATGTCCGACTGTTGTACGCCCTCAAAAAAAAAATTGTTGTGTCTTGGGCAGGTCAAAAAACACTCCTCCTCAACCTTTGATCTTGTTATAACTATTGCAATTAGTGTCGTGAGGAGATCAAACAAGGGTTGAGAGATGAGTGTGAGATTTGTTCCAATTGCAACTTCAAAAAAATGAGGGGAGTGATGAAATGTGAAACATATGGGGATATCTAGGTCGGGAGCTTATGGTTTGACTTCTGGGAATGCTTAAATGAGTGGGTCTTGAAATATGATTGCAAAGTATGTAGGACAGGTTCGGTGACAAAATCATTTAAGCTGAAAAATGTTAAAATAACATATATTTATTGGATAACAAGTGGAAAGAATAGCATGGAATGGTTTTCACACACACACATGGAGATTTAGTGTCATGATTTACTTCTGAATTCCTTTATCAATTGGGTATCATGAACCTTTTTGAATTTTGCTATGATATGATTTATGAGACATCCTTTTCTATTTTCACTAAGAAGAACTCCTTGGTGTGATTCGTGCATTGATCAATTTACTTTAAATAAAATTCCCTCAAATGCTAAATCTTCATGATGTTTTAAATATATATATATATATGCATCATTGTATTTGGATATGTGACCTTTCCCAGGAGTGCAAATGTTTAGGTGTGGGGGTGTGATCGTACCACGATTCACTGTTTCATTTTCACCCTTACATCGCTGTGCTAAACATATTTTGTATTAAAAATTATAAAAATATTATCAAATTGTGTTTCATGTTTGATTAAATAATTTTGTATTTATCACTGTTAAATAGGTCAATGATACTTGTTTTGAAAATTACAATGTAGGTGGAGGTGATTTGGAGGGCCCTTGATGAAGTGAAAGAAAAATGGGCCAAAATTGCATGGATCCATGGACATCTATCTACTTTTTTGAATATTACACCAAATCCGGGCATCCAAATGGGCTGAAATTTTGTGGGCCTGTCCAAAATTCAATATGATACATTTCATATTAAGGAACCCAATCCTGATTCGGCTTGCATAGGGCCCATCCTAACTGATCTGTCCAAGCCACCGAATTTGGGCCATGTCAAATGCGGTGTTCTGTATTTTATCAATATCTTGAGATCTAGTTGTCCAAACGGTTCCAAACTTTCGTTGGAGACAGTAAAGAGGTAGGGCTACAACTTTTCTATTTTATACAAAGTGGTATAAGACTGTATAAAGGACGAAAGACGTCATTCAAGTGGATTGATGAAATCTGTGTGCCCAAAACCACCTCCCACATTTCCTATAAAAGGACACCTTGGGCTCCTCATTTGTAAGTTCGGCCAAGGAGTGCAGTGCTGCCAATTTGGAGTCATAGAAGAGTCTCCTAATAACCTTGGAGGTTCTGTAGGCCCCTATCCTCATAGGGGGATCAACAATGAAGAAGGAGTTCAACACGATCTTCCTCCTCCTCCCGATGTCGAGCTAAAAGTCGGGTGTTCGTTGTGAGGGAGCTACACACATGTCAAGGGAATTCCGATGCATACATTAGCTACTGGTTTGGAGTAATTTGGGTTTTTAAACATTTCATTCCAAGTATCTTATTTTATTTCAGATTTGAATGCTTGATTTGATACATGTGAGTGATATGCTCTTAATTTCTAACCGATCGGTGTGAGGTTTTGAGTGCGTGACTTGTGTTGTTCCGATTGGACATCACAAGAATCTTTTTCATACCCAACTTATTGAGATTTGAATATGCTTTGTAATATCTTATTCCATGCATAAGTACTGGACCTTGACAATACGATTGTTACGTCAATGTTTGGTCCTTAAAGCATTGAAATAAAAGCTTAGGAATTAATCGGGATTTTAATTAACTCCAACCAAAGAATTACTCTAAACCCAAGATGAATCTCTATGAACGATGAACTTGATATGTGTGTAGTGAAATCACATCGACCCTTTTATCTCATATTTCTCAAAATCCACTTGATCAATCATCTTTTAAGCTATTTCAACTAAGTGATTGTTTTAAACTGTTTTCAAAACCACTCCCTCTCTTAGTCATTTTTATTAAAAATACACACTCTAAACCTACCAACGCTCCTTGAGAGACGACCTAGGGTTTACCCTAGAATATAAATCAACCTTAAAAATATAATCAATTTGACGTTTCATGACACCACGTTCAAGTATCCAATTTTTTTATTTTTCCTTTTTTTAATGTTATTTTTTATTTTTTATTTTTTATTTTGAACCACAATAGAGATGAAAAGACCAACTCTGGGCAAGACAACTATAGAGTCGTGATCCCTAAGTGTCGAATGCCACACATTTTTTCAATTCCATGGTCTAAAATAGAGATCTAAAGCCTAAATATGGGAAAGAAAACTATGGATTCACAATCCCCAAAGAAATAATGCCACACATTTGGACAAAATATTACTCTATGTGGTGTTTTTTCAATTGTTTTTTTTTGGACACTCAAATTAAAAAGAAAGTGGACCCAAATCCTATACTATGATGAAAGGGACCCATAAACTCAAACTTACACCCAAAATCTAATGGACATGCATTGTGACATTTTGATTAAGTGGATGAAAATGTAAACATTGAAAAATCACATCGGACAACCACACATTCCAAAAACTATACTCGTGAACTTAAACATGTTTTAAAATCATAATCAAGGAATTCAAAGTCATTTCACATTCAACTTTAAATTTTGAAATGTGTATTATCATGTTCAAGGTTAAAGAAAAATTCTATAAAATCCCAATTTTTTTTCATAAAATCATGGATTTTCACACTCCCCATATTATAATGAAATTGCCCCTAGTTTTGAAAGAGAATGGAAGAGAGAGATTAGAATTGAGAAGAAAGAGGGGGAGATGTGATTTGAAATGAAATCATGGAAAAAAACACCTGGTTTGAAGTTGATAACCCATCAATAAGAAAATGATCACTTTAGCTTTAGGTCACAAGTAGACTCCTCAGGGATGATTTATGTTTAGGTTTGAACTTTAGAATGTATGGGTTTCATTTGGAAATATTAAAATTCTATAACTACCAAATATCACACGCAAGAGACATTAGATCACATTGGAAACCCCAAGGGGGGTCCATTAACAAAAAAAACATGCAAAAACACACAATAAATAAATAAATACACATAATCCTGATTACCTCCAGGAAAGAACTTATTTTAAAGTCTTTAACTCGACTTGGACCCCCCAACTTACCCAATACCAAATTTTAACATTTTAAAGATTACATTTTTCACCACTTCTATAATATTTAGATTGAGACTCCGTTGGGTTTTGTGGGAAGGTTTGTAAATTAATTCAAGAAAAATCATATAGGTCCTAGTGAATGGGATAATCCCATTAATATCAAAGAGGGGTTTTCCAATTGATTTTTAATCTTTCTAAGGACAAAAAGGATAATTTTATCTTTATTAGCTTCAAGAGAGGATGAAATGATGAAAAAATGTCTTTGATTATCCCCTATGAAGGAATACTTTAGATAGGATGTGTGGACCGTGAATTCAATCTCAAGTTGGCTAACACTTTCATACATAGGTAGGGACTTAGAGTTGAACTTAGTTTCATTTTCAAAATTTCTCAATAGAATTGATTCCCTTTGAATAGAAGTTTCAACCACTATCTTTTCTATATGAGTGTCAAGAATGGGTATGGGCTTGATGTTTGTGATTTCCCCAAAGGGTCCATTTAGTGGTGATCCTAAAAAAATCACTATTGGATCCATCTAAAAGTGATCCAAGCCATGGATACAAGTTTCCCTCATGTGAATAAAAAAAATCAATTTCATCATGATTTATACACCCTTCAACAATTCTCTCTGGTTCCTTAGGTTGACTTTAAATATTCCCTAAAAAATTCAATTCATTTTCCATCTCTGATTTCTCAAATTCTAAAGTTGTTCCTTCAGTATTTTCTTATGATTTTAAAGCCATTGATAGTTTGAGAATCAATTGTTCAATTTTTTCATTAGATTTTCCACTTTTGAAAATAGTAACGGATTGGATTTGTTCATGAGAGGTTCGTGTGTAACAATATTATTTTATAAATGTGGAGTAAGGGGCAACCTGGGTGGTCATGGGTTCCATAATTGTTTCAATGCTTTGTAGTTACAATCTCAATGATGAAACTTCTGAGTTCATTTTATCCATTTGTTCACATAATTGTTCAAGAAGTTGTTGAGAATTAGGCTGGATAGAAGTTTAGACATCATGTCACTACTGAAAATTGAGGTATTTGCGACGGGGTCCGGTCGCAAATACCCTGTTGTAGAAAACGACATCACAAATAGTATTTTTTGCGAAGGGCCATCGCAAAAAAATACTATTCGCAATGGGAAATCATCCTATCACAAATAGTTTTTTGATTATATAGATTATATATATATAAACCTGTTGTGACTAGTCCGTCGCAGATAAGTATGTGCGACGATCCAGCTTTCCTGTCGCAAATACTTATTTGCAAAATATATAAACTATTTGTGATGGGGTCCCATTGCAAAAGGACCTGTCGTAAATACTTAATAAAATAAAATAAAATATTCAATAAAATTATGATAAATTAATATTAGAAAATATTATTATTATTAATACTATTAATATAAATAATATTATATTATATAATAATAATACTAATTTTAATAATATAAAAAATTTATATTATTATAATATTAATAATAAAATAATACTAAAAATATAATAATGTTGTTGTTGTTATTATTATTTGTGAAAAAAATATTAATATTATTAAAATAATAAAAAAATTATAAAGTATTAAAATTCTCAATATTCACAAAGAATATAAAAAAATAAAAAATTATTGTTATTATTAGTAAAATAAAAAAACATTAAAAAAATATAATACTAATAATAAATAATAAAATAATAAAATATTAAAAATATTAAAAATATTAAAAAATAAAAAAAATTAAATTATGCAATATTCGCACCAATATAAAAGACAAAAACTGTAAATAGTTAATATTATAACAAACTTTGAATTCATATGTTTTTAACATTAAAAAAATTTATTGGGGGATAGTCTTCTGGAGGAGGTGGAGGAGATGGTGGAGGAAACTTCATCCCTAAACTACGAGTCAGATGGTGCATGTACTCCATTTGCTCGTGATGTTGTTGTTGCCATTGAAGTGTCTCCTCCTCGTGCTGCTGCTGCTGCTGCTGACGCATCTCTTCCCACTGCATACACAAAATCTCTATAAGCTCACTCTGAGCTTGTAGCTGCTCCGGATACTGTGAGCTAGAAGATGATGCCTCTTCATGAGCTCATCTCGAGCTGGACGCCGACATCGCAACAGTACCATAATAAGTCCCATGAGTCAAATGAGAGCTGATACCAACTACTCGGCCCTTCTCAAATCCATATTAGGTCACTTGCATTCATGCCACCTCATCGAAATGGTGAGCACTAGTCTGATCAACCGTCTCGGCCTGACTCTCAGCGTGTGTCTGAGAGGTCATGGCCTCACATGACTCCTTCAGTTCAAATTTGAAATTAAAATAGTGAAAATATTATATTTAGTTAATTTTAAAACTGAAAAAGAAATAATACTGACCATAATCTGACATTGGGGATCACCTCTAATCTTTCAAATGGCTGGATCACATTAAATCTTCCGATAAACGTCGTACTCTGTAATATCGGGCTTCTCGACTGCCTATATGAATATAAAATAAACTGTTTATATTTAAAGTTATATAAAACATTTAAAAAAATTACTTACTAGATGCTCTCTATGAGTACTGAATGTATTGCTACTGGCTCGATGCGTCACCTCATGTCTCCTTCGGTTCTGTCGGCCCAAATAAGATCTCCTCTAAAATCCACCACTCAACTAGTGTGAACATAATCCATCCCAAATGTGAGATGAAATGTACTCTGGTCGGTGGGCTCTACACGTCTCATCAAATACTATCACTCCTGCTTTCTTCATGGTCATCCTTCTCAAATTGTGCAAAAACTGACGGAAATGGTCATGCATAAATACCTCCCATGTCGCGTGGATAGCGTCACGTATGCTATCATCAATAGGATACCATAAACCCTAAAAATAATTTATAATATCAAGTTATTAATGAAATAAATTTCAAAATAAATATTATTTCTTTTTGTACCAGCCAATGATTGAACACGCTGAGATGCACATCAATGGGAATCTATTCCCATGTGATCCATGGTTGAGAAAAATAATTGCACAAGATAGCGCTTCCCTGTCCAACAGCTATATACGCAAAACTATGAAAAAAGAACAAATAATAAAACAATTAGTATATAAATAAATTAATGAAATCTAACTAAAATACACAGGTTACCATACCTCCACGTGCGTGGATTGAAGCCAATACGTGGACATTGCTCAGGGATAGGGTCAGGAATCATCATTCGCACAAGATCGTGCCCCCTCTGCGTATCCCCTGAACCGCCAGTAGTCTGAGGGTCAAATAATCCCAAAACCTCCTCATCCAAAGGTAGTTCACCCTCCTGCAACTCACGAAATACATCATCGTCCATCTGAAACACAAAATTAGTGTTTCTAGAAAATAGTTGAAAATAACTATTATATATATATATATATTAGTTATGATTATAACCAGCATTTAACTATGTCAATGTCCACCTTCACCATCATCTTCATATCTGACGATGTTAATGTCTTCATATTCCTCCTTAGCATCATCAATATCCATATGAGTTTTAGCTTCATCATCTCTTTCCATTTCAAATTCATTTGTAACATAATTAACATCATCGTCACCATCAAACCTTAATTGTGGGGTGTCATCATCGATATTCATGTCTCTTTGTGAAAAAGATGGATTTTGAGTAGTATCTTGAAAATTTTCAATTCCTTTCACTTCATCAGAACCACATTCAGTTTGAGTAAACTGATTTTCCAGAGATTTCATTTTTATTATGCTCCACCAATCACTCAGGTCTCTTGAAGTAGTATAGTACTTTGTGTAATAAATTTTATGTGCCTGTTGAGCTAGTAAAAATGGTTCATTTACTACAAGAATACTTTTATATTTAATATAAATGATTCTATGAGTTGTATGAACACACAAGCCTCTCTCAATATCCAATTACCGACATTTAAACATCATTATGTAATTTTTTCCTAGATGACATAGTTCAATAATTTCATCCAGTATGCCGTAAAAATCAACTTAAGTTTCTCTATGATGAGATTCTCTCAAGAAAACTCTAATGTTCATTGTTTTTTTATTCCCCACATGCATGTGTATGAAATCAAAAACCATTCACCACATATGCATTTTAATATTTAACCATTTTGGATGGTGGGTTACTCAATATACACAGTCGCTTATCAATTTTATCAGCATGTTGAGACACCTGAAAATTTGTAAATCAATTATCAATATAATAAATAATAGACTAAATTGATATGTTAGACCATCAATAATTTATGTTACCAGTTTTTGAAACCATTGAGAAAAAAAAATTTGTCGGCATTCTTCAAGAGCATCTAATGGAAGGTAATGAAAATATAACTGATTTTAACTCTGTACCTGAGATCATTTTTGGAGGTTCATCCCTTTCAATTATACCTTTTCTGAAATAAGATTTGTTCCTCTAAAAAGGATGATCAGTTGAAATAAATCTGTGATGACATTCAAAATAGCAAGTTTTTTTTTCCATTGACGAGCATAAATGCTTTGTTGTCTCCCATACAGTAAGGACATGATTTCGGACCATGTGTACTCCAGCCAGATAACATTCCATATGTCGGGAAGTCACTAATTGTCCACATCAATGTAGCTTTTAGTTGGAAATTTTGTTTCACAGCAACATCATATGTACTAAAACCATTACTCCATAATGAATTTAGCTCATCAATCAATGGTTTCAAATAAACATCAATATTTTTTTGGATGTTCTAGTATTAATAAGGTCAAAAATATATAAGGCTCCTTCATCAACATCCATGGAGTTAAATTATACAGAGTTATAAAGATAGGTCAACATGAATACTGAATATCGTAAGAACCAAACGGACAGAAACCATCAGTAAAAAGACCCAATCGCACATTCCGGGATATAATATATCCTCAGCAGACCTCAACAACTCATAAAATTTAAATTATGCCAACTCAAGAGTTAAATCAATTTCAGTTTGTTGAACAGATGGATCTGCAACATCATGTACTAAATTTTGAAATAGTGATGGATCCAGAATCAAATTATTAGTATCTTCTCTGAAACTGTGTTCATCATGTTGATACTAAAAAACATAATCCGTTTGAAAACCAAAATGAAAGAGATGTCCCCCAACATTGTCAAATGTTTCAAACGTTCTCAGATCACATTTTTTACAAGGACACTTTGTAACGCCCTGACCCCAGTTACCCAGAGTCGGTGCATTATTGTGTAACATTGGCATGATCACAAAATATCAAGTCTCAAAAGACCGATTAGTTTAGTAGCCTTGGAAACACTAGATACATTCATAAATGTTACATAACATCATAAAGTGAAAAACTACAATAACAAAGTCTCCATAGTCCACACTCATATCCTCTTCTGACTATCCCTGCAGGTCATTCATAAAATACTTCTTCACATCCTGGAAAATATTAAAATATTGAAAGGGGTGAGCTCAGATGCTCAGTAAGGATAACAATATTGCGGAAGCTTTCATAAATAAACATTAACATTTAAGGCAATGTATAACTAAAAAAAGCCTTTTTAAACTTGAACTTCAGCATAATATGGGGAAAAAATTAAATAATGCCATTTACTTACTCACATGGATATTCTAATAGTCAAATAATAACATGCAATATCAATAACCACTTTCATAATGATGGAATGCATAATGCTAGACTATCATAACCACGTAGACAAGGCCTCGTTCCAAGACCACAAATAAGATTTTGTCAAGGCCTCGTGCCAAGGCACTAGTTTGTCTCATGAGACCTACCGATGCATCGAGGAGCTATAGCGGGCTCCACCCGTCACTTATTAAGTCCAATGCATTCCTCATATGAACATGTTTAAACATATCATAAACCATAACATAATCATATCACATAAAACATGCATAAAGGAAACATAACATTTCCACATTTCAATCACAAGATATCAATACAAAACATTGATATAATAAAAACACTTTCAAAACCATTTTCAATACCAAAATTAATGAAAATTAAAAATTTGTATTTATTTTTCATTTAAAAAAAGTTATGGCTTGTAGAGGAAGCCGAAACTCAAATAATAGTCACGGTGGCGGAGAAGTCGTTGTTTCCGCATACGTAATAAAAACATTCCTTTTTTCGTTTAGTAAAAACGCTTCGTATAAAAATATTCCTTTTGAATAAAAGTCAAAGTCAAAGGGGTTTATACATCATATAAATGAAAGTTGTGTATAAAACCAAATCTGGCTCAATGAAAGGATATTGAGACGAAGACCTTACCAATATCATTTTTTTAAATAAAATAGATCTATTATGTGTATTAAATATAAGTACACATAAAGAAAATACAAATACATGATAGGACATAATAATATCATAACATAATTTGAAAGTAGGAGATTAACCCAAAGAATGGAAATTGGGTTAAAAAATTCTCTTACCTCATGTCCGACTTGACTCGATCGTTCTTTAATATCCTGAATAATAAACTAGAGTTAATTTATATTTTCTTAAGAACCTTTTTCATGTTCATTATTCCTTTTATATCACTTATTACCATGTTATGAACATTATGTAATTATTTATGTTAATAACAGTCGTTTTGTCGATCTTTGGTACTTGAGTCAAAAATATACTTCTTATAATTACAAGTTGTTCATGTGGTAAAATATCCATTATATCCAGAATTATATTCATGATGTAGATATCATATATAGAATATATATCTAGTATATACATTCATTTATAATATTACATAACATTTAGATGTAAGAAATGAAATGCACCGTTCATGGAGACGGTAAGCCGTACGTACGCATGAACGTTACTTTCATTTCTATTTCTTATTTAATGGAATGAAGTTATAATTATATAAAGGTATAATATAATTATAGTATAATATAATGTATAATAACATTTACTCCATCCTTTATACATCCCACATATGGCATTAACGATTCAAATCACTTTGAGGGGGCGGTAGTCCGCACTTCCTAAAATGAAATTATTGCGTTTACCCATAATGGAAATCATAAAGTGTGCCATAAATGAGAAATACAGAAGAATAAGGAAAACATAAACATAATATATATATCATATATGAAAATAGTGTCATAAAAATGGCCACCATTAGAGGTGTTAAAAGAATATTGAACAATCATCGTTTCGTGAGGCAGTATTTCGCCACCCACAGAAACAGTATGTTCTTTAACCATTAGACGAAGGTGTGTATAAGTTTAAACCAAATCCTTATCATAACAACATCATATTATATTTTATATACTGTTGTTGTTACAAAAGAAAGGAATAAAAAGAGTTTAAGGGGTTGGAGAATCAAAATAAAACAAAACAACATTAGAGAAGACGTTACCTTAAAATCGGGTAACTCTTTTTTGATTTGATCCAAAGGCTTCCTTGGAAAGACTTATGCCCAAAGTGAGGATTCTAAGAGTAAGGTAGGGAAGTTGAGAGAGTATTTGGGCATAGGTTGGCCGAGCCAAAAGGATTTGAAGGTGTGAGTAAGGTGGTAGTGGTGGAGGCCTTTTATAAGAGGAGAGAAGGGCACTCTTGGAAAGATTGAAATGTTACATTATTATGAAATGATTTTTCGGATTCTAAAGGTCCCAAACTTATATATTTCGAGGATAAGGTGATAAGGGTTCGAAATATACTCATCCAATAGGTTTTTGACAAGTGTAAGTCTTAGATTTTACATTATCTTTTCATTTTATTTAAATCATTAATTAATGAGGTAATCGCTGCATCATCATGGTGTCATAAATAGTTTAATTTATTTAATGTCTAAAAATTATAAAAAAAATATCATGATGTAGTAAATCTTTTTATATTTATAATTAATATTTATAGTCAAAAATATGACTTGTATAACCCCATTTAAATTTTTTTTTTATTAAAACAACTCTTGTTTGTGACATTTTTATTTTAACATTAAATAAAAAGTTATTTATGTCATTTTCCTACCAAAGTGGCTCCATGGGGTCCCCAAGTTGACCCATGGATTGTCTTGGTCGGCCATGACACATCAAATAGTTGTAGGAAAAGTGTAAAGGTCATTCCATATTTTTATAATATCATTTTTACCTTAAATTTCACTAATTACCTTTAATCGCGATTAATTAAACTTAAAAGTTACTATTCACCAAAAATTATTTTAATCCCATTGAACCACATTTTAATTCCTAATTACAACCATGTATATCGGATTTTTGAAAATCAAATCACAGAAGTGGTAATGTTTCATTTAAACGAAAAATCAGTTTTTTAACTACCACTTAGTGGTTTCACTATTCATCAAAAATTGAAGTTTTTCAGAACAATGCCAAAATTTCACCCTAATATATAATTGATATTCCGAATTCAAAAATGATTTCTATTTTAAAAAATTCCAAACATATAAGTTGCATTAATTAATTTTTATAATTAAATCCCGTTGTCACAACAAATAGCATGTTTTTCATAAACAATATATATCAAAAGATTGGCAATTATTTATGTCCAATTTCAAAGTGAAATTAATTATAATGACCACCATTGGATAAAATGGTAAAAATATATTATAATTATACTTTAAAACCACTCAATATTATAATTTATCACTATAAATTATTTTGATTAAAAAAGTTGTTTTTAAGTATTTTTCCCTATTCATAAAAAATTGGAAGTTCTCAAAAAATTACAAAAAATTCAACTTAGGATAATTTAGATATTCTGAATACAAAAATGAAGTCCATTTTGAAATATAAAATTTATATAGTTTCAAAAAGTGGGTATTACTATTCATAACTGCTACTTTGATTGGTCGCGGTGTGTTAGAACATCGAACTTGCGTATAATGCAAGCTATTGCATTATTGAAAGAGAAGCGTATCGTGGAAGCTTGGGGTGTTACATTCTCCCCTCCTTAAATAAATTGCGTCCTCGCAATTTGAAATTTTTCTTTGAAAATAAAAGGATGAAAATAGAAAATACCTTTGTGGAAAACCCACATCGGAAATAAGGTTAATAAAATTTATCCATAATAAGAGGGAAAGGGAAATGAAAAAGTCACCACCAAATTATGATCTCGATAAGGAGAACATTGGTGGAAATTAGAGACATATAATTGGAGGAAAAACGTAAATATTTGTATGGATTGATTGAGGTCATCAATCACAAACAAGTGTAAAATTGAGGGCCTCAAAGCCTTCAATCTATGTTGATTTAAAATATTATTAGTTCAACGAGACATAAGGTATTAGGATAACACATTTTTTGTTTTAATATACCTTTAAAGTTTAAGAATTAATTTATTCATAGAATAAGAGATAGGTATATATATATGTATGCTTGACAAATAGAGTTTCAACCTTCAACTAATTTCTACCACAAACTCATCTTTCACTCAAAAAGATAATATAACTCAGAAATATTATATTTATCCTAATCGTACAAGGTTCAAAATATTAACACATACCATTTAGATTAGGAAAACTATTTTTTAATAACCAGGGACTTCCTGTAGGATAGTGGTAGGTAATAAAGGCCTGTCGCACTATGGTTGTGGGTTCGATTCCTGCAACTTTGTCCGACGCGACGGGTTGTCCCCCAACCTGCAGGTTGTCCTTTTCCTAAAACTATAGTATTATAATATTCCAAAAATAATCTTCAGAAATGTTTTAACCTTAAACAATACTATCCAAAGATCAACTTAATCCATTCCAACCTTTATAGTTATCCAAAATACCTCTGTCCAGACTTTCTCTAAAAGGTCTCTAAATTCCAAAATCAATTGTAAAATCAGATTCTCCAAACAAAGTAAAGTTTATCTTATTGTCACATACTAAAAATATGATTACCTTCATCATATTAAATC
The DNA here is from genome assembly GCA_963277665.1 of Viscum album. Taxonomy (NCBI): domain Eukaryota; kingdom Viridiplantae; phylum Streptophyta; class Magnoliopsida; order Santalales; family Viscaceae; genus Viscum; species Viscum album. The sequence goes on along the minus strand of OY728166.1, from coordinate 1,239,124,539 downwards.
ATTAATGAAAAAAACAAGTACTGTAGTACAATCCTTATATATATATATCACATTATCCTTATAACCATAATATAATCCTTGAGTCCAAAAGCACCAATACATTAATTATTCTGCTTCAACTGTAGTAACAGCATAAGATTGTCCTTGATCCCTTGACCTTTTCTGAGGTAAGTTTACCTGACGCTTAGGACATTCATTTGCATAATGCCCCAGTTCCCTACAATTGTAGCATTCAACTTTGATAGCCTCTTTCTTTCCCTTGCAATCACGAGCCTGGTGACCTTTTTCTTTACATTTATAACAAAATCTCATTCCTTTAAGGCAAGTACCAGGGTGATTCTTCCCACAATTATCACATAATGTAAAATACTTCTTTCCCTTTTTCCCTTTATCTGTCTCTTGTTCCACCATCCTCTTCTTCTCTTTCTTTACTTAGTTGTCATAAGACTTAGAGAATTCCTTTTCTGTCTTGATAGCACACGAGACAATATCTTCGTACGATGAGAAGGATTTTGATACTAAAGCTCGATGGAGAAATGGTTTTAAGCCATCAAAGAAACGATCAATCTTACTTCTTGGGTTACGTATATAATCTGTTGTATACCTCGCTAACCTTATAAAGTTGTCCTCATACTTTGCGACATTCTCATCCTTCTTTTGTCTCAGACTCAGAAATTGTCCTTCCATATCTGCTCGATGGTCATGAGGAAAGTATTTTTCTAAGAAAAGATCATTGAACTCTCTCCATTCCATACTTGATACTTCTTCATCTTCCTTTGTGTTTTGAATCAGCGACCACCATTGATCGGCATCTCTAGTGAGGCGGTAGACTGCCATGACAACCTTCTCTCTTTCGCTACTCCCCGAGGCATGGAATATTTTTTCTAAGGAGTTTATCCATTGCTTAGCTGCTAATGGATTTGTACCCCCATTAAATGTTGGTGGTTGTTGCCTCATTAAGCGGTCTAACATTGATCCTCCATGTTTCGGATCAAGGTGCTCCATACGAGTAAGGTTATTATTTATAACCTGAGTGAGTTGTCCCAGTATGGTAATAAGTTGATCAGCACCAGTTGTATCTCCAGATCCACAATAATTATCTTGAGCAGGAGGGCAATCCCTACATAGAGTGCGTGCATTGATACGGTTTCCATTCCTTCCACTAGGCGCCATTTCTAAACAACGGAATAAACTAGATTATTTTATGATTCAAAATACATAATTCCATACTTGTAAAATACCTAACATAAATTGAACTATTTATGGATATAATCCATAATCATAAAAAAAAATCTTTGAGGAAGTATATACTCATAACCCTTCATAGTGTTCTGTAAAGAAAATGAGAATTATCCTAAGCAGATCCCCCGGGAGTGTCGTAACCAAGAGTGCAGCAAGGCCCGTTGTCGTGCACCAGTTCCCGTTCGAGTCTAGCTCAAAGCGTTGTTTTCGGGTTTCACCCCTAGGTACATCTATGCCAGAGCCGCTTCTACCTGCTCGTATCTAGACAGGGATGTATTGCTCGGAAAACTCACAAAATCTCTATAATACCAAAATTATAGGAAGTTCTTCTATACTAATCCTCAAAGTCTATCTTTGGGCTATGTGCTCTAATCAGAGTTTATCTAAATCTAGCTTCCAAGGTTAGTACTAAACTGCCTCTGATACCAACTGTAATGCCCTGACCCCAGCTACCCAAAGTCGGTGCATTATTGCGTAACATTGGCATGATCACAAAAGATCAAGTCTCGAAAGACCGATTAGTTTAGTAGCCTTGTAAACACTAGATACATTCATAAATGTTACATTACATCATAAAGTGAAAAACTACAATAACAAAGTCTCCATAGTCCACACTCATATCCTCTTCTGACTATCCCTGCAGGTCATTCATAAAATACTTCTTCACATCCTGGAAAATATTAAAACATTGAAAGGGGTGAGCTCAGATTCTCAGTAAGGATAACAATATTGCGGAAGCTTTCATAAATAAACATTAACATTTAAGGCAATGTATAACTAAAACAAAAGCCTTTTTAAACTTGAACTTCAGTATAATATGGCAAAAAAATAAAATTAAATAATGCCATTTACTTACTCACATGGATATTCTACTAGTCGAATAATCACATGCAATATCAATAACCACTTTCATAATGATGGAATGCATAATGTCAGACTATCATAACCATGTAGCCAAGGCCTTGTTCCAAGACCACAAATAAGATTTTGTCAAGGCCTCGTGCCAAGACACTAGTTTGTCTCATGAGACCTACCGATGCATCGAGGAGCTATAGCAGGCTCCACCCGTCACTTATTAAGACCAATGCATTCCTCATATGAACAGGTTTAAACATATCATAAACCACAACATAATCATATCTCATAAAACATGCATAAAGGAAACATAACATTTCCACATTTCAATCACAAGATATCAATACAAAACATTGATATAATAAAAACACTTTCAAAACCATTTTCAATACCAAAATTAATGAAAATTAAAACTTTGTATTTATTTTTCATTTAAAAAAAGTTATGGCTTGTAGAGGAAGTCGAAACTCAAATAATAGTCACGGTGGCGGAGAAGTCGTTGTCGCCTCATACGTAAGAAAAAACATTCCTTTTTTCGTTTAGTAAAAACGCTTCGTATAAAAAGATTCTTTTTGAATAAAAGTAAAAGTCAAAGGGGTTTATACACTGTATAAATGAAAGTTGTGTATAAAACCAAATATGCCTCAATGAAAGGAGATTGAGACGAAGACCTTACCAAGATCATTTTTTAAAATAAAATAGATCTATTATGTGTATTCAATATAAGTACACATAAATAAAGTACAAATACATGATAGGACATAATAATATCATAACATAATTTGAAAGTAGGAGATTAACCCAAAGAATGGAAATTGGGTTAAGAAATTCCCTTACCTCACGTCCGACTTGACTCGATCGTTCTTTAATCTCCTGAATAATAAACTAGAGTTAATTTATATTTTCTTAAGAACATTTTTCATGTTAATTATTTCTTTTATATCACTTATTACCATGTTATGAACATTATGTAATTATTTATGTTAATAACAGTTGTTTTGTCGATCTTTGGTACTTGAGTCAAAAATATACTTCTTATAATTACAAGTTGTTCATGTGGTGAAATATCCATTATATCCAGAATTATATTCATGATTTATATATCATATATAGAATATATATCCAGTATATACATTCATTTATAATATTACATAACATTTATAGGTAAGAAATGAAATGCACCGTTCATGGAGACGGTAAGCCGTACGTACGCATGAACGCTACTTCCATTTCTATTTCTTATTTAATGGAATGAAGTTATAATTATATAAAGGTATAATATAATTCCAGTATAATGTAATGTATAATACCATTTACTCCATCCTTTATACATCCCACATATGGCATTAACGATTCAAATCACTTTGAGGGGGCGGTAGTCCGCACTTCCTAAAATAAAATTATCGCGTTTACCCATAATGGAAATCATAAAGTGTGCCATAAATGAGAAATACAGAAGAATAAGGAAAACATAAACATAATATATATATCATATATGAAAATAGTGTCATCAAAATGGACACCATTAGAGGTGTTAAAAGATTATTGAACAATCATCGTTTCGTGAGGCAGTATTTCGCCACCCACAGAAACAGTATGTTCTTTAACCATTAGACGAAGGTGTGTGTAATTTTAAACCAAATCCTTATCATAAAAACATCCTAGTATATTTTAGATACTTTTTTTGTTACAAAATAAAGGAATAAAAAGAGTTTAAGGGGTTTGATAATCAAAATAAAACAAAACAACATTAGAGAAGACATTACCTTAAAATCGGGTAACTCTTTTTTGATTTGAGCCAAAGGATTCCTTGGGAAGACTTCTGCCCAAAGTGAGGCTTCTAAGAGTAAGGGGGGAAGTTGAGAGAGTATTTGGGCAGAGTTTGGCTGAGCCAAAAGGCTTTGAAGTTGTTAGTAAGGTGGTAGTGGTGGGGTCTTTTATAAGAGGAGAGAAGGGCACTCTTGGAAAGATTGAAATGTTACATTATTATGAAATGCCTTTTCGGATTCTAAAGGTCCCACACTTATATATTTCGATTATAAGGTGATAAGGGTTCGAAATATACTCATCCAATAGGTTTTTGACAAGTTTAAGTTTTAGATTTTACATTATCTTTTCATTTTATTTAAATCGTTAATTAATGAGGTAATCGCTGCATCATCATGGTGTCATAAATAATTTAATTTATTTAATGTCTAAAAATTATAAAAAAAATATCATATTTTGGGAAATGTTTTTATCTTTCTAATGAATATTTATAGTAAAAAATATGACTTTTATAACCCCATTTAAAAATTGGTTTAGTAAAACAACTCTTGTTTGTGACATTTTTATTTTAACATTAAATAAAAAGTTATTTATGTCGTTTTCCTACCAAAGTGGCTCCATGGGGTCCTCAAGTTGACCCATGTATTGTCTTGGTCGGCCATGACACATCCAATAGTATTAGGATAAGTTTAAAGGTCATTCCATATTTTTATAATATCATTTTTACCTTAAATTTCACTAATTACCTTTAATCGCGATTAATTAAACTTAAAATTTACTATTCACCAAAAATTATTTTAATCCCATTGAACCACATTTTACTTCCTAATGAAAACCATGTATGTAGGATTTTTGAAAATCAAATCACAGAAGTGGTAATGTTTCATTTAAACGAAAAATCAATTTTTTAACTACTACTTAGTGGTTTCACTATTCATCAAAAATTGAAGTTTTTCAGAACAATGCCAAAATTTTACCCTAAGCTATAATTGGTATTCCAAATTAAAAAATGATGTCTATTTTAAAAAATTCCAAACATATAAGTTGCATTAATTAATTTTTTATAATTAAATCCCGCTGTCACAACAAATAGCGTGTTTTTCAGAAACAATATATATCAAAAGATTGGCAATTGTTTATGTCCAATTTCAAAGTGAAATTAATTTTAATGAACACCATTGGATAAAATGGTAAAAATATATTATAATTATACTTTAAAACCACTCAATAGTATAATTTATCACTATAAATTATTTTGATTAAAAAAGTTGTTTTTAAGTATTTTTCCCTATTCATAAAAAATTGGAAGTTCTCAAAAAATTACAAAAAATTCAACTTAGGATAATTTCGATATTCTGAATACAAAAATGAAGTCCATTTTGAAATATAAAATTTATATAATTTCAAAAGTGGGTATTACTATTCATAACTACTACTTTGATTGGTCGCGGTGTGTTAGAACCTCAAACTTGCGTACAATGCAAGCTATTGCATTATTGAAAGAGAAGCGTATCGTGGAAGCTTGGGGTGTTACACACTTAATTATGCCTTCTGAAACAAATTATGGTTTTGATGATGAAAATGATAAGAAAGCTTCAACACCCTTAATATATGCAGGATTTAGACCAGAACTATTTGGATTTCTATGTTGATTTATCCAAGCACGGTCATCTAATAATGACTGTTGTCGACTTCCTTGTTCCATATTTTTTTACAAAATATAAAATCATTACTGTTTTTGAATACTTTTAAATAAAAAACACTATTCAAAAAAGAGAAGATAAATAATTACATCTACTTCTTACTAATTACCACTAATTATAGGCGACACAATTTCCAATGGATTGACGGCTACTATTTTGTCTGACGGGTCATTTACTTCAACTTTCTCACACTATAATCAGAATGAAGAATATGCTCAGAGGTACGCATATCCATTCTCTTGCATACGAGAATGCATAAGCGTACCCCCCAGACCAGATTCTTCATTATGATTTCAGTGTGAGAAAGATGCAAGTAAATGAGTCATCAAACAAATGAGCCTCCTTTTCATTGATGAATCATCTTCTTGCAACTGTCACCACCTGAAAACATTATGAAAAAATGTGGTCCTGCGAATGCATATCTAATCTCGTGCATACGATATTGGATATGCATACGTAGAAGCACATTTTTCATAATGTTTTGATTCGGTGTGAGTTGAAAGGAGAAGATTCATCGAGAAAAAGGAGTGTCACCAATCCATTAGAAATTGTGTCAAGTTCTTACAATTTATTACAATTATCCCTATTTATTACTAATTATTGATAATTATTGCTAATTATCTCTATTTATTAATAATTATTGCTAATTATCCCTATTTATTTCTAATTATTTCTAATTAAGACTAATTATTACTAATTATTACTAACTATTACTAATTATTACTAATTATTATTAATTATTACTTATTATTACTAATTTATACTAATTATTACTAATTATTACTAATTATTACTAATTATTACTAATTATTATAATCATTACTAATTATTACTAAATATTACTAATTATTACTAATTATTACTAATTATTACTAGTTATTACTAATTATTACTAATTATTACTAATTATTACTAATTAATACTAATTAATACTAATTATTACTAATTATTACTAATTAATACTAATTAATAATAATTATTTCTAATTATTACTAATTATTACTAATTATTACTAATTATTACTAATTATTACTAATTAATACTAATTAATACTAATTAATACTAATTATTACTAATTATTACTAATTATTACTAATTAATACCAATTATTACTAATTATTACTAATTATTACTAATTAACACTAATTATTACTAATTATTACTAATTATTACTAATTATTACTAATTATTACTAATTATTACTAATTATTACTAATTATTTCTAATTATTTCTAATTATTACAAAGTATTACTAATTGTTACTAATTATTAGTATTTATTAGTATTTATTACTAATTATTAGTATTTATTAGTATTTATTAGTATTTATTAGTATTTATTTATATTTATTCATATTTATTCGTATTTATTACTATTTATTTCTAATTATTACTAATTATTTCTAATTATTGCTAATTATTGCTAATTATTGTTAATTATTACTAATTATTGCTAATTATTCCTAATTATTTCTAATTAATGCTAATTATTACTAATTATTGCTAATTATTACTAATTATTACTAATTATTATTAATTATTACAAATTATTACTAATTAATACTAATTAACACTAATTATTAGTATTTATTAGTATTTATTTGTATTTATTCCTAATTATTGCTAATTGTTGCTAATTATTTCTAATTAATGCTAATTAATGCTAATTATTTAATAATTAATACTAATTATTACTAATTATTACTCATTGTTACTATTTATTACTATTTATTACTATTTATTACTATTTATTACTATTTATTACTATTTATTACTATTTATTACTATTTATTAGTAATTATTAGTAATTATTAGTAATTATTAGTAATTATTAGTATTTATTAGTATTTATTAGTATTTATTACTAGTTATTAGTATTTATTAGTGTTTATTACTAATTATTAGTATTTATTGGTATTTATTACTAATTATTAGTATTTATTATTATTTTTTACTAATTATTATGATTTATTCCTAATTATTACTAATTACCACTAATTATTATGAATTATCGTTAATTGCTATTAATTAATGCAAATTGCCGCAAATTACCGCTACTAATTACTAATTACCGCTAATTATTCATATTCATTACTAATTATCGTTAATAATTCCTAATTACTTCTAATTATTAATAATTAGTACTACTAATTTCAATTTATTATTACAAACAAATAATGATGACAAAAACAATCTAAATCTAATTTAATTACAACTAATTAACAATAATTAAAGTTAATATAAAAAAATGAAATAAATATTAGATGAAATAAAACATAAATACCTTTAAACTTGATCTTTTATAGGTGTAGACGACTTCAAAACTTGTTCATAAAAAAATCAACTCGGAGAAATTTTAACTCTAAAATTAGAGTTTAGAGAGAGAGAAATGAGGAATTGAGAGGAAGAATGAAAAAAACGGATGTGGGGTATATATAGGTTAGATTATTTGCGACGATACAATTTGTGACGGGACCCCGTCACAATTAATACTATTTGCGACGGGACCCATCGCAAATACCTTTAGCTGCTTTAATTATTGTCGGCGGTTAAAAGGGTATTTACGACGGGACTCGTTGCAAATAGTGATCTACCGACACACTATTTGCGACGGGGGTATATCCCGTCGCAAATAGTATTTACCACCGCCCCCCGTCGCAAATACCCTTCTCACGGTTTGGCACGCAATCTGCACCAAACCGCGTCAAACCTTTTGCGACGAGACCCTTAATCCCGTCGCAAAAAAAACTAATTTTTTGTGATGGGATTAGTGTACACGTTGCAAATAATCTCTTCGATGGACTATTTGCGATGGGAATAGTGTACCCGTCACAAATAATCTCTTCGACGGACTATTTGCGACGAGATATATTCTCGTCGCAAATAACCCGTCGCAAAAGGCCATTTTTTCCGTAGTGTGTACTTCTTTAATATTGATCTATTTAACCATCCTAGAGAGGGTTGAAAATTTATTCTTTAAGCATTCATCGTCCAAATGGTTGTACATGTCACCGGATCTGGGATATTCATTCAAGGGTTGATCAAAGAAATTCCCTAAGTTAGGGGCTTCCCAATATTTATTTCTAATTTGATTCAATCCTGAGTTTAAGTTGGGGTAATGATGAACATACTCCATTGGAGTAGATAGAAATTTGGAATTTAGATTTTCAGGACACACACAAATAGAAAGGGGAAAAGATAAGAGATATGGGGGTGAGAATAGAGAATTTGGGGCGAGAAAAGGATGTAAGTGTCTAAAATAACTTACTTGGGTCCCCAAAAATGGTTTGTAAAATTTGGTGACGACCAAATTTTCCTTACAGGTAGAATCGATCATTGAAGTATATGTAGGGATAGAATTCACAGGGACTGAAAAAGTAACCTTGAGACACTCATATTTTATGGGAGGATTGGTTATGAAGTGGCCAACTATGGAGTTGATTGTAATTGGGATAGAATAATACTAAATTACCTAAGAGAATGGATTTAATTTAAGAATGAAACTCCTAAATATTTTAATGTAAACAATTAAAGAAGATGAGTCAATCCAAGGTTGTTGTTAGGGCTAGAATGGATGTAATTGTTTTTTCTATGAATTTTCCGTTTAATAGTTAAAGAGGTATCCAATCAACGAGATAAGTCCCCAATATCATTCTATGATTTAATCTATACACAATACCGATACTAATCACAAATTCACTTAGATGATCACTTTCATGATCACTCTAAGGAATTGGATTGTACAAGCACTCAAAATGTGTAGTCATTAAAGTCAGTGAAGACAAAGAAGAAAATAAGTCAAAGAAAGGAACTCTCAAACCATAAAACTAATTTAATAATTTAATAAAATCAAACAAAATTCAATCCTTACCTAAGAAACTCCCTAGAATCAAACCATGAAGTGGTTATCCTTCCATTGATGTAAGACTCTCAATGGAAGGTGGAAGTTGACTTATAAAGGCGGAATTGAAGAAATGAAAAACAAAGAAAAAACAAACACTCCACCGTTGTGTGAGGGATTTAACAATTTTTGTTGTGAATAAATTCAAACCTTGATTAAATGGTATCAAAATGTTAAGAAAAAGGAAATAAAAAATGAAAAAGAAGAAGAAGAACTTTTATTAAGAAATGATGGTGAATAAAACTTGCATGAGATAAATTGAAGATGCGATTACAAAATGAAAGCATGAAATTAAAATTGAAAGAATAAAAGATAAATCCCCCAATTCCATCACCCCCACCTTAAATAGGATTATTAGGAGTCTAAGTTTGAGCCCCCATCAATAAATTCCTTATCCATTAAATAGGAGAGTAAAAGGTGGGTGAGAAATCAAAGGAAATTTGACTTTTCAAAGTTGACCAGAAAATTCACACCAGATTCATCCCCATTTTTGGAATTCAAATATGTCATTGAAGATAGAATAATCTTGGATGTTCATATAATATAAATATCTTCTTACAGGTGTCTTCTAATATCTTTCAAAAATTCATTCCAATTTGATCATCCATTCGGATTTTATGCTTGAAATGGTGGGCTGATTTTATGGTCCTTCAAATTTGGCCCACAAATTAAATGTCAACTTGGGATCCCAGGATCTCCTTGAAAACTTTAGAATTAGATCTAGACACAGTTGAATTAAATGATCCCCATAATTTTCTCTATCTATAGTTAAAATTTTAGATTCATTAGGCTTGATTTTTGGGCTCCACTTTTACTTGATGGGCCTAAATCCCATTATGCTTTGTCCATAAATCCCTGCATTCATTGCAAAAAATGTTCATCTTCCCTTGTGATTTTTGTTGGATTTGATTCCCTAGAACCAAATTATTTGTACTTTATTATAAATATTTATTCATTAGATGGATATTAATAAACTTTTTATCACATCATGATTGTTTTTCTGCATGTCATTGTATGTGATAACGTCCTAAGAGTAGCTGTCGCACTAAAAGGTTGTCGCAGATCCCTGTTATGATGAGAAGTCATAAGTTCCATGATACTATTCTTGAATATATGTTCTATATTTGGATGATATCATTTAAAGGGACACAAATGATATAGGCTATCAAGGGTAGAGACTCATAGGACTTTGAGGCACCTTCTCATGGTGTACGCCCTTGGTAATGTCCATTAAGATATTATGAGAACAAGACCCGCTAGTATGAAATCCACATTTATAAGTTTCATTGGATGTTCTTATCTATGAACATGTGTATTGGTCCTTAAACTTTAAGATTATTATTAATGGTTATTATGACTTGCGCACTTATATGTATTGGTGAAAACCATGATGACATATGTTTGGGGTGAGGTAAGGTATGTTAGGTGCATCACGAGTAATACTACATTAAGAAATAATGCGAGAGAGGATTTGTCCCTTATGTTTCATAATGAAAGTTGATATCTCAGGCCCTTTGATGGAAATGATATAGCCTAAATAAATTCATGTCCATGGTGTTCTATAGGCAAGTTCAATTTCCGGGAAGTCAAAGAATGAGAAATCAAGCACATGGGTTGATGGTACTTGCATGAAACCCGCTTGACTGGAGATATCGAGACAAAGAGATTATATTACATGGTAAGCATTTGTCTGAGGTGACATGTTGTTGTGGCATTAACTTCTTTCTTTATGGGTGGCTTGGCATGTTGTTAGATGTCAACCTTGGACTTTAGGTTGCTCCGCCTGATGCCATTGAGAAAGAGGCCTATAGGGTCACACACTAAGTGTATCTAGTATCTTAGTTAAATAATTTATTTATCATTTAACAAGTTAAATAAATATTATTCCTGGTTGTGGTTTAATAATTATTCATGAATGCCTAATCATATTTATTTCAACATTAGTTATTCGATAGAACATATTATGGGAAGAATAATTAATAAATATTTATTTTATATTTTGTGAATATAATATTTATATATTTATTAGTTAATAATGTAGTGATATTTATTTAATAAATAAATAGTCATTATTCAAGGGTCAATAAATATGGTGGAGGATTGATGGACCGAGTTAAGGGTCTGGTGAGAAATAATAATATTGAATATTATTTGATTAAATAATATTTAATTATAACTCACAAGTTAAGCACATGTTAGGAAATAATAATGTTTTTGTTATTATTTGACATGGGGATTTCACTAGGATTAAGAAAATAGTTGAGGAACTTGTGCAAATTATTTATTATTACCCTAGTGAATTAAATGTCTAGTTATATTATTCTCTTATTAGTCAAGCACTAGCCAAGCGACACTGATTGTGTTGTACACAACGAATTGGAGAAAAAATCTCGAGCCTAGAGAGTTCACCCCTTTCCAAGAATGCTCTCAAGAATTAGAGAGATCCTCCTCCTCCAGATCATGGAGAACATTTTGGAAGCGGTTCTCAGGTTGATCGAAAGGCGTACATCGCAAGGGTGAGGATCTTCCATGCTGGCACCCAGAGGCTCTTTCAACAACGTCCGAAGAAGGTGAAACACATGTGGATCACCACTAGAGGATATATACCCTTTATCTTTACAACGCAATGATGGTACACCTATAGATCTATGGCCGAACGCATCAATGAAGAAAGAATCACCTTAGAGGTAATTCTTATTTAATTAAATTAATTATTAAAAAAATATGTTGATCTTATCTCTCTTAGTTTTGTGTTTCTATTCCTTTGTCCTATTTCCTTGATTAAATTTGTGGATATTGGTGTTCATCATCATATTGATCCTAGATTGATTATTGATTATAGAAAAATCAAAGTTGGGAACCATCCCTCCTACACTTCCGCTGCACCTAGAACTTACAAGTGGTATCAGAGCGGGCATATTATTGTTTATAATTATTTAAATAATTCGTTGATGATTTATGCTTTAATGATTTAGTTTGTCAATTCAAGTTTAATTGTTCCCTTTTAATATGAATGGCGAGATTTGTTCTTCATCTATTGTTTCTCGCAGATCTAACAGAAATGATTAATTTTATGATTAAAATTAAATCGAGGAACTCATCCGAAGGTTCCAAGGGTTTTGTCTAGGTAACAGAGTAGTACATGCTATGTAGTCAGATCTACACGTCGTGTAGTTGCGTTCAGTGCATCAGGAGATATTAGGAAAGTACTTAATCCATGTTCATTTATGACACGCGGTGTAGTTAATTCTTACACCGCTTGTTGACCAAGATAGACTAGCACACGGTTAGCCGAACTACACGCCTTGTGGACCATTGGACACACCGTGCAGTCCCTTTCGAGCCAAGGATGGGCCGTGTATCCCATAAACGGCTTAGCCAGCCAGTGACCATGTAACGCGGAGTCAACACGGCATGTGGCCCACTGGACACGTCGTGTACTCCAAAATTTCTGAAGAACGCCTCACACACTGAGTTCCTAGACATGTATTTCGGATAGACGGTGAAGGTAGCACATGCAGTGCAGATTAGATATACACGTTGTGTACTTTACCAAATTATACAGAATTAAAACATTAATATTTGAATAATTTTCAAATATTCATATCATTTCTAAGTCATATTATAGTTTGTTTCTCTAAGTGCATTGAATCATAACACATGGCCGAAAAGTCATGTAATTCATGTAATCATTTGTGAATTATACGTCATGAAAGTATGTGATAAGTCGTGTATGCCATATTTCACAAGAGTAAAATAGTATATGATCATAATAAAAGTTGGGTGGGTTTGGATGGGTATTCACTGGGTTACCTCAAAGATACAAGTTATGTACACAGTTAATTTTAAATGAATTTATTAATTTGTTTAAAATTGTAATGGATGATAATCTCAAGGAAATTCAGAAAAACTTTAAGATAAAAGGATTGACTAATTAAAGATAATACTTAATTGATTCAAGTGTGATTTATCTTAAATAAAAATGATTAAAGAATTGAATGCTAGTATTATTAAATGTGTAATTTGTTGCATGCATGTGGATGATCATGAGCTAGACCATACCTTTGTATGTGATTGGTTTCCTTTTAATTTATTATTAAATTAAATTGTTGGTTTGTGTGTCTTCTCTCCTCGTTAATATATAGGTCTTGCATGCCCATGGTTTCTTTTATATAAACCCCCTTTTACCCCTCACATTTGTGTGAGTAAAAGTATATGCAATGAATGGAGCTACTAAGCTAGTGGTTGTGGTTCAAGTTAGGAGCCTAAGTGAAACCAATCCAAGGAGATACAAAGGTGGACAAGTAGAAAGTTGTAAACACAAACCTAATTGGTTCAAGGTGTTTCTCCCCTTAGTCAGCAGTTAGTTTATCAACCACTAGATAAACTAACCATTAGAAAAATCTCATGATCATACCCTTAATTTTATTTCTATTAGTTATATGTTTATTCATTATGGATGTTTTGTCGCGATCACATAATTAATGAATTAACAAGCATGCAATATTGAACTAAAATAAACTGGCTTATGTGTAAATATTATCTAATACATGGTTAATCACTTATGATTATCCCACTTGATATTAACAAGCATGTGAAAGGATAATAAATTTAAATTTATGTATAAAGGATAAAATCCATCAATAAATATTAAGTTGTTATAGCCTTCTATTACTTCGGTTAGAATCAAACCATGGTTCAAATTTCTTAACCAGTCAAAGTTTGGGTGTTTTCAATTATTTGGGAATTATAATTTGAGGTTTTGGATTGTCTTGACTTAGTTTACATCAAGGGTTGACTACCAAAATATGACTTGGTGTAACTGAGAGGCAAAGTTTGAGGAAATCCAAAATTAAGGATTTCAGGATTGGGGAGTCCACTCAACGGATCAAGGAGCTGCGAGTTAATGTAGTTGGCATTTGGAATGCCTACCTAAAACCTTTAAAATTGCTTGAACAACCAAATTTAGGGTAATACAAAGGTCAATATGGATCCTTGCTACTAGAATGTCCAAGCAATAGGATATTTTGAATCCAATGGAGAGGGCTACTGGGTTTCGATAAAATAGTGGGAGACTAATGAATATTTATTTATTTATTTGTCTTAATTTTATCAGATAAAGTACTAAAACTTTGTTCATCTTATTTGTATAAAAAAAATTAAAAAATGACATTAAACATATCATTATGATCCATACTCGAGAAGGAAAACCTTCTCACTGACACTAATTTCCAGGAGGAAGGCCTCAGAGCGGCGTCCTCTTCCCCAACCGCAGTGGCTAGGGTTTCGTTTGGGTGGATTCCTCCTTCCCCCTATGCCTGGGTCTGATCGGCAACTTCTCTAGTTTCGGCTTGGTGGGGAACATCTGGTCTTGGTGTGACACGACAGGGAGCTTGCGGTTTTCATGGTCTCTGCGTCTTCAGTGGCAATGCAACTAGGTAGAGCATCGACGGTCGGTCTGGCATGGCCCGACCTTTTGACGACGATGTGACTCAACCTCTCGAGGATGGAATGGCCTTGCACAGCTCCGATCTTGGATCGGTCTGGTGTGGCTCGGTCCGTCCGACATCGAAGTTTTGATTTCTGGTTTTTGTGTTTGTTTGGCGTGGCCAAGTGCTGTATCTGATGGGTTACTGGGTGGCTTTGCATCAGATCTACAGTAGCATGGAGGGGAGGATCTAGATTTGGATGTGGCTATGACTTTTACTGGTTTTATGGTTTGGTTTTATGTGGATTTGTTTATTTGGATGTGGATTTGTTGGTACATTGGTTGTTCCAGTTTTCCGCTGCTAGTTCACCTCTGCCCCTTCCTGGTGTTCTCTCGCCACCATGATTGGCTTGCTTTGGAACCCAGTGTGGGTGCATCTATGGTTCTGATCGGAGTAGATTCATGCCCAAAGTGGCATTTCTATTGTAGGATGAACAATATCTCCTCATCGGTGGCACTCCCTTAGCGCGGGTTTGGCCCATCCGGTCCTAGCTAACAATGGATTAAACTCGCATCCCTTATATTGTCTTTAGGGATTCTGCGGCTGTGGTGGTAGGGGTGTCTCATGGTGCGTCGAGGTCTGTCCAGGATAGCAGTTGATGGAATTATTTAGACTCACGTATGCTTGGATTTTTTCAATTAAATATTGGTTTGGTTTTTGAGACTCAGGTTATGAAGATTCATCCGGACTCGACCTCGAGGAACAAGCCTCAAAGGAGGATTCAGAGTAGGCGATTCACATTTGTAGGCTTCACAGAATTGGATGTTTGAGAGGGTATGGCATCATCCATCAGATCAGGCCTATGCTTTGACATAGGACACTTGTTTGTCGTATAGTCTTAAAATGGCGGAGAGCTTTACCATGTTATAAATGCTGGGGAGAGGTAGATTTAAGTTGTCAGTCTAGGTTTTATTTTCTTGATCCTTAGGTCATGTGATGTTTTAAGTCCATGAAGTCTGTTCGGGTTCCCCTTCCCTTAAAAGGGGGTTTTATTATAAAATAAAAAATATAAGGCCTTCGGGCCATTGGAGGAGGGGTAGTGGAAAAGGCGTCTTTGGGTCATCCTTCACCATGAAAGGAAACTATATGTGCTAGAAGAACCTTTACTAGTTGCGCCAAGAAATGAGGCAAGTGATGAGGATCTCTCTATGTATGAGAAACATCTGAATGATGCTACATATGTTCAGTGACTCATGCTATCATCCATGACCAATGAGATCTTGAAGCAAAATAAGGAAATGGATGCTTATAGCATGATGTATCACCTTCAAGATCTTTATCAAGAGAAGGCGATACAAGTGAGGTATGATATCTCCAACACTTTGTTCACCACTAATCTTGGAGAGTCTGCGCCAGCTAGGCCACATGTAGTCAAGCTTATTGGCTACATTGAGCATTTGGACATATTAAGAATTAAATTCTCGGATGAGTTATGTACATATCTCATATTATCATCACTTCCCAAGACCTTCTCTAGTTTTATTGTGAATTATAAAATGAGTAATAATGAGAAGAGTCTATCAAAACTTATTACTTTAATTCTCCAATTGGATAAGGATATGGGGTGTGAAAAATCTACAGTCTTTATGGTGAATAGGAAGAGGAAGGACAATGCAAAGGGTCCTAAAACTTATAAATATTCTAAAGCCCCCGAGCACCGTCCATCCAAGAAGAAGAAGATCTAAAGGAAGGGTAAGGAAAAGAGGTAGTATACTTTGCATGTGGCAAGTCAGGCCATTGGAAGAGGAACTGCACTTAGAGGCAAGGGGAATCCAAAGTTGTGTTCATTATCGAGTACAATCTTTTCATTTCTAAACATTGGGTATTATATATAGATTTTGGTGCTCACATCTGTATTCAAATACAGGAACCAAGAAGATTCCAAAAAATTGTCAGAGGAGAGGTGAATCTGTGAGTTGACAATGGTGCAGGGTTGTCTTCTCTTTCCATTAGTGACTACCACCTCACATTGACAACGATAATGATTTTGTTTTTACATGGATGTTATTATGTAACTAGTATTACCAAAAACATAATTTATGTATCAAGTTTGGATACAAATGGGTTTATTTTCAAGTTCATAAATAAAAGTTGTTTCTTTTATAAGGACAATATATGTTTTTTTATGGCACATTTAAATAACAGTTTGTATGTATTAAATTAAGAAAAACAAGTGTTGGTAATTGATAACGAATCAAGTTCACATGACTCATATAACATCCAGTTTTGGAATCACCATCTCGTTCATGTAAATGAGAAGTTCTTGAAAAATCTCTATCAAGATGGTTATTTAGAATCTTCTAAGCTAAAACCACTTGATAGATGTCATGCTTTTTTATAAGGGAAAATGACCAAACCACCATTTGGTGGACAGGGTGAAAGGGTCATAGAGCTTCTAAGATTAGTACACACTGATGTGTGTGGACCATTTATAGTAGAGGCTAGAGGTGGATATTCTTACTTCATAACTTTTACTGATGACTTGAGTAGATATGACTATATTTACTTAATGAGGTATAAGTTTGAGTCCTTTGAGAAATTCAAGGAATTCGAGAATGAAGTAGAGAATCATCTTGGTAAGAAGAAAAAGAAGTTTTGATCGGATCGAGGTAGAGAATATCTTAACCAAGAGTTCATTGAATTTTACGGGAGTTTGGAATTCTATCTCAACTCACTCCACCTTATACACCACAGTGAAATAGTTTTAGTGAAAGGAGGAACCATACCTTATTGAACATGGTAAGTTTGATGATGAAACATGCAGATCTTTCATTATCCTTTTGGGGATATGCATTATAAATTGCGGCATACACATTAAAATGAGTACCAACTAAAGCAGAAAATGGAATTCCCTTCGAGCTATGGAGTGGAAAGAAACTAATTTTATCGCATACATGTGTATGGGGATGCGAGGCATTTTTTAAGGCTTTCTCAGGTAACAAACTAGCACCCTGGGGCACAAAGTGTATCTTTATAGGGTATCCCAAGGAAACAAAAGGATACTACCTATACAACCCCTCAGATAAGAAAGTGATTATCCACAGACAAGCCATATTTCTTGAGAGGGAGCACATCCTCAAAATGGATAGTGGGAGAAAGATTGACTTTGATAAAGTTGATGCTCAAGATACACATGAGTTGGTACAGGAACAAGTTCTATAGGTCCACGTGGAAGAATTAGTTCCTAAAACACAAGTACTGTGTAGAAGTGTAAGAGAGGTAAGGGAACTAGAGAGATGTGGTTTTCTTATCACTGAGGATGGTGACTCATTATTGTTGGACAATGATGAACCTCTCTCCTGCAAGGAGGTAGTAGAGAGATCAGAAGTTGCAAGATGTATAGAAGTTATGAATTTTGATATGGATTTCATGTATCAGAACCAAGTTTGGCTTTAAATATTGTTGGGTTTAAATGGGTATTCAAGAGGAAACTGGACATGGAAGGTAAATTAAGTACCTATAAAGCAAGGATAGTGGATAAAGGGTTTAAACAACATCAAGGTATTGACTATGATGAAACCTTTTTTCCATTTTCCATGTTTAAATCCATCAGAATCATGTTTGTTATAGAATCTTACCATGGATATGAGATTTAGAAGATGGATGTCAAAACTACATTCCTTAACGAGAACCTTAAGGAAGTTGTCTATATGACACAATCAAAAGGGTTTGTGACACCAGGTGATTCCAAAAGGATTTTTAAGTTGCAGAGATCCATTTATGGATTGAAGCAAGCATCTAGGTCATGGAGCATTTGATTTGATGAATCCATAAAAGAATTTGGTTTCATTAAAAACAAATGTGAGTCGTGTGTTTACAAAATGTTTAGTGAGAATGCAACCATTATTCTAGTAGTATATGTTGACGACATATTACTTATTGGAAATGACATACCAGCCTTACAATCTATTAAGAACTGGTTGAACAAGTGCTTCTCCATGAAGGACTTAGGCAAAGCATCCTACATTCTAGGGATCAAGATCATTCGTGATAGATCCAAGAGGCTTCTTGGACTAAGTCAAATTATATATATTGACTAGATACTAAAGAGATTTAGTATGAAACAATCTAAGAGGGGATTGGTTCTAGTGTCACATGGTTTACATATTTCTAAGAAAATGTGTCCCCAGACACAATGGGAGAAAGATAGAATGAGTAAGATCTCATGTGCTTCAATGATAGGATCTATCATGTATGTCATGTTATGTACTAGACTTGATGTTGCCTATGAACTGGGCATGGTAGGAAGATATCAACCAAATCCAGGAGAACAACATTGGATTGCTATTAAGACTATCCTTAAGTATCTGAGAAGAACTAATGATATGTTCTTGTTGTATGGAAGAGATAAGGAGTTTGTCATCAGAGGTTATGGTAATGCTGGTTTTCAGACAAATTAAAATGATCTGAAGTCGCAATAAGGATATGTTTTTTATCTCAACAGATGAGTTGTGAGCTGAAAGAGTTCAAAGTATCCAGTTTTCGCTGATTATACAGCGGATTCTGAGTATATTTCATCTTCTGATGTAGCCAGGAAAGTCATCTAGACTTAGAACTTTGTCCATGAGCTTGATGTAGCACCTAGCAGTAAAGACCCTATCACATTGTATTGTGATAATACTATAGTGGTGGCTCTTGAAAAAGAGCCAAGGTCACATTAACGGAAAAAACACATACTCCGAAAGTATCACCTCTTGAGGGATTTATATCAAAGGGGTGAAGTTGTAGTGAGTAGAGTATCCACTGAAGAGAACATGGTGGACCCCTTGACTAAAGGCTTATCTCAGTAGAAGCATGAATATCATGTGAGAGCTAGTGGACTGAAGATAGTTAACAGTTGGATCTAGTGCAAGTGGGAGTCTGTTGGAGTTGGTTCCCTAGAACCAACTTATTTATACTTTATGATAAACATGTATTCATTGGATGGATATTAATAAACTTCTTATCATATCATGATTGTTCTTTTGCATGACATTGTATGTGATAATGTCCTAAGAGTAGCTGCCGCACTAAAAGGTCATAGAAGATCTCTGCTATGATGAGAACCCGAAAGTTCCATGACACTATTTTTTAATATATATTTTATAGATGGATGATATCATTTTAATGGACACAAGCTATCGGGGGGTAGAGACTCATAGGACTTTGAGGCGCCTTCTCATGGTGTATGCCTTTGGCAATGTCCAGAAGGATATTATGAGAATGAGACTCGCCAGTAGGAAATCCACATTTATAAGTGTCATTGGATGTTCCTATCTACGGATGTGTGTATTGGTCCTTAAACTTTAAGATTATTATTAATGGGTATTATGACTCACGCACTTAGATGTATTGGTGAAAACCGTGATGACATATGTTCGCGGTGAGGTAGGATATGTTGGGTGTGTCACAAGTAATACTGCATTAATGAATAATGCGAGAAAGGATTTATCCCTTATGTTCCATAACAGAAGTTGATATCTCAGGCCCTTTGATTGAAATGATATTACCTAAATAAATCTATGGTCATGATGTTTTATAGGCAAGTTCAATTTTTAGGAAGTCCAAGAATGAGAAATCAAGTGCATGGGTTGATGGCACTTGCATACAACCCGCTTGATTGGATATATCAAGAAAAAGGTATTACATTACATGGTAAGCATTTGTATGAGGTGACATGTCGTTGTAGTATTAATTATTTTCTCTATAGGTGCCTTGGTGTATTGTTAGACACTAACTTTGGACTTTAGGTTGCCCCGCCTAATGCCACTGAGAGAGAGGCCTATAGGGTTACATACTAAGTGTATCCATTATCTCAATTAAATAATATATTATTTATTATTTAATAAGTTGAATAAAGATTATTCCCGGTTGTGGTTTAATAATTATTCATGGATGTCTGATCGCATTTATTTCGACACTAACCATTCGAGAGAATATATTATGGGCGGAATAATTAATAAATATTGTTTTTATTTAGTGAATGTAATATTTATATATTTATTCGCGACTAATGCAGTGATATTTATTTAATAAATAAATAGTCATTATTCAAGGTTCAATAAATATAGTGGAGGATTGATGGACCAAGTTAAGGGTCTGATGATAAATAATAATATTGAATATTATGTGATTAAATAATATTTAATTATAACTCGCAAGTTAAGCGCATGTCAGGAAATAATAATATTATTGTTATTATTTGACATGATGGTTTCACTAGGATTAATAAAATAGTTAAGGCACTTGTGAAAATTATTTATTATTACCCTAGTGAATTAAATGTCCGGTTATATTATTCTTTTATTAGCTAAGCGCTAGCCAAGTGACGCTAATTGTGTTGTGCACAACGAATTGGAGAAAAACTCTCAAGCCTAGATAGTTCATCCCCCTCTAAGAACGCTCTCAAGAGCAAGAGAGATTCTCCTCCATCGGATCAAGGAGAACGCTTTGGAAGCAGTTCTCAAAGCGATCGAAAGACGGACATCACAAGCGCAAAGATCTTCCATGCTAGCACCTGGAGACTCCTTCGACAACGTCTGAAGATACGTGGGACACGTGTGGGTCACCACTAGAGGAGGTCTACCCTTGATCTCTACAAAACAACGATGGTACACCTGCAGATCAGTGGTCGAACACATCAATGAAGAAAGAATCACATTTGAGGTAATTTTTATTTAATTAAATTAATTATAAACAAAATATGTTGATTATATCTCTCTTGGTTTCAGGTTTCTATTCATTTGTCATATTTCCTTGATTTAATCCGTGGATATTGGCGTTCATCGTCATATTGATCTCGGATTGATCATCGATTGTGGCAAAAGCAAAGTTAGGCATCATCCCTCCCGCGCTTCCACTGCGCTCAAAACCTATAATTTTTTCATGGATCCTAAAAGAAAAAAATGTTTCAAACAAAGTGATCAATCATATCTCAAAATATCGAATTCAAATAATCGAAATAATGAATTCCACAAGCAGATGATTAATCGGGCCCAAATTGACACACTTTAGACATGAATTGCACAATGATGTGAAATGAAGTTCAATTTATGAAATGCATTAAAACTGGTGTTTTATGGACATTGAATCACTTGAATATTAAAATATAATCAATGCATATTATCCTTTTTCAGTGGTTAATCAGGCGGCTTCGACATAAGTCCCACACCCAAACTTTGACTATGCACCTTTCGTTTGGATGTCCTTATCGCATGATGTTAAACTGAATGGTTTTGTCCTTATCGCATGACCTTAAAAGATATGATGTGTCTCGTTAAGTGGCACTGAACTACATGGGTTATGATTCCTTTTACAAGGATATGTAGGAAGCCAATCTCATGGGTCCGATCCCAACATCAAAACAACTCCAATCTCCCTGGATGATGATACACTCCATAGCGCCCTACTCTGTGGCTCAAAACCAGCATTGTAATAATAAAACAGAAAAAGATGCTCTAATCAGTACATAAGAGGGTACCATTGATGGAGAACCTCTTATATATACAGATATCCCCATCGATAAAGAACCTTAGATACATACAGATGATTCTAAATTCTATACATCCTAATAATTGATCGTTAATTCAAGGGTGACTCACGCCATACATGGGAATTAGTGAATGATTCATGAACATATCTTAAATCTATAAGAGAGTCTTGGAGTATGCAACAATTCCTCCCAAAAGAGTGTGATGAACCTGAACTCTCATCCTCTCGACCAATGTGAGTTTCTAAGTATTATTGACCAAGTTTCCCAACGAGCACCCGCCTTTGGAAAGCAGGTCCATGAGTCATCATGAATATGAGAACCATTGGGTGTTTCCAGTTCCACAAATAAACCCCGCTGGAAACCACATGAAAGGGATGTGGGTGTATGTGTCTAATGTGAAGGTTGTTCCACCAACACCGTGAAACGCCATCCCAACCCCACGTAGCATTCGAGGACGAAGCACCCATATATTCCACAAATGACTTTTTCCTTGGCTTTTAACGCTTGACGGTATGTAAGGGATATACTGGTCTCTGTATAAGCCAGCTTTAATTTCATTAGCATATTTTTCCACATTTGACTTCACTTCATCACAAATGAGACGACATTAATGATGCCCTTGATTTGTGAAAAATTGTTGGTCTATCTTGAGTTGAGTGCATGTGAGCATTTTGAAAAGATTTCACAGAAAGAAATGGAGTGGAATTCCCAAAGCCATATGGTGTTAACTTCCATATGCAACTCACAACTTTGCATTTGATAATAATCTTTTCAGGATTATTCCTTAAATATTCATAGTCAAACCTGTGTGCAATGCTATATTTAAAGATCGTCTCCCTCAATGCTTTGACTGAAGGAAAAATATGACCAACATTCATCAACCATTCATTCCATTTTGAACCATTTAACTCTAGCATCGAACATGAAACGCTACCAATTACACAAGGCATCATTTGAAAATCATCATCAGATGATAAACTTTGTTTTGAATTCCCACTAACTAATTCAACCCTAAAATTTAAATATCAAATTCAAATACATAACACGTGAACAAAAAATTAATAAAACAATTTTGACATGTAATTACCTTTGATCTATATCCATCGTCGCCTGCAAGCATTCATTCAACCTCAAAATAATAGACATGAGCAAAACTTTCATTGAATGTAAATAATTGATCACCCCCTCCCCCCATCATTTATAAGGTCTAAAAAAATACTACTGTCAAACTTTAACATGTATTTTAAATCTAACGACACATCACACTTCAGAATTGATGATGTCAATCTTGATATTTCATCAAATAAAATTCATTTTATTAGCACTCTACTCATCGATCTTCTACCTTCGTAATGTATTTTTCCTTATAAATCACCGACAAGCGCTCCATCAAAATAAAAATAACAAAACATTTATTTTTGCAAATAATTTGACACCATCTTGTATCAATCTAACCTACGACATTAATGAACACAAGACATTTAGACTCATTCTCAGTTTACATTTACATCAATTAACAAAAAAAATCAAAAACAATATATACAACATAAAATTTACAAAAAAATTGGTTTCAAATACACTAGGCGCTAGGAGAAGAGCAAGAGCGATAGGATGTTGGTGAGTGAGGAGTTAGTGGGAGAAGAACACTCCTAGGAGCAAGCTCAATGCGACATCAAAAGGATGATTGTAGGTGACGCCAGCGAGACACATGCAGGACCGGAGGAGCATGTTGAATGATGACTGAAGTAACGAACTAAGGAGGCGGTTGGATGAGCACGTGTGGGGATGCAGCGGTTGGATGAGCGCAGAAGAGGATGCGGTGGCGGGATGTGCGTGGGTGAGGAGGGCTACGGATACTGGCCAGATGGATTTAGGTGTGAAAAGAGTAGAAATTTTTTAGGATATAAAGGTCATTTCCATACCCGATGTAATAAAAGAAGGTATCTCATTTATATTTTATGGTTCTGTTTTGGTTTGTCACCGTCATTTTCTAAATTTATAACCAATATTTTGCATCTTTTATATTTATTTATTTCATTTTCAATAAATATTAATTTTTTATTTGCAATTTTGTTTTCACCATGAAAGGTGAAGAAGGGTAATTGAAGTTGGACGACCGTCCATGAATTGGAAGATTGCTTGGTGGGTCTGGCGAGTGATTCAAAGACCCGAATGAAAACCTATTTAGTGACCGGCCGCCCAAGCACCACGAGTCGTAGATATTTAGTGGAATGTCCCATCTGTGCAGGTGGGGCACAGTAAGAAGCGTGGAAGGCAGCGCATCTATGTGTGTTTTTGTTCGTCTATTCTTCAAACGTGCAGTGACACAGTTGAAAAGAATTAGATCATGAGGCTCGTTCGCTTTGCTTTCGATTGTGGGTGGATCGGAAAAGCAAGCCGAGAGGCCAATGAAAAAGAACGAAATTAATCATTGCTGTGACAAGTTTCCTTTTCTTTTGCCGACATAACTCACTCCTCTTTTGCACTTTATCTCACCTCCGATTGCAGGTGGAGGACCGGATGATTTGGTCTGGTTATCATCTTTTGTCTGATCTTTGTTTTGTTCAGCCAAAAATGAGTTTTTTCAAGGTGTTTAATTTCATTTGAAATGAAAAGTTGTGATAAAATATTGGATTCCTTTCGGAGCTCAGTAGTAGCGGCTAGCATGATGCCAAGGGGGTAGCCTTGTCTTTTAAAGGGACCAATGAGAGTTCTTGCGGAGATAAAGGCAAAAACTCATGGATTAATGGCGACCTTTTTTGCATTCGAGTTCACCGTTTTACCTCGCGCTGTGCGGTGGGTGACAGCTGTTGCTTTGGACGATTTATATACTGTTTTTAGCCTTTATTTTCTGTATTATATAAGGTCACTGTAATGGTTTTCAACACTTGTTTGGGGCCCTGCTGCAGCGCTGCAAGCGGACGAGCAGCTATTTAATTCACAACGAATATTGCTGGAAAACATTAATTTTCTCTCTCCTTCTTGTTCTTCCCCTTCAACCCTCGCTGGCCCGCCCACTGATCGCTTAAACAAAATCATGCCGCCTACCGTCTGCTGTCTTTGGAGCCGGAAACAGATGGCTCTCTGGATCTAGTGTTTCTCTTTTATTCATCTTATTCGCTGTTCTGTTTAGAGATTCGATCATACAAGAATGAACAAACCGGACGTCTTGAAGGTTCAGGTACCTCCTCCTCTCTCTAAATACCCCCCTTTTTTCCTCAATTCCAGGTAGTTGGATTATTAGGGTTTCTCCCGTGTTTGATTTCCGCTTTCTATTTTTCAACGTATTTTGACTTTCTGGTCTTCACTGGTTGATTTTTTCCACTTGTTGTTCAGACTTGTGTTCTTAAGGTCCCCATACACTGCGATGGATGCAAGAAGAAGGTCAAAAGCCTCCTACACAAAATTGAAGGTTTGTCTCTTTGACTAAGCTCCCTGTGTTCAATGATCTGTTCTTGTTCTGAACGAATTTGTTTTTGAGCAGGTGTGTACGACACTAAAATAGACGCCGAGCAAGGGAAGGTCACGGTGTCGGGCACCGTAGATCCCAAAACCCTAGCGAAGAAGCTTCAAAAATCAGGGAAGCACGCTGAGGTATTGGGCCCTCAGAAGGGTTCCAACAACAACAACCAGGCCAAGAACATGCAAACGGGCAACATCAAACCTGACAAAGGAAACAACTACTACCAAAATCTCGTCACCAATCAGTTGAATAACTTGCAAATGGACAACGGGAAGAGCGGCAAAAACAACAAATCTCAAAAAACAGGGATGGACCAACCGAAGCAACAGCAACTTCAACAGAGTAAGACCCAGAAGGTTCAGAAATCTGTAAAGTTTAACTTGCCGGACGAGGATTACAGTCACAGTGATGGAGATTTTGATGATGATGAGTCTGATTTTGATGATGATGAGTTTGATGGTGATGATTTTCCTGATGATGGGCATCCGGTCCCCAAGACTGTACCCACAGGCCACGGGTCTAACAAGATGAAGCAAGGCAAAGCCATGGATGATAAGAAAGGCGATAAGAAGGGGACGAGTGGTGGGAAAGGCAAGGATAAGGGAGGGAAAAGCAAAAAAGGAGGTATCATTGGCATCCTGAAGAGCCTCACCGGCAAAAAGGACGGTGAGAAGGGAGGTAAGAAGAAGCACAGCGACGCCCATTCCCATAGCTCTGAAGCCGCTAAAAATGGTGGGAAAAACGGCGGCCGGGATGGCAAGAAGAGTGACGGCGGCGGGAGCGGTAACAAAGGTAAAGCTGCAGGCGGCCATAATGGCGGTGGCGGGAGTGGGGGTGGGGGGAAGAAAGGAATGGGAGGCGGTAATGGTGGGATGATGGGTCATCCCCAGATGGGAAATTTCCCGGCCATGAACGGCGGCGGGATGGGCAATTTCCCGGCGGCGGCACCCATGAACGGCGGCGGATATTCTCAGGGAATGGGGATGGGGATGGGCCACCCCTACAGCCAGCCGTACAACCCTGGGATGATGATGAACCCGCAGCAGCAGCGGCCGGTGATGGACCATGGGATGTTCCACCCCATGATGTACGGGCGGCCGCCGGCTCCCATGGGGTACCACCCGTACATGCCGCCGCCCCCTCCCCCGGCGGATCCCTACGGCCACATGTTCAGCGACGAGAATGCCAATGGCTGCAGCGTCATGTGAGATTATTATCTGTCATGGCGGAAGGCCTTGCTCTGTAAGTGAGCTGATTTCATTGATTCCAATGGCTCCTCAATTTACTCAAGTGAGGGGCAGGGTGAAAGTTTTATAGATTTGTAGGCATCATATTGTTGATATGCGGGTTTCACATGGGGAACCCCTCTAGTTTTGTTTGTATTGCATGCATAATGTTTTTATATGAAATCATTCGCTAATGTTTTCCAATCATGCTTTAATGTTTAGCAACATGATTGTTTGATCTTGCTTTCATATTTTACTCTCTTTTTTCTCTGTTTTGTGTACTTTCTTCTCAATCTAATTTTATCTCAATTTACTCAAGTGAGGGGCAGGGTGAAAGTTTTATAGATTTGTAGGCATCATATTGTTGATATGCGGGTTTCACATGGGGAATCCCTCTAGTTTTGTTTGTATTGCATGCATAATGTTTTTATATGCAATCATTCGCTAATGTTTTCCAATTATACTTTAATGTTTGGCGACATGATGGTTTGATCTTATATCTTACTCTATTTTTCCCCTGTTTTGCGTACTTTCTTCTCAAATCTGATTTTATGTTTTTAAGTGGTACCCAAAAAAAATAAAATAATAATAATAATAAGATCGATTTTTATAATTTTTTTGATGGTAAGGATGAATGTGGAAATGTTTAATCTAAAAGTTGGTTTGATATTTTTAAATAATGAATAAAAAGCTTGTAAATTGATTAGACAGTTTGTAATGTTATGATTAGTGTTTGATTTAAAATTTTGCTACATACAAATGTCATTGGCATCCAAATCTAGTTATGTGCAATATTTTGATTGTTTCATTCCCATTGGCATCCATATCAGTTATGTGCAATATTTTTTAGTTTTACCCCTCCAAATCTCCTATAATAACACACCACATGCCACCTAAATTCTGGATACTCTTAAGACTGAATTTATTATCCATTATGTGATTGATTGTGTTGACAATATGGTAAATTTGAAGAAATTCAATAACATGAAGTGATGACTAAAGATGGTGCATTTACTCATGATTAGTCTCCCATTGCTCGCAATAGATAAAAATTAGAGAGTAATGATCTCATGTGGACACATATTTAACTTCATGGTTGACAATCTTTTTGTTAATTGTCAAATTTTGATACATGGAAACAAAAATACATCAAGTGCAACGACCTACGTCATCGAGTGTTGGGTGGAAACATAAAAAATGTAAAATTCTAGTGAAACTAGAATCGAGGTGGATTTGGAATGGAAAAGAGAGTTTGAATGTGTTTGAGATTAAAAAAAAATTTCAACGTGGTAATTCAAGTGGAAAAGCTTTGAAACAAAATCTTGGACGTCGTGTGAACAAGGTGTCAAGGATGAGCGTCTAACATCAGCCACCAAAACCCCAGTGGAGGCCACTGGAGTTCCAATGGTCTTCCAATAGCTGAAAACCCCTCCACCAGGGGTTCGATGGAGGTGATGTGAGACGCATGGGGTTGCCTACTCTTTATGGCGTAGGTCAACAGATGAAGGATACAATTTAAGGCCGAGTGACAAATGATGAGTCTGGATAGTGAATGCAAGTAGTCAACCAACGCTATAAGGGGTGTGAACTACAACTTAGACAACGCACTCTAGGAAGAGATGTGATGACCAATCCATACAACAACACACTTAGGTTGAAGCATATAATCAAGAGCTTTGTGATCTTGGAACACCGATCTAATATGAAGACCGGCAAGATAAGAATGCAAAAGAGTAAGGGAAGAGATAATGTGGTTCCTCACAATTGAGAGAACAAACTCATAGAGTTTTACTAATGCAAACTTGAATGAATTACAATGCCATGGAAATGACTATTTATAGCTAAAGAGAGATACAATAGTAAGGGCCTAAATCCCTTTAAGTCACAAGCCACCGACCTACTTATCCCCTTAATGTCAAAAAGGTAAAGTTGAATGCAAACTTTCTAAAAAAGCAGAATGTAAGAACCCAGATCTTCTTTTCATGTACGTTTTTCCTTTTTCTGGAGTTTTTGAGAAAAATGAATTTTCTGGAAATTTTCGAAGTACACGCCGTGTACTTTCTGAGTACACGCTGTGTACTTTTTCCCGGCTCGAAGCCGTGTGCTGGCCGTGCCGGGCTACACACACGGTGTGTAAGGCTGAGGTGGAAGCCGGTTAATTCGGAGTACGGAAAATTGAAGTACACGCCGTGTACTCAAGAAGTACACGTCGTGTACTTTTTTTTCATTAAACGGACCGGGGTCGCGCCTAACCCCCAAATTAATCTTCTTCTCCAGTTTTCGTCCGTCCGAGAGCGACCGTACGGCCGGATCTTCAACGAGCTCCTGCCTCGCCGTCCGTTCTCCGATTCGAGCACGGTTGGTTGCGTTGGAATCGCAGCGGTGAGTTCTTTCTTCTGCTTTAGCCTTGTTTATTGATTCCTCCTCGTTTCCAAGTTATCGTGGGATGAACGTTTTGTGCGTTTTCTCAGATCTACGTTGTTCTAAGAGGAATATGTCGTCGTGGTTCACATATATCGATCTCCTCGGATCGAGGTAGGTGGTTTGTGCCTTTCCGTAGAAAGTTGATGAATATTATGTGCAAATTCCACCAATACTCTTGAACAGGGTATTGCGTGTTTCCTGTTTTGCCCTTGTTGTTTGCCTGCTTTGCTTGATTGCTTTAGTAGAGGTTATTGCTTGTGAGTAGTGTAATTTATTTTTGTGCTCAGGTTGCTTTACCATACTTGTTTTGCCTGTTGGGCGTTCTGCCAGTTGCCATGCCTAGTTGTAGGATAGTGGAACTGTTGTTTTATTATGCTGTTGAGCCTTAGTTGATAGTCAAGTAGTTCTTGAGGTTTACTTGGACGATACACACGCGCTGAGCATGTTTAGTTATACTCAGGACTGTGAGAACCTAGAGTAGTAGATCAAAGGGAGAATTGACGGAAGGGCTTCTCCAGAGTGTCTTTTAATTACGATGCGAGACTATAGGGGGAATTGACATTGAGTGCTTCCCCAGAGAGCCTTTAGCACGATACAAGACTATATGGGGAATTGACGGTGAGTGCTTCCCCAAAGAGTCTGCTTAATTACGTAGCTGAACCAGAGGGGTGAGACTGTGTGTGCCTCCCAGAGGGTTGCTAGTACTATAGGTTGAACCATAGGGGTTAGGCTGTGAGAGCTACCCAGAGGGTTACCTGTTTCTTCTTTTGTTGCTGGCTGTTTACTTGCGTACTTTACTTGTTAGAACTGTGGATTGTAGCTGCTTGTGCTTTTCTGTTTACTGCTTCTTGTTTTATTACTGCCATGTATTCATTGACTGTTAGGCACAAATCTTTGGGTGATTGCCCACTGAGATTGTATCTCACACCCTGTTTGGGCCATGCTTTTAGGTCCAAACAGACTATGTTGTTGCAGGTATAGACAAGGGCAAGCGCCCTTCTACTTTAGGATCTTGATTGCACCAGGAGATGGGGAGCATGGGATCGAGCCGTGGCTCGCGACGCAGAGGAGCTTACTTTGTTTTCTTTTGCACTTGGTTTCAGTTGTATTCCAGCACGTTGTTGTGTTTGCTGTTTTCCTTAGATACTTGTACCTGCTGCGTCATTGTCATCATAGTTATATATCTACATTGCTTCCACTGTTTGGGTTCTGTTGTTATGCATGTTGTTTACTGCTTCCGCTGTTTATTGTTGTTTTCTTACCTTGTATACCTTACCGAATGAGAGCATAGTTTCCCCACCGACTCACCAAGGCCCTCGCTGCTAGTCGGTAGCCTCTGGCGTTCAGGGAAACGCGCTTGAGGTCATGTGGCGAACCGGGTACGGGGCACCAGTGGAGGGGCTCCGGACTCAGGTCGTTACACAGCACATGGTTTAGCCCATAGATTTTGACTTTAAGGAGAGGTAAAACATGATTTCCACATATAGGTCTTGACTTTGATTCCATAGGCTACCAGATTTGACTTTGTTGTCTCCAACATTGACTTTAGAGATTCTCTAATTTGAGTGGGCTTCCAAATCATGCATCAAAATGGATTGGGTTTCAAGTATCACATTAAGGCCCAAATAAGGTTGATAATAAGTTCATTTGCTCCATTCATGCAATGTAAGATATAATGGGCCTTTAATCCATTGAGATGCCCTCCCGTTGCTGCATGCAAGTCTCTTTATTCTCTTTAATGTCATTAGGCATTAAACCTCCAACTATGCACATGCCATCAAGTCAATGTCTTCCATCCGTTTCATACAATCCCCCCCTCTTGAAAAGTAGTCGTCTTCGACTCTTCATCATATGCATCCAAATATGAGGAAAGATTAGAAGTATTGACTTTAACAACACTGTTATACTCAACTTGCAAAACAATCTTGTAATCAATCTTATCAGGCAATAAGAATGGTCTATCTCCATTTATCTTGATCTTTGGCTTACATTTCCTCAGAAACCTCTCTTTTATGGTGCAAACCACACTAATTCATGGGGCTCCAATAAAACTTTCTTGCGACCCTTGTTCAAATGAGTAGTGTATTCTGGGATTATTCACTTCCTTTCATTCTAATGGCTTTGCTTAATGAATTCTACATCCCATTTTCCTTGTATTTTTTCACTTTTCCGTAAAAGCAATGAGACTCGATCAATAGGGGTAAAGAGGTCAAATAAAAAAAAGTTCTAAATGGATCGGATTGTGTAGTAGAATGATCTTTCCTTTTGTAAGCGAACTCCACATGTCATAGACACTCCCACTCCTCCCAATACTTTACTCCCATGATATTTTTAACGGATCTTTGAATTTCTTTTATCTCTATAATAGGTAGCAAACATGGTGGTGCCTCCTCAAGAAAGACACCGTCGTACATCTGTGGAAAGAGATTCAACAACACTCAAGAAAGAAGATATTAAGTGGTTAGTGTTCAACATCACCCCTTTATAGATAAGTACTATGAGGTTTTGGTGTGAAA
Organism: Viscum album; assembly: GCA_963277665.1. Lineage (NCBI taxonomy): Eukaryota > Viridiplantae > Streptophyta > Magnoliopsida > Santalales > Viscaceae > Viscum > Viscum album. The sequence continues at coordinate 1,239,092,483 of OY728166.1, read as the reverse complement.
TCAAAACTTCCTTAACCTCTCTTTACTATGCCATCATCACAATTTTCATCTTAACCACTTTCTTTTTATCTCTTGATTTTTCTTTAAGCTCAATCCATTTTCTTCTCTCTTTCTCGCTTCTCCCCTCATTTTCACCTCTTTTCTTTTCCCTCATCTTTTCTTGATCACTCATTTTCTTCCTCTCTCTCAAAATATGATCTTCTCAAATTTTTTTTAGGGAGACCATGATGATAGTTCTTTCCGCATTGCTACAACTTCCTCTATCAACAATAACGCCACACACCTCTCCTTACTTGGTAGCCTTCTTTCACAATACTCATTTACTGGGAATGCTCTTCTTTATATTTGGAGTCATCACATTAGTCTCCCCTTTGCAAAACTTGTTAATGACCACAGTTCATGGATTTGGACATTCACTAGTGATATGTGATAGAACGCTGTCGTGGGTGCCCTCAAATGATTAGTGTGATTTAGGGTACTTAGGTGCAGCAGAGTGGCTGACCAAGGTCGTCTCTCAAAGGAGGAAGTGAATTTAACAGCTTATTAGAGGTATTCTAAAAAAAATAAAATAAAATAGAATAGAATAAAAGCACTACTTTAAAGGATTGGGGTTTGTTGTAGTTTATGAATCTAGAAGAAGTTTGTTGGAAGAAGATTGTATAATTTTTTTGTTTTTAGTTTTGAAATGAATTTCGATTAAAATGACACAACAAGAAGATGTTTTTTTAGAAATCTATTTAAAAGGCGTAATCGATCTAACTCTACCTCTTCACTTTATTATTAATCATTATCATTTAAATTAACATTCACTTAATTATGATCCCTTAATTTATTAAATCTCGAACCCTACGAGAATTAACTTTACCACGAAGATGATGTGAATTTAACCCTAGGCTAACTCCGGAACATGCAATCGCATCACCCTGCTTTGATTGATGTTCTAAGATTAGCTTATGGTCAGTGGTAAATTAAGGCACATATCCATTCTGGAAATGAGGATGAATTGTGTTTAGGGATTATATTTGAACTCTACAAATTTATCCTGTGTGGTCTTGTATTACCGATTAAGATCGCGCTCTCACAATTTACACAAAATCCCGACCTCGCGTGTTTTTGTGTTAATTGTTCAATTGCTTGCTTAGTTTCTTACAATTTAAAAACACAATTCATGGATCATATTAATTGAATTACAGTAGCTCAATGATTCAAAATAATTAAATGAAGAGGGTAGAATATAGATCGATTACTAAAAGACTACTCTTTCATGGGTGGCGTAATCATCGTAGAAGCGTTTTGCATGTGCAAAGGTTTATAATGGGTATAACCCAATAACGCTTCTACTCAAGAATTCCAGCCCAAAGATAAAGATTAAGAGAAGAATAAATTTAAACAAAACAGAAGGAAAGAGAAGAAATAAAAGAAGAACAAAGAAGTTTATTACACAAATGAAAACATTACAAAATGAAGAAGAGAAGGAGGCTTCGATGAGGGGATCCTTGCTTCAAGAGCTACCCCTCTTACAATGGTTGGAGAATTTGGGTGAAACAAATTCTCCTCTGCCTCCAATCTCCTAATGCACGTCCCAACCCCTCCAAATGAGAAAAACTCCAATTTATAGAGGGGAGGGGAGGAGAGGTTACAAGTGGTTTCAAGTGTGAATGTGGAAATTCGGCCAAATATTTTATGCCAACTTGCACCGCCCATTTGACCACCAAAACACGTGAATTGGACGGCCTTCCAGATGGATCAAATGTGCGGATATGGGTCTTCTATCTCTTCTCCCAATTTGGGCTCAATACAGGCCCTTATGAAGGAGTTATAGCCGAAATACAGAAGCTTCTCCATTCTGGAGAGCCCAGCCCAACTTTGACTTCATGGCCCAATTTCAACAACCAAATGAACTCTTTATCTATAGTGTCCTGAATAAAAGTTGTAGAAAATTAAGTTAGGAACACTGTTACAAAATTTCAAATTCAAATAATAAATATAAAAATATTTATCTTCGAAATACTACAGTGAACTATAAAGGGTAAAACTGGAATTTTCATCAAATATTCAAATGAATGATCTAATCCCAAATACTTTCTAATTAAACATATTTAACACAATGTGAGGAAATTATATCATTTATTATCAATAAAATATTCAATAAAATAGTGTTTTATCAACTCCCCCACACTTACCCTTTTGCACTCCTGGGAAAAACCTCATGTCAAGTAAACATCAATATCAAATCAAAACCAATTTTAAAACACATATCCTTGAGATCAATCAATTTCCCACCAAGAATCAAAAGATATCATGCCTCATTAAAAACATTATTTCAAGTTCTCCATTTATATCATTCAATATATTTCCACTTCATTTATCCTCCCATGCACAAAACACTTACCTCATTGAATTTTCTCTCATCACTCAAATATCAATTTTTTTGCAATGTCTTTCTCATCCAAACTCATACAAGGGTCACCATAGGCTTGATAGATTCATACATCGCTACCCGATGTGAGTCAAGGACATATGTTTATCATGAGGACTTTTTAGGGTTGTTCTGTGGCTTTCGGTTGGTAGGATTAAGATGTGAAAAACTCTGAGGCTGAATGAGGAGGGCTTGACTCTTTTGAAGCAAAATTGGATTAATCTAATTTTCACTTAAATATGGTCTTCTCTTCAATCCACATAGTATCAATTCAGCTCCATCATCATGAAAAGTCATGAAAGGTTTACACCATTCATCATTTGAGCATCAAAAATTTCAATCTTCTCAAACATGATTTTCTTGAAAGCTCCAGATGGGCACAGCTTTCCACCTCAATTAGAAGCTCCAGAAAAGGCACAGCTTCACTTGTCATGAAAGCTCCAGAAAAGGCACAACTTTCAATATAATGACTTTCTTTAGCAGCAAACACATCTCTTCAGAATTTAATTTTCCACCCAAAGTATCACAGAATGTGGTGGCAAAAACACAAGACAACATCCCCCACACTTAAGCTCAACTAGATTATGCAATTTCACTTCAAGAGTTGGTTGGATAGGGAAAATTGGCTTGTAATGTGGCTTAACCTAACAGGCTGTGCATGACTTCTAAGGGATACAAGGATTAAATATTCAAGGTAGGCCATTATAAAAAATGATTCTTTGAAATAGGGGCTTTAATACCAAACAAATGCCTCAATCATTTAAACATATGTACCTCAAACCCTCAAGTTTTGACAGGAATAGATCAAATTCTGGTTAAATCAAGTATGGTTTGGTTCTCTCAAGAAGTGAGGTGAATGTAAAGAATATGAAAATAATGGTTTAGAAGCCTCACAGGAAAGTGATTTCAAATATAAAGACAGTAAGATTGGCATGAGATTCAAAATTCAGCGTACTTTTCATGAAATTACTAAATATTTGAACTTGAAACAAAGTCATTTCAGCATTCATTTAAGCTTAGTTTCAAGGGGTAAACTGTTTCACTTATTGATATGGATTTAAAAATGGTGATGAGAATCATTTCAGCCCAAAAGTTTCAAAAACACACAGAAAATTGTAAAATAAACACACAAAATTTGAAAAACACACAATTTTTTTTGGGTTTTTTTGGAACAGGAAAGCAATTGAAATTACTAAACTAAAAGGTTCCCTCCCCCACACTTAAAATATTGCATTGTCCTCAATGTGAACCTATGAGACGATATATGCACATGAAATACAGAATTTTTAAATAGGACAAATGATATAAAAGTGAAAGGGTTAGGAACAGCCTGATGTGTTCAAGTGATGATGGGGTCATGCAGTGTGATAAAATCCACTGCATCAGTAGGAAGTCCCTCAATGTATCTCTTCAAACGTTGCCCATTGACTGTAAAGCTCCTTCCGGTGTCCTCTTGTGTGATCTCCACTGCACCATAAGGAAAAACATTAGTCACAACATAAGGACCTAACCATCTGGAACGCAACTTACCAGGCATCAGCTTCAGTCGTGAACTGTAGAGAAGGACTTTCTCTCCAACATGAAACTCCCTTTGTTGGATCATTTTGTCATGAGATGCTTTTGATCTTTCCTTGTAGAGCCTTGAGTTCTCATATGATGATAATCTAATCTCCTCAAGCTCTTGAATTTGCAGCTTCCTTTGGATTCCAGCTTGGGCCAAATCCATGTTGCATTTCTTTATAGCCCAATCACTACGGGAAAAATGGGTATTTGCGACGGGAATAAATCCCGTCGCAAATAGCCCTGTTAAAAACTTATTTGCGACGGGGGTATTTGCCCGTCGCAAATAAGTAGCCTTTTGCGACGGGATAGCTTTCCCCGTCGCAAAAGGACTGGCGCCTTTTGCGCGCCAAATCGCGGGAAACATATTTGCGACGGGGGAATATTCCCGTCGCAAATAACCGGCGGCGGTAAAAGGTATTTGCGACGGGAATATTCCCCCGTCGCAAATAGTATGTCGGCAGGTGGTTATTTGCGACGGGACCCGTCGCAAATAACTATTTAACCGTTGACCGTAATAAATGCTGGCTAAGGTATTTGCGACGGCTATCCCATTGCAAATGGTCCCGTCGCAACTAATCTAACCTATAAATACTCCCATCCGTTTTTTTCAAATCATTCTCAAATTCCATCTTCTTCTTCTCTCAAAATTTTATTTCTACAGTTCAGTTTTTCTCAAGTTTAATTTTTTTCTTCGGAGTTGATATTGAAGTTTTGAAGAACGATCAGAGATCAACCTCAGATCAATTTTCAAGGTATTTATATTTATTTTAATTTAATATTTATTTTTAATGTTTTATTAGTTTTAATTATTCTTAATTAGTTGTAATTTAATTATGTTTACATTGTTTTATTACTTAATAATTAGTAATAAATACTAATAATTAGGAATAATAACATTATTTAATTATTAATATATTTTATTATTAATATTAAAATAATATAATTTTTTATATATATACAATTCTCTTTTCATCTGTGTGTTTGCTGTCTTCACATGTATTATTTGTATATGGAGATAGAAAACACACAGATGAAAGGAGAAATGTATATAAATTAGAAAATTATATTATTTTAATATTAATAATAAAATATACTAATAATGTTATTATTCCTAATTATTGGTAATTATTCCTAATTATTGGTAATTATTCATTTAATTACTCATAATTAAGAACAATTACCAATAATTACCAATAATTAGTAATAATTAGTAATAATTAGTAATAATTAGTAATAATTAGTAATAATTACCAATAATTAGTAATAATTAGTAATAATTAGTAATAATTAGTAATAATTAGTAATAATTACCAATAATTAGTAATAATTACCAATAATTAGTAATACTTACCAATAATTAGTAATACTTACCAATAATTGGTAATAATTACCAATAATTATCAATAATTAGTAATAATTATTAATAATTACTAATAATTACAACTAATTAGTAATAATTAAGAATAATTAGTAATAATTAAGAATAATTAGGAATAATTACCAATAATTACCAATAATTAGGAATAATTAGTAATAATTAGTAATAATTAGTAATAATTAGGAATAATTAGAAATAATTAGTAATAATTAGTAATAATTAGGAATAATTAGTAATAATTAGGAATAATTAGGAATAATTAGAAATAATTAGGAATAATTAGCAATAATTAGCAATAATTAGTAATAATTACCAATAATTAGTAATAATTACCAATAATTAGTAATAATTAGTAATAATTACCGGTAAATAGTAATAATTACCGGTAAATAGTAATAATTAGTAATAATTAGAAATAATTACCGCTAAATAGTAATAATTAGTAATAATTAGTAATAATTACCAATAATTAGTAATAATTACCAATAATTAGTAATAATTACCAATAATTACCAATAATTAGTAATAATTAGTAATAATTAGGAATAATTAGTAATAATTAGTAATAATTAGTAATAATTAGTAATAATTACCAATAATTACCAATAATTAGTAATAATTAGTAATAATTACCAATAATTAGTAATAATTACCAATAATTAGTAATAATTACCAATAATTAGTAATAATTAGTAATAATTATCGGTAAATAGTAATAATTAGAAATAATTAGAAATAATTACTGGTAAATAGTAATAATTAGTAATAATTAGTAATAATTAGTAATAATTAGTAATAACTACCAATAATTAGTAATAATTACCAATAATTAGTAATAATTACCAATAATTACCAATAATTACCAATAATTAGTAATAATTAGTAATAATTAGTAATAATTAACAATAATTAGTAATAATTAACAATAATTAGTAATAATTAACAATAATTAGTAATAATTACCAATAATTAGTAATAATTACCAATAATTAGTAATAATTACCAATAATTAGTAATAATTAAGAATAATTAGTAATAATTAAGAATAATTAGAAATAATTACCAATAATTAGTAATAATTACCAATAATTAGTAATAATTACCAATAATTAGTAACAATTAGTAATAATTAGTAATAATTACCAATAATTAGTAATAATTACCAATAATTAGTAATAATTACCAATAATTAGTAATAATTATCAATAATTAGTAATAATTACCAATAATTAGTAATAATTACCAATAATGACCAATAATTAGTAATAATTAGTAATAATTAGTAATAATTACCAATAATTAGTAATATTTAGTAATAATTACCAATAATTAGTAATATTTAGTAATAATTACTAATTATTAGTAATAATTACCAATAATTAGCAATAATTACCAATTATTAGTAATAATTACCAATAATTAGTAATAATTAATAATAATTACCAATAATTAGAAATAATTAGTAATAATTATCAATAATTCCCAATAATTAGTAATAATTACCAATAATTAGTAATACTTAACAATAATTAGTAATAATTACCAATAATTACCATTAATTAGTAATAATTACCAATAATTACCAATAATTAGTATTAATTACCAATAATTATTAATAATTACCTATAATTACCAATAATTAGTAATAATTAGTAATAATTAGTAATAATTACCGATAATTACCAATAATTACCAATAATTACCAATAATTAGTAATAATTACCAATAATTACCAATAATTAGTAATAATTAGCAATAATTAGTAATAATTACCAATAATTAGTAATAATTACCAATAATTAGTAATAATTAGCAATAATTAGTAATAATTATCAATAATTAGTAATAATTACCGATAATTACCAATAATTACCGATAATTACCAATAATTACCGATAATTACCAATAATTAGTAATAATTACCAATAATTAGTAATAATTACCAATAATTAGTAATAATTACCAATAATTAATAATAATTACCAATAATTAGTAATAATTACCAATAATTATCAATAATTAGGAATAATTAGTAATAATTACCAATAATTAGTAATAATTACCAATAATTAGTAATAATTACCAATAATTAGTAATAATTACCAATAATTAGTAATAATTACCAATAATTAGTAATACTTAACAATAATTAGTAATATTTACCAATAATTAGTAATAATTACCAATAATTACCATTAATTAGTAATAATTACCAATAATTACCAATAATTAGTATTAATTACCAATAATTAATAATAATTACCAATAATTACCAATAATTAGTAATAATTAGTAATAATTAGTAATAATTACCAATAATTACCAATAATTAGTAATAATTAGTAATAATTAGTAATAATTAGTAATAATTACCAATAATTACCAATAATTACCAATAATTAGTAATAATTACCAATAATTAGTAATAATTACCAATAATTAGTAATAATTACCAATAATTAGTAATAATTATCAATAATTAGTAATAATTATCAATAATTAGTAATAATTACCGATAATTACCAATAATTACCGATAATTACCAATAATTAGTAATAATTACCAATAATTAGTAATAATTACCAATAATTAATAATAATTATCAATAATTAGTATTAATTAGTAATAATTACCAATAATTGGTAATAATTAGTAATAATTACCAATAATTGGTAATAATTAGTAATAATTACCAATAATTAGTAATAATTAGTAATAATTATTAATACTTACCAATAGTATTAGTACTATGAAAATAATAAAAAATTTATATAATATTAAAATTATCAATATTTGTAACATGTTTTGCTTTATTCTCAACATATTCAATTCTTAAAGGGTCAATTTTTAGGTCTATCTCAATAAAAAGTTTGCGTCAGTCGTGTATGATCTAAACTCTATAATTATCCTAGCTTGAGTGTTTTTTCTAACAAATTATTCAAAACCAGTAATGCTTTTATATTTTATAGAGAAATATGGAACAACGAGGTCGTCAACAATCATTATTAGGTGACCGCATATGGATAAATCAATGTAGAAATCCAAACGGTTCTGGTTTAAATCCAGTATATGTAGAGGGTGTGGAGACTTTTTTATCATTTGCGGCATCAAATCCAGAATTTGTTTCAGAAGGCAAAATAAAATGCTCTTGCAGAAAATGTGCATTGAGAACGTTTGACACGATTGACAAAGTGGGAGAACATCTCTTGCGTTTTGGTTTTCAACCAGATTATGTATTTTGGTATCAACACGGTGAACGCAGTTCCAGAGCAGGTGATACCAACTTGATTCTGGATCCATCCCGGTTTCAAGATTTAGTACATGATGTTGCAGGTTCATCTGTTCAACATACAGAAACTCCGGCTGATATAGCTTCAAATCCTGAGTTGGCACCGTCTGAATTTTATGAGTTGTTGAAGTCTGCTGAGGATGCATTATATCCTGGCTGCAAGATGAGCAAATTAGAAGCAATTGCAAAATTTATGGCTATCAAATCAGATAACGGAATGTCAAACACCTGTTTTGACCAGATATTTTCTTTGCTTAAAACATTGTTACCCGAAGGAAATATTTTACCTGCAAATTACTATGAGAGTAAGAGGCTGGTTCGAAATTTGGGACTTACTTGTCAGAAGATTCATGCATGTTCAAATGACTACATTTTATATTCTGGGGAAAATGAGTCGTTGGATAGTTGTCCCACATGTGGGCAACTGAGATATAAAGAAGGAAAACACGGGAAGTCTGGTTTGATTCCTGTAAAATAGTTGAGATATTTTCCGCTTACATCCAGACTCCAGCGTTTATTCATGTCTAAGAATACAGCGACAATGATGTCATGGCATAAAGAGAATATTTTAACCGATAAAAGCTTGAATCATCCAGCCGATGGTGATTCATGGAAACATTTTGATAGAGTGCACCCATCCTTTGCTTTAGAAGCTAGAAATGTTCGACTGGGGCTTTCCACTGATGGTTTCTGTCCGTTTGGATCTTATGGTAGTCAATATTCATGTTGGCCTATTTTTTTAACTCCGTACAATTTACCTCCATGAATGTTGATGAAGGAGCCATATATCTTTTTGACTTTACTAATTCCAGGACATCCGAAGAAAAATATTGATGTTTATTTGAAACCATTGATTGATGAATTAAATTTATTGTGGAGTACTGGTGTCAGTACATATGATGTTGCAACGAAACAAAATTTCATACTGAGAGCAGCATTGATGTGGACAATAAGTGACTTCCCGGCTTATGGGATGTTATCTAGCTGGAGTACACATGGTCAGAAATCATGTCCTTACTGTATGGGAGAGAACAAATCATTTATGCTCATTCATGGAAAGAAACCTTGTTATTTTGACTGTCATCGTAGGTTTCTTCCAGCTGATCATCCTTTTCGCAGAAACAGATCTCATTTCAGAAAAGGAACAGTTGAAAGGGAAGGACCTCCAAAAATGCTATCAGGTTTGGAGTTAAAATCAGTTGTACTTTCATTACCTCCCATCACTTTTGGTCCCACAATAAACCAACAGAAAATTTCTGGTTTTGGGAAAGAACACAATTGGATTAAACGTAGCATATTTTGGGATTTGCCATATTGGTTTGATTTGTTGGTCCGACACATGTTAGATGTCATGCATATTGAGAAGAACTGTTTTGATAATTTGTTTCATACAGTTTTGGATACGCCAGGAAAGAGAAAAGACAATGTAAATGCACGTTTAGATCTTGCCCAAATTTGCAGGCGTCCAGAATTGGAACTGTTTGAGAATGTCAGAACAGAAAGGTTACTGAAACCAAAAGCAGCTCATACACTGTCTAAAGAAAACCGTTTATTATTTTGTCAGTGGATTGCAGATTTGAGACTTCCAGATGGCTGTGCTTCCAATTTGAGTAGATGTGTAAAGAATGGTCATATTACTGGATTAAAAAGTCATGATTGTCATGTTATAATGGAAAGACTGCTACCCATTGGATTAAGAGGTCTGTTGAATTCTGTGATTTGGGATTCCATAACAGACATGTCTCAATTTTTTCGGGAAATTTGTGCGGCTATAGCAGATTATGATGCTCTAGGAAAACTTGAAAAAGATGTTGTTCTAATTATATGTAAACTGGAAAAAATATTTCCGCCATCTTTCTTCGACTCAATGGAACATTTGATGTTACATTTTCCATATGAAGCCAAATGTGGAGGTCCAGTACAGTTTCGATGGATGTACCCATTTGAAAGATGCATGCAAAAATTGAAAAGAAAAGTACGTAACAAAGCATCTGTTGAAGGATCTATTGCAGAAGCTTATTTGCAAGAGGAAATATCTTTTTTCTGCTCCCATTATTTTGAATCTGAGTATCCTTCAAAACACAACCGAATGGGAAGGAACGAGAGGAATATTGATGAAATCGATAATCAATTATCTATTTTCAACCAGTCAGAGCTTGGTTTTGGTGGAGTTTATGAATGCTGGCTTTCAGATGATGAACATCATAGAGCTCATACGTATGTTCTGCTCAACTATGAAGAGATGAAATCAGTTGTACTGTAAGTGTTTATATCACTTATTCTATCATTTATGTTACAATAAATAACTTTGGTTTTTATAGGTTGTATGATAATCATATCAAGAAACAAATTCCACAAATTACAGCAGCTGCTCTCGAAGAACATCGACTGAAAAATTTCTCTCAGTGGTTTCAAAAATTGGTAACATAAATTCTTTATCTTTTAGCAACTCATTCAATGTATAGTTTACTATATTGATAATTATTTCACAAATTTTCAGGTGTCACGACATGCTGATAAAATTGACAAACGGCTGTGTGTATTGAGTAACCCACCTTCCAAACTTGTTAAAACTTATAATGCATATGTGGTGAATGGATTTCGATTCCACACACATGAATATGGGGAATCGAAAAAAACAATGAACAGTGGAGTTAGCTTGAGAGGATCTCATCATCGAGAAAATGAAGTTGACTTTTATGGCATACTTGATAAAATCATTGAACTCTGTTATCTTGGACAACATTACATAACCATGTTCAAATGTCGGTGGTTGGATACAGAGAGAGGCGTGCGTGTTCATCCGACTCATGGAATCATCGATATTAAATGTAAAAGTGTTCTCGCAGTAAATGAACCATTCTTATTGGCTCAACAGGCACATCAAGTTTATTACGCAAAGTACTGTGCTACATCAAGAGACTTGACTGATTGGTGGAGTGTAATAAAAATCAAAATTCGAGACAATCAGTTTAGTCAAAGTGAATGTGCTTTCACTGATGTGCAAAGAATTGAAGTTTTTCAAGAGAGTACTCAAAATCAATCTTTTTTTCAAAGAGACATGAGTATCGATGACGACACCCCACATTTAAGAGTCGGTGATGACGATGATGTTAATGATGTCACATATGAATTTTAAATGGTAAGAGATGAAGCAACTGTAACTCGAATAGATATCGATGATGTTGAGGAGGAATATGAAGATGACATTGACATATATGAAGATGATGATGAAGATGAACACTGATAGAATTCCATGGTATTTATATACAATCATAATATGTATATATGTATATATAATAGTAATTATGAATTATTTGCTAACAACATTAACATTTTCTGTTTCAGATGGACGACGCCACATTTCGTGAGTTGGCGGATGCTGACTTGACTTTCGATGCGGATGAGTTGCTGCCAGATGACCCTCAGCCTGCAGGCGCTCCAGGGAGTACGCGGAGGTGGCGCGGTATTGCACGATTGATGATTCCTGACCCCATCCCCGAGCGACGTCCACGTCTTGGGTTTGATCCACGCACACGGAGGTGTGATAACCTATGTGATAACCTGTTGATTTGACTAAGATTTCATTAATCTATTCACATAATAAATGTTTATTATTTTTATAGTTTTCCGCATATAGCAGTCGGACAGGGCAGCGCTATTTTGCGCAACTATTTCTCTCAGCCGTGGACCACATGGGAGCAGATTCCCATTGATGTGCAGCTGGCCATGTTCGGCCATTGGTTGGTACGTACGTAAATAAATATTTTTTATTTTGAAAATTATTTCATTTCTAACTTGATATTTTGATTTATTTGTAGGGTTTATGGTATCCGATCGAGGATACCATGCGTGACGCCATCCACGAGGCATGGGAGGTGGCCATGCGTGATCACCTTCATCAGTTTTTGCACAATTTAAGAAAAGATGCGATGAAGAAAGCAGGAGTGTCAGATTTTGACGAGTCATGTAGAGCACACCGACCAGAGTACATTTCATCCCATGTATGGGATGGATTATGTGCGCACTGGTTGAGTGGTGCCTTTCAGAGGAGATCATCGGTGGGGAGGCAGAATCGGGGGAGACAGGAGGTGACTCATCGAGCTGGGAGTCGTTCTTTCAGTACTCATAGATAGCATCTGGTACGTACATTATTTATAAATATTTTATATAACTATAAATATTAACAGTTTATTTTTTATTCTTATAGGCTGTCGAGCACCCCGATATTATGGAGTACGACGTATATCGGAGGATGTATAGTGATCCTGCTACTGGGGAGCTTAGAGGTGATCGTCAGCATCATATCGTGGTTAGTATTATTTGTTTTCAAGTTTAAAAATTAACTGTATATAATATATTCACAATTTTAATTTTAAATTGCAACTACAGGAGTCATATGAGGCCGCAGCGTCACAGGCCCGGCCTGAGAGTCAGGCCGAGTCATCAGATCAGACCACTGACCGTCAGTTTGATGAGGCGACATGGATGCAGGCCACCCAGTATGCCTTCGAGAAGGGCCAGGTAGTTGGTATCAGCTCTCGAATGACTCCCGGAGATTATTATGGCAGTGCTGCGATGTCGGCGTCCAGCTCGAGAGGAGCTCGTGCATCTTCTTCTGCTACACAGTATGAGGATCAGTTGCGATCTCAGACTGCACTGATAGAGAGTCTCCGACAGGAGCAGGAGCAGAGGCGTCAGCAGCATGAGGAGGAGCATCGACGCCAGCAACAACTGTACGAGGAGCAGACGAGTCGGTGGCAGCAGCAGCATCAGGAGTAGATGGAGTACATGCGCCGACTCACTCATGCTTTAGGAATGGAGTTTCCTCCACCACCATCTGCAGATCCCCCCTCCCCCCTCCTTCAGATTAGAGTTTGTATTTATGTTATAAAAGTTGTGAAATCAAAATATGATTTTTTTTCTATTCGTAGTTTCTGTCTCATTATAAAATATTTATTAATATTCTATTATTTTTTATTTTTGAATTATAATTCTATTATTATTATATTAATTAAAATAATTTATTATTTTTATTTGTGAATTATAATTCTATTATTATATTAATTAAAATCATTTATTACTATTTTATTATTTTTTATTTTTGAATTATAATTGGATTATTATTATATTAATTAAAATAATTTATTAACAATTTATTTATTTTTATTTTTTTTATAGTATTTGCGACGGGATACTATTCCCGTCGCAAATAGTATTATTATTTTTTTTTTGAAAAACAGTTTTTGCGACGGGCACCGTCGCAAATAGTTTTTTACAAATATACGGAGGTTTAGTTGCGACGAGGATTCTCCCCGTCGCGGAAAAGGGCTTTAGCGACGGGCTCGTCGCAAAAAATTGTTATTGCGACACCGTTTTCAGCAACGGGTCATTTGCGACGGGACCCCGTCGCAAAAGGCCATTTGCGACGGGATCTCGTCGCAAATGACCCGTCGCAAATACCTGTTTTTCTAGTAGTGAATAAGCCCGATGCTCAACTTCCACGGGGAGATGACACGCTTTCCCAAAAAAAATCCGAAATGGGGACATACCAATGGGGGTCTTGTATGCTTTCCTATAAGCCCACAATGCATCATCCAAGCGCTTGCTCCAATCCTTCATATTTGGCTGCATGGTTTTCTCTAATATTTGTTTCAGCTCACGATTTGAAACCTCAGCCTGGCCATTTGTTTGGGGGTGGTATGGTGTTGATGTTTTGTGTGTCACCCCATACTTTCGAAGGAGGGAAGCAAAATTCCTATTGCAAAAGTGTGTCCCTTGGTCATTGATGATGGCCTTTGGTACTGCAAACCTGCAAAAAATCTGTGCTTTGACAAAGTCCACAACAACATGAGAATCGTCAGTCCTGGTGGCCATGGCCTCCACCCATTTACTCACATAATCAACAGAAACCAAAATATACAAGAAACCATATAAACTTGGAAAAGGACCCATAAAATCAATGCCCCATACATCAAAAATCTCACAGAATAGTATGGGTTGTTGGGGCATCTCACGTCTCTTAGAAATGTTCCCAGTGTGTTGGCAACGAGAGAATGACTTACAAAACACATGGGCATCATAGAATAATCTAGGCCAATATAATCCAGAGTCCAAAACCTTCCTAGCTGTCCGTTGGGGTCCAAAGTGTCCACCACAAGCAAGTGCATGACAGAAATTCAAAACAGACTCAAACTCATGATCGGGAACACACCTTTTAATGACTTGGTCACTACACATGCGCCATAAGTATGGATCATCCCAAACATAAAATCTTGACTCACTCTTTAATTTTTGGACTTGATGTTTCTTTAAATTTGCAGGGATTTCAGAAGCAACAAGGTAGTTAACTAAATCAGCATACCAAGGATGCGTACCTGAGATGGTATAGAGATGCTCATCGGGGAAAGTGTCCCGAAGTGGTACCTGATCCAAGGTGTCATCCTCTAGTGTGTGAGTAAGCCTACTCATGTGTTCCGCCACCAAATTCTCTGACCCCTTCTTGTCCTTTATCTCAAGGTCAAACTCTTGAAGAAGGAGCATCCAACGGATAAGTCGTGGCTTTGCATCTGGCTTCTTCAGGAGGTATCTCAAAGCTGCATGGTCAGAAAAAACAACTACTTTAGAGCCCAATAAATATGAACGGAATTTATCTAAAGCAAATATGACAGTAAGAAACTCCTTTTCCGTGGTTGTGTAGTTTGATTGGGCTGAATCCAATGTCCTTGATGCATAGGCGATCACATGTGAACGCCCTTCCACCCTCTGAGATAAGACAGCTCCAACTGCGAAGTTGGAGGCGTCACACATAAGCTCAAATGGAAGGTCCCACCGCGGGGGCTGTATAATAGGTGGAGTGGTCAGATGTTGTTTTAGCTCAACAAATGAATTCCTGCAAGAAACATCAAACACAAAATCAAAATCCTTTTGAAGTAATCTTGACATAGGAAGAGCAATCTTACTAAAATATTTGATGAAGCGCCGATAAAACCCTGCATGCCCTAGGAAAGATCTAACATCACGCACACATGTAGGATATGGAAGGGATGAAATAATGTTTATCTTAGATCTATCAACCTTTATCCCATGTTTTGACACTACATGCCCTAAGACAATGCCATGCTCTACCATAAAATGACACTTTTCAAAGTTCAGGACCAGATTCTTCTCAATACAACGATTCAACACCTTTCCCAAACTAATTAGACATTCATCAAATGAATACCCATACACTGTAAAATCATCCGTAAATACCTCCATGCAGGTCTCAATAAAATCAGAAAAAATACTCACCATACATCTCTGGAAGGTACCTGGGGCGTTGCAAAGTCCAAATGGCATCCTCCGGTAGGCAAATGTGCCAAAGGGATAGGTGAATGTAGTCTTCTCCTGATCCTCTGGAGCTATAAGAACCTAAAAATATCCAGAAAATCCATCTAAGAAACAATAGTGTGTTTTCCCAGCTAGTCTCTCGAGCATTTGATCAATAAATGGGAGGGGGAAATGGTCCTTGCGAGTGGACTGATTTAGTTTCCTATAATCAATACACACACGCCAACTGTTTTGCACCCTCATTGGAACTAAATCATCTTTCTCATTTTTAACAACAGTAAAACCAGTTTTCTTAGGCACAACCTGAATTGGACTTACCCACTGTGAATCTGAAATGGGAAAGATTATACCTGCCTCGAGCAATTTCTCAACTTCTTTTTTAACAACTTCTAGGAGGGTGGGATTAAGTCTCCTTTGTGGCTGTCTCACCGGTTTAGACCCATCCTCCAAGAGAATCCTATGCATGCAAATGGAGGGGCTAATACCTGATATGTCAGCCAAGGTCCACCCAATCACCCTGATGTTCTCCCTTAAAATATTCAAAAGCTTTTCTTCATGTTCAAAAGGGAGATTGTTATCAATGATAACAGGTAATCTCTCACCACTCAACAAGTATGAGTATTTCAGATTTGGTGGCAATGGCTTGAGTTCTAATGAAGGAGGGTGTAGTATTGATGGAGACATTGAAGGAACTGAAATATGTGCACAAAGAGCATCAGTATCAAAATAGACATCATCAAAATCAGAGAATAAAATATCAAATCCATCAGCATACTCAACAGCCATTTCATAATCAGAGTGAACATGATCAAAATCAGAATATTATTCCATTTCAAAATCAAATCTTAGAGAGTCTTGTTCCTTAGAAACGGGTGTGGAAGTACTCTTAGACATCAAACTAGAACCAATACTCAGAATCTCCCTAAGCATAGGACAATCCAATTCCATGATGTTTTTACTTGTTGATTCAAAATGGGAGATAACAAAAGCAGAATGGTCCTCTGAGGGGTACTTCATGGAATCCATAACATTAAATATCACAACTTCATCTCCAAACTCCATGGAAAGTGTACCCTCATTGACATTTATGATAGTTTTTGCAGTTTTGAGGAAGGGTCTACCTAAGATAATGGGGGCATGAGAACTTACCTGGTCATCCTCCAAGTTAAGTACATAGAAGTATGCTGGAAAGATCATGTCTCTTACCTGAACAAGTACATCCTCAAAAACTCCCGCTGGATATGCTGTAGCTCTATTCGCCAGTTGCACCACTACTCTTGTTGGCTTCAACTCACCAACCTGCAAGGAAGAGAATACAGAGTGAGGCATCACATTTATTGAAGCTCCTAAATCACAAAGAGCATCAGAGAAGTGCAACTCCCCTATGGTACATGGGATGGTGAATGTCCCTGGATCCTTGCACTTTGTCGACATTGCTAGAGTTGGTGTAATGAGTGCTGAGACATTCCTTCCAAGGTTGATCCTCTCATTTCCCTTGAGTCCTCTTCGATTGGTACAAAGTTCTTTTAAGAATTTTGCATACCTTGGAATTTGCTTAATGGCTTCAAGTAGAGGAATGTTGATCTCTACACGCTTGAATGTGTCCAAAACCTCCTTTTGTATTGCTTCTTCAGCCATCTTCTTGGTTTGAACAACCCTGTTTGGAAAAGGAAGGGGTTTAGGAGGTACATCATCAATCTTTTTCTTACCTTTATCTTTCTCCTTGGATTTCTCATCAGTTGGTATGGAATGCGGCTTCTCTAGAGTAGAGGTGAATCCCGGTGGAATGGTAAGTCCAGATGTATCATTCATTTTCTTCCCACTTCTCAATGTGATGGAACTAACATTCCCCTTTAGATTTGGAGTGGGTTGGGAAGGTAGATTTCCAGAATTATTACTTACAAGTTCATGGAGGGCGGTGGCAATCTGGCTCATTTGAGTCTTTAACTCCCTCAGCTCCGAACCTTGACTCTTTAGCTCATTCTGTTGATTAAGAAAATTTTGTTTCAAAAGATCATCAGTGTTAGAGTCTACCTTGTGTTGGATATTACCTTGTTGCTGACTCGTTGATGTTTGAGCTTCGAATCACCTTTGGGGTTCTTGGAAACCCTGTTGGTAAGGTGGAGGCTGTTGGAAGTTTGGTTGAAAAGGGGGCCTTTGTTGTTGTCCAGATCCATACCTCATGTCCGACTGATCTTTACACCCTTGGTTGTATACTGGATCAAACTTCTTTTGGGGATATGGTTGTTGTTGTTGCTGCTGATATGGTCTCCTAGGGAACACTGCTGCACAATCTTCTGTTTCTTGGAGTTGTGGGCAACAGTCAGTTGGGTGTCTTGTCTTAGTGCAAATGCCACATGGACTTGAAGGAGGGGGTTGAGATGTCTTTTGAGCCAATGCAATCTGCCTCACCATAGTTGTCAATTCTTCTAACTCAGTATCAATCAAATGACTTTCAAGAGAAGAAGGACTTACTTGATGTACTCCCCTGACATGTGGTGTACCTCTATCGCCAAATTGCTGGGAGTTTTGGGCCATTTTGTCGATCAATGCTCGTGCAGCTACTGGTGTCTTGTCCACCAATGATCCTCCAGCTGCAGCATCCACCATGCTCCTCTCCATGGGTGTGAGTCCTTCATAGAAGTACTGGATGAGTAGTTGCTCACTCATTTGGTGATGTGGACAGCTTGCACACAACTTCTTGAATCTCTCCCAATACTCATACATTGACACCCCTTGTGCTTGCTTGATCCCTGATATCTCCTTTCGAATGGATGTGGTCCTTGATGCTGGAAAAAATCTCTGCAAGAAAAGACGTTTCAAATCGTTCCAACATGTTACATCTTCAGGTTGTAAATAGTACATCCAATCCTTTGCAGCTCCATCAAGTGAAAATGGGAATGCTCTTAATTTGATTTGATCTTCAGAAACATTTCTTGGTTTTAATGTTAAGCAAACCACATTAAATTCTTTAAGGTGTTTGTTGGGATCCTCACCAGAGAGGCCATGAAACTTTGGAAGTAAGTGAATTAACCCAGATTTTAGTTCAAAGTCCGATTCGAGATTTGGGTACGCAATACAATTTGGTTGATAGTTAATATCATGTGCAACCAATTCTCGAATGGTTCTATTAAGTTTATTTCCATTGTTTTCAACCATTGGTTCCTCTTTTATGTTTGAATTTGAATATCTTCCAATTTCAATGTTTCCAGAAGAGAGGAATTCACCAACTGGTTGAATATTGAAACTTCCCGTAGACTGAGAATTTCTGATTCGAGCCCTAAGGCTACGTTCAATCTCAGGGTCAAGATCTAAGAGATATTCAGGATTAGTTCGTGTCACAGATTAAATAAAAATGAAAAGAAATAAAGTGGACCATAGTAAAATAAAAATGAGAAGTTTGAGTTGATGGTCTAAAAAGAAGTAGAAGAAAATAAAAGAAGAGGAAGAAAAATCAGATTGAGTAAAGAAGGAAGAAAGAAGAGAGGAAGAGAATAAAATGTAAAATAAAATAAATACCTCTAATTGGTTGAAATAATTACTTGCCTCCCCGGCAACGGCGCCAATTTGATAGACCGCTGTGGTGGGCGCCCTCAAATGATTAGTGTGATTTGGGGTACTTAGGTGCAGCAGAGTGGCTGACCAAGGTCGTCTCTCAAAGGAGGAAGTGAATTTAACAACTTATTAGAGGTATTCTAAATAAAATAAAATAAAATAGAATAGAATAAAATCACTAATTTAAAGGACTGGGGTTTGTTGTAGTTTATGAATCTAGAATAAGATTGCTGGAAGAAGATTGTATAATTTTTTTGTTTTTAGTTTTGAAATGAATTTCGATTAAAATGACACAACAAGAAGATATTTTTTTAGAAATCTATTTAAAAGGCGTAATCGATCTAACTCTACCTCTTCAATTTATTATTAATCATTATCATTTAAATTAACATTCACTTAATTATTATCCCTTAATTTGTTAAATCTCAAACCCTACGAGAATTAACTTTACCACGAAGATGATGTGAATTTAACCCTAGGCTAACTTCGGAACATGCAATCGCATCACCCTGCTTTGATTGATGTTCTAAGATTAGCTTATGGTCAGTGGTAAATTAAGGCACATATCCATTCTGGAAATGAGGATGAATTGTGTTTAGAGATTATATTTTAACTCTACAAATTTATCCCGTGTGGTCTTGTATTACCGATTAAGATCGCGCTCTCACAATTTACACAAAATCCCGACCTCGCGTGTTTTTGTGTTAATTGTTAAATTGATTGCTTAGTTTCTTACAATTTAAAAACACAATTCATGGATAATATTAATTGAATTACAGTAGATCAATGATTCAAAATAATTAAATGAAGAGGGTAGAATATAGATCGATTACTAAAAGACCACTCTTCCATGGGTGGCGTAATCATCGTAGAAGCGTTTTGCATGTGCAAAGGTTTATAATGGGTATAACCCAATAACGCTTCTAATCAAGAATTCCAGCCCAAAGAGGAAGATTAAGAGAAGAATAAATTTAAACAAAACAGAAGGAAAGAGAATAAATAAAAGAAGAACAAAGAAGTTTATTACACAAATGAAAACATTACAAAATGAAGAAGAGAAGGAGGCTTCGATGAGGGGATCCTTGCTTCAAGAGATACCCCTCTTACAATGGTTGGAGAATTTGGGTGAAACAAATTCTCCTCTGCCTAAAATCTTATAATGCACGTCTCAACCCATCAAAATGAGAAAAACTCCAATTTATAAAGGGGAGGGTAGGAGAGGTTACAAGTGGTTTCAAGTGTGAATGTGGAAATTCGGCCAAATATTTTATGCCAACTTGCACCGCCCATTTTACCACCAAAAAGCGCGAATTGTCCGGCCTTCCAGAAGTATCAAATGTGAGGATATGGGTCTTCTATCTCCTCTACCAATTTGGGATCAATACAGGGCCTTATGAAGGAGTTATGGCCGAAATACAGAAGCTTCTCCATTCTGGAGAGCCCATCCCAACTTTGACTTCATGGCCCAATTTCAACAACCAAATGAACTCTTTAGCTCTAGTGTCCTGAATAAAATTTGTAGATAATTAAGTTATGAACACCTTTACAAAATTTAAAATTCAAATAATAAATATAAAAATATTTATCTTCGAAATACTACAGTGAACTATAAAGGGTAAAACTGGAATTTTCATCAAATATTCAAATGAATGATCTAATCCCAAATACTTTCTAATTAAACATATTTAACACAGTGTGAAGAAATTATATCATTTATTATCAATAAAATATTCAATAAAATAGTGTTTTATCAATATGTCCTCTTCCTTGGCATTTGAAACAATGGATATCAAAGGGAGCCTTCTTTGGAGAAAGAAGTATCTTGTTACTATTATGACTGACCAACACCTTCGGATTCAGAGTTTCATAAATATACTTTGTATTTCTCTATAGAATTAAAGGTGTAATAGGTTTCTTCAAGTTCCTCATTCTCTTCATTTATTGCTCAATATTTATTTCTTGGTGGATCATATCATCTATTTCTTCATAGCAGCACATCTACACTTGATCTCGCATCTCCTGATTGAGCCCATATAAAGATCATGTCATGGTTGTCTCTAGATCCTCCTAAATGTTTGCTTGAATCATAACAATTTTCATCTCCCTATAGCATTTCTACGCACCCTTACTTCCTAGGGTAAGATATTGAAGTTTATTGTGTAGATCCCTATGAAAGTATGAGGGAACACAACACTTCCTCATAGTCAACTTAATCTCTCCCCAAGTATGGATTGGGCATCCCTCATATCAAGATCTTTCCTTTTGAACTTGATCCCACCAAATTAATGCATAATCAAAAAATTCAAGCCCTGCAAATTTTACCCTTTTCTCCTCAAAATAGGTATGATAAGAAAACACTTGCTCAATCCACACCTCTCACTCCATGTATGCCCTTGGATCACTTTTTCCTTGAAATGAAGGAACCTATACCTTGATCCCACCAAGTATGTGATCATCATGTGGCCTTCTTTATCCTCCTCTAGGTTGTTGGTACAAACTTCGCCTTTGTGGGGAATCCTTGAAATCATAATCAAAATTCTCCATCTCATCCTCCGTGATGTGGGGGTGACGTGGTGATGGAACACGCCGCTAGTTTCCTTGGATCATCCTCGGGTTTGGTTGATTCTTCAGGTTTTCACTCCTCTCATGTAGCACCTACAAATTCTTATCAAAAATATTTTCAAAATGGCTAACCAAAGATTTCATTTGCAGTTTCATAACTTACGATGCTGGAGATCTACTTCGACTTTATGTACTACTTCCACGAGCAAATCCTTTTCCATGATCTTCTTCCATGATAATAACCTAAACACACACACATGGAGAAAATATACACAAATATACACATGCACTCACACACCTAATATTACACACTCACCCTCACATGAAGTTACACACAAATACATAAGGATACACACCAACATACAATCTCTAAGGTCCACATGCACAATGGTATGCACACACCCATAGGCGCGCACGCGCACACACACACACCTGAAGTTGCACACACACACACATGTTTTTTTAACTTTCTATCCACTTTTAACACTAAAATAAAATCCCAAGCTCTTATGAAATCTGATACCTTGTTTGGGGAAATCATGTATGTAAGAACCCAGGTTTTTGGAACGGGTCAAAATCCCGACCCTATTTGAATTTTGACTAGCTTATGAGAAAACTAGAGAATTTGGACAATTCTGGGTTAAACTTTTGAAGTTGGGGAGGTCATGCAGGTGCGCACGGTTTGAACAAACCGTGCGGACAAACCGTGCTAAGTATCTGGGTGAGACAGTGGGCTCCTCACGGGCAACGCAGGGTTTGCCAAACTGTGCGGGTTGGCCGTGCGAAGTTCCTGGGTGAGGCAGTGACAACCGCATGGTTGACACACAGTTTTCTAAACCATGTGGGTTAACCGTGCGACCACTTAAAATTAGGGTTTTTAAGTTCCGGGCCACCCGGGAATTCCCATTCTCCTCTTTTTCTTCCTTTCACTCGAGGCTACGTGGGGAGAGCTGTCTGAGCCTTCAAATCTTTCCCGAATCTTTGTCTGAACTCCGTTTCGAACATCGTTTGATGCGTTAGAACCCCCTCGGTAAGGCCTTGATTCCTCTTGAGCCGTTATTCTTGATTTCTGTCCTAGAACGAGTTGTTGTGGTTTGAGAGGTTTTGTTTCTTTTGTAGATCTACCGCGTTTTAGCCCAAATTGGAGGCTGTTATCAGAGGAGTAGCATCTTATGAGTCTCAGGTAGGTGGTGCATACCTTCTTTCGTGTTTTCGTGGACATTTGTGCGGCGCATCCTATAACACATTTTAGGGTATTTAGAGAGAGACCCTAATTTATCTTCTATTGTGTTTTAAATTTCTTATTAGACATATGAGATACCTTGGGTATGCCCTTTGTCCTGTCTTGATTGAGCAGGGCCGGGCGAGAGGTCGTTGCTCACATGGGGCATTTTGGCCGGGGTTGCCAAAATGATAACACTTGAATTGCATTGGTTTAAACTGTTAGGTTTAGTTATTTAAACCTTGATATGAATTTTTGGAGACCTTAGAAACTTCAGTGCTAGTATGGGACAACACTTGATTAGTGCAATTCATCTGTTTAGATGGTTTTGCCTGTTATGTGTTCTGTTTAAATGTGTTTAATATGTATTTGCTGAATTGCATCTGCTGGAACCTTCGGGTTGTGATGGGCATGGCCCGGGTTACTTTGGGTGGTTTTGGCCACGAGATTGGGCGTCATGGACGTCAGTTTGAGGCAGTATGACTGTCAGGTTGGGCTTGGCCCGATGTTACTTTGGGTGGTTTTGACCACAGGATTGGGCGTCATGGACGTCGGCTTGAGGCAGTGCGACTGTCAGGTTGGGCATGACTCGAGTTACTGGGATGGAAAGGCCACCAGACTTGAGCGGCATGGTCACAGGGACACGAGGTGTCAGATGTGTGGTGGCTTAGGTACTATTTTGGTGACTACCGCTCACCCAGAACTTTAAGTAGTGTGCACACAAAGATACTCCATGATGAGGTGGTTTTGACCACTCGTGTGGGTAGAGGCCCCTGTAGATGCGGTTTAGGTATTTTGGTTGGGGGTGCTTTCCGTAGAAAGCCACATGGGAGGTGAGGAGCCTCCAGGGGATAACTTTGAGGCTATCGGGTTGGGGGCTGAGGCTCACCGTGATTTGAGTCCAAGTATCGCTGTCCCTCCAGTTACTTATTTGAGGGCATGTATCACTATCCCTCTGGTTACTTATTTGAGGGCGGATATCACCGTCCCTTCGGTTACTTTATTTGAGGGCATACATCACTGTCCCTCCGGTTATTTATTTGAGGATAGACATCGTTGTTCCTCCGGGTTACTTCTTGGGCGTGACTTCGGGACGTCGATACTTGAGGCACGAGGTGTCAGGAGGCATAAGGTTCCGGGTTACTATTCTTGGGCGTGCCTTCGAGATGTTGGTACTTGAGACACGTGGTGTCAGGGGCACGTGGTGCCGAGCTACATGATAGAGATTCCGGCGTTGGCCGAAGCAGGTGACACTCCATGGTGGCTGTTGAGCACCAATGGAGTTTGTGTTTATTTGTGCATTGTACTGTTTACTGTTTTCCTTATAAATGCATGCCTGCTTAAACACTTATATTAGGTACGCACCGTTGGGTGGTATCCTACTGAGATTTGTCTCACACCCTACACGGACCCTTCGGGACGTGTGCATATTTTATGGATTTACGTGAAGGAAAGAGACCAGCTTCAGGAGATGGGTTGTATTAGCTGTGCATGAAGATGGTATGGACCTTGAGGTCTTGCCTAACTGGAGTTTACTTTGTTCTATTTTCATTCCTGTATCAGCATGCCTATTATGTAGCTACAGTTGGTTATCCATTGACGCCCCTTTTGTATATTGACTTGCTATGGATGCAGTGTTTGGTTTGTTAGTTGTTACCAGTGATTAGCATGATGTTGTTTTTACTTTCCACTGCTGTTGTTCATATTTATTGCTTCCGATGTTTATCGATATTGAATGTGCTTCCGCTCTGCGGGTCTGGTTCGAGTTTGCTGAGTCTTTTGTTCCGCTGCATCATTATATGATATACTCGGACCAGTACCATTATTATCCTCCGAGAGGTTATAGCCTCCCCACTATACCTAAAAGACCCTCATTTCTAGTCAGCAGCCTTTGGCGTTCGGGGAGGTGCGCCTAAGATAGTAACACCCGACCCGTTTAGCACTGTTCAGGCGGATGCTCGAGTCCGGATCATTACAAAGTGGTATCAGAGGAGTTCTTGACAAAGATTTAGTAGCAACGTTTTACTGGCTACTAATGATATTGAGACTTCTCTTTTCTTCTACTGGTTTTACTATTTGGGATATGGTAGAATGGAGATAGGTTTTTACCGGAACTGGGTTTCTAGTTTGTGCTTGGGTGCCTGCATCCCCAGGTACGAGGGATGGACCAAGTTACCTTGGGTGGGACATGCTATTTTGTTTTTGCTCAGATTACAGTTTATATGATTTCCACCTCGGTGGCTCACTTGGTGTGTGAGGTTATTGATTGTAATATGTGGCCCTTGACCCGGTGCGGTAAGGGAGAATTGGACCTTTGCCCGGTATGACAAGGCTTGTTTGTTTGGATTTGATAGACATGTTTTTAGGGTATTTCAATTTCATAATTGCACGTATGCTTTGTGAAATGATAATACCATGTGAATAAAATCAATTTCCATGCTGGTATTCTCTGAAATGTGAATAGGTGAAATTCCTGATAGAATTGCTTGCTGTTGCAATGTGTGTTCCATGCTTTATTTTTGTAGAATTGCATGTGGCATGATTTTTGGGTCTGAATCTTATGAGAGCAGGCATATACTATCGGTTGAAGTGATTTTGATCACCAGGATTGGGCGACTCGGTCATCGGTTTGAGGCAACGTTGGTTGTCGGGATGGGCATGGCTCAAGGTACTTTTGATACTCAACCCTGATAGGGGCGGGTAAGGAGGCCATGAGGCCAGGATGCCGTGGGGCATGGGTTGTAGTGGGGGAGAGTAAGGGTAGTAGTCATGAACTGCCTTTTACTACTTTCTTATTTGCATTGAATGTATATTGTTATATATATACATGGGCTATCTGACCATTTATGGTATTCAGCGGGTTCCTTTTAGCCGACTCAGATGGAGCGTCAGGTGAGTGAGGATACAGTGCCGCAGGTGCAGGATCGGGTTCAGGTTCGGTACCAGGAGAGGGTAGCCGAGGTTCAGCTGCACGTGGAGGACGTGACAGAGATAGTGGGACCCAGCTAAGGGGTCAGTGGCCGGTGACTGGAGTAGCACCGCAGGGAGGTCAGGCATCAGGCAGCCGTGTTTCAGTCCAGGTGCACGCCGTGGAGCTGCCAGAGGCTGAGCAGGCTGGTGAGCCGACAACAGTTAGAGGTATACCACGGGTGTGGCCATGATTCCCTTGTTCTCTTTTGGCATGACCTGTAGAGGCATGTCCGTTTTTAGTGCATGAGGTGCACATGTTTTATGTGGACTGACTAGATGCTGGTCAGTGGGTTTGGCACCATCTCAAGTGCATGATATATTTATATAAATATGTATGAGGTGCCATGGGCATCAGGGAATCGATGATGTGGGTTACTTGAGGTGCCATGGGAATTGGGGCATCGAGGATGCGGGTTACATGAGGTGCCATGGGCATCGGGGCATCGAGGATGTGGGTTACGTGAGGTGCTAGGCACCAGCTTTGTTTTGAGCATCCATGGGATGCAAGACCTCGTGGAGGCGGACACCGATGTAGTGTGGGATGCATTTGGGTGTTGGAAATGACACGAGGGTTCCAATGAGGCACATGGGTTATGATGCGTCACGATAGGACCTTGAGTCTGGAAACAGGTCAGTGAACCTTGTTTTCTTTAAGTTTTGTTGGGTTGAGACCGGGTTAGGCAATTCCTAAGGTGGGGATCCCCTTGAGGAATTTGGCCTGAACCTTTGAGACCGGGGTAGTTCGGGTTACCTTGAGAGAGGTGATGTGTTCAGTGCCATCTCTGGGTTTTGTTTGATAGCTCGGGGACGATCTATGTTAAGGTGGGGAGATTATAAGAACCTGGGTTTTTGGAACGGGTCAAAATCCCAACCCTGTTTGAATTTTGACTCGCTTCTGAGAAAACTAGAGAATTTGGACAATTCTAGGTTAAAATTTTGAAGTTGGGGAGGTCGTGCTGGTGCGCACAGTTGGCACACGGTCTGAACAAACCGTGCGGACAAACCGTACGAAGTCTCTGGGTGAGACAGTGGGCTCCGCACGGGCGGGCACACGGTTTGCCAAACCATGCAGGTTGGCCGTGCGAAGTTCCTGGGTGAGGCAATGGCAACCGCACGGTTGGCGCATGGTTTGCTAAACCATGTGGGTTAACCGTGTGACCACTTAAAATTAGGGTTTTTAAGTTCCGGGCCACCTGAGAATTCCCATTCTCCTCTTTTTCTTCCTTCCACTCAGGGCTACGTGGGGAGAGCCGACTAGACCTTTAAATCCCTCCCGGATCTTCATCCAAACTCCGTTTTGAACATCGTTTGATGCGTTAGAACCCCCTCAGTAAGGCCTTGATTCCTCTTGATCCGTTCTTCTTGATTTCTGTCCTAGAACGAGTTGTTGTGGTTTGAGCGGTTTTTTTCTTTTGTAGATCTACCGCGTTTTAGCCCAAATTGGAGGCTGTTATTAGAGGAGTAGCATCGTACAAGTCTCAGGTAGGTGGTGCATACATTTTTTCATGTTTTTGTGGACATTTGTGTGGCGCATCATATGGTGCATTTTAGGGTATTTGGAGAGAGACCCTAATTTATCTGCTATTTCATTTTAAATTTCTTATTAGACCTATGGGATACCTTGGGTATGCCCTTTGTCCTGTCTTGATTGAGCAGGGCCGGGCGAGAGACTATTGCTCACATGGGGCATTTTGGACAGGGTTTCCAAAATGATAACACTTGAATTGTATTGGTTTAAACTATTAGGTTTATTTATTTAAACCTTGATATGAATTTTTTGAGACCTTAGAAACATCAGTGCTGGTATGGGACAACACTTGCTTAGTGCAATTCATCTGTTTAGATGGTTTTTCCTGTTATGTGTTCTGTTTAAATGTGTTTAATATGTATTTGCTGAATTGCATCTACTGGAACCTTTGGGTTGTGATGGGCATGACCCGGGTTACTTTGGGTGGTTTTGACCATTGGATTGGGTGTCATGGACGTCAGTTTGAGGCAGTACGACTGTCAGGTTGGGCTTGGACCGATGTTACTTTGGGTGGTTTTGACCACGAGATTGGGCGTCATGGACGTTGGCTTGAGGTAGTGCGACTGTCAGGTTGGGTATGGCCCGAGTTACTGGGATGTCAAGGCCATTAGACTTGAGCGGCATGGTCGCAGGGACACGAGGTGTCAGATGTGTGGTGGCTTAGGTACTATTTTGGTGATTATCGCTCACCCAGAACTTTGAGTAGTGTGCACACAAAGATACTCCGTGATGAGGTGGTTTTGACCACTCGTGTGGGTAAAGGCCCCTGTAGATGTGGTTTAGGTATTTTGGTTGGGGGTGCTTGCCGTAAAAATCCATGTGGGAGGTGAGGAGCCTCCAGGGGATAGCTTTGAGGCTATCGGGTTGGGGGATGAGGTTCGTCGTGATTTGAGGGCAGATATCACTGTCCCTTCGGTTACTTATTTGAGGGCAGGTATCGCTATCCCTCTGGTTACTTATTTGAGGGCAGATATCATTGTCCCTCTGGTTACTTTATTTGAGGGCAGACATCACTGTCCCTCTGGTTATTTATTTAAGGACATACATCGCTGTTCCTCCGGGTTACTTCTTGGGCGTGCCTTCGGGACGTCATTACTTGAGGCACGAGGTGTTAGGAGGCACAAGGTGTTAGGTTACTATTCTTGGACGTGCCTTCGGGACGTCGGTACTTGAGACACGTGGTGTCATGGGCACATGGTGCTGGGCTACATGACAGAGATTCCGGCATTGGCTGAAGAAGGTGACACTCCATGGTGGCTGTTGAGCACTAGTGGAGTTTGTGTTTATTTATGCATCATACTATTTACTGTTTTCCTTATAAATGCATGTCTGCTTAAATACTTATATTAGGTACGCACCGTTGGGTGGTATCCTACTGAGATTTGTCTCACACCCTGCACGGGTCCTTCGAGACGCGTGCAGACTTTATGGATTTACGTGTAGGAAAGAGACCAGCTTCAGGAGCTGGGTTGTATTAGCTGTGCATGGAGATGGTATGGACCTTGAGGTCTTGCCTAGCTGGAGTTTACTTTGTTATGTTTTCGTTCCTGTATCAAAATGCTTGTTATATAGCTACAGTTGGTTATCCATTGACGCCCCTTTTGTATATTGACTTTCTATGGATGCAATGTTTGGTTTTTTAGTTTTTACCAGTGATTAGCATGCTGTTGTGTTTACTTTCTGCTGTTATTGTTCATATTTATTGCTTCTGCTGTTTATCGATATTGAATGTGCTTCCGCTCTGTGGGTTTGGTTCGAGTTTGCTGAGTCTTTTGTTCCATTGCATCATTATATGATATACTCGGACCAGTACCATTATTATCCTCCGAGAGGGTATAGCCTCCCCACTATACCTAAAAGACCCTCACTGCTAGTTGGAAGCCTTTAGCGTTCGGGGAGGTGCGCCTAAGGTAGTAACACCCGACCTGTTTATCACTGTTCGGGCAGCTGCTCGGGTCCGGGTCATTACAATGTACCACTAATACTTACCCAACCAAGATTGTGTAGTGGAATGGATTAATACAACCCGTTTGAGTGCATCAGGGTACCAAATATCAACAAAAGGTGTAAAGGGATAGATGGGTATGGCATATAGATTTTTCCCATATATGCAAGATAATAGTTTTATGAAAGTATAACCCAAATATAGATAATAATGAGAAATTGAGTTGTGTTAATGATGAAAATCACAAAACAATGATATATAAAATGTATCATTTTTTTGTTTTTTTATATTTAGTCTCTCGCAAAATAATTTTTCTTAATGAATTAAAGCACAAGATTGATGATTGAGAGAAATCTTTTTTGAGGAATAAATTCAAATAGAGTAAATGTAAATGGAAATATGGATGAATGAATGTTGACACAATATAAAAATTTAAATCTTGCACAATATGGGCCAAATTTTAGAGTTTTTTAATAAAAGGGTTTTTTTTGAATGAGTGGATAATATGAAAAGAGAATAAGGGTAATGTATAAAAGTAATGAAAATGAAGGGATAAGTTCTTACTGTGTCGACTGGGGCTCTAATATTAGCTGGTATGAGACACATGAGGTGGATCAATCTTCAAGGCGTTGTTCAAAAAATGAAAGATACTATTCAGGGCTATGTAACCGATGATGGGCTTGGATAGTGGATGTAAGTAGTCAAACAACAATATAAGAAGTGTGACCTACTACTTAGACAGTGCAATATAGAGAGGGATATGATGATTAACCCACACAACAATGCACTTGGATTGAGGCATGGTGAAGATCCTTTTGAGAAGTTTTTGTAACATGTTTTGTATTTTTCGACAACATATTTAGTTAATAATGTTTTTGTTAAAGATGGTGATAAAGATTTCATGACCCTACCCAAACCAAGACTCAAGCCACAGCTACCCCAAGCCCACCTCCATAGGCCAGAAGTTGGCAAAAAGTGCCAAAAGTCATATCCTAAATGTGAGACCTTTGCCTAATGTACTTGTACGCACACACCCGAACATATCAATGAAGAAGTGCAGAGGAATAATAATAAAAAGATGTAACAATTAGAATATAAAACAAGCATGAAAAAACTCTAGAGTGTACAAGAGTACGACAGTGCAAACTGAAAAGTAAAGGGGAAAAATACATGCCCAACTAGAAGATATACCAACCTGAAAAAACTGGAAAGTAAAAGTGCTGAGAAAGATCAGCTCCTATCCTCCAAACTTTGACCACCATACGTGGTCCAATACACTGAGTATCCCTATGCTCCTCTAAAGTCACTACCGACCTGTCCGTAATCTGCATAAGAAACGACATGTGCAGGAAAATCCCATGCAGGGTGAGTATATACATACCCAGCAGGATGCCCAAAAGCTAAATGAGGATCAATAAGAGGCATGATCAGAATAGATAGTAAAACAACTCAACCCAAAGCAAGAGAGTAAACAAGATCCAACGACATGGATACATACATACATACATACATACATACATACATACATACATACATACATACATACATACATACATACATACATACATACATACATACATACATACATACATACATACATACATACATACATACATACATACATACATACATACATACATACATACATACATACATACATACATACATACATACATACATACATACATACATATATATATATATATATATATATATATTCTCAAACCAAAGAAACCCAAATGATATTTAAGGGGATCTCCATCTCACAACCCAGCCCTAAAAAAGAGTGCCATTAGTTCCAGAAGTCCATCAATGATGCCCAACATCTCATGTGTCTGCCCAGCAGAAAACATCCAAGTCAAGCCATACCTCGTCACTGTGCTGCACAGTCACAGGGCAACAATATCTAGATAGAGGATCCATGCATTGGTATAATAAGAGGTTTCCACTCAGTAGATAGCTAGAGGACCCATGCCCTAACTCCACAAGAGGGTGCCACTCAAGTAATCGATAGAGGACCCATGCCCAGCCTGGATGGAGGGTGCCACTCTAGTAGTCGGGGACCCATGCCCTGGTACAACCATAGGGTTCCACTCAGAGAGTAGATAGATGACTCCTACCCTACCCAACAAGAGGGTGCCACTTCGATAGTCAATCGAGGACCCATGCCCTACCCAACAGGAGGGTGCCACTCGAAGAGTGGATGAAGGACCCATGCCCAGCCCAGCTGGAGGGTACAACTCTATAGATAGGTAGAGGACCCATGCCCTATCCCAGTAGGAGGGTTCCACTCTAGAAGCATCTGGTGATCCTGCATGATCATTGCTGTTGTTGAGCATCACCTAAATAAACATCACACCCAGAACATCTCGCATCGTATCTCAAAATCTACAACGGAGGCCACCATCATGTTCTACACACTAGTGCATAAATGATTTTTAACGATTTTTTTTTTCTTTTTCACATCGGTTATTAGGTGAAGTTATTAAAGGATATGTTGTAAATAACTTTTTAATGATTCTTAATTTAAATTGACTTTTTCAGTAAATATATGTTGCGATTTTCACATCGGTTATTTAAAAACCGATGTAAAAAAACTTTTTTACATTTGTTATCCCATAAACGACATGAAAAATATAGGTTATTTTGTTTTTTCACATCAGTTATCCAATAACCAATCTGAATAAGTATTTTTAAAAAAAAATACAATTGTGAATCCTCTCCACAGTAGCAAAAAGATAAACACCAATAGAAAATACAACAGAAAATACAGTAGAAACATCCAGAAAAAGAGAGTTACATTTGAACTGTCAAATTTACAATTACAAATGAACTAAAAATCAATCAAACCTGTAAAATGATTCACCCACTCAATTTGTAAATGTATTAACTCCTATTAAGTATATGGTCATGGGTCATCAAAAATCTACAAATAATAAATAAAGCATTTAAATTTTATTTTCAATAAAACAAATGAAATATTAAGGAAAACTTAATGAAGAAATCTAACCTTCTGGAACTTCGTAAGTGTCCCAGTTGAAATTATTCCATACATAAATATTAAAACATAATATCCAAATTCTTTTACACCTTCTTGTTTATGAAAATGATTTTCCAAAGGAATTTTAATTCAAAATAACATTTGTAAGTAATATATCCAAAATTTATTAATTGAAAATGCACCCTAGCTTGTACAAATTTGATCTTGGAACTCTTCTTTTTTTTTTCATCTCTATATAGAAATCTCATGCCCTGTTTGAAAATAATATGAATAAAATAAATTTTACTCATTATCATATAAACAAGTATCAAAACATTCAAACTTACATGTTCAATACATTCTTAAAATTTTCTCTCACTTCACCATGGATAGAGCATAACCAGTACAATGTATTCTCTCTTGGAAAAAAATACCCAACATCAAATATCCACTGATATATAAGAAAATTAAATATGAGTTGCTATTATGTTAAGAGATATATAATAGTTTGTGAGAAATATGTTTCATAATTTTCAAGATATGGAAACATACAGCACTGAATAATTTCATGATTCTGAAATCTTTTACAAATATAAACTGTTCTTTCCGCATCATTCATTATCCTAGCTATAGTAGAAATAAAATGTGGGTCTATAAATCCATATACATATATATTCTCATGCACTGTATACATTTTATAAAGATACCTAATACAAAATAAAAATAATTATAAATTTTTAATAAATTAAATGAATAGGACAATTTTGTTAATTGACTTACATGGAAATTTTTTGCATTATGTTGATTCCTAACTAATCTCCCACTACAAGCTCCATGATATCACTTCTCAAAAGACTCAAATTTATTTCCTACCCACAAACAACAAATTGAATTGGAATCTCATATACATATAATAAAAAATTTGAATATATAGACAATCTATCAAGACTAGTAGTATCTATATCTGAAGATATAACACTTTGTATTTTCTATTATCTATAAAAAATTTATTTAACTTTAAAGTATTACTGTAGAAAATTAGATAAATATAAAAAATTTAAAATGATAAAACAAATTTAATATCAAAATGAAATAAAAGATAAAATATAGACATACCTCTATGGTAATATACTGAAGTAGTCTACATGTCCAAACTAAAAAATGACTGATACTTTGTCAAAATGTACTCACATCATCTGTAGGACATGGTATTCTTGCCGATATATCTATAATATCCTTTACAGTGACCCTATGATACTCTATCTCTATCTTTTGATGATGAATGGTATCGTCGATATAAAATATCATCCCATATGAAACAATATGATGAGGATCATCAACATATAATTCACAGTAAATGGGAAGCTGTGGAGGAGGGGGTGAGGGGTAGGATAATGAGTGGGGTTTGCAAGAGGAGATGTATGAGTAGGATTAGTAGGAGGAGTGGGAGCTTCTAACAGAGGTAGAGGAGTGGGAAATGCAGTCTGAAAATATCTTTACATGTCTGAAAACATCGACTGTACCGAAGCTTTGATCATATCCTCCATCATCACATGAATATCCTGAACTTGAGCCTCCAAAGATTCTATTTTTTATAAATACCCTCCACTATAGAAGATGAAGAACATGTAAATTATTTTTTCACCAATACAACCACCGAGTATCCTTATACATGACCCGGGTGTTTGGGATTTCCCAATGTTGTAGCTAAAATATCCTTCCTACCCTTAGCTAAAACAACCCCTGGTGTACTCTACTCCTTACGAGAATCCTGTATGAATAATTTTAAAAATTCTGTAATGAATGAAAATATATAAATAATTGAATTAAATTAAATAAATAAATAAATTAAACATCTTACAATCCTCTCAACTACAACCCTCAACTCTTCCATAATATATTTTCCTTTTTTCTCATTCAACCCCTCTTCCATTTTTCATATTTAGCTGGGGGATGGAGGGGAAACCTCAACAAATCTTGAAGACTCAACTTCCAGTTTTTGAAAATTTTCAGCCATCATTTGTTCTTCCAATAATATATACCCTCTCCAAGATAAAGTATGAGGGTATACATTTCTATATTGGATCTCCTGATGAGATCTCCTCAATTTCTATAAATTAAGAATAAATAAATCATTAATAAATCATGAATAAGATCATTAATATAAAAAAACTTATAAAAGGTAACATTGCACTTACCATAAATGCTTCTTGTCTTCTAATTATAACAAATTGATTCCATGTATCTTCATATATAAAGGGATATATATCACATGGATTATTATGTTTCCTATGCCCAAAAATGAAATTTGATGTGAGGGTTGATTTGAAATCCCTCCATCTTCTAGAAGACAATGATAATATGTTACTATAAAAATTTCAAGATAAGTAAAATAATAAAAAACAAGATTACAAAAATAGTCTCCCACAAGTGAGACAGTGTCAATTTTTCAACACTTCTCCAATCATCAATCAAAACAATGACTTTTCTTTTAGCCTGAACTGATATAAAATTCCTAAATTATTTTGAATTATGAACTCTTGGAATATCATTATCATCAAAGTCCATTAGTATCCTCTGGTCCTGGCTACAACCAACTGATAATTTTGGTAAACATGTGCTTCCACATTTACCGACCCTCAAACTCTTCTTTAGACCAGTGAGAGTAGATGTCTGATGTAAAGAATGATGGATCTCATCAAGAGTAGAATGTGAACATTCCTCCCCATACTTATGAGTATGATCATCTCCAGAAGCATGTGGTGGATTTTATGATTGATCTGTCATTATGCTATAAATCAAAGAAAAAAAAATTAGTACAAAAACATAAAAATCCAACTATTACACACAAATGTAAATAAAAAATGAAAAATTATCAAACAAAAAGTAAACTAAACTTAACAATTTTTTATTCATATTTTTTATAATTAACTAAAATTATAACAATATTAATAATAGATGAAATGACACAAATTATTGAATACAATTCCAAAAATAGTGTGTGTTTGGTAAAAATTATCCAACCTGATAAATCTTTTTTACTCTAAAAATATATTTTTTATAATATAATCTTATGTAATATTTTTTGCTTTTATTTAACATATTAAAATTAAAATAATTGTTTTTCAACAAAATCAATTAATAGATAAGTGATAGAGCAAATATTTTCAATTAATTTATATTGAATATCATTGTTTTAAACTCACAAAAGTATTCCTCTAATATTAATTGTTTCATTTTTATGATTTTGGTGTTATTTTGAGCTGAATAGTAAAAATTGGCCATTTTGGATTTTTAACAATTTTAACTTATTTCTGTATTTTGGACATAACATTATCTACATTGATCCAAATTGCACAATTATTTTTTTTCCAGATTCTAAACATCTAGGGCTTCATTTACTATTTTTGGACTAAAAGCTGAATCGACCATATGGAAGCTCAAAAGAAGCTCACAAGTTGGCTCAAGAAAACTGTTTCCAGTTCTGCCTAATTTTGGTGTGGGATCCATAACTCATCCATTGTGGACCCAACTCTTGCAACATTCGGTGGGTGGACGCGCAATGAGTTTGGGAGAATCTTTTATTAAGGAGGCACCATGGGATTCGTCCGTTTGAGGGTCCATTAAAGTTGCCTAATCCAGGGTTTGGCGTTTTAGAGATTCTGACTGGACATAATAAATTATCAGAGTAACATGACCATAACACTCGGAATACCTGTCCAAATCTGATTAGATTTTGAGGAGACACGGACAAGATAATTTTGAACAATATTCATGAAGAGTGGAATGCGTGAAGAGGTCATTAATGGGGTCTAAAACGCTCAAACTTTTGGGGGTCGAATTCTGCCTATAAAAGGAGGAGAGCTCCTCCTCCTCAACACATCCCATTCTCCACCCCATTCCTTCTGGGGCACCAAGGAGAAGAACTTATCAGATTTTTATTTTATTTCTTTTATTTTAAAATGTCTCTCCTCTCCCGCATTATCTCTCTTACCCCATTCATGGAGGGGTAGTTTCATTTGAGTGATTGGAAAGAGGGGAGGCTGGACCTATGTGTTGTTCTTGAGTTTTGTGCTTGAAATGAATAAAATTTGTTCTTATTTCTTCTTCTGGTTCCAATTCATAATTCAGTATTAAATTCCGAATGCAGTTGTGATAAGGTTTTTATTCTGAAATTATAAATTTCTTTGGTCGATGATCACATCTCCCTCCACCCAATTCTAATCTGTATATGGTGGAACATGATTAGGGTTGGGTGGTGATTGCTCGACGGTTGTCAAGCACGTGTGTAGGATTGTATGTCGAAATCTTAGTTTATTAGGGAACAACAATTCCAGGTCTGGGATTGCTCTAATTAATCAAGAGACCTTCAACAACCCTAAACACATTGGAAGGAGGATAGACCAATCTAAGGTTTTAGAAAGGAAAATTCTCATCACATCTCTCTTACCAGTTTAAGGAAGAAGAAGAGATAAAATTTGGAAACCATGATGGCACAACACTAAGTCTAGCCAAACCTAATCTGATCACCATCTTTATAATTTTTTAAAATCAATCAATTTCTGTTGTTTGTTTCTCTCATAGTCATTCAAATTTGTTAAAACCAATCTTTTTAAGAAAACCAACAAAAAGTGACAACCTTGTTTTGTGTGCACTCCTCTTCGGGAGACTACCTAGGATCAACTACTATACTATACTTTGGTAAATAAAATATTGTTTTGCCATGCCCCATGACAGGCGTGCGTAAAACTTGGCGCCTTTGCCGGGGAGGAAGTTCCACAAACTATTTGTAAATATTTGACCTTTTCAAATTTAAAAATAATTTTTTTTAAAAAAAAATTCTTTTTTCCATGATGTTTTTAAATTCAAATTTTTATGCATCGGAAGATTACTCGCAGGTGCAATATCAAGAGCCAGAAATTGATTATCGTGATCTAAATGACCGGGTTGAAAGGATTAGTAATAATCTGGATGATTTGGGGAGGAAAATGGAATGGGCATTGGACTATGTTCGTGAAAGGATGGAGCAACCCGACCCTGAGCCGAAGCAAGAACCTGAGATAGTGGTGGAAGAAATTTCACCACCCATCATTGAAGAACCAGAGGGGGTAAATGTCGGGGTACTTGAAGACTCATTCATCCTCACTCAACCAATTATACCCGAGATAGATGAAAAGGAGGATGACTTTCCTGCTGAGCCAAATGTGGGAGATCAACAAGAATTGGATAAATTCTGGAATGAATGTGAGGAGCTGATTGATCGCCCCAAGCCTTGCAAAGAAGAAGAGCCAGCACAACTAAAAGAATACCCCACAGAATTGTTAGAATTTGAAGTCATTATGGAGGAGACCGACTACCTACCTCCATCCAGTTATAATCAAATCCAAGAGGCACTTTCAACTGAAGAAGTGATTGAACTAGAACCAAATCAGGGAGATTATTCTTCCATGAACTCTAATTTTTCTGATTTCATTCAATCTGATTTGAGTATCACTCCTTATAACTTTGAATTTTCAGATTCGTTCAATCCTTGTATCACCTTGGAGGAAGAAGAAGAAGGAGAAATTTCACCTGTTGAGGAACACCTAGAGCTCCCTAAGGACATTGATCATCTACTTGAGGAAGTCCATGAAGAGATACAAGTGGCTATGCATGAAGAACCAAATCTAAAAGCTTCCTACCTTAAAAGGGAATATTTTGAAATTAATATTTCAAATTTAAATGTTGAATCTCCCTTTGATTATTCTTTTCACGCAGCACATCTGGAGAAACCACTGGATTTTGAAGAACACTTTGCACAAGTAGAAACCGAAGAGGAGGAGGATCCATACTTCATCCTACCCCCGCCATGCAATCTATACCACATTGCGAAGGGGGTGGATCTGGTGTACTCTATACATGGAATCCTCCTCAACAAGGATAATGAAGCACAAGCTGGGAAAAGCCACATGTGGTGGTTCAAATCAAAGAAGCTATATCCACCATCAGACTTTGGATAACAGCTGGTACTGCCCACTGGAGGCAGTAAAAATTCAGGGCCCACTTGGGGGATCGTACCAAGACTTATCCCTTTCTTTCTAGGAATTTAGATTTCAATTTTATTTCTTAGAAGTAGTTTAGCATTCATCCCTTTCCTCCTTATCATTTTGATCTTTAATGACATGATACTTGTTCTTAATTTTGAAATTTTCTTTTGTAGGATCATGATGGTAGAAGGAAGCCCCAAAAATTTGTTAAAGGGGACCGAATCTTTATTTCAAAAGGGAGTTCATTTTTAAATTTTAAATTTTTAACTCCTTAAATTTTTTGTCCAAAACTTGTTTTAATCTTTAATGATAAGAATTGCATACCCACACTTGAATTAATGTTTTACTCAACTTATCTAGGAGACATGAGTTTCTTAGGAATCTTGTGATGCCATGTTTTAGATTTCAATGTTAATGAGATTGAATGATTCAAATGGATAATTGGATGATTAAAGTGAACCAAGGATATTTGAAATAATGACTCATGATTTAAGGGAATTAATTGATTCATGTAAATGAAATTTCCCTTCCATTTTTCATTCTTTGAATTTCTGAAATTCATGTGAATTAATTTGTTATTATTAATCATGCCATAAGTGATTGTCCAATATCATATTCTTATTCCTGAGAGGATTTCTAGACCAAATATTTCCTATTTTATCTTGAGCATATTTCTTGAGTAATCTTGGGACGTTCCACCTACTATAACTTGTATTGAAACTTGTCCAAGATATGATTGTACAAAACCACATTTAAAATGATTGAGGCATCTCTTTGGATAGCCACATTTTATCCTAAGACCCACCTTTACATTTATCCTTCGTAAGCCCTTAGATACCATGAATTGCCTTATAGGTTTAAGCCACATTATAATCCAATTTTTCCTTACCTACCCACACTTTTAGTATTTTTGCATGGTTATTTCAAGTTTGAGTGTGGGGGAAGGGCCTTTCGTGTGCTTTCCTTGGGGGATATGTATCATTTTTGGGTGGTGTAATGTATGCGTCATCATTTTGGGCAATGTATTATTAGAAAATTGGGCATGAGTCATCATTTCATTATGCTTCTTTCATTTCATCCGGTTCTCTATAAAAAAAAGAAAAAAAAAGAAAAAAAATTCAAAATAAAGCTGTGCCATTCTGGAGCTTTACACAAAAAAAAAGAAAATAAAGGTGTGCCTTTCTGGAGCTTTACAAAAAAATAGGGAGAACTTGGATGATATCATTCTTTGTAATCATTTATTGACTCATGACCCATGTCATTGAAAGGGGAGTGGTGTTGTGATTCACATTTCAAGGGGATTTGAGTGAGGTTCATCTTGTGTTTTCACTTGATTAATCATGCATTGTACTTAAGAGTCAAACCTCCTACTTTTGGCCTTAAATTATTTCAATCATTTGCCCACCAACCCTAAGCCACAGAATCATTTGAACCTTTATTGCAAGTCCTCATGATTTTATGTGTGTTTTGTCTTTACAAAGTGGAGAAAGTAGTTAATTTACAAGCATATGGGTAAGGAGCATGTTCTCATGATATGAGAATAACTCCACTATTAATTGTATCATGAGTGATGAGATAAAAGATTAAAAATTGAGGTAGGTCATGATTTGTCATGTTTAATAATAATAAATTGAGAAGCTTGAATGAATGAAAGGAGAAGCTTCATTATTTTTCAAAGGGGAAAAGTAAAATGCATGAATTGATTGTTTCTTTGAAAAATGGGAAATTAAATTGGTATTTTTGTGGAACTGGAAAATTTGATTGGACATTGATAATAATTTGATTTTATTCCATTTGAAATTTAAATATTGGTGACATTGGTGCCCTTTGAATTCCATGTTGAGATTTTATGCTTGAGGACAAACATAGTTTAAGTGTGGGGAAATTGATAAAGCAAATATTTTCAATTAATTTATATTGAATATCATTGTTTTAAACTCACAAAAGTATTCCTCTAATATGAATTGTTTCATTTTTATGATTTTGGTGTTATTTTGAGTTGAATAGTAAAAATTGGCCATTTTGGATTTTTAACAGTTTTAACTTATTTCTGTATTTTGGCCATAACATTATCTACATTGATCAAAATTGCACAATTATTTCTTTTTCAGATTCTAAACATCCAGGGCTTCATTTACTATTTTTGGAATAAAAGCTGAATCAGCCATATAGAAGCTCAAAAGAAGCTCATAATTTGGCTCAAGAAAACTGTTTCCAGTTCTGCCTAGTTTTGGTGTGGGATCCATAACTCATCCATTGTGGGCCCAACTCTTTCAAAATTATGTGGGTGGACGTGGAAGGAGTTTGGGAGAATCTTTTATTAAGGAAGAACCGCGGGATTCGTCCGTTTGAGGGTCCATTAAATCTGTCTAATCCGAGGTTTGGCGTTTTGGAGATTCTGACTGGACATAATAAATTATCAGAGTAAAATGACCATAACACTCGGAATACCTGTACAAATACGATGAGATTTTGAGGAGACACGGAAAAGATAATTTTGAACAACATTCATGAAGGGTGGAACGCGTTAAGAGGTCATTAATGGGGTCTAAAATGCTCAAACTTTCTGGGGTCGAATTCTGCCTATAAAAGGAGGAGAGCTCCTCCTCCTCAACACATCCCATTCTCCACCCCATTCCTTCTGGGGCACCAAGGAGAAGAACTTCTCAGATTTTTCTTTTATTTATTTTATTTTAAAATTTCTCTCCTCTCCCGAATTATCTCGCTTACCCCATCCATGGAGGGGTAGTTTCATTTGAGTGATCGGAAAGAGGGGAGGCTGGACCTATGTGTTGTTCTTGAGTTTTGTGCTTGAAATGAATAAAATTTGTTCTTCTTTCTTCTTCCGGTTCCAATTCATAATTCAGTATTAAATTCCGAATGTGGTTATGATAAGGTTTTTATTCTGAAATTATAAATTTCTTTGGTCGATGATCACATCTCCCTCCACCCAATTCTAATCTGTATACGGTGGAACATGATTAGGGTTGGGTGGTGATTGCTCGACGGTTGTCAAGCACGTGTGTAGGATTGTATGTCAAAATCTTGGTTTATTAGGGAACAACAATTCCAGTTCTGGGATTGCTCTAATTAATCAAGAGACATTCTACAACCCTAAACACATTGGAAGTAGGATATACCAATCTAAGGTTTTAGAAAGGAAAATTCTCATCACATCTCTCTTACCAGTTTAAGGAAGAAGAAGAGATAAAATTTGGAAACCATGATGGCACAACACTAAGTCTAGCCGAACCTAATCCGATCACCGTCTTTATAATTTGTTAAAATCAATAAATTTCTGTTGTTTGTTTCTCTCATAGTCATTCAAATTTGTTAAAACCAATCTTTTTAAGAAAACCAACAAAAAGTGACAACCTTGTTTTGTGTGCACTCCTCTTCGGGAGACTAACTAGGATCAAATGCTATACTATACTTAGGTAAATAAAATATTGTTTTGCCACACCCCACGACAGGCGTGCGTCAATAAGTTACATAAGGGTAAACATGGTAAACTAAAAAAAAATAAACTGATATAGACAAAAAATTTAACTTATTAGTTATAATAAGTGTTTTAGTAAAGACAATAAAATTAAACTATCTAATAATTTATGAAATTTGAAATATTAAAACAGAAGTAAACATATGATACCTGTAATATTAGGAATGCACTAAAGGTCTGTTTTCCTAAATTCCTTCGTCATGATCGTTCCGTATAGCACAAACTATGTCTACGAAATGATCATCAATATTATTTGTTAATATTTCCATGGAAGTAGGGATCTCACATAAATCTGTATCTTCATCAAGTTTATCATCACTAA
This sequence comes from Viscum album, assembly GCA_963277665.1. Classification (NCBI taxonomy): domain Eukaryota; kingdom Viridiplantae; phylum Streptophyta; class Magnoliopsida; order Santalales; family Viscaceae; genus Viscum; species Viscum album. The sequence continues at coordinate 1,239,049,893 of OY728166.1, read as the reverse complement.
CATACTATTTTTTCCTTGTAAAATAATATACCACTGCATATCAGATTGATCATGAACATATAAAATTTATTTTTCATGTGTTTCCATGATAAAAGGATCAGTTGTGTATTCCAATTTATTCATATTTACTAGTGTAATTACAAATTCATCATGTCTGAAACTATTGTTACTGATAAACCATTTTTAGTTAAACACTGGAACTTGAAATTTAATGTAATAAACTTCCCATATTTCTTCAATGACTCCATAATATACAGTTGATGTAGATATTTGATTTTTGTCTTTGGCACTCAAAAATACATTGCTTCTGTAAACACCAATACACCACTATTCCAAACCACACTTCTAAAGGAGTGTTGCCTCAGAGTGGCTTCTCTCCCTCGCCCCTTCAGCGCTAGGGTTTCCTTCAGTGGTGTTTCAGGAGAGGGAGCCCTGTGTGCCGCTTACGACATCATCTCCCCTTCCCTCCCCCACTCCTCTCCATGCTTACCTAATCTCTTCTTCTACGGTTTTCTCTTCCTGGCGCTTGTCTCGTCTTCGGCTTTTTGATTCGGCTCCGTGACGGTCCTTTGGGTTGTTCTATATGGTCAGAGATGGTGGTTCCGGCACCGACGGCGGTGGATAGTTTGTCTTTCACCCGCTCAACTCTGCCCTGTCTTCAAGCTCCAGCACCCCTTCCAGGTCGGTCTGGTGTGTTGAATCCTTAGGAGATTTGGGAGGTGTGGTTCAACTGGTCGCCGACATTCTGGGAAGCCCTGCCAGCGTTGGAATCTTCTTCTTTGGCCCGCTGTTTTATTTTTCTGGTTCTTAGTGGAGTTTTCTTTTGGTTGGTTCGTTCTGGTTTGATGGTTGGGCCTTTCTGTTATCTTGAGATCTTTCAATCATAAATTTTTCGACGTTGGTGTTCCTGCTTGATGGAACCTGTTCCTACGTCAATGGTGTTCCAGGAGGTCACAGATTTTGGTGATGTTAATTTCGTTTGTTGATGGTTTTCAGATGTTCTGTTTGCTAGTTCGGGGGAGATTCCCCCCCCACACATTTTGAAGGATTTCTGTTCTTTCCAATGGCGGCGATGATATGCTCCGTTGGTTTCTGTTTCCTGGATATGTTGATGCGATGATGGGTTGATTGCGAATCAGGGTTGCGATTCAGGGAGCATGGATCAAGGCGTACCCAAGGTGACTTGTGTTTTTTGAATGATGTGTCCTGTTTTTTGAATTTGAAATTTGAAGTTGAATTTTGAAGTTTTTTGGTGGAATTTGAAGCTTGAATGGGTAAATTTTTTGGGTGTTTTAAATTTGATATCGAGTATTGTGAAGTTCCCACTAACCTTAAATTGGTTTATTCAGAAAATGGAAAAAATGGATTTGGCCAAACCACACTTCTATTGTCCCGATCTTTCGTATGAAATGTATATCCATTAATTTCATACCTAAAGCATGTTATAAAATTTAAACCTGGACCGCCCACTAACCATCTCAATGTTTCTGATGTATCTAATCTACCAAGCATGGTCTTTTTAAACCATGGAAAAAATTTTGTTATTCTCATTCAAAATCAACACATCTTTCTTCTTTGGATAACACTGTTTCAACAAATTAATATGCAATGTTATATATGACTGAATATCATATATGTTATTCAATATGTATAAATTTACCTTCTTTATCTATTCACCTATCAACAATTTTACTTTCAATACATGAATCCCCTTTCCCCCATAATTAACTCATTCATGGAGAGATATAGTCAAACCAATGTGCTCCACTATAGACAAATATATTGTACAAAACTATGCAACCTCCATAGAAATATACTTCTCAAAAATGGATGCTTTAGGTCGATATAGATTCTTAACATACCCCTTCAATATCTTTATATATCTTGAAAAAGGATACATCCAAAACATATATATAGGTCCGAAAAGCTTTATTTCTCACACAAAGTGAACCATTAAATACACCATGATATCAAAAAAAGATGGAGTAAAATACATGTCTAATTGAAAATGTATAGAAACCACTTCGTTCTACAAAGTTTTCAAAACATTTGAATCAATCAAATTTTTATAAATTGAATTTAAAAAATAACAAACCTTCATTATATTCATACTTCCATAGAAGGACAATATTCCATGCAATGAAACTGGTGGGAGTTTTTACATCATGACGTGACAATCATGAGATTTCATACCTGTCAACTTCAAATACATTAAATGCAATTTTTTTTTACATTTGAAGAATAACCTTGTGTCACTTTGATACCATGAATACATTGAAAAAAGTTAATTTTATACCTCTTGGATAATGTATTACAAGATGGAGGTAGGAATGTTCACCTTTCATCAGGAGTGGGATCCAAATCCAAACATATTCCCATTGAGAGTATGTACAATCTTGAATTAGACCCATCTTTAGTCTTTCCTTTAATATCTAACAATGTTTCAATCAAGTTGTCACATATATTCTTCTCTATGTGCATGAAATCAATGTTATGTTTGACCTCATGATATCTCCAATATGGTAACTCAAAAAATATTGACTGTTTCTTCCAAATATTTTTATCATTACCAAATTTATGTATCTTTTCAAATGTTACATCAATGTTTTTCACCCTCTCAAAATAATGACCAGTGGATAAATGTTTTTGAGTAATATCAAATTCATGCAAGCCATTGAAATGATTTTTTAATCTTTTATAAGAGTGATCAATAGACAAAAACTTTTGATGACTCAAGTATACTATTTTTCTCCCATGATGCAGTTGATAATATGAAGTCTATTATTCACAAATTGAAAAAATTTATTCCCCTTAACACTATATCTAGACAAATTTCCATATACTGGTAAGTCATTTATAGTGAACATAATCATTTCATGTAATTGGAAGACTTCCATTTTATAATAATCATACACCCTTATACCTTCCTCCCATAACAGTTTCAAATGATCAATTAACGGTGATAAGAGAATGTCAATATCATTTCCAGGCTATTTTGGTCTAGGGATCATTAAACTCAACATGAAATATTTTTTCTTTATACAAAATTTAGGAGATAAGTTATAAATTACCAATAAAACTGGCCATGTACTATGTGTGCTACAAAGGATACAATATGAATTCATTACATCTGTGCACAATCAAAGTATGAGATTTCTAACTTCATTTATGAATGTTGGAAATTGGTGATCAATTTTCTTCCACTTTGGACAATCAGATGAATGCCATAATTTTCCATTACATATCTATTCATCTGCATGCCATATTAACCTTTTTACATCATCTGAATTTTCAAATAAATGTCTCAAACGATGAATTATAGGAAGATACCAAAATTCCTTGGCAGGGGTCTCTGTAACTGATAAATCAACCTATGATTTTCTTTCAACTTATACTATGATGTCCCATATTTAAGACACCCTGAAATAAATTCATATTTCTTCCTATATAGAACATAGTAATTCAGGAAGACATGTATTTTTTTATCCTAATCCCATCGGGCATAATATTTTATTCACTTTATAACATGAATATGGAAGATCATTGTCTTTAGGGAATAATATCTTTCAACAATTGTAGAAACTATGTAAAACTCTTATCACTCCATCAATGTTTCACCTTCAAGTTAATCAATCTTAACATCGTCGATAAAACCATAAATTCTGTACAACCTGGATACAATAGTTTTTAATCATTTCCATATAGATGATAAATTGTTGATTCTTTCTCAATTACCTATACTTCAATATCACGAATCATTTATTCAATTTGATTTGAATCATCATCTTGCAATGCATCATCATTAAGGGATCCGAAATTTTTCCCAATTTCACCATACCAAATCCAAGGGCTGTAACTCGGATTAAAACCATGAAAAATTAAATGATCTTTGATCTCACTACTTTTCAACTTCTTAATTTTTAAACATTTCAGGCATGGACAGAAAAACATGTCGTTGTTTAGAATATTTATTTTAGAAAATTCCAAAAAAACATCAACACCTTCCTCATATTCATCACTAATTCGAAGTACCATAATCCAAATTCTACTCATTATTATCTATAAAAAATATAAAAAAATATATCTTTTCAAGATGATTAACTTTTAAAATTATATGAAATATTCCATAATTTGAAAGTAACACAATTTAAAACTATAAAACAAATATATTCATATTTAAAAAATATAATTATAAATTCTATACAATAATGAAAGATAAGTTTAAATATAAATGGTAAATCATAAAAATATATGCATGGAAGTAATTTACAAAAGATAAACCATTCTATCATGTTTCATTTTATTTTTAATTAAATTATATGAAACTTGAAACTAAATATTATTGAACATAATTGAAATAAAGTACACATTTTCTATTTTAATTAGTATATTTATTATCAAATTTATAAGAATTTTTTTGCATAAAATATCTAACAATTAATAGTTGAAACATTAATTCATACTATTATATAATTGTATAGTAGATTTCAAACAACACAATAATGAATTTGTAATATAATACATATATATATATATAATTGATATTATATATTATTTATATATAGTGTATTATGAAAATTGTGAAAAACATATTATGTATTGTGTATTCTATGAAAACATGTTTTATTTGAATATAAAACACCAATAACCCATATTTTAAATATTATAGTCTACTTCATTTGATATAATAAAAATCCAAATTTATGGGGAGATAAATACTTTCGGTGTGAATACCATGCAATGCATGTGTAATTCTATGAAAATATATCTATCAGAATATAACATGATATATAAAGGAACCAATTTATAGTTCCTATTGTTTATTCACCAATAATGTCATAATTATATTGGCAGTAACTCATAATATTCATGCTACATATTTAATATATGTTTTTCAAGGTACGAGTATGCTCACATCAAAAGAAAAGTGTTGATATGCATATACACTAGTTACATGATATTTTAAATTGAACTGTATGCCCATTTCAATGTATGTATATATTACATTTTAAAATTACTAAGTCACTAATAAGTTTATAACAGTAATTGAAATTTATCCATATATATGGTAGTGTATACATAAATAATGAATTATTAACAAACATCATCCAAATAAGCAACAATTTGAGATTCAACACAAAAATTTAAGATGGGATGCAATATAAACATCTGTGAAACAATTCAATGAAAATACCTTTCCATTTAAAAGAAACACCACAAAATTAACATATAATTCAATACACACACTTTTTACTTAAATAATTTCATAATTAAGGTATATGAAGATGTTAATGTGATATCTGAGATGAGAAGATCTATATACAAACATGCAATGATGAGACCAGAAAAACATGATGGTTTAAGAAGATGGCCAGTAATGCAATTAAATGATTAACTTGGAAGTTTCCTTATAAATTGGGAAGAACCTCGAGTGCTAGTGATCACGATACATAAAAATTAATTGAATTAGGGTTAACCAATTATAAATATACACCATCTATTGAGAATTTATTTCTTTCTAAATTCATTAGCTACAATTATACTATAATTCTATACTTTGATTAAATAGGCCATCCCAACCACAAACATCATAGATCCCATAAAATATTCAACAACGTATGCTTTATGAATATATAAAACAAAGATGTAAATTGACACCAATGAGGAACACAAATATCTATATACGAATGAAAAATGATGAGATCGAATAAATCTGATGGTTTAAGAAGATGGTAATGCGACATTTGAGTACATGGAATAAAAAAAATTAAAGTTAGGGCTTCAGAAGCATTTAACGAATTAAAGAGAGGATCGATAAGTGAGTTTTACCTGAGAGTGGGCCATATCAAATGCGTGAAAATGAGGTCGAAGAAACCTCAGGATCTAAGAAGATTAGAAACTGAGATTCGAGTTCATTGGATCGAAGAAATAAGGGTTATAGATTCCGTACAATAGAAAAAGTCATCTTTTGTGAGAGAAGAAAACCACCAAAATAATTCAAAATACGATTCATAAAATTTTAAATGCTTTATAAAGTTGATTTTATAATAACTGACATGAAAACATAATAAAAAATTCTTTATCACATCGGTTATATAATAACCGACATTAAAAAGATGATTTATCACATTGGTTATTATATAACCAATGTGATAAACTGGGGAAACATCCTTTATCATGTTAGTTATTATAAAACCGATGTGAAAAAGCAACATATCCAGATTTTTTACAATGGTTACATGATAAACCAACCTTAAAAAGAACATAAATTGATTTATCACACCGATTATATACTAACCGATGAGATAAAGAAAGTTAAATTCATTTTTCACATAGGTAATGAATAACTGATGCGATAATACCAACGTGAAAAATAATTTTTGTACTAATGACACGAAAAAACACTCATGATAGGCTACTCACAGAACAAAATCCGAGTCCAAATGAAACATATATGAGAGTTTGAAGTTTCCTCAAAAGGAGTCAAGAGGTACATTGAGGGGACCCACACGGCGTGTGGTCCCGCTCCATCGCATGGTCGTGTATCTGTAGGTATATCGTTCTATACTCATATAACCATACACACCATGTAGAGGTTCTACATGGTGTTTCCAAGCCACTCGAGGTCCTTCCTGTGCTCTCTGACTGTGTCCATGTACTTTATTCGTGTCTGTGTGCTTTGGAACACGATGTGTTCCTGGCTGTGCTCATTCCTGTATACTCTCGGAGTACATGCCGAGTCACTAACACATATGTCACATAGTGTGTGGGGTCCCACATGGTGTGTGATACTCATCTCTCTTGAAACCCTAGCTTTCACTGCCATGGCCCTACACGTAGTGTGTTCTTAGGACTATATGGTGTGTAGTCGCAATTTTCACATAAAGTTAGATCTATACCTGAGTGTTCTAGATCTAGTCCTTTCATCACAAATCTTGCCTCCAACCACCCAAAATCAGTGGATCTCACCGATGTTGATCATTTCTGGCTATCTGGTGGCTGAAAATCAAATCCTCGTTTGATTCGTCGCTTCCCGCACACACCACACACATAACCCATACTGCACCTCCTCTGATTTGGATTCTGATCAACAGATCCATCACCCACAACCCACAATAATCTCAAATCCATTCCCAATTCTCCATTCCATTCATCGTATGTGATTTCACTATGAATCCAGGGGTCCAATCGGGCTCGATACTACTTAGCAATGTTAATCCATGACTTCACAGCCCAATGGAGCAGAATAAAAAGAATTAGAGTAAGAAATGCACCAAAAAAAGGTTTAATCAATCATTGGCCAAGTGTTCTTAGACAATGAACACAAGCTGGGATATACAGGTTGATAAAACAATAAATAATCAATTAAATTTCAATACATGAGTGTATGCAATTGTTCTCAATTGTTGCAGATCAAAGAAAGGGATTGATCATGCTCAAAAATTTAATCAAATGAGCCAGAATCCATAAATGATGAGTCCTACCTGGATATTGGATCATTTTTTCATCAAAGAATGCATTCAACAATGATTGAGAAGAGTCACTGTGTTTTTTCACTTGATCTTCTTTGATCCAAAGTCTCATCATCATCGAATGTTGATTCTCCAATGGAGGAGAGGTAGAACATCTCTCGATCCTCCCAGGGTTTATGTGTCTAAACTTAGAGGATTCACAATAATGGTGGATTTATAGGAATTTTTATTAGGTTAATTTAATTTATTAATTAAATCAATTATTTAATTAACCCACTAAATTCACTACCAATGACTGCTTTTATTCGAACGCTCTGCGTCAACCTATTTTAAGTCATGCCTTAGGTAAAAATTGCATTTCGGAATCAACTGTGGTATCAAATTTATGACTCAAGATCCCATTTAATATATATCCCATTTTATTTAAGAAATTTCATTCCTGTAATATATAATATATATAATATTTTTATAAAATTAATTCTAGGAACACCGGGCCTCTGAATCGTATTCCGTCTTAGCGCTTGGCTAAAAAAATATATGTTAAAATATTTCAAAGTATTACAAGGAAAAATACAGGTATGTACAACATTCCATCCTTCAATATTTTCATTCTTGAAAAGAAAAACTAAACAAACAGTTTGGGATACTCAGCTTTCACCTGGATCTCCCATGTGTAGGAGCTCTCCTGCATGCTCTCATGCTACTATAGCATACAAACCAAGGGGATGTTCCATAAATGCACAGTTCCCTCCTTCCAATCCATGATCACCACTGGGTGATCCACAAAAGTGGATTCATCCTCAATGTACAATTCACCATATTCAATGACATGTGTGGGGTTATGCACGTATCTACTCAACTGTGACATGTAGAAGACATTTTGTACCTGATCCAACTGTGGGGGTAGGGTGAGGCAGTAAGAAATCTCACCAACCTTTTGGATGATCTCATATGAACCAATGAACCTTGGGGATAGCTTACCTCCTTAGAGGAATCTCCATAATCCTCATCATGGGGAGAATCTCATAAAAATGGTCTCCCTGATTGAACTCCATGGGCCTATAACGTTGATCTATGTAAGATTTATGTCTGCTCTGAGCTGTCCTCATCCTCTTGCGGATGGCCTGGACCATCTCCATCATTTCCTGCACCAAATCTGGGCCCACAAGATATGACTCACTGATCTATTTATAGAACAAGGGTGAAATATAGGGTCTCTCATATAGATCCTTGAAAGGTTCCATTCTATTAGTAGAGTGGTAACTATTATTGTATAAAAACTCTACCAATGGAAAGTGATCCTCCCAGATTTCTCCAATGTCTGACATACAATCCCTCAGCATATCCTCCAACACCTGGATATCATGCTTGGTCTTCCCATATTTCTAGGGGTAAAAGAACATACTCATCCTCATCTGGGTCTCAAATTTATCCTACAGGACTTTCCACAATCGTGATGTGAACTGCTCATCACGATCATAGATAATAGTTGAAGACACCCCATGAAGGCAAAAAATATCCCATATATACATCTGCCCCAAACTCTCCACCAAACTCTGTTCCCTGATAGTAAGGAAGTGTTCCAAATTCATGAGTCAGTAAACTATCACCCAGATGACATAAGTGAACTTTTCTATATGTGGAATCCCTATCACCAAGTTCATGGATATGACATATCATTTCCACTTTGGGATCTCAAGGGGTTACAACAAACCTGCTGGAACCTGGTGCTTATCCTTCACCTTCTAATAGGTGAGACACCATGAGACAAACTCAACCATAATCTATCTCATTTAGGACCACCAAAACCACCATTGAAGGCCTCTGTACATCTTCCCCACACTAGGATGTACCACCAAAGAAGATGTGTGGAACTCTCGCATCACCCCCCTATACCGTGACTGGGAACACTGTTTGTCCCTAGAAAAGGATGACCTGATTCCCTCCTTTAGAATATCCATCTGGTGAATCTCCTTTGAATATATAGTCACATAAAACCTCATAGTTGATGTCTCCCAATTGGGACTCTCTCAAATCTCAGAGGAGTGGAGGAGTCAACACCATCAACTGAAGAAAAGTTTCACCCACCCACTCAACTAGGGTCAACTGCAAGGAATCCAACTGCTCAGATGCCTCCTGCACCAAACGAGCCTGAGACTTCCTGCTAAGGGAATCTGTGACCACGTTTCCCTAATATGGAGTATATAATATCTCAAATTCATAGTCATTTAGGAACTCCAAACCACTGTCCCAGGTTCAAGTCTCTTTGTTTGAATACATAAAAAAGACTCTAACGGTATGAGTAAACCATAAAGTGATCTCCCAGTAGATAGTGCCTCCACATCCTCAGGGTGAAGACTACCACTACTAGCTCTAGGTCATGTGTCACATAGTTCTAATCGTGGGGTCTCAACTACCTTGACTCATATGTGATAACTATCTACCAATGCATTAAAACATAGCCAAACCTATCTTCTGAGGCATCAAAATATACTATGAACTCCATTCCCTCTTTTGATAGTATCAACATAGGATCACTCTTCAGCCTCAACCTCAACTCCTCGAAGGCCTTCTGACACTGCTCGGTCTAGGTAAAAGGATTCCTTTCCCACACCAGGGTGGTCAAAGGGGATGAAATCATGGAGAAGTATGCCATAAACCTACTGTAGTACCCCGCCAAGGAAAGAAAACTCCACACCTATGACAAGATCTTGGGTGGATCCCAAGCAAGAAATGCATCGATCTTCACTAGGTTCATGACCAAAAAATGATTCCCCATGAAGTTAACATCATGAATATAGAACCTTCACTTCAAGATCTTACCATAAAGATGGTTCTCCTGAAGTAAATCTAGAACCATCCACAAGTGCTCTGACTTCTCCTACTATAACACATAGTATATGAGTATTTCATCGATGAAGACAACCAAAAAATGGTCCAAGTATGGCTAGAAAATACAATTCATCAAATCCATAAAGACGGTGGGGGAATTCGTCACACTAAATGGAATCAAAAGAACTCATAGTTTCCGTAGCGACATTAGAATGTAATCTTCAGAATATCAGCCTAGTGAACCCTTAACCAGTGGTAGTCGGACCTGAGATCAATATTAAAGAAAAATATCACACCTCACAACTGGTCAAAGAGGATTCAAATCCTTAGTAAGGGGTACTTATTCTTTATTTTTTCCTAGTTCATCTGAGATAATCCATGAAAACCCACAATATCCAATCCACCCTTTTCATGAACAACACTGGTGATGCCTAGGGAGACACACTGGTCCTGATGAAACCCTTATCTCAAAGGTTTTCCAACTACAAATGTAGATCCCAAAGCTTGGTAGGGGATATCCAATACACTAAAAAGGATATCAAAGTGGTCTCTATATGCAAGTCGATACAATACTCAATTTCCATCCTTAGTGGTAGTCCCAAAATTTCCTCAGGGAAGACGCCCATAAAATACTCCAAAACTAAAGAAATATAGATGCCTGAAGAGCCTCCTGTACCAAGGGATATACTTAAAAACTGATGGGTGATGGGTTGTAACTTCATACTTGCAGAACACACTCATCTCTCCATGAGATAGATCGCACCGCTGGCAGATAAAAGATATAGAAGAAGCGTTCCTTGAATGAACCTCAAGATGAAGCTTTTGGGATAATGCCTCAACTAAGAGCTCCAACTCTCACACCAGGAGTAAAAAAATGAATTAATGACTCTAACCTCTGTCTAATAATACCAAAAAAAGAGTAGAATAAACACAAATCACACATCTAATTATATTGTGTGCCGTTGGGTAGTAAGCCTCTATAGCCTACTGTTGTCCGCAACCCCGATTTTCTTCTCCCCAAGCCTAACATGGGACACCTAGTGGTGGTGGTGGAAGGATCTCATATATTTTTCAACCACCCATATATCATCCTCCTATATCTCCACCTACTCCTCTTCCAGCATCGCCTCCCTGGGGGCACCCTGCCCTCTCCTGGGGTACCTCTGATCATGGTGCTGCCTCTGCCATGGTGGTCCATCATCTATCCGCCTGTGCTCCTAATCACAAATTTTCAGATGGTCATGTGCCATGTACCTCACCCATCACAAGTATAACACATCTCATATCTAGGATTCCATGGTCCTCTATACTGACCCTGACCACATGCCTAATCCCGATCCTAGGAAGACCTTTTACAATGAGATCCTACCGACTGATGTCTACTAGCTGCTGAAGAAGAATCATCCCTGTGATTCCCACTACTAGCTCTAATCAC